>OY725191.1:250000-2650000 GCA_963241965.1 Tortrix viridana | reverse complement strand
CAACAGCCTACTCGCGTATCTAGACATTCTAAACCAAACGCCAACTTGATAAAACCAAAAAACACCAAATCACCGCTGACCCAAAACTAAAAAAACCCGCTCATGAAAATTCTCACTTACAACCTCATCCTCATGCATATGCATCAGGTCGACTGCATAATGCATGCATGCACCCATCTTTGATCCGCTTCAAACCGATTCATACCGGTTTGAGCATTGTCGTGCTATTGTTTAATAATCATTTGTTTTTCAAAGGGGCGACATTTGCGCGAGGATAGGTCTTAAAAGGATATTAGGTTCTTAAAAAACTCACTGGAAGTCTATGGTTTTTTTGTATAATTATCTTTTAGCCTATTTTTCTTTTACATACCTTTACCTACCATTTAATACCCCCGAAGAACGGCAGAACTAGGGCTACCCTAATCGCGTATTTTAGCACTTTTTTAAACACCTGTTTTTCAAGAACCATGTTTTAATGCAATAGATAATATGCATGAAATTGTTTTATCGCATTTCTCTACTGATTTATTAAAGCAAAAACAAAAATTCATGCATGTTACCTATTATCGCTTGTTTATTTAAATCAGTATCGATTAATATAATATCCTTTCTATTAGTTAACTGAAAATTGATTTCCGTAAAAGTGCGAATTTTTGACGCCAAGTTTATATCGTAATTCTATTGACGTTAAAATAGGTCTTTCTGTCAACCATAAGGTCAGCGATATGATAACGATATAGAAGTAAGAGGGGCAAAAACAAAGTAGAATAAAGGCATTTGGCGAAATATATTGTAACTGGATAATTAAAAATATTAGAATATAATTATTAAGTTCAGATTGTCAGATAACATTATATATAAGTGTACTACATTATTTTTAAGATTGCTCTGCCCTAGCAGGGTTCTTGTTGAACCTTATAATATAACATAATAAGACCTTTTGTACAAAAAGATCGTAATAAACGTTTTGATTTGATTTGATTTGACAGTGACATCCAACTATTTGGACTTTTCATTTATCAAACTAGCTCACAACTCGCCTAATGTCATAAAACGACAATTCGGTCAGAAAGTTAAAACTATTTGACGCAAATAATGTGTTTTATTTTACTAATTTACTTGTAGAAAATCACAAATGAAAGAATACATAAAGACATAGCTGTTTTTCTAAAAGTCTAAAACAACAGTTTAATAAATATACTGTCCCGAAAACCCATTCACAGAAGGATTTGCCGCGAAAACACCTCAAGAAAAACATAAAAAGATTTCAATGGTATCGAGAATTCTGCCCTGGAAATGTATTGCAAATGAATACAAACGTCGTTGGGAGCGACGCGTTTCGCCATATCGCCTGAAATATGTTTACAATAACGCTCATTCGGAGATATATGACACACTCAGGATAGGGAAGGATTTTAATAAAATTGGGTGTTTACGAATTCGTCGAAAATCTATCCTATCGTAGGATAGTATCCGTGGTCGAAGTGACGGTGATATAAGTAGTTCTGACGAAACAAGCTGTCATTTTGAAAATATACGCCTTAAATGTGGTTTATAAGCTTTGCGCTTGACGATAATCAAACCTCGGATAGATTTGACACTACGGGATTACATTTTACGCATTTTGTATGAAAAATATGTCACATTTTAATCCGAAGTAACCAAATCTATCCGCGGATTAAATAACGGGAACGGACGTAGGAGAATCACACAGCATGTGTTTGAGGTGCGAATGCTTAATTGGTTATTAAAGTTTATAATTGGATGTTTATAATTGATTCTAGCTTAAGCGCATAGTGTCTCTAGCATATTTCAATTCTCGCTTGTCAGATTTTATTTCGTTACGAAGCTAAACAAGCTCAAGCTTTCAAGATTTCATGTCAACAACACAATACAATAACTCTTTAATGAACAACATTACTTGAGAACTAAGATTAAATATACCGGTTGTCTAACCCTCACACCAAAGCAAGCAGTGCAGACTCAATTGACAACTTTGAAGACAAAATCGAGGGCCATGTTTTTCTCTACGTTAAAAGTCATTGCAACCAAAAGCATTATCAAGAAATTCAAAGATTAGCAAACCCATAAAACACCTAAAAACTCCATAAAATTCTATTCCTTCGATTCTAAATCGGCATATTCAAATTCCTACCCCATTTCTAGGGGAAGAATATGACAAACGCCGTAAGAAGTAATAAAGCAGGCTCATAAAGTTGGATGCGTTGTCAATAGTGTTGTGGGTGTGAATTATTGCCGGGGGCTGTGGAACCCTGTGGAGAGATGGTAGCAAGGGTTGATGTCTTTAAGATTTTCGATCTTTTACCTAGAATGGGTGTTTAACGTTAGAGAAGCTGTGCCGGGTTCGAATCCTATGGGCAAATATTTTTGGAATGAGCGCGAGTCATGGATGTTTTCTATTTGTGTATGTGTCGTATTTGTCTATATAATTATGTTTATCGTTATTTAGTACCCATATAGTACAAGCCTAGAGCTTACTTTGGGACTTGGTCAATTTGTCTGAAAATTTATATATCATTTAATTTTTAAAGTACCACCTATGCTTTGAGGTTTTCAAATTAGAAGCTATATAATTGAGTGTACTTGTATCCCGTAGTACAGTCAAAGTCATAAATATATATACATTTCCAAGATGACATAAATATCTGCACACCCATTTGCCACTGATAATAAGGTTTATGTATATATATTTGGCGCGATGGGCGTATACACGGAGAAAAAAAATATTTTACAATACATATTACCAGATTGTATTGTAGTTATGATTCTGGTGTAGGAAAACAGATTTCAGCTATGGTTAACAGATTTTTTTTTATGACAACAAGTCATATTTTGGTTAATACTAGAATATTCTAGTTATAGTATTCTAGTACACGAAAACTTTAATATCGTTTTGGTTACCATCTAATAGTTACAGAGTAAAATATGCATTTAGCATACAACAGGCATTTTGTATACTACACAAAATTTGTTTCCTACGATACTAGGTAAATGGTAATAGATACTAGAAATTATGTTGTGCAGACGTGGAATTTTCTATTAATGTGTTAAAAAACGTATAGTTGTCACATATAATACAATAAAATCAAGTAGAATTTACAATATTCTGTTAAAGGAAACTAGATTTTTTTCTCCGTGTATATATTAAGTGCTTTTGACTGTAAATACAAGCCTAGAGCTTAATTTGGGCCTCAATTTGTCTGAGATTTTCGCCTGATATTTATTTGCTAGTTATTTTACGACACATGGCACCACAGTATTGTATAGGTCCTTGAAAAGACTTACACCCGATGGCTGCGTCCCATTTGTCACGAGTCGCCGTTTGACTCCGGATAGGGCACAAAAGCCTTTGTGGTCGAAACATTTCAAGCGGGAAAGAAAAATATTCTTTCAGTCTTCACTTCAGAGGTTGAGTGTTTTGTGTATGCAAGCAAATAACCGACGTGCGTTTCTGCAAATCGCTAAATATCTTAGGATCTCGCAGTATAGCACTCGAGAAATATAAAAATGTAGCTCTATTCAAATTATATTTCATGTTGTGCATTAAAATTTATAGAAATGCAGTATTTTAACTGTAAAAGCACGTATATCAGCGAAATCGGCAAAATGACGTTTACAACCTTACAAAACCTTGTTACAAATTGTTACAATATTTCATTTATTTTAAAACAATGTAACAATCCAATTAATATTAAATCAAAACAGCCGCTAATAAAATAACACAGACCGATATTTGTTACACCGATTTTAATTTCAAACTTTGTTAATCTAAGTAAAAAGAGTAACCACAAAGGGAGCAGATCAGAACGATGAAAAATTATTGAAAGGGGGTCGATCCGGGGAGGGGGAGGCAGGCATCGACGGCTATACATTAAACCAACTTAATATTACCACAGAAATAAAAAACGGGAACGTTATTTCAAAGGCTGAAGGTTTTAAATTGATTGATTGGGTGTTTTTAGGTGTAAAGTTATGTTTGAAATTCTTTAGAGGGGGGTTGTAATAATCGTGATTTTTTAATCAAATTTCGCCTGTACAAGGGAAGAGGAGGCTATATTTTTTCATTATTTAATTTCGGTCGCTCGCGGCTTTCTACTCCTTCAAGGGACAGCGATTGTTTGAAGCGTTTTTTGGATGTTTAAACAAGGGCGCGTGTTACACCGTGATGAAATTTAAATTGAAAATTGTGACCTCTTCACATCAGGTGGGCCGTCTGCCTGTCTGTCTAAGGCAATAAAAAAAAGGTCATCAATGCGTGTATTTATTTTGAATATTCAAACTTTTAAGTATTTTAATGAAGATTATTATCAATGGGTTTGGATAGCTCGATGACACTATGTGGTACAAAGAAACAGTTTTGTCAATTAGAATTTCACGGTACGTCGAATTTGAAAGCATACAAAATCAGACAAAAAGATAGGTACGTTTTTCTTTACAATTTGGTTAAATCTGTTCATATCTGTTCTGTATAATTATTAACTTTCCTAAATTATTTCAAGAATAGTGTATTATTTCAAATTTCAGCACAAAATACTATTTCAATGGTAACCTTGATTAAGTAGCGGAAGTGTTTTTGCTGAAGCTAATACAATATCAGTGAAATAGTGGCCAGGAAAAAAAATTCTTGTACCGAATCACTGATCATAAATCCAGTAGAAACTGGTTATGCCGAGAAACGATATTAAAATGTATTTTTCTGAAAAACTATCAGGATTTAAAATCAGAATTAGCTTCTCAATACTATTTGTGTGGGGAAATAAAAACGTTGTAACATATTAATGGCTAAACCAATATGCGATGTGTCAAATTTTTACATAATATTTTTTCTTGACTATGTAGTGACAAAAATATGAGTAGAAGCTTTAATATGATTTTTTGGCTGTTATAATAATTATACAAAAATCATTAAACACAATGTAATACCATAGTTTTGTTTGATTCGCGTATTACACTGAACGGTGTGAGATACAGCCAATCTGAACAGTTCAATTTCGCGGTTAATATGGCAGATCATTTGATAAAACGTGTGTTTTGATTTCAATTATAAATGTTGCCAAACAATGTTTTTGCTGTTTTCACATTGTTTGGTTTAATATTGACGTTAGAAACTTGGGTAAAATAATAGGGGGGGAAACATTACGAAAAATAATAATTTGCGGGTTGCTAGCTTTTGCCCGTTGCTTTAGTTTGCGTAAAAAAATACTTGTAGGTTTTTTCGAGAACCTTATCTTTTGTAAAAGGGCAAACAATCACATCGACTATAATATCATTTACGATAGTTTAATTACATTGTTTCAAATGAGAAAGTTTATTAAGATGAATTGTTTGTTAGTTGCGAGGTACTACCAATGACCTTTAACCTTTGAAGTAACCGATTCTAGGTTCGTTCCCCGGCAAGATTAACGTGTTACATTTTTCCCCAGACATATTTACTTATATATTTATTGTCCAAGTTAGGCAAAACCACAATGGTCCCTTTTAATTAAAATAGTAATGATAATAAATAAATAAACTTTTTAAAAATATTTTTTTGTCAGTTATTTTTTTTTTTTCCCTTCTACCGCTTCATCCTTCTAACGCTTTTTCCCGTTCTTCGTCGGGGTACGCTTGACCATGATCCAGATTCAGCCAGTCTGGTTATTAACCCTTGTGACAGAGGAACCAAAGCAATTGAATCATTATTACACATTTTGCCACCTAAATGTGCAGGTTTCCTCACGTTGTTTTCCCTCACCGTAAGAGCATCGGTTACCGTGCAGGTAATGTACATAAGTTATAAAAACTCATTGGTACATGGCGACCGCTTGGGGGTTCGAACACGGTACCTCACAAACACGAGTCGACACCGCTAGCCACTAGGCCACCGACGCTCTTAATATTATTAAATATTATTAATGTCGTTTATATCTCGGCCCCCGCCATAACCCGTACCTTTGCAACCATAATACTTCTCCGAATGCCTTTTGGACATTGTCCAGAGCACTCCATTAGCCATAATTTACTTTGTCTCCCTCTCACAAATGGGTTCCTGCTCTATGCCAATACGTACTTATTTATTAGACTACTCGTAATATAAGAGGATATTAACGTACGTGATGTGATAGTGTTTGTTTGGTACAGTCAGCATCAAATAGATAGGAGCAGCAAAAATGGCTAAATATATAAGGTTTAGTATGTGGTGCGATATATTTCGACATTTTGGCTGCTCCTATTTGATGCTGACTTTACTAATTTTGCAATGGACTTTATACTTTATTTTCGAGCTAGAAACATGAATTTTAATAGCTGGACTAGCGACTCGCCCCGCTTCGCTTCGGTTAATCTATATTAATATTATATGGATTTGTTTGTTTGTAATCGATAAACTGTGAAATTACTAAACCAATTTTAATGATTCTTTCACTATTAGCTACATTATCTAGAAGTAACATTGGGATGTATTCCATAGGCTATATTTAATTTCATAATGAAATATTTTAACTTATTTTACCGAAGCGCCGTAGGGCTGCTATATGTATAGTCAATACATAGTATAAAATGAAGTCGCCCTACGCGTCTGTCTGTCCCTATGTATGCTTAGATCTTTAAAACTACGCAACGGATTTTGATGCGGTTTTCACCATCAATTAGATAATTCTTCACGGAAGATTTATGTATAATAGATATTGGAGCGAAGCGAGGGCGGGTCGCTATAGGCTATATTTTAATTTATGTAACCGAAGCGAAGCGAGGGCGGGTCGCTAGTATCAGATAAAATATACCTTGCCATGTCCTTACAAATGTATTCTAAATACATATTGATAAAATCATTTTTGAAATCTGATAGTTTCGGAGATCACTTCCAAACTTCCAAATTTTACCTCTTTATAATATTAGTGTAGATGAGTTTGCAATTAATTAATTATTCGTATGGCAATTATTATGTACACATTGTTGAAAAATAGATGTCATAGGCATATATCCAAGTTTCTTAGCCATTTGCAATAATACGGCAAAACATATTTTTTAGGTTAGTTTTAAAGTCAACAGTAACTTTTATAGAATGCAAATGTTCTAGCCCTATATCGTGGTCCCACAGAAATAATTATTGGTTTAAACACATTTTTAATAGCATTTATCAAAATATAACAACACCTACTGAATAATTCAACCAAAGATATAATTTAAATTAAAAGCTATTTATTACCTTAAACATCAACTTGTTGCTGGCCATCGATAGCAAATTAAAAAAAGAAAAAAGAACGCCGTTTAAAATTCCACCTTTTCAATTTACGAACACTGTGAAACCGTTTTAAAAACCACTCGATCCAATATGCAAATAGCTGAATCCCGATGTCCGATGTCCCGGGAGATACTTCCCGGTAAAATCCCGGGAAAAATCCGTAAGTTGGTGCTATTGATAGGTTAGGGCGATGGTGAAAGGTTTTTTTCGCTTTGCGCTTTTACGGGACGATTTTCAGTGTTCTTTAGTTTGAATTGATGTTTAGTCTACTTATTTTTTAAGTGCGGGTGTTTATTTATTTTTTAAAGTGGTTTGGTGTGGGTTCAATTGACAATGAAAGCTTTTATAACTAGAGCATGCATACCATAGATATAACGTTATCAGAGTGATAACAATAGGAGAATGAGAGGGTATTTAGGGCTTTGGCACACTCATTAACTGCTATGTTAATCTGTTGACACATCGTCGTTCAGTTCTACTCAGTCGATGATTCGCCATGTCACTGGTTTGACAGCTGGTCGTCTGTGAAACCAGCGACTAAATGAATGTGCAGGCAGTTGAATGTCATTTACCCACCTTGACGGACGACGTAAATTCGCCGGCTATTCATCGACTGAGTAGATCTGAACGACGATGGGTTAACGCTATGTTATTACATAGCTAAACTTATTGTACTTAATGAGAGTGTAAAAATTAGAGTTTAAGTGGCGTGATCTATCATTGCGTCAGAGATCCACGTTGGTACGTTTCCTTGACTCAACTGGCTACTTTTTGCCAATACTTTTTAAGGTGTTTTACCCTTGAAACTTCAACATAAAATTATCGTTTCAAGAAAAAAAAATTAACTGTTTTTGTTGTTAAGTTTTCGTCAACAAAAAATAATGCAAGTAGAGCAACTTTCCTAATCTAAAACCGAACAAAGTTCGAACACGGCTATAGATTCGCTGAAGCCATCGAAACGTGTGGGCGCGAAGTGGTCCCCTCACACTCTGTCGTCTCACTCACTCATAATACAACTCTAATAGCGCCATCCCTATCGACGTTCCCATAAAGATATCGAATGTTCGATGCAACAGGTCGTATTGGCTTCAGGATTAGGGTTGGCGAGTGATTGATTTTTATTTATATATGAATGTTTTTATTGTATGATTTAGAAAAATATTTTTTTTAAGTAGGGGCCTTATTTACCTTAAATTAAGTATTATGTTGTAAGTATATATTTGCGTATTAAGAGGGTTAAGTGTGATTGTAAAGACAAAGTGAATACAAGAGATATATGTAAGTTTTTTTTTGTCAAATCAATGAAATCATTAGAATTTAAGATTTGCTTTCTTATACCCTAGGCAAATTGTGAATGTCTATGGGTCCCAGATTTCACTTACTGTCAGGTGAACTAGGTGCTCGTTTCCTCCTTCATAGTGTAAAAAACAAAGGTAATTAATAAAAAGTAATAAAACACAAATTCTGCATTCAATTTAACACATTTTAACCAAAAAAAATCCTTTCCTAATATAAATCATCAATTCAGCGCCAGTAGTTTTGTATTTAATTAATAAATATTCCTAAAAAAAACACTTTAAAAAATGCCAAGCGTCAACCCTGGAACGACTTATCGTTTTTCAGCGTACCGGGACGTCCCGTTCGGGAATGTTATCGATACCAGGTGAGTCCCGGGCCGGGATAAATTGCCGGGATGGGATTGGTCGAACGGGAATGGGTCAAGCGATTGGGGAAATTTCGTTGTTCGGGCAGGTCGGGTAGATGAGTGTAAAATTACGCGAGCAGACCAGTTGGGTTGTTCTCGGCTGGTAGGTGAACACACTGGGTGCCGTTCATTGTTTATACCAACTTTTAGCATAATTTTATTTAACTACTCTTAAAAATCATAATAAACAATCTGTAAAAAACAATACTCATAATTTGGTGGGTCATAATAATTAAATAACAGAATACTCAATGCTCATAAAAACGTTATTTATAACGTTCATTAGGAATAATGTAATTTGGTATATCATACATTTAGTATAATGATTAGAAGCTAGAACAACATTTGAACTAATGATCAGGTGGCATAATATTATATGATATACTAATCAAAATTATACCAGAACAGTAAACAAAAGCGAACTGCTACCAAAACAGTAGGTTACGTTAGGTTAGGTTAGTTTATGTTATTTGAACATTATTTATTAAAAAAGAACGTTATGAGCAATAAATACAAAGTGACAATTATATTGATTGTCTGTTATGCAGATACATTACTATGTTACTAAACTATTATTGCTTTCGAAATTATGCAATTCGTTTATATTCATTTTGTTTTTAAACTATTTAATCATTTCTGCAGATCAAAATTATGCAATTTGTATTATGCAAAATTAAAATTCGAAAATAGTTGTTATTAAAAACATTACACACTGGTATGGTTATGGTATTTTTTACCACAACGCGGTCAGCCTAGTTGGAAGTGACCAGTTTACCAAGGAATCACCGACACTAATTTCATAGACAATGTTATACTTCGCCGAATTTTCATTTCATCGACAGGCATTTCCACGTGCAGGAGTTATCATTTTTTGGTGGTCACAGATCTAACTTAACCTTCGTAACCCATGCTTAAGTTAACCTGAAAACAATACGATTTCAGCAGAAATTAGCTTTCGATGAAATGAAATTCGGTGAAACGACACATTCGATGAAATGAGTGTCTGCAAAACAAGAGGACACGGTAAAGAACCCCGCCGACGACTTCGATTCTCGGTGTGGGCAAATGTTTTTGTGATGACTGCGAATATTTGTTCCTGGTTCTTGGATGTTGTCTATATTTATAGTTGTCTTTTACCCATAGTACAAGTTTGGATCTAAGTCAATTTAAGTGAGATGGTTCTCTAATATTTATTTATTTTATTTAAAGTAATTGACCGTGTTTTTTAAAACCAAAGTACGTTTGTATAGCGACTCCTGAGCATCCTGGTGACTCTTAAAACACCTTATTTATTAACAGTATGCTGTCAGCCAAGATCTATCAATGCGAAACATTTTTGCCTTTAAAAGCGGTTTTAAAAAAAAAGTGTAGGTACAAGGACAAAAATTAACTTTAACTTTTCCAGTGCATCACGAAAATCAGTCATACATTTGGGTCATACACAGTCACAGAAACAAAAGTTGTCTCTCCTGTTCCAGAAAGTTAAGGACTTTGAAACAAATTTTTCGGGTTAGGATATATCCGCGTAATGGGAGTCTGGTGTAGTTTTGGCCTGTATCGAAATTATATGAGTTAAAAACTCCCATGTCGTTAACTTTTAGGAACAAAAGGGACAATTGTTGAACCTAACTCTGTGTATGACCCATTTAGTATCATTAATTTTCGCGAAGAACCGGAAAACTTACCGTTTTTTAATTTTTGTTTTTAATTATGAACACGTTTTTTTTAAAAACCCTTTTGCTTTTTTAAAACTAGCTAACTTCACGCCGACGACGGAGTCACGGAATCAGCTAGTTGATTAAATAATAAAAAGGAACAATTTTTGTACACTACTTTTTCCTATTTATGACATGGAGAAATAATAGTTATGGTACGAAAACTTAGTCAAGGTTTACAAACTTCAAACGTCAAGTAACCTCAAAACTAAATCAATCCCCCCGGGCCGGCGAAGGGATATTGAAAGGCTCGTCACACCTTCGAACCCCTAAGTTGACCGCAACCTTGACCTTCAAATATGATTGGCAAAGTTGGAGGTCAGGTTTACTTGGTAGCGATTAGGTACATGTTTAAGTTGGTAAGTAACGGCCGCACGAGACGCCAATTAACTTTTAAATTTGATTAAAGTTGCTGATGTCTCTTTGGTATCAGTTGAGCCACTTGCTAACATTCCTAATTCGGTCAGGTTGTCAAATCTTACACGGTATATTACTATTGGAATTTGACGATTTGACAACCCGACCGAATTAAGAATGTTAGCAAGTGGCTCAACAATCCCGTGGTGACTGAACAAGATATAGACGTTAAAGGTTAAAGTTACGGCAGGATACTCTGGTACCATAACCTACCGTTCATAGTTACTTAGTTACATAAAGAAAACTAATTGTGACGTTCTCAATATAAAGGGACCTTATGGAGGAAGACAGTTACTCTCTTCTTATTCTTGTAACTATACGAATACTATGGTGACAGTTCTAAAAACGGCGTAACCGCCTGCCTCCATAAGGTCCCTTTATATGTATTGAGAACGTCACAATTCAAAAGATACGAACTAAAAGCCGACTGGCGAATATTATGACGCACTCTTATAATTTTTCTATAGCTTATGACACTTGAACATCCAGCTTTTGGTCACATATATGTAGGGTGATGGCACCAGTAATGGTCTAGAACCAATGATGGACATATGATTCTTATTTTGAAGAAGATAAGGGTTATTCATTTGTTTTGCAACAGTAAGTTTATAACCGTATGATCTTTGAAATCGTATGAATTAAGGTTTAAAGCTTTCGGCACACCAAACGCGTGTCAGGCGCGTCGCGCTTTGAACGCGGGCCCACGCATGTTGTAAAACAACAAATCAAATTGAACCCAGCACACCAAAAAGTAACGCGTGCCTGCGCAGGGCACGCGTTCGAGCTGCTTCGCGCACGTGACGCGTCGCAGTCGCCGCAGACAACTCGGGCAGCGCGTCGCGTGGCGTGCGCGTAGCAGGCGCGTCGCGCGCGCTGGCACGCGTCGCATCAGCGCGGCGTCGGCGCAGGTACTAGTCGTTGTATTTTTTACAAATGCGTGGTGGGGGTACGCGCGCGCCGCGCATCAAGTCACACCGAACGCAGCCACGAGGCGTGCGCAGCGCTGGCACGCGTTCGAAACGCGTTGAAGCTGCCGCCTGCCTGCGGTGTGCCGGGTGCTGCGTCGCTCATGCCACGCGACGTGACGCAACGCACCTGACACGCGTTTGGTGTGCCGAAAGCTTCAGTGTCCGTTATTTGTGCCTGTCAGCTTAAAGTGTCCAACACTGGTACCATCACCCTACCTACATGGACTATTAAAAGCAATACCCTCTTAGGGTTTCGTACCCAAAGGGTGCCAACGGAACCCATATTCTTAAGCCTCCTTTGTCCATGTGTCTGTCAGCGGGCTGTATCTCATGAACAGTTACACAGTTGAAATTTTCAGTGTACTGCCGTTATAACAAATAATAAAAATTAATTTAAAAATGACAGGCCTCTATACAAGAAACGTGTTTTTTTCGGAGTTTTTTGCCCGACCTTAAAAACCAATCGGTTTCGGTGGCGCGTATTAGAAATGTGTTTTGTATTTTGTCTGATTTGCATAATAAATCGCTGTATATTGAGAGTCCGACTCGCGCTTGACCAGATTAATATTTAGCCTCGCTCACTCGGGTAACAACCCAGCAACCTATTGTTGTAAAATAAATGCAAATCACATATTATTACAAATCACATATTATTACAATTTATTAATAAACCCTTGCCCCCTGGCCCGTCTCGATCAGTCGTTGCAGAACATAACAATTTGCTAACCATCGAGCATCGATACTGCGCGCCGAATTGAAGATTGACGGTGTACGGGCTATGGGATGAGATGGCGCGGGAAGTTGTTGTAGAAAATAATTATGATTTTGTGTGGTTAGTTTAGGATATTAAAGGCGCAGGGAATATTTTTGACTAACTCCGTCCGCACAGAATTCTAATTTTCATGATCAAATTCACCGTTTGTCCATCTCCAGCTAATATATCTTTCACATCGATTTGTTAAGGTATTGAATCGTTAGCAAACAAACACACGTTTTAACATTTAACAATGTTTTAATTAGAATGAATTAGCTTGTAAACTATTTCAGTAAATTGCCTCCGATTTAAAGTTACTTGGCTTTAAATTTAAATTAACTGGTTAATGTTTTCCTTACACATAATATTATTATTATATATTATATCACTTATATCGTCTGTAATAAATAATATATATCCATAAAATTCTGTTCCAATGCAGAATAAAATCATGAAATGATTTTGCTACCAACTCCCAGTCCATAACGAACATAATACTATGACGGCAATATAATTAATAGACCATAATACCATCCATAGAAATAAATCGATGATGGTGGTTTAGACACGCATGGTAAATCCAGGGTGTTCCGGACGATATGATAGAATTAGAAGAACGTTTCGATCGTGCTTTCTACGCATGCTCTATAAGATATATGTGCAATACGTATATCAATGTACGTTGGCCAAATAAAATAAATAAATAAATATCACACAAATTGACCTAGACCCAAACTAAGCTCTAGGCTTGTACTATGGGTACCAGGCAACGATATACATATCTACTTATTATATTAATAGTTATTTATTTCGAACAAATTAGTGACAGACAAACAGATAAACTTTGAAACTTATTAGGATTCAGGTTTCAAACATACACATTTTTTATTACATAGATGAACTATTATGTCATACTATGTATACTTCCAATCTGACTGTATATATTTACTACTTTCATTTAAAATATCCTAATATTAGGAATATGAAAACTTGTAAGGATATTTGAATGTCTGTATTACAATCACGTATCAACGTCTAAACGGATTTAGTTGTTCAACAGTACCTAGTCCATTATCCATGATCAAAACATAAGTTACATAAGATTCCGTTCATCCCGGAAAATGTGAGAGTTCTCGTACAGTCAGCATTAAATAGATAGGAGCAGAGAAAGTGGCCATATATATCGCAACACATCTTTATTACTATAGGCATAAGGATGTGTTGCGATATATTTGGCCATATTGGCTGCTCCTATTTGTCGAGATCTAGGGTGCAATAGTTAAAAAAAAAACGTATAAAGAAGACACATTTACGTAGTTTCAAAGTGTTTAAGTCCGGCTTTATCATTTTCTACACTATGTATGACCCCGCTATATGTTCAATAAACATTTGCTCTTGTACATGGAAGTTAGCGTCTGGTAGACTATCGCCTTTGAGCTAGCTCGCCACGGGGCATGCGCAGAGCTGACGACTACTAGACTGGGCAAAGCAATTTTAAATAAATATCAGACGACAATCTAAGACAAATTGACAAAGTGCCAAACTAAACTTTAAAGCAACTGGGAAGTATGCATGATTTTGTTTTGCTTTATTAAAAATTAATTCATGTAACAAACAGTAGAGAAAAAAGATTTTTCGAATAAGTATAAAAATTACCAAGATATAAGAAATTAATTATTTGTTTCTATCTCTTTTTAGCAAAATAGAATTTAACATGGATATATAGCCGTAGTGTCCGCTGACGTCACAGTACATGTCGGATCTCTCTGTCTAATTAGTGGTTTTATATGCTTATATTATCCGTATTTTCTGGCCGATTTTAATTTTAATTTCACATATTGCCATCTTTTTTACGGTATTTTCATATTTTGTTAAAAAATGCGATACGCGATAAAGAAATTACGTCAAAATAAAGATGTTCTTTCTACGGTATGAAAACAAACGACTTGGGAAGAAATAATTGTGTTCGTCACACAAATATTAGTGCCGGATTTCCACCTTAGCCTACAAGGCCCCGGCCTAGGGGCCCAGCCAGCCTAGGGGCCCCAGTCCCAGTGGCGGGGCCTACACACAAACTGATCTGAAACCAAAATGGAATGATTTCGAGATGGGGGAGGGGGCCTAGGTCGAGATGGGGGATGTCGAAGTCCGGGCCTGAACATTTGCCGTTACATGAGATGCAGCGTCACAGGCAGGGTCACTTTCTATAAAATTAGGCTAACCGCGTCCATTTATACAAAAATATAGTAAACATTCTAGGTATTTTGTGTGATGAGCGCGAGTATTTTGTTCTTGAGTCTTGGATGTTTTCTATGTATATATGTATGTATTTCTCTACATAAGTATGTTTATCGTTACCCTAGTACTACTAGCCTAGCTTAGTTTGGGACTAGGTCAATTTGTATAAGATTGTCCCATTTAATTTCAAAGAATGCTAGATAGACCTATCACATTTATCACCATATTAAACAAAAAACAAACAGAAAGCAGCTAAAACGAGGCAGTCTTAGGGATTACACAAGATTAAATTTACTGGCATTACAATAATTCAAAGGACAAATATGATTATTTAATATCACGGCCATGTCTACCTTACCCGAGCTCTGTGCTCGTTTGATCCCGCTATTATGCTAAGTGACGTGTGGCTAACTTCTTTGTCGGACATCGAGCGATAGTTCGCATAACTTTCAGAGGGCGCGCGTTGCTGTCAGGAGATTAGATCGCTATTTTTGGCGAAGGCAAGCGAGCATATAAGCCACCAGCGAGCCTAACATGCATCACAAGTATAAAGCGACAGCATGAATAAAAAGTTGCTAGTGTAATTAAATATCATGCTTAGCTTGCACACTAGCGTTTGTAGCCCTTAGACCCCCGGTCAAAAACGCAAGTGTGCACAGGCTCTTAGTAGATTTGAACGGCTTTCAATACCGGATAAAATCGCTTAGTAATAATAGTCAGGACGAGAACATTTATTTTAAACGTTAAGCGTTCAGTATTACGTTAGAATATGGAATAGATGTATTAATTTCCCTGGCACCTGTCAAATTTATCTCGAGCATGCATGCTAAGCCTGTTGGTGGCCTAGCCAAGAAGCATTACGGTAACTTAACGATTTTCGAAAATCAACAAAATGTATGGAATTGACATAAACGGCTGACGCGACTGATCGTTAGCTTGCCTCAATCCTATGCATTTTGACAGTTTTTGAAAAGCGCTAAAGTTAGCATTATGCTCCTGCTCCCTATTTCTTCAACCCGCCAGTGACAGGTGACAATGGGTACATGGCGGAGCGTATGAAGCCCAATGACTTAGGAACTCATAGACTTTGCAATGGATATCGAATTGTCACTTCTTAATTGTCGCTGTTAGCTTGATGAAATTGGGACCAGATAGGATTTTGCGTTCAAAAAGTAAAATTTTTAGTATAACCTTTTTATAAAAAGTGTCAAACGCGCCCTCCTTACCGTGACTCCACCTCATCTCTTATCAAATGCCTGTAAGATACTGCACATTGGACAAACACCACCAAGCTTGGCCAAACTAAGACTAAAGTTTGTATGAAAAGTGGCCAACATTGGCGATGTGTAACAAGCATTGGCCCGGCGGGACCAAAGTTTCTTTAAAGGAATAGTTGGCGTGCACGTCTGGCCAAACATTTGCGGAGCTTGGCGCTTTGATAATTCAATTAATGTGTGGGAAATTGTGTTGTTAAACAACTCACTTTTCGATTCATTGATGAATTAAACCTTATAATATAACATAAGACCTTTTATACAACAAGATCGCAATAAACGTTTTGATTAGCGAGCTATGTTAAGTTCAGTCGCCCTAGCCAAGATCATCATCTGATCCAAGACGTCCACTGCTGGACAAAGGCCTTGCCCAAGGTTTTCCACAACGATCAGTCCTCTGCTGCGGAATTTACATAACCGGCTGACGCGGCTGATCGTTAGCTTACGTTAATTCTATACGTTTTCGTTGGTTTCGAAAATCGCTAAGTTAGCGTAATGCGTCTCTGTTAGGCCTTCTGTTATCTAAGTACTTATATTTATGTCCTATGACAGCGAAAATCTTTATTCTGTAAGTTCTGTCTACCTGTAATACTTTTAGTTGTACCTATTGTCCCTTGAAAATTATTTTTGTATGGCGAACGATAAAGTATTTTATTGTATTGTAGACCTTGTAGGCAGTTTCACATACGTCTACCAGCGCTTTCCAAGAATATGATTATAGTTTTCTGTTCAAATTGTACAGTCAGCATTAAATAGATAGGAACAGCAAAAGTGGGCAAATATATCGCAACACTACTATAGGAATAAGAATGTGTTGCGATATATTTGGCCACTTTCACGTACTATGTTTGATGTTGCAGTGTTTTTTAAGTTTTGTGAGTTTGAAAAGTATGGTTAAGGAGTGAATCTAAATCTATCGCCGCATACGGCAGGCCGGTAGTTCGTCCGGGCTTCGTATTTCGCCCGAATTAGGCTGCAGCTTAACAATTAGGGCGCTTTGTCCGATATTCAATAGTGCCGAGTGCTGGCCTCTGCTGTTTTGAATTTGACGATAAAATGATATGGATGAGACCAGTTTTTGATAAAAAGACTAACAAATAATTTAACTTAGTTGCTACAGTTTTGCAAAACAGTTACGTGGTGACAGGTGATACGTCAAAGTAAAAGTAAAACCATATACGTCGACGCGGTTAGTCTAGGTACTGACCCTGCCTACAAAGTTCGTGGTCTCGGGTCGAATCCCGGTATGAGCAAATATTTGTGTGATGAGCGCGAGTATTTTTTCCTTAGTCATGGATGTTTTCTATATATTCAAGTATGTGTTTCTCTATATAAGTATGTATATCGTTGACTAGTACCCATAGTTGTTTGGGACCAGTTAAATTTGTGTGAGGTTGTCCAATGATATTTATTTATATAAAACTGTCACTTCGACAAGCTTTGAGATGCGCCTTTCAGTAACAATAGTTTATTAATACGACCCTAAGAGCCGTGTTGATAAATTGATCTTGGCTGAGATGTGCGTCTCAACATATGTCAAAGTAAACGTCATGTCATAGAAAACTGTCATTTTCTGACGTGACTTGAGACGGACATGTCGGCCAAGATTAGCTTTAATACGGCCTTAGAACTGCAGTCTTAAGAGTGTAGCCTTAGATCCCGCTTCATCATTGCCCTGTGTGCTCCGTGCCATAAATTTTTTTCTATTCTTTTTTCTCTGAGAGGATGGTCCACACTAAGTCGTACAGTAGTAGCCAGTCGCGGGCCGGCGCTCACAAATCTGTGCGCGCGCAATTTCCTTCTCCATTGTTGTACGGGTGGCATCGAGTGCGCTTAAATCTACACACCGCAGAGGCAAAACTGTAAAGTAAGTTGCAGGTGTCTAATCATTGACGTGTTATATTTATGAAGGTGATTAACACACAAATGTATAAAGTAACATGTCTGAAGTTATCAGGGTTTTTTATCAGAGGGAGGCAAACGAACACCTGGGTTACCTAATGGGAATTAATCATATCTCTACCCATGAAGACTGGCACCTTGACAATTAATGTGTTTTTTTTTTATAACAAACTTTTATTTGTATGTTAGTTAGTATGTTTAGGTCAGATCTTGCAAGCTGAATTAGAACCTTCTCGGAGTTCGATCATGAGTAAGGCATCTCAATCAAGATCAGTCTATTAATACGGCTCTCAGTTGGCAATGCATTAGGTATATCTCAAGATTGCATGTACAAGAGCTTTAGGTCAGAAACAAGGCCATCGTTGTTGAGAAGAAACGCCGCATAAAACTCTATAAAAAGTCATATATATGTATTTTAATCACAATAACAACAGCTTTTAATTTCTAAAACACCAATTTTAATAATTTATCAATCCTTATCCCCACACAAAAGTCTAAACATATACGAGTACACACGTTTATTTAGGGAGCGTCTCGAGACCGCAATCTTATTGATTGCTCGTGTCTTATATCTTTGTTACGTATTGTAACCTCTTTCGGGATCCACTTACAAACTTTGAAATTAAATACAAGCTCGAGAGTTACGGTGAATTAAGATAACGGAGTTTAGCGTAAAGAGGGTAGATCGAGATCACGTTTTTACAGCGTAAAGAAAGTAAATTAGCTCACAAGTAAACTTTTTTTATTGCCATAGACAAACTGGACGGTTACCATAAAGCACTAGATTCTAAACTTCGGGTTTTACTCGTCATTCGAGACTAAATCAAGAGAAAGGGATGGAGCTATCGTAACTTCGAACTTCGATTTTCGAACTAGGGACCCTTATGTGCCACCTAAACGAAAGTAGTTACCGCTGCCTATCAATTATGAACTTTAGTAACACCAAGGCTCAAAGAGATTTAAGACGCACTTGGGTAATTCTTCGAGCATTTCAACCGCTCTTATTCCTCTGAACGCAATTATGTCGAAATTCCGGTAGCTTTGTATTCCTGTAGTATTATGCTATTTTTGGTTATCTTGTAGAGTGCCCTGACTTCTACAAAATAACTGAAAATGCTATCCTAATCTGCAGGAAATTCGACATTAACGCGTCCAGAGGAATAAGGGCGAAGAATTTCCCAGTTCTTAAAAAACCCATAGTAAAGTTGCTGAAAAGTTTAAAATGAAACTCGAGAAGGTCTCAAAATACTAAACTTGAGATTTGGACTGATATGGACACACAGCAACGTAAGTCGTTTTTTGCCAATGCGAAATCTTAATAGTTTCTAGATACTATAAACACGTAGATGATACAACTACCCCCGGAATAGAAGGTTTAAAAAAAAAGCCGGTCAAGTGCGAGTCGGACTCGCGCACCGAGGGTTCCGCACAAACTTGTAGGCATGTAAATAGTTCGTAAATCACGGGAATACAATATAAACAATCTCCAGTATAAACTGACACGCAATAAGTATGCACTTTAGTACTTAGTGAGTGTCAGCTTATACTGGGCTGTTTTTTTATGTGATTTAACTACAAATTAACCGTTTTCGGATTTTTCCCTTTATTTGTGCTATAAGACATACCTTCTTGCAAAATTTCATGATTCTAAGTCAACGGAAAGTACCCTATAGGTTTTGATTCCCTTGAGATTCCCTTCAATATACGGCATAAACGTCCGTATCTTTTGATTGCGTTGACTTAGATGTTTGATTTTTTCACTGATCTAAGGGACTGCAGACTTATGTATTTGATATTAATTTCAACTTGATACTTCAACGCGTTCCTGAGAAAAAGGGTCTTGACAGACACACAGACAGACAGACGGACAACAAAGTGATCCTATAAGGATTCCGTTTTTTTCTTTGAGGTACGGAACCCTAAAAACGTGAAAGTTGGTCCATCCGTTCGTGCTTTAGGTTCAAACACACCCGTCTGATGAAGATAATTCATAAGATAATTCAAAAAATGAAAGAGATGAACGAATAAATGAATATCACCGAATAGGACTTTTTCTTATTTATAATAGTAAAAACTCAGATAGTCGTAATAAAATAAGCATTTTTGATAAATAATGACACAAAACAAATAGCAATTAAATTAACAGTCATACAAATACTGATAGCCGAACACGCGCAAACAGAGGGGATGGATGCGAGCGCCACGTATTGTGAATTCGTACCGTCTTAGCGCAAGACTAGGGGAATGATCTGGAGATGATAATACACCTGAGATTTAAATAAATGTATCAAGAGGTGTAGCTCTTTAGAAACAAGGTGGACTTTTAAAGGTTACTGAAATCCAATGGAACTTGGATGCTGTATTATCGCTCGGCTGTGGAGTTGGAGATCGAGAAAGACAAACGTTCAATCCTTATTGTCATTTTTGTGGAGAACTCGTGTTTAAAAATACGGAGCAAAGTTTTATCTTAATGTGATACTGAGCTTGTTATTGGCAGGTAAGAGGAAGTTTTTAATCAGTTAATTAACATTACGATCAAGACTGTTCAACTTTCAAAATCAATTTATAACAGCGAAATGTATTTCGACTTTAAATATTTACTTGGTAGCTTTTCCCTTTCAATACGACCTAAAAAACTATCAATTGCATGTTCAGATGAAAATTTAGTCATTCATCGCACTTCTATAACTTGCATCAGACCGGCTCCTACTCCCACACCGCTAGCGTCACATTAAATCATTTATAAACAAAATGTGCCAAATAAATCGGCGTTGGCAGCCGCAGATACGGCGCTGTGCAGGCACACTGTTTACACGTGAGTAAGTGTCGACACGGCCTAATCTCGACGCGTTTTTAACCGAGTGTGGGATGTGGTCTAAGAAATAACAAAGATAATATTAAAACGCAGGTGTATCTAGAAATGTATTCTTTAAGAACCTTCAAGCTATATTGATTTTGTGATCCTACTAAGTAAGTAAAGTTAAGTAACAAGCTAAAACGTGCTGACAAAAATAATGATAAGATTTTTTTTGATTCCTTTAATTTAAGTTTTTGCATCTTATGAGAACGGCAACCAACATAATAATGCCAGTTTTTTACCGTCGAGTATTTACCATCACTATTTATTTACTAAATTTACTCAGTGTTTTAATATCACATATGAATATATTTTATGGAAATTTTCACAAAAAACAAACTAAATTGAGCATTTACTTGTTACACTACTAATTTTGTCGAACTGAATAACGTTATGAACATATGTTGCTTTTTTGAGTTGTGCCCTTATTGCATTCGGCAAGCGATTTAGTCGAGCAGGAGAACACTCAAATAATAAATAGATCGACAAAAATCTTAGCTTCGAAAACATGTCAGTCTTGACTTGGCTCAAAAAAATAAAACCTAATATAAAAATAATTTAAAATGCTCATGGTATCCAAATGCTACTGTTGTGTATGAATTTTCTTGTATTCCAACATTCTCTAAAACGCTTATAACACGATGCTGTGACGGTATATTTACGCCTTAAAACGTGCTATCCAAAACCTCACAACAGTCTCACTCCCACAATAAAATCATTTCGCACCAAATTACCGCACGTGTACGCGTTTCGAAGAAACCTGATATATTGTAAGGGTTATTTATTGGGTGTTATTCTTTGATAAAGCGCCTTGGTAAGGGTTGAAATTACCCCCGCGTATAGCGAAGTGTTTTGCATTTGGAGTAAGGAGCTTTGAAAAATAAATACAGGAACAATTATAATTGGGATTAATTTTATAGAGATACATTAGAAAACAGAAATTTGCGAGCTGCAAAGCATTTGCCCTTTTTCTGTTATATGCAACACAGTGGAATGTATAATATACAGGGTGACCTCGAATTGGTAATACAAAATACTTGATTATGATTCAGTTAATCACTAATAGTGTATTGCATTAACTCAGTTGTTAAAGTTAGCTTTCCTTAATTATCGTTAATTTTCTAACAAAACAAAATAATAAATATAATTTAAAATCCCAAGTGTGGTTAACCTACATGACGTCATGCATATCTGTCGTACAGACAAGGAAATTGATTCTCGCACCATTTTGTACTCTGTCACAACAACGACGGAGATAATGACAGTGGACATTCAACGTGACGCACTGCCACCCAAAGCGACAAGGAACAAAATGTGTCTCAATTTCCATTCCTGTATCTATCACTCGATGTTATTAATAAACTAGGTGCTGATATCCATCCAACCCTTTAGTTTTAAGTAGGTACCCTAATAAATTATCTGATAAAGTGAATAACTGAATAATGAGTGAATTATTAAAAATAATTTATTGTTGAATAACGTACAGTACAAAATACAAAATTGTAAAACTTAAACAACTTTTAAAATGTGCTCAAAATGACCCCCGCCTTCTTGGATACATAACTCTGCCCGTCGCCTATGATTGTCTTTCAATCTGTGGAGAACAAATTCATTGGTTTTTACATTATTAAATGCCTCAACTATCTTTTGGCGAAGTTCACCCACAGTATCTGTTTCCCGTGCGTACACTCTCCTCTTTATTTCGCCCCACAAAAAGAAGTCGAGAGGTGTGAGATCAGGGCTTCTAGGAACCCAAGCGACTGGGCCACAGCGTCCAATCCATCTCCCAGGGAACTCTTGGTCCAAGTAGCTTCGCACACGCAGGGAAAAATGAGCTGGTGCCCCATCCTGCTGGTAATACAGAGCCTCCAAATTTTGCTGCGGCACCTCTCGTAGCAATACCGGTAACACATTTCTCAGGAATTCTTCATATTTCGGTCCATTTAAATTTCCGTCAATGAAATGAGGACCAATCAAACAGTCGTTCAGTATTCCTGCCCAAACATTTACCGAGAAACGTGTCTGGTAGGAGTCCCTGCGAGTTACGTGAGGATTTGCTTCACGATCAGACCACCAGTGTTCATTGTGAACGTTGAACATGCCTACTCTTGTAAATGTTGCCTCGTCGGTCCATAAAATGTTCAAGTGTAGATTTTGCAGCAGCCAACGACAAAATTGCACTCTTCTAGGATAATCGGCTAATATGATATCCTGCACCCTTTGGAATTTAAACGGATACTTTCCTTCAGCATTCAGTAATCGCCAAATAAACCATTGGCTCGTTCCGAATCTTGCGGCAGCGTCCCTTGAGCTCGCCTCTGGGTGGTGGCTAAAATAATCGAGAACTCGTCTCCGAAACGTCTGCGAGTACCGCGGCCGCCGGCCCGGAGCTTGAGCGTGCACTGGGACAGTAAACTGTCCAAAATCTCTTAAGTTTTGGACAATGGAGTTTATTAGAACACGAGTAGGAGTTGGGCAGTCAGGGTGTCGTTCATGAAACAATGCTTGAGTTCGTACGGTACTTCGTGACGTAAAATAAAAAGATAACATATCCATTCGCTGAATATTCGTATAAGGATAAGCTCGGGGCATTTTGTTTAATTACTATCTTAATTAAATACGAAAATTCTTACTTTCTTTGACAAGACAAGTGACAATTTACTAATCAAGATACGCTATTATCATAAATGATGTGTCAGATAACGAACCAAAGAGGAAAGTGTTCATTTGAAATACTTTAAACCTCTTTCATTTTAAAGGTAATGGTAGGGTAACCAATTTAAGCAAAAAAAAATGGGATAATTAGAAAACTTAAAAAAAAGTACTTATGTTTTAAAATTAAGCGTGAGACCTCGTAGAAGCGATTGGTTTAGGGAAGCTCTCTGTAGTACTTTGAATTTGTATTACAAATTCGAGGTCACCCTGTACGTACGTGCTACGTCTAATAGTCGCTACCATGTCGCTACGTTCAATTTGTAGCACCACCTACGCAAGATTTTCTTTCCAACAAATGAACGCTACGATGCTACGCGATCCGTAGCACTATCGAATTTATTAATTATCTAGTTCGTCATTGTCATCTATATTTATTATTAATTATAAATATATAGAACAAAGACGGGTTAGTTACACCATTTATAATTCGAGAACGGCTCGACCGATTTTTATGAAATTTGGCACACAGATAGTATATTACCTGGATTAACATAAAAAATACTTTTTATCTCGGAAAATTTGATAGTTCTCAAGGGATAAGTGAGTGAGTAAGGTCAACTGGTAAAGAATGTCATTAGGCATTAAGTTCACTTTTTGTACTCAAATTTGTATTTTTGTGCAATAAAGATAGAATAAATAAATAAATAAGTGAAAAATGACTACTACTCGGACGTAGTCGCGGGAAAAGCTAGTTAATAATATTTTGTTGATGGTGACTCGACTAAAGGTTTCTTCGAGCATTAAGCAAAAAAAAACAATTTTTCATGCTATTAAGAAACGCCATGTAAACCAATATTTATTTCTAATGTCTCCTGGTATCCTTTGTATCAAAATCCATATTTGCATCAATACCACTCAACTATATTAACAAAAGAGATTTATACCCACGAAAAGACGTTGCTATTTCAGTCTTATCCCAAATAGCATATCTGGGTGATATTTTTGCATACCTTAGGGGAGAAGAAATATTTATTGTTTTATAAACCAGTTCATCCAGACCCGAACAGTATGCAACTTTGTTTGGCTAAGAGGTCCATCTTTATTGGTTGGATACATGTGAGTATGCCATTCGGTATTATGTCATAAATCATATTATTGAAATTTTTTTCGAAGGTACTGCTCATGTATGCAGATATGAGGTTTGTAGATGGTGTAAAAAATAGATGCGGTGGAGAACGAACACTTAGAGTAAGGGAGTGTCTTCACTAATCTGCCCTGCTAAGGTAAAAGGCAGTTTTTTACACAAAACTACTGTAACAATTACAACCTTATTACCCAGTAATGAGGTTGCAATTGTTACAGTAGTTTTGTGTAAAAAAACTGCATTTTACCTTAGTAAGGCAGTAATAGAATTCTTGTGTATTAAGCATTCGTCTTTAAGAGATGGTGAACACTTAATTACACGGAACGTTTTGTCAAAATATTCTTGTTTACTTTTTTGTTTTAATTGTTTATAACTTTTGTCTGACTTGTTTCTACAAAACATGGAAGCAAGCGTTTAAATTTTGTGTTTTATTTTAATTTCAAAAAAATATAATTATTTGTGATCTCTGACAGACAATTTAGATTTTTTTATTGAGTTACGAGTAGGTAGGTACCTACATTTATTTGGCTGCATTTAATTTTTTATCAAAGCCGATGTCAAATGACTCATTACTGTATGAATATTAAATTCGTGAGTTCTATTACGTATGTATGAAAACATTGTATGTAATGTATGTACATATTCTGACATAAAAAAATTTACGCATCTAACATTATTCCTTCATCTTTAATATGAAGTCATACATCGGATTATTATTGAAAGTTACTTTGACAAATGATGTGGTGGGGTTATATTATATCCTGATATATTGTTTTAGCCGTTTATTTATGAAAAATCGCTTTCATTTGTATTGGTTTTGGTCTAAATCCTCTAGGGATTTTATGACACGTCACACACAGACTTTTTTATTGTGTAATAAGAAATAGGATTGCTTTTTACTTAACCTTCATGTTACAATGAATGCGTAGTAGTAATAATATTAGAATAAAAAAAAACCTAAGTAGCTTCTCTTGTATGTTCTAGTAAAGTGCCTGTATAGACGCCTTGACGTTCCAAATTTGAAAAATGACGTAACTTCCATATAAGTGTTGTATACTAACTACACATAAGAAGTTTTTTACTTATTCAACTGACAACAATAACAAAAATAATTGAAAAATAACGTGATTTACTTTGTTTACTTGTAATAAATAATAACATATTCTCAATCATTATTTTTAATAAATAAAATATATTTAATAAAATACCTGTGCTTCCAAATAGTGAACCTACGCTTATTAAAACAACCAATTAGAGACTCCTCAATACCGATGAATCAATATGAACACCTATAGAACCCTTCACTCTTATCTTCGTACAAGACCCTCTGTTTTCTTTGTTCCTGAGCCAATATTTGACGAGATTATGCACTTGATTTCACACTTTCTCTGCCTCGCTTGCAGTTTGTCTTTCGACTTGCTTTTGTTTTTCGATTTGCTTTGGTTTTAAACTGTAAAAATTAAGGGTTCTATTATAAAGCCACGTGTTTAGAAACAATGTTTCGGATACACTGTTTCAAATCACCACAGATGCTTACAGAAACCATGTTTAAATCTACACAAAGTACCAGGTTGGAACACAGAAACATGCAGATAAACAACTGTGTTTACCACGGCTTCTAGATGTTTTAGAAACACGCAGGTTGCTGAAACCGTGTTAATAAACATTTTTTTCTTAGTAAATACGTGGTTTAACACAGTAACCGTTTCACTAATAAACATAATAACCATCTTTTTGTATTTTCCCAAAAACTGGTCACCCATCCAACTCCCGTCTAGTCCTCACGTTGCTTAACTTCACCAACCGCAACCATCCGTCCCATCACCTAGACACATAAACATCGATAGTTAATGCAACTGAGAGGAAAGGGGTGAATCACGGTAAAGATTAAACATTTCACGCGAACACTATTAATCAGATCGGCGATTGCACTGACTAAACATCAGTTTAGGGTTGGGACAATTTTTTGGAGTCGATATCGATAGTATTTTTATTTAAATGTTTGGTAAAATATGCTATGAAGGTCAGTTTAAGATGTAGATGTAGGAAACGATAGGAGGTCTATAAGCTAGAGAAATCTAAAGCTTAAGCAAAAGTATATATATATTATCCTCTCATATATATACACACGCATAAGTAGAACGACAGTAGGTATAATGATTTTAAAATTAGAAAAATCACTTTGACAAACTTATTGAAGAATCAACCAAATTGACTTGAACGACACTTATTTTTTAACTAGGTAATTATCGACCTTTTTGTACGTGTATTATGACCTTATTATTGAACAAGTTTAAAGCAATCAACACACAAGTTCGATGTAGGAATCAATTATCGATATTTTGAAAACAATACTAGTATACAGCTACTTAATCAATCCAGTTTGGTTGACCAGCAGATAACGCCTCGAGACATAAAGTCCGCCATTCGTACATTAATAAATAATACTACCGAAGCCTACTGTTACTATTGAAGACATTAGGGTGATGGCACCAGTAATGGACAAGGACTAATGATGGACACATGATTCTTATTTTGAAGAACATAAGGGTTATTCATTTGTTTTGCAACAATAAATTTATAACCGTATGATCTTTGAATTAAGGTTTAAGTGTCCATTATTGGTGCCTGTCAGCTTAAACACTGGTGCCATCACCCTACAACTATTTTCAAGTGAAACCAAATGTTGACTATGAAAGTGTTAGGTATCGATGTCCGCAACCCATCACTACTCCAAACCCAAAGGGATCGAGAAAGCCGCTCGGTTAGTGTGAACTAAATGAACCATTAATAATGCAAACTTAGCGGCGCCACCCGACTCTGCTCGACGTACATAATACATGCTGGTTGATTGATCTGAGCATTATTGGCGTGTCAAAGATGATTAGAGTTTGATGGTGTGATTAATATTTCATTTGTGCATCTGATTTTCGCTTTGATGATGTAGAAGAAAACTATAATTGAGTGTCACGTCCCTATCTTGTCTAGGGGACACGGTTTATGTAGGAAAACATGTCGAAACTCTTTTATGCGGTTACACGTATAATATGTATAGATATATATATGTTTATTTATATAAATACATGTAATGTATTTTTTTTATCTTGTAATTATTCTAACATGTTTTCCTGCAGAACTACGCAGGTATTTTATATTATTTAATAAGTAGTATCGTTGTCATAACTAGTAATAAGTTAATTATGTTTAAAAAATGTCTGACTGTTAAGTTTCTTGCGGCGTTTTTTCTCAGCAGTGGTCTCCTCTTGGGAAGCGCTGGTAGATTTTGACGTGTAAAAGTGCCCGTGCGGCCTACTTACTAAATAAATATATTTTATCTTTATCTTTTGTATTAGGTCACTTTAATTCTAAAGGTGCGATACAGTCTAATATAATGTAACACAAACGTTTAACTATAACCACCCTGTACCAAGAAATCTAAATAATAATTTTACGCAAGTCCTGTCACAGCGATAGATAAACAAACTAATGGAGGAGGGGATATTGGACGTCACGGGAGCAAGATGGCCGCCAGAGACGTCCGGTTTTTGAGCGATTGTCATCTGATGACGGACGCAGGGCTGTTCCAGACGATGGACATTTAAATTAGCTGTCGGTATCAACTTGATAAAATAAATTGTCACAAAATCGCTTTGGCGTTGCAGTTGTGTATGCTTGTCTAAGCATGTTTATGACATTTGCCCGCGATTTTGAAACTTAAAGCTTGTTTTTCTTGTCCACGAGAACTATGAGTTTTTAGAACAAAAAGTAAAGGCTGGGACTTGCCAAGTACATATACAAAGTGTAAATTAAATCAGATTAGCCGTTTATGCGTAATTGAAAGATATAACTTACCAACACAGGAAATTTTAGTGTGGAGACTATTATTTGTGACTTAACATATATCGTATCTTGCCTTAACAATATTAGTTGAAAGTAGAATATTATACAGGGTGTCCCATTAGTCGCACGTCACAGTGACACCGGAGGTAGACCAGCCCAAGACGCACCGAACCAGCCTAATATGACCTCAGTAAAAGTCGCATGGTTTTCAAGATATGCCAGTTTAAAGTTTAAACGTTCTGGCAGAGACCTTAAAACTGGCAATTCTTGAAAACCATGCGATTTACTGCGGTAATGTTAGACTGGTTCGGTGTGAGAATGATGGTCACGAATTTCCACTCAGTTAAAAAAAAAGGCTGGTTCGGTCCGTCTTAGGCTGGTCTTACTCCGGTGTAACTGTATCGTGCGGCTTATGGGACATCCTGTATAATAAAAAGTAGGGTATGACGGTCGCAACTGACATTCAAACTTACCTACTTAAGTATGTGACATGTAACTTATTTTAAAAGCGATATGTTTTAAGAAACCCAGGTTTGTAATATTAAAACAGCTTACTGACCTTCGCCGAAAATTTGTCAATTAATGTCAATTAATTTTACGCCATGAGGTCAAAAATATTAATCAGAAGGACACCCTTTAGTGCTTATATTAATAACCTTGCTCAGGATTATTCTTTCCAAATGTATGACTGAAAGGCTATTTAATTTAATTAAAAAAATCTAAAAAAAAAAGTGATTGCAGAGTATTTGTATATCAAATACCCAACCAGTTCACCAAACCCCAATAAATTCCGGAATACCTTTAAAAACCATCAATTTCTCTCCCCCAAACGCAAAAAGAAGGAATTCCTCGAAATATTTGCCGTTTCCAGTGACAACCCTGAAATTGTTGCTGTGTCATGTCCGAGCCCTTTTCAAAATGGTGCCTTGTGACAAGCGACCGCCAAATAGCGTCTTTGTATACGAGAGATATCATTTATTTGAATGTTTGTTCAATTTGGGACGAAACTTGTATACTTACTGATGTCGGTTCAAGATGGACCCAATAGATGTCAACTTACTTGAATGCACACCCCTAACAAGTTATAGCAAAGCTATTTAATAGATAGATAGAAACGATACCTACTAATGTTTTGGTTAAGATATAGAGTTAGCGTTGATAGAGCAAAGGTATTTTTTTAAATTTCCAAAGTACAGTTGTAGATAATTGTATCCCATTAAAAACATAAATTTGAAATGAGAGCCAAGTTCAATACTATGAATATGCGTCGTTGTTGACTTCGCCGACAAAAGAATTAAGATCTATATGAGTGCCAAGTTCTGTATAGAAAATCCTGAAATTTAAGTTACAAGAACATGCAACATTCTAAAATGAATTTATATAACAATTCATGTTTCTTGTTACTACCACAATGTAACTAATAGGTAATATAAATTCTAAAATGTTAAAAGACAATTATTTACACAATGCATTTATTTCACTTGGGATGTAATTCAAGTTCAGGATTTGACTTGGCTAGTTTTAATCAATAAAGCAAATTTTATAAAAGTAACATTCACAAATATAATATAGCCTGTACATAAAAACTAGCCAAGTCAAGTCCTGAACTTGAATTACATCCCAATTGAAATAAATGCATTGTGTAAATAATTGTGTGTTCAAATTTAAAATGAATTTTTGAATTCTAGACAACCTAAGAGGCTTTAGTAAATGTGCCGAATTTCATGTATGTAGGTTTCGAGTTGTGAAGGGGTCAAAAATAGCTCAAAATGGTTCGTGTAATATTACACACGGCTGCTGCGACACCATTTCCTTTTTCTTTGAACTTGGCTGAACACGCTACCGCGTGTCTATATATTGTAAAAAAAAAAAATAAGCGTAATCACATTTCGACGTTTATTTGAATATTGCTAACGACAATGACACATTGCTCTTATTCGATCTAAAATATCATAAGATCAGCGTAATAAAATTAGGAGATTATCCCTAATATTTTATTTTATTCCTATAGAGATTCCTAGGAGCAAGGTCTCAGACATTTTTGACAATGTACTATTATTATTGTCCCTAATTTTCTACATTTCCATACACACACAAATGTCAATCACCCAAAAACATACCATCAATTAGGCCGGCATAATCCGGTATATCCGAACCCTTTTCATGTCCATTCCATCATTTGTTATAAGCAAATCCTCGTATCGCCCCTTCCTTGATACCGTCTTATTTATAGTGGCGGGACTATTCGGGATATTCCGGGATATTTCGGACTATTTGTCATAGAACGTTGGTTATTTGATTAGTGTTCGTTTTCGCTTTGAATTAAATTACTATTTTACTTTTAACTTTTCAACGCTATCGACGGAAATATCCGTCATGGTTGACAACGCAAAATAAACCTGAGTATGTATGAATTAAGGTTGACATTAGCTCTAGTTTTTATTTGATATGGGGTTAAAAGAAGCTCAGGAAAAAAAGGCGATGTGCAGAAATCTGATCAATAAACTTACGCTCTTCACACTCCATTCTAATCAATTATAATCCAAAAATACATTATAAATGTACAACGCGGTTAGCCTAGATGGTAGTTATCCTCCTACGAAGCTAGCAGTCCCGGGTTCGATTCCCTATACGGTTTTTTTGTGACTTCTAAATGTTTTCTTTGTATTTAAGTTTTTTTCTCTAAATATAAGTATGTATATCGTAATCTAGTGGTAGTTTAAGCTCTAAAGCTTAGACTAGGTCAATATCTGTAAGATTGTCCCTCTGCAATTTATTTTATTTATTTACTTTTATTATGGTCTGTCCAAGCGCACAAGCTGTATAAGAGTATACAGCCCTTAAAATGCTGAAACAAGAGTTATAATGGCTGTATAAGCTCTTATACAGCTTTTGTGCTACTTGAGTGTGTATGTAAAGTTTTAAACCAGCAATCCTCGGAATACCGCCCTGGCATTCGACAAATTCGCATCGAAAATTACGATCCCCATTTGGATAGGCGACATTTCCGTGACATCAGTCATGTGTGACCCACAGCCACTGTTGGGTGTTAATACTGGCTGACTTATTGGACCCATAGCTCACCGGACCCTTGGATCACTAATGGAGGCACTTTCGGTTCCGTTTTAAATCTTTCTCAATGATTAAACGGTGAAAGTAATAGGTTTACACTTTTTTAAAGCGTGGAGAAGGAAAAAGTAAGGTCGTGATGGTATGTGAGCTCTAGGGCCCATGGACATCATATTAGTCCTCAGTGACGTGCCCTAGTGCGTCGCCGTTCGATGGAATTGACAAAGGTGAACGCACGACTGCTTACGTATATCCTATACATAGTGACGTTCTCAATATCAAGGGACCTTATGGAGGCAGGCGGTTACGCCGTTTTTAGAACTGTTACCATAGTATTCGTATACAAGAATAAGAAGAGCGCAACTGCCTTCCTCCATAAGGTCCCTTTACATTGAGAACGTCACATATTATGAAAAAGAAATGAATGTGTTTTAAGGACCAAGTCTTATGAATTACTCAAGAAGCCGATACACACATAGACATCTGCCATTAAATATGGCCACGGTATATACGAATGAAATGACACTTGATAGTTGTGTCCTGAAATGACAGTGTAATTTCCACATCGCTTATACATAGGACGCCATGTTTTACAATTCATTTGTTTTTTGGCGAGATGGGACGCATGTGTTCGACACGAGTGGTCACGGTAAATACATTTTAAGTGCATGACAAAGGACCTAGCGACGGTGCTCGGTGCTCTTTCAGTGTGACTTGGACTCTATTTTACTTTGTTTTACGGTCATGTATGGCCAATCGATCTTACATCTCTCTCATTTGACATACCGAACGAAAGAGATGGAATAAAAATGTTTCACAAATAATAGCCAAGTGAAATGACCATTTGGTTGCTTATTCACATGACAGTGATGTCTGGCCTTTAAACAAAAAATATTCCGTACTTTATAAAGTTCAATCGGCTCCAACATCAAGTGACTTTAACTAATAGTTCAGTGTAAGGATGTTAAAGAAGGATATAGTCCCGTTCTTTAATCGTAAACTTTTCGTCTATCCCGATGACGTCTTATAATATTGCATACACCAAATGTGCAAAATATAACAGCAAATCCGAATGACATTCATAAATTATCGTACTACCCTCATGCAAATCAGAGGGTAGAGTGATGTCTTGCCTCTCAAAGTTTGCCTTCCAATCTAAAAAGGTAGTATGTTTCTATGGAGCTTGTACTCTTACACTCCTTTTTCCTTTGGATGGCAGAAGTATGTTATTTATGCCCGTTTTGATATTGTCAAATGCTCGGAGGGAGATTGTATTGATGTTGGGAATTGTGAAGCAGGGAAGTTGGGATTGGCTTGGTTTTTGAGTGTTAATAGATTTGATAAGTAAAGTTATAATTTTAACCGCGATTTATGTTAGGTTTGATTGTTTTTAATTAAGCTACTATTTTAATTGACCTTGAATTATTAAAAAAAACTCTTGCGTTACAAATTGTTTAGTTTACGACACAATTACGTTAAATTTTTTGTAAAGAACTAGCAACGATTTATCACCATAACTGTTTAGTATTCTGTTTTTTTAATATTTTTGAAAAGTTCTGATTAAAGTTAATGTGGACCTGTAAGCATATTCTTCGAAATGATTTATCCTTTTAAAATATCATGTTAATGAGAACCAATTAACAACATTTAGGCATGATACAATTACACAGATGTCTAAAATAATGTCAAAAACCATTACACACATAGCTAAAAAACGTTTGAATTACCCAGCGATAAAACGCACGCGTTCAATTTCTCACAATATCAATTTATAAACTAAAACAACATATCAACCGATATTGTCCATTTTTCTTCCGCAAATCCTTACAAGTGACGCCCGGGCAAGGGTTGCCGGTGATAAATGACCGGTTCCCGGACTAAGGCCGGATAACCGGGTCACAGCCGTGCGAGACACCGGTCGGAGATACAGCGATTGATGTTACAAGCGACAACTACACGCTAAGGGTGTTGGGTGTTTAAAATTGTGCTTATCAACCGAATCCAAAAAAGGAGGTTCTCAGTTTGACTGTTTTTAGGGTTCCGAAGTCAAACTACGAACCCTTATAGCTTCGCCATGTCCGTCTGTCTGTCCGTCTGTCCGCGGCTTAGCTCAGTAACTATTAGTAGTAAAAAGTTGTAATTTGGTATGAATATACATATTAGTTACGCTGACAAAGTGGTAAAATAAAATCGAGAAAATTTTTTTTTTAGGGTACCTCCCCTACACGTAAAGTGGGGATGTTTTTTTTTTCTCTCGTCTACCCCATGTTGTGGGGTGTCGTTGGATAGGTCTTTTAAAAATATAGTGAGTTTGTAAAAAATACTAAAAATCTGAAAAATATCTTATATGCACGCACATAAAACTAATTTTAAAGGAAAACTATCACGACTAAGTAGACAACATTGGTTCGACATGCTCTTGCTCAGTTTTTTAGGTATTTACCTATGGCTTTTAATTTAATAATTTTTTTGGAAAAAAAAACCTTGATATTTTTTTCTTTTCACAGATCTTATGCTAAAACTTTTATCATAAAAGCTCTCATAGTATTTTAAATAAAACTAATTACGTGTTAAAAAATAAACAACGAAATATCTAGTCTCTCAAACTAATTACGAATTTAAAAATAACAACAAAGAAATAACTGCAGTATTTTTTATCCGGTCAAATTCACCTCTCAATTAACGCCGTGTATTCAACCCTCGCTGCACTATCGAATGGGCGCCATGTGTCCGGATCATTCCGGATGACCGGGCCAAATGACCGGCCGTGAACGGGAATTCGACCGGACAATCAACTGTCCGGTTAAGGATAGTGCACAAGTTTTGTGAATTTGGTAAATTAAAAAAAAGGGGACTGGACGTCCCGCTTCTTAATAGCGTTCGCTATTAAGAATCGCTATCACACTTACTCTCGCAACTGACAGTATATTTGTCACTCATGTGTCATAAGAGCCGATTGCCGATAGCTATTAAAAAACTGGAAGAACTGTAATTTCTTAAGAGGGTACCCACTTATACAGAATGATTGTGGGTCGTCCAAATCAAAAGGGACCTTACCACGGCAGGTGGTTACGCCTTTTTTCACACGGCTGTAATACTAATGACAAGGCAATGAAAACTATAACAGCGTAAGCGCCCGCCGCCATAAGGACCCTTTCGATTTGAATCACAATTGTTGATTCGTATTTCTTTTCAGAACGTAAAGTGGTATATGAGCACTTATTTACAGTAGTCCCAAACTAAGCTAGGCTTGTACAGTCACCACGGGATTAATGAGCCACTTGCTAACATTCTTAATTTGGTCGGGTTGTCCAATCGTCAAATTCCAATAGTAATATACCGTGTACGATTTGACAACCCGACCGAATTAAGAATGTTAGCAAGAAAAAAATAAGACTCAGGAATTACTCACGCTCATCACTCACATGTTTGCCCTAACCGGGAATCAACCCCGTGACTGCCAACTAGGATAACCGCGTCGTCAACGTCACATGTTTGTTTGTTTGCCAGTATACAGGTGACCCATAAGTCGCACGTCACAGTGACACCAGCCTAACTTGACCTCAGTAAAAGTCACATGGTCAGCTGGTTTGGTGTGGCATGATGCGTAACGCATTTCCATCCACTCCGTTTATAAAAAAACAGTTGGTTCGGTCCGTCTTAGGCTGGTCTACCTCCGGTGTCACCTGTGACGTGCAACTTATGGGACACCCTGTATATGTATTTATAGAATAGAATAGAATAAAATAGAATAGAATAGAATAGAATGGAATGGAATGGAATATAATGGAATGGAATGGAATAGAATGGAATGGAATGGAATGGAATGGAATATAATGGAATAGAATATAATAGAATAGAATAGAATAGAATATAATAGAAATAATTTTATTGACAAACATTACAAACATTTACAGTTTATATATACGCTGTAATAAGTATTATCATTGTAAATAGGTAGGTAATATTAAAGAATGACTGACTGACCTGGCTGTTGAGTTTCTTGCGGCTATTCTTCTCAGCAGTGGTCTCCTCTTGGGAAGCTCTGGGTAGAGTTTTGACTTTTAAAAGTGCTCGTGTTTCCAACTTACTGAATAAATATTTTATATCTTTTTATCATATCTTTTAGTATTTGCAGTTAAAATCTGACAAACAAACAATCATTAAATTAATTTAAAGCTTGTAAAAGTCAATCTGCATTCTTCTTTATAGGTGCATCGAAATTAAATACACATGCAATTCACACGCTGCGCCAAAAACATGTTTACAACTAAATCATCAATTCTCAACCTTATCTCGACTGATTAAAACTGGTTTTAGCTGCAAATTAAATGTTTTCCAAATCGGATTGGTATTTTTCGTAGTGTTGTAGTAAACAGAGCCGTTTTGCAAGTGTTTACGGATGATAATTAAATAACAGAGGGTACTATTGGAGTGAAATCAAGTGGTGATCCGCAACGTCACAATATGCTGCTCTTTACGAATGTCCATGGAAATTTTAAATGTATAGAGTGATCAGTAAATTGACGTATTTTCTTTTTGAAGAATAAAATATTATTTATACCACCCATGGTCATTAACAACGAGTAGTGCGGTCGACCTTATAAGAAGCTGTGGGTACGTTTTAGTACCTTATCGCAGCTATTGCTATAACTAACTCAAACCAGCTTCTTATAAGGCCGACTGTACCCACCTGCCAAAAAATATTACTATTGCTGCTTGTAAACCAAGAAAATTTTCCAAGCAATATAGGTCTGTTATGTACAGTCGAGGACAGAAAGATGTTTACACTTTTGGACCTTATTACAATGGAATAAGGTGAAAAAGTGTAAACATCTTTCTGTTCTCGATTGTACATACCTGTAGAAATGACCCTGTCCTGATTTATAATTATATGTTATATTATTAACAATGTATTATAATCAATCCTACTTATATTATAAATGCGAAAGTTTGTATGTGTTAGTTTGTTACTTCACGCTGCAACGGCTGGACGGATTTGCATGAAATTTGGAATGGAGATAGCTTATACCCTGGATTGACATAAAGAATACTTTTTATCCCGGAAAATTTGGTAGTTCCCAAGGGAATACCGATAAACGACTTCTACGCGGACGGAGTTGCGGGCAAAAGCTAGTGTAACATGTAATTCAGATTAATAACAATTGAAAGCAAAATTACGTATAGAATATATAATACCTAATGCAGTCTATATACCTCCCACTGCTGGGCACAGGCCTCCACTCACAATGAGAGGGTTTGGGCTGTACTTCCCACGCGGGCCCAGTGCGGATTGGGAACTTCGCACACACCGTCAAATTGATTTACAGGTGTGTGCAGGTTTCCTCACGATGTTTTCCTTCACCGAAAAGCTCATGGTAAATATACAAATTATATTTCGCACATAAATTCCGAAAAACTTAGAGGTTCGAACCTACGACCCTCTGCTTAAGAGTCGGCAGGTTAAACCATTAGGCTAACGGCTTTACAATATACAATAGTATACATAGTATAGTATACAATGTTGCATCTAAAACTACACGTATGGGAAACACGTGTCGTTATTATTTTAGCATACTATAATAATAAAAGTTTAAAATTGCGTTATTCCACAATGTTGCAAATTAAGGAACATTACAATAACATATCAAAAATGAACTCGCAGAACCGAAGTAACTCCGATTATTTACGACTTTATCGCTTAACATATAAAACAAAACATAGATTACATTATTGTGAATGTGCCATGAATTAAGACGAGATTTGTAAAACATTCAAACAAAAATAAACTTCAACTTTCCTCTTACAATGCTATATAAGAACTTAACTACTAACCAGCCAAGTGACTGTCCGAAACTTAGTGAACAAAAATGCACCAGTTTTTGGCAAGTTATTACGGCAGTCGATATCCAGGCCATAAATAAGCCATGCCAGTAAATACATACAGGACATTTGGCTGGCGCTTTCCGTGAGATATAAAGATACTAGATGGTACGGGTTGGATTTCAGGGCGTTTCAACCGCCCGTCATCACAGTTGGACGTAATTTAGGGAAAAGGATCCAACCCACAAAGCAAAATGTATTTAAATTTGAACTTTATTGCTGTCAATATTATGTCAAATTCTACAAGTGTGAAATGGTTGAATTGGATCTTTTTCGCTAAACTACGTCCAGTTTTCAATATATTGACGAAATCAATGACACCTACAGCAACTTCTGATGCTAATAGAAACTACCCCCGGTTCCGCTTCTGTTTACACCAGAAGTTGCTGGTATGTGTCATTGATTCCGTCAATATATTGAAAACGGTGATGACGGGCGGTTGAAACGCCATGAAATCCACCCCCAAGTGCAACGAACCCGCTGCGTTACCCTACCAGTAATAGACAAGGACCAATGTTCGACACATTATTCTTATTTTAACTATTAAGTGTCCATTATTGGTACCTGTCAGCTAAAAGTGCCAATTATTAGTGCCTGTCAACTAAAAGTGTCCATCACTGGTGCCAGTCCTGTCTAATTCAAATAAAAAAACTAGAGATAGGTACTTATCGGACACTGAAACTTATTCAGTCCTTCCAGCAACCTAACCCCCCGCGCGCTCTGTCCACGCAAAACTTGGACAATAATCGCTAATGGAGCGATGCAGTGGCTACTATTCATGCCGTGAGCGTTTACACGGTTAACAACATTATACGGGTTGTGTCTCTTCTTTATGGCGACTAATATGATTTTATAGTTTTTGTTAAGAATACTTTGGTCTATGTCTTATTGATGCGTAGCTTTGGTGTAAGTTGTAAATAAGTAAAGGTAACATAACATATGTATGCGGGGTCTCTGAAGTACGGGCGAAACGGTTTGGTCAAATGTATCATATCCCAACTTTTCATTTGCCAAAAAGGTATTTCTCGCCCCAATAATTACAATTTAATGGTGCACAACTCTAACCTAACCTAACCGATCTAAATAGCTATGTTACCAACATAAAATTCCTTTTTTTATTATCCTGGAAATAAAACAGAAAATCAAACAGTTTTTCGGGAAATTATAATTTGAGAAATGATACATTTGGCCAAACATATTTCGCCGTAACAGCATGCACCGATTTATATGCAACTGTGACGTAAATTAGCCTCTCGTGATGCAAGTGGCGAAAAAAGAATACAATGCGTAACCAGTCTTAATTACAAGCACTTAGAGCTTATTATCTGCATAGCTGTTTCTACAGGTTTTCAATAGAAATTATTACGTAATTAATAAAAGCAAAGTGTTTTCTTTAGTTTCTCAGACGGTTTTTAGCAACCTCCAATCCCAAAACACCTCAAATTACAAACATTATTTCGAGCAGCGTTAAATAGTTCGCCAACTATACTGTTAAGTTCAATTTTTTTTTTTTTGACAGTTCTGCCAATATAGTACAATGTTGTGATTTCATAAATTGTTTATCAAATACTGTTACTGATATCCGTAATGAGTGTTACCAATGAAACCATATTAATAACTCGTATTATTAATGGTTATTATGGTTAGGCTATGCTCATTACAGAACTCTTCTCACCATGGCAATGCTTTAGTTACACTACGGGTGGCTTTGTGAATAACATTAACAATGGCAAAACAAACGGTTTATAATAAGAGAGTAGAAAAGAAAGAAGGATGTACTTAGGCTAAATATTTAGGATAACAACTAAAAGAACATTTAAACAGTCATTAATACCAACCTCAAATTTTAAATACACTTACGATATTTTTCTGTTATTCATAAGAAAAACAACCACACATTTCCAAAGCTCATTAAACCCAAGATTCAAAGATAATGGTGTCATCAATACTGTACTTAGCCAAAATCCTTATTTATGTGTAATACCCGACCACCCCAATATGGGGTGTATTTAACAGCATTACTGCCCCTAAATCATATATTAGCGGAAAAATAAGTCTAATGGCAACTTATAATCAGAGAAAGAAAACTAGCCACATGTGGTATTAATGTTAGGCTCGAGTAACAAGTGGTAGCGATTTCTTAAAGATATTTCTCTTACAGCCGCACTCAAAGACGTCAATTAATTTTTAAGTTTCATTAAAGTTGCTGCGTCTTATTCTATTGCTATAGCAAAGAAAGTGACAGCAGCAACTTTAATGAAACTTAAAACTTAATTGACGTCTCTGAGTGTGGCCGTTAGTTGTTGATAAGTTAATTTATTGTAGCAGGAATTAGCAGCAAAAATAAAATAGAACAAGGTTTTTGGCTTTTTAATAAAAAAAGGAGCCACAGCTTAGGTAAAATGAGAAAAAAAAGTTTCAAAAACTTATATATTCAGGTATCTACCTATCAATTATCATTTTACAATATTTTCACTGCAAAATTTCACCCAACAATTAACGTGACAATGATTCTTTAGAGACACATTCGATAACTTTTTGTATATTTTTCATAGATTTTTAATTAAGTCAAATTTAATGAGACTAGTCTCAGTTTTTTTTTTTTTGCTAAGTAATAGGAAATGTATTCAGAGTATCTCAAGCTACTTAGCCTACGCGCACAATACTCGTAACAGTTTAAAGTCAGTTTTCCCGGAAACCAAACGGTATTAGAGATATGAAAATTCTGCGAAACAGTCCTGTCAGCTGAACACATACCCATTTCAACATCAGCTAAGCATTAGGAACATATTTATACAAATGATTTAACTACATTATTTTTCAATTGTTTAATTTTTTTACACATTTCATACGACTATCATACAATTTATGATGAATTTACCTCACCTCACAAGAAGAGAAGGATAAAACATCCCAAATGGACCAAATAAAATGCTAAGACAACAATGCTAATGCTAAGAAGAGATATGCTAAAACGAGGGGTAATGTCTCTGTCTGTCTGTAGCATCGTACTTGCCCAACTCATGGATCGATTCAAACGGTGTTTTTTTTTATAGCAAGCAAGTTTATTAGGTACTTGTAAATATAGGAATAACAATTATATCGGGGGTTTTTATCTATTTTATTAATCGAGATATCATAGAGATTTAGAATCGGACTCGTTGTGTTAAAACCGCTATCTCTTACATCTTAAACGATGACCTTATCACAAATGAAGGGGATGGTGTCCGGACATCAAACGCGTTAAGTGCTCCTTTGCTCATCGAATCCCATTTGCCCTGGACATCCGATAAATAAGATTATATCCGGATATATCCGGATATACCCAGCCTTGGACGTTCACTTGGTTATGGGTAAAATGAGGCTTGATCTTATATTCGATGTTCTTTAGAAGTAAGAGCGTCAAATAAGAAAATATCGCGCTTATTGTGGCTGTTCTTTTCGGTACCTAAAATCTCATACAAATTGACCTGGTCCCAAACTAAGCTCTATTCTTGTAATATGGATACTAGGCGACGAAAAAATTATTTGGAGAATTACATACTTAAATACAAAGGAACAAATACACCCGCTTATCACTCAAATGTTTGCCCATACCGGGATTCGAATCCGGGACCGCTAGCTTCGTAGGCAGGGTCACTATCACTACCAACTTTTTGTTCATGAGTCTTGGATGTTTTCTACGTATTTAAGTTTTTTTTTTATCTACATATGTTAGTATCTTCATCATTGCCTAGTACCCATAGTACAAGCCTAGCCTAGGACTTAGTTTGAGAATAGGTCAATTTGTGTGAAACTGTCCCTGATATGTCCAATACCCTGATCTGATGATGAAGTTGAAAGGTGGCATTCCTCACTATACCTAATGTATAGATCTACTAAGTTTGGTCTTTAATTTGGTGACAAATGATGAATGGTGCAAAAGAAAGACTAACAAAGAACTACCTCTATTATTCTCTCTTATTATTATTTGTTGCACCGCCACTACAGTCTCGCTTTGCCCAAAGGTTAACTGGTAGAGAATGCCTTATAGCATTAAGTTCGCCTTTTGTATACGAAGTGTATTCTTGTGTGCATTAAAGATTAAATAAATAAAGAATTACCTCTTAAATTGAATTTTTCGCAGGAACTTACTTGCAAAATAGCCTGGCAAACAATTAAAAATGAGATAATAAAGTCTACAGATTAGTTACGATGTTAATCTTCTAAGCTGCTAGTTTTTAATATTAGCAGTATCACACACCGACCAGTAATGAGTTTAATTGTTTAATTTTTATTCTTTACATCCTACAAAATGAATGGATTTATTTATTTATTATATTACCCGTATTAAGGTCGCCTTTATCTTGTGGATAAATGTGGATAAAGCATCCGTCACTCTTACATACTGGTTAGAAGTGAGGGCGGGTCGCTAGTCAATATCGATACATAGTATAAAATTAAGTCGCCCTCCGCGTCTGTCTGTCCCTATGTATGCTTAGATCTATAAAACTACGCAACGGATTTTAATACGATTTTCACCATCAGTTAGATAATTCTATGTATATAATAGAACCCTGAGTAAAGCGAGGGCAGGTCGCTATAGGCTCCGAAGCGAAGCGAGGGCGGGTCGCTAGTTATCAATAAAATAAAAACCTTTGTATTCAGTTGTTTAAACTCTGCTTGCTTTCTATCACTTTAGAAATGAAATATTAATATCCACCGGTCGTTGTGTTATACGCGCGAGATAAAACCAAAATACTAATCCGCCTATACACATTACCAAATCTGCGCGGCCGGGATTACCGGACGGAATAGAGAGGGGCGGCGCCGACCAACGCCGACTGTTTGAAGGATTCATTAGTTTTAGTCGAGATTGTATTACTAGGTATGTAGTTACATAATGCCCCTAACGCATGAGCTATACGGTTTTAAACCTCAATTTAGAACAGCTATGTTATTCTGTTGACACATCGTCGTTCAGTTCTACTCAGTCGATGAATCAGCCCTCAAAAGGAGATTGAAAAGGTGCTATTTAGAAATATAGATAAATCGTATTATTATATTTTCTAAAACGTTACTTTAAGATCTTAAGTGGTTGATTGTTGATTGGAGTTGTACCTAGTTTGCCCAGGTGCATGATTAGCATGTGTTTGAGCGCTCGCCAACAAACTGGGTAACAGTTTGGCGAGCATTTATTTATAATAATATATAACGCATGTACCTTTTAAAGAAAAAAAAAATAGCCAGCGAATTTACGTCGTCCGTCAAGGTGGGTAAATGACATTCAACTGCCTGCACATTCATTTAGTCGCTGGTTTCACAGACGACCAGCTGTCAAACCAGCGACTAAATGAATGTGCAGGCAGTTGAATGTCATTTACCCACCTTGACGGACGACGTAAATTCGCCGGCTATTCATCGACTGAGTAGAATTGAACGACGATGTGTCAACAGAATAACATAGCAGGCGGTTTCAAATCGTGTACTAAATTTGGTTTTAAACGCCCTCGGCAAACAGGGGTGCGCTTCAAACAAATAGGCTAGTTTGAAACCGTGTAGCCGCTCGCTTCTTGGTCACTTTGGTTTAAAACCGTGCAGCACACGCATAAAGTGCATCACAGATACAGTTGTAATAATGCCCGCCTTCCACTACGAGCGGAGCGGACTCCGTACGGAATGCGTTTAGCTTGCAACGGTGACTTCAAAATAGACGTGTGCGCCGATGGTCAAAAGAGGCGGCGGCGTGATCGGCGTGAAATCGGCGTGAGGTATAAATATAAAAAAAAAGTTTTTTTAAGTTAAATCACAAAAATATAAATTTTTTTTAGAAAGTACATATGTATTTAATTATTCAAATTCAAACATCCATACGAAAGAATAAACAATCTGCTGTGAAAGATTGGAGATTTTTTACACCCCGACTTTACGCCGAACGGCGCGGCGCACATGTCTATCAAAAGACTTTCTCGCGGTGGAAGCACATAAACTCACCGTTGTAAGTAAAACGCAGTCAGAGTCCACTCCGATCGCAGTGGAAGGTGGGCAAAAATACATATATGCAAAGATGGACTTCAGCGAACGTTAACAAGTGCCAAAATTAATTAAAACCGGGCAATAGCATGCCAGTGTAAGGATCCCTCGCCATTACTACAAAAAAACAACCTTTAAAAATCAAAATTATCACCTAATTTCCATTCTAAGTTATTTCGGCTGTATTTAAGTAGGTATGTGTATAAAAATTTTAGTTGCCTGGAAATTAAAAATCTACTTAGTCGTAACATAAATTAGTTTGTAAGTCAAATGTAAATCAAAAATCGAAACGTAAACACAAAATAATTAAATATTAATTACCATCGCCGACTAGAAACGCCGCATCTCTACAGAAATCTCTTTGAAACAGTATTTAATTGAAATAGCAAAAACTAACGAAATCCAGAGTGCATCATTATAGTGCTAACGACTTAGGCCTGGCTTTCAAAGCTTTTGGAATTGGGTTTATAGCGGAAATTTAATAAATACGAGCGTTATTAAAGGCAAAGTACTAGAATTATGAGTTTTTTACTTAAATACGTTTTTGTGTAACTATAATATTAAGCATTTATTAATATTATAAAAAAAATGTTTTTTTTACGTCTATACGTATTTTTTTAATGGAGCCAAGTTTTATTTAAAAATAACATTGTATTGCAATAAGATAAGATGTTTATATAAGGCTAGCTTATGCCCGCGACTCCGTCTGCGTAGAAGTACAACACTTTTCAATCGGGAAATATCAATTTTCCGGGATAAAAAAGTATTTTATCTGTCAATCCAGTATAAGGACTATCCGTGTACCAAATTCCATTTTCGTCTGTTGAGCCGTTTATGCGTGATTGAAATACAAACATTCAAGCATCAATTCAAACTTTCACATTTATAATATGCTAGCTTTTGCCCGCGACTCCGTCCGCGTAGAACTCGTTTATCGGTTTTCCCTTGGGAATTACCAAATATTACGGGATCAAAAGTATTATATATGTTAATCTAGGGTTAAAGCTTTAATTAATTAAAGCAGCGTTAAAGAGTAACAAACTAACGCACACACGTGATGACACACACACAAACTCGCATTTATAATATTAGTAGAATATTCACATATATAGGATTCGGCTGAGTATGTTATGTCAAGGCAATAAGAGTACCTACTTTAACGTTGACAATAATGAAAACGATATTATTTACAGTCACACCATAGAAATGTTGAGCCACTTGCTAACATTCTCAATTCGGTCGGGTTGTCAAATCGCACACGGTATAACTATTGCAATTTTCACGATTTGACAACCCGACCGAATTAAGAATGTTGGCAAGGGCTCAACATTCCCGTGGTGATTGTACCTAACGTTTGTTATGAGTAGTAAGAATAACCTAACCGAGTTACAAAAACCCTGATAAGATTGACGCGTCTACTTTCAGAGCCCATGACTCTTAAACGGCTTAACGGATTTTCATCAAACCAAGCTAAGAAAACGCTAAAGTCAACTTTCTAACAAAAAATGCTCCATTCGTTTAGAAGATACCATGCCACAGACACTAAACCTAACTTAACTTGAACTTATAACACCCCTCTTTTTGCGTCGAAAAACTAATAATACAAACAAGAAAACATCAAACATTACACAGATCAATAAGACGCCATAGCACAAACAAGAAGCGACCCATAAACGTCATAAACAGCAATAATTACATCGCGACACATGCCCCCTTCGATGGCAAAAAACCCCGTCGTGGCAGACGAAGATAGCGCAAGTAATATGCCACTGTAACTACCAAATATTGTCCAAGGAGGTACAGCACTGGATGGAGTTTGAATGTGGACGTATAAAACAATTCTATGGCAAGCGTATATACATGTTACGTCATGTTCCAGTTGATTCAAAGAAAAACGTGGTACCACAACGTATTTTCAGACTTAACTTTGCAAAGCGTACCTACCTTGAAATAAACTTAACTCAGTTGAACTTAAAAATCTAGCTCATCGAAATCTCTACACGAAATAAATAGGTAAAAAGAAAATAAATACACGTATTCTACTATCAAATAAAACATTGTGGTGTTTTTACAAATTTTTTTGTTTGCACTTTGAAACAAACAATTTTTAATTTTGACAGTATTTGCTTCTTACAACAAAATATTGCAATACAAATACAATACAATACAATAACAATTGAACACCACATACAGCAAGAACAGGAAATACAACAAGAAAGAGAAGTGTTACATAGAGACTCAACAGGCGGTCTTATCGCTAAATAGCGATCTCTTAATTTGAGAACTAATATTGTGTTTCAAAATGATTTAGCTTTAAAGTGTCACTTCCAGCATTCTATAAATGTCACCAATACGCGTAATATCAGCCGCATGCCGCATAAACACCACACGATAATACAAAGGAATCCCACCCCAAATCCCAGGGGGTGCATGTCAATAGGGACCATTATCGCCCGCAGGGCCCGGCAGTAATTTCTAATAAGATAATGGGGGTCTTTTCCGATAGTTGAGGTAATGATGCGAACGAGAAATTATGTCACTTTCTGGACGTTGAAAATGAGTTTGAGTGCGGTAAGATAGGTGCTATAATGACTTGATGTTATTATGAGCCTAAGAGCACCATACCAAACCAGTTAATAATTATACAATACTTTAAGTATTTTGTGCATAGAAAATCTTTTGAACATTATTGCTTTTATTTATTTTTTTATTAGTGACGGCCTCAATTTAATTAAATTACTTATAATTTATCATACTGTGCAATTTATAAGTACTGTAATGTATGTCTACTACATCTATAACTACACCTTCTTAATTAACCACAAACAGAAGACAACAGACTTTTATCTCCAACGAACACGTGTGACTTACCAATAACAGCATCAATACTGCCTTTATTAAGCTCCCCCACATTCGTATTAATTCATGTTAGACCCAGACAGTAATGATTGGGTCGATTACGTGTTATTGCAAAATATTGGCACGGAACCCTCAGGGACGGTTTGGTAATGGCGGATCTTGGAGGAAATATTGTGATGAGAATTGATGAAGAACTTGGCGTTGGCGTGTGTTATGACGATATTGTGGTTGGAGTCGCGTAATGTATTTATTGCCTGTTATTTCTTTTATTTCATCAAATATCAAATTATGAATGTCCATATATATTTATATTTCTTAACATTCGAATTATTTGATTTTCGTTTTATTTGTTTTGTTCGTTGTAGTTAAATGTGCTATAAAAGTTTAAATTCATTTAACCGTCATGTCTTTACGTTCTTGTAAAATAATTTTCTTGATTCTTCAAACAAAAAGAAAGAAAGAAAGAAAAGACATTTAATTTTATTCACAACAACAAATACAAATAGAGAGAAAAACAGTAATATTAAAAATAACATTTAGATTCAGTTGTTGCAAAACGGTTCAAACTCAGCATATGTGCTGGCTGTGAGGCCAACGCTGTTCTTCCGTTAGAACGATTCGGAGAGACCGCGGAAGATGACACAAACAATAAATACATTATTTACTCAAAACAACAATATAATAATAATAACAGCAATAACAGTGAATTCTCACGTACCAAATAATCTTAACATCAGCTCCCTATTATGCTGAAAACCACACAAAAGTTAATTCGATAATATTAATTATTTCAGTCTTCATCTGTAAAATCGTCCCATAAAAATTCTCATTAGCATCGTCTTAATTGTCTAAGATACTTTCTATACGTCCAACTATCCGGAAAACGTTCCGCCTAACGATAATGGCGATAGAGGGTGGATCCGCCGTTTTATTTTTAATGTTTATTGCTTTTAACCTGACAAATCTCCTCCCAAGGGAGGAGGAATCAATGCGATTTTCAGCGCCTTACGAGTCAAATTCCTCTACTATTGAAATGTTGAATGGTTTTATTTACAGTAGAATAAGTAAAGCGGGACCAATAATTGTGCCTTGCGGTGCTGACACTGTGTACAGTATCAATGTAACTTTGAAAATGATTATAATGGCTATCGGTTGCTGTTGTTGACTCGTACCTTTATCTAATAGGTCTCGTATATAAATAATTGGGGCGTATGTAAGTGAACCCTTTTTTATACCCATATTATTATCTTAAAACTGAAGATAGATCACTCTTTATAAGATTTTCGACCTTTGTTTTGTAGTGACATACAAACTAAAATTATACTATAACGCTAATGTAAAGCATAAAAATAAAAATGTCACTTTGAACTCGCTTTGCCTTCATATTTAATTTTGTAACAAGTAGATATAGTTTCGACTTTCAACACGATGGTACGGAAACTGGTAGCCGTTTTTGGCGCAGATGTTTTCTATGTTAATTCTATTGTTTTTTTGTTAATTTTATGCCTTTTTCTTGCTCGATTTATTTCGTTTGGCCGTTTGATTCAGACTCGACGCTAAATGTAGCGCGAGTGGATGGCGATTTTACTTTGTTTTAGAAATGTCTTATAAGTTTATGTTTCCAATTGCCATTTCTTAAATTTATATAGGGGTTCTGCGTCAAACTTTTTACAACCCGTTTATAATTATCTCAAATGTGGCTCAGATAAGAAATAATAAGTTAAACAATGAAGAAACATACTTTAAACACGTACGCAATTTTATAGTTTCATTTCCTAGGTAACCTACACCGCCTGTCCGTTCGTTTGACTATCAAATCTGTCTGTCGTACCTTTAGGGCTGTATTTAATTTTTATAGATTTTTGTTAAAATACCTATACACCCTACTTGACTGGCACTTGATCGTTTTTTTTTTTAAATTTGCATTATTTCGTGATCACGGATAACGAACGGCGTATTTAAAAGTACAACGCATTAACGTTTTCGCGCAGCCGCCCTTCGATGCCATTTATTTCGCTGATTAAAATAAAAATGGGGTCGACAAAAACCGTATACTTATTCTCAGCCATTTGTTTCGTTTTATGGAAATTGATCCAATGCTGCTTCCATTAAGCATTTCAATAAACTTTTGTGCCATCAGCGGGGAAAAAAAAAAGTAATCCTAAGCGACATTTTCCATCGCAAAAGCATTCGGAAAGATGACAACCGCACAGATAATGCCTCCCTGCGCCCCCACGAAATCCATTTCGTGAATTAACGTTCATAAAAAAAACTTGCATAAATATGTCGAAAAATGTTGGGACGCTCCGGGACTAGGGTTCGAAATTTGAAATGTCCGTTTGTTTCTCGATTAGAATTCGCTTCGGCTAATTTCGAGGTTCGGCCAGGATTTCGAGAACTGTGGTTGAACTGCACGAACCTTGGTTGCATGGCATGACTGAAGATTTTCACAATATAGTAACACAAATAAACAATTTCATTAGAAATCGTATAAATCGCATTTGTTTATTCAGAATTGAAGTTATGCATAACGCAAAAAATAAGTGATTTATTACATTACTGATAATTACCTGAAATCCACAAAAATGTATTTATAATTAGGCTTAAAGAGGTACCTACAGTATCTCGATATATTACTTCGAAGCAAACAAATATAAAAAAAAATACGATTTTCTTTTAACTTTGGGCACACATACTAAGATTACGACTCATCAGTAAGTCCAAATTTTGAATACGAATCTTACGTGTCTCGGTACACTGGTTCGCGAATGTGGGGGCTAATTTTTTAAACTGTCATTAATTTGAGCACCCCCCCTGGGATCGGGGGCATTAAACTGTGTTTAACGCCCCCCCTCCCCCCCAAATATAAAAAGCAGCTAATCAGTCGGATTGGTTGAGATTTTTTGAGTGTTTTGCTCCAGGGCTTTTAGTTACTGCATTGGCTTTAACTTTGCCAAATATTGTTAAAATATATTTAAACAAGAGATTGAATCTGAATGTAACACAGCCATAATTTAGAGTTTACTTATTTATTTATTTATATGGGACACCAACAGAGTACATAAGATATGGTACATAATAAATGGTCTTAGGGTATATTTATGTACAGTAGAGAAAGATGTTTACACCTTTTCACCTTATTCCATTGTAATAAGGTCCAAAAGTGTATACATCTTTCTGTCCTCGACTGTACCCCAATTACAGGTGAACACATAATTATATATACAGGACAACAATATACAAAACAAACATGCTATATGAGAATGTAGTTCATGTAGTTCAAATTAATATTTATATTGTAGGAATTAGTCGGGCTAAGATACCGGTCCATCTTTCTTTTATGTGTATGGATATGGATGCAGTCATGATAAATATCCATACGTGCTTCATTTGCAATACTATTGTAATAATAATAATAATTAAGTAACCTGCCCATTGTCATTTACTTTGGATGTGGTATTTTAAAGCATAGATAAAGATTAGTTATGTTTGTAGAAGTGTAGAAATTGGATGCAAGGACATCTCCATTTTGTCACTATCGTGGTTGCTTCGCTCCCGCCATAGCCTTCTTACTTACTTAACCTATTCGAGTCGCTTCTACCCCGACCCATCTTGCTCGATCGCTTCGCTCGCTCGCTGTAAAATGGCATAAAATGTTAGGAATAAAATTTATTGATACTATAAAAATATGTTTGAATAATTATCAATAGCCCTTTGAATATAGATTTGGATATATGACTTTTCAAAAATTATAACCTTTAATATTATGGATCATCAACTTTCGAATTTTTATGCGTTAGGTATACTCTATAAATTTTATGACTAGCATAATAAGGAATATGCATTAATTTTTTTATCGCATTTCTTAACACAAAATGAAAATACCGTAAAAGAGATGGCAAAAAGTGAAATTAAAATTAAAATCGGCCATAAAATACGGATAATATAAGCATTTAAAACTACTAATTAAACAGAGAGATCCAACACGACGGGCACTACGGCCATATAAACTCCATGTTAAATTCTGTTTTGCTAGAAAGAGATCAACACATCTTTAATGGCTTATATCTTGGTTATATTTATAGTTATTCGAAAAATAATTTGTCTCAATGTTTGTTGCATGAATGACTTTTCAAATAAGTAAAAAAAAATCATGCTTATTCCCAATTATGAACGTAAATATAATGGGTGTCAATGTCTGTCTTTCAACAATCGAAACAAAATACTTATAGGAGACAAAGGAATCCCTGTTAACTTATTACAAGCCAATGTTATTATTGGTGATTGGCTAGCCTACGAAGCAAGCGATCCTGCACCCGTATTATGGTCGCCTTTATCCCGGTGGATAAGTGTGGATAAAGTATCCGTCACTCTCGCACTTACATACTGGTTAGAATGTGACAGATGTTTTATCCCCGTGATAAACACGACCATAACAGGCCCGCTGGGCTCAAATGGTATGGACAAAATATTAGTGTGACGAGCACAAGCACTTGTCCCTGAGTCTAATGTTTTCTATGTATTTAAGTAGATAGCTAGTATTAATAAATATAAATTTTTAATTTATGCAGAAGATCAGACAAAGATGGCACTTGAAGACCCCGGCTTCTCTGGATGTAATGAAGTGTACAATTGGCAATCAATATTAATATTAATGCCGCGCCTAATCAACGATCCTCGACGCGAACGGAAAAATTAAATTTGCCAAGTCGATTTCATTTTTCATTAATTCTTCTTCGAGGGTCTGTCAAGGAGCTGTGAGTTCTGGAAGAGACAAATAAAAGCTTAAAAGGCTTAATAAACGACCATTTACAAAGACACTAAATGCCCTTAAATTATAACAAGTAATACAATCTTACATCGCAATACTTATTCTATTGTTATCTACTGCCTTTTCTATTTTTAACCCCCGACGCAAAAAGAGAGGGGTGTTATAAGTTTAACGTGTCTGTCTGTGTATCTGTCTGTAGTATCGTAGCTCCCAAACGGATGGACCGATTTTCGTTTAGTTTTTTTTGTGTCATAGATAATTTTATCCCGAGTGTTCTTAGCCATGTTTCATGAAAATCTGTTCAGCCGTTTGAAGAGCTCTTTTCTAGTTGATGAGGGGATCTGATTTTTTAATTCTTGATATCTTCTAGTGACGAAGTCCCTCTAGTGAAAATGTCGTCCTTGGAGCCCATTAAAGGTTTTACTCATTTCTCAGAGGGTTTTTAGGCGCTGATATCGGGGGTTTTTAACTCGGTTAGGTTATAAGCCATAAAAGACAAACGATAGCAGACGAGCCACCTGGCCCGTATCATGGTCGCCTTTATCTCGGTAGATAAGTGTGGTTAAAGCATCCGTCACTCTCGCACATACATACTGGTTAGAAAGTCACAGTCGTTTTATCCCCGTTTATCCACATGATAAACGCGACCATAAATAGGACCGCTGGTGGTAATAAGCGGTCGGCCATTAAACGTCAGCAAAGTCATGTGAAGTCAAATAAAGAGTTTTTTATTTTTAATTTGTCAAAATATGCAAGAAGCGACTAATTTTGTACGTTACGTAAATAAACACGGGTCAAAAGTGACAGCAAAGCATTACAGGGCCCTTAGCCAAGATGCATTACGCTTACTAGCGTTTCTATTCGTTTCGTTTTTAAACCAATCGCGTCATCGGTAGATCACGCCATACGGAGAGTCACGTGATCTACCAGTGACGCGATTGGTTTAAAAACGAAACGAATAGAAACGCTAGTTAGCGTAGTGCATCTTGGCTAAGGGCTCTGTTCACTTATCGAGTACAAACAAGTTTATTGTTTTATTCTAACTAAGGCACATCTAGAAGACATACCTCCCCGTGTCCCCAGTCGATAGACCGAGTTCCTATATAAAATTTCCCTCAGGGTTGCCAACGGAAAAAAAAACATCTTTTTTTCTTTTTACATTCTATTTAACCCTCAAATGGTGGCTAATTTCAAACGAGAAGGCTGTTTAATTATTGATGGTCCTCTTGCGGGTCGATCCGACTGTTTATCTTTCATGTTAAATTTCTACGTTTTTTAATCCCCTTCGTTTTAAATATTTTATAGGGGATGATTTTATTGTCAGTCTTTTTAAAAAAGTGTTTGATAATTTTGTATTGGCGTGTATTTATAAGTTAAAATCGGCGAAAGACAGACTTCTAAAGATCTTCTTTGTATGATATTTTCATTCTTAAGGGGGTTTTGGGAAAAATTATGTTTCATTTTTAAGTATTTTTTTTTTAATCGTAAAATTGTACTTTATAAAAACATTGTTCTGAAATGGTTTTTTATTTAATATTAAATACTTACATGGCTAATTGACGGTGAGATAGCTGACGTTGAATCGTAAATTTATGTCAATCTACACAAACTTCTGATATAAAACTGTAAGTATCAACTTACTGTAATTGTGCTGATTTATTACGAGTATTTGTCCTGCTTTCGTTACTATTTTTACAAAACAAAACTTAAATGCTTAAATAATCAAAACTCGGGTTTATTCATTAAGATTTTATTACTTCTTTGGCAACGCAACAGAAAACTTAAATTTTTGAAGTAAGTACATCAATAAATACGTTCTTTGACTAGTTTTAATGGGATTATAAATAAGACTTTAATATCTCTCACAATTAATACTATAAATACTAAAATTTGTTTGGTTTTCTATAAAACTTTGTTCTATGTTTATAAGAATAGAGCACAAACATTGATAAAAAAATATCAACCCCCATCTCAAATTAGAAAGACGTTCTGTATCTGTCTATCTGACACAATCAGAATAATCAGATATAAAACACTAGCTTTATATTCTGGTTTCTTTCACGTAGAAATGATTGATTCTTGTTATCTTATGTCAAGATTATGTGTGTGTAATCTTCCGTGGTTTCACCTGATGGTTCCAACGGAAGACCAGCGCTGACTTTAATGCCGGCATTACGCTGAGTTGGGACCATTTCGTGACTACATTCTTTCTGTGTGTATTTTTCTGTCCTTTGCTGATATTTGTCACGAATAAATGTTTTTCTTCTTCTTCTTCTCTTCTTCTTCTTAGGCTCAAGATAACTACACCAAATTCTATCTAAATCGGTTCAGTAGTTTAGTGTAACCACAAAAAATATTTTGTATTTATAATATAAGAAAGAATAGTAGGGATTATTTTAAAAGGCAAACAAAGCAAAAGGGTGTTCTCTCTTCTCGTGCGAGAGCCAATCTGTTAATTGACAGCATCCCGTTTAATCACGACGAAGATTTGATTAATTTTAGCTTTCAAATAACTGTTACGGAGAAACTTAAAAATAACAGGACTGGAATCCAATTTTGTTTTTAAATAATGGAAAAAATATATATAAGTATGTACTTATGGATGTTTGAATTTCAAAATCGGCTGACCGGATTTGGATGAAAATTTGGCAATCATAGTAAACCATATCCTGGATTAGCATATATATATGAGTAAAATGCTTCTTTTCTGGATTTTTTTTTATTTTACGAGAACAAAGTCGCGACCAAAGGCTTGGTAAGGGTTGTTTTGAAATGGTACGTACAATAATGTGTCATAAAAACGACAATGCCAAACAAAAGTCCCACTATTGGCCTACTTAAAAAAAATCATGGTCGCAGACCAAATGGTTTTGATTCAATCGCTTCTGCGCTATAGTCAAAAATCAGCTTTTTGCTAAAATTTCACAAAATTCCCAATAACTCTAAAACAAAATAAAATCACGGAACACATGCGGATTATTTGGATACCCCTTGAGGGGCTCTACCTCTGGACTTCCGCTTGACACTACTTTTTGGGACACCCTGTATACCTACTTAAGTACTTATGATTTTAAAAAGAACTATACGGTAGACTTTAGGTAAGTTGAATATCCCTGTATGTTAAAAGTTCTGTTTCTCATAGACACTATCGAATATAGGCACGTTGTATTTAAATCCGGAAGCATAGACAAGCAGCCGAGCGGAGCAGTGACAATAGACAAGCGACATAGACCACAGACAATGAGTGTCGCGTGTCACGGCGACAATCGCTCTGACCTGCGCGCTATAGGTTGCTCTAATAAAAAAATATTAGTTGTATGTTAAATGTATCTTAAATTAACAATTAAGTATTTATTTAGTCAAAACATTAAAAAAAAATTCTCCGCTACTCATGTCACATTATTAAAGATAAAAATACTTTTTGGAATAATAAAGTAATAAATATTGTCACTTAAAATAAGTCAACTGACTTTCTTGCATACATTTGTGCTGAAATAAAACCTAAATCTTTGCTTTTAAAATCGACAACACTTATTTAGTGATAGCTACAACTATGTTATATATAATAGCCTTCTCAGATCTACTAATCACACTTTCTACCTATAATTCAAGATCCATAAAAGACAAAATAGAATTTTACAAATAAAATCAAGAACCTATTACGCAAACGGAATGAATCATATTTAAATGCACATTTATTTGAGGACTACCTTTAGTTTTAGTATCATCCCCAAATGAAGCTTGTAATGACAATTTTTAATAAACATCACCCCATATACCAAGTGTAGGCAGCAATCTAGGCGTCCATTCAATACAACAAAGCACACCGTATCGGTCATACATCGGTGCCTGCATTCATACACTCATACAAACGGAGACAAAACACGCTATTGGGTTTCTTTAAAGACATTTAGGTCGGTCACTATGTATACCTACAAGGTGGGCCAAAAGAAGTCATCCGATGTTGTTTGACTCTCTTTTTTTTTCTAAATGAAAAACTTGGATTCTGTTTTTTTATTATATTAATTTAAACCTTTAGAATTTTATTGGTCAAGTCGAGAAGATTATATCGGCCAAATGGGCGCCGTCACAATTGATTGTCATACGGGCTCGTTTTATGGCATTTTTCATCACTTCGGCGAGAACTTCGGGCGACAGATTCTCGCACTCGTGTCGAATGTTGTCCTTGAGGGCTTCCAGAGTCTCGGGCTTGTTCACGTAAACACGGGACTTCAAAAAACCCCACAAAAAAAAGTCTGGAACGCTTAAATCGGGTGATCTTGCGGGCCAGTGCAAATCGCCAAAACGAGAGATGAGGCGACCCGGGAACGCCGCCTTCAGAATATCGGTTGTGGCTCGCGCAGTGTGTGCCGTTGCTCCGTCCTGTTGGAACCACATGTCGTTCGGTCCTAATTCGTCCAATTGCGGCAGAAAAAACTCGGTCAACATGGCCCTATAGCGCGCACCGTCCACTGTTGTCGTATGGCCAGCGGCATTCTCGAAAAAAAATGGCCCAATGACTCCTCCAGCGTGAACAGCGCACCATGCAGTCACTTTGAGCGGGTGTAATGGCTCCTCGTGCATCACTCGTGGATTTTCGGTGCCCCAGAAGCGATAGTTTTGCTTGTTCACGTACCCGCTGAGGTGGAAATGAGCCTCATCGCTCATTATGATTTTGGTCGAAAAATCGTCCACTTCTTCCTCGAGATTGAGAATGGCTTGGGCGTAGGTTACGCGCGTTTGGCGGTCGGCAGGCAGCTGCTGATGCACGGACTGGACTTTGTATGGGAACATGCGCAGGTCTTTGACCAAAATTCGCCTTAGGGACGTCCGTCTGATGGCTAATTGCGTGGCACGGCGTCTGGTTGATGTTTCCGCCGACAGCTCGACATCCTCGGCAACAGCGGCGATATTCTTTGCAGAACTAGCGCTCCGGGGCCGGCCACTCTTGGCAACGTCTCGTGTGGTCCCATACTCTTCAAGGTTGGTGGCCAAACGGCGCAGTGTTTGCGCAGTCGGTGTCTGACGGCCGGGGAATCGGCGACGGAATTCGCGCTGCGCCAACACCACAGACGAATTGTTACGCAAAAAAATAGACACGATTATTCCGCGTTCTTGGGGAGTGTATCGCTCCATGGCTTGTTCACTTGTATTTTGCATCTGTCAAGTCCACAAATGTCAAAACAGATTTGACATTGGCGACCATTTGCAAAAATGAGAGCATCTTCCAATAGGGTGATTTCTTTTGGCCCACCTTGTAGTATCTAGCATCGTTAAACAACAATTGGGATAACGGATTAATGGAATAATAATAAAAAAACCGGTCAAGTGCGAGTCGGACTCGCGCACCGAGGGTTCCGTATTTAAGTCCGTATGTACTTCAAAAATATACCCTTTTTTATGTACTTTAAAATTGTATGCAATAAGGTCCATTTTGACTTGCCTACATTTTAGTACAGTTATGGTTATAAACATAGATACGTCCAAAGCCTCAAAAATATGTAACCACGATCTTATGTCGCCGTAATAACGTCGTGGTTACATATTTTTGACACTCTGAACGTATCTATATTTATAACCTTGACTGTACAGATCTAAGTTTTTTGTCAATTTCTAGAAAACTATAAATTGTGAACACTTCGTTTTATTTTTCCTGTAAAATATAAGTAATTATCTGTAAGTTGAGAATTTTTCGGTTCATAAACTTCGGAGGTAAGGGGGGGGGAACTTGATAGCTTGTGTAGTTGCTGAGAAAAACTGCTGTGACGTACAGACAGACAACGAAGTCTCACCATAGGGTTTTCTTTTTTTGCTCTATTTCCAATATAAATAAATAAAGACGTCACTTTGCACATAGCTGAATTCCTAAAAAAACTGTCTTGTTATTTTAGCTTGCCAAATGCGAAACCACAACAAACTACAATTTACATTCAAAGCAAAATGGTATAATGTACCGTTACCGAGCCCGATTGTGTACCAAATTGCTTCATACGCTATCAAAACCCTATCCTGTTCGGACGGGTAAAAATGTTCCGACGGGCCACAATCAATTTGGACAGAAAGGGGCTATTTCTCTCATTTTTCGTTAGTTTAGAGGACTTACATGTACCAGGTTTTAAAAGTACCAAGACAAAAAGCGGTACATCGCCATTGCTGGCAATTTTAATTTTCAAAACCAGTTCTTAAAATCACTTAGGATCTGAGTAGAATTAGTTCAGTAACTGAGCTGTTTCTGTATTAAGAAACAATAATGTTTGCAGAACTAAATTAGGTGACTTACATTTAAAAAAATGTTGTTTCACACCAATGGTTTTCAAAACAAAAACAAACATTGACGATTTACTAAAGGAACTCATTTCATGTTATCGGTACTTACTAAAATATATAAATATAAATATGAGGAAATAATACTACACATATTTAACAGTTAGGTCAAACGAAGCTCTTAATAAGCATGTACTATACCTATAGGTACCTACTGGACAATGATATTTATACCTTTAAATGACACAAACATCAATGACTAAGGAACAAGAACGCGTGTCTATCACACAAATATACCTTTTTGCCCTTAGCGGGGATCAGGCAGGGTCACTGTCAACTAGGCAAACCGCGTCGTCGAACTTATCCCTTCATTTGCTCAAATCGATGTACCACATCCCAAAATCCGGTACACAGCTGACCCTACCTTGCTTGTAAGTTTTTCTCCTTGGCTAACATTGTTAGTCCAACCACGAATCTCCCACGGGTCAGATTTTCCCATAAATTGGCTCAGTAAGTGATTCTCCCCTTTCAATCTTCCAATGCCCTGTTGGATATTTTTTACGGGATTAGAGGTGATTTTTTTTTTCTCTATAATTTAGTTGTTTTGAAGCTTGTTGGTTTAAGTTGATAAGCCGGGGGAGTGAAGTCATCAGTTGGTTCGAGAATTGTTTTTTTTTTTTTAATTTTATACATCTGCATTAACCATTTAGATATTTACCTACTGTTTACACTTCGGGGTATTGAGGATTTAAACCAATGTTATTTGCTATGTGCAAAAAATAATTAATTGCTATGGTTAGGTATGCAACAAGACAACCATACATTATGTAGTCTAATACGTTAAAAAAGACCTCCTTTGATTAAAAGTAGCCGTAAGTATCGTTTCTTAAACGGCCAGTGAATGTCCTACAAGTCAAAATTTCATTTCCTTTCTCCGCGAGCTGATAACTTTAATTGTCAGATAATCTTAACTGGGAATTGTTAAATTCGGCCCTAAATCCCTCTTAAGATGCATTAACATTATGACAAGTGTGCGTAAGTCTGTACGAATAGAATACAATAAAATTAATAAATAAATTTGCAACTGAGATTTCATCTAACACAAATTATTTCCAAAATAATTGTTGGTGGCAACGCGATCGTTTCATCTGTTTGCATTTTTATTTGAAATGGCTTTTTTCAAACCACTACATAAATAATAATATACCCTCACATATCACACCAAATTAGAATAGCATCAAATCAAAACAGCCGTAACGGCGAATGACCTGCCAAACATAAACCGGCCTAAACGCGCAATACGGCTACGATCTCCTTATCGGACGGGTCAGGATAAATAGGTATACAGATAAAAATAAAGTTATTTTTCCGAACGTCGAATAAACAGGGGGTGGCTGTTACACCGTAGTGTAACGTGATTACGATCAAGTGGAAGACGTATTATTTGTTCTTATAGGTACGAATGGGAAATCTTATTTTTAATTGTTAAAGTGATAGTGTTTAATCCATAAAGAGTCATTCTGTTGGATGGATGCTATGAAGTACGATTGCGTGTGTACTTATATGAAATTAACGTTTTAAAATTTGTATTCTGTGGATGAGAATCGTCTTATTACGAGTTTACTTAGAACTTAATCAGAATCTCCCAAATATGCCCAAAAATCTGTGATTTAGTAAGAAACCTTTAACTGTCCATAATATAACGTGTTCAATTCACAACGGCGATGTTGCACAGTTGCGTCATTTTATGAAAGTTTAAGTAGTATTACACTAACAATTTCACAAAAATACAATTTATCACATTTGTGATACTTCAACGTATTTTTATTTTGTTATATTTCTTCGATTCGTATCTGACGTCTTAAAATTACGCACCATTCTAACTTCTCCCATGAAGTGCGGATGGCCGGGGGCAAGTGGGTTAAAATGGAACGTGCAATAAAACACCCCTTCTGACCATAAATATCCGGGTTCGGAAGTCGGTCTGTTAGTGGTCGGAGTTTTTTCCGTCCAATTTTATTTATCGAGGAATCTGCGGGGCGTCGCAAGACCTTTCAGGACAAATTGTCGATGGCAATAAACTTTTGAATAGATATGTTTGGGAGTAGGTAAGTTACAAATGTATTTTTATGATGATTTCAGTGTTTTTTTATTTATTTATTAAAATGCTTACAAAACAAGTTACAATCTTTGTTACCTACATAAATTGAAACATTGTAGAAATATAAAATCTGGACTATAATTCTGAACTATGTGTGCACAGTAAGATAAATATACATTTATGTTAATTAATTTAGATCGTTAGAGGGCTATCATTTGAATAGTTTAGTGTTAGTATATTTCGTGTCAATTACTGTTGGGTATGTACAGTTAACAGGTTAATTACTGTTCTTTATATATTTTTTTTGTATATAACTTTTGAAGGTGAGAAGCTTACAATTAAATATGTGCAGAGAAGAATGCTTGGCATATTTTAGCATGTTGTCATCAAGGTCGGCTGTAAAATTGATCAGTTATCATGAACACGTGTCATATTGTATCCAGTATGATATTATTATTACTAGAAAACAATAACTTCTTCTATCCAAGCAACGAAAAGTGAAATTAATTAAAATCTTACATTTTAGTACCTATCCTCAAGTCAATGTGTACTTATTCATAATGATGTTAAGAAAACCCGTTTGAAACTAATTGAGCTCTTTAACTTCAAAATGAAATTTTACCTTCGGTTGGTGTTTCGAAAATAAGTCGAAAATAATTTGAGTTGTATCCAAAATTAAATTTATTTTTAGACGCTTTAGTTTAAAAAAAATAGCAAATTGGTATCACAAAACTATCCTCTATTTCATATAAACATATTTTCTTTTCCATAAAGCATCTAAGATCACAATAAAGATATAAAACATCCATAAGCCTCTCGCCCTGGGCAGCACGTAAATCTGTTGCCAGGAATAGGAAAAGAATCGCCGTTTAACCCTCTCCGCCCCCATCGGTGTTGCCAGTTTACCAAATAAATGTAGCGATATTTCTCAGTCCCTTGATATAAAAAGAACTAACAAGCAGTCAATAAATATAAAAGTTTGGGATACTTTCAGGGTGGTGTTCGATGCGGTCGAAAAGGTTTGAGGGAAGAGTTTAATTTGGTTGGTTTTTTAGACTTTTATAAAATGGGGTTGTAAATAAGATAACCTTGTTCTTTTAGAGATTGGGATATTAATAGCGACTAAGGACATATTTTTGATTTCAGTTCCTACACATCGATATTGTTTCAATAATAGTAAAATGTTAAGGTAATTAATTGCAGGCAGTGAAACTATTAATCTATTATGACCAGTTATTAGACTAATCATATTTCTTTTTAGTTAAAATGCTATACAGGCTTAAACAAAAATTGTCGTGTTACTATAAGTGAACCTAATGCAAAAAAAGTATCTTCAAAACGTTAAATCTGGCATCAGAAATCTAAAAGTAAATGCAGACCGCAAAGCAATATGTCTAATAAAAACCCAAATTGCGATTTCGCTATCAATCATGCCCATTCTACAATCCATAGCTAAGTATAAACGTATTTCAGCTATCAAATAAGACCGCAATTCCAGAAAACGCATTAGAGCGCCAATAAAGTACCGTCAAACGAGTGAAGAATGTTCGCAATTTAAATTTTTGATTCCAACTTCAATGGAACGCTTGTAACCCCAAAGCGCTTCCATCGCTTCTTGAAAATAAAATCGTTAGACCTTTGAATTTCTCAAGCGATTGACGCTGTTTAATAGAGGAGGCGGAAGTCATAAAGCAAGAATGAACTTGATTGAGTGAGAGATGAGAATTTAGCTAAAGTAATTAGGATGGGTATTGGGAAAAATTGCTAATGTAACGAACTCCAATATAAGACTGAATTAATGCCCTCTCCATCTTGATTGTGGACTGTCACTCTTAAAGTTAATTACCGCGCTAGCCGATTTTTGTAAGGGTTTTTGCGCTTGCCTGTTACTGATGAAAATAATTTCAATTTGAGTTATATTACTTTACAATATATTTTAAATTTTGCCGTATTTGATATTTCAATGGTTTAGGGTAGTATAACTAAAAAAGATCCTTGTACATGTAAAACTAAACAAATTACGACTAACATTACATGTCACATGGATTTAATTTATTTTTAAAATGTTTTTGCTTTCAACCGAATTTTGAATATTTCGCAAGCAAAATAAATATAAATGTGTAAAAATGAACGAAACTGACATTGTTAAAGAAGTTTTCCATCGACTAAACATTTGATCACAATTATTGAAACAATAACAGAAAGTAATAAACCAGTTTTAATTTTAGGTTAGCCTAATACATGCTTTTATAACATGATACCAGACAGATTTTTTAAAAAGATTCAACGTAATTAGCGCACACAAAAACGCGTTAAATATACTAAGCAGGAAAAGATAACCCAAACATCCCCATACTCAGGAAAGCAAAACAAAATTACATTTTAAACACGTAAAAAATCGAATCAAGTTACGCTCATAAAGGCTTGCTTTTATAAAATTAAAAACGGGACACAAGTAATGATATTAAAATTCAACGCTTAAGGCAAACATAATATTTGTTTTAAGCAGAGTTTCTCGTAAACTTAATAAAATATTTCTCGCCATATTTAATTAGTGCTGTGCCATTTGTGCCCAGCTTGCTCAGGTGTTTGTGCTAAAAGAATATTTTTAATTCCCTTTTTTATTTGGATTTTTTGTATTAATCGTTTTTATTTACTAGTGTAGGTACAGACACGTTTCGTTTAGAGTTTAGTACGGAGTTTTGAGTCAAGGAGTTTGTATTTGAAATTATACAAGTAGAAATTAAAATATTATAAATTATTTTCTTACTTAATATTACTGACTTAAGTCTAGGTATTAAACTAGACAATTTCGCAAATTAGGAAGTGTTTTGTTTGTTTTTCAGAACTAAGCAATTGATTAACTTAAAGTACTTATAGATTAACAGATATTGAGTGGCCAAAAAAAATTCCAAAGGCATAATTAATTCTACGCAAAAATGGTCTCAGTTGCATATGTGTTTAAGGGTCGTATACTTAATAGCAATAATGATGCGCGACCCAAGATGCGTCAAATCAAACGTCATGTCATAGAAAACTAACATTTCTGATGTAATTTGAACTGGACACATCAGCCATAATCAGTTTATTAATACGGCCCTAAGTACAAAGTAGGTGGCATTTGCAATTGGAATTCAATCTTACTCTCTCTTCTCTGTTTTATTAATAAAAACAATATAAATTTGACCCGAAAAGTAAAGTTAAAAATGTTGCAACTGCGCGTTATTATTTCCTAATTTTTCGCCAACTGCGTACTAACGACGTTTTTATTTAGCTACGGTGTGATTGAGGACGTATTTGCGTTTTACAAGTACGAATTTTATTGATATTTTATTCACTGTTATCATTGAATAATAATTGTTATAATTGTTTTAGGACTCGCTTCAAAATGGTTAAAGTCCCATATGATGACACTTCAGCAACGAACGAATCCGTTTTGTACGTCAACTTTTTAGCAACATACGATTTAAGGTTTAATTTTTTCAATCTTCAGATAACACTATCTGTCAGATTTATAGCTTTGTCATTTTATTTCAAATGAAAAAAGGAGTAACTTTAGAGCTATTTAAAAATGCACATTGACCTTGATTCACCGCCTCCTAACCGCATACGAGTACCTCCCTATTTAATTTTGACACACCCAGAGCGACTAGCACATGTTGCATTTTCTCGCTTGTCGATCAGTGCGTCTCTATCGTTATAGACTAGTTAGAAAGGGATATTCGAGTGACAAACAAGTCGCGAACCACCTGCGCTAACCGTCCTGGTGGATCACGGGCGCCAAACCTGTTAATCTAGCGATTAGAAAAATCGGCTCTTATTCTAACAAAGCTGCAAAACCTAGTTCTTTGTGTACAGTGGTAAAGACAACAATGATACGCCCGACATAGTCGTGTAGGGTTGTTTAAGAGCAAAGCTAAAGCGATTCGACTACACAGCCCCTCTTGAAATTATTCGTCACCTAACAAAAATGAAGCTAAAAATACTTACCATAACTTAAACAAAATTTTCTACATTTTCTTTTTCCCTATCAAAAACTCATCAAAGATCAAGGTGGTGGCAGATTGGGAGCAAACTTAAATAAATGGGCTTAGAATTTAAAATTATAATGGGATTGTATCCGGTGACACAAATGTGTGGAGTTTGTTGCAAACGACTTCAGCGGGAGACGCTTAGCGGCGGACAGGGGCGCTGTGGAGTCGCCTTTATTTAGTGTTATTTATTAAAAAAAAGCCGTGGTAGCCTAATGGTTTGACCTGCCGACTCTTAAGCAGATGGTCGTTGGTTCGAACCCGGGCTCGCACCTCTAAGTTTTTCGGAATTTATGTACGAAATACAATTTGTAAATTTACCGTGAGCTTTTCGATGAAGGAAAACATCGTGAGGAAACCTGCACACACCTGCAAAGGAATTTGAGGGTGTGTGCGAAGTTCCCAATCCGCACTGGGCCCGCGTGGGAACTATAGCCCAAACCCCTCTCATTGTGAGTGGAGGCCTGTGCCCAGCAGTGGGATGTATATAGGCTGGATTATTATTATATATTCATTTTCTCGCATTTGTATGGTAATTGCGTAGTAATAATAAATAAATAAATAAATATCAACAATCTCACACAAATTCACCTAGTCCCAAACTAAGCTCTAGGCTTGTACTATGGGTACCAGGAACGATATACATGCTTATATAGAGAAGTACATAAGTATATAGAAAACATCCATGACTCGGGAACAAATACACGCCCTCATCTCACAAATATTTTCTCATACCGGGATTCGATCCCGGGACCACTAGCTTCGTAGGCAGGGTCACTACCAACTAGGCTAACTGCGTTGTGTTAAAACCTGTATAGATTTCAGTAGAAGTCATTTTTTTTAATATAAGTCCTCTCCATCCCTCTCTCGGTGGTATAGTTTTACCTGCGGCAACTAATTGTGAGTGCGGATAAAGTATGGCGTCTAAGGTGGCCTTAGTAACGCGATTGCATCACCGACCGTGTGGAAGCACCCTTATGCACTCCTTGCTCTCACTGTAACACATAGAAGTTAAAAAAGATTATTTAAAATAAATATATATCAGGAGACAATCTTTTTACAAATAAATCAACGCCCAAACTAGACAATATATATACACAAATACTTAAAACATAAAAAACGTCTAAGTCACAGAAACTAAATATTCGCATTGAGTATTTTTACCCGACTTTTTACAACAAACAATTTCATAATGTTACAAAAAACACTTCACCAGGTTAAATTCATAAACCTTCACCGAAAAGCTCATGGTAAATTTACAAATTATATTTCGCACATAAATTCCGAAAAACTTAGAGGTGCGAGCGGGTTCGAACCCACGACCCTCTGCTTAAGAGTCGGCAGGTCAAACCATTAGGCCACCACGGCTTTTTTGGCACAGACGCCATTATTGAAAGAAAAAGATTTTTGTTGGGCCAGTTTAAAGACTTCTGTTATGACTTATGAACTTTGAAACTAGAGTTCATGAATTTGTTAGGGTTTTTTCTACTTAACTAGCAACATGCCCCGGCTTCGCACGGGTAGCAGAGCGTATACGCACCTAAACCTTAATGAATTATACACTTAAACCTTCCTCATGAATCACTCCGTCCATTGCTGAAAACCGTATGAAAATCCGTTCTTTAGTTTTAAGTGTATCGCGTTCAGGGGTGAATTTCAGGGCGTTTCAACCGCCGTCATTAGTGTTACCAAATATATTGAAGAAATTAATGACACTACAGCAACTTCTGATGCTGATAGAAACTACATCCCCGGTTCTACTTCTGTTTACATCAGGAGTTGCTGGTAGGTGTCATTGATTTCGTCAATATACCTATTTGGTAACACTAATGACGGCGGTTGAAACGCCCTGACATTCACCCTCAGACAGACGGACAGACGCGGGGGAAGACTTTGTTTTCATAATATTTTAATAGTAATACAAGATGGGCCCCAGAATGCGAACAGGGTCGTACGTCACAGGCGTATATACAACACCGACTTAAAACACGCATCCAGCACTAAGCAAGAAACATGTAATCGCTGTTGCAACGTTTACTGCGGTTCTGGCTGCCAATGGAAAAACGTCTTAGATTACGGGCCTATAGTTTAACAAAGTCTAGCATCCAAATAGTGTCTTATCGTTTGTTTTTTTGTGGTCTGGTTATAAACATTATTACATTATTGTTATCTAAATAAATATATACTTTCATTTTCTTGCATATTTTTTTAGTTTTATGGCGCATTTTTATACCTGTCCTTTCATGAAAACTTCTGACATATTTGTTTAATTTTCAATTGGTCAAAGTTTAAGCTGATCACTTAACAACAATATTTTTTTATTTGTAACTTAAAATAAAAATAACAAAAAGACTTCCTCCATCAAGTTTCAACCGTAGGTACAGTAAACTACTTAAGAACTACTATAGAATCATGTCGCAGCTAGCCAATGATACATTTTGACATGAATTCCTATCTTTTATTATAGTAAACAATACTAATAAAGTAAAAATAAGTTAAAATTTAAATTAATTATAAACATTGCTATACAACGAGGAAATGCCGCCAGCATCTGTGGTTCTTTACCACGGGAGCCCTTTCTTTTTTAGCTCTATTTGAATATAAGTATGGTTTAGCTTAGTTTAAGTATAGTTATTTCTGGAATTGACGCTGTCATTATGAAAGAGGTCTATGGTGGCTCAACAGTTGCTGATGGCACCAGAAATCAAACCCTCGAAGCCTAAACAGAATAAACAAACAAACATGAACAATCGACCAATCACGGATAACAAGCATTCCTCGCGGCCCTCGATCGAACCAGTATTTAATTAAATGCGAATCAAATTATCTACAAGACCGTCTTCAGACGTTTCAGCATTATATAACATAGAGCGGTAAACCCCACTTTTGACCTATTTAATACCAGCTACGCAATATTACGTACTTAGGAAAAATATAATAAAAATACATAAGTAATATTAGGCAGCTGGCACTCAATGGGTAAAGTAAATAATTTACAGTGATATACTTATATATGTTTTACACATACACGCACGCACACATACTCGCTCCTGGTAGGCTGCCCCGACCCGCTGGAATACAACATATTAGTCATGAGTCAGCACACTCGAGTCATCCCAGCATCTCAATACTAATAAGTACAAGTTCCCAAAAAATCACCGGCCCAACATGATTCCCAATAAAAATAATTGCTAGCCCCGATTTTCATTTCCTGCAACACATATTCAATGCATGTAGGTACCTATTCGCCGAAGAGCTCTAGAATAGACAAGTCACTTAAGTCCTCAACACTCTCTTTGAAGTACTTTACATTCCTCTTCGCCTTCTTTCTCAATATTTTCAGGGGTATTATCCCCTCTCAGTGGTTCCAAGTTCGATCGGTCCGCCCGTCAATCAGTGCGTCGACACCTACGGAACGCGTTCAATTTGAATTCGACGCGGATGGTCGGGGATTAGCGAGACGTTTACCGTTTGACAGATTGCTGCCGTGTGGGATATATTATACAGTCAGGATATATTTAACCCCTGATCAAAATAAGAAGACTATAAGTTTAACGGTTTGTCTGTGGTTTGTGGTAGCGGGAAGACCTAGTTCAATTTGGTTTTAATCGAAAGCGGTAGTAATCACGATTGTTTGCATGTTCGACGAAAATCAGTTCAGCCGTTCAAGGAGACTAGTTAGACTAGTTTGCCCCTAGGATGTCCCTTTCTAAGAGCGTTTGCGCAATGCGGCTGATCCGAAAGTTAATTTAAAAAAAATCGGAGATTAATACACCCTTATTTCGGAAACTAAAGTTTAACAAGCTTTGCTTGTTTGCTAGCACTAGATAAATACAAAGAGAAATTGAAATCTAAAATATAGTATTTTAAAGAAAAGTTTTCGTGTCCGTCAAAGAGACAATTAGTTTACATCCTGACAATTTATGTGATAAGGACCTCATTTCATAACCCACGTGTAATAAGAAGAAATTTCAAAACTACTAAATACTTTGTTATTGTATTTATGTTGTGGCTGAATAAACTTTTACTTCTTTTTTTATTTCTTTTTATAATATTTTTTTTTGGCTAATATAAATCTTATACTTAAGGTAAGCTAAAACTTAAATGTACAATACCAGTTTTGCCTGCGACTCCGTCCGCTTAGACGTTGTTCATAGCTTTCCCCTCGGGAACTATCTTGATTTTCGGGATAAAATGGTATCCTGTGTGTTAATCCAGGATAAGGACTACCTGTGTGCCAAATTTCATCGAAATCCATTCAGCCGTTTAAGCATGATTCAAACACAAACATACATATAAACTTTTACATTCATATTTTACTTTTACATTCATATACATAGCGGTTTACCTTTGAATCACCGACACTCATTTCATAGAATGTTTTACTTCGCTGAATTTACATTTCATCGACAGGCATTTCCGCGTGCAGGAGTTATAATTTTTTGGTGGTCAGTCTAACCTAACCTAACCACGTAATACTTATATGCTTAAGATAATCTGAAAACAATAAGGTTTCAGCAGAAATTAGCTTTCGATGAAATTAAATTCGGTGAAACAACACATTCGATGAAGAGAACATCTGCAAAATAAGGGGACACGATACATAGCATACCTATATACCTACCTACTAAATACATCGATAAATAACTCAGGGTACATCTCGAATAGATGTAGCCACATTAAGGAGTTAGCCCCAGGCAGTGCTTCTTTTTAAATGAAGAGGAAAATTTTAATTTCCTATCGCGTACTGCTTTAGTGATGGGATGATGTTGAAGTTATATGTCGATAATATTAATTGAATGTTTTTTTTATATTTTATATTTGAAATTTAAGGAACTTGCTTAACTTAATAAACCCATAGAAAATTGCAATTTAAAACTACAATATCAAGACTGTAATCTTTAAACACAAAAAAAAAATTATAAATTTTTGGTAATTTATCATTAATAGCTTTCCGCGTGAGACTTCGCCTGCGAAGAGTCAGTACTTTCGTGAGTTAAAATATAGCCTATGTCCATTCTGAGAGTTCATTCTAAATGTTGGTAAAAGAATGTTTAAATCGGTCTAGTCGTTTTTGAGTTTATTCGTTACAAACATACAATTACATACAAAATACAATTCGCGCAGAAGTTTCCTGATGACGGAATAAACAAACGAATAAAGGTAAGGACAAGTATTAAAATGAGGATCAATGATTTATAGATTTTTCATAGCCCTTGTACTTATTTACGCCTTAACTGATCAACGTCTTTATTAATTTAAACATTATTAAAAACAAACTCTTCTTAAATGATTACGTGATGCTGTATCGCCTGACAATAAACAACGGTTTGAAGATCGAGAATCTGGAACGTGTCTATCGAATAAACGATGACATCACTACAATGTAGTCTGAACCGCTTGCGCAGTGATCATGCTAAAATCAGTAAGTCATTGATAAAAGCAATAGGGATGTAGATTTTCACCAAACTAAGGCTATGGTCTGTTAAATTCTGCCATGTTCCATTCATTGAAAGGATTACCCATATATCTCTGTCCCTTTCACTACCTGACACTTGTCAGAATTTGATTTGTCAGTACTTATCACCTCTGACAATAACAGGTGATCATTTAGTTTACTTGTAGTATCTTGTTAGAAGCCCGTGAACTAGGAACTCGTCGATAAGCACGTTGTCGCTTGGAAATCCCTCTCCACCTAGTCAATAACAAAAAAGGCATACATAAAAAAATGGCTGGGTGTCAGCATAATGCGTATGGTTTCACCCACACAAAATACTAAAGAGCTAAAAACAAATGTGACATACCTACGAAAGGTATTTTCAGAAAAAGATATTACATATTTCATGACAATATCTTTTGTTAACATCCTTGTTATATTTTATAATGTATTGCTTACTGTTTTTAACATAATAGTTTAAGCTACTATCGAACCAATGATAATTGATTGAATTGTATTGCACACATTTTATGCATTCACTCTACATTGTTGAGCGAGCGTGTCATTGCCTTGATTTAATCATTGACGGCAAATTACAGCTGATTTGTAGATTTGTGAGGTATTTTGATGACAGTTGATCCTTTGATGACTGTCAATGGCTGGGTCAATGTATATTATTAAGTACTGGAACAAATTTATAGCCGTTATCAAATGCGTACCGGAATTATTTTTACTACTTTAGCCTTTCTTGCGTTATATGATAAACTATCTTGAATAATGTAAGATACGGTGTTTAGATTTTAGGTTGCACGTATTTTTTTATAGTACCTATTCTAGTTTTAAACTTTTCTTCCGTATTTATGTGCTTATACTAGAGTTAATGTTGTTTTATTTGTCCGTTTCTTACATTGTAACACAAACTGCCAAAAATAATACTTAGTGTGGAATCGTTCGCAATTGGAAAAATGGTGTAATTTTTCAAACCGGCGGAGTCTTACGCAATACAAATTTTAGGGTCGAGTACATATTTTAAGTACATCGTATATTTTTTATCGATATCATAAGTCGACTTATCCCATCACTTGCTAACCTCCGTCGTTAAAAATATTGCTGTTTGAACGTCGGTTTCGTTTAGCGGTTTAATAAATTTGGAAAATTAAAGATTCATATCTACTTCACTAGTTAATACGCGCGGCATCCCTCGATGAAGAAATGGGGGACGTAGATTAAGGAGTTCAGTTAAAAGTACGATTTGGTGATAAAATTAAAACAGAACCATATTTTTGTTTAATATTTGAAAAGCCAAATATTTTAAAAAACAGTCTATGTAAGTATAATGTCGTTATTCCAAGTTGCATAATCGTTAAATTGTCGCTTTAAGTATGGAGTTCATCAACAGTTAAAGTGGCGATTAGAGGTTTGACGGCTGTCAAAATGTATTGACCAACAGCTGATTAAGATTAAACAGTCCGTTAAATAGGTTGGTAAAGTACTTACGACATAATTCACGGTGTCAAGTAACGTACGACTTATGGGACTCCATGTATAGAGCATTTATTCATTGACCGATATCGTGTCGGCGCGACGGGACGCAGTTATGGGTTGGAGCGAGCTCGATGTACTTCTATCTTATTGTAACCCATAACTGCGTCCCGTCGCACCGATACGATATCGGTCAATGAAGAAACGCTAATTGCTCGTCTTAATCTTGAATCAACCCTTAAAATGCAACGAAAAGGCGTCGCATAAGCAATCTTTTACCTAAAAGTTTGGCTTGCCATGCGATCTTAAAGGCTCTCGCTCAATTAATTCCTTCCTGGCTAAGGGTTTTCAATACTCCCTCAAAGGCTGCATATAAGACTTTATTATAACTTGGGAAAGTTCTGGAAAAAGCTTGCTCTGTTAGCGGATCGCAAATCGTACCCATCATTATTATTCATTTAAGGCTCTTGTCGGTGGAGTAATTTCCATTCTGTTCTATTTCAAGCCTTATATAACACTGATACGTCACGACGCCTACTTTTTTTTTATTAAATCGTAAAATCGTACCCAAGACCAGTTTTTTTTGGAGGAATTAAGATACTCGGTCCTATTTTTGAGTGACTTAAGAAATTAAAAAAAAAAAATCCTTACTCGAAGGGTGCCTAACGGGACCTTGTTACTAAGCCTACGCGGTATTGCAGAATATGTGATATAGGTAACGGCGGAATTCCTAACAAATTATAAAAAAGTCTAAAAGTAATAATAATAAGTAAAGTAATAAGGGGACTCTCATAAAAGAAACGTTTTTTTGTATTTATTTTATCGTTTAAACGGTAATGTAATGTAATTCTTTATTTCGAGTAACGAAGACTCATATCTTATACACTAATTACATTGAAATTAAATTAAAATTAAAATTAAAACACATGCCATAAAGTAAAATAAAATAAATAAATTAATCAAGCAGAATTAAAATTAATAGATCAAATTAAATTATGTCACAAATTCATAATGGGTACAAATAAAAATAAAATAAAAATAGAATAAAATAAAATAAAATAAAATAATGTCCGGGCTGTCAATTGTTTCATTGTAATACATACGAGTGATAAATTTGATACGACTAGGTATATAACAAACCCTATAGAAAAAAAGAAACTAAAAACCGGCCTAATATGTACGGAACACTCAGTGCACGAGTCCTACTCGCACTTGACCAGTTTTTTGTATGTTCATAACCATTGTTACTCTGTGTTTCTATTGTGCTACTTGATCTTTGACGAATGTCAAATTATTTATTTGATATCACAAAACAACACGAATTCCCCGTCCTATGTCGGAACACGCCGCATCTAAAACTCGCAGCAAATTCTGAAATGTAGATTTTACGAGTTGTGCAGCTATCGGCAAATGTTTGATTAAACTTAGGAATAACGTTCAATCTTGGTTCTGTATGTTGGTTACTCGGTTTCACGGCTAATTGATTTGCAAATATGGAAAACCTAGCTTTTTAGAAGTCGTTTATCGCTGCGTCCTCAGAAGCTGTCCTTTTTTAGGGTTCCGTACCTCAAATGAAAAAAACGGAATCCTTATATGATCACTTGGCTGTCTGTCTATCTGTGTGTCTGTCAAGACCCTTTTTCTCAGGAACGCGTGAAGGTATCAAGTTGAAATTAATATCAAATAATTTGTAAATAAATCAAACATCTAAGACAACGCAATCAAAAGGTACGGCCGTTTATGCCGCATATTGAAGGGAATTTCAAGGGAATCAAAACCTATAGGGTACTCCCGTTGACTTAGAACCATTAAAATTTGGCAAGAAGCAATGTCTTATAGCACAAGTAAAGGAAAAAAACCGAAAACCGTTAATTTGTAGTTACATCACAAAAAATTTGTTCAGTATAAACTGACACTCACTAAGTACCTATGCACATAGGTAGGTACTTATTGCAAGTCAGTTCTTTGTTTATATTGTATTCCCGTGATTTACGAACTAATTCTCAATAATTACTACTCAATAATTTAATTAAACTCAATTATAAATACTCAATAATTTATTGCATACACAATGTTTTACAGATCTTACTTGCTAGCTTAGAAGTTAACACTAGAATAACTCATTATGAACCCTTATTTTTATTATAGCCCGACTCGCACTTGACCGGCTTCTCACATATTATATCACATATTCTGCAAAAAAATCAACGGGCTATCTTTTACGGTTCAAAAGATACAGCTCTATAAAGCTAGGACAGACGGACGGACGGACGGACAGCGTAGGCTTAGTAATGGGTCCCTTCGGGTACAGAACCCTACAAACGCCGAAAAAAATTAAATAACTAATTGTCAGTGATCGGAATAGGTAGAGTATATTTACCTAAACTTGATGCATGTTCATTCAATAATGTGTTCCCATCTCACTCACGCATGAATTAACAAGCGTTAAGTTTAGGTAAATATACTCTACCTATTCCGATCACTGCTAATTGTATACTAAATACTACGTAAATAAACAGAAAGTCAGACATCTTATAAAGTGCGAGCCACTGCGATGTTTTTTTTATTTCCAGGCGGGTGTCCGAGGCACCCTCCTTAAATTCGTTAGTGTTAATGAAAAATCAATTTCAAAATGGCGGGCGTCTTAAAAACGCAATCGTTTTTCTTAATGCTTCACCCCGGTTGCCGGCTGTCATACAAACATTTTACAATATGACGTGTTTCGTTATTATTAAGGTGGACATTCACGGTCAGTTAAACTGATCAGTTGAATTGAAGTACATCCAAAAACTGACCGTGAATGTGAAATCTTAAGTTTAAATTATACGAACTCAAGGTCAGCTTCTGGATGTACGTCAGTTAACTGATCAGTTTAACTGACCGTGAATGTCCACCTTCAGTTAATAACTGTATTAAAACATTTATTTATTGATTCAGAAAAGAAACGACCGTAAATAAAAGTATACTACTTAATTGTATACTTCTATTTTGTTAGTTGTCTGTTACTTGATTTGTTTTTATAGGTTCCATACGGAGTTTTTCTTTTGTATTTTATTGTATTGTAAATAATAGAGGCCATTGTCGCTGATTAAACCTTTTATAATATTAATGACATTTTATTCTATATATTAACAAGTGTTGCTAGATTTTTTAATGTTTTGATCCCACAAATATTATCCATTTTTGTTCAACATTTTATACGGTATTTGACTTAAGTATTAAATTCTTTTGCTTCGATCGATTCGATTTACAGAATTTTCGTCTCGCGCTGGATTATATCGAGACCAATTCCAAGACTTACTGTGTGTTGAGAATATAAGAAGTTATTTTTGAGTAGAAAAGACAATACTTACATTAAAAATATTGCTTAAGTTCGAGGTCATATTGGTATAATTTTGTAATAAGCATTAATTACAACACACTTTAAGAGCCTATATGTTATGTAATCTCTAGTTAAATCCCTCCATGACTGACCAAGGGTGAGCTTAAATTCAGCCGAGCTGTGCTTACACCTTTTTCATTACCAACCTATTTTGTATCTTATGTATTTGTGAAGGAGAAGGGTAAGGTCGTGTCGTACCAGAAAGTCAAGCAGTTGACAGAGGACCGGAATAGTTGGCGAATACTCCACCGACAAGAGCTTGGCTCTTAAATAAAGAGTGAGAGAGAGTGAGTGTTTGTGTGCGTAAATGTAATTTTTAATTTTTGATTTTGGTTTTGAAAAATCTCAAACTCATTGCTGCATTGCTCAAGCATATTTTATGGTGTTTAACATACTTAAGTTAACATAAGTTAAAAAATAACCCTGTATAAACAGGGTTATTTTTTAGTCAGTGCGCAAATTTTGGGGGTCAAATCAGTAAATTATGACCAACTATCGACCAAATAACAAATCGACCCTCCCATACATTTTGGTTAGCCAGCTGTCGTCGATTTTTTTCGCGATTTCGGGGTTGGTCCCATAATGAAAGTTGGTCAGTATGACTTACTGTTTATACCCCCAAATTTTGCGCACTGACTAAAAATAACCTTACATTATGTAGGTACCTATATTAACTTCCGACGTTTGTATGGACCACCGTTTTTGCATCTTAACATTTTCCTCGTAAATCGAACGGCCATGTTGATTGCTTCATTTGATATTTATTTTTAATTAGCAAAGCGATCCCGTAGCTAATCATTTTCTTCGGTTTATCTCTCGCTTGATTTATTTCTTTTTTTTAATGAAGATAGACTTTTCTGCAATCTATGGAGGGCTGATTTACGCGTTAATTACATTGTCTTCCTTTAATTGAATAAAAACGGGGATGTTTTTTATCAGTAGGTATAAAGTTTTTTTTTTTATTTGTTTAGAACTGATCCTTTTCAGCGATATCTCACTGTAAGTAAATTTTAATGTAAATAATTTAGGGGAAGTTATTAAATAATGTAATATATCTATATCTTCCTTGATAAAACATGAATATGTTGCTGCAAGTGTAGGTTTTTTTCGGTAATTGTCTAAGGGCCTGCGCAAACCGGCGGAGCGCAGCGCAGATCACTTTAAATTTATCAATGTATATTCTTTTCTATTTTAATTACAATAAGGTATAAATTTAGAGCCGCAGCCGCAGAGTAGAAATCCCCCGTGATGCTCCGAGGTCGGTCTCAGAGCATTCAAATTTATACCTTATTGTGATTAAAATAGGGAAGAATATACATTGATAAATTTAAAGTGATCTGCGCTGCGCTCCGCCGGTTTGCGCAGGCCCTAAGCGTTTCCACCGCCCGTCGTACTTCTAATTAACGAGTCACCTAATAGAATTATTGGCTATATGAACAACTACTGACAATTTTAAAGCTTATACCTAGCACAAGCCTGTATTATCTATTGGTTTAGCATTTGGTTCTATATCAAGTTTTTAATAATATTTAACAATTAGATGACTCGTTAATTAGAAGGACGACGGGCGGTTGAAACGCTCAAAGAATGACCGTTTTATTAATAGGTTTCCAACCGTATTAAGAAACAGTTTTGTAAGTTTGATTGAGATGCCCGACTTAAGATGCGTTAGACATTTGTTTTTTTCTTGAGACGGATATCTCACTGAACATCAGTTTATTAGTAGGTACCTATGGAAAGTCAGATTTATCCAATCCCCGTATAAAAATATATGTCAGTTAAAGTTATTGTTTTCCTTTTCTCTGATAAGTAGAGCTAAAATGTATCTTATCTGTCAGGTACTTTTATCTGGAGTTGAATAAATCATACCAAAGTACCTAATGTAACTTACATACATTCCAAATATTGAATGTCAATTATCGTCTACTATATTATAAAAAAATTGCTCTAACGTACGCTGCGGTCCTTTATTATGGTTTAGGTAGACTTCATCAAGATTTTCAAATTTCAAACATTTTCGAAACCTTATACTTTGAAAAAAATTTGAAATGCAGGGGTGCTCAAATGCCGGGTCGTAGGCGTTAATTAAAACGACAAAACAAATAACCGTTGACTTCAGTTGCAGTCAAAATTCACACTATCCCAATGCGAGAATTAATTAAACAGTGGCTTGCAACAAGCATTTAGACGTACTGGAAGAGAATTTATAGCTTTAACAAATACTAGTAAAATAGCGTTCAATGAAAATGCAAGTTCATGTATATAAGTTGAATGTAAGCAACTAGTAAGTATCTGTTTTTTTTGATAACTCGTCAATCAATAAAAGCGAATAAAAACACAGTAGGTACTAACATGTACTAAATGTCTCAATACTAACATGACATGTACTAAGTACTTACAGGGATATAATGACAGGTCAAATCACCTACTTTCTATGAAGTGTCAAAATATTAATCCCGGTACCGAACTCTAACAAGAAATATCCTGTGCGGTCACAAGTCACAAATTTTATTTGTTATGGTGGCACTTCACTTAGATATTATTTGTCAACCATTTTAGTTGCATCTTTTATTCGAAATGTGAAATGCCAAATGTGGTGCCACCATGCATAACGCTAATGTTAGTGATTTCCGAAAACTGACAAAATATATTTATGGATCTTCAGCTTACGTCAATCCAATCCTTTCAGTTCTCGAAAATGCCTAATATTAGTTAAACATCTTGTCCCCAGTACTAGCAGTCATTTCTAGAGCTACCGACTCTTTGCTGCCGGCCGGTAGACAGTACGGCCCATAAATTGAGCAGCCCTGTCAATTGCACGCGCCCGCCAATAGTTGCGGTCGCACCGTTCCCAACATGCGACTGTTGCTTTTTGAAATTCGAACGCTTTTTGTTTTTAAATTTTCGGCGCTGCGCTGGTCGAAATTTATTTTTGGCCAGTTGTTATTGGCAATCGGGGTTGGCAATTTCGGCGGTGTGGGGAATGATTCTAAAGTTTTAAACTTTGTTCAGTTAGTCGTTTTGCCGTTTAGTCTACAGGCCACAACGAAATAAACATGGATACATAATTACTTACACCCGTAAAAGATTACCTAGCACAGAAGCATTTAGCTGCATTGGTTTACTAATGATTCGCAACCGTACGTTTCGCAGACTGGTTCATTTCGCAACCATTTCATTTGGCCAATGCCTTTTTTTTCTGAAACTGAAAATATTTCAGGATTTACATAAAACTAACCTAACATAACCTATAGGGTTCTACACGATGGTCCTGAAATAAATCCTGAAATATTTACAGTTTCGGAAAAAAAGCGTTTGGCCAAATGAAACGGTTGCGAAATGAACCATTGCAGTTTGCCAAACGTTATTCGCCCGAATGGAAGGACACCAGCTGCATATTAAGTACTTGGACAGCCGGGCAATAAGTTTAGTATGATAACTGATAAGTATGGCAATAACACTACTCAGGTAGGTAGGTACCTATATTATACTTTTTTTTTTAGATGTTACTTTTTTATTAAAAATTCTTAATACCTAACATTTAAATACTACCTACATTTTCTGGTGAATCTTTTATTACACTTTATTTACCCAATTAAAATTAAAAAGGGTGTAATTTTTCAATTCAAAGAAAATGCTGCCAGTACGAATTTTTTCGGAACCAAAACGCCTATTTCGCCAGTTGCATCATCGCCTCGGTAGCGCAGTAGGCAGCGCGTAAGTCTCATAATCTTAAGGTCGTGAGTTCGATCCTCACCCGGGGCACATCTTTTTGCGTTTTTATTTTTCTGACTTTTACATTTTTAAGTTATGAAGGAGAGCTAAATTATTACATTGATAAAGGCAGACTCAATTGGGAATTTTATCGTTGCGAATTTGTTAGGTAATAAAGCTGTACCTATCTACTACTATCATTGCAATTGACACAATGACACGTTTATCGTATAAAAACGATAAAAATATAAAATTAAATATTATACATTTATGTATGTTTGTTTTGTCTTTACGATTCAACACCTCAACCCATCATGTGGTATTTGGTACAGGCATAGTTTATATCTCATCAAAACCTAGAAATGTACAAAAATAACAAGTGACCATTAAAAATTGAGTATGACATCGTCGCCTAGCTTATTGGTCGAAATCGAATTATCATCTGGAACGATGACTCACACGCATATTGGCCGGGAGATTGGTGTGAGAATGGACACAGCTTATTGATCTTTTGAGGACGGCAGTATTATTAACAACATACGGACAGAATATTACTAGAACTATGAGAAATTGATTTTATTTTCTATTTTCTACTAGCGACCCGCCCTCGCTTTGCTTCGGTTACATAAGTTAAAATACAGCCTATAGCGACCCGCCCTCGCTTCGCTCCGGGTTGTATTATATACATAAACCTTCTGTGAAGAATTATCTAACTGACGGTGAAAACCGCATCAAAATCCGTTGCGTAGTTTTAAGATCTAAGCATACATAGGGACAGACAGACGCGGAGGGCGACTTCATTTTATACTATGTATCGATATTGACTAGCGACCCGCCCTCACTTCTAACCGGTATGTAAGAGTGACGGATGCTTTATCCACATTTATCCACAAGATAAAGGCGACCTTAATACGGGTACTGAGAGTCCATTAAATATTGGAGAAAGATCCTACAACTTACAAACTTTTATAATATTCGTATATAAATGTACGTAATGTAGATTATCTATTACTCGTACACTGCAGAATAAAGTGTAGATTAGATATTGTTCATGAGATAAAATTTTGAAAATGTAATTTCTCTATTTGTATTGTATCTTGATTTTTCTTCTTATTAATAAATAAATACACAAAATCGGGTATCCAATCATTTCATAAAAAACTTTTCAAAAATATTCATTTTAAAAACAACGTTTAGAAAACTAACGATTAACACATTAGTTCATAAAATATTGTTTTAATAATAGTTCATTATACCAATTATTCACTTTAAAAACACCATATAATAAATAATTAATAATTTGACTAATTCCTCATTTATTATTCGTGATAATTGACAAAGTAACGTATGGTAAAAGAACGTTTAATAAAATTAACATTGTTTGGTAAACACTTGGTTTAATGAATCATCATGTTGAGTACGCCATTCATACGTAGTTATCTACGAGTACAAATGTGACTTTCTCAATATAAAGGGACCTTATGAAGGCAGGCGGTTACGCCGTTTTTAGAACTGTTACCATAGTAGGTATTCGTATAGTTACAAGATTAAGAAGAGCTTAACTACCTTCCTCCATAAAGTCCCTTTATATTGAGAACGTCACAAATATTAACATAATTTTCAACTATATATAATTGGTCTGAAGAGCATACAGACGTCTTAGTGTTCGGCTAGGAGGAAGCCAATTAAGCAAGACACCTGTCACATTTTAATAATCCCTAAACTAATTAGGTAAATTAGGTCAATTTCAACTTAAGCTAACCTAAGCTTAGGTTAGAGTTGTGTCAAGAATTGCGCCTTAACTACGCGGAACAGAAGCTCCGGAGCGGAGCTCCGTCTACTTTGTCATACATCATCAGGCTGTAACACAAAGCAGAAGTGGTTTTACTGCAGTCGGTTATAAAACAATCATTTTATCAATCGACGTTTTGTAAAATGACTTATTTTATAAGCGATTTATTTGGGATATGATCATTTGGTAAATATTTATACTATGAGCATTTTGAGGAATGATATATTTGTGAAATGAATAGTTGAAATGAAATGTTGTTTATGAAATGATGATAAACCCCAAAATCATTTAACCAATCACCGCCTCTCATTCCCAACCAGCGCATGACATCATCCAATCACGATCGCTGATCGCCATCAATCGATCCATTAGCGAACGGTCACCGCTATATTTAGAATCGCCAATGGACATGATATTAGAAAATGCATCAAGCACGCGGTGAGCACGTGGTTCTATCCCGGTTCGGACATTCGCCGATTGGTTACATTGGAGATCATTGGTACATCGAAGCTAACAATTAATTAACGTCACATTTTATTTAGAACTTGCTTTTGTGGGTTCACAAATGTTTTACCGAAAATTGTTTCACAAATAACAACCAACGTTTCATTATACTATTAATTTCACAAATATATTGTTTGACAAATGTATCAGATTAAAATACGAACGTTTAACAACTAATAATGAAGCTAATAGTACGTTTTATGAAACGTTTTGGTTAAAAACATGGCTTTTAAAAACTCATCGTTAAGCAAACGGTTTATTTTTACATACTGTTGTTACACAAAACATTCAAAATCAAAATCATAATATATTCAGTAATTGTAAAGTACATTGATAGTTTTAACAAAAAAAAATCATAAATCAATAATATAGTTTAGCTAACATTGCTTTTAGTCCATTGCTGTGACACTCGAGGAAGCGCCTTCGAAGGGGCTTCTATTTTTGGGAGTTTGGGCCCTTCGGACCTGATGCACACTAACCTAACCTAACCTAATTATTACCTAATTAACCTAAACTACCCTATCAACAGACAGGAGTGTTAGTACCAAAATTTTTTCGTTCTCCACTTTGGGAAAATGTACCTAATAATAATATTCTATTTTATTTTCAGAAGATCCAAAACGCCAAAAATACATGATGCTATATGAAATAAATTTATTAATTCATAGATATCTTTAATTAATAATATTTTTGAGAATCGAAACGATGTAAAATAAAAATATGTCAAATAAATTATGAATTACTTGCTAAATCTGTAGTTAGTTGTATAAAGCTAAAATAATGAATAACGCATTTGTCAATTGTTGGTTGCGAAACGAAAGTTTGCTAAATGACTGGAGATAAAAAATGATTGGACACCGCTTTTGTGGCTTCCTCTGCATGAAAATAATATTATTAATATTATTAACAAAACAATTGTTATACCGAAATAACAATAAAATCGGTTCCGTGATTCAGCTATCAAACCATAAAAAAACTGACGCAAACTTGTTTTCGAATTATAAATACGAATATAAATATCATTGGTTCTAGATAAATCGAATATATTTTTTCTTACTTGAATTGGACAAATGCTTAGTATCTAATCCTCGTCGCTAGGGAATAGGTACATTTGAAACTCAATGTCCTACACATCTCCAGGAATCAATATATTCGACTACTAGCTTTTGCCCGCGACTTTGTCCGCGTAGAAGTCGTTTATCACTGCTCCCTCGGGAACTATACAATTTTCCGGGATAAAAAGTACTTATCCTATCTCCGTACCAAATTTCATCGTAACCAATTCTGTGGTTTAGCTGCATAATATTATATAAGGATTACGTTAAAAACTACAACTAGGTATACCTAACAGAAACTCATAAGTCACAAAAGTGCGTTGTAGTCTGTTCACGCAAACTGTTCTGTCAAAAGAGACTGACGAAGCGAGAAGACACCTTAATAATAAAATAGTGATCTGCACCTCAGTGCATTGAATGAACGGAATTGGTTTAACCACCATATTGATGCAGACAATGCAATAACGATACATCATATGGCTAAACAAGATATAATACCACTTAGTAGTAATACTACGTATGTCCGTATTATACATTAGAGTTTGTGGTTGTTAGTTTTCACCAATAGAAAGAGTGAGTGAGTGGTCACTTAGAAAAGATGGATGAAAGAAGAGTTATGAAAGAGAAATGGCGAGCAAGAGTGAATGGAGATGGAAGGGGCCGTCCGAGACGCACATACACGGGTCAAATTCGCGATGTACTGAATAAGGGTCAAGTTAAAAGCACCCGAAACTGACGTACGTGCATGAAGAGTTTGATGAATGTATAGGAAGCGAAAGATGTTTAAAGATTCACCCTTCAATGGATTAAGGGCCACAGTGGAACCCGAGGTAATGATGCTGCGGACGAACTGGCACAACGAGGATCGGAAATGACAGCTATAGGCCCCGAACCAATCATCCCAACACCCTTTAGCAAAGTTCGTTCCCTGCTGTTCAACCGTACCAAGAGATTACACACTGAATACTGGGTGAGTCACGATAAATGCAGGCGAGCGAGGGAAGCACTGCCCACCATTAACAGTCGACTCTCCAAGGCACTCCTCCGGGCCGTCTTAGCAAATCTCGACTAAGGACAGTAACCAGTGTCTTAACAGGTCATGGACCATTTAACAAAGATCTTTTTAACTTAGGTGTTACAGACAGTCCTCTGTGCCGTGCGTGTATGGAGACAGAAGAGATAGCCGCCCACGTCGTACTACACAGCACCGAGGTGGCGCAATACAGGGCTAAACACCTCGGTCCGATGAAGTGTCTCCCCGAGGTAACCATCGTCATCAAAGGTCTGGTGGGCTTCCTTGGGATGGCTAGACTAAATAATAGAAATCCCACCCACACGCAAAATAGGCGCTAGACGTCGAGTTGCGGAAACCTTCAAAATACAAAATAGTCTCTGCCTACCCTATGGGAGACAGGCGTGAAGGCATGTATGTATATATACCGTTTGACAAAATTTTAAAACATTTTAACAATTTTACCCTAAAATGCATATATAATTACCAATTATCTTTCTCCAAGATTACAATATTTACGACAGTTCCAACAAAGACAAAAATAAACAATAACAAATGAAGATCTCGCCAACTTATCTGATATTCCGTAGCTCTCGATGTATTTCACCCCGGAGACTCTCCCCTGGCAGATATGAAAATTTTAATTTAAAACACCTTAAAACTTATAGATTTATGGGTTCTGCGACTTTTAATTACCGGGCTGGAGATTGGCGAAGTTTAACAGTAAATATCGGCTATTTCGGCTTTTAGAATTATGATTTTTAATGTTTTTGTGGTGCCTTTACAAAATAAAACGGTATTTTTAGCGGCAATTTTTCTAATCTTACTAAACTAAACTTTAGCTGTCACTTAAAGTTATCACATTCCTTCTCTTTGTCATTATGATACAATATGACAGAGCTAAATTTTATCTGACAGCTATCTGTCACATAAAATTTGTCTGGAGATTAATTTTTTGCCATAAAACAAAATTCTTAAATGGAATTATTGAACGGGGAATGTGTAAAATGTTTTTTTCCTGAAGATTGTGTTTTTGTTTGTTTGAACGTTTTTGTTAAGTTTAAAAACGTCTAGATACTTATTATTATTATTCGAGCAAAATATGGCGGGTGGAATTATCTATACTAATATTTTAAATGAGAGTAACTCTTGTCTGCTTGTACGTTTATCTGTTACTTTTATTTTGTTGTTAAATTTTATCTTTTAAACAGTATGTCAAAAATATGAAAAAAATTACAAAGGTAACGCATAATAAATACTTTCAATCAAAATTATTTTCAACATGATCGAATATACCGTTTTTAAGTTTTGAGCGCTTCTCAACAAAATGACTTAAGTGCTATGAAGATACGCTCTATTGCTGGTGCACTTTATTTGTATTTGTAGTAATGGCGACGGAACCCTACACTGAGCTTGGCCCGACATGCTCTTGCCCGGTTTTCTTTCTTTTACGACAAAAACTCATATTATTTTCTATGCACAAAAAAAATACCAAAAAATAACAAGTCTGTAAAAATTAAGTGCTTACTTACTAAAAAGCTTTACTCTATAATAATCTCACAATAATGACCTTTTAGGTCAGCGTTAAAAAAAACCATAAGTGAAACTGAATGGTGAACTCGACGTTTCAACCTAAAATCTATGACTATGAACCCTTCTCAGCTTTTAAGTCCTCGGCTCCTCCCTAACCTCTCTGGCCATTGAATCTTATTGCTTTGAACTTTACCGGAACTTTTTTACTAATTTATAACCCCAGGATAGCGGGTTCGGTTCCCGCTATCTCTCAATGTGGCGGTTCCGTCGTTTAATTAGGTCCAGGAAATTAAAAAAACCGGTTCGGGTCTAGGGGATTACAGATCAAAGACTTTTTAATTAAAGTTTTCTATGTTGTGGTGTTTTTTGTTTTGAGTTAAGGAAATACCAAATGTAATAAAAACATTAAATGTAGGTAATTCATATACTAAAGATAACCCCAGGAAAGGTATACTTAAGTAACTTAAATTATTGTATATTGAAATCAATGCCACCTAGTAAACAATTACAGAACTAAGAGTAAGATCACTGAGCGTACGGTTTGGGACGCATCGATTAGTTTAAATAAGTATGACAATATGCCGCTAGATGGCACTTGACAATACATGTTAAGACATTTTTATGTCAACTAATCTGTGAAAACTAAGCTTCATGAAAACATTACAACTATAAACACCACGACCATAAACACGGCATGACATGTTTAACAGGACAATAAAAAAATCGGTAATTTGCACGATGTCTGTAATTACTACCTAATAACGCCATCTGTCGATGTACGACCAAACTAACAGGAAAGTGGTAATTATTGATCTTTAGGAACGATGCACTTTGGAAACGAGAGATGGCGCCAAAAGCTATGTTGATTAGTTTACAATAATATGTTTTTTGCGGTTTTTACTTTTAACAACAGCGGAACTTCAATTAACTACTTATATTACATCTACGTTATTTCTGAAAATTGACATTTACTGTTTGATATTACTTTGAATGACTTAACTAGGTATATTTTAACCAAAATATTCCTTTACCCTTTACCACTTTCAGTCAGACCTTAATGTTCTGCAAATAGAGTCGAGAAGTGGTAATTATGAAAGCTAAGTTCTGCTGAAACCTTATAGTTTTCAGGTTATCTTAAACACAGGTTACGTAGGTTAAGTTAAGCTAAACCTGCGACCACCAAAAAATTATATCTCCTGCACGTGGAAATCGGTGCGACAAAGTTCTCATAACAATTTGTAGTCCGAATGTATCGTTATTCATAATCACCGCAAGTCCTAAAGCATTTTTAACTAAAACCGTTATTGTTTCAGGATTTTTAAAATATCTAACTTATAAGGTTCGGTTAGGTTAGATTTGTTTAAAAAAATCCTAAAATCAGACCGGTTTCAGTCAAATTCACTTTAGGACTTGCGATGAATAACGATACACGACTACAATTTTGTCGGTGAACTAATATGGAAATTCCTGTCGATGAAATGAAAATTCGGCGAAGTAAAACATTATACGAGTGTCGGTTATTCAAGGGTAAACCAGTTTTCAAACGTAGTAAGGGCTTGTTTACGGAGACGCGGGGCGTGCGGCGGGGCGTCGTTGTTTGCGTGCACACTGCTCGCTGACTATGAAAGACTTCTATACTTCCAGTAGGTCAGCGAGCAGTGTGCACGCAAACAACGACGCCCCGCCGCACGCCCCGCGTCTCCGTAAACAAGCCCTAACTGTTCGGATGCATTTTTTAAAATAGCTCATTTAACTGAGGGGTTCTTAGGTTTGATAAAAATTGGTTTGGCCGTTTAAGATTTATCAGCTCTGAAGAAAGGGGTCACAATAATACCTACTAGCGACCCGCCCTCACTTTGCTTCTGTAAACATAAGTAAAAATATAGCACCTACGTTCTCGCTGAAAGTCCATTCTAAACTGGTGAAAGAATTTTTGAAATCGGATGAGTAGTTTCGGAGATTACCTACATCCAAACTTATGTAACTTATTTATATAAACTTTACCTCTTTATAATATTAGAGTAGATTAGGCACCATCTCCACGGGCGAGAGAATCGCGGCGAGTGCGTCCTACTAGTATAGTATAGAAAGTATCCCCGCGATCGTCCTGTGGGCTTTGTTGCTGGCAATACAAGTTCGACCTTTTAGTTGGTACAATGTATGTTTATATCCGTATCCGGTGTGTCGATTAATGGCGTCAGTCAGACGCACTCGCTCTCGGTACCTTTCTCCCTTGCTTGTATAGTGTTTGGTGTTATAAATAAATATTGTGTGAAAAGTTGCAAGAGTTTAACCAGAGGGCTTATTGCCTACCGCACTCGCGATCGCGATCGCTTTCATTTTTGACAGTTGAAGTCAAATCTGCCTACAAAATGAAAGCAATTGTGTCACTTTCAAGTCGATCGCGATCGCGAGTGCGTTAGGCAATAAGCCCTCAGGCCTAGCGAACCTACAGTCCACGCTCACGACAGGCTGAGCATGTATACACGAAATAAAATTTGACAGACAGGTCTGTGCTAGGGAAATGAATGCATCTATTCCATATTCTAACGTAAGACTTAACGTTTAAGGTTTAAAACCAAAGTGTCCCTATAAAATCGCTATAAAAAAGTGAAAATCGCTATAGTCGCTTAGTAATACAAGGTAATAAAAGTCAGGACGAGACACTTATTTTAAACCTTAAGCGTTAAATGTTACGTTAGAATATGGAATAGATGTATTCATTTCCCTAGCACCTGTCAAATTTTATCTCGTGCATGCATGTTAAGCCCGCTGTGGAGATAGACCCAGTGTTTGTATCGAATTTGGTGGCACGGCGCCGGCGCAACTACCGCCGCGATTCTCTCGTCCGTGGAGATAGCGCCTTAGTGTCAATGTTACAGTTTATATCATGTATGTTGGCCTTATAAGTATACTTTAAAATCATCTATCAAGTCCAATGACGGTCACTTTTGTGGAAACACTAATTATCACGGAGTCGGCGTTTTACGTCCGTGCAAACCAGATTTGAACTAACAACCCTCTGCTGGACAGGCGGTTAGGTCTGATAGACGGACAGACAGAAGGACGGAAGGACAGCGTAGGCATAGTATTACGTTTAGCATCCTTCAGGAATAGAACCTTCAAATGAAAAAGGCCTGACTGTAAACATTACTAACGTAAATAAAACAACGCAGCATTTGTACTAAAAAGTACATTTAATACATAATATCGTCAATCACATGAACAAAAGCGTCAATAATTCAATACCCTGTCAAATTTGACGTACAATATTGTCAATAAAACTGACAGTAACAACTTGCCCTACCAACTTATCTGCCTGTCATTAAAAACAAAAGTATTCTATTTTTTTTAAACAATGCATAATTATAAAAAAATTAAGTTAAAAAGTACTAGAGCGTAGATCGACAGGATTTCATACTTCATAAGATAAAAAACAAGGTGGGTGAAAGTCCAATCACATCTTAACAATTTTACAAAACAATCGACGACTAAGACTTCCACCTGACCTCCACTCACAATCACTTTAGCCTTGCGTTGCATACGTGTGTAAGTGTTCAAAAAATCCATCGCAACTGACGTTTATCATCACACAACTGTGCATGTGTGCGTCCATTTTGTTCGGATTGGTCCACCACTACACCCAACGCATCAAGTGATATGAATCGATAAGTTGGTGGGCGATCGTCATTTACTCAAGACCCTGGTTTCCCTTCATCATGACTGCCTCCCGTTGTTAGAGCTGTTCTGCCGGCTCCAGGTCGGAGCTGGTCTGGAGTTGAAGGGGGTGACTCCGGTTGGAGAGTGGGGGGGCGTCAGCGGCAGGAGATTGGTTGCTGGGTGCCAAACCCTGGCTGAGAGGGCCATACCATCTGAAAAAGAGAAATGAAAAGTTTGAATAACAAGACACAAATAAAAGGTTTGAGATTTGAAAGAATACCTACCAACCTACATGTATGTATAAGTTATTAATAGGTCCTGAATATAAATGTTTGTGTTTATAAGGGCCTGTTTCACAATAGACAAGTAAATTTATTTGCCACATAAAGTTAGCCCTCTCCTTTTCTATTTTCAACTGTAAGAGAGGGAAAGGGCTGAATTTATTTGACAGATGCTTTAGTTACTTGACGATTGTTAAACAGGCGCTAAAGACACTTAAGGACGCATGTACTGTTCATACTTATAGCTGATGGTTTTTAAAACTAGACATACATAACTTGAGAATATTTTTTAGAATTTCTTATTTTTTTTTTTAAGCCTCTCAAAGGCGGAACATACTAGATAACGATAATCTATCCGTATATATTATAAATAAAAATCAATTGCCGTGCGTTATATAGTCTCGCAAAAACTGGAGAATGGCTCGACCGATTTTGATGATTTTTTTCGTTTAAGCCGGTCCTAGGACGTTTTAGATTCACAACTGGAGCCGGTAGGTGGCGCTGCGAAGCCATCGGGCAGGACAACGTCTGTCGGGTCAACTAGGTATATACTAAAATTAAAAAAAAAAACATCTAAGACTTAACCGAGATCGAATCCGGGACTGCTAACTCTGCACGCAGATATTAACTACGTGGGAGCCCGTAAACACGCATAATTTTTTTTTACCTAATGTAGGTATTGTTTGGTCGAAAATCTTTTTGCGTAACACCCTTTTAGGCTTAATCAAGATTCGATAAATATCTGTTTTGTAGATTAGTAAGGTTAGGTTAGTTTTATAATAATTCTGAAAAAACCTTTTCAATCGAAAGAAGAACGTTTTCGAACAAAGGATACATTGTCAAACAATGACTTTTACCACCCGATACCTAACTACTTAACTGGGCTTACTGCGTCGATATTGAGGTAACAAATATTAACTGAGATAATACTTACTACTTGAATAGCTCTGGTTCGTAGAGTGTTTCGAGTGTGCTTCTTTGGTAGGCGGCATCGTGGAGTCTGCAACAAGAAATATAAATTATAACTTACTCGCCTTTTTACATTTTACGTTAAGAAATGTCCGTTTTAGTGAATTAAAACGATAATTTTATCAATTATTTACTAGCGACCCGCCCTTGCTTCGCTCCGAATACATAAGCATAAACCTTCCGTGAAAAATTACCTAACCAATGGTGTAAACCGCATTAAAATACGTTGCGTAGTTTGAAAGATATAAGCGTAAGTATATACAGAGGGACAGACGGCGGGAAGCGACTTTGTTTTATACTAACTATGTAGTGATGATGCAATAAAATATGCCATGATAATAATATTATCAGGGCATATTTTATTAACAACCCGAACATATTATGTTACTTCTGGATAAATAGTGGAAAAATTATCAACATGGGTTTAGTTGTTTCAGAGTTTATCGACGACAAACAAATAAATCTTTCTTTATAAAATTAGTATAGTTCCAAACTATACTAAAATATAAATCGAACATAAAGACTAGATATGTGTAATTTCATCCAAATGCAGTTTTTTGTTCGGTCACCCATCGAACCGATATGGATGACATTTGGGACAGTTGTAAGGTTAAGTACCCACCATACGATGTTATGTCATATATTTTGACAGATGCTAACATTGTAATCGTCTGTTAAGTGGTTGGTGAAACCGATATTAATTTAGTATTAAACCGGATGTTCAAAAGTAGTTACACTGACAAATCTGGTCACGGAAATGTCAATGACTGACTTGGCGCCATTGGACATTCTTGGTCGAGCGGTAAAACCGAACGGACGACCATTGTGTTTGTTACTTGGAAAGAAAATACATTTAAGCCGAAATATAAGTCTGTTATGATTACAGTGGAAGAAATATACCTTTACAAGACTATTCTGAGTTGGTTATTTCCGAGGGTGTATGTTTTGTTTCGGAATATTTTAGTTTCCTTGGGTACACCGTAATCGCCGGTAGAGGATAAACGCCAGCTCCCCAGACTTCCGCCTTTAACAAAACCAAACGCGATTTCTTTATCTCGGAACAGTTCATCACATTGATTGGCGTCCCTATCGCGAAGAGATACACATTAATAATAAATGAATAGCCGGCATTACGTATCTCGGAGCGAGGCTTCGAACCGACGATATATCTTCTCGGTAAAGGTGGCTGTTCGCAAGACAATTTTGCGACTCGCTTGCGATTTTTTTTTAATTTTCGACAATTCATAGAAAGTCCAGACAATGAATGGTTAATATTGCAAATACGAACTTATCCGGCCAAATGCAATGTTTTTAATCTTATAGTTATTCTTTTAAACAATTGTCTTCTCAATTCGTTCAAGGAATTAAAAAAATTCAATTAACATTTAAGTACGTGTAACTTGACATTATCCGCAGGTTCCGTCGACAAAATAGATCGGCCAAAATAGTAGCTACTCTGCCTTTCGTACCTACGAGCGCGCAAGGCAACTTAAGCTCTTATCTCTTAAAATTAAGCTCAACTTAAGCTCATAAACAGTTATAAAACATCGACAAATTGAAAGATGTGAGTAAGAGATAACCCCAGGGGTTAACCGGTATCTAAAAGTCGCCGTCAATAGAACTTGTGAACGATGTAAACAAAACCAAACGAACCAATTCACCATGATTACTCGATAATCACGTACTTTTAAAGATCAAGTGAGGTCTTTGCAATGATTTATACACTAGATCATTATTTTCATATTAAGTTTAAGATGAAATGACTATTCAATATGCGTTATTTTAAATAGAAACACGCTTGGTGAATATTTGAGGTTATGTGTCAAACAGTACTAATTTGTTTACATCTTTTCTAAGTTGTATTGAAGGCGACCTTCCAAAAATCGTACGATAATCGCATCGTCCGTGTCTCCACGTTCCTCCACATTTATTAAGCAATTTTTCTCATGAACGATTCGGTCTTAATGCTCCCTTATAACGATAATATACAACGATACTCTATTGATGACAATAACGTACAAACGGAGAGACGTATACGCCAGCAAATTGTTAAAAAACGACCTTATCTAAAGGCAGGAGAGTTGAGATTAAGGATATTAGAGATTGTAATAAAGTTATGTTCGATATTTTCACACAGTGCTATCATATTTTGGTTAAAAGAAATCTAGTCTTATACATGATTAAATTAGAGTTCCAAGGAGTTTGAACTGAAGAGAAGTAACTTAAAGTCCATTTTAGGTTGGATGGGAAAGTGAATTATGATGTTATGAAATTTTCACAAATATTTTATCTCCAACAGATTTTGTGAAAAGGCGGGTATTTGTAAAATTGATTACGTTCTTTTGATGATTCGGGAGCCAGCGAAAAACGAGCGATTGATTTTAATTCAATTCTTAAAGGATGGTAATCTCTTTGATTCCCTTTTTGGGTATTAGTCCCGTTCCGATACACAAAAGGGTGTCTTGTCTTTTTTTGTTTATGAATTTTAGAAGCCTTTGACGTTCAGCTTGGCAGGAAGCTGGAGTTAAATTAAAAAGGTAGATTCTTTGTTATACTTATTAGAATTCTAGTATCTTTTGTGGAACCACGACAGCGGATTTGTTGTAGGAACGATTGTTGTTTACAAAAATTGTCCTTCGTGAAATAGTAAGGGGGCGATTTTGGCGATTTTTCGGCCCCTCTCCCCCCCTAAACGCCGCACGTAAGTGATGGACGTTGCTAATTACAAAAAAATAGAAGGTGACTACTATTTTCTGTTGAGTTTAAGACAAAAGAAGTAAGTAACATAAATATCATGGGACAATCAAGGAACAATCTCTTATAAATCAACCTAGCCTCGAACTAACCTCTAGACTTGTATTATAGGTACTATACAACTATATAAATAGTATATATATATAAACTTAGAAACAAATTCTCACGATTACCACACAAATTACTTGCCCTTATATGGAATCGAACCAATGACCGCTAGTTTCGTAGGCACGGTCACTAACAATTAGGCTAACTGCGTAACATAAGGTTACATTATCTTTAACAAACCACCAGTCTTCAGATTAAAGATTAAAGTTTATAAGAAAACACAATAGGTTACATTAATTGCATTCACGGGGGTTGCCCGTGTAACTGCACCGTTACTGTTTAGTTTTTGTATCTGTGCGTGTTGCCATTCTTTTATCATCTGTAATCTTTGTTTTGTATTTTTTTTCTTCTTAAGATCGTCGAATAAATGTTTCTTTTTCTATTTAATTAAGACTATTAAAATCGATGGACGATCGATTGGCAATTTATCGATATCTATGGACATTTATCGGGGCGTGATATAAAAGACATTGTCATAATCATATTTATCAAGTAGCATTGCAACTAGGCCACGTTTAATTTACAAAGCTTAGACGAAAGCTCGTATACTCAAGTTTGGCTAAATATGGTCAGGTTGAGTTGTAGTTTGTATATATGAAGTAAACGTTTGTCGTGTATGTAAAGCTTCATATTGCAGGCGGTATCGGATCGTTCTCACGCTGGAGTTTGCAGTAGTTCGAGCGAAGCCGGGCGCTAGCACTAGTGTGGATACGGTGAGACATTTACGGTCTGTTTCACAATCGACAAGTAAATTCATCTGTCAGTTAAAAATAGCGCTCTCCTTGGCTATTTTCAAGTGTAAGAAAGGGAAGGGACTAAATTTATTTGACAAATATGCTCTACTTTACGATTGTGAAACAGACGGTTAATTTAGTAGCAAAATATATATTTAGGAGCGGCTAAATAAATAGGTTAACGCATTCACTGCCGGCATTATTTATCGAACTTTCGCCAGGTGCCGCGCCATTTGTTTTATACGGAGCTTGCATATTGTGTGAACTCATACATACATATATGCGTTTAAGGCACTAGGTGAATGTTAGGAGAACGCTTATATGCGTTGCCGACAGTGAATGCATTAAGCCTTGCGTTAGGTAATAAGCATCTAAGGATTTATTTACACAAGCGGCCGTAATGTAAACCCTTAAAATCGGCCAAGTTCCACTCAGTGAATGGGATAGAGCCGACTTTTCAGATTTTGTTAGCTCATAAAGCAGCATTAGTACAGCAACTGTACTAATGTAATTTATTAACTTTAATAAAATATGGTAAAATGTTAAAACTGCAGCTGTTTATGAATCAATTGTAATTTAATTCATTCAAATATCATCGTGTCAGTCAAATGACGTATACGACTGAAGTACTTACATTAGTACTTACAAAATCATACATAACTAAATGCATGAATTGCATCTAGTAGATTCCCACAAATTAAAATAGTGTAGGAATCCTCTTAAAAATCATCGTGGATTACTTTATACTTGAATTTTCCTGACAATCATGACTTGACCCGTAAGCTTATTCATATTACTAGCTATTGCCCGCGACACCGTCCGCGTAGTAGTCATTTATCAGTTTTCCTTCGGGAACTACCAAATTTTCCGGAATAAAAGTAGCCCATGTGTTAATCCAGGGTATAAGCTATCTCCATTTCAAATTTCATCCAAATCCGTCCAGCCGTTGCAGCGTGAATGAGTAACACACACACGCAAGCTTTTGCATTTATAATATTAGTAGGATACCGTGTTAGGTACCTATTATTTTATTTTAGTTGCATCAAGGTACGTACGTCAAGACACGACGAACATACACCTTAAACGCACTGACGACGGATCAAATAACGCTCGCAAAGGTTTCTTCATTAATTCATTTTAGATCTTTGGTTAATTTCGTAAGAGTTCATTTACAGAATATAACAAATGAAATTATCAGAAAATAATACAGTCGTATCCACTCTAGTCTTACTCACTGCATTGTGCTCGCGAGTATATATTTATATATTTACTTTTCATCGACGACAGCCATTTTGCTTATCAAGCTACACATAAGTGTGTATGTGTGTGTGTGTGTTCAAAGATACACAGTGTTTAGAAACTGCACCGACAATTGTGACGGATCCGGCGCTGTGTTGATTTTGATAAAGTTTACTGCTTGTTATTTATTGTTGAACTGTGAGTGAGAAGTGGTTTTTGGTTTGTGTAGATATTTATGATTTCAATTGATATATGTTCAGTGTTTTTTCTGAACGCCGTAAAAATAGTACTTTCACAAGTTTTTTGCGTTGAATGTATCAATTGTGTTATTAGGTATTTAAAATTAAACGAACTTAAGTGAGAAGCAGACTTAAGAGAAGAAGAAGACTTAAGAGAAGAAAAAAAAACCGTGGTAGCTTAATAAAAAAGCCATGGTAGCCTGTTTCACCTGCCGACTCTTAAGCAGATGGTCGTGGGTTCGAACCCGGGCTCGCACCTCTAAGTTTTACATCTTATTGGGTTTGTTGGTTGGGCGTTTTTATAAAAAAAGACTTAGTTAAAGACTAATAAGAAACGATAACTTTTCCATTCCGTTACGAAAATACTTATACTGCTACAAGGTGGTATCTCATACAAAACTCCTGTAGCAAGTGCAACCATATTACTAATGGGTGAGGATTGAATCTACTTCGGCTATTGAATTTGAGAAAGCCTATTAGCGAATAAGGGCAGTTTATAAATGTATCACTAATCTTCGTTAAAAAAAAATCAAAATCATTTATTATTAACAAAGTTTTTCACAAAATTTGTCGAATCCTCCTGCTAAGTTTTACACTTGTGTTAGGAGGTATTCGCTCTTTCGTTCAATTCGACTATAATGTTAATAACATGATGTAGATCTGTTGTTTTTATCTAATACTAAATTATACAACATAAACTAAATAAATTGGTGAGAACAGGAGTAGGTTAAGAAATGGAAGTAACTGGTTCTTATTTTTGGTCCTTAATTTTACACTTTTTTTATAAAAACGATCTATGTTCCATCTTTTATGTCACTGCCATAAAAATGCGAGTTAAACACACGTGAAGAGGGTTCCGCGCATGATTATCTAAATTCCATAAGCTTTTTTTTAAGACCCAAATTTCCTGTAATCTATAGGTAAAGAACAATCTTCTGCATTTAAAAAAAAAAAAAATTTTAAAGTATAAAAAAAATATATTTAAGATTTTTACAACGAGCTCTTTTGTTTGATATATGACAAAATATAGTTTGCAAACTTTTATTTTACCTTCCAATAGTGGCCCCATGTTTAAATTTATTTAACTACGTTACACATACGTGTTTGGGTCACCGTTTTACATATGTGAACCAAAAACTCAATTGGTTCAGTAGTTTCGGAGGAAATTGGCTGTGACAGATGGACAGACAGACACACGAGTGACCCTATAAGGATTCCATTTTTTTCCATTTAAGCTACGGAACCCAAAAAACAATTTAAATTTATTATTATCTTAATTATTAAAAATACCACTTCAAACTGCATGTCTGTCAAATTAAGGGTTGAGAATAAAAACCATTCGAGCATCAAACCCTCTGATTAGCCGCCCTGTCGCGCGAAATAATCCCAAAAGGAAACAAAAGAAAGAGCAAATATTAAATTACTCAATATTTCATACCGATACTAATTTCGCTATCTTAACCCTTACCCAGCCACGGAACGACACAAAATATTACAAAAAAAAATTGCCAGAAGAAAAAGTCCCTTAATTGACATTCTTTATGAGCGTCAGTCTTAGCCGGGGATATTTTTTAATTAGATATATTTTATGGGTTTTTTTTCGAAGGGGGAAAAGGGTTAACATTTGTTAGAGGGAGGGGGGGTCAATATTAGCGTTCTTGGTAATCAGCCGGAAAAAAATGGTCGATTAGGCCCCCCTGCGTTAATTTAGGATCGTTCAGAGTACGTGCTCGCGACACTGGGGGCACTTTTTCTTAAGCAATTGTCTTTTTAGTAAATGGGTAACATTAAACGTTGGGGAGGTGAATTTACCTTTCAGTTGGTATTGGGGGTTTAAACTGGTTAGTGAGAATTATTAACTGTTTGATTAAGGTTTAATTTAAACATAACATAATTCTTACAAATAATTATAAATGCGAAAGTGTGTTTGTTTTGTCATTACTGCTAATTTCCTTAATCGATGCATTCATGGACCTGTAAAACTAATGGTAAGTCGCTAAGTAACTGACTGACGCACCCATAGTAAGCCGATAGTGAGCCGATTCGCTTGTGCAGTCTTAGACAGAAAGATGTATACACTTATGGACCTTATTACAATGGAATAAGGTAAAAAAGTGTAAACATCTTTCTGTCCTCGACTGTACGTACGAGCGCACATCTAAAGCATAGTCCTTACTTATTGACAGACTCCACACACGCAGCTATAATATATATTAATATATATTATTTAAGAGAATAAACCTGATCAAATACATATTATAATTTTAACAAACCCGGTGAGTCAACGGCGCTGAATGATTATCTACAAATTAAATTCCCCACATGATTGTCGAAAAAGTCGGAGGTCATATATTTATTTTCATTTATTTATTTGCTTAAGGTGCGCTATCTAACTAGGTCACTAACATTTTTAAGTAAATACATGAACGATACGCCGGAAACAACAGTTTAATTTAAAAAAAATTGGTCTCAAACGTTTCCAATACAAATTATTTATATACCTAATACAACATTTCCTGTTCGTTATTCTATATTAACCACCACGATTAAAACTTGACATTTTACCACTAAGGCTGTAAAACTGTTTTTTATTCACTCCAGACCGTCTCAAGAAACCTCTCTTGAGTTCTCGTCCTGAATCGCCTCAGAGTTAGCTTTAAATCTCTTTTAATAAGAATTACACAAAAAATAAATGTTTTAGTTCCTAAATAAGTAAAATTTAAAACGCTATTAACTTCCAAGATATAATTATTGGAAAATCAATGTTAAATACAAGTATAAAATATAAAAAAAATCAGTAAAACAGTATTTTTACGGTATCATGTAGTGACAAGTTCGCCTTTGTAACTAATAAGACTTTAGAAAACCTAAAGTTTGTGTGATTTCTTAGTGTACAATTAAGAGTTTACATACATACAAATAAAAAAACAATCTTTAGTAGTTTGGTAAAAAAAACTTTAGTAGTTTGGTTAGTCAGTATCTTTGGCGAAATACCGTCTATTTATGTACCTACATTAGAAGCCTGACTATCCTCAAGAAGCTAAAACACATTATAACAATAATGAAAGACGAAAAAGAGTCACCTATCTAGTATGCTTTAAAAAGAGTCACCTATCTAGTATGCTTTAAAAAGAGTCACCTATCTAGTATGCTTTAAAAAGAGTCACCTATCTAGTATGCTTTAAAAAGAGTCACCTATCTAGTATGCTTTAAAAAGAGTCACCTATCTAGTATGCTTTAAAAAGAGTCACCTATCTAGTATGCTTTAAAAAGAGTCACCTATCTAGTATGCTTTAAAAAGAGTCACCTATCTAGTATGCTTTAAAAAGAGTCACCTATCTAGTATGCTTTAAAAAGAGTCACCTATCTAGTATGCTTTAAAAAGAGTCACCTATCTAGTATGCTTTAAAAAGAGTCACCTATCTAGTATGCTTTAAAAAGAGTCACCTATCTAGTATGCTTTAAAAAGAGTCACCTATCTAGTATGCTTTAAAAAGAGTCACCTATCTAGTATGCTTTAAAAAGAGTCACCTATCTAGTATGCTTTAAAAAGAGTCACCTATCTAGTATGCTTTAAAAAGAGTCACCTATCTAGTATGCTTTAAAAAGAGTCACCTATCTAGTATGCTTTAAAAAGAGTCACCTATCTAGTATGCTTTAAAAAGAGTCACCTATCTAGTATGCTTTAAAAAGAGTCACCTATCTAGTATGCTTTAAAAAGAGTCACCTATCTAGTATGCTTTAAAAAGAGTCACCTATCTAGTATGCTTTAAAAAGAGTCACCTATCTAGTATGCTTTAAAAAGAGTCACCTATCTAGTATGATTTAAAAAAAATAACGCCGCCATTTTTAAAACAAATTTCCTCTCGAACGAGTGCGTTTGTCTGTTAACTCAATCCGTGAGTGTATCGCGCTTGGTCAGAGTGAGAGGAAAAACATCGAAGTAAATAGCACCGTGAAATATCTTTATTAAATCCAGGGTGGGTAAATTGGTTCATTTGCCGCGTTTTTTAAAAACGGGTAGGTAGATGGACGCGTTAAATCTACCTTTATTTGGTAGCTTATAAAAAAAGAGTTTTTGTATTTTTATTATGGTCTTTTAAATAGTTTTTTTTTTTGTTTTATCTTAAAAAAACTATTATAATTGCAAAATCAAACACGCCAGTGATATTAATTAGGAATGTATTAAGTAAAATACTTTATTTAAGTACTATTGTGTACGCTCCCAAAACATTTTTATATGAATTAAAATTCAGGCCTTTTATTAACTTCTAGTCTAGTTTATTTTATTACGATTTGTTGTCATGGTTCTAAAACATTTTTATACAAACAAAAATGAAATAGTCCTATTTATGAACAATTTCCACGATATTACAGCGCGCGTAATAATGATTAGATCTCATTATTACTACGGTAATGAAGTTAAGGCAACAGCTTCCGTTGTACTAAGTGCACTAACTAGTAACTACTAACATTTCAGCATTATAATAAAGTGACTTTGTTCGCGTAAAAATTATCGTCGGGAGCTATAACATTTTCAGTAACGAAATCCCGTGGTTCGAGCTATTTTCATGGCAAAATTGATTAAAATCAGCCTTAGGCTGCAAGCGTAATAGACAGACATCTTTGCATTTATCATATTAATACGTTGAACTTGTCTATAAAATAACTTGTTTTGAACATCTAAAGGACCTCTATCCCTGACATCGGTACCTACCTATTTGACTGCCATCGGCCATCTAACTTTTTTTTGTAAATTAGTAAACATTCTTGGCGATTTGTATGGCTTAGGGGTAATTAGTTGTCTCCCCGAATTAACGCTATTGGTCGAATTAAGTTTTTCCCGGCTAACGAAGCTCTTTAGAAATCTAAAGCTCACGTCAATTTGTTTATTTCTTTGAAGCTTTTTTTCGAGGGGTAACGAATGGTGTAAATAAATCGCGTTAATGCTGGGATTTATATTGAATTAATTAGAGTATTTTTAATGGATTATCCAAAAATAGCTTTAGAAAAATTTCAATAAATATCTTGTACAAATTTAGTTAAAACAGACTAAGCTTAAGTTAGTTTAAGCTTAGACTTATGCTATGGGTTGGTAATACAGTGATATAAATGAATAAATATCAGGCGATAACCTTGCGTAAATCAACTTACTTAATCCCAAACTTAGCTCTAGGCTTGTAGTTTCTATGTATAAAGAATGATCTTGGAGGGGGCACTACCGTGCGCCCAGATAAGCAATTAAAAAAATAAACATTTGTATTGATCACACAAATATATGCCATTACAGAGTATCGAACTTGGGAACGCTAGCTTTGTAGGCAGGGCACGAGCTAGGCTAACTGCGCTGTGAATATGTTTTATGTTAGCCTGTCTAAGTGTCGATGTCATCGATCGATGGTAGAATGGATTGGTCGACGTCGATCGATAGTTTCTACTACACTAATCGATCAGCCAAACCTACCATCAGTTGACGATCGATCGATTGGTGTAGCCCATTACATACAGCGGCCCTAGACGAGTTGCGTTCAGTGAACGTTACCATTTACGTTACGTTAGAAGAATGTATGGAATTGACATTAGCGACCGACGCGATGGATTGGCCTCTTACGTCAATTCTATACATTTTGACAGTTTCCGAACATCGCTGTCGATAGCGTAATGTATCTTGTCTAGGACTGCAGAGCCCTTAGCCAAGATGCCCATCGCTAACTAGCGTTTCTATTCGTTTCGTTTTTAAATCAATCGCGTCACTGGTAGATCACGTGACTCTCCGTATGACGTGATCTACCAATGACGCGATTGGTTTAAAAACGAAACGAATAGAAACGCTAGTTAGCGTAATGTATCTTGTCTAGGGCTGCAGGTCAGAAAGGGACAGATGTTTCATCCGCGTTCATCCATGATAGACACGGCCACGACAGGGCCGCTGGTGAAAAATGTATCACCCCTTTATTTCGCAATTACTTTCTCTTTTTCAACTATTGGATTGGTCATATCTTTGTCCTTGCTTTCTCCACGGCCTGGCAAGTTGAAGGCCAGTCAGGTGAAAGTAACAATATTAAAAACTAATGTCAATTTGCGAAATTTGAAGTTTTATATCGACTTTTTTGTCCTACTCTTGTTTTGCCCAGATATAGCAATATATATTGCTGTTTTGTCATCCTTGGCAAAGCAAGAATAGAATGTCTTAATCAGGAGCAATATTGTTTAAGGAACTTAGACCCTCATTTCTGCCCACTGTGGATCAAATGTCAGCAGCAAATAGTAGATTGTTATTCAAGGGATGGAAATGATCAATTGCTTCCCGATATACAGGGTATCCCGCCATAAAGTGCTCAAACAAATAAGAGTGAGACTACATATTGTGATTTTATCACGGAATAAAAAAAATGGCTGTATAAGACTCTTTCATGCATGGCCTAGTAACAATTAAGAATGTCTAAGTGTTTGAACAACTCTTTTTTCAAAATTATTTTCCTCCCTAGGGATGGAAACACATTTTCATCCCGCTATTGAGGTATTGAAATCCTTACTTTCCGAACTGGGGAGATGAAAAAAATATTACGTAACTTATCCTTTTTATAAAAGGATACGTGTAGGTATGTGTCATACAAAAATACTTGCGGTGAGAGTTCACTGACCAGCAGGTTTTTTGCATATTGATTCACCGTTAAAATCTCGCATACGAATTTCTTATGAAATTACAAGATGGTTTTTACGCGTCGCGTTTAAAGTAGGGCAGTGTGTTTGTCGATATATATGTTCGTATATTCGCTCGTTATTTTGTGTCAATAGAATGTCGTGCTAAAATTGTTTATAAAAAGATACGAGTATATTGATGGCCCAGAAGATAATGTGCTAAACAGGGACCGGAAAACCCCTTCATTTGATTAACCCTATCGGTAGGGTAACCCTATCATTCGGTAACCCAATCGATGTGGTTACCCTATGATTGTGTTACCCTAACGTTAGGGGAACCTGTTTGAACTAGTTAATCCTTCCATACCAATTTCATTAGGGTTTCGGTAGTTTAATACTAATTAAGCACTTCGCATTACCTGGATATTGATCGCCTCTCTCAGTTTTGCGCATTCAGGCGATCTCTGTCTAGCTATTACCTAGTCAATTGGTTGATAGTGCAATAATATGTAGAAAACAGCTTAAACCGTTCGATTAACTTTGAAAAGGGTAACAGATGATAAGGTATTGTGGTTGGGTTAGCGCTTAGTTGAATAAATGTATCGCTTGGTTGCCCTTTCATTGGAATAAGTCGACGATAGGCTTAGCGCATCTTCGAGGTTTGTAAAAACATGTCTATCAAATACCCTATCGAAAACCCCTTTAATGGTAAGTGGTGCCGGTCCCTGGTGCTAAGTTCTTTTTTTAGTACGTTTTGCATTAGCAAAATTATTTACTTATTACATTTGTCTTCTAGACTAAGTTTATGTTTTGAATTGACCTTCAATAAGCTTAAATTATTAATTAATAGTCATTTGAATGACCGACTAACCTAGTTCGCTATTGAAGAAAGATAAGCTAATTGGAAATTAATGTATAATATCTATTATTATTTTTCCTAGTTTTAATTTGTCACATCTCCTTGACTAATCCTAGATTGGTTGTTTGGAATGTAACGCACTGTTACTTACTCATTATGTGTAATTATCTCTATCATTGCGTATTTCCGTCCTTATTCAGTCCATATAATAAGAAAAGGACACCTAGTTTGAACTCTTCGGCCTCAACGGATATGCACTTTCGCCGTATTTTACAACTCCACGGCATCCTTGTTAAAAATACGGTTAAAAAAACCGTTAGTGCCATTCCACTATTTTGTGTGTCATGCGTCATGTCCTTTTACCGTTGAGCTGTGTTGGATGCGTAGGCGCAGACACGGCATTATTTGTGCGACCTTTTACGCTACCGTAAATTTAACCTCCAGCACCCGTATGTGGTCGCTTTTATCGCGGTGGATAAATCATCCGTCACTTTCGCACTTACGTATAGGCGTATAGGTCAGAAAGTGACAGATATTTTATCCATTGAATTGAAAAAGGTGTGATGGAAGCATGACCCACATTGTATAGTTGTTTTATCTCACAAGCGCGGGTGAGCTATATCGACGGTCCCTACGCAAAGTAACTTAACTGAATATGTAAAATTTTACCACATACGGGATTGTACGTAGGGACCGTCGATATGTACGTGTAACAGTAGTTATAACACGTATAGACACGCACACTACGATGACGCTTAGCGGCGACAGCCACGGACGCAGTCAACGTGCATTTGTAGCTACACACACAACTATGGCTCACCCGCATTCGTGAGATGAAACTACTATACTAATATTAGAGCAAAATATATATAATACCTAGGCCCACAAGGCCCTGGGTTTAAAGTCGCAGACCTAGAGGTAGATACGTACCTTTAACGATAAATGAATACAATTACAATGAAAACATCAAGACTCGAGACAGATATTGGTGCTCACCAAGTCGCACTGTCAGAATGAAAGTGACCTAATCCAAAAAGTTTAGATTTTGAATTAGGTCTCTATAACAATGATTTTATGACTCGAAGTAGAAAATAACATTTTGTATTAGGTCACTTTCATTCTAAAGGTGCGAGTCATCACACTAGTATTTGCCGTTTAGGCATCAAACCCGAGATCCCAAGCTTCGTAGGCAGGGTCACTAGGAACTAAGATTGCATGTCACCTAAGTAGGTATAAGTACATTCATCTGAGACAACGGTATGTCGACCTATGTAAAGGAGGAATTCTGGCCGAGGGGTGTCATATTTAGGAGATTCCGTGGCCGCGCGCTAGTTTACATATTGACTACCTATATTTGTTGACTATATTACGTTTTAAGTATAAATATGGGCATTGCCTGAAATAAATATAATTTTATATTCTATTAAAATAACAAAGAACCAATAGCCGGTACAGATCGTGGCAATGGCAATGATTCATCGTTTTCTACCTGCTACTGAGTCATCTAATAAGATCGTTCTTTGTGGAAAGCCGAAAGAAGGAGCACACATTTCAAGCGCTTCCGTTTCATCAGACCTTTGGATACGTAGCCACCCAATGTCAACGTAGTAGCAATGTTACTACATATATAAACTGGTATATAAAAGATCAGTAATTGTACCTATTCTGACAAAATGAATTTTGAAAAAGTTAAATGCGACAAATCGCGGCACACGCTTAAGCTACTTAGTTCACAGGACGTAGCTTAGGGAAAAGTATCCAACTCAACAATTTCACACTTGTAGAATTTGACATAATATTGACAGCAATAGAATTCAAATTTAAATACATTTACTTTGTGGGTTGGATCCTTTTCCCCTTAGCTACGTCCTAAATCTAGTTTTAAATTCTACTGTTAAAAGAACATTTACTTATATTTCTAGCGTAAGGATCGGGCCAATGGCGCGAAATCATTGTAGAGGTAAATAAATAAAACATTGTATTTAACAGCATTGAGAGTGTTCTCTTACCAAACAAAAAATAGAATGTTATTGGAAGATTACCGAGAATTTTTGTGAGAATAGTTTCACAATTAAAGAAGTTTCTCGTCTTTACAGACTATGTTAGGTTAGGAATAAATTCAATTCTCGGTAAAAAATATTTATATCTATGTATATCTTAAGCTAAAGTCCTTTACCCAGGCACACCTAAAAAAAAACAATGTCAATAATGTTTCAACGTAATTGTAGTATGACAATTAAAAATAAAATCAATAAGGCTTCGTCATTGTAATATGAGTTATTTCTAATTCTCATTAATAGTGATGAAGGATATTTATCCTCCGAATCAAAAGTAGGTCAAAAACAGGCTATGATTAAAATGGTGACGTTTACTATTCTTTGTAAACTAGGGTACAAAATCATCTATAATATGATACTATTTGTGACGTTCTCAATATAAAGACCTTATGGAGGAACGTAGTTACGCTCTTCTTATTCTTGTAACTATACGAATACTATGGTAACATTTCTAAAAACGGCGTAACCGCCTGCCTCCATAACGTCCCTATTTTTGTTTCTCATTACGGAACCTAGTCTACATATTTGCGATATCTTTTCTATGGCTTTGGTTACAGAAAGAGAATTCCAGTGCCTCTATTCCACATGTTTCAAACTCGTATGATGAGTAAGTTTCTGTCAAAAATTACACTTACTTACTACTTCCACGTAACTTTCACGTACTTTTTAGGGTTCCGTACCTTAAATTAAAAAAAAACGGAACCCTTATAGGATCACTTTGTTGTCCGTCTGTCTGTCTGTCTGTGTGTCCGTCAAGACCCTTTTTCTCAGGAACGCGTAAAGGTATCAAGTTGAAATTCATATCAAATACTTAGGTCTGCAATCTCTTAGATCAGTGAAAAAATCAAACATCTAAGTCAACGCAATCAAAAGATACGGCCGTTTATGCCGCATTTTGAAGGGAATCTCAAGGGAATCAAAACCTATAGGGTACTTCCCGTTGACTTAGAATCATGAAATTTGGCAAGAAGCAATGTCTTATAGCACAAATAAAGGAAAAAATCCGAAAACCGTTAATTTGTAGTTACATCACATAAAAAATAAGTCCAGTATATACTGACACTCACTAAGTACTAAAGTGCATACTTATTGCGTGTCAGTTTATACTGGACTTGTTTATATTGTATTCCCGTGATTTACGAACTATTTAAATGCCCACAAGTTTGTGCCTTCGCGCGAGTCCGATTCGCACTTGACCGGCTTTTTTTTGTATAGTCATCCTCTGCTCATCAAAACAAATGCAACGAGCCTGGCGGGGCTATCTTGTTTCGTCCCGGAGTACCTATGGCCACCTTCCAACAGCATCATCAGACCAGCTCCATGATACCATATTATTGCATTGTCATCAAAGTTGCGTAGGTATACCGAATTTCAGCTCAATCGGACACCGGGTTCTGGTTCAAAATTCAGTTGCAATATTTGACTAACTGCCGCACTCACGTCAATTAATTTTTAAGTTTCATTAAAGTTGCTGCGTCTTATTCTATTGCTATAGAAAAGAAAGTGACAGCAGCTACTTTAATGAAACTTAAAACTTAATTGACGTCTCTGAGTGCGGCCGATAAACTATCAAACATTGCAAGTTAAATAAATTGTCGGTTATCGTTGCCTAGACCTACTTACCCACCATAATTATCTTTTTTTGGGACTAGGTCATTTTGTGGCAGATTGTTTCCTATTATTTATTACTATTAAAAATGGTGTACCCACTAATCATTCATCACTCATTTTATAGAATGTTTTACTTCGCCGAATTTGTATTTCACCAACAGGCTTCCGCGTGCAGAAGTTATAATTTTTTAGTGGTCACAGGTCTAACCTAACCTACGTAACCCATGCTCAAGATAACCTGAAAACAATAAGGTTTCAGCAGAAATTAACTTTCGACACATTCGATAAAATTAGTGTCTACAACAAGGGGACACCATTAAAAACAATTTTGTAACCAAATCAAACATGTGATTTGGATACTCAACTTATCAAATCATTAGTCAACCAAGTGTATATGACATGTGATAAAAACTTACAATTACGCCGTCAAGCGGTCTACTGTACTATTATTATATCAAATAAACAGGTTTGCGGTAGCAATTGCTATCTTATCAGTACAATGCTACATGCTTCGTAGTGTCACCATTGTTACTACCAACTTTAGAACGTATTTCATCACGCCTTCCGAATTCGAGTACATCGGTTGTTGTTGATTGTATGTTTATCTATCCGTTGTTAAAGTGGACTACAAGGTTGATATCGACATATTTTTAAATGATTCACAAAGGGTGTGTATCATACTAGCTCTGTTTTAACATTCATGTGGACTAAAATAGAAGGCACTCAATTCATCATTTGGACGTAGTTAAGCGAAAAGGATCCGATTCTTCAAACATTTCATGCTTTTAGAATTTGACATCAATATTGACAGCAATAAAATTCAAATTTAAATACATTTGCTTTGTGGGTTGGATCTTTGTCCCTAAACTACGTCCTTTTACACAACACCACTGAGTGAGAACACTCCTCTTTAGTGGCAAGGATAGGGGTACGATGGTGATGCATATCTTTACATATTTTTCTTAAGTTGTTGAAGCATGTCGTAGTTTAAAAATACTGGCGTAAGATGTGGTTTACTATAACTGGATAAGCATCGACCTATATTGTAAAGTACCTAGATTTAAGCATTATCTGTTGGAATTCCTTAATAAATAATTTCCCCCGTCAAAATAATATTTTAAGAAACATACGTCCTATTTATTATTTAGAGACAGTAAATATAATCAGCGGAAGGCAATAAATAACACGTTGTTAAGATACCTAAATATTATCACGATCGATATTTTACTACTCTTATTGATTTCTTGATCTAAACACGGCTTAATATCAATTCAAAATAGGAATTTGCACGTCCGGTTGTATCAGTCACGTTGCCACATTCCTCGGCTTTTTCGCTGTCACTTTCGTTTTTATTAAATTTCATTGGGAATCACCGACTTTACACTTTTATTTCTACCTACTAGAACACATAAATTATGTTTGCGTCAGCGACCGCATATCTACAGTTTGCCAGCGGCATATTCTGTCCTACTTTGGTCACACAGGAGATAGTCTGGAATAACTGGTCAAAATGGAAACGTCAAAGGTAAAAGTTCGCGTGGCAGATCTCCGACGAGATGGACTGACCAATCAAAAGACAAGAGACACTCTGTCGATGGAAGGAAGCAAATCCGTTGCAATATTCAAAACGTCCAGTAATCACGATTTTCAGTCAGGAAGAAACGACCAGAATGGGTATGTTAAGTCGTAATATGTTTTCTTTTTGTTGTTTAACTAGAAGAAGAAGCGAATGTAATGTACGCTGTCTAGCTAGTCAGTCCATGGGTCCACAGAAAACCAGCGTCGTACTCCCAATAGGTGGTGCGGCACATAGCTGAGTGGACACCATTTTCGCAGCAATGTTATTGATATTAAACTCTTATGTTTCAACTCTCAACTTGTTAGATTTAAGTACATTTTGCATTGACACATCCGCTGCCGCCTGGCCTCCAAATGTACGTATGTGGTTTCGTCACACCGGCGCCGAATGTGTTAAATAAAACATAACATGTATGTAAAAAATTATGCGAAATAAATATTTTCTATTTCTATTTCTATTTTCTAATATTTGTTTTTCTTTAGTAAAATTGTATATGCAAGTATATCAACATGCTTCTGGTTTAAACCGCCATAAATGGGCACAAACGGTTCTTGTATTGATGATTATAGATAAGATACGGCTCCACGTTGTGAACGATTACTAATGCTTACAAGTGTTAGTAATCGTTGACAGTATTTTTGTTCCATATCTCTCAGTAAAAGACTTAAATATAAAAAAAAACGTATTGACCGTGGTTGTTTACCGGACATATACCAGCTGACCCATGATACCCATGTCATCATCACCATCACACTCGTAAATAAATAGAGCCTAGGCTCTTGTCGGTGGCCTACTTCTCTATAGGTACTCTATTCTTCGCTAGGTTCTTGACATCTTGATACGACACGACTTTAGGCTGCGTTTTACTAGAGCTGTGCACCACCAATTGGATCACTTTATTTTACTAGTCTCAGACAGCGCGGCTTTCCTATTGGTGGATTTTTCCTCGCACACCGCTTAATTGCCTCGCACAGCTCTAGTGGAAACGTAGCCTAACTTTCTCTTTCACTTGCTCAATTTCTGGGTCGCCCTCTGCCTCCTTTGCCCTCGATTTTCTCTACCATGATATTCTTTAAGAAGTTGTCGTGTCGTATCAAATGTCCTGTCATCTTCCCTCTTCTGGTTTCTACCCGTGTATTTATTCGAGAATTTTGGTTTTACAACAATTTTTGAACATACTCGTAATAATACATTATAACACCAATTAGGTACTATTTAACCAATGACATTTTGAAAGACAGGGTTGTAAGCATCTTTTTGATTGGGAGACTGTAACGTTATCTCGAGTATACAAGAATTGTTGCCTGCCAACTTTTTCAAGTCATCACGATTTACTGCCCGGCTGCAGGGCGTACACGAATGTAACACGTATTATGTAGGTAATAGAACGTCGACAGGAACCTTCAGTTTACAACAGAGCCCGTATTAAAAAATGTTAAAACTTGCCAAATGCCAGGCAGCAAAGGGACAGTATGACTGGTACGAATATACCTCTGTCCCTTTTCTGCCTGGAAACTGACAAGATTTAACAGCTCATATACGGCCTCAGTTAGTGAATTATGTTATGACGTAGGAGCTCTGAGAGCAGAACTACGAGTCATTGACCCATCAAGTTACGCAATCTTGAAGTAGAATGGTCATGGTTTTCCTTATTTACATTATCAGACGTTGTAGATCTTATTTCAATTTGATAAGGTTCAATTCGGAATAATTATGGTATCCAGATATTGATCAAATTCCTAAGTAAGTATTTTTACCAGTTACTGAGAACTAACAAGGTCGGCAGAAAGTGGTAGACCCCCGTCCTATGTACCAACTTTTTACTAGTTAATCTGCCACCCAGTAGCAGTGTTCGCACAACCGTGTTCCAGTGTAAGTACCTACGATATTGGAGAAGTCAGCCCATGCAGCTATCAAACGAATGGAAATGGATTGAACTCACACATCGCCAATAATGGTTTGGCTTAGTGGACTCGCTAAATGGCCTACCTAAGTCAAATGCCACAAAAATCTTTAGGGCTTGCACCTCATTTGTACTCTTAAGACTTGACATCAGGAGGCTGGTATAAAACGTTCCTAGACACTAGTAATTACTAGATTACCTCGTGTATTATCCGGTAGATTCAATACACAATGATCCGACCACTGGGTATTTTTATTGCCATCTACAGACAAACTGGCAGACGGCCCACCTGATGGGAATTCCCATCAAAACTTAAGTGGTCACCGCCTCCTTTGGACAATTGCAATGCAACACCAGAGGCGTCACGCGTGCCGGTCTCGAAGAAATTTAATGACACCCTTTTTAAAAACGCCCCATATTGTAACGCATAAAGTATTGGATACACAAACAGGTATTTATCCGAATACAGGGTATTTCCCGGCTGTATAGCATACCCGGTGGGTAAATGGGTATTTAAACTATTAACCCAGGTATATCTCCTTTCCAGTCGCTCTTTTTACGAAGTAGGACGAATAAGTACTTCTTATTCCGGATTTTTTTTATAGATACATATTTAGAAAAGTTATAAACGCTAGATAATTATAAAACCTTTTTCTATTTTAGTATAAGCACCTAGAACGTTTTAAAAACCTTTAATTCTCAAGAATGTTCGGTTCCTTTTTCCCTTTAAAATCACAAAACTGTTTTTATTTATCAATATAATTCACACATATTATCAAAAAGTAGCTTTTCTAATGGCATCATGGTATCATCTAAACAACAATAATAAATTATAAGTTTACCAATTATTCTTTTGAGAGCCTTTAGTACATTTGTGATTAATTAGACCAAACAAGGAAAATATTATCATACAGGAGCATATATAGGTAAGTATATAATTACGTATCCCCTTTTTTTGCAGACACTCATTTCATCAAATGTGTCGTTTTACGTAATTTAATTTCATCAAAAGCTAATTTCTGCTGAAACCTTATTGTTTTCAGGTTATCTTAAGCATGGTATGTAGGTTAGGTTAGACCTGTGACCACCAAAAAACTATAAATCCTGCACGTGGAAACGCCTGTCGATGAAATGAAAATTCGGCGAAGTAAAACATTCTATGAAATGAGTGTCCGTGATTCTAACGTAACCATATACTTAACTAATAAACTGCCAAAGAACTGGAACTGGATAGTAACTTATTATCAAACAAATTTCTCGGTTCAACAATGTTTTAGCCAGTTCTATTTCCGCTTAGTTTGTTGATAAAGTATTCTAAAACGACTTAACATTAAGAAGTTTGTACCTTGTACATGCAACGAAATGTCGGCGACGCGTGCCTGTGTACGAAGACGAACCTCTATGAATTTCTATTGAGGTAGTCGCTTAGATACTAAAATCGTCGAGTATCGAATATTTGCGTAGCCTTGTGTACGAAGGGCTTAAATTTAGAAAGGTGTAATAAGCCTTTAACGTTGATTTTAATGAGTTTACATCGAGATTCTTAAGATACTACGACGCTATTTAAACCTATCGTCAAGTTTGGCAGATTAGATATACGCTTTCTTAATTACCAATAAAACTTCTCACTATAGTTTTTGCGATTAAAGTGACGTGAAACTCAAACTTCTTTTAATGCACCGGGTGGGGTTTTAAACGATTAAGATACTCGTAGTACCTAAGCACATCGTACGATATATTATTAAACAAAACAATCTTATCTACTTTATAAAAGCAATGAAATCAAACCTGATAATAGGTAATAAAAATATAGAACATAACTAAAACAACACACGTGCTAACTCTCCCGCAAAGAAAAATCCAAAGACAACAAAAATAAACTTACTTTTTAAAACAAGTGAAGGAGCAATCCAAATCACTGATTCGAAAAACGAACTCTGTCATTAACACTGGCAGTTTAAAATCACAATAAATTTAAAATGTTAAACATCGAATTCGACCAGTATTCTCCGCGATTGGTTTGTGACTGAACGAACTGGCCATTTGGCAAGCATTGACAGACCACACGCTTACTTAGAGAAAATAAAAGCAAACAATTACCATGCTAATATAAACTTTGCTACTTTACAATACGGTTGAGGTTAAAACAAGTATTATTCAATTACGACTTTGTCGTAGCAGCATTAATCAAATTGAGGTCAGTGACGTGTTTTTTTCTGATGATAACTTACCGAACGAATCTTGGAAATGAGATAGTTGAATCGAAATCAGGATTCGTCGGAGCGAGAAAGCAAATTTCGGAAATGCTACCGAGTTGTTGGTTGTCTGTGGTCAGCACTTGTCTTTGATTGCAGTTGATTGGATTTGTAATTTGTTTGAACTGTTTGGTACTTAAGACTCTTAATTAATGTGTTTTTAAGTAATTTATCCGTGATTTATAAGTATATTAATGAATAAAGGCATTAAGTAGATATATAATATCAGGTATTAAACCTCACTAATGGAAAATGTGCCAATTCTTGTTTACAGTAAAAACACTACCTCGTTAAATCTAGCGCCGCCATTTTGAATCATGTTTCTTATTAGCTTATTATTATTACAAGCAGATATTTCATAAAACTATAATTATATATTAAGTATGCATTCTAAAGGAAACCGTGTCAGTATTTAAGTACATAAATAAATAAAATACTTACATTTATCTAATAGGATACATAATATTGCTACCTCAACCGCACGTAAACATCCTGGAAAACAGTAGTTCGGATCACGTTCACACATTCTTAAAATTATACGTCTGATAACAAGTATCGATATGACTCAATTTCGCTATGATTTGTCATTTTTCTGGAGCAGGAGTGTGGGAAAAATATGGAAAAGATGTGACCTTCTAAAACTTTGCGGACATTTAAAAACGCACGAACAATGGTCAAATGCAAAATTTACAAAATTGGTAGGTACCTATCATAAAACATACATACGGTGGAACATAGAACCTCCTCCTTTTTTTAAGTCGGTTAAAATTTTAATCCGCTCTCCAAAGCGCTTGTTCGTAAATTGGTTGTTTTCCATATATTTTTGTACTTGTTTTTGTCGACGACTCTGCTCGCTTAGTAGTTTATCGCGTTTCCCGCGGGAACTATCACATTTGCCGGGATGAAAAGTAGCATATGTGTTAATCCAGGGTATAAGCTATCTCCATTCTAAATTTCATCCAAATCCGTCCAGCCGTTGCAGCGTGAAGGAGTAACAAACTAACACACAAACTTTCGCATTTATAATGTTAGTGGGATGTATTTCTCTACGTAAGTAAGTAGGTAGTGTTTATCGTTGTCTCGTACCCATAGTAAGATCCTAGAGCTTAGTTTGGGACTGAGTCGATTTGTGTGACATGGTCTCCTGATATACAGGGTGTTTTTTTATTCGTCTTAAACATTTTGCGGGTTAAATTAGTAAGTCATACAAAACATTGTCAGCTGACTAGCCAAAATGTATGGGATGGTAAATTTTTTTTTCGCGATTTCGGGGTTGGTCCCATAAATAGTGAAAGTTGATCAGTATGACTTACTGATTTAACCCCCAAAATGTTTAAGACGAATAAAAAAACACCCTGTATAAGTTCCCGTTTATTTATTTAGTCCAATTTAATTTCATGAAAAAATCCAAAGACGGGGGTTTAACCCCCCAGTTGAAATGTCACGTAGTCGCATTTAACAGTCAATTTGTAGACAGACGAGTCGAACGTGGAAAGGGTTAAAAAACGGAAGAGGTCCATAATTCTATTTAGAAAGTGTACTTGAGACTTAATTTATTGTTAAACTCGATTAATATGAGGTCTTTTGCAAATGGTTTCGCTAAGGTTTTGTCAAAAACACGGAAGCCATACGTTTAATTAGATAAAGATAAATATCATCATCATCAACAGCCGCAAGACGTCCACTGCTGGACAAAGGCCTTCCCCAAGGTTTTCCACAACGATCGGTCCTCTGCTGCTGTCATCCAGCGGTTTCCCGCGATCTTTATCAGATCGTCGGTCCACCTTGTGGAAGGCCTGCCGACACTGCGTCTCCCGGTTCGCGGTCGCCACTCTAGAACCTTTCCACTCCAACGGCCATCGGTTCTACGAGCGATGTGCCCCGCCCACTGCCACTTAAGGTTTGCTATTCGGTGAGCTATATCAGTTACTTTAAAGATAAATATAACAGTATTAAATTGATATAAACACTCTCGTCGGCGCAGCCAAACATACCTATACAAATAGTCTTATGGGTACTGTGCCTAAACTGAGGAGTGACACCCCCCCGTCGTAACCAGGACTGGTTAACGTTACTAGATAACATAATAAATAACGTTACTTAACGGTAATTTCATACAAATATTTTGGTAACGGTATAAATTTTAATGTTATTTGGTGCAATAATTTTATTATAATGTTAACTTACTAACGTTAATTTTACCGTTATTTTTAACAATAGCCCGAGGCTTATTAATTACTAGATAAAAATACCGTTAACTACCGTTAAATTAAAGTTAAATCCCGTTAAAAATAACTTTAAATCAAACTGATGATTGTATGTGGATAACGTTAATAAAATAACGGTAATGTTAACAATACTTTGCTTTTAACGTTACCTCAGTTTACCGGTAAAAATAACTCTAAAATATATTAACAAAATTTTAACGATATATTTTGCTAACGTTAACTGTCGATCAGCGGGTAACGTTGGCAACTTTTTAACGTTAAATCAAGCCCTGGTCGTAACACTCGTAACAGAATAGTTATAAATCCACTTACTATACAATACAGCTGTCGTGTAAGATGTCGGCGGTTTCAGGGCAGCCCCAGCAGCGACCACGACGTCAATAACTGTGGTAACAAAATAGGACCACGCTTGTTACTTCGGTGTTAGTTTTAAGTTTTATATTGTTTTATCTACACACATATCATTAGTCCTCTATAATACGTTCAGAATTCGTTGGCAATGACCAGCATTACAACAATCAATTTTACTATGATAATTTTCTTATCTGTAGCAGTAACGTAATGTTCTAATTACGATATAGATAAAGTTATGAGTTTCAAATTTGGATTGTCTTTGAAAAATAAAACAATTTGACCACATTTCTAATATCACTCGAGCTGACATTTAATTCGAAATGAAATGTCAATTGCATACAATTTTGACAAATCTCGCATGTTACTTGATATCGAACGATATGATAGTAGAGGCCGACTCTAGATTGTCTCTGAATAAAAAAAAAACTACGGTTGCCGCCATTTTTGACGTTCTAATAATTGATCAATGCCGCTATACCGGTCGTAACATGCGGTTCCTGAACACATCATAGAATGTGTCGTTTCACCAAATTTCATTTCATCGAAAGCTAATTTCTGCTGAAACCTTATTGCTTTCAGGTTATCTTAGGTTAGGTTAGACCTGGACCACCAAAAAATTTTAACTCCTGTGCGTGGAAATGCCTGTCGATTAAATGAAAATTCGGCGAAGTAAAACATTCTGTGAAATGAGTATCGATGATTCAAGGGTAAACCACCGTCAGCATCAATTGGGCTGGAGCAGCAAAAGTGGCCAAATAAATCACAACACATCTTATTACTATAGGAATAAGAATGTGTTGCGATATATTTGGCCATGTTGACTGATCTATTTGATGCTGACTGTACAAAAGAACTAAAAGAAAATAGTTGCGAAATGATCAGAATAATTGGCTAAGTAAAGTTTTTGGAAGAGATGTAAATTATATTTTTTTTCGATAGTCGTCATTCATCATATCCGTCGTCGTCTACCGTCATCCGTCATAGATCAAGGAACTGAGGCTCTTTTATTTTTATTTCCTCTAATATTTTAGAAATATTTTTTTTTAATTATTAAGTTGACATTTGTAAACTTTAATGACCGACAAGCTTGTTGCCTTCGTACTTAATGAAAAAGAAAAAAAACTGTCACTTCTATATCTGTCATTGTCACGTCAAATCAAAGTAAACAAACGATTCAATTCAACGGCTCTTTTCTGTTTGCTTGCGTTTCATGTGATCAGTGTTTTTAGAAATATTTTTAACGACCTCAGAACGAACTCCGGACTTTCGATTTTGCCACTTTGCTCTACGAAATTTGCACGATATTTGGACTTGAATAATGAATTATTGAATCGTTTGTTTACTTTGATTTGACTTGACAATGACGGATATAGAAGTAACAGTTTTTTTTTTCTTTTTCATTAAGTACGAAGGCAACAAGATTGTCGGTCATTAAAGTTTACAAGTGTCATAAGTTGTCATTTGTAAACTTTAATAACCGACAACCTTTTTTTTTATTTTTTTATAACCGACAACCTTGTTACCTTCACATCACAACTTATAAAAATATTTCTAAAATATTAGAGGAAATAAAAATAAAAGAGCCGCAGTTCCTTGATCTTTAGGATGACGACTATCGAAAAAAAATATAATTAACATCTCATCCAAAAACTTTACTTAGCCAATTGTACGTATGTATGTATGTAAACTCTTTATTGATCAAAAAAACCTAAATACAGGTAACCCTTGGATTGTTCTGGATCTAGATAATTTAATTGGATAGCATAAACACTATCAGATATCTCGCTTTAAGTTCACGTATTGTAGCAGTGTGGCCAACTTCTAAACCATTTACTTTCATATCGTGATGCTCACCAAATCCAGCGGCCTTAAAATGCATGAACGAGATAAAATTTGACAGGTGCATCTATTCCATATTCTAACGTAAGACCTAACGTTTAAGGTTTAAAATAAAAATGTCTCGTCCTGACTTTTATTACGAAGTGACTATTTCGATTTTCACATTTTTATAGCATTTTTTTTAAGACGGGACACTTGTATTTTAAACCTTAAGCGTTAAGTTTTACGTTAGAATATGGAATAGATGTATTCATTTCCCTAGCACCTGTCCAATTGTATATCTTGCATGCATGCTAGGGGGCCAGTGTCCCTAGACAAGATACATAACGCCAACGATAACGATGTTCGGAAACTTTCAATATGTATAGGGTTGATGTAAGCTTACGCTAAAGTCAATTCCATAATTTTTTATAACGTAACGTAAACGGTAACGTTAACCGAATGCAACTTGTCTAGCCCTACAGAACCGATAACATTTTCACCGACGGCAGATAGATACAATAAAATATCAGATCTGTTTAATTTGATTAGATTATACATTTTCAATTATAATTCGTCTTTAAATTAATTTGGCAGGTTTATTATGAGTACCTGAGCATAACCGATTACTTCCCAACATTAGGAAGTTCCCAATCCTTGGACGAACTAACACACATACATGCTATACGATCCTACATTCAATCAAAGTAACAAAGTTTCATCATTGTAGAACTTAAGGCGAAGTGTTCAAGTGGTCGGACGCTCGGACAGCATTGTGCAACTTACCATTAAGTTGGGGCCCACAATGAATCAACATAGAGCTACACATGACAGAATCTATGGTACCTTGTAGATTTTCCATCGGTTGCCATATTAGGTAATAGGGATAGGTAGTAAAAATATAGGAAGAGTAGGTACCCAAAGTAAAATGCATTCAGTCCGATTTATGAAATTTTTAAATAGCGGTTCATATCATACACGGTTCAGAAACCGAACCAGGTCATATTGAAAAAAAAAACTTTCATGTTAAAATGGCTCAAAATAAAATAGAGGAAGGTATAGGTACCTAATTAATGATTAATTATAATTATTTTAAACTAATAAGAATAACCGTTAAAACATAGTTGACATCGCCATTCTCGTCAAATCGTAATTTTAGAACTTAAGAGGTTTGTGAGGAGACGGCTTTCCATACAAACGGCGATAACGTTTTCCACCCGCTAAATGTTAACCGATTTTGACCAATTTTTGATACGGTGTCAGTCGGAACAAAAACTATGTCCGTACGTTTCGTTTTTTTTTCAATATTATTAATAAATTTCGATTTATTCCCGTTTTATTGTTTTCATACAAAAGTAATTTCGACCATATCTCTTTATAACTAATCAATATTTTAAAAAACGAAACGTACGGACATAGTTTTTGTTCCGACTGACCACATATACGTATCAAAAATTGGTCGAATTCGGTTAACGTTTAGGGGATGGAAAACGTTATCGCCGTTTGTATGAAAAGGCTAGATTTTGCAGTTGGTTCACAGTCCTCTTAACATAACTAACAAATTTCTCTTCGTTCTCTCTACACTTTGTCTTCGTCATCACCGTCAAATGTTTTCTTTCGGCCATAACGATTAACTCATGCTTCCTTTTCTTTTTTATACTTTCGTCATCGTAGTCCTCATCATATTTAATAAGCCTCTCATTACAACAAACAAATTATTCTTCTTTATTTTCATTTCTTCTTTGGTCATCGTCATTGTCAAACGAAATAGGAATAGGACTGACCTGACCACCAACTGGTTTTTCGTTCGAAAAGCCCGTAAAAGAGAATGTATCCTGGACAAGTCCAATGGTAAATGCCTCCGTCTCTATATCTTTAACCTTGTGCTGTTCGACCTTGTCAAATGTGACGCGACCTGTGACAAGATCGCTTATATCATATTTCCTTCTTTCTTCCTTCAATTTATTTTTACTTCTGTTAACTTCCTCGTAATAGTGGATACAACCTTTAACATGACCAACGGCTGGAATCAAAACCATTTTAGCTCCTCCTTGGTATCTCAAATCTGTATCTATAGGCTGCTGAGGACCAGGGTTTGGATTCGGTCCTGGTGGTGGTAGAGGTGGTAAGAGATTCGTTGCTTCGGCGAATACCGTGGCATTTAGATCGATACCTGGAAACATTTACATTGGTAGATCATTTATTTATTTTATTTTGTATAATGACATGGAAAAGGGAAAGGATTTGAGCTCGTTAGCTATCTTCGTTCATTAATTGAAAACCATATCCGGAATGTTAGCACATTCACCGCCGCCATTTTGTGTATCACCGGCGCTGAATGTGTTAACCTATCTGCGAATTACAAAAAAGATTTAAATCAGTTCAGGGGAAAACGACAGACGGAGAAAAAGCCTTCCTTATTTATATTTAAGGTTAAAAATTCATTTTGTTACAGTTTTTACCACATTTATAAGTCAAATCAAGGTCAATAGAAATGGCCAAAGATGTAAACAAAACGAAACTAACCAACCGTTATTACCTGCTCTATAATAATGTACTTTTCAAGATCGAAAAAGGTATTTACATATTTACTATTATTTTTACGCTTGATTATTGCTTTCATCTTTAGATTAAATAACTATGAATTAATAAATATTAAATAAAAACACGTTTGATGACATTTTGAGGTTATGTGTCAAACAGTACTAATTTGTATCATCTTGCGTAGGTAGAATACGCAAAAAAACGAACTAAATAACAATAAAATGAAAGCCTAAGTAGTCTAGTAGTTAAAATGGTCTTTGCCTACACAGCGAAACTGTCACTCTCTCATTTTCCCTAGGCACTAAATTTACATACTTTGGTCCCTCTTGATAAGCCTAATACAACACACTTTTTGAGCATGATAAGTGAAAAATATATAAAGTAACACACTAACCTCTAATTATCTTCCTTTCTGGAACTCCTGCCATTGTATTTATATCCATTTTAGCTATTCTTGATAGTTAAATGAATCTTCTGAACGAGACATCAAAACTCGACACGGTTTCGCTTAAACAGTTGTATTTTTTTGCAATCTACTAGATAGCGGTGTGATAACGTCTACTTATCGCGAATATAATGACAACTGAACTGACTTTTTATACTGTGCTTGGCCATATTATCGATAAAGGTATAAATAATTTCGCTGCAGTTGAAGCTATGTTATCAGACCTTATTGTACTGCACATTTAAGTACAAATTGCCAAAAAAGTTTGACGTAGTGATAGACGGAAGTTAATATTTAGTTACCGCATAAAGAAGCGATTGATTCAAAACTATATATTGTTAATAAATTAATACACTACGAAAAGCGCCATTATTTTTGGCAAACTCTTTCACCAAGCTGTTCATGTTGCTCTACCAGCTCCTGAATTAGCGTGGCAATCAATAATAGTGCCCAGGAACAAAAGCTTAGAGGTACACAATATTTATATAGTGCAATACAAAATCTTTACTTCAAAACGAGGCTCATATTTACGAGATTGATAAACCATCAAATAAGTTTTCTGTGATATAAAGCAATTGGTAACTCTGTTCTGGCTACATGAGACAGGTGTCGCTTAGTGTGGAGATCATAAGCAATTCTTTTGAATGTACAGTAATGTATAAATTGGTAAATAAACAAGTTTTATTTGTTTATTTTATTAATTTATCTTTATTACTCAGAACAGGTATTACAAATTATGAGTAGATTTAGTACAAGTAACAAATTGCATAACATGCATTTAGTGGATAATTTCACTATTTATCTTGATTTGGCATTAACAAATTTCTATTCCAGTAATCACTATTTAGATGACCGTTTATTGAACCTTTGGTAATGTCAGTTTCTTATTAAATAAGAAATATTTCAAAATTGTAACATATAAAGTGATTCCGAAGCACTACTCCATTTGGTTTTCATATTATAGGACATTGTAAAAATAAAGAGGGGTACAATTTAATACAATGAAAATTATTGACGTAAGGTAAGCATAACTATCGCCTTCAGGTATGGCGTTACTGTGTCCAAAAAGCCAGACCATCTAAACAACAGACATTTATGTATAGTTTTAACACTAAAAAAAGAAGACGAAGATAAAGAAGAAATCATTATTAATGAACATGTTACACAGTCAGACACGTTTCTTATAACTAAGTAAAGTAGGGCCTTTATACAATAAAAAGATCATGTAGTCATTTGTCATGTACTAAATAAAATAAATATATCAACGGACTAAATAACACTGTATTTATTTATATATAATTTATAGCTAAAGTTTCATTACTTCGTATAATTTTAAAGCCACATTTTCCGTAAGAACATATTTGGAGCAAGCAAATGATTTTACAAACTTTCATCTTTTGCATTTCTAGTTATTCTTCAATTTATATTATATGAGAAGAAGAAGAAAAAGAAAGACATTTATTCACTACACAGAAGACGCAAATATACAAAAATAAAAGAAAGCAATGAAACAGAAAAAAACGCGGAGTGTGTGTCCTCGCAGCAGTGAAACGGACACGGGCTCAGCATTTTGCCGAGGTGTCAGACACCTACAATGCTTCTTCTTTGTCTGCATTGTCTTTTCGAGACTCTTATTTTCCTCTATCGATAGAAACAACTGATCAGCTAATAACTTCTACCTCGCCGTAAAGTAAGTGACAGTGAGGTCATTTATGAAGTTTGCTGGATCAGTAATCATAATCATACTCTTGCCTTAAAAACACCCAAGTTGTTACAATCCTTTCTTCTTAATCTTCATTCTTTAACAGTATCGTTTCTCTTCTTCTTTAATTTTGCCGTGATTTTTCTGGTTATCTTTAGCGAGGATGTTAAACTCAGGATTGTACGGGATTGATGGTGCTGGTCGCAGCGGTCCTGGGTTTTCAGTAATAGGGTCTGGCAGAGGCTCTGGCAGAGGTGGTAGGAGATTAGTTGGCGGATCGTACACTCTGGCCTCGGCTGAGAGATCTGAAAACATTAAAAAAGCAATTTATTAATTAGGTTTCTACTAAAACGCTTGTAAGATGACGATTTTAATTGATGACCCACCAGAGAACCCTACCATAATTATTTTTTATCAATACACAAAAAACGATAAAAATTATCAATGTCTTTCTACGACGTTTATGATGTCACAATTAAATGAGAGATACAAAACGTAAAATATGAGAAAGGTGTATAATTTTTAACCTCCAAATCACCAATTAATTAGGATTACTGTGCTAATTATAGAAATGGATGCTAATGGATAACGATCGGTACTGAGGGTTGACACTTTATTGCTAAATCATTTTGGGTTGACACTTGACAATATTCCTTAAGATACCCATTCACTATTCTACTTCCTATTGTTTAATGAACTGTCAAAAACTGACAAGTTTCCGGCAGTGAAAGGGACAAAGATATATGATTCATATAGTTCTATCCTTTTCCCTGACTGAAATTGTTAAAAATTTAAGACCTCATAATAATATGATATTATCTCTGCAGTACCTACTGAGGTTGTGCGGATACGCAGGGCAGTGTGTGAGCTACGCCCTGCTTTCACAGTCCAACAGGGATATGTACACACACGGCGCTGTCCCGCTACGCAGGATAGTGAACGGGCCTCTTTAACACATTGCGTGTCTCAGACAGATAAATTATGAAAAGGTATCTTATAATATAAATTCCTAACATACCTCACACAACTTTAATTGTATGTTAATATAGGTAACAGAAATTATGATATTTTAATCTATAGTTATATAGTATGTGAAAATAACTGTTTCTCTGTGTTTGTTACGCTGTCACAGCTAAACCGATGAACCGATTATGATGAAATTTGGTATGGAAATAGTTTAAGTCCCGGAGAAGAATATTTAATATTTAATTATTTTTTTTTTTTTTTTTTTTTAGTTTGGGACTAGGTCAATTTGTGTGAGATTGTCCCCTCATATTTATTTATTTTTTATTTTTTATTTATTTTATTTCGGAAAATGAGTTCATACCTGAGGGAATAGCGATAAACGACTTCTACACGGACGAAGTCGAGTGCAAAACCTAGTTAACATATATAATTGATATTATTATTACCTATATTGGAGCAATGGTGTGGTTGACGTACTTAGGTCCTGCAAAATTGTTTTTTATTAAGCTAGACTTAAAAGGACAGTTAAAAAAATCACCAAGCTTACGTCAATCCTTTTTATTTTAGTTTATTTCAATAACTTTATCCTTTACCGCCCATTTTCCTTGTAACCTTACCTCGTACAGTTGGCAACTTCGAAATCAATAATATTTTTTAATGATTATAAGAATTTGAAAATAAAAGATGAAAGTGTTCTTTTAGGTAAAAGCGAATATTATTTAAAGTTGCTATTTATGGAAAAATAAGAGGGTCGAAGGCCGTAATATGAATTGTCTAACCAGCTAAGTGCCACGGCTCCAGAGCGGCTAGCACATCTCGTATTTTCTCGCTTGTCTCTTTGCATCTCTATCGTCACATACTACTTAGAAAGGGATATCCGAACGACCTACAAGTTGCGGGCAATGTTATGCTATATACCTTGGCAATGTAAGGGACAGCGCTATAGCGCTCACGTCACCCCGTCTCATTTTTTACTATTAAAATCAAATTATATCAAAATTACTTATTTATTTTCAGGCTACTAACCGATAGATAAATTCTTTACAGACTAAAATTTATATATTACTAAAATTAACAGTAATATCCTAAATTATTTTGGTGAAAAAACAGCGTGGCTCTGTTAATCGCAGCGTTATATGATATTAAAACGCGTTTGAAACATTGTATTTGAAATAATTAAAGTAAATAAAATTATAAAAATCAATTTAGTCATCTAATAAACACAAAAAAACCTTTATTTGTTTTTCTGTTAGGAACTCCAGTTTTTCTATCCATTATAACATAGTCGTCACTTCAAATCCGCACAAATAAACGAGCTTCACAAAAACATCAAATGATCACTAACTGCGTTTACAGTTACTTTTTTTATTTTAACCTTTTCAACGCCATTGACGGATATATCCGCACCACTGGTTCAACGCCAACGACGGATATGTCCGTCACGGTTGACAACGAAAAATAGACCCGAGTGTCTATGACGTAAGGTTGAAATGAGCTCTGGTTTTCAGCTGTCATTGGCGTGTGAGTGACGACTTTTGTATTTGACGTGGCGTTGAAAAGGTTAAAAATAAAACGGTTTGAAAATGTCCATGTATCACAAAATTTTACTGTAAACTGGACCGACTACTAAATTTTGCGTTGACTTGTCGGATTTTCCTGTTTTCAGTGAGACTTAAGGAAAATTAACAATATACTTCATTGCAATTTTTGTGGTAAATTATGAACGGCAACAATAGCAGTTGCTGTCTTACTCTAATTTCTTGTGATAGAACGAGACGCCCATAGATAGGAAAGGCACTTGTATCAAGTTTAACAAAGAAAAATCGGTAAATCGCTTATATATATATTCGATATATATATATATATATATATATATATATATATATATATATATATATATATATATATATATATACATTCCCTCATGTATATATATATATATTGATGACTTTAACTGTACCTACTCGTACTCGCCGTGCTATGATGAATCCAATGACATTTTGTTCGACGAATTCCGGCCATCCGTTCTAGCTCTACAAGTGAATATAAAATCAAACATACATAATAACCTTTAAACCTTTATCCTCTGCGGTTGAAAGCAGTTTGATTTGTTTAAATTTAACCGATTTGGCCGTGGCTGTCTAAAAGACACAAGATCGCTTCAATACTCTAATCGATAACCAAAAAACCCATTCAATATCTTATCAAATAAAAAAAATCACCTTTATTTTTTTTTCTGTCAAGAACTCCACTTTCTCTATCCATTATTTGTTACTTTCTTAACACTTCAAATTTACACTAGTCTAGACAAATGGCGCTTTACACGCAAATCACAAACATGTAGTTTAAAAATAATACTAACACGTCCACGCACTGCAGTATTTTATTGGCAACTGAACCGGACTTTATTTTGTGAGTTGCGAGGTGACAGCCCGGCCTGATTTACTCGTTTATTTTTTTATCTCGATTTAAAAAAACTCATGTGCGAGTCGGGCTGCCGACTACGAAGGATACCATATTAAGTTCATCAAGTTCCGTGACTCGCTCAATCCCGTGGTAGCAGTTCTCTAATCCGCCATGGAAACTTGCTAATAGAGTCTAGGAAGTGAAATACGACTTTTAAATTGGTTAAGTCAAATAAATAAAGTGTGTATTTTAGGTCCCATACAGGGCGCCTGCTAGTTACCACAGAGTACCGATGCCAAGCGGATTCTAGTTTACATATTATTGTTTTTCAATGTGTCTATTACACTATGTATTTATTTACCAAATTAAATAATCGAGTAGGTATTGTTTGTAACCGTTAGCGCGAGCCCGACTCACAAATTGGTAAGTTTATAGGGTTCCGTATTATTATTTGTTGACACACCTAATTCCTTCCAAAAAAGCTAGATGGGTTAAAACACTTAAAATATTTTGTAATAAAACTCCTGATCAAGTGTTCGTAGACGCTACGAAGTCACAATATATTGCCTTTGAAATGTAATAGGCGCCAAAAACACTCCGTAGACTCAAATTGGAGAAGGAAGAATAATTGATTGTACTAATATTAAAACAAATATGAATAACCATATAGGCCCACAAAAAATATGGCAATGTCTCAAAAATTAACATTATATTGGCTGTTGCAAAATATGGTAAAACACACCCCAAGAGTGGGAAGAGGTACATGAGGGCACCGGTTATTCCGCGGCCGACCATCGCCGATCGTTGCGGGCTGATGTTGGCAGTACCGATTGGCTCTTTTTCTCCTCTTCCTTTGTCTGTGTCTGTTGCCTTCCTTTTTATTATTGGTACAAATATTTTTGACCGATTTGTTATATTTTACTCCTTTGTTCACACCCTTGGTTATAATTTTATGCGTATAATTTTATAGCGTAATGCATCTTGTTTAGGCCCCCCGGAATTGTTAACCTGTTCTAAGTTTGAATGGTCCATTTTCCCATACGTTAAATGTTTCTGACGTAAATAGCATTCGAGTCACAATCAAATGCACATAAGTGCAGAAGTATCTATTAAAAAAATAAGCCTCCAAGATTCAAATTTAAAATTTCTACTTTTTTAATCGTTTCTGATCTCATGGTTAAATATTAAATACGTTAATTAAAAAAAAGCAAGATTTTTGGTCCTGCACTTAAATTTAATGTAATCACCATTATGTATTTTCACACACACGCGCTTCTCTTTCTTGTTGTAGGTATTTCCTGTCCTTGCTGTATGTGGTGTTCAATAAAGAGTTATTGTATTGTATTGTATATTTTTCATGCACGCAATAACATAATTAGGACAGTTTATGTGAGATCGTCCCCTGATATTTATTTATTTATTTTATTGATCCAGCTATTCTGCAATAAATAATAGTATATTGTGTTAGTGTTTGACGATTTTTGTAAATAATCAAACAAAATATATCAAGAGGTCATAATTCTATATTAGACTATCTTCAAAAACAATGCATGGTAAACTGAAAATTGTGCAAGCGTAAAGACAAAATTTACTCTACTGCGTATCTGTCCTCTATACCACAGTAGTACAATGGCGTAAGTTGTACTATTGAAAGTTCGGACGTGGCGCCTGCAACCGCTTTGTGCCAAGCGCTTTGTGCTGTTGGCGATCGGACAGCTTTGTTTGCTGTCTTTACAGCCAGTCCACCGTTGTGTTTAAAAAAAAGAGTTGAAATAAAATTGTGAATTTAAAAGTTAAACCACTTCCACACGGTCGGGCGGTTGGGCCAACCGAGAGGGACGCAGCTATCTGTCAGAATGAGATAGTAATATATACGTCGCGTTCCTACAAATAGCTGCGTCCCTCTCGGTTGGCCCAACCGTCCAGCCCGTCTAGAAGGGGTATTAAAATCACTGGACTGGAGACTGGTATGTCACCCATAAAATTCAACTTCCCACTAATATAATAAATGTGAAAGTTTATTTTGATGTTTGAATTTCAATCACACAAATGGCTGAACGCATTTGGATGTATCCTAGATCGACACATAAGGTACTTTTTACTCCGGAAGATTTGACTGTTTTACGCGGGCGGAGTCACAGGCAAAAGCTTGTTTTCAATATAGCCTATATAACACATTATAATATAACTTTAGCAATTACCCCCTAAGGTAAAACGACGTATTTCGAAATCGATTGAACGATGGAATCTAGACTTACTTAAGCAGATTTTAGAGTCATAACTTACAGTTTAGTCAGTTAAAAAAAAAATATATATATATATATACATATATATTAAAACCAGGTTAAACGAACTTGAAATTTGAAAAACACCTTAGACCCATCCAGACAGACAGGATATAGGCGTCAACAGTTAGAACAGAGGTAAAAATTAAATATTAAGTGTTATGATATGACGACTGGCCCACCCGATCAGTAAAATAAAAATGTCTCCACCCTCCACAGCTCAAATTTCACATTCAAAAAACTTCTAAAATTCTCGATAAGATAATTTACCCCATGATTGGGGAAGCACCAATTTACATACTTCCGACACTTCGATGGGGCTTTTTAAAAAAGGAAATTTCAGTCAACAACATATTGGGGGAAAGTGACCAAATTTAGGGGGAAGTAGCGAAGGGGCAGAAGTGTTGAATTGATAGGATTTTGGTTTCTTTTTGACGCCTTTATTATTTAAAATTTATTGAGCAATTAAGAAAATGTACTTCATGTCTGTGGGCAATCTCTACCAACAGACCAAACGAAAATGTGACGTTCTCAATATAAAGGGACCTTATGGAGGCAGGCGGTTACGCCGTTTTTAGAACTGTTACCATAATATTCGTATAGTACAAGAACAAGAAGAGCTTAACTGCCGTCCTCCATAAGGTCCCTTTATATTGAGAACGTCACAAATATTTCAATGCTGGTGCCAATTTTAAAGAAACCAGAGGCACTTATAATTGCATATAACAAGTATCTATGCAAATATTCGTCTTTTATTTGTAAATACCTTACACAATTTATATCTAATTACAAAATTTATAACAAACTAAGCGCTAGGCTTATACAGGCAGCATGCATACACGAGATAAAATTTTACAGGTGCTAAGGAAATGAATACATCTATTCCATATTCTAACGTAAGATTTAAGGTTTAAAATAAAAGTATCCCGTCTTGATAAAATCGCTATAAAAAAGTGAAAATCGCTAGTTAAATCGCTAGCTAGATAGTGGCTTAGTAATAAAAGGTAATAAAAGTCAGGACGAGACACCTTTGTTTTAAACCTTAAGCGATAAGTTTTACGTTATAATATGGAATAGATGTATTCATTTCCGTAGCACCTGTCAAATTTTATCTCGTCCATGCATGTTAAGCCCGCTGTAGCCGGATAACGATAAACATCTAAGACTCAGGAACAAGTACTCGTAAAGATCACACAAATAATTGCCCTTATCAGGAGTCGAACCTGGGCCCGCTAACTTCACTAGGTCACTGCCTGTGTGTTGAGCCCGAGTATTTGTTCCTGTGTCATGGATGTTTTCTAGTAGGTATGTATTTCTCGCTACGCTCGGATTCTATTCAGGAGTTCATCGCTTCTTCGGGATTGAACACGCTAACCCTGAATGATATATTGCATTTTGCTCCCTTGTAATACAATCTACTATTATCGTTGTCTAGTTAGTACGCATACTACAAGCCTAGAGCTTAGTTTGGGACTAGGTCAGTCTGTGTGAGATTGTTCTCTGATATTTATTTTATTTTATTATCAAATGATTGTGGTGACTAGTGATGTCCTGCCCAAGCATTTTAAGTCAATTCTCGATTCCTGCCCATTGTCCTACACATGACATTGTTATATGGATTATTTGCCCAGTTAGGGCAGTACGTACTATATAGAATGTGTTCTTCATAAAGGACATTGGGCAGGACGAGGATATGCTTACCAAAAACTTATATCTACATTTACGGCTAGTAAAAGTAAAAAAATAAACCAAAAATATTCCCGCAACATAAAAATCTAATTTTGTTTTTATGTCCCTGTCTTAGAAAGGCAAAAGAGGCCTACGTCTAATGAACAACACTTCTACGACTCATATATTTTCAATTACACAATTGAAGGTAGTGCATCGACCCATCAAGGGCTAAGGTGGCGACAGTAAACCTGCCGAATGGCGGATTGACAGCGACAGTAAAAATCAGGGGACGGAACGACAGGTATAAACTTTTCATGGGTTATTTGTCGGCTTTGTCTTGCACAGCGTTATTAATATTATAGGTATAAAGTAAAACAATAACTCCGCTTCAGGGCCAAAAGCAATTACCTTACGATACGACGTTGCGCCGTGGCATAATGTGACGTCGTATCAGTGACACGACGTCGTGTCGTGATACGAGTAATCCACGACTTGCATTGTAAAAGTTCATGATACGACGTCGTATCGTGCTACAATGCACGACATGACATCGTTGATACGATGCTAAACAATCCATGACCCCATTTATATTACGACTAGCTTTTGCCCTCGACTCCGTCCGCGTAGAAGTCGTTTATCGCTGCACCCTCGGGAACTCCAATTTTTCGGAATAAAGAGTATTCTGTGTCCTTCCCCGGGACTCATAATATCTCCAAAATAAATTGTATATACCTTATACAATACTTAAGAAATTATTGATTCCCCATACAAACTTCTACCCCCCTTTTCACCCCCTTAAGGGATGATTTCTGGGATAAATAGTATCCTATGTCCTTCCCCGGGACTCAAACTGTCTCCATACCAAATTTTATCCAAATCGATTTTACGGTTTAAGCGTGAAAAGGTAACAGACAGAGTTACTTTCGCATTTATAATATTAGTAGGGATTAGGTGTTGATTCTGACAACCTTTATGACACGACGTCCCGGCACAATTGCCGCGACGCGACGTCGTAAATTATAATCGTATTTTGGCCCTTAGTATTATTTATACTAAAGAAAGCAGCGTGTCAAAAATATCATCAACTTGAAATATGTTTGTGATGGTTTAGTCTGCCTTTCCATTGAGGCGGAGACGAGCGGAGCGGTGCGAAAAGGACCAATCATATTCCTCTATTTTCTGTATGCTATGCGTTAGTGTGGGTACTGTACAAGATGATTGGTCCTTTTCGCACCGCTCCGCTCGTCTCCGCCTCAATGGAAAGGCAGCCTTACCCGTGAATCACCGACACTCATTTCATAGAAGCTTTTACTTCGCCGAATTTTCATTTCATCGACAGGCATTTCTACGTGCAGGAGTTATAATTTTTTGGTGGTCACAGGTCTAACCTAACCGAACCTACGTAACCCATGCTTAAGATAACCTGAGAACAATAAGGTAGCAGAAATTAGCTTTCGATCAAATGAAATTCGGTGAAACGACACATTTGATTTGATGAAATGAGTACAAAACAAGGTGACACGATTTGTGATTTTTAAGCAAGACGGTTTAGCTAAAAAAAAATAGAGCGCCATCCTTATCAGATTCTGATTTAGCCTCTAACTGAAAGACTTATTACATCCCAAATTATACAACAAATAAGTAGCCGCACGCGTCGTGGTAATGTAGGACGGGGGTATTTTTTACGAGCGCAGGAGTTGCGGAGCGTCCCGCGACTGTGTAACTGCCGAGTTCACTTAGTGATTTTATAACTTCTATCAATGCGGTTTACGGGGTTTATATGAGCTGTGTTTACCGTGAAATGCGACAATCTAAGACGTATTGGAAAGCTAGCGGAGATATAAGGATGTTCAATAGCGCCTGACGCAAGCTGTATGGCAGATCCTACGGGCAATTGCATTGCTGCGTCCGCCGCATGCGACTGAGCTTACGACAACCGCAACAGTGTAAAGGTGACATCAATCGGCCGTGTTCGCGACAACTATGATCGCCTTATTAGGTGAACGATGTAGTGTAAACGTGACGTTAGTCAGCCGAATTAGTTTTCAACTTGTGCGGCCATCGCATTGGACTAAACAGTGTAATTGTGTCTTTAAGGTTGTATCGTGGCGTATCGTATCGTGGCAGTGTGTGTAGGAATAACCTAATTGATCTGGTAAATAAACATATTTTGTTTATAATTATTTATTTTATTATAGAAACTGAGGGCACGTTGGAAATCCTCCCTGATTAAGTAGGTAAAAAGTTATTCTGTCATTGACTAGCGTCATTCTGTCATGTTTAGAAAGAATGCTACCGCCTAAAGATTATCTACTTAATGTTAACGTTGGTATGTATTATTTATGTTACGTGCAATAAATAAAAAAATTGTTAATATATCCTAGCATTCGCTCAAAAAACCAAAAATATTCTAGAAAGAAATTTGTAGTTTCTCAATTTTCTTTTATTTTTCTAATAAAAAAGGTAAATTCCTTGTTTTCTTAGCGCAAAAGAACAACCTTCATCTCCTTCCGGGCATTTATTTCTTCTAACCAAGACTGCCCAGAACTAATAACTCTTTTATTTCACTTCGCCAAAACTGACCGTAAAACAATGGGATGGTCAATTTGTGGGCAATATGCCCACCTTCGGGCAAACCACGTTATTAGACCCATAAAAACACCCCTACTTATTCGAGGGATATGCCATACTTTACTGCAAGGGACAGTAAAAATTTTACGTCCCCTACGCTTTTGATAACTTTCGCTCCTTGGTGGTTAAATGAATGGGAAAATTATTGGTATGAATAAATGAATAATTCAATTAGGATCGGGATTTGGGATTTTTCATTTGGAATTGAATATTTAGTAATAAGGTTAGTTGGGGTAATAGGGGTAATAGTCAGGCCAAATGCTACAAACCATCGATATATCTTAAACTAATACAGTATTTATTTGAAAAAAAAACCGGTCAAGTGCGAGTCGGACTCGCGCACCGAGGGTTCCGTATTTTTAGTCCGTACTTCAAAAATATACCTTTTTATGTACTTTAATTGTATGCAATAAGGGTTCCTTATTTACCATTTTGGTACGGAACTCTAAAAATTTGGGATAAATTGTTCATAAAAAAATGTTTTAACCAACAGAACTGAATATTATGTCACGATTAGTTCTTTCAATGTCCCTTCATTTTCTTATTACTAATAACCACCAAGTCGAATTAAAATGTAGATACATATTTTAGCTGTATGGGAAAATGAGGTTACTGTTAGAAAAAACCCATTCAAGTATAGCTGGTTGCCACCATGATGATGCTCCAGCGGATCCTTTTACCAAGCTTTTTATTAACTTCACATGTATGTATGTTTGTCAGTTTTGTTTAGGTCAAATCTTGCAAGTCAATTTTGACCCAGTCCCCGTTATAATATTATAATATATATGTAAACCCAATGATAATTCAATATTATGGTGTCTGAGATACCTGATGATAGAGTCGGAAGGTGACAACAGGAAGTTAGGTGTCGTTGGTCTTGATAAACAGATGAAAAAACAATCGGCTACATTTTTTTTCACCGAAACTTATTCAGTGTGTTCTCTTAATTGTCTTCACGAGAACCAGTGACAAAAAAGTTTTGAATCCCCCGGAAATCTTCTAGAAATTTTTAATTCAAAACATCCTTTGTCAACCCTTAGATCACGGTACACTTTACACTTCGCGCCGCTCATTGCGGGCAGTCGTCGTAAAAATCCGTCACGATCCGGGCAATAAAGCATATATCTGCGCTGCCGAATGCTGGATACGTGACGACGTAGACCACGGATGTCGTAGATACGACGGAAAAGTTACGCCATTCATCTTTACTTTATTCAACGTTACAACCACGTTAAAACCACCAAACCACATTTTTTTTATTATATGTAATCTTTGTTTTGTTTTTTTTATTTTTGTGATCGTCGAATAAATGTTTCTATTTCTATTTCTATTAGACCAGTGATTTTCAACTTTACCAACCGCATGAGATTATCCCCGGCATTCCTCATTTCATTATTTTTTTTAGGTTATTTTACCAAATTGGTTTGAGACAATTGTGGTTTGATCGATACATTTACAATACTACGCGGCTAGCGCGTCGTGTATTTTCTCGCATTTCGCTCGGTGCGTGCGGGCTAGTTAGAAAAGGATTTCCGAGCGACAAACTTGTGTACTTAATTGACGTATTGTAGATGTTTATCTAATACTTTCGTTTGACTGAACTATTACCGTTAATATAATTGAAAAGCTGGTTCTGTTCGAAGTGGCTGTTAGAAAATGCCATTAGTTCTTAAGTGTTAGAAATGCAATTTTTAAGATGGCACTTAAGCCGGTAGCACACCTCCGCGGCGAAACCGCGAAACTGTGGCGGAATCGTGATATTTAATACGAAATTGAACTGTATTTCGTTGCCAGAGTTTCGCTACTACAGTTCCGCGGCGGAGGTGCGCTACCGGCGTTATTGACCGAGCGAGCGAACCGTCTCCGTGTCAGCTGGGGCAACAATTGCTTTCGTATGTCCCGATGTCCAGATGTCCGGCTGTTTGTCTCTGCAGGTCGCATTTCTCAACCGATTCTACTGAATTTCTGAGAGCAGGTTCGATAATTAAATATTGTTTTTTTTGTCAATTCAGTTTTTCAAAATTTTTCAAAATGGCGGAGATATGGGGGTTTTAGCGATTACAAACTTATTTGCGGTGTTGGTAAACTGCCCGCGATCTATGTCGATGTATGGGGATAACAGTTTCCCAACGGCAAAGTTAAGTTTGTCGCAAGGTCTACAGCTCACAGAGCCACTAATTTAAATGGACTAATTTAATTTGGATGGAATTTTAATGGATGGATGGATGGATTTAACTTAGTACATACTATCAGGTGACCTGTGAGCTCGTTCGTCCTTTACAATTTTTTTATTTAGTAATATCTTACGTTTCTTAGCTCTACCACTCCTTTACGTCTAGGTAAATACAAAGGTATAAAAGTGACTGATGCGTCCACGCTCGACTCGTTGTGCGACCGATCCGCGGACGCGTCTTCGGACCGATCCCACGCGTGAGCTGAATTTTATGGGGGGCGTAATGCGTTCAATTTAGGGGGATTTGAGGCCGGTTTTTAAAAGGCTGGAATAGTTTTGGTTGATATGAGCTACAGACAAAAGACATAAGCTGTGCATTTTTTATTTTACGCAACAGAAACCTGCGCAAAAAAATTATAAGGACCGGTATTAAGGTGCTCCCACACCGGGGACATTTGCAATGTAACAATCCAAGATTCGATTTCGAGCATTACCTTACAATACTGCCTCCCCGACTTTAATGAGTATAATGCTCGTTTCTCCTCACTTACTGATGTAATGCTCGAATATGAATTGTTAAGTTACAAGAGAAAGCTGTCTTTAGGTATAAAAAAAACTTATTCTCTTATTGATACACAAAGTTATGTTATAATCAAATCGTTTACTGTTACAGTATTGCGAGCACATACGTCATACATTTTTGCAATGCTTGAAATCGTGCATGAGGCTGGATACAACCTTTCAAAAACTCAGCCAAAAATGCAAACAACCCTCAAACGAGAAAACATTAACATACGCAAACATTCAAAGAAATCAGCGCCATTTGCGAGATCAGACATGTTTATCTTTAACCAAAAAAGAGACATCAATAACGTACGTCGTTTGAGACCCCTTCGAACTCCTTACTAGCTTAGGTTGTGCACAGATGTGCGATTAGGCAGCTACGAATCTATGAAACCTGTATTTTATTTCTGTTGTAAGTAAAATAAAAAAATAATAAACTTTGAATAACCTTTTAACGGTTTTGATCTCGAAAAAAATGAAAATAATGCTAATTTAGACGTAACTTTTAACAGTGTAAAAAGAGACTGAGAAGTTACCAAAATTTGATCTTTTTTTATCTGTTTCTTAAAATACAATAGTTGTAATACAAATATTGAAATTATTTGAATACTTCATATAGGAAAGAACAATACACAATGTCTATATTTCTAGACTAGTCTATATAGCAGAGAAAATATAATATAAAAAATAACTCCTTCAGTGTAAAAAATAAATTGCATTCGTCCACTTATCTACAAAAACATTGGCTAACAATTTATTTTCGACCACCAATTCCTACACAAAAAAATTGTTTCTCTCATATAGTATCTAGTCGTTAGTCTGTAGTGGCCCTTAATCCCCTTCCCCACACTACGCCTAAACACATTTCCCATTACAAGCAGCGACACAAAAAAGATCACGTTTGATATACGTACATCAACAATCGAACATTAGCCGGGGCGCACACGGGAGGCTGTTACGCAATAAACTGCTCTTTTACTTCTCAATATAATGTCACAATATAAATTGCACAGCATGTCAAATTATACGTTATCATATTTATTGAGGTCGTCAGAAATAGAAAATAAAAACAAATAATGAAGGTTTAGAATAAATTGATTACAAACAGAACATTGCATCGATTTAGGTTCATCATCATCATCAGCTGCAAGACGTCCACTGCTGAACAAAAGCCTTCCCCAAGGTTTTCCACAACGATCGGTCCTATGCTGCTGTCATCCAGCGGTTTGCCGCGACCTTTATCAGATCGTCGGTTATAATAGTATAATTATTAGTGATTTTTGGTAATAGAAAAAGGGTGTCAGAAGTCAAAGAGAAACCGTATTATGTGTTATCAAAACCTGAAAAGTTCCGGGCAGTTAAAGGAACTAACATATATGACTCCTATTAGCTCTGTCAAATCTGTCATCAAATGGAACTTGACAGGTTGTAACAGCTATAAGGCGTCAACGTTGGTAAGGATTGTGAGTTGGTATTGATTAGGAGTTGGAAGGAAGACTAAGACTATAAAAAGTAAATAATAAATATCACTTTATATTTACTATTGTTTTAAGAATAACAACTAGATAGGAAAGCTTAAAACGTTGGCAGCACAATTAAAAATACTCAAACGCTATAAAAATTGCACGAAAGCAGTTGTCTCCCGTATGTTTTCAGTTCAAGAAAAATACCAAAGATAATCTTCCACCAAAGAAAGAGCGACTCTACTCCTTTGCGTTACCCCTCGGGTTCCCTTGCTACCTCAGCATTTAACGCCGTTTTCAGACAAAATGTATCGAAAAAAAATTGTGAAATAAAATCAAATGTAATTTGTGGTATTCGGTCTCAATTTGCGAGATCGCTACCGAGTGTCACTTTCCTGGGGCGATTTTCGTGTAACATGCGTTATTCAAATTGGTTCCGTTTTCCTCTACGAATGCCCTTGAGAGGAATTGAATTGGTTTACGATGCTTGATTTGTTTTGTGTTTGCAGAGACGGAGTTGTCTTGAGAAAGTATCTTCAGGTTGTATTGAAAGTTGGTGCCGCGACCAGGATTCGAGCTTAAAGTATCTATAGGTTGTATGAAAAGAAGTTGGTGCCGTGACCAGGATTTGAGAATTGAGTTTATTTTATTAGAAGGACCATTCAAGTGATTTATTTACTGTAAGAAAGTCGCTCTGTATGTAAAGCTATACAAGTAATAAAATAACTGTCTTAACATATCCTAAAATGAGTTATAGCAATATGTAAAAATATGAGTAAATAATTTGAGGTAGTGGTAATTGTATGGGTTGTATTACAAAATATAAACACTCAAAGCAGGTAACATGATAACGAGAGTAGTGAAACTCTTGTGCAATTAGTAAAAATACTTACACAATACAGCGGAAAACTCCTTTAATGTCGAGGATACCGTCTTACGTTTTAACGATTTTTTCATTATGATGTCACTACACGTCAACGTCGTCACAAAGCAGTAATATTTGTAATACTATCGATGATTATTTAATAATTCGAGTCAAATTCAAAGGACCTCCCCAAATTCAAGTAAAACATAACTATAGAATGTAGCAGGAATCCAATTGCTCTGGTGGTATTCATCGCTGAACCTCTCTCGACTAACATGATGATGATGATGGTGATCATAATGTGTGAAGCTCTTATTCTACATAAAACCCGCTTTTCGTTTTAAATCTCTGCGTTTAAATAAGACTGTCGAGCACTGAATAAATGTATCAACCCTCAAAAGGCTCCAATTGCCTTGATATATTTTTCTTATCAGCCAAAAATACGCCAGCCACGAGCATCAAACTGAGATTTGTTCTGAGTATAATATATGGCACGCACGATGATATATTCGGTACAATATGATGGAGCCGCGGAGAGCAGCATGTATCATACGTGACATTGATTTGCCTCTTTTAAATTGTGAATGGGTTTATGCAGAAGAGACAGAGAGCAGATAACCATAAATGTGTCAATAAGAGCTGAGCACTGGTGATCTTATATGAAGATGATTTTCCTATATAATATATAATCCGTCTCCCGGTTCGCGGTCGCTACTCTAGAACCTTTCCGCTCCAACGGCCATCGGTTCTACGAGCGATGTGCCCCGCCCACTGCTCTAATCATAATAAAACAATATTGACTAAAACAACCTGTGAATAAATACATGATATTAAATATAATATTGTGTAATAGCCATATGATTAAATAAATACATCTGGTTATATACAGTATGAACCCATCCAACGTAATACAGACAAATGTAGTTGAGAAGAGGGATTTTTGATGCGAGAGGGCACCGCCACTATTTATATTGAATCCGTTTCGGCCAAGAATTTATTATTTCACGTTTACTACTCAATTTCGTGCATTCGTTGGGAAAATATTTTATCTGTGGCATTCACCTGGGGGACGGAGCTTCTTGGCTGTTTATTTTATTTGAGAATATTTATCTTTTTTTTTTTTTGCTCATTACTATATACTATTGTACTGAGGTTATGAGTGAGTACCAAATTGATTTAAGATTTGTGATAAGAATAAAATGACAGAATAGTAATCTATTACTTAGTTTTAATATTATTCGTACAATACGTAATTAATTAAATAGTAAAAATAAACCTATGACTAGAATTCAATATAAGATTTACTTAAAACTTATCGCCCATCTCTTTTTCCGAAGACCTTTTTCTTTCTCACTCACTTCGCGCGAAAGCAAAAAACAAAAATAAATACCGCATTTCGCATTCAGTTTTTAAAACTTGTATCTCGTAAAAGCTTAAACTTCCGCCCGGAAGTAGTCTGAGTTCGGAATTCAAATTCGAAAAATACGCTTCTTTCCGCTTCCGGCGTTTGATTCCTCCCGTGATATGATGTTTCCTCTGCGCGATATTTGACGCGGGATTCCCGTTTATCACAAATGGTTTCGATGCTTTTTCACCATTTTGGTTAGAAAAAAAGTAAAATTTTGTAAGATATTTGTGATTCTAGAAAATAATGAACCTCATAATCAAAATAAAAAGAAGCTTGACGGTTAGTAATTGTAAGAAATCATCTTTTAATTAAAATATACTATCTTGTTCTCAACGCACGTGCAATATATTTTATTGAGTAAAATTTATTAAATCAATAAACTGTTATACATATAAAATAAAGCATTAAACACGACCACCTTACCCCGTCTTCCCAAGTTAGGCGTTACCGACACGCGTTCCAGAACGAAACATTGCGTTCGAAAATTGGAAAATTATATCCCACATAAATCTACGTTGGGAACAACGATGGGGTTATCGGGAGCGTTCGACTAATCGAGCGATCCGAAACAAACGTCGAACTTTATGTTTCGAACGATCGGCAGTTGAGAGGAATGAAGTGTGAAGCTGTTTTAAAAAAATTGCCACTCACAATGCTTTATTCAATTAGAGTTACACGTGAAAGGCCTAAACAAGCTCTCGAGTATTTCCTTGTGTCAGAGGAGGCAAACGTACGCTGTCCGATGATAAGTAGGTTTTGCTATCCCAAGATTACAAATGCGTTGCCAACTCTAAGGAGTAATTTTTGCTCCCTATATTCAAACCGCGGATAGGTAAAGGATAAACCTAGAGTTAAAATTTGACATTTGCCGCACACGTGTCAAATTTAAATTTGAAATAACCTTGTTTATCCCCGGTCTTACGCCCACACTGGAACGCAACGGTGCGAACACTGTTGCTTCTTTCTGTGGGCTGAGTTATATGGTGGTTACGATCCAGGTCACCCGCAGGTTGCTAGGACTAGGGTGCCTGGAAAACAATAGTTTGAAAAAGATAAATGTGATTTATAAAACTTTAATTACGACATACAAACAAACAATTACACATACTCGTATTCCCAATTTGTTGTAGAAGAAATAGCTTTATAAATATAAAAAAAAAAAGATAATCGTCAGTTTCTATTTAAAGCGGTTACACACAAATTTTCCATGACAAAACACAGCCACAACCAAATTGATTTCTTCGCACATCAAAAAATACTTTCTACAAAGTAATCTCCATACAAAATGGCAGCTAACCCTCCGATCGCTCCAAAGGATATTATTAAATGTTGCATGTATTAAAATTTATACTTCCCCTTATTGATATCTCAATTTTATTGGAATCGGGGGGTTTTTTTCACCTAATGGTTGAGGCGCCTTATGGTTTGTAAATTTTCGTTATGGCAAGGTTGATGGGTTGCCGCATTTGGGAAATACATTTTATAATATTATGTGTATTGTAAGTTGGTAATATTAGCTCCAATTTCAAACTAAAATTAAATTATGACTGAAATATTTTTTTATAAATATCTAACTCTAATTCTCGTCTAACAAGAGAAACAAATCTTATAATTTTGACGTCTCATAAGGCCCAGAGGCCTCAATTCAGCTATGTTATTCTGTTAACACAAACGTCAACCAGTTCTACTCAGTCGATGAATATCCGGCGAATTTACATCGTCCGTCAAGGTGGGTAAATGACATTAAACTGCCTGCACATTAATTTAGTCGCTGGTTTCACAGACGACCAGCTGTCAAACTAGCGACTAAATGAAAGTGCAGGCAATTGAATGCCATTTACCCACTTTGACGGACGATGTAAATTCGCCGGATATTCATCGACTGAGTAGAACTGAATGACGTTGTTTTAACAGAATAACATAACATGACATTTGACACTTGTGATAAGTGACTTTTAACTTTAGATGAATGACACAAAATGTTTATCGTAACTAAAACTGTTAAAAGTAAGGTTGAAAAAAGACTATCAAAATAACATTAAAAACAAAAACAAAATTATATTAATTTCCACAACTTCCCGTCTCATCTTTGTCATCAAGTTGTCAATACTAGTTATAATACGTTAAGTTTTGAATTCAAATCGTTTAACCACTTTACCAATTTTACCGGAAAGCCAAAAAACACATCGCATATTCTAATCTCCTCCCCTTCCAAAGCACCCTATCCTCAAACCAATCGAAACGTAGATATGTATCGAACTCGCTAAATTGGCTCAATTCCACTCGACATTACCAGAAGCTTTGGCAGGAAAGGGACATAACATAAAAAAGCACGCCAAGTGCCTCCTTACGTTCAAAAGGAATCGTATAGATTTCTATTTATGATATCATATTGTTTTTTTATGAGATTTTGTTTTGTTCGAATTATAAGGGTCGGAAATGTTACCATGCAGATATTGTAATCGCTTCTGGAATGTTATTTTTATTCTGTTAAGTGCAGAATCAAATGAACTTACCTACAAACTAAGACTAATCTGAAGAATGAAGAACGAATGAACAATGGTTTTAACTAGTTAGTATATTGGAAAGTAGAAGAGCAATAAAATAAGGTCTTGATGACAGTACTCTGATTTTAATACTACTTACGTAATCGTGTTACTTAGTAAGACAGTCATCCAGTCAAAAATATGCACGAAAAAGATTTTATTCTGCTTGTGGTTCATTCAGTTTGTCTCTTCTTTTGACCAAAATATATCTTATATTAAATCTCTAAGTCTTAGTTTACCACAGTACTACTAAGCATAATTTATATTTATATTAAAATTCGTATTTTTATTTATATCAGTGTTATTTCAACCAGTTTTATTTAAATGCAGTCACACGTCAACCAATGCCACTAAACTGCAATTAGTCGAAAATCGAATAATGATTAAAGGACGGACGTTTATCAGATTCCGTTTTCGATCAATTATGCGATTAGTGGCAACTTCATCTGCGTCACCAGTCATCAACGCAGTAAATTCATTTGAATTTTAGTCAAGCTGAATATTTACTGTAAAGATATTATCTGTGGCTCAGTTTAGCGGTATTCGAAAGAGGGTACCACAGGGTTAATACTTCGGTCTACACTTACATCTTTTGTACTGATTAATAATATTATTTTTATTTAAAAAATATACTATTAAGAAAGTTATTTTGAATTATTGAAATTGAAATTATTTATCAGCGTTGTTATATTTCTACTGGTAATAATTTAAAATTTAGATAAATTGTTTTCCCTTTTTTACGTGTTTTACTTTCTTGTTTGGCCCTGGTGAATTTAAGCTATCGCTAAGCTTCGTCAATTAAATTAAGAAACCTGTAGGATTCACAATTTTAATGTTTGCTTTTGTAATTAGGTACGTTGCACAGAACGAGTCCCTAATAACGTTTTGACTTAGTCATTACTTCCTTTACAACAATGACTAAACTTACTTGAGTACTGGTTTTTATAATTTGGAATATTAAAAATAATAATTTTTATTTTACTAGATAAATAAGAGTGTTTTTATATTACCATAACAAGCCCATCCCAGTAATTGACGGTATCGAAACGGTCTCGAAGACAAATCGTCGCGATTCCAATCCATTTGGTTACCCCGCGCTAGTCGATCGGTAATGCCGCGTGACGAATCTCACGCGACGTTGTTTTATCGTATGCCTAATTCTACGACGTGTATGGGTTAATTCATAAGAGAAACGGTAAAACCCTTATCTCTTAACGAACAATAATGTAATGTAATTCTTTATTTCGAGTAACGAAGACTCATATCTTATACACTAATTACATTGAAATTAAATTAAAATTAAAACACATGTCATAAAGTAAAATAAATTAATCAAGCAGAATTAAAATTAAAATAGATCAAATTAAATTGTCACAAATTCATAGTGGGTACAAATAAAAATAAAATAAAAATAAAATAAAATAAAATAATGTCCGGGCTGTCAATTGTTTAAAAAGTTATTTTAGATAATGTCAAAATTTATTATTAAATTTATAATATTATTATTTATTTCTAATGACATAATTGAGTTTAAATTACTTAAGTGACAGATTTTACTTTATTTCATTGTAACATACCAATTCACTCGAAATTGCACGGCAATGGTTGTGCTGTGCGACAATAGCTGATGTGTGCTCGATATACCATGCTTTAGCTAAAATAGATGTGAAAGCCGTTAAAAACATATATGAATTTGACTGAAAGTGACAAATAATTAATATAAAGTTTATTCTGTGTTTTTAAATAAAGTTCTTGCGTTTAGTTGACTACAGAAGTAATATTGTGCAACTTGCGTCAAAATCAAGTCAAATTATATAAACGATTACTAGCATGGAGATATTTCATTTTAGTTTTTAGTATTGGGAAGGCTTTCATTTTTGCAAATATCCACGGACCTCAAATCCTGCTATAAAATATTATAGTCAGTGAGTGCTCTAAAACACTTTTAAATTCTGAAATATAGTTAAACCAAACCTAGTGGCTTCTTTCTTTCTAAAAGCAGATATTACCTAATAAACAGAAAATCATTAAGTTATCAAAGTAATAAGTAATAAAAATACTTACACAATTCAAGTAATTTTGTGTTCAGTTGTTTATTTTTGTGAAATATTTTTTGTGTGTAATATAATAATTTAAAAATATTTTGAAGTTAGCATTATTTATTTGATGCCACAATCGCAAAAGCTTTTGATTTAAACTAACAGTACTTTTCTCCCTTCAGCGTCGGAGTTTAAACTTTTTCCAAATGCAATTCGAAACTGTTGAGAGAAATATATTTTAAGAAATTCGTTGGATGTGGTTTTTGTTTAATTCATGATTATTTAATTTCCTCTAACTATAATATTTCACAGTTACATACATAATAGTAGATCATATTTTAGTTGTTTCAATATTCTCTGTAAAAAAAGTTTAAAACTAAAATTTATGCAACAAACTAACAAAGATATTCTGTAGTATTTTAATATGCATTTTAGGCATTTTAATAATAATACAATGAAATCAGAAGACACACACAAATTACAGGTAAACAATATTCGTCACAATATTTTTTTTCCACTGCCATCTCAAAAAAGCCTGCAAATCGTAAATACAACCTTCCTTTCGCACAGCATTAGTATGATATACTGCGGCTTCACTGCTTATTGAGACGTGACGGATAAAATATCGGTCTCACTGATCCAGTGATAAATTTTGTGCGAATTTGAGAATAGGGTACCGATTTGGAATGTTAAATAGCTTGTGTTTGTAGAGCTGCGGAGAGATTTCGGTTTCTTTAAGGCAGTTGTGCGGATGGATTTTATTTACATATATTCTTTTCCAGTGCAGTTATTTTTTATATATTTATAGAAACATTGTATTTTTTAACGAACTATTTTAATTTAATTTAATTTTTTATGTCATTGTTATTATTAAAACAGTATACAAACTTTTTTAAGCAAATATAGGAATGAGTAAAGTACGAAAACTTTAGTGATTAGCAGTGATCGGAATAGGTAGAGTATATTTACCTAAACTTGACGCTTGTTCATTCATGCGTGAGTGAGATGGGAATACATTCTTGAATGAACATGCATCAAGTTTAGGTAACAATACTCTACCTATTCCGATCACTGGTGATTAGGGCAAAAATGAGCACATAATTAGTATTATTTAAAAAATAAATACTAGCCCCTTTTTTTAATATTTATAAATATTTTAACCTTAATTGGTGTCGTTGGTTTATATTTGAACCAAGTAAAACATATCATTCAGCTTATATCATTATCGCAGAAATAATACGTTCAATATTTTCGAACACGAAAAGGGGCCTATCATCAAACTGTTCCCCGCCATTTCCTTAACGCGAAAACTCACCGCATGCGAAATCATAAATTTCACCGCGAAAAAAATAAACACCCGTATTCCGTTGATGACACTAATTTTTTCTCCTACTGATATTAAGTCGTGTTTAAGACGGCCCATCGTTATGCTTAATAGTAATAGATATTTTATTTTGTCGCTTCGCTTTTGGGCTGTTTACAGAGGGCCATTAGGGTGTCGTGCGAGATTATTATCGACGTGGGTGACAATTTTACTATTGCTTGTGTCACATTATAATTGTACTGCCGCACTCAGAGACGTCAATTAAGTTTTAATTTTCATTAAAGTAGCTGCTGTCACTTTCTTTGCTATAGCAATAGAATATTACGCAGCAACTTTAATGAAACTTAAAACTTAGTTGACGTCTCTGAGTGCGGCAGATAGTTTCTAAGTCTAATAAACAACGTAAATTATATGAAGACGAAGGGCGTGTTCATGAAAATAAAAATTATGAAATCAAATAATCAAACAGTAATATTAATGTTTACTTACTTATCGTTTTCGCCCATGAGGTCATATTACGCCTTTACTACTCTTTTACCAACATTGTATAACTAAATCACTTGAGGAATGCGGTATTTTCAAATGGTTGTAAATCCAATACAACTATAATTCAAGACTTTAAAGCACACATCTCGATGCTTGCGTGTGATTGAATGTCGGTTGCGATTGTCATTTATTTGTTTGATTACACACACAAATGCAAAAGTAAGGTTTAAGCGTTTTAGCTGTCTACGCTTATCTCGGCTGCTAATGTCGCCCGCGACATAATCGACCCCCTGATACATTCGTTCGTTAATAGGTTTTTTCTTCATAAAGCGAATGTTAACCTATTTATTATGCTCTTGATATTAAAAACGCGGCGCTATCCGAATAATAAATGCGTAGACTTTGATGGTCTTTGTGTGGAGGTTTTTATGGGTCTTGTCATGGTTTGTTTACCGATTTTAATGGGGGATGGGATCTTGTGCGTTTTAAAAATGGCGATCTCCGGGGAAACTACCTTTTCGGTGATATTTCGTGTAGTGTCTTTTTTGTTAGAAAAATTAAAAAAAAAATGTCGTTGACTCGATAAAATTTTCTTTTCATTTAATTTTTAGAATTGAAAAATGTAATTATTGTTGTTGTATTTTTTTTTATGTTACGTTACTCACATAACGATTGTTTTTATATTATTATTATAATTATGATAATTATTTTCGTATTTAATTATCACGTAATTTAATTTAAGACATTCATCTTCACTTTTTCTTTGTTCATTCATCCTTATTCAAATCCGTTAATTTTAAAATAAAAAACTCAAATAAATCAACATTATTTATGAATATACTTTTTTTCTCACTTTTAAGACTTAAGTTTCCCTTTCTAACTCCAGCCTGCCATCGAGCTTTTTCAAATATCTTTTTATTAATGCTTGACCGTAAGCTTTTAGGGATTCCAAGCGTGGCCAAATTGTGACACAATTGAATCGACCAAAGTGCCATTTGATGGCCCTATTTTGCAAGGCTCCTAAGAATCTCTTTGTTATATTTTTGATCGTCTTGAGATAACATTGAATTTTATATTTTGCTAATGTTTTCATTTTCTTTTATTTTACATTTTAATGCGGGTTGCTGTTTCGATGTGTAACCAAAATTAACATCTCTCTCTCTCTCTCTCCTTATTAAAGAGCCTAGCTCTTGTCGGTGGAGTAATCGCCAACCGTTCCGGTCTTCTGTCAACTGCTTGACTTTCTGGTACGACACGACTTTAACCTTCTCTTTTATTTGCTCAAAGTGATTTCTCCTTGGTCTTCCCCTACCTCTTCTTCCTTCTATCTTCCCTTCTATGATGTATTTAAGGAAAAGGTCGTGTCGTAGCACGTGTCCTATCATAATTCCTCTTCTATTTTCTATTGTTGACAGCAAATTCCACAAATTCAGCAAATTAACATCACCTTTTAATAAAATCCATCTATTGCTAGAGGTCTAATCTATATTTTATAAATAAAAACCAACTGTCGCATGTATGATGGATCACCAGTATCATCATTGAGAATGTCTAGACCAATTTCGCTCGGACAAGGTTTGTATTTAAACATTTTTTTGGAAAATTACAAGCGGCGGCAGTAGTAGGTACCTAATTGTTCTATAATATATGTAGGTACTAATATCATCAAATTCTAGCGCCGAGAGTTCGTCGTTGAGCTCTATAGCATACCAGCCTAAGTCGATCCCGCACTAAGCATCTGGGTCATACACAATCGCAAAAACAAAAGTTGTCTCTCCTGTGCCAGAATGTTAAGGACTTTGAAACCAAATTTTTTGGTTTAAGATATATCCGCGTAATGGGAGCCCGTTGTAATTTTGGCCTGTATCGAAATGATATGAGTTTAAAACTCCCACATCGTTAACTATTAGGAACAGAAGGGACAATGTTGAACCTAAATCTGTGTAAAACCTATCTAATAGTGACCCGTAAGAAACTTGCTGATCGGCCCAGAATCAATACAAATACAAATACAATACAAAATTTTTTATTCATAAAAATACATAACGTACAAGGGATGGAGTCACCCTGTAGGCAAAATGTTGCCTGTGTTGGGAGACACCGCTCTTCCTTTAATAAAATGGGGTAAGATTTAGTTAGACTACTTAAATTACTAAATTTAACTTACTTATAGATTAAGTTTAATTTGTAAATTATAATTAAGTTTAATTGAAATTTTGAATTTACATGAACAGGTAATTAGTGTAGTTTACAACAGGATATCAGGATATGTGTGTGAATCATTAGAAAATGTTGCGTTAAGATTTGATAAAAGAGCCAAACATATAGTATTTGACATTTTACGAGCCCTTTTATTAAAAGAAACTGTCAAGACATGTTATAGTGTCAAATGAGGAAAAAAGAACAGGACAACCACTAACGACAGTAGTTCGCCAACAATCGTTTATCATTCGTAATGGTATTGTGATGCTGACTGTACTACGTTTCAATAGGAGAATAATTTGGAGAGTCAGCAAAATCAGCAGTATTTTGACTCTAGGCCTTAATAGTAAGGAGCTGTGGGGATTATTAGAATAATGACAAAAACATAGCGTGCGAGAAAATATATGTTACTACCCCATGTCCGTCCGTTACTATAAAGTTTCTCTAAAGGTGCCTAATTTTATATCGATCGATTTAGATGTTGAACCATGATAACGGAACAAACAAACAAACACACATCAGATTTTATAATATCACTAAGAATAAATGGATTAATCCAGGGACTTCACACTTTGGATGCATATTAATATATTCTAAAAAACAATACCTACTTAATTGTAAGAATGTTAAGATAATGTTTAACAAAAAATAACTCAAAAAAAGAAATTGAAGCTGGTTTAGATAATCTTTTTTTCTGACCGTACGAGTGGGAAAAGTAAGGGCGCGTGCACGTGAAACTTGCGTCATTATCGAGAGCCAGTGTGGCCGCGTCTTAATCGACGGAAAACATGGCTCTATCACTGCGTTACTACGGAACTAACTCGCTTAAACGGCTTTTATACAATTTTATGAGTCGCAAAAGGCAGACCACCTGATGTGTGAGTGGGCTCATTAACACTGAGGATCTCATTTTAAGACTGACGGCTAAATTAAACCACTTCCACACGACCGGGCGGTTGGGCCAACACTTAAAAAAAAGTGATATATACGTCTGGTTCTTACAGATAGCTGCGTCCCTCTCGGTTGGCCCAAAGACAAAGTAAACGTCAAGTCATAGACAACTGCCACTTCAGACTTCTTCATTGACATACTCGTCTCAAGATACGTCAGAAATGACGCGTCGCGTCAGGAACACAGTATACATATAGCTAAAGCTGTAAAGAAACTACGAACAAACGTTAGAAACGTCGCACTCACACAGACGCACATCTCAACGTGACACCCACCACTGACAGCCTGCTACAGCACTGCCATGTCCGCTTAGGGGTATCGTTGAGACGTGCGTCTGTGTGAGCGCGACGTTTCGAACGTTTGTTTGTAGTTAGCTTTAGCTAACTGTGTCAGGAGTGACATGGCTGGCAAAATCAGTTTATTATTTCTGCGTATATGTACTTGTCTACAGTGAGGCTAGTATTGTCATTGTCAAGTTGGTCACTTTTTGACCTACAATTCTAACGGTAACGGTAGTTAATTTCATAATAAATTATATAGGTATTTTATACCTCCACGTTTACGCAATTTACGGCCGCACTCATAGACATAAATTAACTTTTAAGTTTGATTAAAGTTGCTGCTATCACTTACTTTGCCATAGCAATAGAATAAGACGTAGCAACTAATCAAACTTAAAAATTAATTGACGTCTCTGAGTGCGGCAGTTAGTCACAAATAGTGTATAAGAACTTCGTGAAAATTTCAAACGACTTACATTCGAGTTCCAATAGTATCCCCACTGTATTATTTCCTAGTACATTATTTATAGGGTAGACTTACTTAGTTATTGTTTTCCGGTATACGTATAAGTGGATCGCATTAACGATAACTCCGAGTCCTTAGTTATTCCCAAAGTTCGGTCCAGAACAGATATTTATTGATGTTTGCGATATTGTTTAGTTCGAAGTTTTCTGAGTTACGATTAAATATGTTCTTGCCGTATTAAAAATGTGAGCCTTTCTTGCATTTTGAGGATGAATAGAAAATAGCTTAAGCAGTTATTACACTATTCAATTTATTCCGATTTAAGAAACTTCCTACGGACCGATAGGTTAGGAACCGATCTTTGATCCTAAAAATTGGATAATGTAATTACCGCAATAGGTCACATAGGTCACACATTACGGTCAACTATGAAATACTTAACAAAAATGAATTTAAAATACACGACGTATTATAGAATAGGGAATATTATTAAGTATGATTTTTTTCTAATATTATTTTTCGAATAATTATAAAAATAACCAATATAAGCTAATACAGATTTGTAAATTTGCCACAAAAAAAATTGCTAACAGATAATTTGCCATACGTTGTTTTGACTTGTGATTTTTTGCCAAATGATAATTTGGGAAAAATAGTTTGGGAAGTGATACATTGGGAAACGGTTTTTGACCACACATCAGTAAACCATAAAACATACATAATTTGAAATCAAGTTTACGAGTACTGTTTTATAGAATAAGTGTGTGTGCGAGTGTGCGCTTGCTGAATTGAAAACTTATGATTTTCGCACCCAATTTTCATCCCACCCTTTTTCTCAAACATGCTCAGAAAAGATGGAATTTCTTTTGAAAAACGAAGACGCGAAGGGCCTCATTTTCTTCCTAGGAGTAAAATAAACGTATGAAAACCCATTTTTCGATGGCCCCTACGTAAATCATCGAAAGTCAATCGAGGTACCTTTCAGCACAGCGTTTTAAAGCTTAGTTACTACTTTATTCTTAAATTTTAAGGAATACATAAATACTGTTATATTATGCAGTATTTGTGTATTCCTTACAATTTAAGAAAAAAATCGTAACTAAGCTTTAAAACGCTTTACTGAAAGGTGCCTTGATTGACTTTCGATGATTTACGTAGGGGCCATCGTTTTGTACGCTGCGATATTTTTTTTAAAGTGCTGTCCAATGCATACAGACTTGAAAGGACCAAGAAATAAATATCATACAGCCAGGCAACTGTTCGATTTCGTAGCACAGTGCGTGTGGTTTTTTTTTAATTTACTTTAAAATTATCTATGGTAGAAAAAAAATTAAAAACAAAAACTTATTTAAATTTAAACGTAGAACTTACTGTTGTTGTGTTGTAAAAACTACAAACATCAAGTCCTCGGCACTTCACGGTATTAAAGAATTCTATTGCTGTCAATATTATGTCAAATTCTACAAGTGTGAAATGGTTGAATTAGATCCTTTTCCCTAAGTTACGTCCATTTGTCTACCACCAGCCCTGAAATATCAACATCTCAAATTCAACAGTTAAACATAAATGTTCCTGGAAAACCCATAACAATTTCGTTTACAAGTTGTCCTAATATGACTAACATCACTTTTAATATTAATTTTACTTTTTACAAATATATTTGTATCATTTCCTCACATGTTTGAGAAAAGCATTATATATGCCTCGGCGGAAACGGGGGGATTGCCTGACTCGTATTTTAGCAGGCCTCGCTATTGCTCGGCCTGCTAACCACCTCGTCAGGCAATCCCTTACTTTCCGCGCCTAGGCAATAATGTACTATTTTACTGTTAGGAGTAACAAAAACGATGCCTCTCCGAGATACTTTCCTCGCCGTAGGATCGCTATTTAACTAAATCTGAATTATCTTCGTGATATCGTTTATTTTATCTGTGTTATACTTTATTAATAGTAAATTCATCATATCATTCATTACATGTTCACCTATTAACACTGCCCTACCCGTTTAACCCGTTACTGCCCCAATGAAAACAAACGAATCAATCCCAACCCTCGGCAGGTGCGCCGCTGTCAATTTTAATAAACGGCTTTAATGCATTTCTGATTTCATCGCGGTGGTGGAAGGGTTATAATTACTACCTTTATGATATAATGGAGTAATTATTGTAGACAGTAATTAAGTTTTAATTTTGCGGGTTTATCGAATTGGTTCATTTGTATTTGTATACCTATTGCGAGCCTAACATTGCATCAGAGGAATATAGTGACAGTACGAATAAAAAGTTGCTAGAGTAATTAAATTTCATGCTTAGCTTAGAGCCTGTGCACACTAGCGTTTTTAGCCCTTAGACCCCCAGTCAAAAACGCTAGGAGTGCACAGACTCATAAAGATTTACACGATTTATTTAATTACTCTAGCAATACCGGATAAAATCGCTTACTTTTTAATTTACACGATTTACACATTTAATAAGTATATATAATAAGTAAGTGCGAGACAGATGCTTTATCTACACTTAACCACCGCAATAAACGCGACCACAATATGGGGACATAATATGGGGATATAGCTCATACTGGGTGTTTTTTTTATTCGTCTACAAAATTTTGGGGGTTAAATCAGTAAGTCATACTGATCAACTTTCACTATGGTACCAACCCCGAAATCGCGAAACAAAAATTGACTATCCCATACATTTTGGCTAGTCAGCTGATGATGTTTTGTATGGGAGGGTCAAATTTTTTTTCGCGATTTCGGGGTTGGTCCCATAGTGAAAGTTAGTCAGTATGACTTACTGATTTAAGCCCCAAAATTTTGTAGACGAATAAAAAAACACGCAGTATAAGGTTATTATATATATGTAACCTAACAAAAGCGTTCAACACAGCTCTAACGTTCTAAATCGAGTTACAATGATTGATTCGTATAGTTACCGTTGATTCGCAGTTGGCGTGCCGACTGGCAATAGCGGGTTCGACCCCGGGGATAGCTCTTATTGCTATCGATTTTTATTTCCGCAGTTCACTAGTTGGGTTATTAGTAACATACAATTATAGGGAATGTTAATATACTTAAGTAGAAAACAAAATAGGTAGATAATATATCAGGTGATATCAATCGTCTCTAAGAAATGTAATTTGACTTTTTATATTATTTAATTTTAGTTAAGAGAATTTGCAGAGTTAAAAATCCCCGCGAACATGCAAACCATCCAAAAGTGAAAAGTGGCCTACCTGGGTCGTTCTCCTAACCAACCGATATTAACAGCTTCAAACAATTATTATGGGCAAAGTTGAGGGGACGAGAGGCATTGGCAGACTCAAGATGTCATGGCTCAGAAACATAAAGAACTGGACTGGCGAGCCACGGTCGAAGAGCTGTTCCGTTTGGCGAGAGATAAGCCGATGTATGCAGAGCTGACTGCCAACCTCCAGTAATGGAGAGGAGTTTGAAGAAGAAGAAGATAATTCACACATTTTTAACAATTTATTAATAATTTTTGGTTGGTAGCATGCAAATAACTAAGTTAATAACATAACTTTAAAAGTCTAAATCCTACAATAATGAAAATATATAACTAAATAATGCTACTATGAGTAAAATAATAACCTTACTAAATACTCCATTCTGAAACCTAAACCATCCAAAACAACAAAAAAACACCAGCAAAAATCCATATCAATAAATCCCTATAAAATAGGAAACAGCATATATCACGAAAAAGCCCGAATACATTGAACGCTGACATAGGCTAAAACCCCATATATCATTTACGCGGTTTCTAATTGAGAGATATATATTGGCACATTTTTCAGCAAACATTTTTGGCGAGCGAATGATGTATGTCAAAAGGCAACAATGCCATGTGGCTGCTGTACGGTATAACGGGGTACGTGACAATTAGAAATTTTGTTTTTGTTTTAGTTTTACTTTTAACTTTATTTAAATAAAATATTGAAGAGAGTACCTAATTTCTAGGGTTTCGACCTTTGTGGTTAAAAATATAAAAAAAACGGTTAACATTATTTAATTTGTATAAAAGTCCTATTTAACTTTTTGTCTTTTATCGCATTTTTTAAATTAAATTCATAATTATTATGACAAAAATTTAAAAAAAAACATAAACTGTACATGAAATTTTCAATAATGATCTCCCCCGACGATTACAATAAAAATGGTTCTCATCTGTCAAAAATATTAACCCATCAATTTTCCATCACATTTACACCGGCGAGATAAGGTACGTGCTTATATCGCGTAGGAGTGAATCCATTAGCCGATAGGGCATCGGAAAATGCGTGTGATAGGTAAAAATGTGACCCCACTAATGCTTCATTGGTGTGATAAGCCAGTCCCAACACTGCGACTTGTTTTAACCGCCCAAAAAACTGGATAAGTTCATTTTGGACTTGTTCGTGGATTTCAGGGCGTTTCAACCGCCCGTCATCACCGTTTTCAATATATTGACGAAATCAATGCCACATACCAGCAACTTCTGATGTAAACAGAAGCAGAACCGGGGGTAGTTTCTATTAGCATCAGAAGTTGCTGTAGGTGTCATTGATTTCGTCAATATATTGAAAACGGCGATGACGGGCGGTTGAAACGCCCTGAAATCCACCCACCCACGTGTGAGTGTGACGTTTCGAACGTTCGTTCGTAATTTGCTTTAGCTATATTTATACTGTGGTTATGTGTATTGAGACGGGCATCGCATCCAAGATTATTACTTAGCATGGGGTTTACCATAATAAATAAATACTGCTTTGATCCATAATAATCCAGCCTATATACGTCCCATTGCTGGGCACAGGCCTCCACTCACAACGAGAGGATTTGGGCCATAGTTCATCATAGCCACGCGGGCCCAGTGTGGATTGGGAACTTATCCATGATCCATATTCTGTTTCTAATTATTTTGTTTTTTGAAAAAAACCCCACCCCAGCCTAATAGTATAAACACACAGTAAACAGTAATAAACAGTATAAACTGTAACCCCCTTACTAATAAACGTTGAGTAACGGCTGAGTAGTTATACAATGCTTTGTCCTTATCTGTCATTGTGACATTTGAATTCAACAGATAAGGACAAAGCATTGTATAACTACTCAGCCGTTACTCAACGTTTATTAGTAAGGGGGTAATAGTATAGTAGTAGTTAGTGTAGTGTAACTTTAAAATATGGTATGGAATTTTTAGTTCAAATTTCGCAATGAATATTTGTATTTAAAACGAAACTCTTCCATTCCGAACATTCCCGAAGCCCCGTCCCATAAATCCCGATTAGTCAAGTGTTTGGGCGTCACAACACACACAGACAGAAGAACCATCTGATTTATCGACAACATCAATTCTACTGAAGATGCCGCAGAGGGCCGAGTTCGATTTTTGGGGGCATTTTGATTTATACGCACTGAAGCCGCTGGAGATTATAGAGTTATTGATTTAGTTCAGTAACTTCAGTTGCGTGTTTGTTTTGAGGCAATTGAGATAGCGGACTAAATAAGGCATTTAATTACACGTGAATGCGTGTTTTATTACCAATTAACATATTAGACCAAAATTTAGTAGTTACTTTCACAGATATAAAAAATGTACTTACTGAGCTAAAATCACCATTCAGAATTTTTTTATAGAAGAGCAAAGAAAAATTTAGGCAAAAGCTAAATTCATGTATAACATGGAAATAAGTGAAATGATATAGAACGATGAAAACAGAGGTCCGTCTTACTTAACTTTATGATAATTACTATTTTGCAATTAAACACTATTAAGCCAAGCAAAGTCAGTAGTATAAACCAGTGAAGATGTATCCGAACTCGCCGTGCCAGGCTCTTGTCTCCAATTAGCGACTAACCAGGTTACTATCGCCGTCAACGCGAATTCGGTAAAAGGGTAACTTACTTCTTACTTCTACTTTGCCTAGTGGAAAGTTCGTAACTGAAGGTAGTTCATAAAGGAGCTAACTCTTCCCTTTTTGATTTGCGATTTCATGATGTATATGAAAGTGTTAAAACACTTTTTGGTTTCTTTAGTACTGAATACAAAATCCTTTTAACTGGTGTTTTAACTACGTTAACAAGCGATGAGTATATATTGTGACGCATGCGATAGTGGTGTAGGTGGTAAGATTGAGCATAAAAATACATTGGTTTTACAACTTATGACACCGATAAATGCTGACAAAAGGCGAGAATAATCATGTGTTTGTTATGTTATGTTTCTCTGAACATGGTTTAAGTACGTAGATATGTAATATAATAAGTGAATAGTCAAAGCATTGAGACATATAACGACATAAATAGATTACTTTTAGGGGACAAAATAGGGCAAAATATCATTTATTAGAAAATATAACCTAACCCGTAACTATTATTAACCTTAAATAATATTCTCTATTTTTTATAACGTCAAGACAAAAAACGTACTTTCTTTGTTATAGATATAACCAATATCGATTTATTAGGTAATTCTTGACAAAGTAGCTGGTAAAAGTTTACCATAAACAAGAGAAAACTTTTGCTATGATAACTTGGAAAATATACGTAACACAAACCATAAATTACTTCATTAATAGGCACCTGTAACTGCCGATTAGTCGCCATGTTGTTGCGTGTCCGCATCGACCCGGTCGTTTAAACACTGGAATTAAAAATTCTTAATCATTCACGAGGGAACTTTTTGCCAAGGGAATAAGAAACGGGTCAGATATAAACGTAATGAAGTGGCACATCTAAGGGCCGTATTAAAGTCATCTTAATGCCAATATCAAGATGCGTCAAAGTAAACGTCAACTCATAGAAAACTATCATGTTCGATGCGTCTTGAGACGGGTATCAGTAAATATCAGTTTATTAATACGGTCCTAAGAGCGCCGACCTAGGGCCGTATTTATTAATTGATCTTAGCTGAGAAGTTTGTCTAATATGTACGTCAGAAAAGACAGCTTTCTATCATTTGGCTTTTACTTTGACGCATCTTGAGAAGGGCTTCTCAGCTAAGATCAGTTTATAAATATATGATGTTCTCAATATAAAGGGACCTTATAGACGCAGGCAGTTACGCCGTTTTTAGAACTGTACCATAGTATTTGTATAGTTACAAGAATAAGAAGAGCGTAACTGCCTTCCTTCATAAGGTCCCTTTATATGGAGAACGTCACATATTTACGGCTTCGAGTGACTTGACGTTGCCCGTGCGACCTACTTACTTAATAAGTATCTTTTTTTTATATATTTCATTATTGTAACACAAGAATCTTCTACCTCTTACTATGTGTAACGTATTGTAAAACTTTAAGTCTACGTAAGAACTTTTTGTGAAATTTACCTAAAAAATTCAATGCCGGCGACATATTATTGTCATGTGGGTAGTATCGTATTTTGTTAAGTAAACACGTACGTTTGAAACTAGTTGTTTGTGTGGAACAAATATGGCCTTATTGTCTTCTTTTGAAACGAATAATTTCAATTCTCACATGGAAAGTTATTTTCATATGTAAAATGGGTAATTTTCGTTGTAGATTGTTACCAAAAATACATTTTCTTTAAAAATTTCAATCTATTTCTTACTTCTAGTTAATTATGTCAAGTGGTTTAGAAGTAGGTACGAATCAGAAGAGTTTAAAATGACTATTTATGCTGTCTCTAACAAGGAAATACAAGTGCATTTTGGTCGCTAAGGAAAACGTCCAAAGAGATGTAACTATTTATATATCTATGCTTACCACTTTAAATACCTATTAATTTTATTACTAAACGCAACACAAATTTATTTACTACCCTGCAAAATTTACCAATAACAAAAGACGTCAGATCTAATTCCAAATTCAAAAATATCGTCAATCAACCGATTAATCGTCATAAAGAGAATCCGATGCGTGCGTGACGGGAAAGTTAACCCATTACGGTAACGAGCTCGATAATTGCTTCATTGCAAGGGTTAAATGTGGAAAATTGGCGTTCTGATGTATCACGGGGTGTGTTTGATGTCTCATCGATCGTGATTCAAGTTAATAGAGTTTGATAAACCGTGAAAGGTCGTGAAAGAGATACTTTATTGGTAATTGAGGATTACAAGATATTCAAGTGTAGTTTAGTTTAGGTTCCTCTCATAACTGAAATACAACTACCCCTGAATATCGCCCTGAATATTCCTGACCTACGATAGGTAACATTTGATAATAACATCTATCCTTATAGGTACTCTCAGACTTCATTATCAAATCTATTCAGGGATATTTTTCTAGAAAGAAAAAAATCTGAAGAACAAGATAATAATCACAATGTCTGTGATGATTCTATTTAAAGTTCGTTACGAATCAGTATATTTTTCTCTGGGTATTGCAATGCCCTGAACCAAAAAAATACAAAGTTATTCTAGTCCAAACTGGATAAATCCGCATCATAATCATAAAGGCAGCAGCACACGAGCTCGTTTTAGTGTTGATAGATTGGCACAAACGACTTCATATAAGGGCAAGAGTTAGTCAAGAGCAAACCCATTATCGATATAAAAAAAAAAGAATTGAGAACTAGTACTAAAATACAACTAAAATAAACAACCAAACTAACCAACCAAACAAATAAAAGCCGCATTGAAATCAGATCACTCGTTTAGACTAGACCCAGCGCTTCTTCTCAACAGTGATCTCCTCTTGGGAAGCGCTGGTAGATTCAGACATGTAATAATAAATGTTTTCATTTTCAGGTGATGATAGACACACTGATAATGGCTCCAAAACACCCCGGTTTTTTTTGTCTAAGAACTTACTTGATCTCACAAAGAGTGTTCCAGTTTGTTAAATAGCACTTTTACGTGAGAAGCCGAGTGATCAACCAATTAAAACATCACAAGGAATTATTAAAGGGCCCAGAGCCACTATAATATTCTCGACGCGGCAAGGTAAGCATTGTTTAATAATATAATAGTGCGTATGACACGGGGCCCCAGGGGTACATATTTCAACAGCGTCTGACCAACACTATGAGAGATTATGTTTGGATATGGTACTCAAGGCTGTCAGGATTTTTTTTAATTGATAATGGGTTTGCTTTGACTATCTCTTGATCTAGCATTACGAAGATTTAGTCGACGATGAAGCCCACCCAGAAGATGCCTAGCGGCCATTAGCGGATGCTAGCCTATTAGTGGTTAAACCATCATACCTAAAGATTTAAGTTTTACTGCTACACTTTTGTTTTTATCGTGAGTCTTCTGGGCGAGCTCGCTACATCGTGGACTGAATCTTCGTCCTCCAAGGGCAAGAGTTAGTCAAGAGCAAACCCATTATCAATAAAAGAAGAGTATTTGTTTTGTATTGTATTTGCACCGAATATGTTGTGTACCTGTTTATAGTTTCGTGTGCACAATTTGTGGTAGAAACAGTACAAAGTAATTTCCTTATTTTTTAAGTTTCATAACCAAAGCTGAATTACAGGGAAAGATAAAATAGTTACCTTGTAATATTGTAAGGTTGAATCTACTCATAGCAAATAAGCAAGTTAAAAGTTTAGTGTATGAGAGAGATAATTATACAACAATACAATACAATACAATAACTCTTTATTGAACACCACATACAGCAAGAACAAGAAATACAACAAGAAAGAGAAGTGTTACATAGTGAGTCAACAGGCGGTCTTATCGCTAAATAGCGATCTCTTCCAGACAACCTTACAAAGAAGAGATTAAAAATAAACATCAAAAACTGGCAGGCGGTGCAACTAAAAATATTAATAAATGAAATCAATAACAAAATATACATAAATAAATAGTTATAAACATAAATAAACTTAAACAATAAATATATACATAAATAAATACATAAATAAATACAAAGGTACAAATGTACAAAGAGCAATACTCAGGGAAAAAGATAACAATGTCAGCCACAGCAATAAATGGAACAGAAATAGGAGAAACAAAACTAAAAAGGGAAGGAAGATAATTAAGGAAGTGATAAAAGATGTTCTTTAAGACGGAATTTAAAAATAGAAAGCGATCTCGCTTCTCTTAATTTCAAGGGCAGAGAATTCCACAACCTAACAGCCTGAAAAGTAAAAGAGTTATTGTAAAATTTAGACGAAGAAGAGGGAACAGCTAAAATAAAATTTTTTGAACAACGCACAGAATTACAATAACTAAAACGCTCCTTGAGATATCGTGGAGTTGCTGGGATGAAAAGGATGCTGTAGAGAAGATTTAGAAGGTGAAAGGACCGACGAAGACGAATTGGGAGCCACTTGAGCTGTAACCGAAAAGAAGAGACATGGTCATACTTGCGTAGCCCAAATATGAACCGAATACATACATTTTGAATACGCTCAAGCTTGTCAAGTTGCTCCTCAGAAAGATCAAGATGACATACATCCGCATAGTCCAAAATAGGGAGAAGCAATGATTGAGCGAGCGCAACCCTAGTCGCGAGAGGAAGGAAGTTGCGAAGGCGTCTAAGAGACCACACTGCAGCAAACATCTTCCTGCTGATCTCATTGACTTGAGGTATCCATGTAAAGGTACGGTCCATTATGACACCCAAATTTTTAACCTGGTGTGAAAAAGGTATACTAACACCATCAAAATGCACCGGTGGAAGGTTATCAAAATCGATTCTAGAAATAAGCTTTGGACTGCCAATGAGAATTGTTTGGGTTTTCGCTGGGTTAACTATTAAGCCGTAACTGTTACTCCATCTTAGTATGCGAGCCAAGTCATCGTTAGCAACCTTGACGACAGAATCAAGTTCACCAAGAGCGCCTTGAGAATAAATTTGTAGATCGTCGGCATAAAGGTGATATGAAGAAAGAAGACTATTTGTAACAGAGTTAATAAATATAGAAAAAAGTAGCGGAGACAGCACACCGCCCTGCGGAACGCCGGCTAACGTACTGCACCACGGAGATCGGGAAGCTTCAACCTTTATCCTCTGCCGACGACCCACTAAGTAGCTGTGAAAAAAATCTATTACCGCAGGAGATATGTTAAGAGAGCGCAAAATTCCAAGCATGACGTCATAATCTACTGTATTAAATGCATTGCTAAAGTCTAGTAACGTCAGCAACGTCAGTTTTCTGGAGTCAAAACCCATACGAATGTCGTCTGAGATTTTAACGAGAGCGGTAGCCGTACTATGCCCAGGACGGAAACCGGATTGAAAGGAATTAAGGAGATTGTTCCTGGTTAAGAAGGATGATAACTGCTGGTGAACCAGACGCTCCAGCACTTTGGATAGGAAAGGGAGAATGGTTATTGGTCGGTAATCGGAAAAGGAGGAGGGATTATATTGTGATTTATGGAGAATACTCTAGCAAAACAGAATACACAGTTTTAATTCTATTAATTTTTTGATAAATGGCGTACACAGATTTAAAAAGGCTTCTGACTTTCAATAATAATACAATGGCGCTGTGGACAGGATGTGAAAAAGTTAAAATAAAGTGCCACCTCCATTATTCCCACATCCCACTGACCCAATAGTGGACAACCCTTAATAAATATTTATCTTCACATGCTACCGAATTATGACTCTACTAATTTGGCCCTAATTATAATAGTTATACGTTTATTTAGGTTCATTGGGATAGTTAAGAATTTGTTTGCCGTAAAATCCCCTTTCGGGTTGTGTTAGTTTTGTTTCGCTAAATGTGACAGTAACGACAATTCCCTTTGGGAAAGGCAGTTTTAAAAATAAAAATAAAAACCTCAAAAAATTATTACTTTTCCTATGGGAACACCTAACTGTAGTGACGCTACTCTAGCGACGATAGCGACTCCTGTTAATGCAAAAAATAAGTTCTAGGTGATTGTAGTTAGCTTTCTGTCATTATAGTAATTTATTGTTTAATAAGAATACATTGGACTTTATAATCATCATAACTCCAAGAGTAAAAAGTTTTACCATTAGAAGTCAATTTAATTTCTTGAAAACTAATACACGTGGACGAAAACAGAACTACACGTCCAAATAGGCATACAAACAGCTATATGTTAACCGAATCAATATACAACAAATGACAACAAAGCTACTTGTGTCCGCGCCGGTGTAATCGCCCGTGACGCCCTCTGGGGGGCGCCGCTAGTGCAATTAGAAATTAGAACGCATCTATACGTAGCTTTCAATACATTTGGCAACATGCTGTATGTATCGTTTGATGCCGAAGACCCGATATTGCGTTTGTTTTATTATAAGAGTTGGAGAGCGTGGCGTAGAAAGTGTTACGTGTTCATAAGTATGTAAACATTTGTATTTTTAACGGTGTACAGTCGAGTTCAAAAATATGTACACACTTTTGCACGTTATATCAATGGGATAAGGCGCAAAAGTGTTTACATATCTTTTAACTTGACTGTATTAAGGTAGTGTAGTATGTATATGTTCGAATGGGATTGAACCAGTGTTTATAACGTAAATATTAATTTTAATTCACTTAGTTGGTTGTAACCTTGACTGCGAAGCTAGCGGTACGGGTTCGACCACCGTTATATCTGAATGGTAGATATTTTCTATTTATTTTTGTATGAAAGTTTGACTAGTAACTGAAACTGGCTGACTTTGGTTCCTTTCTCATTTATCTAACTCAGCGGATCTCGGACTTTTTTTAGCGACTGAACCTTTTTGAAACAGTAAATCTTTTACGGAGCCCCAAATGAGGAAAATCCTTGAACTTAAATAAATAAATAAATATCAGGGGACAATCTCACACAAATTGACCTAGTCCTAAACTAAGCTCTAGGCTTGTACTATGGGTACTAGACAACGATAAACATACTTATATAGAGAAATGCATACTTAAATATATAGAAAACATCCATGACTCAGGAACAAATACTCGCGCTCATCACACAAATATTTGTCCATACCGGGATTCGAACCCGGGACCGCTAGCTTCGTAGGCAGGGTCACTACCAACTAGGCTAACTGCGTCGTCAAACTTGTTTATTACAAATAAAAAAAAGTTTATTACAAATAAAAAAAAGATATTCTATGTAATATTTTTCTTTAGATAAGCAAAGACTGCAATCACCCTGTACAAAACAAAAAGTACAAATTCTTTGTTTTTCTTCTTATTAACACAAATGCCAAATGTCAAATGCCAGCTGGTAACGAACCGGAATATCAAGATAAAACAAATTCGTCTATAGCCCGGAATAAGCGACACATCAACGAGGAGAATAATTATTCAAATGTTATAGAGCAATATCGTAGACGGTAGCGACAGCAGAAAAAATACTACCATTTTTTACACAGGGTGTTTGAACGGTACGAAGCTAGTGGTCCCGGGTTCGAATCCCTGTATGGACAAATATTTGTGTGATGAGCGCGAGTATTTGTTCCTGAGTCATGGATTTCTATGTATTTAAGTATGTATTTCTCTATATAAGTATGTTTATCGTTGTCTAGTACCCATAGTACAAGCCTAGAGCTTAGTTTGGGACTAGGTCAATTTGTGTGAGATTGTCTCCTGATATTTATATTTTTATTTTTACTTATTAAATGTGCAAATTATTATTGAAACTAGTTCTGTACGGTAGACCTTTGAAAAAACTTAGGAAACTTACCTAGGTTTTGTAACTTTAAGTAATAAAATACCATGTAATTACTTAAAAGTGTTAATATTCCATACTTACAATATAAAATTCGAAAGTAGTACGGTTCAACGTACAGCTTCTAGCCCCGAGATGGACATATAGTAGTTTTAAATAAATAATATAAAATAAATTTAATAAGTAAACGGTTAAATCGAACGGGTGAGTAAGAACGAAGCAGTAGAAATAACCTTAATTTTCTACCAATAATAGTAAATAAATAAATCAGGGACAATTTCACACAAATTTAACAGTCCCAAACTAAGCTGTAGACTTATAATTATATGAAATTTAGATATTTCAAATTATTATCGGGATGTTCTTTTCTGCTGCCGCTACCTAGTATGTTATCGAGGCCGATCTCTGAGCAAAAATATGAATATCGCCAACTTCCGAGAAATGAGGAACCGGCAATATATATAAATGTACAGGTACAGTACACCAATGAGATGGTTGATAATTTTACGGGAATAATGAACGATGTCTTGGCGCCCTTCCTTTGTTTTTCAGCTAATAATTTAAAGTGCGTGCGTTTCAAACAGGCGGTTTAAAACCGTGTAGACAGTGGTTTTAAACCAAATTTCGCATGACCTTAAACGCCCTTGGCAGATATCAAACAAATGGGCTTGTTTGAAACCGTGTAGCAGCTCGCTTCTACCAAGGTCACTTGGTTTAAAACCGAGGTGAAGCACGCGAAAAGGATGGTCTTTATTTTGGTACAGAGAATGTGTGTCAGATTTCGTCTTGAGATAAGAAGGTTTGCTGTAATTTAGTGTTTTTTGTCGGTGTTAATATAATATACTTGTCCAAATTACAATGTTGCCCGTAGCAGTATTAAAACTGGCGTCTTTTAGCTAACCAGTATTTAGATAATTTCACAACATTTATTTTAGCATAAAAAATTTAATTCCAGGAAAAGTATTTGTATTGATCGCAATTTTCTTCCTGTAGCAACGTCATTAGACAAATATATATACATATATTGGTCTAATGACGTTGCTACAGAAAGAAAATTGCCAATAAATTAACATCGGTATTAGAACTAATAAGTTATAAGTAGGTACATTGCATGACAAGATAATATTTCCATTTATCAGCACAAAACCATTGTATTCTCTGTTGGTAATCTATAATAAATAAATAAAATAAGTTACAAAAACTCCTAATAATTTTATATAAATCGTTACAAAACAAAATGAAAATAAAATTAATACAACAATTTCGGCCATAAAAAAAATTACTCATACAATAACGATATCAAACATACTGTAACGATAAAAAGAATATCCAATTAGATGTGTTTAACGAAAATCAAAAACAGGTTATTAAAAAGTTTATTATAAAACGATACAAAACAATAACCATAACAATATTTTTAGAGAATTAATCATAATACTTCTGTAAAAAGAACATACTGAATAATTAATCGTCCTGTATTGAAATTGGTATACATTCAAAATCTATTAATACAGGACATTTTTATTAATTTTTCTCTGTTGGTTGAACCGTTGGGAGCTGGATGCACCAGAATAAAAGGGCGTCAAAGGTGGCAACAGGTTGGTTGCATTATCGTAAATCATTGCTTTCGGCGCGAGCGCAAAAGAATGAAGGTATAGTACTGGTTCAGCAGACAACTCTGAAAAAAAAAACAGGTTAGCTATGGTTTGGTCAATTTAGGTTGATCCCTGTGACAGCTCATGTAAGACTTATTGTGCTTGTATCTTTGACTTTCATAAATAATACATTCTTCCAAACTCAGTAAGCAGATTAGTCACCTCTTTTGCTAGCGAGTATAGTTTTGAAATTATGGAAAACGGCTGTCAATGTATTTCAGGTGTCAAACGTTCAATGATTCTTGGAATTCTTCCTTCTAATTAATCAATCTAAATACCTAACGTTAAGAATCAGAAGGCCAAAGCCGAATAAATAATATATCGGGAGTACCACAGGGGCCGGTCCTCGGTCTCCTAATGAACCTTACATACGATGGAGTGTTGCGAACGGAAATACTAAATATTATTATGTGGCATGGAGAAGGCAAAAGAGCACACAGACCACCTAATGGTAGTGGGATCTGAGACATAAGCAATCTCAAAACTCTAATCTCAAGACATTAATCCTAAGACTGCAAATGTGTTGCCAACTCTGAGGGTCCCAAGATGGTCATTCCTCCGGTTGGCTTATCCCCACACGGAACAACACAAACTTACCGCTAGTTAAATAGTGAATGCATATAAAAATAAAAAAGAGATAAAGACATTTTCCTTCTTTCTCCATTTATAAAAACTTGACAACTTGGCACCAATACTTTGTTTACGAACAAATTCGTTTATGCGGCTGCGAATCTCCGTTAGGTCTTTTATACAAAATCTATTAACAAATACAATTACAATATATGTAGTGTTGTTGGGAACCGATCACCATGGGAGGGCGATACAAGTATTAATCGGAGCGCATGGAAGTGTGCAGGCCAAGTTCAAAAATTAGCAAGAAGGTACACCAATCAATCTTGCATGCATTTAAATTTTTTTGGGTGCGTAACAGCAATATCCTGCTTTAGTTTTTCATCTTCTTATCTTACTTTTAGGTTTCGGGTATATAAGCTTGAAATTTGGCATGATTATAGGTAATAATTGTAACAATTCAGTGAGGAAATGATGCCAGCATTGGGACACACACAACATGTCATTGTGTTTTTTTTGTAATTTTGATAGTTTTACCTTTTTATTTTTGTGTGTCTTTCATGAATAAAAGTATTTCTTCTTCTTCTTTCTTTCTTTCACTAGTGGTCAGTTAACAGTGACGCTGTTTGTACATTAATTTGGCTTGGACTGAAGCCGGATGCCAACATAATACTACAAATTTCTGTTATATTCAAGATTAAGCGACGGGCCATTTTAGATTTACCTATTTTAGTTTTATCTATAGGGAGATTTAGATTAATTTTCAGATTTTTTTTTAAATTATACCGATATTTTTGCTCGCCGAACGTAACGCTATAGTGATTGACATTATCATTACGTACGCGACTCGGCCGCCTTGACCCAACTATTTATATCCGATAGCCTTAAAAAGATTAGGTTCGTGTTTTTTCTTACACTTGCTTTGCCAATTGGGAAAGAGGAAGGAGACAAAACATCAATAAACTGCAAGGCTGACAATATTTTTTGTGATAATAAATATCGCTTTGTTTTATCCATACCCTTATTGTTAACGTTACGGTAGCTTTAATTGACTTGACAGGTAAAGTAGCCGATTTAAAAATAGTATTATAATAAGAAGATTTAAGACCAAATAAAATAAATGTTATGAGTTTGAGTTTAAAAGAGAGGCAACTAATCTCTAATTGAAAATTACTATTCTAATTAGGTAAAAAGGTTTTTCTCTTATAAACTATTGTTAATACAATTTATTAATGTCGGTGTTAATAGGACAAATTAAAAACATAAATTGCGATTTCTCGTTGCTTATAATAATTCTAACATAATGCAAATCTAACCCTTATCTACAATAATAAATTATATCCACAGGCTTGTGATGAAATATTCGAGGCATCTAACGACTTCTTCAAGATGCGTACAGTCAGCATCAAATACATAGAAGCAGCCAAAATGGCCAAATTTATCGCAACACAACCTTATTCCTATAGTAATAAAGATGTGTTGCGATATATTTGGCCACGTTCGCTGCTCCTATCTATTTGATGCTGACCGTACATAACTGTTAAACCCGTCAAGTCCCAAGCACAGAAAGAGACAGAAATATATGACTTTTATAGCTCCATCCCATTCACTGACTTGCCAGGATATAAACAGTACATTTTTTTAGGGTGCCAACGGAACCCTATTAATAAGCGTCCGCTGTCCATCCGTCCGTCTGCCAGCGGGCTGTATCTCATGAACCGTAATAGGTAGACAGTTGAAATTTTCAAAGCGTGTGTATTTATATTGCCGCTATAACAAAAAAAAATATAGTTAAAGGGGAGAGCACACGTAATTTTATCGGCGTTTTTTGCTCGAGCTTAACAATCGCTGTATCTTGTGTTGTATGATGGTACGTAACCTTGGCACTTGGCCGGTTATTTTGTTTTTAAAACTTCTATAGATTAATAGAAAAATCATTATCATCGATATATAGTAACTAACGCTTCGCAAAGCTCTGTTCTTAATCCTAACGAGCCTTCGCTGATTCGTTCACCCTTGAGCGGAAGCGCGCCGACTATTCAATCTTTTAGACATAATTATAGTCTGATACGGGACGAAGATGTCGAGGGATGGAAGTGGCTGCGCGTACTATGTTGAAAATTTGTTGTATTTTTCCGTTTTCCATTGCCTCCTTTAGCCTACCAGAGCCCTTAGCCAAGATGCCCATCGCTAACTAGCGTTTCTATTCGTTTAGTTTTTAAACCAATCGCGTCACCGGTAAATCACGTGACTCTTCGTATCACGTGATCTACCAATGACGCGATTGGTTTAAAAACTAAACGAATAGAAACGCTAGTTAGCGATGGGCATCTTGGTTAAGGGCTCAGTTGTGGGTGGTTGCGGGCTCTTCTGGTTGTTAATGTCACCATGTCACGCCGTCTGATTATTCTTATAAGTTAGAGATATTTATGCGAATTGAATCGTTAAAATGAGTGTTTGTTATTACGTGCACCACAGATTATAGGTTCTAGAAGTACTTATTATGTTTAACCTTCTTAGGTGCTACTAGAAACATGACCCTACAAATTTTTTTTTGCAAAATTTTATAATAACCATAGCTATAAGCACGTACTAACCATCGTTATGAGTCTGTAAAGTTACTTGAAATAAAATAAAATAAATATAGTAAGTTATTAGGGAATTTAGGGGTATTTTACTTATGCGCTCAGGCATGCGCATAGATAGGCACGCGACGGATATTGCATATAATTGTTATCACAAAAAAATTAAAAAAGAAAAGTTCTCAAATATCTGTCTAATATGTACCACTAAAGACATTTACCAGGACAATGACATTACGGATTTTTTTTTAATGAAATGCGCCGTTCATTCAATTGTATGAAAATAGAATTTGGTCGTAAAATTAAAATAAATTTCGTTTGATGCGTTATGTTCTTTTTTTTTATTTATCATTTGCGATCGGTCGCCAGACCATGTGCGAATATGTTGGGTTATAATGGCAATGTGGCAAAAGGCGGCCAGCGCCACCTCTGCCAATTAGAGTACGTGGTCCCTTTTCAGTCTTCTGACCACCGTTGATGGGTCTATTAGTGCGGCGACTAGTGGGTCCTTATGATGAGTAGGCGTTCCTTGTGTTGAATGTTCATTTCGGCATTATATTCCTTTAACATGTTGAGTTAGTGATCTTACTACAGACAATGTGACCACGAGAAATGGCCAATTGACTACTTGCTGTTAATAGCGTTTTAAAAAAGTTATCTAAGTCGCTTCCATTTATATAACATCGTCACCCTACCCCCTTTAGAGGGGGTGGCTCGGGAGATTCTCTTGAAAAAAGTCTCAATAACTCGTCAGGACGGCGAATGACATCGTTAGTCGAAGTGGCACGAAGAAAAGGCACTATCTGCACGATAGCTATTGGTCGTACAGGGTGTTGTATATTAGTGAACACGGATTTTTAATATGGGTTTTATTAATCTGTTGAATATTTAATATTGGGTAGTTTCCATGGAAATTATAATTATGAATACGACAATACTTTAATATACATATATTGAATAATATTTAATAATAAAAGTACAAATGTATGATAATATTCATTATACATGAAGGTAACATAAAATATACAGCGGCACCAATAGGAGTTGGGCGGAGGACTTCACTCCGCCATGACGCGTCATTAAGTCCGAAACCTGATTTTATTTTATTTTTTGGTCAAGCAAACCCATTATCAATAAAAAAAAAAAAACAATTAATGTGACTTTAAACAATAAATGGGTGATTCCTTTTTCAGCAATATTGATTTCGCTTTGTCTACCTATGTAGTAAAATAAAATGTAATAATCTAGTAAATTTAGTAAAACGAAACTAATTTTTTACTACCTTTATTAGTTTGGGTATCAAATTCTATCATCTAACTAATAATTAAGATTCAAATGAAACTGAGTAAAAGTAAAATTATTGTTAAACTTAGCGTACGGCCTTGATGTTTATTATCACTTAGAATAATAAAATAATAAGTGTCTAAATCTCCTCGTCTTAAAAACAGAAATGAAGGCCTACGCGTATGTTCCTTATTTCAAATCATACTTTAAAAATGGTATAAACTGTGGACCTTACATTGCAAATACCGAGGACCCTAAAATAGTCTGATCCAACATATGGACCTAAATACAAAAATTCCTAATACAAACTGGTATTCATAAGAACTTATAACAACAACTTAAAGTAAAATATGGTTACAAAACATGTTGATAATTAATCTTCAAAAATAAAATCAACCTGAACATCGTATTGGCTAGATCTGAATAACTCTCGCAAAAAGTCGCGACTATGTTCATTTCGCGTAACGTCTACTCAAACTTTCGCAACTTATTTTTAACTCTGTGTTGCAACCATTAGAGTCCAAAATCGCAGTCGTAGTGCTGGGTTGTTCAAGATACACTCGAGTCGACCCGTGACCACGCATCACTTGCTGACGAGTGCTGCGCGTTTTGAATTTCGAATGATTTTTCGAAATTGGAACGCAGCGGGTGGTTTGTTAGATAAGTTTATATTGAGAATTGAATTTCATGAATTTTTTCAATAAAATAAGATAAAGTCACTGAATTACTTTGCTTTACTTATTCTAATAAGTAGATGTTGTCGAGTATTTTATCGGAAGGTAACGAATTTGATCCTTAGTGATCGAAATACAGTTTCATAAAAAATTATAGTTGATTAAAATAAATTGCATTTATAGAGCCTAGTAGAGCTCATAATTTCATTTACAGTAAATAGTACGGTAAGTACACTACCCGTAAAATATATTGTATGTTTTTTAATTACTTATCTAGTTATAATTTTATTGCTAAAAAAACGGCATGTAGCGCCTCCCGCAAATTCGGTTCCGAAAATATATGTTTATCAACAAGCATACTACATAAAGTATCACAGAATTATTTCAGGAGAAATTAAAACTGCATAGGAAATTTGGGTAATAAACTCCATTTTACGGTGACCCTTAAATTGGCAACGTGCATCATAGACCATAGTGCACATAACATAACATTTACTTTTTGTATTTTTTTTGTGACAAATTTTTTATGCTTTTTTTATTCTAAAGAGGTTTGAACACCCGACTTTTTTATTTTTGCCAATTTAAGGGTTAAGACTGTATAAATTTACCAATCACCTGTATATCTCCAAGATGATGTTGACATGGAGCGTAGCGTAAGGCGTTGGCAATGCGTTGTAATATGCTGGCACGCAGGTTTGCACGCTGTGACAGGAATGTCAAGATGACTCTGTTTAAAGACTCAGACTTTTTACACGTGTTGCCTGTGGACCAGATGGACCAGAGGACTGTCAACGCCTTACGAGTCCAGTGCACCAACGGGTTTGGGCCATACACAGTCACAGAAAAGTTATCTCTCCTGATCCAGAAACTTAAGGACTTTGAAACCAAATTTTTCTGGTTAGGATATATCCGCGTAATGGCAGTCTGTAGTTTTGGCCTGTATCGAAATTATACGAGTTAGAAACTCCCACGTCGTTAATTTTTAGGAACAGGAGGGACAATGTTGAACCTAACTCTGTGTATGACCCGTTTAGGATGTTGTGATTGCCGCGTTTCTGCAGCGTATCGGCAATGTTTGCTGCACACACCTATGGCTTCACGGCCATTGTACCAAAGAGAGTTGCCTCCCTGATGCACCGAGTGTGTGACAGTCCAAACAGTCTCCTGGCCGCTGTGATGTCTGACCCGGCCAGTAGAATGTCAATGCACTGGAACTCCATTCACTTGGAGTCCAGATGCAACATTTAGAATTTATCTTACCGACTGTTTCACAATCGTCAAGTGAAGCATATCTGTCAAATAAATTTAGCCCTTACCCTTTCTTGCACTTGAAAATAGACAAGGAGAGGGCTATTTTTATTTGACAGATGAATTTACTTGTTGATTGTGAAATAGGCCCTTAATATTTTATTGTCTAAGGTCGGAGTTCACCAACCAATTTAACGGACTGTTAAATCCTAATCGGCTATTAGCCAATACATTTTGACAGCCGTCAGACCTCTAATCGCCTGTTTAGTCTCAGTTTCACCAATCGATGTTAAATGTTAATCGACTGTTAGTTCATCTGTTTGACAGTTGAATGTATGACCTAACAGTCGATTAACTTTAACATCGTATGGTGACATTGGTACTTAACTTTTGATGAACTCCGACCTTACTAACATAGTTGTAAGTTCCTGTAACATTAACCCTATGAACAAAGTCTGAAATAAATAATAATAATAATACGAGTATATATTATTTAACTCATTTTTAGGTAAGTAGAACAAAGTTGAAATTGAAATATCTTGCACTCAACCTACTACAGTAGGTATCTAATGAGATCATGATTTTTGATATTCTGAGCATTGTCCATATCCGCATCTTACCTGATAATATTTCCTAAAGCAGTTTGTATACTATTATCTTCCGGTGATAGCCTAGAAATATGGCCTAAAATCTCGCTTTTTGGCCACATTCTAAATTATCATACTATTGTTGACGTCAGCTCTTGTTCAATTGACATTAAGAGATATGATAATAATACAAGATGTGCTTAAGCATTAGATTACAGGCCTGGCATGTAAATGTGACGTTTCTAGCTCGGACTCGAGTAAACCGAGGTTACTTTTTGCCAAGCCGCTGTGACTGTAACTCATTTACAGCAAGACACGACACCGCTATTATCACTCCATTACGTCCGAGTGCTGTCCGAAAGGACTAGAGAGGCTAGATGTAACTAGAACTTTAAGTTAAACTAAACAATCACACGAATAAAGTGACAGCACGAATAAATAGTTGCTAGAGTAATTACTCTAGCAAAACCGAATAAAATCTCTTAGTAATAAAAAGCCGGTCAAGTGCGAGTCGGACTCGCGCACGGAGGGTTCCGCACATCCTTGTAGGTATATAAATAGTTCGTAAATCATGGGAATGCAATAAAAACTAAGTCCAGTATAAACTGATACGCAATAAGTATGCACTTTCGTACTTAGTGAGTGTTAGTATATACTGGACTCCTTTTTTATGTGATATAACCACAAATTAACGGTTTTCGGATTTTTTCCTTTACTTGTGCTATAAGACATTGCTTCTTGCCAAATTTCATGATTCTAAGTCAGCGGGAAGTACCCTATAGGTTTTGATTCCCCTGAGAATCCCTTAAATATGCGGCATAAACGGCCGTATCTTTTGATTGCGTTGACTTAGATGTTGGATTTTTACACTGATCCAAGGGATTGCAGACGTAAGTATTTTTTATGAATTTCAACTTGATACCTTTACGCGTTGCTGAGAAAAAGGGTCTTGACAGACACACAGACAGACGGACAACAAAGTGATCCTATAAGGGTTCCGTTTTCTTCATTTGTGGTACGGAACCCTAAAAGTAATAAAAGTCATACACTTAAGACGATACACTTTTATTTTAAAGCGTTCAGGCTTACGTTAGAATATGGAAAAGATTAATTTCCCTGGCACCTGTTAAATTTTATCTAGTGCATGCATTGATACGCCCGCAGTTGGGCCAGTTGGGCCACACTATGCCCACGCCGTGTGTCGCCACCCGCTGGTTTCATACAATTAGCCGTCACGCGGGGCGGAAGCAATATAATCAATCATATACTAAATGTATGAAACCGATTTGCGTGGCGACCCGCGGCATAATAAACTTCAACGGATCTAACATTACATAGTGCTAACTACATTCTACATAAGCAAGTAACGATAAAAAATTGTACTTATTCTATTTTTTAAAGGTGAAGTCATATTATTTCATTTGAACATTTGTGACGTTCTCAATATAAAGGAACCTAATGGAGGCAGGCGGTTACACCGTTTTTAGAACTGTTACCATAGTATTCGTATAGTTACAAGAATAAGAACAGCGTAACTGCCTTCCTCCATAAGGTCCCTTTATATTGAGAACGTCACATTTGCTATTTTTATGTAATTCCTCTATTTTGACCGCCTTGGATTTCTAGCTGGTTATGATTAATTGATGAGCTAGAGAATGAGCTTTTCCGGTCGTCAAAATAAAGTGTGATAAAAATTAAAAAAAAAGTACACCATACTCGACGGCTCATCTAGTTTCCCTAGCCACTAATGTCCGAGTGCATTTAGACCAGTGTAACAAAGCACGACATTTCTGACCTACCTCGCGTGCCCTTGACCCGACCTTGCAACAAACCTTTTTCTTTACGATTTGCGTAATAAACTTTGAATGGGAAAAGCTCGTTTTCTTTCCAAAGAGCTTTACTAACTAATTTTTTATTTATTTCCAAAGAATATGATTGATCTAATTTTTTGTTAAAAATTTGTTAATTTTTTTCATTTGGAAGTATCCAAAGATTACATCTATCTCAATAAGAAGCTGAGGAAAAGCGCTATCAAGAACAAACTTCGTTTATTTAATTAGAAACCTGTTATTAATTTATTATTTATTTAAACTTTCTTGCACAATACATAAAGTAAGTACAAATTGCGGACTCAGCGCCTAAAGGCATCCTGTATATACCAGACAACCAGTCAACCAATGGGTCAAACAAACGATTTAAACCTATTTTGAATTAAATCAGTTTATGTTAATCATAAACTAAGGCGTCCTAAGTCAACGTGGCGACGCTCAGTGGACCAAGAGCTCCAGCTCTGAGCGTCCAGAGACTACAGTCTCTGGGCATGTCTTGGGAGGAAGTCTGTGACGCAGCACAGGGTCATTTCAGGTGGAGAGCTATATTACGAGCCCTACATACCAGCAGGGGATAATCGTATCTAAAGAAGCAGAGAAAAAGATGTTAATCATAAAGCAACAGGGTTAAAATACTTATTCTATTAAACGGTGATTGTTTGACTGTCTTTTATTTGACTAAGTACCTGTTTTACAATCGATAAGTAAATTCATATGTCAAATAAAGATAGCCCTCTCCTTGTCTATTTTTAAGTGTAAGAAAGGGAAAGGGCTTAATTTATTTGACAGATATGCTTTACTTGACGATTGTGATACAGGCGGTAAGTGTGTTGAAAAGTTGACCACAGATAATGGCATCTATTTATTTGCGGTGGTAACTGAATATATTTTTTATCCCCTTAGGTAATTAAAATCAATAAAAGTTTATTTTGGTGCATAAGCATGTTTATGTTTAGCCTTTAAACCTATTTCCACGAATTCTTTACTATGTTAAATATTAAATCATGTCGTGAATCTAGTGCACTATATTTTACGATTTTCCTGTTTTATAGCAAGTTCAAGGAAATATTATAAATTCTCAAGTACGATCATGAAAATAAGGTTTGCTTTGCAGTTTTGTTGAAAGTGACAGTACGTTGTAAGACACTGAAAGTTGGTTTATTTAACAAAAACGTTTTGATATACATTTGTCGTACTCTCTCACTCAGCACTCTTTTTTTTAATGGCTTTGATATCTTTTAGCCAATTCTCTTTTTTTTGGTCTCCATTTTTAAGTTTTTCATCCAGAAAAATAAAAAATCTTTCCATTTCATATATAACTAGCACTCAACGAATGGAACTAGGTAAAGCAGCAACAAAAATCAAAAGCAAAATCAAATTCTACATTCAAATTTTAAACAAACTTATCTACTATTCAAAAACAAAAGAAAAACCAAATTCGAATTTCAAATTCTGATTTCAAATTCAAAAGTCCCGTGGCCTGTACGCTGGTAACACTTGAACAGAAGGTATCGTCGATATTGGATCGACACGCGACGCTAGCATGCGATCGACTGCAGTCTTGGATTGATTTAATGCTATAGTTGAATCGTTGTATGGAGATGGCTTTGATAAAAATGCCATTGGGGTTACTAGTGCAGTGGGTTTCTAAGACAGTTTCTTTTAGTTGACTTATAAATATAAGTAAAAATATGCACATTTATTTATGATAAAATTAGGTTACAAAAACGAATGTCAGAGAGACTAATCCTGTCGAGATTCATAAAAAAACTCCAAACGAAAACTGCTTTTGGTATAGGGCCATAATAATTTGCAAAAAAACGCATTTTTGTAGTATCTTAACAATTGTGACCATCGTGCAAACGGAGAGACACAAGTATAGGTTTAAATACTTACGAGCAGTGTTGTCAGTGTAATTTCTCATTGGGCTTGAACCCAAAACGTAGAAAAGCAGGTCATAATGACATTTCAAAAGAACTTTACATCAAAATCCCTCTCCACATAACCTAGCACTTATCAAAGACAACTATTCCTAGACCGCGGAATGCAACAGCTATCTTTTGTCTATAGCTCGGGAAGCGTATATTTTTACTGATAACGCTGCGACCTTCTTGTTGATTTATTTGTTCTTTGTTGTCGTTTGGAATTGCATTTTGAATTTAGAACAATGAAATCCATTCATAGATACCGTTAAGCTGTAAACTGTATACTTGACGTACCAATTTACCATACGATGTTAAATGTTAATCGACTGTTAGTTCAAACATTTTGACAGCTGTTAACACTGTAATCGTCTGTTAAATAAGTGGTTTAAAACGCTCGTAGTTATGCTTACAATAATATTTCGACCATTGTTACATTTGGCAAAAAGTGACAAAGCAGTGCATACAAGCATACTTTAAATATAATAGGAACGTAGTGCGTTTGTAAATAAAGAAGGCGGTTAATTTTTGATCGTGCAAAAGGTTTTGACACACTATTTTCATTTCATCGAAATGCATTTCTCGCCGCATGAGTTAACATTTTTTGGTACTACCTAACTTAACCTTACCTACGTAATTTATATTTAAGATAACCTGAAAACAACATGGTTTCAGCAGAAATGAGCTTTCAATGAAGCGAAATAGGTACGTTTATAAATCGTTAACAAGTATGTAACTATTACCACAATTGTTTAACACGAATCTATCACCTATTGAGTTAATAAATAAATGAATATCAGGGGTCAATCTCACACAAATTGACCTAGTCCCAAACTAAGCTCTAGATTTGTACAACGGGTACACCATACACCTAATTATAATAATTTAATAATCCAGCCTATATACGTCCCACTGCTGGGTACAGGCCTCCACCCACAATGAGAGGGTTTGGGCTATAGTTCCCACGCGGGCCCAGTGCGGATTGGGAACATCGCACACACCGTCAAATTTATTTGCAGGTGTGTGCAGGTTTCCTCACGATGTTTTCCTTCACCGAAAAGCACATGGTAAATTTACAAATTATATTTCGCACATAAATTCCGAAAAACTTAGAGGTGCGAGCCCGGGTTCGAACCCACGACCTTTTGCTTAAGAGTCAGCAGGTCAAACCATTAGGCTACCACGGCTTTTTTACACCTAATTAAATATATAAAGTCTCGGGAACACGGCGTTTATCACACTATTAGCTCTTACCAGTACTCGAACCCGGGACGGCTAACTTCGAAATCGTTTACAAGTAAACTATTACCACAACGGTTAAGCACGAACCTATCACTATTAGGTGTGCGTGCACTTAACGTCGGCGATCGTCCGCGGTAATGGCGGTGTTCCTATTAGTTTTTATTGTTTCTTCCTTTCCTTATTACTTGTTGTGCTTTCGATGTCGGAATCAAATGTCGGGAGATAGGATAGAGGGTTAATATTAGAAACTAAGGCTAAGTGAATTGGAGTTTTCGAGAATAATGCGATTGAAATCCCATTGAACTACCTCAGCGGGCTTAACGAGATAAAATTTTGACAGGTGCTAGAGAAATGAATACATCTATTCCATATTCTAACGTAAGCTTAACGATTAAGGTTTAAAATAAGTGTCTCGTCCTGACTTTTGTTACCTTTTATTACTAACCGACTATAGATTTTCACTTTATTATAGCGATTTGATCAAGACGGGACACTTTTATTTTAAACCTTAATTGTTAGTCTTACGTTAGAATGTGGAATAGATGTATTCATTTCCCTAGTACCTGTCAAATTTTATCTCGTGTATGCATGCTAAGCCCCCAGAAAAAAATATTTACTACGTTAGAGGAGGTTACATGATCAGTATTTCATCAGTTCAGTCCGTCAGTCTGGTCAAACTTTCCATCCTTCAGAATAACATAGCTGATGTAATACTAGTGTGTAACCTCGATCTGTCTCAGGGTTACTAGATAATAGTCTCATGCTTGTAACCAGAGAGCGAATGAAAGAGGTTAATAAATGTTATCCATAGAGGCGACTTGTTTTTTCAAAAAAAGGAAGAGGTACAATTTGACTATTTTTTTTACTTTTATTTAACTTGCAATGTTCGTATGTATATTGTCCGTTTCAAACGTTACCGTCCGTTTGTTTTTTTTTAAATTTTATATGCTACTCTCATTTATCAGCATTGTATTATGTAAGAGCTTCAAATAAAGCCACTATACGTCGACTACACCTCATTGACGCAGCGCGACTATAACCTATAAACAAAATGGCCGCCATTGGAATAAAATCAGCATTAATTCGTGGTACCGACGTAGGTAACGGCCACTCGGGCGCATTGTGGGCATAAATCGACAGTTATGCTCACTCGATTTAATCGACCTTTTAGAGTACAGGTTAAAGAGATGAAATAGTAAATGCGAAAGGTAAAAGATCGATGTATAGTTAAGCAATAAAGATTTTAACGTAAATGTGAAAGGGTGTGTGTTTGTATGTTTGTCCGTCTTTCACGCTGCAACGACTGAACGGATTTGGTTAAAATTTGGAATGGAGATAGCCTGAGTTCCGGGGAAGGACATAGGCTACTTTTCATCCTGGGAAGCTTAAAATTTCCCGAGGGAGGAGCGATAAAGGACTTCTACGCGGATGGAGTCGCGGGCAGGCGCTGGTAATAATATGAATGCGAAAGTAACTCTGTCTGTCTACCTGTCTGTTCGTAACGCTTTCACGGCTAAACCGCTGAACTGATTTTGATGAAGTTTGGTACGAAGATAGCCTGAGTTGCAGGAAAGGACATAGGTTACTTTTTATCCCGATAAATAGGACAGTTTCCTAGGGAGCAGCGATAAACTTCAACGCGGACGGAGTCGCGGGCAAAAGCTAGTGGACTATAAATACTCTTAAGTGGCAATCACCACATTAAGCATCAAGCAGAATATAACTTGGATCATGTTGCCAATTTCATTCCGAACAGCGCCCAATTTTTTTCCAAATTCGTCACTTACCCCTGGCACAAAGTAAACACATAGTGGTACAATCAATAACGGCAGATTTATCTGCGGGAGGCTTATTAGTGGCCAGACGACTCAGGAATGTGGGCTTAGGAGTCTCACAGATACGAACAGGTTGAGCAAATCAATAAATAAATCTGGAGGCAATTTCCCGCAAACTGACTTGGTAAGGCTGTGAGTATGAGACAACGATATACATTTTTTATAATTTATTATAAAAATGTCGAAGGCAATTAGGACGGTAAAAGACGCAGAGGATCAAATAAATACCCGTGATCATGCCTGATAATTATGATAATAAAAAACTAAGATTTAATCAAGACGACCAAATAATGTAGTCGTACTTAGATACTACCTAAATGGGCTCTCTTAGATGTATCTAACACTAACCAAACCTAAACCGAGTATGAATATGAAACGATTCATAAAGAGTGTTAAAATGCAACCAGTTATAACACTCTTCGAGGGTTTCTTTTGACTCGTATCTAAATGCATAAGGGCGAGTCTATTTTAAACGTATAAAAAACACGAATTATGCGCTTTACATTATTAGTAACATTACCTAATACCGTTTACTTTTTTTTCATCTAAATTGCGTCAACGGTATCTCGTTTTTTTTTATTTGCCAGTTCTACAGCTACGGCGAGCTGCAGACAAATTTAGCCAATATACAAAAGTCGCAAGAATGCGACAAAGTATTGGTGTATAAAAACCAAATGCGGGCGCCTTCTCCCGTTTAATATACTCCTCTGTACTAGCGGCGACGCAAGTGTTAGCGCATTTAATTAGTTTCATTTTGTTAGGGTGAGCGAGAGTTCTAACGTAAAGGAAGCGAAGGAAGGAACGAATGACACGTGAATTTGACACGCAGAAATCGCTGTTTTTTTCTGTAAGAAGGAAACTAAGGGCCTGTTTCACAATCAACAAGTAAATTCATCTGTCAAATAAAGATAGCCCTCTACTGGTCAATTTTCAAGTGTAAGAAAGGGGCTTAATTTATTTGACAGATATGCTTTTCTTGACGATTGTGAAACAGGCGGTAAATCTTACAGTTGAATCAAATTAAACATATTTTATGTGAAAACAAACACATAACGATTTTTGCACGCGTAGAGATACACTGGTAGTTAATGTGTTCAGTAATTTACTGACAGCAAACTTCTTGAGTTGTGAAGCATTCATAATTTTTGTATGAAAAGAGGATATACTCCAAGCTCTAAAATGTTTTCAAGAATGTTCAAAGTATTTTTATCAAAAGATTTTCAAAATTTGGAAATGTTTTTTATTACAATATACATTTCATTTAACTTATTACCGTTATAGTGTAGGTAAGATACATTTGAAGTGCTTTACTCTCCTGCTGCTTACCAAAAATTGCTTGCTGGCATGTCACTTAAACATCACTATATAAACTAATTAATTTTTCTTCTATTTTTGGTTACTAACACTTTTCTCCTCACGCGTCCAACATATGTCACAGGGTGTACAATAAATAAATAGTCGGAATTCCGAAGTGACCAGCGCGCCCAATAAAAGGCGGCGGATAAATATTGCGCCGGACATTTGGCGAAATGGCTAGTTTGTTTTGGTTGCGATTAATACGGAAATCTAGTTAAGGTTAGGTTTTTTCATCCAAATTGTATGGAAGTGTATGATTAACAAATACACGATAATAACAATAATTATCATGTAACAAAGTTAAATCAAAACTATATTTTTTTCTCATGCTATAAATTATTGTCAATTAAATTAATTTGGTATTAGTAAAATTATAATTATTTTGAAACAAAAACAACATGACAGAAAATGTTTTAATTTTTCCTTGATAAAAAAACATGCTCGGAATTATTATCCGCACTAAAAAAAATTTTTGAGCTAGCAAAGTCTTTTTCAACATTTTCGCTTCGCATTATTATTTCTCAAGATTAAACTGCTTCCCTAATAACTACCCCCTGTAGGTACATTAATTGTAGTACAGACTATAAGGTATATAGTACATGTGAGTACAAAAGTGCCAACAGGTAGTTAATTCAGCCCCACTGTACCCGTGTCCCTGTACAGGCATTGCGGAGCGCCTCGGGCGAAGTACACTCGGACAAATATTTTTCTGCCGTTTTTCTTTTAATCATTTTTATTTTATTTAAATAAATTAAATCGTATTTTTTTTAATAATCTGCGTTTATTTTCAGGAGTCTAGGGACTATTTCCAACACTCTTACGTAGTAAGTGAAGGCCTAGGACAAATTAACTACCCATTTATAATTCACCTTTACCCGGTGTCTCCGCTCCCATCTATATTTTTTTTCGAAAGAGGTATTCGTTTTCACTGTGTACTGTATTTCACCAAATTATTTAAGCCATTCATGCATAACTAAAGAACAAACAACCTCTTACATTTTCATAGTAATATAAAAGAATAGAATATAATAAACGCGGTTAGCCTAGTTGGTAGTGACCCTGCCCACAAAGCTAGCGGTCCCGGGTTCGAATCCCGTTACGGGCAAATATTTTTGTGATGAGCGCGAGTATTTGATCCTGAGTCATGGATGTTTTCTATATATTTAGTATGTATTTCTCTGTGTAAGTATGTATATCGTTGCCTGGTACCCATAGTACAAGCCTAGAGCTTAGTTTGGGACTAGGGCAATTTGTGTGAGATTTTCCCTGTTATTTATATATAATTAGAATTAAGTGCATAGATATTTTATTGTAAAATAAAGTTAATAAGTACCAGGCGCTCATAAAGCTGAAAGGCTATCCGGTACAACTGTACGCCTAGCGCAAACAAAAGAACGACTCCGAAGCACAAATCTTAATCTTAGCATTCATTATATGGAACAAAATGGCGAACCTGAATTTATTCTAGGTTACCTTGCGCAGTTTATGAGCTGGTAGCTTCACTTTAACAGGCTCCCAAAAATATTTTGTTTATTATATTTATTGAGTGCTTTTCAATCAGTCTAAAACATTTTGCACGTGCGTTTCAATTAGTCTAAAAATGTGTAACATTTATTTATCATAACATTCATTTGGAATAATGCAATCCCTACTAATATTATAAATGCGAAAGTAACTCTATCTGTCTGTTACCTCTTCACGCTTAAACCCCTGATTAAATTCAGATTAAATTTTGCATAGAGATAGATTTTAGTCCCGGGAAGGACATAGGATAGTTTTTATCCCGGAAAATTTGATAGTTCCCGTGGGATACACGATAAACGACTTCTACGCGGACGGAGTCGCAGGCAAAAGCTACTTTGATAACATAAGTATGGAATCAACATAACACTAACATTATTGGAAGAGATCCCATTTAGGGATAAGTTCGCCTTTGTACTTTTTGTTACGATGTCACTCTATTATTTTACTTGTACTTTTTGTGCAATAAGGAGTTTACATGCATGCATTATTTAAACTACGTGAGCTGTTAATAAGACATTCGAATTTGTACTTCACTCTCACTCGCTCTCATTCTCTGATGCGAGACGCTAAGACCTTACCCGAACTTGAATCCTATTCTAAGTGCTCACAGGCTGTACATACATTGATCTGTTTATTCCCCGCAACTTTAAAATGAAACTTGTACGCATCAAATAATCTCGTCTAGAATGGAACCTGCACCGACTACACTGAACACACCGCCCACGAGCCAGGTGTACTAGGCAATCATACTGCGGCATATAACGAGGGAGAATATTACTCGATCGGCCGCAGGCGTTTTTAATTTTCCACGAGATCACCTCCCTGTTTTTTCGGAGTCTCCATAAAAGATGTATCTTGAGTACGGATATAGATTTTATGTCGGGACGTTTGAGGTTTATGTAAATTTTGTGAGATTTTTGTTATATTAGATATTTAAATAGTTATTGTTAAGAGCTTTGTCAGTAGCTTTTTTTTACTTCTTTTACGATGGTAGGCTCAATATAAATAGAACGACGCGATCAATTCAAGAAATATCAACACATGCGAAATTGAAATTGTTTGTATGTCTTATCACGTTAATACATCAACAGTTTTTTACAACCGACTCAAAACAGGGTTGTTGTGTTTGAAATCTTAATCTGTGTGTCTCTTATTGCTTAGAGCAACGATTTCAAAATTATTTTTAATCTAAAATTCGTCAAAGAGTGACCAGCTCTCAATTAATTGGATTTTCTCTCAATGTAGATTCATTCACACAGTTACCTAAAGTAATTGGATATTTGAAAACTGTTTTTACGAATATCAGATCAAATAAATTTTCTTCTTTATCACCATCATCACCACCTACCTATCAAACGGGTCTCTATTGTTTGTCATAAATTCATATGCCAAATCATCTAATGTATCATTTGCCATAATCATCATTTGACATAAAGGCTTTTTTCTGAAACCATATAATTTTCAGGATTGTTATAAAATAAACCTACCCTAACCTTCCATGCAATAATGATCTTTTAAATAATCGTGAAATGTTTAATGTTTTAGAAAAAAAAAATTGAGAAAATGAAATGTATGGCAAATAAAATGAGATGGCAAAAAAGGGATCCCCTATTAAACTTGAAAACCATTAAAAACAATGCAAACTCCTATACAGCTATGTACCCTAACTAACCCCCAATCAATCTTTCCTCAACGATAAAAAACCTGTCAATTATAATTGTAAACAATACCAAGTACCAGGCGCTCAGAGCCGTGCAAGGGGCTAAGACGGTGAAGTGCTCTTGAACTCCTCGATAAGGCATCGATCTCTTGCGAGTACACTTCACGTGATCTCTGTTTTCCTGGTACACGAACAGGTTTTGATGATGAAATGTTTTTCTTGGGGGCTGTATTTGTCACATCCGTATAAAAAAAATACTCACGGCCCTCGATAAAACTAAGCTAAGAACCATGCTGATTGAACTAGCTTTAAAAAATTCTGTTAAAATCATTCAATTTAGAACACATTAGGCATGGGTTATAACTTTTATAAGTATTTCCAAATAAAAAGACATACTTTTTGCTGTTTGTTGTAATCATTGATAGCCGGGAAAAATGCTATAAACCGTAGCAGTATTTAAGAAATATTTTAACATTTTCACCATTTAAGATGCTGTAATGAATAGCCGACGCGGTTAGCCTAGTTGGTAGTGAACCTGCCTACGAAGCTAGCGGTCCCGGGTTTGAATCCCGGTATGGACAAATATTTGTGTGAAGAGCGCGAGTATTTGTTCCCGAGTCATGGATGTTTTCTATGTATTTAAGTATGTATTTCTCTATATAAGTATGTTTATCGTTGTCTAGTACCCATAGTACAAGCCTAGAGCTTAGTTTGGGACTAGGTCAATTTGTGTGAGATTGTCCCGTGATATTTATTTATTTATTTATTTATAGTATAAACAAAATCATACAAGCTTCAACTTAACCAAATGTCGAGATTTATTAACGCTCTCTAAAGGAGCGTCCTCACTAAGAGCATTCTTACCCGAGCATTTGTAAACGAGCAATAATTTCAATAATTTGTAAGCTTTGTACGCTCGGCTCAACGTCCACACCACTCGAACATTCGACGCCGAATGCTCATTACACGCGAATGCTCTCAGTGGGGACGCTCCTTAAAAGAACCGAGCTCTACAAAAGATAGTCATTAAGGTTTTTCCAGAAGTTTCCAAAAAGACAAAGTTTGAGTTCCGCGGCAAAGTTATCGTGTCTCATCCCAACCTCCCGAATCCTACATAAACCCATCAAAACACCGTAAACCTTTAACGGTTCCCTTAATCAAGAAGCCATCATTTTCATCTAAAACTTGACCATTACTATCCGTAATACACAGTATAAATATAGCTAAAGCAGTAAAGAAATTACGAACTAACGTTCAGAACGTCGCACTCACACAGACGCACGTCTCAACGAGACCCCTAAGCGGACATGGCAGTGCTGTCAGTGGCGGGTGTTGCGTCGAAACGAATGGATGAGACGTGCGTCTGTGTGAAGTTTCGAACGTTTGTTCTTAGTTTCTCTACTGCTTTAGCTATATTTATACTGTGGTAATACGATGATATTTATCACCAAAATGATATCACAGGCGGCCAAGCAATAATTATTACTAACATTATCGTAAAATACAAGGATTCTTCTAATAAAATGTGTGATGATGCCATTTTATGGGAAACAGGTACTTGGATTAGTGTAGGGGATATAATGTAATGAATGACATGATGGGTTTTCTATGTCGTGTAAGAAAATGCTTGGGTAAGGATAAAATAAATATTTTATGTATGGAATATGAATGTTTATCCTTATTTTTTTTAATAGGTACACATTTTTTTAAAATTGTATATGTTTAGCAGTTTATACATTTCAATCCCGATTTATTTTTGTTTTTTGATCGAATTCTACGTGATCAATGTGGGCATTTATCAACCTAATTCATGTTTGCTATTTTGCATCAAGTCAGTCAAAGTCAAAATATTTAATAAAAGATAAACTTTCAAACGTTAATATTTTTTTTATGCATTTTCTAAGTAATACGATTTTTACAATATTTTTTGTGTAAAACGTAAAATAATTACTGTATAAAAGATAACAATAATAAAAACCCCAATACGAAAATGCCACTGGCATCTGGCGAGGCTCAAGCTACCAAATACCAGTATTATAGACAGTACTGATTTCTGTATCTTGTTGCTATTCAATACATTTTTGGTTACGATTTGATGTAGTAGGTATGGTTACGGTTTTATGTGTATATTACAGTTCAAAAATGGCCCGAATGGCTTCGGGACAAGGATGGTACGGCCGTGCCTTTTTTTGCTTGACTTGGCGTGGGCACTACCGTGCCCCCAGATTTATCATAAACTATCTTTTGCCGCGACTCCGTCCACGTTTTCGATTATCGGTTTTCCTTCGGAAACTACCAAATATACCGGGATAAAAAGTAGCCTATGTGTTAATCCAGAGTATCAGCTATCTTCATCCTAAAATTCATCCAAATCCTTCTAGCCGTTGCGCGTGAAAGAGTAACAAACTAACACACAAACTTTCGCATTTATAATATTAGTAGGATAAACTAAACTAAACTAATCACTAATTATATAACAAAAACAAACCTATCTCACCCCCAAACATCTGTACACTCAACCCTGCCCAAACACGTTACACCATTAGTGTACAGTCGGCACGCAACTGATCGATACGTTCGCAAATTGTCTGCGGTACTGTCGGACGCATTTTCTTTTACGATCGCCGGACTGTTTACGTGCGCCACAAAGATATGGACGATTGTGTGGAGCTGCGAAACTGATCAGTTGGTTGGGGGAGGTATTTTATTCGGTCAAGCGGCTTCGCTCCGGGTCTTACTATAAAACGATTTCGTGAAAAATTATCTAACTAATGATCAGTGATCGGAAAAGGTACAGTATATTTACCGAAACTTGACGCTTGTTCATTCATGCGTGAGTGAGATGGGAACACATTATTGAATGAACATGCACCAAGTTTAGGTATAAATATACTCTACCTATTCAGATCACTGCTAATGATGGTAAAAACTGCATTAAAATCCGTTGCGTAGTTTGAAAGATCAAGCGTACGCAGGGATTGACGGCGGGAAGCGACTTTCTTTTATAATATGTAGTGATCAAGGTCCGGTTTTATAAAGGTCGTAGTAACTTCATACAATTTTTGACATTTCTGATCGGAATTTGATCTAACGGATTTTTATAAAACCCAGCCTTAATGACCTAATAAACTTTGTACTACTTTTTTCGATTTTACAGCTGTTGCTTAGGGTTCATTTCGGTCGATTTGAAGAGCGAGATACTAACAGAATCACATGGCAGGTGTCGTGTCGTGGGGCTTCGGTGCAGCGTACACGCTGCATATCCACGAAACCATGATAATTACGGTTTTAACGGAATTTGGGTAGCGTAAAATCATAAAATATTAACATCATTTTTTTAACAGTCTGCGGTCCTCTCCCATTATCCTACACATGTCTAAAAAAGATGTGTTTAATTTTGAAATTTCACATGTATATAGTTACTTTTCAAAGTTACATAATAGTCTAATTTAATAAAAATACCACATCTATTTATTCGCGCTTCTCTCCCGAAGCTAATAGCGATCGCCTAATAGCGGTGTGTGCTCGTAAAGACGGCCGCTTTATTGGCTCCCTCGACCGGCGAACCGTGAGCTCTGCACCAGTTCAATAGGTTACGTCCTAGGGTGCAATTTAAATTGGATTCGATTGCACTGCGACTACTATATCCATACTAGTCCTACATGTATGTATTATAAATGCGAAAGTTTGTCTGTCTGTTTGTTACGCAACGGAACATAACAATGCTAACACTGCTGGTTAATTATGATGTACCCTAAATAATTGGTTGGATTATTGTGTTTTAAGTAATTGTGATTACTTAACTCACGTGTTAGTCAGCGGCCCGACTCCTGACTATGTTTAAAGACATACTTTTTAGTGCTTCTCGCACAACTTATCAATTCGCACCCTCAATACAACACTGCACTAAGTCAAAATATAACATTTTTCAGAATCGACGAAAAAAATCGATTTTGAAAATTTTCGACATATTACAGTGTTGTACTGGGGGTGCGAATTGCTTGTAATTTTTAAAAGCTTCGTGAGCCTCAACACAATAAAAATAAATGAGGAGCTCTCTGGAGGTCTATGGATACATGTGTTGCTTAAAACAGTATTTTATATACTTTTTGTTACAGTAAAAAGTATACTGTAGTGAAAGACAGTATAATACTGTTTTAACAGTATAGTTGGGAACCCTAGTCTGGACTAACGCGTGAATAAGCAGTATCAGTGTTTATTGTGTTTTAATTATTAACTTTGGAAATTTGGTATGATTATAGAACAAACCCTATAGAATAACAACAAATACTAAAAAACAGCCAAATATGTACGGAACCCTCAGTGCGCGAGTCCGACTTGCACTTGCCCGGTTTTTTTAGTGAGGAGCTATTCATCCAAACAGAGCATTCAGAAGGTTCTCCAACCCCTAAAAAGAACATTAGGATAGACTCACCTCCCTAATCAAAATTCGAATAAGGCCTGTTAAAACCCCAAAACTAATTAACTTTAAACCCCCTAGTAAAACCCGCTAAGTACGATTACCCGCTAATCGAAACTCCTAGCAATTTTTGCTATATGAATATTAATCGTCGGATTCGTTAATCTCGTCTTGAGATAGTATGCGCGCCGGTTTCTTGCGAGTTACTGCCGCTAATTTATGCCGCGGCACGAACTATAGCATTTTAACTCCTTCGAAAAGCCCGCTGGGTAAAAGCTGTTAAGTACAAAATAAAAAAATACTAAGTCAGCTGTTATTTTATTTTATTTCAGAACAGTACGTGGTATCGAACTGTCAAAAACTGTCTAGTTCCAGGTAGTGAACGAGACAGGGACTTGGCAAGTATTAAGAGGTCATAATACGGTCTCTTCTGATCGTTACTTAATATTATAAATATATATAGCTATAGACAGACTGTTTTAGTACAATAAAAGTACTTTTTAAAGTAAAACGTATAAGTATTACCTAACCTATACCTTTAGTATTAACTTAAGTATTAGTATGTTACTTAACCTAGATTTTTACTTCTAATTTAGCTTAGCCTGTTTTTTGTGTCCCACTGCTGGGCAAACGCCTCCCCTCTTTTTCTCCGCTCGTCCCTGTCCAGAGCGCGCTAATGCCAATCCCACGCCAACGCGTCTAGGTCATCCCACCATATCCTTTTGGGTCTACCTCTGCAGTGCTACGATATCCATCGCGTGAAAGAATACGAGTATAATAAAAATGGTTAAAATTTTAAATTTGTTACTTACACCCCTCTGCCTATACAGTTTAGTGGCCATCCGGCTTAGCCGAAGCCAAAAAGTGTACAGTCACGCCCCGCCCCCTCCCCTTCATAAGACTATGAATTTAAATACCCTAGTCGATGTCAAAGAGGGAGATAACACTATGTACATAAAATTCTGCTTTATGTACACAGCTTGTTGATTTGTATATTTGTTATATGTTCAGCCGCCGAAACTAGTTATGTATTGAGATATCTCAGCCTAAAAGTGGCATATTGCAAATGTAAATGATTGCAGAAATCGGAGAATATGTTTATGATTGACGTAAACTGTTATGATCGCTTATGTCGATTCCATACATTTTGACAGATTTCTAGACTTTAGCTTTAGTGTGAGACAACTTGGATATACATACATGTATGTATGTATTTGAAGTATTTAGAAAAATGCCATATATTGCAGGTATTTCCAAGATAGATATAAAACAAAGGCGAGCTAATCCCTTCCTCTAATCTTTTGCACCTAACCTTTGTATAAGTACTCTATAGAAATCCTAATGTAATAGGTACTTATGATTCAAAAGTAAAGTGAGATATAACAAATCGGATTAATGCCTCTATGTTGTCATAGTATCGCTTCAAATCGTAGCTAGTTTGCACAACGCACTTCAACCAGTGAAGCGAGGCGAGGCTATAGCTAAGACATCACTGACAGGACACCAATAACCGTTACACGCAAAGACCGCGATGGTAACACATACTATGCGAAGTAAGGACCTTTTCATAAATAATAAATATCAGGGACAAGCTCACACAAATCGAGCTAGTCCCAAACTAAGCTCTAGGCTTGTACTATGGGTACCAGGCAACGACAAACATACTTATAATAAATATACATACTTAAATACAAAGAAAACATGCATGACTCAGGAGCAAATATTCGAGCTCATTACACAAATAAAAAAAAAGCCGACCTGCAGCCGACTCTTAAGCAGAGGGTCGTGGGTTCGAATCCGGGCTCGCACCTCTAAGTTTTTCGGAATTTATGTGCGAAATACAATTTGTAAATTACCATGAGCTTTTCGGTGAAGGAAATCATCGCGAGGAAACCTGCACACACCTGCAAAGCAATTTTACGGTGTGTGTGAAGTTCCCAATCCGCACTGGGCCCGCGTGGGAACTATAGCCCAAACCCCTCTCATTGTGAGTGGGAGGCCTGTGCCCAGCAGTGGGACGTATATAGGCTGGATTATTATTATTATTTTTATACACAAATATTTGCCAAGGATTCAAACCCGGGACTGCTAGCTTAGTAGGCAGGGTCACTACCAACTTAGGCTAACTGTGTCGTCAATAGTTATAATCTACATTTTTATTCTGTCTGTAATAAAAAAAAGGTAAATTAAAATTTCTCAAAATAATAATTATACCTACAATCTATGATATGTTACTATAGATGCATTACACCCCTTCCACGAATATCTAGTAATACACTAAGAAGGTATTTGCCAACCGATCACTCGTGACGATCGCACGCGTCCCGTCTCACAAAAAAAAACAAATGAATCGTAAAACATGTACAAACAATGTGGAAATCACACTGCCACGACAAGTAACAACAATCAAGTGTCATTTCATTCTTAAATACCGTGGCCATGTTTTAAGGCAGAATCGCATGAGTGTTACGCTTCTTGAGATAACAATTCATAGTTTACAACAGCGTAATGTAATGAATGGTGAAGTAATGTTTTCTTAACTGAAACCATATTATACAACGTGTAACAAAAATAACGCAAAACTGGAAAATAGTTTGTTCAGAATCGACAGTAGAATAGGTTCTACTAATTTTTAATGTCACCACCAACGCCATCATGTGTCATTCATAACACCATAGCTATGAATCTCTAGAATAGTTAGCAAAACAAAAATTACGCGTGTCTTCTAAGATATTGTTTAAAAAAAAAAAGAATTCGGAAATCGATTTACCATAATAAAAATCAATTAGGGTGTCTGAGGTTTTGCGTTATTTTTATTACACGTATTTATCAATGACTGAAGTTCATAGTCTCAGTACTCGAAGCAGCATTACAGGAAAGGCACCGGATATATTTTCCGCTTGGTTAGCCGATTCCACGGGCAATTGATTCAGGCAAAGGTCGGACTCGAACCCCAAACCGGACAATGCCGATAGTTCAGCGATAATGTTAACTGCTTCGGTTAATGTCATGTTTTATAGCAGTTGTTGATTTTTAACTCTCAGGGGTAGATTTAGTTTGAAAAGTTGCTTCGCATCGTGTATTTAATTAGATTTCAGGTAAATATGTATACAGGGTGAATTTGAAATATCATACAGGAACCAATTTTTCTTACTCCCTGCACAAAATCAAGTCTGACTATGGTTGTGTTACAGTAATTACTTTATTCCTGATTTATTAAATTAATAATAAAAAGTTAATAAATAATACTAACTAACCTCATGGTCACCCTACACTACGTCAGTTACATTTGACACGTTGGCATAGAGTGTGAAATTGTAATAAGGTTGTGAATGTTTATTTAAAGAAATTGTTGCATTAAAGACGTCTTATTGATTAACTAACCTCTTAGATGGAGGCGTAATACAATAATTTCAGTTGAAAATTAAATCCTTAATTAAAGTAAAAGGTTTATAAAAGTCATGTTATTTTTTGTACCTCCGATGCAAATGTAATTGTAAGAAATAAATATTCTTGTATACATATACAAATTCACCTTGTAGGCATAAGTTGAATTTTAGTAGCTACGCAGCAGTATTTCGCATTGTTCTGTATCGGTACGGATAAAGGGCCTCACAGCCTAATAGTCCGTCGGCAGATATAGGCCCGTCAATTCATCGTATTACAACACTATTAGTTTAACGGTTCTATACATTTCTTCAGAGGTTTTGGAAGGAAGGCCGCCTGACAGACTTGAACTGACAGTAAACTGTTAGGTATTCTGCAGGACTCTTATGACAGACGATGAAATAACCAGCGAAGAGTTGTTCCACCTTGACTGTGTGACAACACAACAAACGATCTTCTTTTAATTTGTAATAATTAGTATGGAATCACACTTACGGCCGCACTCGGAGAAGTCAATTAATTTTTAAGTTTGATTAAGTTGTTGCTGTCACTTTCCTTGCTATATCAAAAGAATAAGACGCAGCAACCTTAATCAAACTTAAAAATTAATTGACGTTTCTGAGTGCGGCAGTTATTCACACTAAACATTCGAGTACTTCAACATTATGTTCTCTATGTGGTGATATATTTCAATAGTAACTATAAAAATATATTTTTTTTATCGATAATGTGTTTGCTCTTGACTAACTCTTGCCCTTGGAGGACGAATATTCAGTCTACGATGTAGCGAGCTCACCCAGAAGATGCCTATTCACCCCAGCTTTAAATAGGTTCAAATTGTATGCACTCGGAAATACAGTAATAATATTGGTCGGATTAAAGTATTCACAGTCCAAGACAGTACTACACATACAAACCAACCCGTAATAAAAGTAACTTTTATCCCACGGCATTAAAGTCGACTTTCAATCAACACTGAACCGGATTGAACCGGTAGCAACCGGCTGTAACCGGTTTATCGGGATTGACCGCGCGTTAAGTTTTATTTGCCAATTAATTTGACGTCGGTACATGCTGTTATGTTGACGGTAGTTTCATTTCGGTACAATGCAGTTTATGCGGTCGTATTGATTAGTTTGACGTAATTGGATAGGGGGTTTTTATATTGCGAACCAAACCGCGCAGGGGTTATTTGTCTACATTGTTTAAGTTGTTATTTAAACTGTTGGCTTCTACATTGCTAATATTTGTTTTTTTTTTATTATTTTTAAACATTTTTTGCATTCTTATAGATAAATGTTGTCCCATAAAACCGTATCAACAGTTTGACTGTGGGATCAGTCTTATAAGTCTTATAACTTACTGCCGCACTCAGAGACGTCCATTAATTTTTAAGTTTGATTAAAGTTGATGCGTTTTACTGCCGCACTCAGAGACTTCAATTAATTATTAAGTTTGATTAAAGTTGATGCGTCTTACTGCCGCACTCAGAGACGTCAATTGTTTTTTTAGTTTCATTAAAGTTGCTGCGTCTTATTTTATTGATATAGCAAAGAAAGTGACAGCAGCAACTTTAATGAAACTTAAAAATTAATTGACGTCTCTGAGTGCGGCAGTTATTTTATTGTTATAGCAAAGATAGTGACTTTAATCAAACTTAAAAGTTAATTGACGTCTCTAAGTGTTAGTACACAACTAAAATTTAAATTTAATTATAATTTACTAACTAACAATTATTAAATAAGTAAGTACTTTAAAAGTAATTGATAGATTTTTTTCTTTCAGGCTCTTGTCTTGAAGAATATCCTGGTATGGCCAGGTCCTGAAGATGATGAGGAGCCAAAGCATTGATTAAAACAGAGAGAGAAGTTAACTACCTCACATCCTAATATTATAAAATAATCTTAGAAACTACCCGATATCGTCTAATAATTACGTGCAAGTTGTTTAGCAAATAACTTTTAATTCATCGATAAAGAGAAAGTGTATTTCTGACGACGTGGTTTGCTTAGTTGGGTAGCGACCCTGCCTCCGAAGCAAGCGGTCTCAGGTTCGGTTCTCGGTAAATATGTGTGTGTACTGACCTACCTAGTTATGTATCTTAAGCCTGATATTATACTGAAGATGATGATGAAATTAACGACACCAAGAGTTATATTATTTGATAAAAATATCTTGTAGATTAGCAAACAGATTAATAACTTTATATTTGTTCTATTTCTTTTCTTCTGTGTGTATGTATATTTGTTTGTCAACGCTTTATTATACAACAATAAATGTTAACAATCACCCCCTCCACCTCTTTACACCTTAATAAGAATGCTTAAAAGTAAGTACCTAACGGTTTTATCTTGAAAGTGTATCTTCAAACACAAATTTCAAAACGCTACTTTGACAAAACCGTTACAATACAATCCAACCTAGCGCGGCCATTTTGAATGCGATATAAAAACAAAATGGCGGGCGCTATTCGTCACGCGCCATCGCTATCGGGCTATCGCGTCTCTGGAGAAAAAAATACTGCGAGGACAAGTTCCTGGCCATAAATTCATTAGACAGGCGACGTTTTTTTTTAAACCTACGTTGAGTTATCTATGGAATGTTTAGAAGGGGCAGTTAAATATTAACTCGGTTGTTAGTACATCAGGGCATTCGACTCGAATTATTATTCTGTTGATAATACTAACAATTCTTAGTGACAGTGGATGAGCAGAGTTGTGGTTATAGTGTTTTTAATTCGCGAAGGTAATTAAAGTGGTTGGCTTAAAGTGGTTGCTAAACAATACGGTGGATTTCGTTGATTGAAAACATTTGTAGGTACCTTTAAAATAATGTGTACCTAGTAGGTATGTGGTGACTAGAAACGCAGAAAATCATTTTTATTATAAAAAATACATAAAAAAAATTTAATTTCTTATTCTGGACAATTTAGGTACTTGGAAAGTTTTAACGTGGGTTACTCTAAAGTTCAATCGTTTTAATGGATTTATGACTCTTAATCTTTATTCTTTGCTCAATAAATTTTATAATAAAAAGTTGAAAAAATTGCAATTTTCTGACTAAATGGCATAACTAATGCAACCCGTTTTTATTTACCTTTTACAATTTCGTAATAAAACCACCTTGACATGTTATTTCTTGAGTATGACCAGTGTCAAAAATAGTAATTAAGTATGGTACGTAAAGACTAGTGTTAACACTGTTCGTACCTAACCTGAGCCCTTAGCCAAGATGCCCATCGCTAACTAGCGTTTCTATTCGTTTAGTTTTTAAACCAATCGCGTCACTGGTAGATCACGTCATACGGAGAGTCACGTGATCTACCAGTGACGCGATTGGTTTAAAAGCTAAACGAATAGAAACGCTAGTTATCGATGGGCATCTTGGCTAAGGGCTCTGAACCGGTTAACCTTTTCCGGTCAAACTTTAAGGTGAAAAGGTTAAAGTCCTGCCAGGTCTGTGACCACTAAGCTCTGCCCGCGGCGAGACGCGCAGCGCCCACTACGTCATAATTTATTTATCCTGGTGACCTCACGAGTCCGCTCCTGCTTTTTCAACGGCTAATATTTATAATAAAATACGTTTTAAAAAATTAAGCGTGCGTTTGTACTATTAAATGGGTTCCGCTTAATAAACATTATATAATTATACGCATCGAAACCAACCATGACACAAGGCACAAATACTCGCGCTCATTCCAAAAATATTTAAATATATTTAAAAATATCTCAGGGGACAATCTCACACAAATTGACCTTTGAACTAAGCTCTAGGCTTGCACTATGGGTACTAGGCAATGATATACATACTTATATAGAACAATACATACATAATATATAGAAAACATCCATGACTCAGGAACAAATACTCGCACTCATCACACAAATATTTGCCCATACCGGGATTCGAACCGGGGACCGCTAGCTTTGTAGGCAGGGTCACTAACAACTAGGCTAACCGCGTCGTCATTGCCGTAACCAACCATTTGAACCCGGGACCGCTAGCACCATAGGCAGTCACTACCAAATAGACTTATGAGGGAGCGAGTCAAGTTAGTATTGTGTTTAGTGTAGATTTATATGTGTGCGTAAGTTATAGATTATTTTAATTTCAAATGAGACACGATTTTTTTTATTAGCAGTACAGTGGCCCTAGGCAAAATATGGCTAATTGAGTTTATCGATATAGGAACTTCCTACCTGTCATACAATTTTGCCCCTTGGATTCCTACGTCTGGTCATTGTCATACATTTTTCCAATGTAAACGGTAACATTCACCGAATGCAACTTATCTATCCCCACAACTCAGGTACGTAATTTTCCTACGGAACCCCAACCACGATTCGCATTTACAATATGGCGCCATTTTTATCTTCCCTGCTTTATGTTCTACGGGTGTAATTAAAAATATTATAGGTATTTATTGCAACAAAAAGCCATTTGGTGTGTTTGTCTGTAGTCCTAATCGCGGCATGTTTACATTAATTAGCGATATTTAGCTGTTTCTGTTGTTTTATTGCTTTAATAAATTGTACTCGGGTTTTTTTTATGTCGCTGTTAATTTTCCAGGTTCGGTATTCTTAATTTGGAGGATTCTCGCTTCTCAGGCAACGTTTAAAAACTTAGTAATTGTCTTTGCACACTTAATTTTAAATATTAGAACCACAAAATATAATAGTTGCCTGTATTTGAAACCAATATTTCTCAGTACGACATGTATAGTATTAAAAAAAAACAACTAATCGTGGTATCACTAACTCCCTTGAAATCCCGTCCAACACATATTGTTAATATGTTATAATTACAAACTATTTTCAGGCCCTCTAATAGCTTTGCCCGAGTGCTATTCATTAATTAATTTCTTTTGCAAGAAAGGGCCGAAACCGATCGTTTACAATAAGTTATTGTAAACGATCGGTTTCGGCCCTTTATTGTCAATAACCCTTAGAAAATATCAAACATGTGCCATTATTTCCTTTATTTATACCTTACAAAACTCTTTACTCTATGAAATACATTAGCTTATCTTTGAATTGTCGTAGCACCTCTACAACTCGTAGCGCTATTCGTAGCACCGTAGCTCCTAGAGCACTTAAAAAGTCGAGTGATCCAGGCTCTTCACTAGCTTCACCTTTTTCTTGGCAAAGATGTGTAAAACCCCGACAACTGGTACATTTAGTTTTTGGTTATTGGCATTAAGTTCGCCTTTTGTATACTAACCACCTGTCTCACAATTGTCAAGTAAACCATATCTGTCACATAAATAAAGCGATTTTCTTTTCGTACACTTGAAAATAGACAAGGAGAGGGCTAACTTTAAGTGACAAGTTAACTTGTCGATTATGAGACAGGTCCTAAATTTTTGTGCAATAAAGATTAAATAAATTAATACATATTTAGAGTAATTAGTTTTGAAATGACTACAACGAAAGATCACACAACTGAGGTACTCGTACTGTAAGATTCGGCCGATCTCGGTTATAAACATATATGCGTCCAAAGCCTCAAAACTATGTAACCACGATCTTATATCACCGTAATAAGGTTGTGGTTACATATTTTTGACAGTCTGAACGTATCTATATTTATAACCTTGACTGTAACTTACATGTTATTTATAGATTTTGGCCATTAGCCCGCCTGACAGACATTGGGTCTGCTGGCGGTCTGTTAAATAGTCTGTGTTGCTCTTTACCGTTGCCGATGTCACTGGGTAGGTACTTAAATTTGAAAATGCTCAAATGGTGGAATTAAAAATATATTCCTGGTTATTAAGATATTATTAAGACAATACCAACGTTTTATAAGTTCACTTTTATTTCAAATGTTAATTCTGCCCTCATAAGAAGAACAGGCACATGTGCAATCGAATTGGTATTGCACATGCGACCTCTATTAACCTACACAGGGTTTAATGTGCTTTACCGTGAGTTTCACGGGCGATCTGGAATGGTCGTCTGTGAAACCAGCGACTAAATGAATGTGCAGGCAGTTGAATGTCATTTACCCACCTTGACGGACGAAGTAAATTCGCCGGCTATTCATCGACCGAGTAGAACTGGACGACGATGCGTTAGCAGAATAACACAGCTTCTTTGAATAATTCGCAGATGTGCCTTTTTTCTTAGGAGGGCAGAATTACTGTGTAAACTTTACCACAACCAATAACACTTTAAAATATCCTATATATTATAAAATGGATGTCGTTTAATTTAAAACCTCCTTGCTCGCACTTCTTTAACCACCAGCGCTTCCTCCACAACGCACAGCTAATCCCAGAAATCCATCTTAAATTTTAAACCTTCCCTTTACAGCAACCCTTCAAGATAATAAAATTACGGCCGATCCGCGGCCATTTTTTCACGATAGCATTTTTAATCGTTCATGGTTCACTTAGGACGTTCACGCTTGACTGAGCTTGGTCAGTTTTGGTTGGGAATTTATGGGATAAGTTAGATTGTGGCACAGTTTAAATATAGCTAAAATTGTAAAGAAACGTTCGAAACGTCGCACACACAGACGCACGTCTCAACGAGACCCCTAAGCGGACATGGCAGTGCTGTCAGTGGCGGGTGTCGGTTTCAAACGTTTGTTCGTAGTTTCTTTACTGCTTTAACTATACTTATACTGTGATTGTGGAAAGTTTTGGCGTATCTTATGATTTCGCAAAAAATATAGTACATAGAGGTGGAAGAAGCAGATAATAAGTCGCTTACCACTATTCTGCTCACTGTCCAACTTTTCGGAATAAAAATATATACTACGTCAATTCAGGATAAGGACTATCTATGTGTCAAATTTCATCCAATTCTGTTCAGCTATCTGGGCGTGATTGGAACACAACCAAATACAAACTTTTACATTTATAATATTAGTAAAAATATATTTTAAACGATACTTTGTATGTACAGTTCGCCATCAAATATATCTGTACATATCAGAGTGGTCAAAAATATCTGAACATGCACTCTAACGCCTTGAAAATAGAGTCGTGTTCAGATATTTGTGAGCACCTTGTTTGCTGCAATATATATGATGGCGACTGTACATACCTACTATACATACATAAATTATACGCCATTGTTGTTTACATCCTACTGATCCTACTTCTTTTTTAGGGTTCCGTGCCAATAGGGTGCCAAACGGAACCCCACTTTCTAAGCCGCTACACTCCGTCCGTCCGTCCGTCTATCCTAACTGTAAAGATCTGTATCTTTGGAACCGTAATAATAATCGGTTTTTTTTACAAAATATGACATATTCTGTAAAAAAAAACCGGCTATCGTGTGTTGTTCACATTGTGTGTGATCTGTTATATTATAACGGCAGATTTTCTAACAAATAATAAAATATAATTAAGTAAATTAATTCCTAAGGTTTTTTTTTGTATTTATTCCATCATTAAAACAGTACCTAGTTGTAAAAAAACGGGCAAGAGCAGGTCGGGCCGTGCTCAGTGTAGGGTTCCGTCGCCATTGCTACAAATACAAATAAAGTGCACCAGCAAAAGAGCGTATCTTCATGGCGCTTACGTCCTTTTGTTGAGAAGCGCAGTTTATCGGCAATAATTCAAAAACGGCACATTCGATCATGTTGAAAATAATTTTAGTTGAAAGTATTTATTAAGCGTTACCTTTGTAATTTTTTCATATTTTTTGGACATAGAGTTGTAAAGATAAAGGGAACACAATTCATGCAACTTTCGGAGTGATTATTTCCGAAAATATTCACTTAAAATAGCTTTAAAACCTTAAAGTATTTTTAAAAGAACTGTCGAAATATGTGCCACACGTTGATGTGAGCTGAAAAAAAAATTCAGCTTCTGTTACATTTAGAAAGATTTATTTTTGTTATTTAACTACTAAAATAAGTAGCGGCTTATACAAGACACCTATACTCCAAATTTCATCAATATACATCTTGTAGTTTTTGAGTAAAATGCCTGTGACATACAACAGGACATGACGAAACTATAAGGGTTCCGTTTTTGCCATTTTGGCTACGGAACCCTAAAAAGCTCGCTTTATTTTCAGATAGATAGAGATTACGGATGGTTCGAAGGTCTAGTCCGAGCTTAAGTCCCGAAAAATTGGATAGCTCCCGTGGGCACATCGATAAAAGAGTTCAACGCTGGCGGAGAACTGGGCAAACTCTACATAAGCCTGGCCGTAGAAATAAAAAAAATAAAAAAATATCAGGGTACAATCTCACACAAATTGACCGAGTCCCAAACTAAGTTCTAGGCTTGTACTATGGGTACCAGGCAACGCGATATACTTACTTATATATAGAAATACATACTTAAATATATAGAAAACATCCATGACTCAGAAACAAATACTCGCGCTCATCACACAAATATTTGCCCATACCGGGATTCGAACCCGGGACCGCTAGCTTCGTAGGCAGCTACCAACTGAGCTAACTGCGTCGTCAAATGGCAAAGTTACCAGTTGGTGTTGTTACCCGGTCCTCGGTATCGGCAGGTTAATTAATAGAGCGATAATTGCCGGCCGCGGGCTGTTATTGGGAGCTATCACAACATTTGGGTCACGGGAGGCGGGAGCAGTGTTAAAAAAGTCTTGGTCCTTTAAGAAATTTGCATGTGTTTATTACTTTTCAATATTTTGTGAAACAATATTTTTTTATCAAAATGGCCTAAGCTGCATTTTTTCTATGAATATAATAAATACAATGCGCTGATGATATATTTAATAATTCGACGGTATTATAGTGATCGTTTTATTTTATTCGATCAAATAAACAGTTAATAAGAAAATAAAAGTAAAGGTGGGTTATTTGGAAATTATAAACTTCACCACACCCAAATTTTATGAAAAACGTTTTACATTAAGTAATCAATTTTTTTTTCGTATTTAGCGACAAGACCACTTTGTGGCATTTATTTTGTATTAGCTTTTCCCGCGACTCTGTCCGCGTAGTAGTCATTTTTCGTTTATCCCTCGGGAATTATCAAATTTTCCGGGAAAAAAAGTATTTTTATGTTAATCCAGGTAATAAACTATCTGTGTGCCAAATTTCATAGAAATCGGTCGAGCCGTTCTTGAGTTATAAATGATGTAACTAACCCGACTTTGTTTTATATTTTTCGATTTTCTTTCCTAGCTTAATTAGTATGTGGTATTCAATGAAAAGTAACCCGATTAATCATAAACGCACTCTAACTAAAGTATGCTTAAAATATGCGTTGGCCTTATTTTTCATTGTGACATTTGAATTTGACAGAAAGTGAAACAGAATACTTCAACTAAAATAGGTTTATTGTACGTTAATGTTAATGTATTACCTACTTTGTCGGAAAGAGATCTTACGTTTATTTAAATAACGGTCAAAATTTGATCTGTCAAGTCATCTTCAAACTGGTTTTGAATACAAATTACCTACCCGAAATTTAAAGCTCCCAGGGTTCCCAGGTACATAAATTTGTAGCAAGTATCAAACCCTCGTGGTTGCAGTACGTTCTATCGTACGAGTTAGTCAGTAATAGCCTTCGGGGGCAATCAGACCGGGCCGACTAGCGTCTAGTTTTCGCCCGTCTATTTACTTACTATAACGGCCAGCCCGCTGGTCGCCTTTATCCCGGTGGATAAGAGTGGATAAAGCATCCGTCACTCTCGCACTTACATAATGGTGAGAAAGTGACAGATGTTTTATCCACATGATAAACACTTTGGACGGCGGCAGGCGAATTCACTCTTCATTGCGCGGTCGAGACGCTCACCGCACACCGGTTAATTGGCATTACACGCAATGTATTAGGAAATTGTTCGCCGCGCCGCCGATCGCTCTAAGTTGGAGACCATTAACTGATTATTATGTTTATGTAATTACGTCTTCGTTTGTTATTACCACATGGTATAAAACAAAATCGCTTCCCGCCGTCTGTCCCTTTGTATGTACGCTTAGATCATTCAAACTACGCAACGGATTTTAATGCGGTTTTCACTATCAGTTAGATAATTTTTCACGGAAGGTTAATGTATATAATAGAACCCGGAGCGAAGCGGCGGCTTGCTAATTTTAAACAATTGACTTGGCACAAAATTATTAACAATTACGATTTATTTATGCATAAAAAGTTCTCTTAAATTCTCGACGCAGTGATACTTTTTTAATGTTAAACCTATTTATGTAAAAGTGTAGCATTTTATTCGTATGCCTGTCATTGCCAAGAGTCCGGTCGGATATACCAGTTTTTATTACATTATAAATATTATATGTGGGTACCTATGGTAAATATTAAAATATACCACATACAATCTTCACATAATAATAATGTACAAAGGCGTAAGGGGTAAGTAGCAAAGTTCCAGATATTGACTTGTTATCGATTAAACTATCAGTGTCCTGAGATAAAGTGCAAAAACGATCACACACCCTTATTCGTTTGTGCACTAAAGTGCATAAATCCCTGGACATGCACTCTGTATTATTATTATGCATATTCGCAGAAGGTATAGTACTGTAAATATGTGTGTGCTCAATCAATATAAGAAGCATGTACGTCGAACCATAAAAATAAATTGTATTCTTATGGTCGAACTCAGAAGTACTTAGCTCTACATTTTAGTACCTTCTCGCAGTAACATATTAAAGTAAGAGTGGTTTGAATTTAGTATATCAATAGCTACGACAAGGTACTGAAACTTGCAGTTCTAAGTTTGACGTACAAACTTATATTGATTGAGAACACAGATATTTATTGTAAAACTAAATAACAAGAAAAAACAAAAGCAAATTAAACTAATTTCAATATCAAAAGCTTTTCTTTTACATAATTAAAATATCAACCCGTGAGTTAGCGGGCATAAATAAAAATTAGGGGTAAGCAGGCAACCCTTGCCCTGCTAAATATAATTGAGTATAACCCAATAAGCTCTCGCCGCAAACAAAAACAAAAACCGGACAAACGTACCAAATTTTATTATCATTATTTGCATATTAAAATAATTATGATTATGCAGGAACGACAAGATTTGAAATGGTCTCAGAATTGTTAAATAAGGTTTGTTCATGCCATTGTTTTTTAGGGTTCCGTACCTCAAAAGGAACCCTTATAGGATCACTTCGTTGTCCGTCCGTCTGTCTGTTTACTTTTATTTAGCTTTACTTCTTTCGTTGTCAAAGGGTTATCAAATTACAAATTAAATTCAATACAATGCAATCAAATTAAATTAATTCGTTGCTATACGATCAACCATGGCTTGGCAAACGTATAGTGTAGGATGTCCTCCAGCTACATTGAGAAAAAGGATTAATGAAAAGTTTATTAAATGAAACCAAACTTCGTCTACGTGTAGCATAAAAAAGGGACTACAAAACTAAGGCAATACCTAACCAAATCAGTCGAGTTAAATAACATTAACCGTTTAATTCCTTACAGACAAACAGTTTGTTAATTCAACAAAACTTTAATAACGCCTTATCAAATTATGGTTATTTCTGAATAAACCGAAATAGTTTGGTTAAATATTTTCCTCAGTGTAGGTGGAGCGATGACATAAGATTGGAATCAAAAAACACAAGACCTAGCTCATTGGCGTGCCACGGGAGAGGCCTATGTCCAACAGTGGACGAAAGTGGGCTGATGATGACAAAACGTCGAGGGAGTTATAGAAAATGTTATTTTTACGCGATTTTAGCATCTAAAGCCATTAACTTTTCAAATAACGATACGGACAGAACTACCTATGATGTGGCAAAGTTTTGTTCATTTAGAATTTGTTAAATTAAATAAAAATTCGTCTTCAAAATATTTTTATCCTCTTCCCAAATTGAACTAAGTATATTTCAATAAACCCGAACATCTTTAGCACGTGAAATTAAAACAAAAACATTCTACATTCAAAATATACAAGCACAAGCAAACGCACAAACTTGATTACAATCATCAAACAAGCTTCACCACTCTTTCCCGCTATTTACCTTAAAATCATATGTAAATTCACTCTTAAATAAACTGTAATACTTAAAAATAGAGTTTAAAATTGCTTGCACTCGTAAAAGTACTGGCCATTTTTTCTCCATAGTGTGATCGTATTAATTTATATTCTAATGTAATTTATGGCGGTCTTTGTTTTTTTTAAGCCTTTCTCTTACTTGATAATTTAAGGCTGTTTTCGGCCAGTCCGTGGTCCGTAAAATTGTGAAAAAATTATGAAGGACCCTGAATACATTATGTATCAGTTCTTGGGGCTTTGAGATTCATACATGTTTTAAAATGCGAATCTGTTTATAAAAATGCATTTGTTGTTTATTTTCATCAAAAAGAAGTATAGCTTAGTTACTTTCATTTAAGATAAGATTTTATGTCATAATTCATCTGACTCAATCCGTTCCCAATTTTCAAACAGCGGATAGATAAAGCTGCTACGAATAAAAATGTGTAAAAAGTGGCAGATATTATGTTTAATTTAGATTAACTTTATTTGGCACAGTGAGTGGAGAGAACTTCATAGTGACATTGATTTTGGCATTTCCACTAGCTGGGGACAAAATAATCTAAATAAAACAATATCTAATATCACAATATCTAATACTAGCGCTTTTATTTGTTTTGTTTGTTTGGAGGACTATTTAAATTACTTAGTAGATTTCGTTGCTGTGTGCAATTGCCAAGTCACTCTATTTATTAAAGAAATAAAAAAGTGTAATATTGATATAATGGTTACTACAAAATGTTGTTAGTTAACTAACAAGGTATCTATTTATGACAAAGTGGTTGGATAGCTGCTCCCATAGATAGGTAGTGTAATGTAATGAACCGATAATAAATACAATTACCGGCTGATCACATTATTAGGCATTTTTCAGATATGAAATGCAAACGTGCAATTTAGGCAAAGATTAAAAGGGGTTTTAAAGGTTAAGGTTTATAATTTACAATATTTAAAAAAAGAGCATAATATAGAGCAATCATAATAAACGAAGTTAATTTCAACCAAGATTTTTTGAACTTTTATATGGATTTCACTCCGAATTCACTTGCGATCAGGAAAATAATGACACAACTTCAATATTCTCGCGAACCCTTCAAGAAATTTGAAATTCAAATTAAAAGAAAACAAATGACCTGCCATGTATCAAACAGGCAAAACGGTCAAGGAAAAGTTGCAACCAAAAAAGGAGGTTGTCAATGGCAATTAACAAAAGCATAGAAGTGACGCTTCATGTAGCTATAATGCTACAGTAGGTACTGAATTAACTGACTTGGTTAACATTCGATCTCCCAACTTTTTCGGTGGAAGCATTACGAGACTTGTGCATTTTTGTACATGTTATGTTTTTGATGGGATCAAACTTACTGAAATATTTCTAATATTTCCAAATAAAACCAATTACCACTTAAGGGAGAAAAAACAAAGCGCCGATCGATGTAGAAATAGACCCCCGAATCAAAGTATTCCCAAGTCAGCCGTTGAAAGGGTTCGGGGGTCGACAATCAGATAATAGATATATTTCCGCCCCATATTCTCGCATGATGTAGTGCGGATAAATCGGACTCTCGCGGGTGTGTTTACAATTCGACTGTCGAAGGAGGACGGAGGAGAGAAAGAAACAGTAGATCTGCAGAGTTGCACCCAAGTCAGGGTTGGCTATTTATTTACTGTCTTAAGAAGAAAATACAAAGCCTGCCCAGGGGCTTAGCCATTGCATTACGCTAACTTATCGATTTTCGAAAATCGACTGAATGTATTATGCTGCTGACGCGACTGATCGTTAGCGAACGACAATCCTATACATTTTGGCAGTTTTCGAAAAGCGCTAAAGTTAGCGTTATGCATCATGGCTAGGCCACCAGAAATAAATGAGATTTAGGCTAATTCATGCTTGAGTGAGATAGGAACACATTATTGAATGAACATGCATCATGATTAGGCAAATCAGCCCAAAAAAAATACAATTAGGTCGTTATAATTCTCGAAAATTCCCCAAATAACATCGAAGTGTTTTTTGGATCTTTCATAATTTAATGGATTGCATGATTTAAGGCGGGGTCTTAGTCATGAATATTTTACTGCGATTCGTCCGCGTAGAAGTCAAATTTACTTGGGAACTATCAAAATTCAACAGTGGCAACTTTGCCTAACCGTGGTAATTCCCCCGTCGCTATAACTTGCAATGCATCAAAATAATTAATTGTTTCTTATGCGTGGGCTACACGGTTTCACACAACGGTTTAAAACAGGTGGTTTGAAACCGTGTAGACAGTGATTTTAAACCAAATTTCGCATGACCTTAAACGCCCTTGGCAGATGTCAAACACATGGGCTTGTTTGAAACCGTGTAGCAGCTCGCTTCTACCAAGGTCATTTGGTTTAAAACCATTGTTTGAAACCGTGTAGCACGCGCGTTAATGAATGCTTATAATAAAACCCATTCAAAGTGATTCCAATCCCAGTAATACCATAGTTGCGATGTATTTGCGAGCTTTTGCGACGGGGGAATAACCATGGTTAGGCAAAGTTGCCACAGTTGACGGTTCCACTGTTATACATGTCCATTATACCAAGAAGTAGCTACACAATCTTCGGCGATACGAGAGAAGTACGGAACTCTCGCCGTCGGTATCGCTTTATTGTGATTTATAACTGAGATAAAAAAATATTTGCACCCGAACAGATCTCGGGTTGTTTCCGAAATGTCCGTGTTGTGTAAAAATCTGATGTTGTTTAGATTGAAGCCAATCCTACAATCCCAGTTAAGGTATAGTGCAAGTTTGTGAGGATGTTGTTTGTCATTCATGCCTAAACAGCTTAACAGATTCACAGGTAGTTTTATAACATATCTTTCATCCTAAAAATTGGTAGTGGTAATAACGCGAAAGAGTTCCACGTCGGATAAAGTAAAGTGTAGTAAAGGCAAAAAATTGTGAGGATGTTAAGATTTATGACTAATTTTCGCATAACCCTTTGAAAGGATTTGGATATACGAAAAACTACTTTAAAATATATATATTTCACTAACTCCCCTTTCCCTAGCTCGAATATTTTCGGACTTCTCCATACACCCATTTGGACAGCTCACTCTGTATTTTAGTAATACCACTATCAAAACCGTCCTTAGCACTGCAAGCACATTACTTAAACGTCTGCTCAAAATATACTTAACTCTTCGACTTTCATAATTATTACGCAATTACACACAAAGATACATCCGATTATTAACAAACGTAAAACTAACGAAGCGTCTGTCAAGACGTGACGCCGGTGGCAAACGAGCTCGTAACGAAATTAAACCCGCGCTCTAGTCACAATATATACGATTATAATTTATTATGAATAAATGAAATATTATAAACGCATCGGCGAGCAGACCCGACAACGCCAGTGGCAATGGTGTTTGCTTTGCTGGGTTAGGGATGGGAAGACATCTTATCGATACTTTTAACGTTCAAGATGATGAGAATGTGGAACATGGCCGGAATCGATCTGAAACAAAGACTCCCTTTGTTAACGGCAGCTAATCTGAACCCATATGATACCAGGGTGTTCATGGGGATCCTGTCCGACCCCACATCAAATTAGGCATTAGCGCTGTACAGATTGGCTGACGTGAACAGAACCTAGTGTAGTTGTATTTTTTTACATTTCTCAAGGTGTTTTTTTTGTTTATAAGTATTGGTGTTGTGGAGGTTGGGCCGATATACGCGTTTGTGTAAAGGCCGGAATATAAATATATATATAAAAAATAAGAATGTTGAGAAGAAAACACACACACTCTTTAGATTTGTTGTGATAGTGTGGGATGTCTACAATCATAAATAAATTTTAGTGACCAAACAAATGAATCTTAATTATCTGTTAATTGTTAAATATCAAATATCAGGGGACAATCTCACACAAATTGACCTAGTCCCAAACTAAGCTCTAGGCTTGTACTATGGGTACCAGGCAACGGTATACATACTTATATAGAGAAATATATACTTAAATACATAGAAAACATCCATGACTCAGAAACAAATACTCGCGCTCATCACACAAATATTTGTCCATACCGGGATTCGAACCCGGGACCGCTAGCTTCGTAGGCAGGGTCACTACCAACTAGGCTAACCGCGTCGTCGTCAAGCTTCAATATGATCATTCACTTCATGCTAAGCTTGAGTTTGGTACGACGGGCTAGCAGAACACATTATCAAGTTAAGGACTTGGAATTATACCTGTAGATCGTACCAGATTCGTAATTTTTTCGGTACGTAATAAGACAAAATAAAGCAAAAAAAAATATTTTATAAGGCTCACATGCAAGCAATTCCTTCGTGGATGATTTTTAGTCCAAGCTTTTTAATTAAAGATGCTTTTGGCAGAACAGTTACGGTACGCGGTACAGATCTTTCTGACCTGCCAAGTCACTACCGGTCTATGACCTCTTAAGGTTAACAGCTTAGTTGTCTCTCGGAAATGTTATATATCAGAGTCAAATATCAAGAAGAAGAAGACCACCCTATTCACATGAAAAAATAATGAAATAAAAGTATCGATACTTTCCTTACCCCATCCCTACGCCCCCTAGCTGCCTACTTCCTTCATACTCGCGAGCACTCGTTCGTGCACTGCCTTTGTCGGGAACAATTGTCGACAAATTAGAAACGAATTGAGTTATTTAATATCTGAGTAATACAGATAGAGTTATTGTTTATGCCCTTAACAAACACTTTGAAGCCGTTGTGGTGAAACTTGGTTATAAACATAATCTTGGAATTGCTTTAGCTGGCGGTTAGCAACCGCAGATTAATGTATGGCTCAGAAATAAGGATGAGAAAAATCACACTAATTCAGATTACTTATGTCAAAATTTTAATAGCGTTTAAAGGGAGAATTCTCCTGTTATAGACCGCGACCAATAAACTGACTATTTCATTGTCTGGGATAAAAAGTGTGTATTTGTCCAACACCATGACATGAACTGTTTGTACCAAATTCCAATTTATTATAATTGCTTACAACGATGGACCTAAGAGGGCACTTACTGGAGGCCTGCGAGCTCAAAGTAAACGTTGGTGTATCATTTAAGGCCTCTGTCCACTACACCGTATCATACCATGACCGTACTATGAACGTGTCAGGCACGAACGCTCGCTGCTATAGAAAGTGACGGTCGGTGACGAACCGATCTAGTCTCATACTTTTAAATACAAAGAATATTTTTTGTCTGACATGTTCCTATTACGATCATTGTATGATCCGGTGTAGTGGGCAGAGGCCTTTAGGCAGAAAACTCTTTAGCTCCGTTGTCTCTCCATATAACGCAAATAAATAAAGAAATGATATTTCTAGGCTATCTTCGAAATATACTTTAACTAATCGCGAATACTTAGGGCCGAATAATAAACTGATCTTGACTGAGACCTCCGTCTCAAGACGCGTCATCAATGACAGTCTCCTATGACTTGACGTTTACTTTGACGTGTCTTGCGATGAGCATATCAGCCAAAAGCATTTTATTAATACGGCCCTAAGAGTACCAGTACTTCTCTACAATAGTTATGGTTATTCCAATACGAATAATAATCAACCTTAAATAAAAACCTTTGCAATTTTTTTATGTCATTAAACAGGACATAAAGGACACTTTTAACACTGCTACCATCGCCGTTTTAATCTACCGCTTACACAAGACAACCTAACCCTTCCACTGCTCCGACCCATACTCTGTACCCGTGCAATAATACGCGAATAAATCTTCGGAATGGCGCAATTCGAGATTCCTCCGCTTCGGAAAAAGCGATACGCAGCCGAAGGGTTGACGCGTTTTTGCATTCACCGTGTTAAGTAATAGGCTTCTAAGTCACATATGTGACTGTTTTAAGGGTGTTGTCGATTCGTCACAATTAGGGTTCGGCTGGTGAACAAAGTTTTAGTTTCCTTATGTCTACCTATATCAGCTATGTTATTCTGTTAAAACAACGTCATTCAGTTCTACTCAGTCGATGAATATCCGGCGATTTTACATCGTCCGTCAAGGTGGGTAAATGACATTCAACTGCCTGCACTTTCATTTAGTCGCTAGTTTGACAGCTGGTCGTCTGTGAAACCAGCGACTAAATGAATGTGCAGCCAGTTGAATGTCATTTACCCACATTGACGGACGATGTAAATTCGCTGGCTATTCATCGACTGAGTAGAACTGGTTGACTTTTGTGTTAACAGAATAACATAGCAGAGCTTTTTTTCATTTAGTTAGAGGCTTACGCATACATAATCACAAGGTCTTTGATATTAAAATCACAAAATTTTGATCCTTCAAAATATTACATTAAAAACGTTATCTTTTCTTGATAGATTGAAATTGGGTTTCACGTTTCAAAACTTAGTTTTTAAAATTTGTAAATTAGAGATAAAACAGTTTCAAATAGGACCCAATACAAAACCAAAATTTAGCACGATAATAGATAATATAGAGCTACAAAAGTTTGTTTCATTAACTAGAATTTGATTACGTACTTTTATTGCAAATGACAATATTTTTTTTTCAGTTTTTATGTCAAGTTTTTTGAATGGTTATTTAAAAAAATATATTTGCTTGACGCTTTGTTGTAATTACACTTGCCATTAACATTCAGCACAAAAGATCACCAAAATGACGTCATCTTCTGGTTTGGTCATTTCATCTGATTTTTTCGATATGAGCAAAATAACCGACCTTTTGTATTATTTAATAATTAATCCGATAAATATTTAAAGACAAACAAAACCAAAATGTCGTCAAAACTTCTGAGATCAATCTCATATCTCAACGCCATCTCATATCCGTGATTACAAAAGAAAAATCGCCAAACAATAACTCGGGGCTCATCCGTCGTAAGCCCATAACTCAGCGGCCACAATGGCTGCTCGAGTTCACAACTCGTGCCGGTGTCTCAAGAAAGAGAACAATACTCAGAGTTATGACCCGCGTCCGGGAAGGAAGCGAAAAATGGAAGGTATGGAACTGATTCTTGATGCATACGCCTTAGAAGATTATTTTTAGAAGTCGGACAACGTCGAGCTAAACGTCCAACTAAAGAAAGATGCCAGTCTCAATTCTTAACTCAAAGCAGTTATAAAAAACCATCATTGTATACGTGTACCTTAAGCCTATGTCCAGCAGTGGAAGTGATGATGATGATTATGATACGTGTCTTGAGACGGACATTGGATTGACTCAGTCTCATCGGATGGCAAGCGACGATGAGGTCAAGAATGGAGTACTTACACTGTTTCAACAGCATTTTTGTTTTGTACACACTCAATTATATGCCTCTAGGGCTAGAGAAGTGCCTTTTGAATCGGAAATCTATATATAAATAATAATCTATTGCGGAATGTATGTGCGCGCATAACTTGAGAACGGCTCGATCGATTTGGCTAATTCTTTTTTTGTTGTATTTGTAATTGTCAGGGCAAGGTTTTTGTGCAAGTTTTTTGCACCTGAGCAATGCCAGGGCGGGCCGCTAGTATAATATAAAATGAGCATTATGTTTACAAGTAAATAGCATACAGAAAGTTATGAAAATCACGTGCTTAGAAAAAGCTCGAGAGCTAAATGTCAATTGCGAAATTTATATGATTTTTATATTCAATACCACACCGCTTTTGAATATTCATATTCATATTCATCACAGCATTAAAGGTAACTATATCTATGGCTTTACCATAAATATATCTGAATTTTTCCTTTCCTCCTTTTCCCCCCCTACTCGAGCTGAAAGCGACACTCTCCATAATCCCCTAAAATACTAAAAAAAAGAATTAATTCCCACACATGCATCAAACTGTCTCTTTGCCAACCTCGACATGTTTATGACTATTTTTTCTTTATTATTAGGGTACCGCTGGAGTTCACCTTTTTGAAACCATTATTTAAGTTCATTCGCATTTCTGTGTGAATGCTTTTTGGACTTAGAACTTTTCGGGCGATAGTTTTCCTTCCAAAAAAAGGTCTAACAGTAACATTTTAACAGCAGTGTCTCACTCCATATTTTTAATTATACATAGATTAATGAACAGACCTAAATTATTTATTATACAGTTTTTTCGTGACTAACTAACCGATTTTTTACCGGTACTAATAACTCAATAACCTACAGAACCCTTCGTCCTCATCCCCCATAAACAAGTCTTCACCTGTCCGCTTTCCGCAATAAATTGCTACACGGAAATTCTCCTAATAGAAAATGCGTGCACCATCGAAACGTGTAATGAATTAACGGTTACACGGGTATTTTTCTTTTACCCGGGTTTTTTGTCTTTTATAAAATACCTAGGTGGTACTAGAGTTGAGCGTAAAAGAGCTGCATTATTTTAAGACTTAATGAAGAATGAAGAATAACGTAATGAAGACTGATATAAACGAGGTATTATATTTTTTATTTATTTATTATTAAAAAATCAATAAATACAAGCACTTGAGAAAACTATGAGGATTAATCATGACGTATGTAATACAAATTATTGAGAGTTATGGTCTTCTTGTATTAGTGGTAAAGCCATTACAACAACAATTATAACGTTACGTTATTTATGTGAAAGTGGTTATCAGAGTTGAGATTTCTTGTCATACTCAAGCTCAAGTCGGGAGCGATTTAGATAGTCTTATAATTATCATAATTAGTGACATTGCTTAAAAACTACCGTTCTTCAAACTAAAGAAAAAAACAAATAAGAATGTTTATTATTTCGGTACCTTAATATTCCCTAATGAAGCATGTTATTGAGACGGTAACAATTTTAATTTTACTTAATAATTGTACGAGAACAACAGCTGAAAGACTACTAACGCCATCTGTTGTCGAGTAGTAGAAGCTTTCAAACTTCAGTCGTCGTTTTGTCACGGTTTGTTTAGAGATTAGCGTATTAAATAAATAGATTTACTCATCTCTTCGTAATGTTAAAAAAAAATTATTAAGTAAATTGTTATAAGTCATAAATCATAATTATTTGAAAATTCTTTAAGTGGATTCATTACCTACCTAATTCATTAGAAAATATTATGATGTAAAATAAAAAAACGTAAAAAAAGTTTTGGTTGTTTTGATACATTTGGGCACCTGTCACTATTTTGTCATATATAAATCCTTATTTTATAGTTTTTTTTTTAAACCAAATATTACGATTACGAGTAGTTATATCAATTTGTATTGTGATAGATTTGACATTATGCATCTACAGGGTGTTATCACACCGTAGTTACGAGACAAAATTATGACAAAAGCATTCACATAATATTAATTCATAATTATAAAAGCAACTCTAATGAGGTGTACCATTAATATCACTTCCTTAACACTGCTACAGCATTTTCATTTTAAGTCCGGACTTTATTATTATTTATTTCTGGTCTTTGCAGCGGAGGGGTTAAGTTACATTTTAAGAGTTAATGGGAGGATTAATGGGATTGGTGAGATTTGGTAATGGGTTACCTGTGATACGGGAAGGGGTTTAAAAACCCATAAGAATAGGACAGCAAACATTACATTTTATTTAAGTTTTTTTTTAATCCACTTGGATTTATGCACCTGTAATACGGAATGGTATAAAAAACCCTTAAGATGATAAACAACCATAAAATCGGGGTTTTTTTAACCAACTGTTAAAGTATCAAGCCCTTAAAAACTTTGTCTTAAACTTACTTATCATAAAAGTTCGTGTTACAAATAAGTAGGTACGTTATGATGTGTTTTAGTAAGTGTTGATATTAGTGGCTTTCAAATGCCATTTTTTTCGTGTTTTAATATTATAGTGATTTTCCGGCAGTTACTTGGACTGCTATTGCTATTTTTAAGTTAGTACCTTATTTTTACACACCATGTTATAACTTTTTCTTTCTGAAATATTATTTGGAATACTTTTGAGTTAATTATTTTCAATTTTATTCAAAGGATCACTAAGAATAAAACATCTGAAATTCAACCACCTCTTTTAAATTTACAGTACCTACTTAATTACTTATACAAAGACTGAATAAAAAAAATGTAATATGAGTTTGACACGGGGATCGAACCCTATCGTCTGGCTAACAGAATATATGGGCTAACCCTTCCAGAAAAACGACTAAGAATAAAGACTTCCCTATTAATTCCCTTTATTTATTCGTCGAGGAAATTATAAATCCTACTTAGAATCGTCCCCGAAAACTGGACGTCAAGATGCAAATTAACCTTTTCTTTTTTGACAGTTTAAAAGATTATTAAGTGGTATTACTATAATATTTATTCATTTATTCTTATTAGGTGCCTCAAATTATTCTGGAAATGTCGAGGTACATAAAAACAAAATTAGGTGAAAAATTGGTAGCGAAGATATGTCTTAATTTTTTCTCTTTGTATATTTATCACAGTATATTTGATATATCCTTTGTTAACTTATACGTTTAGGGACCTCTCAATATACTACGAGCCCTTAGTGGGTACACTTTGTGCCCATATTACACACTCAAAACAAAAGTCTTAACATGCAAGTTTCCTCGCGATGTTTTAGCTTGACCGTAAGAGTATCGGTTAAGAATTCAAGTAATGGTTTTAATTAAAAGAAACACATTGGTACATGGCGACTGCTAGTATTTGAATTCTGTACCTTGTGATCATCTGGTATATTATTATGTCAACGCATCGTCTTTCACTTCTACTGAGTCGAAGAATAACCGGCGAATTTACGTCGTCCGTTATTTATGCGTAAATGACGTTTAACTGTCTGCACTTTCATTTAGTCGCCGGTTTTAAGCGTCTAAATCAAAATACAGGCCAAATGTCATTTACACACCTTGACGGACGACGTCAATTCGCAGGTTTTCTTCGACTCGATGTGAAGGTGAGACGATTAACCGGATTAACAGAATCACACCCCTGGCTCCTTACGAGTACATTGCATATCATCAATTATTGTTAATTTAACAATTCACTATCTATACAAAATTGAACAGTTAAAGATACTATACCTACGTACGTATTCCTCACAGGAGTATTCCTAAACTTAATAAATAGTCATTGTAAGTCGTGAAAATTATTTCACCTTTTTTCCATTGCAATCATCTCATATTCCAAGAATCGCGTTTGAATTTTTAACTAATTTTTAATTTTTTTGAGTGGTCTACGGCCTTTCCTGATCACCATATTCTGATAGAAAAGGTAACTTCAGAATGAAAATTTGACACATGTTGTATGTAACAAATGCCAAATTCTAACTCGAGGTATCCTTATATCTGCAGTTTGAATAATAGGGATTGGACGTAAGATTGATATCGGTGTTGATCAATATCGACCTAAGGAATTGATACAAATCGTAACATCTGTGTAAGTGCGAGGATCACTATAAAATATTGTAGGTATGTACCTATATTTTTTTTTAACAGGCTGTAAACAAAACAGCCATCATCTTCCTCAATCCTCAAGTATCGCAGTTTATACTTTCAGATTGAATTTTGTCCATTAGCCTCTGCTGCTCACCATCTGGCCTGTATGCTCGTCTACCTGTTCCGTGCCATAATTTATCTTTGTAACCGTTTGATCAAGACTGGTCCAAGGTAGGGTTAGGTGGAATATCTTTGTAACCAAAGCCATAAATAAATCGTATTTCTTCTCAAGGCGGCGATGGGCGTATGGGTATAAAAATGTGTGTGGTGGGCGTCACTCCTGCCTATTGGAAGTATCGGCCCATCGGGTATTGGTTCGAGTCTGCGCAATGCGTTGATCGATTCCACATATAAAAGTTGTAACGTTTTTTGTTTTGTAAGATAAAGAGGAGTGACTACAAGCGTTACTAGAACTCTCGCTACCAGAGAAGCGCTTCTAAGCAAGCTAACGACAAATGCAACAAAATGCCTAAAACTTGAACGTCTTCTTTGGGTATTTACTCCTGTTTCTTTCCTAGTAAATATTGATACTATATCTCGAAAACTTAAAGGCAAAATAAAGACAAAAATACGCACAATTTCATTATTGAAAAACATACAGAAGGTATATTAATAAATATATATGTACTCGTATACGAGGAATACCTCGAAATACCTTTTGAATGATCATACAACGTAAACTGTAGGTATTCTAATTAAAATCATATTCAACTCAACCTGTAATTAACTTTTTAATTATAAAAAGTGCAGTAAATTTACCCGTACGTCCGATTCATTTCCTCAGTGAACCGGGTCTCAAATATCCAGGTCATAAAGCTTCGTGCCTCGCTGCATTCTATTCTTTGAAGATAATTTACTGACGTCATCCATTTAAATTCTAATAAGATAGAGAACTACGTCCGTCGGGAGAGCGGCGCCGTGGCCCCGCGGCTTCTGGCGTGGACTATGAATACTGAGGGCGGGAGATCAAATTTAGGAAGTGGATTTTGAAAAATACAAAAAGATGATAATGGGACATTGTTTCCGGCTCTTGTTGGAATTCAAACTGGTTTAGTCACTAAAGGGTTCACAGACTACGCCATAACGGGTAACATACCAGTCCATTGATTAGGCTTGTATAAGTACATTACGTGACATCTTCTGTATTATTTAAAAAGGTAGCTTTAAGGAAATTGTATCTGCTGTTGGTGATCAACTGATCATATTAAATAAATGAATCATCATCATTTCAGCCGAAAGACGTCCACTGCTGGACATAGGCCTTCCCCCAAAGTTTGCCACAAGGACCTGTCCTGCGCGCCGCTTGCATCCATCGGCTTCCACCGTCGTCGTCGGTCCACCTTGCTGAAGGTCTGCTCACACTGCGTCTTCCAGTACGCGGACGTCACTCGAGAATTCTTCGGCCCCAACGGCCATCTGTTCTGCGAGCGATGTGCCCCGCCCACTGCCACTTAAGCAATTCTTAAGGTTTTGTCGGTGACTTTGGTTCTCGTGCGGATCTCATCATTTCTGATTCCATCACACAGAGATATTCCGAGCATAGAATAAATCATTTTTATAAATGAATAAATAAATAAATAAATAATCTTTACCCTATATCCTGTGTTATGCAAATAATAGACAACAATATTAGTAAATATTCAGAGGAAGAGAAAATCTATTTAATAGTCAACAAATTATAATAATAAGGCATTTACATGCACACAGTACATTACACACAATTTTAGGATGAAATTAGTTGGTTCCTATTTCGCTATGTTTCGTGGCACAAAAGAAAACAAACGAAACATATAATATAACATACAATCAGTATTACATGCGATAACCTACATAACAACTAATATAATCAATAAAAACACACCATCTATAACTGATACAGGGCGTTCCGAAAACCAATCATCGACAGCGTTCGAAAGGCGTGTTCGATATCGATAGCTATCGATACGCCACGCCCTCGCGTAAAAAAACGTCGGCCAGCGCGCATGTCCGGCGTCGATCGGGCAGGATCGGACGATAAAAATACGGGCGATAAAGATTGGGTCGTACACGGAGACTTAGGGCCGTATTAATAAACTCGTCTCAACTGTGATCCCCGTCTCAAGATACGTCAAAGTAAACGTCAATACATAGAAAACTGTCATTTTTGACGCATCTTGTGACGGGGATCAGAGTTGAGATGAGTTTATTAATACGGCCTTTACTCGTAACGTCTAAGCGAAAGGATTCACGAAAGCTTGTAGCTTGTATTGCATGTGTCTCTTTTCAATGCATATTGTTGGAAAGCGATTTCCAATTGTATTGTACAAGTGACATTATACATTATATTATAAAATATATTAATCGCGTAATGATGTAAACTCGTTTCAACTGTTTCAGTAAGTGTTGACGACAATTCTGGTGACTATTGAAAGCATCGTTTATAATATTAGTACTTAGAATAAATAAATAAATCAGGGACAATCTCACACAAATTTACCTAATCCCAAACTAAGCTCTAGGCTTGTACTAGGGCACCAGGCAACGATATACATACTTATATAGAGAAATATATACTTAAAATAGAGAACATCCATGACTCAGGAACAAATACTCGCGCTCATCACACAAATATTTGCCCATACCGGGATTCAAACCGCTAGCTTCGTAGGCAGGGTAACTACCAACTAGGCTAACCGCGTTGTCAACGCGCGTAAAAATCCTGTTAGTTTAAAATAAAGTACCTAAGTATTTCAAATGACGTCTTATTCCTACTTTTATACGCGTTTGTTAAACAAGTTTGTGAGGATGGATGTACGGATGTTTGTTATTATTTCACGCAAAAACTGCTAAACGAATTTGTATGAAAGGCACACTGATATACCTCATTTTGGATTATGAATGAATGAATGAATAATTGAATTATATTTATTTCTTAAAGTAAATTTACATTATACATTGCATGTCATGTCAAGGTAAAGTAAGATACGTTAAGATCGTCAAACATGCAAACAAATAATAACATTATCAATAATAAAAACAGGTCAATAAAATAAAATAAAAAAAAAATATAAAATTTAAATATTTTCACCATTTAGGCTCTTCATAATATACACGGATACAAGTTAAAATAAATAATATGTCAAAAATTAAAGAATAAAACACCAATATACATTACAAACAATTGTTACAACTTAAGGTCTATATACTCATTTACCGAGTAAGTAAGTATAATGGATTGTCGAACAAAATGTTTTTTAGCCGGCGACCAAATGCTTTGTCAGATGTTTAATTTTTGAGGTTGGATTAATACTTAGTATATTTTTTATCCCAGAAAATTTGATAGTTCCTATGGGTTTAGCGACAAACCGTTTCCATGCGGACGGAGTCGCGGGCTAAAGCTAGTATCATATACATCAAGCAGCGTATGTATTTAAATATGGCACTGTTATAAAATAAAGCTATTTGACTAAAAATTTACGACGCAGTCCTTGGTTCGATTCCCGGTCAAGTTGAGTCAACTTAAACGTTGGCGTTATGAGTACTATGGTATTTTTAAAGGTTTTGCTACCGATTAGATATGTATCTAGTTATTGGTTTTTTTTTACGAAAATCCTTGTGTTAACGTAATGCGTTTAGAGCCTGGATAAGTAAAACCTTGTATTTGAAACCTGCTATGTTATTCTGTTGACACATCGTCGTTCAGTTCTACTCAGTCGATGAATAGCCGGCGAATTTACGTCGTCCGTCAAGGTGGGTAAATGACATTCAACTGCCTGCACATTCATTTAGTCGCTGGTTTGACAGCTGGTCGTCTGTGAAACCAGCGACTAAATGAATGTGCAGGCAGTTGAATGTCGTTTACCCACCTTGACGGACGACGTAAATTACATGATATACAAAGGTACAAACTTTTGACTCAATTTTTTTTTTTTTTTAATTATATTTATATAGAATCGATTCATTGCGTATGCGTAACATATCACTATTCGGAAATGAACTAAGAACCATTAACTTCCGAGGCACTTGCGCCTCCTAAAAACACCAAACTAATTCCCGACCCATCCTACCCTCCCTATAAAAAACCTTTTTCCGATATCTTTTTCCGACGTAGGCGTGCGGCCAGGCGTGCCGGCGCGCTGTGATTGGCTGATCGGAAACCGATCAATAACCAATAACCGTGAGTAGTCGAAGCGATGCGGGTAGTGGGCGGGACTTAGATACGTTAGTGTTTGAAGAACGAAGTTTATTTGAATACTGATTAGTGTAGTGGTAGGAGTATAGTGTTTTCAATCCAAGACAAGTCAATCAAATTGATCTGCATCCTAGGCAGCTAAAAAGTTTGTGGTAATCCAGTGGTTTGGGTGCGTCCAGTTCAAATCTGACTTCAAAACACTAATTTTGAAAGATTAAAAAAACACATCTTACGGTACAACATGTGACTGTTTCGTTGGATCTAATTAAATTGTCTAATTTATCAAAATATTGAGACCACTAAACCAGTTTATGCAGTTATTAGTAAAAGATACGAAAAAATATATAAAAAATATGTTCATGGCAAACTTCAGGCGGACAAATAAACAAAGAAAATTTCAGCAGCGGAGTTAATAATAAAACTCCATGTCATCTAAAAGTGCATTTAGCTGCCAACAAAACTCTTTGACATCCAAATAATGCATCAAATGCACACACCGAACAAAGACATGAAATAAATTAAAAACTCAAAAGACAAACAACAATGGCCTCCTGGATCGGACAAACTAATCTCATCCTTTATCTATTCCTTTCTCTTAAATAAATATAATTACAAGATAAAACCCTGCTGTTTTAGACCTTCAGATACGTTTTTTTAGTGCGATCCGTCTACTCTTTATTGTGTTATGCATTGGCGTCAGTTTTGGTTAATGTGGATGTGACATGAATATGTCACCAGTCGTTTATTTCTTGTTTTATGAAGAAGCAATTTTAACAAGCACATATATTCAATGTTATCTGTGAAGTCTCCAATTTGTGCTAGATCCGCGAGGATACTATGACCCAGGCTACAAGGGCTTAAGTCAAATGATTCTATTATGTTCGGACAAACATCCGAACATCCTTACAAACTGCTTATACTGAGTGAAATTAATTTCAGTGTCCACATTTTGGGGGTTAAATTAGTAAGTCACTATGGGACCAATCCCGAAATCAATAAAAAAATCGACCCTCCCGTACATTTTGGCTAGTCAGCTGACGATGTTTTGTATGGGAGGGTAAATTTTTTTTTGCGATTTACGTGTTGGTCGCATAGTGAAAGTTGGTCAGTATGACTTACTAATTTAACACCAATTTGGACACTGAATTTGATTACACCCTGTTTAATATGTACCTATTGCTAGCGTTTTCGCGTGACTCCGTCCGCGTGTACACTTTTTATATCGCTTTTCCTTTTTAGAAACTATTTATTTTTGGTATAAAAGTTAGCTAAGTTAATAAGTCAAGTTATCTCAGTTGCCAATTCCCGAAAAAATAGTTTATCATATCATTTCTTTTCCACAAGTTCACAATTATTCCGTCGTATTACAGTCAAAGTCATGTATATAATAAATACATTACATAACTAAACACCTCTATTTGAACGCGATGACTGTATACATATTTATGCCTTTGACTGTACAAACATATTTTGTTGTACATTTTTTTTCAGTGTCATGTCCTCACAAAGTCCAACGGCATGTTTTAATCCAATCCTAATTAACCCTTTCGCAGTTCTTTGCTCAGACAATAATTGTGAGAGGCCAAACTCTACGTGCCTTGTTTACGACCCTTTGACGTAGCGGAACAGAGATAAAAGATGCTGCGATACGTCTAGCACAAATTGAATTTTTTTTTAAAGAGTTAACCCTTCGCTAACCTTAAATTATTCATTAGGTACAATTACACAAAAACACAAAACAAAAAAAGTCTTGATTATCCTACAGTTAACAACGACAGAGAACAAAAAAAGTGTATGGAACTTTATTGAAAAATTACCTAGCTTTCGATTGAAGGCACATCTCAATTCAATGCCCACATTTTTTTTATTTCCAATTTTTAATATTCCTAGAATGCAACATTTACGTTTTCTCATTTTAAAAACACAATTAACATTATTACGTTGTATGTAAAATAAATAAATAATAATAAATAAAAATTGTTTCTTTACCAACTTAAACATTATAAAATAAGAATTGCTTATGGCCACCACACTAGGCGACGCCTGTCACGTGGGGCCAGAACAGGGTTACCAGAGTTTATCAATATTTATTTAAATAAAACATAAATGTGTGCAAACATTTCTCTAATCAATAACAAACACCGGGTGACCAAACTTCCAACTTATAAAATATCGACCCAAATTCTCTAATAATAGGCTATAACAATAATTAGTTCCACGATTACGACCCCTGGGGTCAAGACCGATTGTCCTTTGAGGGGTTGATTAAGATGACCGCCCCTAATGACCCCTGCCCCTAAAGGGTTCAACTTTAATGCGGGCACCTGCCATTTGCCGGGATTAACACAAGTTCGCTATTTGTTCTCGGTTTTTAAAAGTGTTAATTGCTCAAAGACATGTTTTATGTTATAGGGAAACTCAGGGGTTGAGGTGTTGATTGTTTTTTTGGTTCAGGTTCATTAGAAGTGTTACGATGGGGATTATTTACTTCCTTATATTTATTTTAACTAGCATTGCCTGCGACTTTGTCTGTGGAATAATATTGATTTATACTCCCCATATTTTTTTAAAGATATTTAAAGTTGGAAGGTGGATACAGTGTATCCGGTGTTTAATATATACTTAACGCAGAGCCTCATTGGATTAGTTAGCATAGGTAGCCATTGGATTTGTATAATTTATAAATATGCAAAAAAATAAAGTAAAACGCAAAACTTCTTAGTATACAGAGGTAGCAATGGTTATATTATATTATTAAGAAGAGAGTACTCGAAGTGACAACCAAGCACCGAAAATAAATCGCATACGAAAGAACCAATCCTGAATTCGGAAGTAACGATTTATCGTTTCACTTTTGTTTTCGAATGAAACTTTCGAGCGTTCGATTTTTAAAAATCAAAAATATGTTTTAATAACAGGGCGATTGGCAAAAACGCTTATCTCGGAAATATTTATTTTGTCAGAAACTAATTGTATGTGTGTTTAGAACTAGCACACATATCCCAAGACCATCTAAACCGAAGCAGATCGTTTACAGTAACTATAACAGTTCTCCGGACGAAGGGCCTTCGCATGCGAGTTGCGAGTGCTTTGATGATGGCGGTTCGTATTGGGGCACTAAAATACTTGATTTTCTTTACAATACCCCTATAGCAAGATGCATTAGGGTCATACACAGTCACAGAAACCAAAGTTGTCTGTCCTGCCCCAGAAAGTTAAGGACTTTGAAACCAAATTTTTCGGGTTAGGATATATCCGCGTAATGGGAGTCTGTACCATTACCATGAGTTTACAGTGACCGCACTCGCTAGCGACGGCGTAAACGATTTGTATGGAGAATTGTACAGCTCCTCTAGCGGTCACTTAAAGAACTAAAGATCGCTAGTATGAGTACAACGGTAAATAACCTATCGAAATCTATTCGTTAGCGACTAACGTTTTGTAACCGTTGCCGTAGAACATCGGTACCATGAGTCGTAAATTTGACAGATGTCATCGAAAAATACCGTATCGACTGTAGTTAACTATTTCACTAGCAAATTGGTGCGTGAAAACTTAGAATTATTGTTTAATACGTTACTCCAATTATTTATCTATCCAAATAATATCGGCAAGACATTATTTAGCGTGGAATATGTAGGCTTATGAAGACGAACGACGAAAACAAGGAGGATTTCAAGCTGATATGAGAAATATTACGTTAAGAAATCCACTTCAAAATTTAACTGAGAATAAATTTTATTAAAGGATATAGGCTCAGTAAGGAAGCTTTTGAGAATTTGTGCGATTCGTTAACGTACTACACGGATTTGAAATCCACTCACAAATATAATGTTCCCGATCCTGATGACAAGGATATGTCTGAAGAAAGTCAAGGTATTTATAGTGAAAGATAATGATTATATATTAACTTTAATACTAAATATGTCCTTATCTTTATTATGTTTGTTGTAGGTACCTATTATTATCAGAACTATTTGAGGGCCAGGAGTTAGTGTTGGAAAATGAAGGCACCAGTGATTTATTAATGGAGAGAGCACCGCGGGATCAATTAGTTAGAAGACTTGCATCAATGCATTATTTCCAAATACTTGTACCATGTTTTCTGTTTTTTGTTTAATATAAAAATAAAAAGTACTCATACATCACACATAATCTTTATTTATTACACAAAATCTTTATTTATTACACAAAATCTTCATTTATTACACAAAATCTTTATTTATTTGCTAAAGTATCTACAATTATATTTCCTAATGCTAAAAATTTACCAAATAAATCTAACCACCGTTCTTGCATTCTAAACTCTGATTCCCTTAACCTATTCCTCTCCCGCTCCACTTCCTGTTTAAAAGCTCGCCATTCACTGTCAGCTCTGACAAAGGCTTGCCTTGCCAAATCTGACTGTCTGGGTGCGAGTCCTTCTGTAGACAGGAGATTAGTGGTTTTGCACCTGACGTCTTCGCCACTGTAAGAGCTTGGGGCTCTGCCACCTGGCATTAGCAGCTGTTAATGCTGTTCTTGTGACCGCAGGCTCACCACCGTGCGTTACTCCGGTCTCACTCCCGTCCACCTCGGGCAGGGCTGTAATGGATAAAAAAACGTTTACAGTACTATTTTGAATTCTTAATTAACTAATGAAACTAGATAGGTAGGTACATTTTACTCTAAAATGTGATAATAACAGCAAAATTTATTGGAACCTATTTCTTGAAGAGCTGATGGAAATTGACTGTCATTGCAGTCACTATACCTGGGCTGTAAACTGTTTCGGGATACTCTCTGTCCACCAAGTCTTGTTCACTGCAAGTGCTGTTAGCCACAAGCAATGGTGGAAAAAAGGAGGGCTGAGCTGATGTCCCTGGTACAAGTGGTACAAGTAGATTCCAGTCTCCAACGCCTGCAGTGAAAAAAAACACATTGAAATAATCTTTCCTAGGACATGAATTAAATGAATTTTTATCTTAAATATATATAATAAATTGTTTATTTTATTTCAATAGTAACAATGATAGGGAAACTTACTGGAACAAGTTTGTTGAGCAAGTTATTCATTTAGCAGGAAAATTGATAGGCTGTCATTTGTTTCTAGTGCCACTTCAGTAACTTCTTCCTGTAAAGCATTTTTTTAAAAGAATGCCATGAGATATGAAATTAATGACTTATATGTAAGTATATTATAACTTTCGGCACATAAATAAATAAGTTTTTGTCTAATTTGACTATACACAGACGTATGAATGAACTGTCACATTGACAAAAAAATCAAAACAAATTCAAGAATCACTTACACTTACATAGTGACACTGCTCTAGGGCACTTTTTTAAATTAGCAGGGTTATTTCTATATTTTTAAATGGATGACATGGATACTTATCTTTTAGCCCAATATCATCCTTACTCTGTCTTTTTATTGTAGTTAGAAAGAGACAACTTCGTTTGGTGTGAAATTAGGCACACGTAACGATAACTACACGAACTATCGAGTTAACGTTAGCGAGAATAGTAAACGTTTATGTGACTCATGGTACGAGTTTAATCAAAAACTATTCGAAGGACGTTTACTCGCTATCGACTGTAGAACGTAACACGAGTTTTCGATAGCAACTCATGGTAGAGGTACTGGTGTAGTTATGGCCGGTATCGAAATTATACGAGTTAAAAACTCCCACGTCGTTAACTTTTAGGAACAGAAGGGACAATGTTGAACCTAAATCTGTGTATGACCCATTAAACTAACTGGATTTCTGAAAACTGACAAAATGAATTGACATAAGCGGCTGACGCGATAGGTCATGTTACGTTAATCACCTTTCTTTGAATTTGAAAATCATTTTTTTGCGTTATGCGTCTTGTTTAGGCCCAATGAATGGAAGCGCAGTGGGTCATTTTTGAAAATTGAGCGGTTAAAAGTTTTATTCGAAAATTAAATGAGAAATCGTTAATTTATGATAGGAGTTGGTTGTAACGCATGAGGTTTAATTGTACCGCTCTCCCGTCGTTTCGATTATTTCCTCAATAAACGGCCCCTTGGTAGATTTGGACATGTGCATGGTTCTACTTAAGGAAAAAAAAAAACATTTTCCTATTAATTTTCGAAGAGTAATTTTTTTTATGTAAAATTGGCAGGGTATTCTAATGATTTAAAGAATTGTAAAATAACCTGGTTCGCACCTATAAAAAATTCTGGATAAATGTTTAAAATTTAATTTAAGGATTTTTTTATTTCGAAGTAATGTTGTGAAACCTACCAACTGTGCGGGGACTTAGGCCTTTATCATGTACCAACAGCAAGAAAGTTTATAAAAATATAAGCAGTAAAGCCGCACAGTGTGAACGTCGGGTCCGAGCCAGTCATAAAGGGCGGACAGAGGGCCGCTGATATCTTTACGATACCCGCTGATCAACTGGACCCGCTGGGCCGGACTGGGCATTGACGAATTAAGCTTTTAAAGTTCACACCGCCGAATTCGTTCGTTCGAATATCTCTGCATGATCCGCAAGAGAACCAAAGTCACCGACATAGCCCTAAGAATTCGCAGAACAGATGACCGTTGGGGCCGAAGAGTTCTTGAGTGGCGTCCGCGACGCAGCATGGGCAGACCAACAAGGTTGACTTATGACGCGGTTAGGATTGCGGGAAACCGATGGATGCAAGCGGCGCAGGACCGGTCCTTGTGGCAAACCTTGGGGGAGGCCTATGTCCAGCAGTGGACGTCTTTCGGCTGAGATGATGATGATGATGATGAAATTTAATCAAGCAAGGCAAACAAGCGAGATCATCCGATGGTATATTTATGTGCTCCGAGGCCAATCTTGCAATTTTAAGACTACAAATATAATTTTGCCGGTAAGCTGTTTACGATATTACCATACCGACAGATTATCCACTATAATAATCAGTGATCGGAATAGGTAGAGTATATTTACCTAAACTTGACGCTTGTTCATTCATGCGTGAGTGAGATGGGAACACATTATTGAATGAACATGCATCAAAGGTAAATATACTCTACCTATTCCGATCACTGACAATAATGTATTTTATGAGCAAGGTGTGCACATTGCCTCTTCTAAAATGGTAATTTCTTACCGGAAGAGACAGTAAAGAGTACAGTCAAGGTCATAAATATGTTTGCATTTTAGTACCTTGTCTATTTAATGTCATGTTTAAACTGCCATATATGAATGTCACAGTGATTAAAGCGAAAAGGTACTAAACGTGTACACATATATAAGACCTTGACTGTGCCGACGACATGGTGAAGAGTGCAGGAATGCGCTGGTGTGGCGCCAGCGGCTGACATGATAGTGATAATGATGATGATAGTTTCCCTCATCATGACGTCATCAGATGTATGTCCTAAAGTGTAAAACTATTGAGAAAAGTGTGAATACGTTCTACAAATTTATAAATACTTAGCTAAATCCGCCCCTGTGTACCCAATGGTCCAGCCATGGGCGAATTTAATTGCTATTCGGCAAAGTGGGCAATAGAGGACGAAACAATTTGACGGGTGCCTTATCCGCACTGTGCCCTTATTGTCCAAGATCTGTCTATGCCTTAAACTGGGATCTTTCGTGTTGGGGTCCATCGACGCTGTGGCCCACATAATTGTATGACATTTTAGTGGGATCGAATCTAGAAAACTCCAGTAAAATTAAATCCATGTATTGTAAAATTAATAAAATTAAGGATTTAGGGAGAGAACATATTTAGTCGCTTTTTTTTACTGAGATAGAGTTCGCAATGAACTACAATTTGAGATTAAAATCTGATTTAAAAAAATATACTACACATGTTATGTGCCTGTACCTGTCAAGTACTTACATCTGCCTCCAAAAAATGAAATAATGACCGGTTTCCTTAGTAGCCTATTTTGCTCACCTACATCTTATACAGGATGAGTATTTATAAAGTGCGCATATTAAAATGAGGGACATTAAATTAAATTTTATCGACGAAAGAAATGTTATTTTTTTAATTTATTATTTTTTATTTTTGTTTTTACAGTTGCGACATTATTTTTTCAAGAGTCATATATAAATAAAAATAATAAAAAATAACATTTGTGCACTTTACAAAGACTCACCTAAATATCGTGAACTAAATTAAAGGTGAAATTATATCGAAATCGGTAGCAAGAATTCGTTTAATTATCAAATCAAACCAACTTTTCTACGGGACCATTTCTGAAGTATACTTATCTTTTCCAATAAAAAAAATATCAAAATCGGTTCACTAGGTAAAAAGTACGCGTGAACATTACATTGATAAAAAGTAGAAATCCTTTTTTAACGTCGGTAAATAAGTAAAACAATTTTAAAACACGACAACAATAAGTTAACCCGAAACCCACAGCTTTTGACTGAATCTATTTAGTAAACCTGTTATGGTCGTGTGTATCATGTGGATAAACTTGGATAAAACATGTGTCACTTTCTAACCAGTGTGTAAGTGCGAGAGTGACGGATGCTTTATCCACATCTACCGGGATAAAGGCGCAGTACCGGCCGCAGCGGTTTTACCCCATCATTGCGAGATCAGTCCTAAATCAGGGCCCTCCATTAGCGGGTAGCCGGTTCGATCCTATTGAGGGGCTCGATAATTGCTTTTTCCTGTTTGTTACAAGATAGATAGCCTTATAAGTCGGTAGATTAAAATATACTCAGAAGCGAAAATAAAGAGTGTTTTTCTTCGTTAGTTTGTTTTAGTACTGCAACAATAAAAAAATAATTATAACAATCTTCATATTTTTATATAGAATGGAACGCAATGAAATTATGATGCCATAAAAAATATTATGTCCTAAATTGCATCTTTCACACAATCCTTTGTTGCTGACTGTACTTATTTGCAGTCTTCATCCGCATATCGGCATGACTGTACTCATGAGTCCGTGTTTATTACAGAGGAGTTCCTGCTGCCGCCATACACCATCATATTGAATTGTTATGTTATAAAAGATAAAGTTAAAATATATTTATTCAGTAAGTAGGCCGCACGGGCACTTTTACACTTCAAAAATCTACCAGCGCTTCCCAAGAGGAGACCGCTGCTGAGAAGCGCCGTAAGAAACTCAACAGTTAGTCATTTTTCAAACAATTGACTTATGACTAGTTATGACAATGATAATAATACTTATTCTAGCATTATATAAAACTATAAAAATAATATAAAATATCTGCGGAGTTCTGCAGGAATACATATACTAAATTTCAGCCCATTCCTAGAAACTACAGTGATATATACTACAGAATAACGGTTTGTATTTACCATTTTGCTACGGAACCCTAAAACGGGAAAATGACTCATTTGCTACCCAGATTTGGACTTAACATGCAGGCCGACAAACATTGTAAAGTTACTTAAAAACTTATAAAACATCCTATTTATTCTACTTTTACAAAGGTATAGACAACCTGCTACTATTGATAGCGGTCACATGTTTGTCTGTCCACACCGCGTCTCTAACGACGGACTCGTGTTGACCCGGGCCCGTGCCTCGTTCGAACGTGGAAATTAAAATACTTGCTCACTTGACATAGTCACTTAATGGGTTTTTATATTACTTATGAAAAGGAAAATTTACACCGTTCTAGGCTGATGGGTGAACTAAAACTAAGACTAAGGGCCTGCCTCTACTTGTCTATTTTCAAGTGTATAAAAGGGAAAGGGCTTAATTTATGTGACAGATGCTTTACTTGACGATTGTGAGACAGACGGTAATTGCCTGCACATTAATTTAGTCGCTGGTTTCACAGCTGGTCGTCTGTGAAACCAGCGACTAAATGAATCTGCAGGCAGTTGAATGTCAATTACCCATCTTGACGGACGACGTAAATTCGCCGGCTATTCATGGACTGAATAGAACTGAACGACGATGTGTTAACAGAATAACATAGAAGATACATTAGGTATGCTAACCTTGAGGATTAAGAAAGAATACTTGCTAAATTCTCCGATTGTCTTAACACACTGAAACCACCGTTTTTAATATATTGCAAGTATAAGTCACTAGCGATCCGCTCGGGCTTTGCACGAATACCGTGGCTCTAATTATCTATAAGGTTCATAAGTGTCTACTAGCTTTTGCCCGCGACTGCGTCCGCGTAGAAGTCGTTTATCGTGTATCCCACGAGAACTATCAAATTTTCCGAGATAAAAACTACCTTATGTCCTTTCCCGGAACTTAAACTATCTCCATACCATATTTCATCTAAATCGATACAGCGGTTTAAGCGTGAAGAGGTAACAGACAGACAGAGTTACTTTCGCATTTTTCTATTAGTGAAAACCTTTTGAAAATCCGTAGGTACAATAGTTATTGAGGTTAGCCCAATCAAACACTAGCTGGTGGCGGGGGACTTTTTAGTGATAGAGTTACTCTACTTGCCAGTGTAAACGCGCCTTCTCCGTTCTCCCAGTTAATGATGTCCTATTTATTAAATAGTAAAGTTTAATAACAACACTCGATCCTACTATTATTGTATATTTTGGTCGCTAGTTGGCGCCACCATCAACGCAGGTTGTTCGCCATTTTATACTTAGTATTCTTGCTGTGTCGTAGTAACTAAATAAAACATTTGAAGAAGAAATCTCAAGTTTGTCATTGCAGAATCCCACAAACCTTATTTGGTTATGGGCCCAGGAAACTTTGGAACTTAGAGAACAGAAGAAAACAGCAAAGAAAAAGTTAATATTTGTTAATAGAAAAATACCGACCGCCTAACCTCAAAAATGCAGTCATTACGATCATTAAATGTGGAAAAATTCGATGGAAACAACTTTAGGCAGTGGAAATTTCAAATCAAATGTGCCTTAAAAGCTAATGGAATCGATATTTCCGTAGCAAAACCAAAAACGGATCCAGATAAAACAGACTGGGTAAAAAAAGATGGCGTGGCAATGTTCATTATAACCTCTTCGATGGATCTCAAGCAAATCACGCTCATAGAAAACTGTGAAACTGCTAATGAAATAATGTTGAAACTTGAATCAATATTTGAACAGAAAAGCGAATTGAATAAAATGCTGAAGCATGAAAGGTTTTACCAGTACAAAATGTCATTAAGTGACAGCGTGGCACAACACATCTCAAAAGTAGAAAACTTGGCTCAACAGCTTAAAGATAGTGGTGAGAGTGTTAGTGAATTGGCCATCATAACAAAAATATTAGGAACTTTGCCTGCCAAGTATAGATCATTACGTCAAGCATGGATGTCATTAGATCCTAAACAGCAGACTCTCATAAATTTAACTGCTCGTTTATTAGATGAGGAGGCCAGTATCACATGTGAAGAGGAACAAGAAACGGCCCTTCTGGTTGCAAATTCAAAACAGAAGAAGCAGAATGAGGCTAGTGGTAGTAGTTCGAGTCAAAACAAGACATCTAAGCATCGGTTTGAGTGTTACAACTGTGGAAAACGTGGTCATTTCTCCAAAGAGTGTCGTTATCCGAAGAAGGCAAACAAGAAACCAACTAAAGAAAATACAATGTTGGCATTTAATGTAGAAACCAACTTAAGTGAAGTTGAAGAGAATACCTGGATCTTGGACAGCGGTGCATCAGCACATATGACATTTAGAAAAGATTATTTCGAAGAACTTGTACAATGCAATCAAAAGTCATTGTCATTAGGAAACAAACAGTCTGTAGAAGTCTGTGGAATTGGAAAAATTATGATAAAGAGATTGGTCAATGAACAGTGGGAGTACAGCATTCTACAAGGAGTATTGTATGTTCCTAATTTAAGAAGAAACCTGTTTTCTGAAGGAGTGATAGTTCGAAAAGGGTACACTATTATTAAAAGACACCCAGATGCTTTAATATACAAAGAGGATGAAGTGGTAATGAGTGCAAAAATTACTGACAACAACTTGTATAAATTAAAAATAGAAACAGTGATTCCAGACTCTTGTAATGTGGTGCAAAGTAATCAAAGTGACATTAAAAAGTGGCATGAGAGACTAGGACATATTAACCTCAAACAAATAAAAAATATGAGTGTAAATAGTGTTGTTGAAGGGTTAAACATTGACAATATTGAAAGTGATTTTATATGTGAAGCATGTGCATATGGGAAGCAAAGTCGGTTCCCATTTCATAAATCAATGCGGGGAGAACTACAGCCTGGGGACTTAGTATACAGTGATGTCTGCGGGCCTATGAGTCACATGTCAATTCAAGGTCTGAGATATTTTGTATTATTTAAAGATGCTGTTACAAGCTACAGGCATGTATATTTTATGAAAAATAAAAGTGATGTTTTGGAATATTTTAAGAAATATAATGCTATAGTCAAGAATAAGTATGCCCATAATGTAAGAATTCTTCATACAGACAATGGAGGAGAGTATGTAAATAAAGCCTACAAGGAGTTTATGGACAAAGAAGGCATAATTCATGAGCTTACAGCCCCATATACACCAGAACAAAATGGACGTGCAGAAAGGGAGCTGCGAACAATTGTGGAGAGTGCTCGCTCCATGTTGTATGCAAGAAATGTTCCATTGAATTTGTGGGCTGAAGCTGTAAATTGTGCAGTTTACATATTAAATAGAACATCTTCAAGTCAGACCCCAAATAAGACACCTTTTGAGCTATGGAATGGAATAAAACCACAATTGGGTCACGTGAAAGTATTTGGCAGTGCTGGATATGTTCATATTCCAGATCAGTTAAGAACTAAGCTAGATAAAAAGAGTGAGAAAATGATACTGGTGGGGTATGATAATACCAATTACAGAATGTACAATATAAATACAAAACAAATAAAAGTATCCAGAAATGTCATATTTGATGAAAATGAAGTTCCGAAGATAGAAAAAAACATAGCTCAATTATTTATTCTTGATAAAAAAACTGATAATTATGAAATTAGTCAAGAATTGGAAGAGATAAGTGTGGAAGATGTCACACTGATAGAAAATTCATCAACAGAAAATGAAGACAGCATGCAGAGTTGTAACAGTGATGACCCTACCTATGAGCCATCTCAAGAAATAGAGGATACAGAGCGTTATGTAGATTTGAGATCACGAAGGAATAGACACTTTGAGGCAAATCTTGTTGAGATGTCGTTGCCACAAACATATGAAGAAGCCATAAAAAGTCCACACAAGAAGGAATGGTCCAAGGCTATACAGGAGGAGCTGATGGCTTTAGAAGAAAATGAAACTTGGTTCACAGTGAAAAATGATGGTCAGCGAACTCTTACTACTAAGTGGGTGTTTGCTATCAAGAAGGATGAGAATGGTCAAGTTACACGTTATAAAGCTCGTCTGTGTGCACGTGGATTTAGTCAAGTAAAAGGGGTTGACTATCAAGAGATATTTTCACCAACCACCAGGTATGACTCTATAAGAATTATCCTTTCTATTGCAGCAAAGTATAATTTAGAAATTCATCAATTTGATGTTAAAACCGCTTTTCTTAATGGCATCCTTCAAGAGGATATTTATATAGATATACCTGAGGGTGTGCAGATAAATAGTAATTATATCTTAAAACTAAATAAGTCATTATATGGCCTAAAACAGGCATCCAGGTGTTGGAATAAAAGATTCACTGAATTTCTAAAGAAGTATGGATTTATACAATCTCAAGCTGATAACTGTATTTATATAGGTATTTTTAAGCAAGTTAGAGTTATCTTAATAATATATGTTGATGATGCCCTGGTAGTATCTGAGAGTAAACAAATCATAAAAGAAATAATTGATTACCTAAAACAAGAATTTAAAATTAAAGAATTAAATTTAAAATATTTTGTGGGCATGGAAATAGAGAAATTAAATAATTGCATATGTATTCGTCAAAGTGATTACATCAGGCAAATTATTGAAAAGTTTTCTATGCATGATGCAAATCCAGCAAGTACGCCTGCAGATGTAAATGTTGTTATATCAAAGAATGTAGACGAAAATATTACAAAGTTTCCATATAGAGAAGCTATAGGCTCTTTGTTATTTTTGTGCTCTGTTTCAAGGCCTGACATATGTTTTGCTGTCAATGTATTGAGCAGATATGTTAATAATCCTAGCCAACAACATATAAATGCTGTTAAACGTGTAATAAGATACTTAATTGATACTAAAGATTTTTTTATTAAATATGGAGATAGCAGTGATCTCATCGGGTATTCTGATTCAGATTTTGCAAGTGATTTAGATACACGAAAATCAACTACAGGTTATATTTTCCAAATGAATGGAGGGCCAATCACTTGGTGCAGTCAAAAACAAAAAACGATTGCTCTCTCCACTACTGAAGCAGAATTTGTAGCTGCTTGTGAATCAGCTAAAGAAATATTGTGGTTGAATCAATTATTGTCAGAGTTAGGTGAAAATTATAAATGTATTACACTATGTGTGGATAATCAGAGTGCTATTAAACTAATTAACAATCCTGCTTATCACAAAAGAACTAAACACATAGATGTTAAATATAATTTCATTAGGGAAAAGGTAGAGTTGGGCTTAATTAAAATACAGTATGTATCAAGTAAAAATCAATTAGCAGATATTTTAACTAAAGCCTTGCCTACTCAAGTATTTGTTTATCTAAGAAGTCATATCTTGTATTGTTAGTTTTTTTTTTTAATAGTTTAAACAGAGTGTTGATAAACATTGAAGTAATGTTAATATTAAACTTTTAGTGGGAGTATTAAATAGTAAAGTTTAATAACAACACTCGATCCTACTATTATTGTATATTTTGGTCGCTAGTTGGCGCCACCATCAACGCAGGTTGTTCGCCATTTTATACTTAGTATTCTTGCTGTGTCGTAGTAACTAAATAAAACATTTGAAGAAGAAATCTCAAGTTTGTCATTGCAGAATCCCACAAACCTTATTTCTATTGACGGTCAGACATTGAAAGAAACGTCGGTCAGTGTAGACGCAGCCTAATGGGAGGCTTTCAGGTTGTATGAATGTTGTATGGCTGATACTGACATTGGGACATTGATGGGTTGAGGTTGTTTTGATCTGTAGTATAAGTAAATAGACTGGTTATTTAAGTGATACAAACTTGTTTTTAGGGTAGGGTACCCGAAGGGTGCCTACGCTGTCCGTCCGTCCGTCTGTCTGTCTGTCCTAACTATAAAGAGCTGTATCTTTTGAACCGTAATAGATAGCGCGTTGTTTTTTTTTTTTTTTTTTCAGAAAAAGTGTTACTACTGCGTATTTACTAACGTAAATGACGTAAAGTCTCGTAAGACGTAAGTGTCAATGTCAATACTGCGACAAGTTACTAAAATGTACAGCTACTTATAAGTTCGACTGTACATAGTTATCTAGAACGATCTGTATTTTTGGAACTTCTATTCAAGTTCAATTCTACTGATTTTTGGATTGACTTCTCTTACTGCAAATTAGCAAGAGAGAGCATAATTAATTTAATTATTAATTGTAATATTATATCCCTAAAAAGTTGTCAAGTAACCAATCACCCTGTAGAAAGATTTTTCCTTACTCTACTGTCTTTCGCGTAAATATCGATGTCAACCCTCAAAAGATAAGCCGCAAAATATAACCACCCCGTATTTTAATAAATGTAAGTATTACAATTTTACGACTCCCACAAAAAACTCCGGGCGAGATAAAGGGTTAACCCCCTGTTTGTAGGTAATTATTCTATTGTCATTTTATTTATATTTCTGGGTATCGCGGAATATCTAATAAAGTGTAAGACGGAGGGAATTTTAATCATTGTTTTATGTTAATTCGGGTAGTTGTGTTTGGCCAAGTTTGATTCCATTTGGTTGACAGGTTAGATGAGAGGACGACGGTGTCTTGAAAGTTTTAATATGACTACTTATCCTGGCGATATACAGGGTGATGGATTGGGAAAATTTGAAAATAATTTTAATTGAGATTAAGACAAAAAAAATGTTTTTTTTTTTAATTCGCTATTTTTGAACTAATAAACATTAAAATTTATTATGATAATTCAGACAAAATGCTACATTTTCTAAGTAATGATTATGTTCTTTGTACGTCATTATTGATAATGATTCTTACCCTTTTTAGGGTTCCGTACCCAAAAGGCGCTCAACGGGATCCTATTAATATGCCTACGCTGTCCGTCCGTCTGTCTGTCTGTCTGTCCTAACTATAAAGAGCTGTATCTTTTGAGCCGTAATAGAAAGCGGGTTGATTTTATTTCAGAATATCTGTTATAATCAAATAAAAAAAAAGTAAAATAATAAGGGGGGTCCCATAAAAGAAACGTTTTTTTTCCAACGTATTTTTATTTATGTTGTATCGTAAAAACGGTAAAACATACAAGCGTCCAATTTGGTATGATTATAGAACAAATCCTATAGAATAACGAGAAATACTAAAAACCAGCCAAATGTGTACGGAACCCTCAGTGCGCGAGTCCGACTCGCACTTGCCCGATTTTTAATACTTAGAATTTAATTAAAATATTTAAAACAATACAAACTGATTTAAAGTAATGAAGTAACTACCGTATCTACCGTTCATCTCATCCGCCCCAACAACAAACTGTGGAGACAGACTCTTTCAGCGACCCAAGTGTTCTTAATAGCGTCATGTATCAATTCCAAGTATCAAAACAAAAAAGTTGTACTTGAAAAAGAGCCGTTACTCTCCCAGCTTAAACTTGTCATCGGTGACTTTGTTAGGGATGGTGCAGACAGGTAGCGTGGGCGCTGCGTTTTTTCACCGTTTTTGTAGTTTCATGCAATTTACAGGTCAAGTTATTAAATTATAATGAATCACGTTGTTAATTAAAAATAGAAGCCGGAAGAAATCGAATCGCAGAGGTAAGAAATAAAATTGTAGTATTTATAGGTATTAAATATATTTCATAGATATAAATATATATATAGATAATATATAGATAAAAATATTTTAAATTAAATTAAATTAAATTGATTTTTATTTCGGATCAAAAATTACATCCATATGGGTAAGTAACAATCAACAAAACACTTAAAACTATGTCAGTAACATTATAAAAACAGAAATAATAAAAAGAAAACAAATTATTTAAAAACGAGGTAATTTTTTTTTATTTAAAAAATGTCTTGTAATTTATTTTATTTTATGAACCAGATGGATCTTGTGTTATCCGAAATAATTGAATTTTATTTTTTATTTTTTTATTAGATTTGTCAGAAAATCACCTCACTCGCCCGTCTGCAACACCCAAAATACTTATGCTAATAAAATGATAATGTTTTCTTTGGAAACTCCTATTAATTAAGAAGTGTGACAGCATTTTATTAATCCGGCCAAGGAAGCCGTTGTTTGCCATTACTGTTTGAAACTTGAGCTCTTTAAAAGACAAGGTGCACAATAAAATAAATGTTATTTATGTTTGATAATAACTCAACGGTTTTAATGGCTTTTTCAGCAAAGTTATAAGTATTCTTTATTTATGTAAGTGTGAAATATTCTTGCGAAGTTCAGATGGGATTGCTTAGTGTGTATATTCGACTTAAACTTACAATTTGCTCTTACAAAGTTTACATGAAGGATTTTTTTTTGAAATTAATGGTTGATGGTAATAAATTATCAGTCAGTAGAATTATCAGTCGAGTATCCCTTACATCAATTAATGTTTTTTAACTCTTAACTCTCGGTTCCAACTCAATTCCAAATCATCTTCATTTCTTTGTAAAACTTTTATTTGGGTACGATTAAAAAAATACTTTACACCTGTCCAAATACGATTTAGAAACGAGAAAATAAAAGATTGTCATTTCTGGGGGGCCTAGCCTAGATGCAAATTACGCTAACGGATCGAAATCAAAGAAAATGTAAAGAATTGACAAAATGCACCTTTCTTGCACCTTATTGTAGCTAAAGCATGATGATCATGATGATGTTTCTATTAAATATCTCTACCTTGACTAGGTCAGACTAAGAGCCTGGTTCACAATCGACAAGTAAATTTATCTGTCAGTAAAGCCCTCTCCTTGTCTATTTTCAAGTGTAAGAAAGGGAAAGGGCTAAATTTATTTGACAGATATGCTTTGACGATTGTGAAACAGGCGGTCAGCGTTAGTAAGTTTCATTTTATTCAGCCATCATAAAATTCATCTTCTTCGAAAATACGTTATACTAGAATGACATGTCCGTGAATTACGCCTAAATAAAACATGTTAGCGCCTAATGAATTTAAGCCTCCCAGAACTAAAAGTTGGTGACACAAATATGCCCAATAACCCAGCTAATTAAGAGAAGGTCGCTACAGCAAAAATCCATCTGGAACTTGTCACTTAAGGGCTCTCAGGCACCTCTGCCTGCCCGCTGTACACTGGCACGAGGAGCTACGAAACCTGCCGGTAAATCTTTATCAGAAGGAGGAAGCGACTTCACCCTTATGCTGTCGAAATACCATTCGTTCGCATAAACCGATTCGCTGTTTCGTTTTCATTGGAATTCGCTTCCTTCATCTGTATTTCCTGAATGATATAACAACAGTGAATATGTTTCTACTGAACCAGCTAGCGCCATCCTAGAAACTCATCATTTAGCATCTATCAGCAAGTTTCTAAATATTGGTCAGTAGGTACAAGTTCAAGCAGACTGGGTTGATCTTTCTCCTAAACCTATGCGAGAATCGTTACATTGTATAACTCTTCTATAGGTTACAACAAGTATTTAATCTATTTAAATTTTATTGCATATAATATAAGAATAACCAATGGTATGTTATAATGTACCTATCAACGTATTTTTAATGTCTATTGCAATAGGATTACTCTTAGCGCTAAATACATTACTAATATCAATAAACTGTCCTAATTCGTCACGAGATGTAGTGTCATAATCAGCCTAACAATGTGCAAAATATACATTAGTCTACACCACAATTTCACTACAATAAATTATGCGCATGTGCACTCCCAATATCATATAATGCACCAGAAGCATCAGAAAAAACAACAAAAGAAGATTATTTTAATCCAATCTCCATCACATTATCCAATAGCTCAGTTTTTCAAAACTCCATGGCCTTCGCAACTCCTGGCCTGGCAAGGTGCGACCACATTAGCGACGTCAACGCACGCTCCCCAAGCCGTGATAGAAACAATAATGAGTCTCAGAGATTTCCCCAACGTACCCTAGCCCTACGGATATTGTTCAAAGTTATCAAATTTTCAAAACTGCCTAACGCATTACGTGTTAGCTAATTATGAGTGCGCGGAAGTGTTTCTTTCTGAGTAATTTTACGGGTGGGGGTTGGTTATAGGTTTTGCAACCACACCGTTAATGTGAATAGCATGTTGATTCAAGATTTCGCTAGTTTCTAAGTTGTTACGCTTTTTGATAAAGAGGCTTGACGAAAGCAATCAAAATTGAATTCAAAATGTTCTTATACGTCTCAAGTTAAAATTGATAGTTTAGTATTTTCAAAACTATACTTTTTGCGTGTGATAAAGATGTGAATATATATAACCATGATGAAAAATTTGATTTACTTAGAGCTTGAATTATGTTAGTTCAAAATTGAGACAAAAGATAAAAAACAGTAAACACTCATCGCAATTGCTATCTAAAACACGGTGTGTTTCTGGCTTTTTATCCCTTGCGAATGACACTTTTAAACGCGCCACAAGTTTTTGTTTACAGTCAAAATAAGCTTTCTACATAACTTGTATCAGCCTACTAAACATAACGCTTCGGCAAATGAAACTATCACCTCCTCTAATTCTCATCAACGCTCGACTGCTCGCGAGCTAGTCAACGCACCGTGTTGAAAACCTTTTAATATCAAATGAACTGAAAATTGGTATGTGTCAAACGGCATTATTAGGTAGAAGTGTTGAGAGGGGCGGCGGTGTGATCGAGTGGCGATGGGGCGTGTTGGAAAATTTAAACAGGTTTAGTACCAATTTCACCATACGATGTTAAAGTTAATCGACTGTTAGGTCATACATTCAACTGTCAAAATGTATGAACTAACAGTCGATTAACATTTAACATCGATTGGTGAAACTGGTACTTAAGATGACAAAAATAAAGTTGGATTTAGTAATGAACAATGCGATGCGGAAATATGTGATTGAGTAAAAGTAATTAAAAGATGAACTAGTTACAACTCTTCTGGAGGATGTAGACGATCAATTTCCAATTTTTTTTTTCAATATAATTACTAAGATAAACAGATAACATCACTGCAGGTAAAATCTTTTCCGTTATAAGGGTCATTAGAACTTTATTTTTATCAATTATTAATTGATATTAATTACGTACAGTCATGGTAGTAAAATTGTTCTCACTTTGTTTTACTAGGACATACTGTGAATTTTCCTTTTTTCTTGAAATTTTGGTTGAAACCAATAATGACATCCGATCTTCTTAGCAATTTTATTCGTAGTTGCTTCAGCAATAATGGTTACTAATTTTGATGCTGCCACCAAATCAAGCGCAGGCATGACTTTGACATTGAACTTTAATTTAAAGTGTGCTATGTATGAAGAATTTGGTATTATCAGCTCCATGCGAGATAGGATCAGCGAGTACCCGCTGAATAGTAATTAGCGCCCCGAGTAATCACGCATTACAGCGATGAGCTGCAACCTTTATTAACTTATCGACAGCCAGCCATTGTTCATTATTAACTAGCATTATATTACGATCTGGTTTGTAACGTGCATTCATCTCTTGAAACTATTTAATTTTCGATTTTTTGAATTTCACCAAGGAAATGTAAAGAAGTTTTGGAATCTTAATACCATAAGTAGCAATAAAAAATAACAGCTTCTTCCAGTGACATTAAATGAAGCACAAAATAAAATAATTTGTGAAAGTTGCAAATAAAACCAAAAATCACATTAGTCCTTGAAAAATGTGATTAGAATCTAAACCAAAATAATTATAATGTTTATACGTATAAATACTATAATTCCGTCAAATGAGTTGCCTATCCTAAAACATACCATCATACATACCATCCGAGTTGCCGAAAATAAAATTTTGAGGTGGATTTGCGGCGTTACCAGACTCGATAAAATCCGTAACGAATACGTGCGAAGAAGCCTGGGCGTTCGCGACATTGCCGATAAAATCCAGGAGAGTAGGCTGCGATGGTGTGACCACGTGCAGAGGAGGCCGCCTGACTACATAGGAAACTTGGCACTACATCAGATGTACAGAGTCTGTCCATCTCTGGTCGGAGATCTAGAAGAAGACCCAAAACAAGATGGAAAGGTGTAGTGCTGAAGGACATGATAGAGTGACACACATCCGAAGACGACGTCAAGGATAGGGCGAAGTGGAGAAGTACAATAAAGAAAGCTGACCCTACCACTATTGAGTGAGAGGTTGAGAGAGAGAACAACAGATCTAAATAAAATCTATGCAAAGCCGGTAGCAAGAACAAAGTACCTAAATAAAGGCAAGAAAACCGATTATAATAAAAGCTTCGAATCGTAAAAACGCTTAATAAAATAACAGAAAAACTTATAAATATTCACAAAACCGACTTAAACCTTTTGCAGACTGACGGATTCGTTTTTACTTATTCCACAGAAAATCTGCTTAAAATCCGTATTAAAAGAATCACTCGGAATTTATTTGGGAGGCGGCGCATGGCAGAAACTTAGAACGAAGAATAACGAAATGAGAAGAGTTCGATACTGTGTTTCCTAAAGAACGTTTCTTTGTTTACAATCCTTTCGTGTTATGTACGAGTACATGACACTTGTTTCTTTAATTTTTCCTTAAATTAAATTAATCTGTTATCGCTTTCTACTTTTTTATAATTATAAGCCCTGAGTTTGGATAAATACAGTTTTTATCTACTTAAACAATATTATTATTTACTGTTATTTTTGTAGATATATAATGTATAGTTTTTCCTGTTTTAACAAAACATTTAAATTAAGAAAGACATAAAACTCAATATAATATGTAAAACGGTAATAAATAACATTGACGATTGTTTGGCCTTTTGATTTGCTGGCATTAATTTTACTTTTTAAAATAATAATAATAGCCTTTTATTTCCAAACTTAGCATCACTTTTCATTCATGTTCATTTACCTAGGTAATTACATTATATCCATTCAATTAGATTATGATTACGATTTCATGCATCAGATACCGGAATATTATAATAGCCCATTTTTGGGCACAGACCTCCTCCATATCTTTCCAATTTTGTCTCTCTGGCCAGTCTTGTCCATGTCTCTCCAGCCACCTATACGATGTCGTCGCTCCAGCGGCGCCGGTTGTCTTCGCGGGGCCACCAGCGACCGTCCGCAGTGCGCGCTGCATGTCCAGCCCACCGCCATTTGCTTCCACACGCTGATCCTCATCTTTCAGTCCCGTTCCGGTTCGTATTTCTGTACAGTTCGCCATCAAATATATCTGTACATATCAGAGTGGTCAAAAATATCTGAACATGCACTCTAACGCCTTGACAATAGAGTCGTGTTCAGATATTTGTGAGCACCTTGTTTGCTGCAATATATCCTTCAGTCTTAAGTCCAGCATGCTCCTCTCCACTCCTCTCCATAGTTCTCATATGGCCATCGTCTATATAAATAAATAAATTATAAAGTAAAAATCCAGAATCGCCGTTAGCTACAGACTTGATACCAAAACTCGAGGTTCCTTATCTCCGGCAATGGTCGCGATTCAGAGAGGTTACCCTTTGGTTGTCGTCTCCACGAATGATTTTAAATGTAAAAATTATTCTAATTCGTCGACGATCTGAAGCCGCTATAGATTGACGCGTATTAGCTACGACTGTGGATTTTGAGGTTACTTTGGATTATGGCTTGGGGAAGTTTTAGTAGCTCGGGTTCCTACAATTTTGTAATTATGTCAGGCTATTTGAGAAGGAGTAATACTATATTATATCTAGGTATATGGGTATATGGGTATATTATATATAAAAGGAGAAAGTGACTGGCTGACTGGTCGATCAACGCACAGCCGAAACTGCTGGACCTAGGGACTTGAAATTTGGAGGGAATATTCCTTGGATATCCTAGGGGTGTACTAAGAAAAGATTTTTCGGAAATCTACCCCCAATGGGAAAAAATAGGGGGAGAAGTGGGCAACTAATTCCACGCGTACGAAGTCGCGGGCGAACTCTAAAATCGGGGTCAATAGAAATGACCAAAGATGTCAACAAATTAGTACTGTTTGACACATTACCTCAAAACTTCATCAAACGTGTTTTTACTTAAAAACGTATAATTAATAGTTAATTTCTAAAAATGAATATGAAAGTTATAATCAAGCGTATAAATCATTGTAAAAACCTTTCTCGATCTTGAAAAGTACACGATAATGGAGTAATAATGGTAAATTGGTTAGTTTCGATTTGTTTACATCTTTGGCCATTTCTATTGACCCCGACTTTAGTTATGTAGGTAGGTATATCGCTTTAAGGTTTTTGACGACTTTTGACTTATTTTATAGGTACTCAAATTATCTTATTGTCAATTCATTAATGTTACTTATGTGACATGCAATAAGTAATGTAATTTTGAATCTGGATTAAATGCCGACCTAAATTGACTGTTATACAATGTGTAGTCCTACACCCACCAATGATAATTAAGAATAGTTTTTTTTTTAATCCTACTGACTTTATTATTGATCCCTGTAAATTACACATGGCAATGTTGAATTATTAAAATTATATTATCCTAAAAAAACTTAATTCTGCTACCTACTTTCAATTAAAGTATCTATTTTAGTACAATAAAATGTTTACACACATTGATAAAATAATATTGACTCCTTAATATCTACCTATTTTAAAACTAAATAAAAAACAGCATGTCCTATTATTGCACAAGCATTAACAATGTAAACGCCACAATGGCGTTTACTACAAACTGCGTATGAAAAATACTAAGTGCCAACTAGCTGGGTGACACCCGGGAGGTGCCCCATTTGATGCGATTCTCACAATTGGAGATCTAATTAGCCAGCGAGAGACTCTCGTGCTAACGTTGGTTAATTGAAGTTTTACACTCCATATCTGAAGCATTTTTGCTTGTTTTTATTTGATATAGAAAATATCAGAGTGGTATTTTAGTTAGCATTTACTTTTTTACATGTACAGGGTGTCATAAGTCGCACGTCACAGAGACAACGGAGGTAGACCAGTTTAAGACGCACCGAACCAGCCTAACATGACCTCGTAAAACTCAAGGTTTTCAAGGCCAGTTTAAAGATTAAGTTTTTTGCCAATTTAAACTTTAAACTGGATATTTCTAGTTTAATATTTCTTGAAAACCTTGTCATGTTAGGCTGGTTCGGTGTGAGGATGATGCGTAGCGCATTTCCACCTGTCAAAAAAAAAAAAAAATCTGATTCGGTCCATCATAGGCCGGTGTCAATGTGACTTACGACTTATGGGACACTTTATAATAATATTAGACTTATGACCCAATTTTTACTGACTTCTGTAGTGTTTTTAAATGATATATGAAGAAGCCAAACGAGCACTTAGGCCAACTGATGACAAGTTGGGCCCATAACCAGGTCCAACAATGTAAACGCCACCTCTTAGGAGATGGAACGCATTTCACCGGATACCAGAACACAACAAAATGAACACTGCTGTTGACGGCAGGTTTTAAAGGATAAGATGGTAGATTCCGATCCGGGAGGACCCTGGGCAAGGTGCTCTTATAGGAGATTACGATGTGTTTTAAAAATAATTTTGTCTGCTATGTGCATAATATACGCCCAGAGTAATTTGATGCCACATATTGGCATAGGGATTTAACATTTCCATAAAAAATGCATTCAAAAATTTCGTAGCGTAGTGTGTCGTAGAACGCATCTTGTTTAGATATGATATGATATGATATTTTTATTGGTAAAAAATGATATTTTACATGTCATGCTTATATAATACTTAATTTAATAATACATTTTGATTTTACAAAATTTTAAATTTAATTTTAATTTTTTTTTTTAATTTTTTTTTTTTGTTTTTTTTTAGGCCAGCTGTTAGGAATGTATGGCAACATTTCCAACGAATCTTTACATCTGAGTGTGGTGGATTGGATTCACCACATAGATATCTTGTATTTATTTATTTATCACGGGAACAAACAGCAATTTATAATACATATAGGTAATACACAGTAACAAACACATTGGCTAAAACAGCTTCCACTACTGGATTAAATACATTTGTTGCTCAAGCTGAACTTATAAAGCTAAGATTGGTTAATTATACCAGGCTATACATAAGTTTATCTTGTATAATAAAAATAAAAGAAACATTATATTCGCAACTTAGCCATCTTTTTTCCTTAGCAATATAAACAAAGGTCGCTAATTACCAAAAGAAAAACGAATCTCCGTTAAACAAAAGTCTCGGTTATTTTTCTCTATTTCGCTAATCCAATCTTTTTTAATTGCTCGTATTAAGGAGCACTGGAATATTTTCATCTGGATAAAAATTCAATTTTGCGCCAACATTCATTGCGGAGATCTTTGACAATTCGTCCGATACAGCCGAAAAGGGTTGCCGATTACAAAAAGGGAAAAAAAGTTAATTTAACTTCGAGATTTTTCTTGAGAGACGGTGGTGTGACATTTAAGAATTTTGGTGTGATGTCATTTAATTTAAATTAAACTTAAATATGATTAACAAAGTATGATTTTTATGTAAACTAACATAAAATGACGATACATTAAATTAAATATATTTCCAAAAGTAACTTTTTATTTCGCCGTGAACGATGAACATGTGTTACAAAATAACCCGTAAAAAATCAAACCCAAAAATAAGGCAACCTTAGTAAGCTGTCACCTTATAAAGTCATGCTAAGATTTTCATACTCTCACTCTTTACAAGGGCCCATTTAACCCCCTTTCTGCTTTACGGGTATTTTTGTAACATCCTGTATAGACTTACCCTCATTTCATAATCACAAATAACTAAGATATGCTTGAAGTATGGTTTATCCTTATCTTTCATTGTGACATTTGAATTTGCCAGAAAGAGACAAAGGATACTTTTACTAAAATATGTTTGTTGTGCGTTTATGAATAGGTTAGTAGTTAAAATGGTCCTTGATACCGGGCGGTAAGGGCGTTTTGTTAATTCCTGGATGTTTTCTATGTATTTTAATATTTATACTGGGTGTTTTTTATTCGTCGAAAAAAAATTTGGGGGTTAAATCAGTAAGTCATACTGATCAAATTTCACTATGGGACCAACCCAGAAATCGCGAAAAAAAAATTGACCACGATGTTTTGTATGGGAGGGTCAAATTTTTTTTCGCGATTTCGAGATTGGTCCTATCGTGAAAGTTGATCAGTATGGCTTACTGATTTAACCCCCAACATTTTTTCGACGAATAAAAAAAACACCCTGTATAAAAACAATCGCGCTCCCCGCTCCTAACCGATACCAATGATCATCGAGCCAAGCTCAAGCGCACCCGGGACATTTTTCTAGTGAACTTGCCATTATAACTTACTCCTGATTGGGATCAAGTTGAAATTAAGAAAAAATAAAAAGGGACAAAGCAAAGGGCCTGATTGCCTTTTTTATCTGCGCCTTGACTCAACAAACAATCCCTTTCTTGTGATCCTTTGTTCAATTGTTTTTGATTAACTGGTTTAAATTGGTTCGTTTTTTCTTTTTTCGGTGATTTAGGTAGGTATAGTATTGTTAAAATTGGCTTTTACGTCATCCGTTAGATAGTATGTATAGGTACATACATATTTCAGATGGTTATTGTATAAAAGTGTGCACTAATACAGCCATATCTACTGTAACAGAAAAATAAGGATTTACAGCTTTAAAATATAATTTACACGTAAGCTATTCATAGCAGAAAGAAAAATTTGGTCCGTTTTCAAAATGTGACCACGCCCTTACTGAGTGGCCGACAGACAATGCACACCCTAAAATAATAAAGTAAAAAAAATCATGTATGAACTCGGAAAATTAAAATATTGTGTTGTGACTTTACTAATAAACTCTTATTTGCCAAGCTACGTAGAGATGAATTTAGATTTTTTCATATAAAATGTTAAAATATTATTTTTTAGAAAATTAATGCAAGCTAGCATCATGTAGTACTGCCATACCTAGTAAACTTACGATGAACACACGAAGCATGCGGAACTTCACCAATAAGCAACTCGGAGTCAACAGCGCGGTCAAACACCCCATATTACAGCGCGAAGCTGAAACTCATCGAAGTGAAGATCAACAGTTATTGAGATGAGCTTTATAATAATGATCATCTTGTGTATTCCAACATCTTACATAGGTTTAAAGTGTTAATAATCCAGCCTATATACGTCCCACTGCTGGGCACAGGCCTCCACTCGCAATGAGAGGGCCCAAGCGGGCCCAGTGCGAATTGGGAACTTCGCACACACCGTCAAATTGCTTTGAAGGTGTGTGCAGGTTTCCTTACGATGTTTTCCTTCACCGAAAAGCTCATGGTAAATTTAAAAATTAAATTGCGCAAATGCAAGAAAATTAGAGAAATTATTTTTTTATCAAAATAATAAAAACATCAATGTAGTATTTTTATCTTGATCATTAATTATTAACTTACAACTTAACATACTTATTCCGTAACTCGTAAATAAAAATTAATTGAGCTCTTCTAAAAAAGTTTGTACATTTCATTCAGCTCTCCGATTAATAATTTCCCAAAATGTCCCACAAAAAATGCATACATTTTTCCTATTCTGTTACCAAAGCTCATACATTGTTGGTAACAAAATAGAAAGTTACTATACATTTTTTTGGATCATTTTGGGAATTTATTAACATAAATAAATATAACTTAATTTTTAACAAATTGCAGTTTCATGCACCCAACCTACCAATAAATTTATGAATAATCGGAGCTTGTTTTTTAAATCCATAAAATTGTACAAACTCAATTGCGGTTCGTTGATAAGCGTATCACTTATGAATAGTTGATCGGATTTGATTATGATTATGTTATTTTATCAACGTTCATGTAATAATCCGAATAAAGTTTTTAGAAACGGAAAAATTAGAAAAGAACGGGGCAACATCCAGGTCGGTTAAATGTAGCCGATAAATGGAACCAAATGAGTAAATGTAGTTTTAGCTACTGTATGTCTTTAATCTGGCTGAATCTTTAAGACAGGGTAAAGTTCGTCCCTTCAATCCGATTAGGACACGGGTGAAGATTACTCAAATACCGGCAGTAAGTGTAGGATTGATTAGCACTAATCAAACAATACCCCTGGCTGAACTATGCACAACTTGTGCCTTTTGATTCCAGGGTGACCAAGCATTCCCACTATAGGGAACTGGCTCTGAATTCGATGTTGTCAAAATCCTCGCAATGAATCGTTTTCAATAAGGGTTTTGTATTCTTGCTGACATGAAAGGGAAGAAAATTCAAAGAGCAAGCAAGTTTATTTTTAAGACAAGCTTTAAAAAAGCTTGTCCGGGTCATACACAGTCACGGAAACAAAAGTTGTCTCTCCTGTTCTAGAAAGTTAAGGACTTTGAAACCAAATTTTTCAGGTTAGGATATATCCGCGTAATGGGAGTCTGGTGTAGTTATGGCCTGTATCGAAATTATACGTATATGAGTTAAAAACTCCCACGTCGTTAACTTTTAGGAACAGAAGTGACAATGTTGAACCTAAATCTGTGTATGACCCGTCCACTTTTAAAACGCTCGTCACATCAGATGCTTATTGAGACCGAACTAACGAGTCCAAACTCGGTATGTCTATGTGTAGTGCAGTAAAGACCCTGTTGCCATTCAAACATTTTTTTTTGATGACGTCAAATATATAACTAAAGTTGTTCAACGCGTTCCCTGCGGATTCAGATCGCAAATAGCTTGAGGCATTTTTTTGATCTCAAGCCGCAGCGAAAGATGACATACCCACTGAGATTACAAATACTGAGTACTCAGATAAAATTTTTTTATTACTAGCCATTTTACTGGTTCTCTAAGTTCTCGAACCGAAACACATCAATCGAGGATTATCCCGTCTCACCTTCCCTGAATCATGCTCACCCTATCCAAAGATTCCAAAGCGACCAAACGTAATATTTGCCTTTCAAGTTACTGACCCATATTGACTCAGCCGATTTACTTGACTAAACCTGTTACTTGCCTGTTATTAACTAGCATAATGGAGTAATTGGTGTTTGCTAGTCCGTGGGTGCTCTGTTGTGGTGTACGTATTGACCATAATTAGCGTATTTACCTATTTCCTAGAGAATCAGGCGGTAAATAGGGTGTGCGGTAATGGTTATGTTACGCGAACTAAATATGTGAAGTGTAAAACCAGTGTTAAAGTGTTTATTCCAACGTTTAATTTTTGGAATTATGGTAATAACTGATAGATTGTACGTTGAATTTTTTAACAGTCTAAATAACGTCGTAAGTAACTGTATAACAAAAAAAACTTATTTTTCTTCTATTACTATTTCACAAATATTCACCCTTAACAGGGATCGAACCCAGGACATCAGCTGCTGCGCCGCCTGCGCCATCAAATATCGCTTTAGCAATATAAAATATAAACCCCGAAATGTTCACCTCCTAAGACCCACGTCAAATTTAGTTAGTTCTGAAAAGAATCTTATGTCAGTCAGCAAAAGTCTAAAGTCACTTTGACAAAAGTACCGCCGTTGGGCCTTAACAGGTTTAAAAAGCTACCCCCTAAGCCTTAAAAACCGTGCCGACTAAAAGAAACATACAACCAAAACATTAGTTCAATCAACAAAACAATTTGAACCGAAATAACGATAACCTTTCAGTATAATTAGGGGCCAAATCGCAGCGCACGAGGACAGTCCGTAATTCGATGGATACGCCCAACTTTCCATCAAACCGTTGCCCACGCGCAAGCCAGGAGCGGAAGCGATTGGTTGGGCGTTTTTTCAAAAAAAGTGTACATATTTAAAGACAAAAATTAAGAAATGGTAACTTTTTCGTTGCGTCACGGAAATTAACTACTAAATGTATGACTGAATTTCGTGACGTACTGGAAAACTAAAAATTTCTTAATTTTTGTCCTTAACGGTACGTACACTCTTTTTAAAACAGCCCGGTTACCTACTAGTGGGATAGTACAACTTGCTCGCGACTTGTTTGTCGGTCGGATATCCCTTTTCAACTAGTATGTTACGATAGAGACGCACTAAGCGACAAGCAAGAAAATACAAGATGTGCTAAGGGTACAGAAATTTTCATGCGTGACTTCCGAAATGACAAACGACAAAGATGACTCGCTGCGCCTGACCTGGGGGTTTTGTGAAGATGCACGAATTGACATAAGAAGCTAACTCAACTGATAGTTAGCTTACATTTTCTTGAGTTTGAAAATCACTAAGTTAGCGTAGTGCATCTTGGCTAAGGCCCCCTGTACACGTCACGACATCTTCGAACGGATCGAGCAGATTGTATGTGTGCGCGCCTTATACGTATGCGTCACATGCATTAGTGGGGCGTTAGTTCAAAATGATAATCATGAATTTGGTTGACGCTGCGCTGCCTGCGTGTCCTAATGTCCTATGTGCACAGCGGGCTTAACATACATACATGGACGAGATAAAATTTGACAGGTGCTAGGGAAATGAATACATCTATACCAAATTCTAACGTAAGACTTAACGCTTAAGGTTTAAAAAAAAGTGTCTTATCCTGGCTACCTTTTATTACTAAGCGACTATAGCAATTTTCACTTTTTTTATATCGATTTTATCAAGACAGGACACTTTTATTTTAAACCTTTGAAAAAGGGGTCCCAAAAATCACACACACATTTGCATTTTATACGTATATTGTATAAACACTACGAAGAGCTAGATAAAAAGGTTACATTGATAAAGTTGCCGAGCCCTATGTACATATGTGGGAAAATCTCGCCTGCGCGATGTAGGAATCGGGCTTATGGTGACAGCGACATCTGTAGTGACATTTGTTTACAGATTTTACTGAAGCAGAATGACCAACTAACACCATCTATTAGCGTTGTGATGACAATACATTTGTAGTACTAACATATAAAAGAAATTTTGAACAATATATTTTCCTGGATATCGAAGCTATACAATACTAAAAACTAACTACTTAACTAAATAACTAAGGCACGGTCAGACGACCTTAAGCGTTAAGACTTACGTTAGAATATGGAATAGATGTATTCATATCCCTATAGCACCTGTCAAATTTTATCTCATGTATGCATGCCAGCCAAGTTGCTAAGCCAGCAGATACCCAACTCGATCTCCTAAAGGGCTGGGGTCAAATATCTTGTCTGTATTTACTTTGCTGTCAGTTTGTCGGCCGGTAGATTGAGAGCGGAGCAGGCGCAGAAAAGCGTGTAGATACCCTGTGTCAAGCTCCGTGGGATCGCGTTCGAGCTGCGCTGCTCCCCGCGTTTGGTGTGCCGTACCCTTTAGGGTGTTACCACGCCAATTGATCAACCCCCGATCGATCCTCGGCAGTTGATGAATCGAGGTTTGAAGCTTAGAGTGGGTGACATCATTCTATATTTGGTCAAGGTCAATCCATATGATCTAGCGATTGCTTGGGAGCACTCTCCGCCGCTTCAGCGCTTCACTTACAGCTGCCATCGCATGCCACCGCGCCCGCGCCACATACGCACGATATGCAAATAACATAAAGGTAATATGTCGTGATAACGCTCACTGTAATTAATAAAATATGTCCTCTCCATAACTATTATAATTACGGGCGCGGATTCCGGTTACAGGTGATTGCTTTGCGGTTTGATTTATTGTTTTAACCTTAATTGTTTTTGCGTGTTTAATCAAAATAATGGCTGGGTGTGTGAAGTATAATAATATGCAGCATCCTTTCCTATAAAAAAATGAGATTTTAATGTCATAGAAACGGCAGACTAACACAGGTCAATGATGAGTAGGCTCTGTGGCCCATAGTCATGCAATCTCAAGACAGCAAACCCAAGACAGGAATCTTAAAACTACTGCGTTGCTAGACTTGCTAGCCTTGAAGACGAAGTGGTATGCCTCTATGCTAGCCATATCACCAGTTGTCTTATCACCATACCGGAACACAAAGATACGAACACTGCTGTTGTTCGGAAGCAGGTATATAAATATCAGGGGACAATCTCACACAAATTGAGCTAGTCCCAAACTAAGCTCTAGGCTTGTATTATGGGTACGAGATAACGATAAACATACTTATATAGAGAAATACATACTTAAATACATAGAAAACATCTATATATGACTCAGGAACAAGTTACTTGAATCCCAGTATGGGCAATATTGGCCCGTACTGGGATTCGAGCCCGGGACCGCTAGGTTTGGTAGCGACCCTCGCTGCCGACTAGGCTAACCGTGACGTCATAAAAAAACACTACTTAATACTTGAGCTGTAAGTTAACTTGTCCAAATGAATTCTTGTGTGCATTTTACCACTTTTATACAGCACTAGCTTTCCGCCCGCGACTTCGTACGCCGTGAGTCAGCACTTTCGTAAGTTAAAATATAGCCTATGTCCACGCTGAAAGTCCATTTTAAATGATGGTGAAAGATTTTTTTAAATCGGTCCAGTCGTTTTTGAGTTTATTCGTTACAAACATACAAAAATACAAATCTTTCCTCTTTATAATATCAGTTTAGCCATTATGTTATCAGTGTCACAAAACAGCCATGTTAGGAGTATAGACAAAATGCGAATCGATGGTGATAGATGTGATTCAGGCCTTAAACTATAGGCTTGTACGAGTACCACAGTATAAATATAGCTAAAGCAGTAAAGAAACTACGAACAAACGTTCGAAACGTCGCACTCACACAGAAGACCTAGTGTAAGTTTTGCAACGTTTTTTACGTCTCCATCGCGTTTGCGATTAGTCTCAATTAGTATGGAAGTGTGACAGCGCCCCTTGCGGCGAATATTCGAAACATTTGACAGTTCCATACAAAGTGCGTTTACGCAAACGCAATCGAGACGTAAAAAACGTTGCAAAATTTCCACTAGGCCCTCTGACCGCACTCGTTTCGTTGAGACGTGCGTCTGTGTGAGTGCGACGTTTCGAACGTTTGTTCGTAGTTTCTTTACTGCTTTAGCTATATTTATTCAGTGCGAGTACTATGTAATAAGTACTAGAACATTGACCGCGTTCACAATTTATTTATTAAGTACAGTCGAGGACAGAAAGATGTTTACACTTTTTCACCTTATTCCATTGTAATAAGGTCCAAAAGTGTATACATCTTTCTATCCTCGACTATACAATCACACCACGGGATTGTTGAGCCACTTACTAACATTTTTAATTCGGTCGGGTTGTCTATTGTACACGGTATATTACTATTGGAACTTGACGATTTGACACCCCGACCGAGTTAAGAATGTTAGGAAGTGACTCAACAATCCCGTGGTGTGTAACATCCACATCATATATATTATGCAGTTACCTTTTGTTTGAAACTGTTAACCAAGACGCACTAAGCTAACTTAGCGATTTTCGAAAATAGACAAAATGTATGGAATTGGCATAAACGAGATCCTATACAGTTTCTTTAATTTCGAAAAGCATTAAGTTATTTTCACGTAGTTGTAGTACGCTCTGATTAAGAGCAGGCTTTTAATGTCATTGAGTGCGAGTCGGATCCGCGCACTGAGGGTTCCGTACACATTTGGCTGGTTTTTAGTATTTGTTGCTATTCTATAGGGTTCGTTCTATAATCATACCAAATTTGACGCTTGTATGTTTTACCGTTTTTACGATACAACAAAAATAAAAATACGTTGAAAAAAAAACGTTTCTTGTATGGGGGGTCCCCATACGACAAACGTTTTTTATTATTTCACTTTATTATTATTTTTTATTTGTTAGTAAATCCACCGTAATAACACTGAAAAAAAATCAACCCGCTGTCTATTACTGTTAAAAAGATACAGCTCTTTATAGTTAGGACAGACAGGCAGACAGACCGACAGACAGACGGCGTAGGCGTATTAATAGGGTCCCGTTGGGCACCTTTCGGGTACGGAACCCTAAAAAACAAACCGAGTAAACGTTAATCATTTAAATCTCATGATATTTGAAGTACACCCTCTCTCCAGTCATCACCCCGCCCACAGCAGTGACCTCTGACGGCGTATATTAATAACTAACGACAAAATATTAATTACCATTCGCATGCGTAGCGACAATTAGCATTTCGCCCCGTGTGGCCCGATGTTCATTTGGTTTGATTGGGGTATTGACCGGTTTAAACTGACTGTTGAAAAAAAATGGGTTCTGTTCGGTGGTTCTTTCTTTTACAAAATCCCTTTAGTTACCTATTTATCAGGAGACAGGGTAAAATCGTACACAAATTGACCTAATCCAAACCAAGTTCTAGGCTTATAGTCCATGAAATAATTTGGAACAGGCAAGAAACTCAAAAGTAAGTACTTCAATTCAACTCTATCGTAAAGGCGTTAAAGAATATACAGATATATTAGAGCACATCATCAGCTCCAATATATTTGATGGCACCGTAATATGTATACCTAGTCAACCAAATGGATGAAGCCACCTATGGAACTATGTCAAAGTGACTTACTCAACTAAATCTTGAGAAACTTTTTACCACTTGAATTATTGCGATTTTTTGGTCGCTTATATAGATTTAATTTAAAACACTGTTGTAATTATTATGAATACTAATTCTCTGGAATGTTAATGACTAATTATCAGAGTCGTAAAAGTCGTTATTATGAATAACATTTCAGCGCGTCATCGCCGATAGAGGGCGCGCCTGGATTACCACACGTTACTGTAACGTGACTACTTAATTACCATCCCTTGATGAAAATTTAAAGAGAAGTAGAACGAAAAACGAAAAGAGTGACACCAAGAAGAGCATATCTCGAGTAGGCGTCGTGCCATATCGATGTGTTAAAGGTAAGGTTTGGAATATAATAAAATGGAAATTACTCAACCGACATGAACATACTCTTAAGTGAATGATGATGATGATGAGGATGAAATTGAAGAACAAGAAGGTGCCGCTTTTTTTGCCAGTAGGTAGTACTGAGGTTAAGTACCATTTATATTTATGCACGTTATAGCTTGCCAAAAACAGTTGGAAATAAATAAGGAGCTATTAAGAGTGAAATTAACAATATGATCCACATTTTTTACCAAAACACTGCTGTTTAATGTAGAAAATTGTAGCCAGGTGAAAATATTATAGTCCTACCTGTCACCCCGTCATGTGTAATTATTTTTGCCCAGTTCAGTTCTCATACGAATTTCTCTACAAAAAATGTTTCAAAAGTTTGTATAGCTACAAAACAGCAAACAATCGGTCTATACCACAAACCAGTAAAAAATAGATAAAGCGGTCGAACTGTTGTACTCAGACAATACCACCAATGAATTTATAATAAAATCCCCACATTTAAATCTATTAGTAAAATTAAAATCACCCCACGAGCCTGATAAGGAATCTGTTATTACCCACATTTATGAATTCCTCCGGCCACACCTGGCAACATTACGTTTTAGTGATTATTATGACGTGACGTTTCTGGGTCATTAATTTTTATTCTTCCGTGCGATTCGTCTACAAATGTAATCCTTTCAAACCAACTGATTTGAAACTTAGGTGTGTTGCTGATTTGATGGAAATGTAAGTTAAATTCTGAATCAGAATCAGAATTTATTTGTATAACAAGAGTTAAAAATAAGATGTTACAGCTCATTATATTAGGTACATATCTTGCCTTACCATATAATGGTGTACAAATATAATTAAACAATAATAAAATAAAATTAAAATAATAATTTTAATAACAATTCTTAATAGTTAATTAGCATGTCATAAAATTAAATCGAATATCGCGTATCAATTTATAAAAGTTGTTTTATTGCATTGTACTTAATATTTGTTATGGTTATGTTCTTATTTATATATTCTCATCATTTATAAACTCACTAACGGTATAATAACATCACTCACTTATGTAATAAAGCACATTATTACTAATGTTTTGTAGTATTTTTTTGTCTGAAAAGCTCTCTTCTAATATATTAAACGACGTCGTTAATATTATCTATAACAATTAAATTTTTAATAGAAAATGAAATAATAATAATAGATTATTTTTATTTTTAGATCCCCGGGGGTCCAGTAGGGGTTATCCTTAGGCTGTGAGATATGATAAGAAATAAATTAAAACATGGTATTTTAAATAAACTTTATTTTTATAAATTATTTATGAATAGTAATGATGTGACTCGAAATGTAATTTCTTATAATTTTCTTGTAGATAAGTTACCTAAGAAATCACATTTATTTGCCTAAAAAAATATAACTTTTCACCATATCATATTACCATAACGTAAGCATAAAGCATTCCCGTCTCAGAACACCTCAAAGCGATATTCTCCATTACCTCCCTAATTCAAAGACAAAATCGATATATTTTACAAGCACTTAAAAGCCCCTAATCCATAGACAAAATATACCTTTTTCTTCCACATTAATCTTGCAAACCTATCACAAGCCGTCAAAGAAAACATACGGAACCACTTGACGTTTCCACTGCACTGAATATTTCAATTTTCATTTAGAATATACCAAGTACCTTTTGCCATTGAATTTGATCAAATCAAACTGTAAATCTAAGGCGATAAGGGTGGAATTGGTTTTAGGGTTAAGTTTGCAGCCAAAACGCGACATGTGCGATTTTTTTACTTTTAAGCAGGAATATATTTCTATTAGGAGTTTATTTGATGTTGTTTATATTGATTAATTAAATAATTGAGTATTGTAATGATTTTAACTGATAATGTGAGGATTTGTGAAATTGGATGGTCTTATTCAGACGACGTAATTAACGGGAACAGATACTATGGGTGGTACTAAAGATTAACATACTTATTTAGAGAAATACACACTTAAATACATTGAAAACGTCAATGACTCAGGAACAAATACTCGCGCTCATCACACAAATATTTGCCCAGACCGGGATTCGAACCCGGGGCCGCTAGCTTCGTTTCATAGTAAGGATCACTACCAACTAGGCTAACCGCATTGTCTACGTAAATGCGCATGATAGCAAACATTAATAAAAAAAATATAATTACTTAGTTCACACGATCTACGATCCAGACTGCATTTTTCACGTTGCTTAACCCGCCACAGTTATTGTTACCGCGGCAAATCCAGCAAAATACCCAATATGGCGCTCATCGGAACGTAATCCACGCCATCTCCGCATCGGTCGTTCATTTTTGATGAGGAATCTTTTGATATCATCCCCTGTGCTCGGTACTTTGATATGCTGGACACAGAGCCGTAGAGTTTGAGCAACAAATATTTATTGCCGAAAGCAACACCGCATGATATCTATTTTATTTTAAACCGTCACAAAATTATCTGGATTATAATGTCGAAAGAATGATTAAAATCGGTAACGTACCTATTGATATAATCGCGAAAGTAATACGCGGACAGTAAAATGTGTTAAGCTTGCAACAAGCAACACCGCTGGAAAGTCATACTTAGTATTAGTATATCTAAGAACCATTTCAAAAGAACGAGGATTATATTCTCGAAATCATTTTGCAAATCAATCCAGTACTTTTTAAGATAATCGCGGAGATATAAACATACAAACATACATACATGCGAGTCAAACATAGAACCTCCTTTTTAAAGTCGGTTAAGCCTTGTCTTGGGGCGGTATTGATCTTGAGCAAGATCCCCATCTCAATTAAACTGTTATTTCTGACGCATCTTTTTTGTTTTGTTATCAGTTTATTTTAATACCACTAACTCTCAAAGTTTATAAAGCATTTTAAAATAACGGGCTTTAGAGCTAACACCATCGGGTATCCTGTTTGCTTATTTTTCTCCTTCATCCCTTGAAACTTCCGTTTCAAGTTTTCCTAAAACTGACTGGGCAATCCAGCACAATCCATCTTGAGATGAAGTGTGTGAGAAGTATCATAGGCCTACTTACTAACAATACGGCGGAGAATTGGCTCGATTGCCTTGTCCAAAATTTCCATGCACTTGTTAGCACGGTGACTTAAATATCCAACTTATGTTTTGCTCAGAGCGCAATGTGGAAAGGCGACGAAAATCTAGAAAAACTGATTGTGGTTGGGAACACCGATTAAAGATCGCACGTCGTTCACCAACAAGATGGACCGATTAACTGCCGCACTCAGAGACGTCAATTAAGTTTTAAGTTTCATTAAAGTAGCTGCTGTCACTGTCTTTGCTATAGCAAAAGAATAAGACGCAGCAACTTTAATGAAACTTAAAACTTAATTGACGTCTCTGAGTGCGGCAGTAAGTGAAAGACTCGTCCTCCAAATTCTACTCTCGGACAGAAACCGGTGAAGGCGGATCATCCACTTCATAAGCAACCCTGACGCTGACCATGATCCTCAGACATGAGGGATCGACCCCAGAGAGGTTTTGCTCACAGAACACCAAACCCCTGTGTCCGGCTTAAGCCTAGAGCGGTGTGTATTGAAATTTTTGAATATGCCAACACTTGAGGTTCTGGAGTGTATCCGAAATTTCGTCGTAATTATGCTCGCTTTTTAGTTGCGCATTTTTCACGAAATGTACGATTGGGTATGGACTCTTTCATTTTTACGAGTGGGCTTTTGAATTGAGAATTCAATTTTTTTTTGTTTTTAACTATTTACATTATAACCACGTCCTTCACACTCTAAATAATATTTAAAAAATAATAAATAATATATATATATTAACTTTATAGTTACTTACCATTTAGGATGTAGTCAGATGTAAAGTTGTGTAAAAAAAAATACAATTAATAAAAAAAATTGCTAAGAAACCTCAAAATGTTGTTAAAAGAACTGTCGAAAAAAGTGCCACACGTTGATGTTGGCTGAAAAATTTTTTTTTTCAGTTTCTGTTACATGTATAGAGTGCCCCCCCTAGAAATATTTATTTCTATTATTTAACTACAAAACTAAGTAGCAGCTTATACGAATATACTTCAACTTTCATTAATAATAATATACATTATGTAGTTTTTGAGTAAAATGCCTGTGACATACGGACGGACGGACATGACGAAACTATATGGGTTCCGTTTTAGCCATTTTGGCTTCGGAACCCTAAAAATGGGTTCTATTAAACTATACAGGTTGAGCCAATGCTCCCTGGAGGAGAAGTACCCTAGATATTGAAGATAGCAAATTTTACTTAAAGGAAACGCCTTTATTTTTAGAAATAAGAAAAACTGCTTTTATAGGTTTTTGAAAGTCACTTGCACTCGGTATCATAAACAAACAGTGTTTTTATGATAAATAAAATATAATAATATAGAAGTATATTTTCTTTCTAGATATTACAAAAGCTTCTTTGCACAAAAATAGCAGCAAAAAGCCAACGGCACGCGGTGTTCCCAGGCGGTCACCCATCCAAGTACTGACCGCGCCCGACGTTGCTTAACTTCGGTGATCGGACGAGAACCGGTGTATTCAACGTGGTATGGACGTTGGCGACAATTTATCCGAAAGAAACAGTTATATACATCAAATCAGACCCCGTACATTTGGTGACGTAACAGTGACGTCACGCTGCATATAAGCTGATTCAAATTAGTGTTTTCGTAATAATTTATTCAACCTCTTTAGTTAACCATTATCGTCATTAAAAATAAGCGAAAATAAAACGACACCGATCGATAGGGTCAATCATAAGGAACAAATCTCTCTAATAAACGTTACATCTAAAATTTAAGACAGACCATAAAATTTTGCAATAATGTAAGTATAACTTTAATGAGACAATTAATACAGTTTTTCTTATTTCTAAAAATCAAGGAAGGTTTTCTTTCAATAAAATTTGCTATCCTCAAAATATACCCTTGGGTACTTTTTCCTCCACGGGGCATTGGTTTAACTTACCCTGTATATACTTAATAGTATACTACTTACTACAACTACTTAACCTATAAGTATATACTTAACCCTTAAGTTGGCCACGTCTATCATAATGGACATAACATAACATTCACTCTTTGTTTTTTTTTGTGACTAATTTTTTGTTTATTTTTATTTTTAATGGTTAGAAAAATGCCTAGGAGCAATCGCACGTTTTTGTTTCTCCGCCTCGTTCATAACACAATAATACCAACCGTGAGTTCTAAATCCGAACACTTACATCTTGGTTGGCAGACAGACGAATCTTTGCTTCCTTTTTGAATGGGCCATGAGAACTGCCCGCGAATCCGAAGGGAGATGCACTAATGTTGATGCATATCTTAGATGCAACGTTGACTAGATGCGGATAATGCGGGCTGTAAAGTATTGTCATATCGCTATCAGATGATCTGCTTATATTTACAATACCGCAGAGAACGACAATTGATACAAATAAAAACAATTAAATTGAACATGGTAATAAAAAGTGATAAACACTAATAATAGGAGAAACAATACATACCCCCTTACTAATAAACGTTGAGTAACGGCTGAGTAGTTATACAATGCTTTGTCCTTATCTGTCATTGTGACATTTGAATTCGACAGATAAGGACAAAGCATTGTATAACTACTCAGCCGTTACTCAACGTTTATTAGTAAGGGGGATAGAATTTAGATTGTAATCTAAATGAGTTCAACTTGTAAAAATTACTGAAATGAATAATAAATAAAATAATAATCCAGCCTATATGCGTCCCACTGCTGGGCACAGGCCTCCACTCACAATGAGAGGGTTTGGGCTATAGTTCCCACGCGGGCCCAGTGCGGATTGGGAACTTCGCACACACCGTCAAATTGCTTTGCAGGTGTATGCAGGTTTCCTCACGATGTTTTCCAAATGAATAATAATTACCCATAAATTGATATGAGTATTTTGACATAAAAAATAGTCTAATTTTTAACCTCTTTCTGCTAAGTAACTAATCGATATAAAATTTGGCATATCTTATGACAATGTAAAATTCTGAAGCTTAAGAGCTGATGATGACGCAATCGAAAGGTGCGTCGGGACCAATCGATGAGTAGTTGATAACTAAAAGAGTCTTATCAATATTTTCGTTAAGAAAAACATATTTTCTTCAATGAAAATTACAGATACAAATTTGATTTTATTATCATTTTCCCTGCTCAGCATGTTCAACCCGCATCTGCACTGCTTCTCGTCTCGATGCAGCACGGCATGCTGGCACCACCTCGACGTAAGTTTCAACCGTCACGTTACGGTTTTTTCCTCTTTACCCGTCACTCCTCGTTCCGCAGTCCACTGAGGAATAAATCCATATTACTGTTCAACTATATTCGGCCTTTAGCGAGAATTCGTGATAGGGTTACCCTTTGGCAATTAAAATGGCGTTTTAATTACGTTTAAACTTTGTTCTACAGATATATCGTGCGATGTGATGTTCATAATTATTCTGCGCCAGTGTGATCAAATCAGAGCCTTGCAAGTTAAAGATAGTCAGACAAAAAGCTGTGAGAGATCGCTAGCTTACCTACATGAATCCTATCCAACCATCTGGCTTTCAAAACCGTCGCAAGGAAACAAAAAAAATATAATCAAGTTCACACATTCAGTTATCTGGTTTACATAAATTAATTTAACTTTACGTTGATCATTATCCAATGATAATGATCAACGTAAAGCCAGGCCAATGCCTATGACGTCTTTATTCCAAACTAAATGCAGTATTTTTCAGATATAAAAGACACTTAGGACCTGTCTCACAATCGACAAGTAAATTTATCTGCCATTTAAGTTTAACCCTCTCCTTGTCTCTTCTCAAGTATACGAAAGGGAAAGGGCTTAATTTATGTGACAGATATGCTTTACTTGAGGATTATGAGACAGGCGGTTAATCTGGTAGCAATAACATCAGTAACCAGTTGCTCAAGTGCCCCTAAAAATAATTAGATCAGGCAAAGACCCAAAATCTGTTCAAGAAACCCTAACAAATATTATGAATGTAAAACAAATCTAACACTTCCCTCGTCTTCCACTCTTTAGTGCCCTCGGACACAGGACAAACGTACCCCAGGGGCTTATAACATGCCTTTAGTTATATTCAATCGACTTCCAATCTTACGGGCGTTTCGGGATTCGAAAGGGATACATTACCCCTTTGTGTTGAAAGATTCAGACACGAGGGTAACTTGAAGTGGTCAATTGAAACGATATTTTGGGGAAAAAATATTTTATTGCAACTTAACCATGTATTTTACGATAAGTATGAATAAAAATCAATTATTTTGACTTCAATCGGGTAAAACGGTCACAGATTTGAGCGATCGATCACGCTAAGTAGCAAATATGTATAAAAATATTATAATTGTAAATGAATATAAAAAAAATGTCATTAAAACAGGTACTCATGCTTTACACTGGTTACTTGTAATAACATAAGTTTGATAACTACCTAGAAGATCGCTGCCGTAGTCACTGGCAAGTGTTCGAACTCAGAACTTCCACCTCTCTACCATATTTAAATTTAGACACCCATATAAAACGATCTCATTTCTAAACACATACTAAATTTCCGTACCGATCCGCGACGTTACAAAACATGTATTCTAACAATAAATCGCCGCCATTTTTCCTCTCGAACAAGTAACTGTCACATTTCCCTACGCTCTCGTAAAATACCCCGAATGTGGTACAAACGGCATAGAGTATGCACGCCCGATATTGTTTCGTTGAATTTTAAATTTAGAAGTCTATGGTTTAATGCCGGCTGTTTGGCCTTTGGGGCTTTGGGTTGATTCCTTTGAATATTGTATTTGTAATCTATGTTCCAAATTGGTAAGTAATGGAATGGGTGAATATATGGGTTTAGATAATTTAGTGACCCATTGTTTCTGATTATTTTTTCTAGCCTCTTCCTGTTCTAGTTGTAGGTCTCACTAATACTTCAAATAAAGGAGCCTAATTAAACAGAAAAATAAAAAAGTTCCTATTATTTAAAGTTAATTTCACACCCCCCTATACACAGTAAAGAACAATTGGTGAACCTAATTCCCAGTGGCATTAAGTCACTACTAATTTAATTACAAAACAACCTGGCAACTTTCGAATCAAACGATCGTATGAAAAAAACATACTTCAGCGCGCGAACGTGTTCCTTTTTCAAATTGAAACATCGAGCGCTTTCTTTTAGATTCTAGCGCTTTACGTATTCAGCGGAAGCGAGTGGAATTTGAATGCAAGCATGCCATAGACAGCTCCTCTATTGTCTATACATAGGTACATGTCATTGCTATACGTGCAAAAGGATAGCTTGGTCGGCAGAAAAAATACAGGCTGAAATTCGTACATTTATTTAAAAATAACCTTTGAAGGAATTCCATCAGTAAAATCATAAAGACGTTTTAACACCCGCGTTTTTCTTTTCAACGTTTTTCGCTTACTAAAATGTGATTTTTGCAACAGAAGTTTCTGTAAAAACTAAGGGATGTCTAAATAGACCACTTTAGACACTCAGTTGCCCCTTGAAAAACAAACAAATAAACGTGCCGCCATTAAAAAGAACTAGTCCAATTTTGGCCTCATTTATTTATTTTTTAATATATTCCAGACATTTTTTTAAATGTACTAATACAACCAAGGTTTGCAATTTTCAGTTAAGAGACAGTAAACCATTGAATTAAATCCTATGTAAAACTAATAAACAAAACTTTACATTTAGATCATTAAACCATTTTAACATTAGCAATCCTAAAAATCACATCGCACATCCGTGTTCCGCGCCTCGCGACGTGCGATCCTTAATGAGTGCATATCCTAACAAAAGTACACGTAAGTGGTTGGATGACAGATAAAAAATTGGAGAGGCTCGGTAGCAAATGACTTGTTATAGAAATGCACGGTTTGGCGCCTCCGGCAAATAGGGAGTATTTTTAATGGCGATATTTTGGTTATAGACTGCCAGTACGAAAAAAATAAAGAGGTTGGTTAAAAAACGGTTTGTAATTTTACCTTTAAAATTATAGTAATGTAAAGCAGCAAGTCAATTAGAAACTCCTCCAGCTAGGAGGAGTGACGATTTGTGAAAGGTCGCTGGCAGAAGCTGGATGCGACAGGCCGAAGACAGGGTAAAATGGGGGAGGCCTATGTCCAGCAGTGGACTGCTACAAGCTGATGGTGATGATGATGATGATTGCGATGATGATGATGATGATAATAATGAATTATAAAACCAAGTAAATACCTATGTAGTCCCCGTTAAGGAATAAGCTGAAAACAAAACTGAAAACCTTTAAGAACTTGTCTGGACTTCATTTTGTGTCCTATATGATGTTAAAATTATCATTAACTATAAAGAGTGTGGAATAATACAATAGAGACATGTGACGTCACCGGTTAGTATTTCATATACATAAGTTTACATACAAGCTATCGTTTTCACACTTTTTTAAAAGTCAACAGCCTTACTTTTCATTTTTAAATTTCTGATAAATTTGTTTCTTCAGTTTTCTTTTGCTAAAAGGGAACTAAAGAATCAAATTATTATCAACATATTAACTAATTATAATATAAGTGTCCCTGTGGCTGCATCGTCGACCAACTTGGACACCACGACCTATCTTGCCAGTAAAGCGCGGGCCGTATCTCCCGTCATGCTGCACTAAACAATATACGTCGTACTCTTGCCTCCGTTAATGCTCCTGCAATCCTCGACCCGAATGGGATTTCGAAAGACGACGGCAATAGTCCGGACGGCATGACTTTGGTTCCATGGAAGATGGGACAGGTGCTTGTTTGGGATGCCACTTGCGTGGACACTTTAACCCCGTCACATCTTCCTGGAACCACAAAAAGTGCTGGCGCAGAAAAACATAAAATATCAGGGTCTTGCCACTGAATATCATTTTGTTGCTATCGGGGTCCACCAGACCCTCGGTCCGTGGGGTCCAAGCGCTCACAAATTTTGTAATGGAGCTATCAAAATGCTTGGACGAGGAAAGTGGTGACCAAAGAGCTGTCAGCTTTCTCGCTCAACGCATTAGCATTGCTATTCTGCGCGGAAATGCTGCCAGCATCTTTGGCATGCCACGGGGCACATTTAGGTTTAATTGCGTTTTATTTTGGTTTTATTAATTTTGTACCTACTTACTCAATAACATGTTATCTATTATATAAAGTGTCGCTTGGATAATGAAATACGCTGTAATTATTGTACTCCCTTAATATAAATCCACTGTAGTGGAGCTGCAGCAAAGTGGCGAGCGGTTGATTTTTATTCATTTGCGCCGACCCAAGAGACATATTGGGGCCTTGGACGGGGAAATTGCATTCTGCGCCCCTAATAATTCCTTTTCACGCAATGTTTTACGGCACGGTGTTTATTTATTTAGCTTAAAAGGGCATTAACTTTATTTGCTTATAAACTACTTACTATCATACGCCTGTTGTTTACAATACCTACTCGCAATTGATAATTCCAACCAGCTGTAGAATCCCAAATTTTCTAGAATAAGTTACCCTATGTCTTGAATATAAGTAGGTACTGGTACTGCGAAGGTTCGCTATGTGAAGCGTACTGGCTGCATCATTACTGGGAAGTATTTGAAAGTTTATACTTAAGAAAGAATGTCGATTTGATTTGAAATAGTGTGTGTCAGCTATCGATCGGATTTTTATGTATCGCCTCATATAAAAAGTATATTTGTATTCATTTAAATAAAAGTATTTAATACGGACCCGTACCCTCGTTTAACTCAAGAATTGCGACAGTACCTATACTAATCACTGTAACAATTTTCACATCGGTCTGTTGAACTGGTGAACCTTGAAGATGAAACAAACAATCAAACCTAAAGGTTAAAGTTGCATTTATAGTACAACATTAGTTAAGGCACACCTACTAAAAGACCTGAGTGAAAACACACAGGTTATTTTTTACCTTGAAGAAAATGGAAAACTTCTTGTGATAAGATAACAGAAAACCAATTATACGCCATTATATAAATCTTAACAACAGATAATATGAAAACGGGACCTACACATAGACAATCGAGTTTAAGATTAATCTAAGTTAGAAATAATTAATTCCCGTTAAGTTCATTAGCGAACCCGCATAGGTGTAATTACAATGAACCGAGAATCTCAATTGTTGGATTGGGCCGGACATACAGACGGATGGATTAACGAGCAAAAGTTCTACATAGAATGGAACGTATAGCTAAATGAATCTTTTCAGTCTAGGGTATTATAGCTTAGCAAAAAGAGTTAGCAATAAGGGTCGGAGTGAGATTGGCGACATGATCCAATATTTTTCCAAAAGCTGCTATTTATTTTGGTTGCCACTTGGGAATGTTGAAGTGCCATCAGTAGTCACCACGTGTAACGGCAGTGTTTGCTAAATAATTATCTTTATACTCAACACGTCTTTCTCCACATAGTGACTGTGTTCTACTGGTACTGGACGATCAGGGAGGGTTCCGGCCGTGCCTTCTGCATCTTCCAGTCTCACTTCACATTCATCAACCCACATCTGTGCCCTAGATTGTAAATTAAGTCGTCAACCGATTATTTTGTCTCCACAAGGTTGTAGGGGACACCGGTATAAAAAGTTTGCATTCGCGGAGGCGCTAAGTCACGAGCGGGCGTTATTCAAGATCACATAATGGGATGAATATATGGGTTACCTTCGGTCAGGGGGCATACACACAATAAGATATTACGCCTGTATTGTCCCAAGACAAAGCTGATCCATCACGGCTTAAACTGGCCCTTTCTTGGCCATATTACGAGGATTAGCGGCCTTTTAACGTATTGTGGATTAACATAGTGTTAATTAATGTAAGACGTCGGAAAATTCATAAACGGTAACTGTAATCCTGTGGTTAGGGAGCTCTGAATAGATGTCTAAGAATGATTGGCCTAATTGGAAGTGTTTGTGGTTAATAAGCGTGAAGGGAATAATGTGTTTTTTTAAGCTTCTTTTGACCTCAATTTCGCGGCGAATTCTACTAGTAGTTGAACAGAGACCTCACGATACCGCCCCCCTTGCTCCGCAAATTAAAAAAAAAATATTTATCTCAGCTAATCTTTTACCAAATCATGAAGATCAGACCAACAACACCCAAGATACCGTCGGATATACACGGTGTCCAGTACGCTGGGAAGTCGCAAAAGTTTGACGTGTTTTCCGTAAAAGTATAAATATTTTTGGCAACTTTACTTGTAGTGCATGTTTAAATACAAACAATCGCAACCAGACTATCGAAGATAGAATTCTGATGAGTAGACATCGATCTGCTCAATGTTTAAACTTGTAATTCATGAATAACTTGGTCTAATATGAATTATGATGGAACGATCGGTCGATCGAAGACAGATAGTACTCATATTTAAAAATTGATCGATCGATCGACGCTTGGTAATTATTGATTGAGTGTTTCCTCGAAAAGCTAACACACCCGGCACCCTCACACGCTTGTGTGACCACCAAGACGCGTGTGCGTCATTTTTGTTAGGAAACAGTACGTAGGTTCATTGGGGAACTCTACATTCTACATGTTATCACACACTTTTCTTACACACCGGGTCAAGAGCATGGCGAGCACACATTAGATAAAGGTTCCGTCTTCCGATATACAACGTAAAAAGAGCATTGTAGAGGTACCAAAAAACGTACAACATAGATTCATTTGAATCCCAATGAAATCATTTCACCATTTCAAATAAAACATAGACGCGGCTTATCAACAGAAACAGAGTATATTAGAAAAACTTTATCGGGAAGCGGTTTAAAACAGCCAAGCCAACAACACTCCTAAACCTAACACTATCACTTGCCTCTTTGGCTTAAAGTCCAATTTTGTATATATTTGATTTTTACAGCAGCAGATTAAACGTGGCAGGTTTGTAGTTAATATTGACTCGCGAACACTGAATTTTGTTCGTAACTTTTCTCATTTGGCGTCAAACTGGTAGACGCGAGACCTTTCCGCTGCCCGTCATGAATTAGATATCGCTACGAAGCCGATAGGCAATATTTTAAACGATTTTTAATGTATTTTACAACAGTACACAAGTAACATCAACCTAAGTATCTTATAACCGAGCAATTTTGGGTATGCATTAGGGTGGTCCGGCACTTTGTCATTTGATTATACTTACATATAAATATGAAATGAGTTTTTTTTTCTTTTTTTTTTTGTTAAGATTTAGAGGTCGCTATCAGCTGTCAAAGTTTTTACAAAAAGCATTGAAGGACAGCTTAAATTATGGTTTCACTAATGTTTCATTTAAGTGTTTGAATATAATAAATTGATTACAAGTATTACAACCAATGAAGAACAAAATCAATATTTGCTGTTGTTGGGAAGGAGTATAGGAGAAAGTACCCTAATACAAAAAGGCCCTTGCATTTTAAAAAGAAATTATTAAAATATCTACAATATCTACCTACATAATACTTAGCTTGGAATCACTACAGTTACAATCTTAAACAGAGAACAGCACAAACCTTTTGGGTCATACACAGAGTTAGGTTCAACATTGTCCCTTCTGTTCCTAAAAGACAAAAGTTAACGACGTAGGAGTTTTTATCTCATATAATTTCGATACACGACAAAACTACTCCCATTACGCGGATATATCCTAACCCAAAAAAATTGGTTTCAAAGACCTTAACTTTCTGGAACAGGAGAGAAAACTTTTGGTTCTGTGACTGTGTATGACCCTTTAGCATTTAGGTCCTAAGCCCGTGAAAGTACCTATGAAGGAAAAAAATTCGTTTCCCGGTTCGGTCGGATGTCTGGCTGGCGACTCGCGAGAGCGAGGAAACTCGGCCAAAGTAAGTCGGTACGATAGTTAACTTTATGTCTACGCGCACGCGGAACCATTTTATTATTCACTACACGTGGTGTGCTTAGTGTGGACACTGAATAACTTTCAATATTTCAGTACCTACTGAACGAAAATCTTCACATTCACTTGACGGCCACTCACGCGAAAAAGTTGAATTCACTTCATACGTGTTTAATTTATTTAATAAATTGATACTTCTCCAATTATTATTTTTTTATTAAAAATATATATATATCAAGATAAACTGATAAAAACATAAAGATGAAGTAAAAAGATTGCAGCCAGATTCAAATTATAATTGCAGTTTTTTTTTTATAAAGATCAAACTTTTTGTTCAAACATATGTCAGAACGCCACGGTTACTGGACTCAACCTTTCAGCAACGTTCCATTGTCAGAGAAGAATAAGGAGCCCGTGATGCCCTTCGCCTTATCACTCGCAAGAAACGCGATTAGGTCAGCGATCTCTTCCGGCTCGGCCACTCTGTTCAGAGCGGTCTTGGTCTTCCATTGATCCCATGCTTCATCGCCTGCACCGGGTGGAATCATACCAGAAGTTTCAAGAATATCCGTCCTTACTGGTCCCGGATTGACGCTGTTCACTCTGACCCCGCCATCTGCCAACTCAAAAGCGGCGCAACGTGTGAAATGGTCCACACCGATCTTCGAAACAGCGTACGATGTTAAGCCCTCCATGACCCGATGAGCTGCAATACTAGACACATTCACTATATTTCCCTTGGAAGCTTTAAGATGAGGTGCAGCAAGATTCGTCAATTGAATAACCGCCCGCAAATTCAAATTCATGACCGAGTCGAAAGATTCTAAAATATTAGAATCGGTAACCAAAGCGTATTTTAATATTCCGGCGTTGTTCACCAGCACGTCTAGTTGTCCGAAGTGGTGGACGGTTTTGTCGACGATGGTGCTCGCTTGTTGCTCGTCGGCGAGGTCGGCGGCGAGCACGAGCGGCGGCGCGCCGTGTGCTGCGCAGCGCTGCGCGACGCTGCCGAGCTTGGCCTCGTTGCGCCCCACGAGCGCGACGCGCGCGCCCTCCTTAGCGAACAGCTCGGCGGTGGCTGCGCCGATGCCGGAACTGGCTCCCGTCACAATAACTACTTTTCCAGAGAAACTCATTTTGATCGATTAAGCGGTGCTCTATCGAATTATTGTACTTATAATGCAAGTGAGGGCGTATCTTTTTATACAGTCTTATTAGGGTTCAAACGGCAAAATGCACGGAAAAATGAACCCTGTGTTTAAGAAACTTTTTGTGTCTATTTCCATCTTTTAAGTCTAGGGTTATTTTGTAACAATTTAACTAGTGCAATCCCGAAGCAAAAGAAGATAATGGGATGAACGCGGAGCTAGATTTGGTTATTTTTTCTTGTTGGTATGGAATCTGCCATAGTTTAATATGTTATCTATGTATATAGTTACTGGGTGCAGAACAGGTGGTGGGAGACACGGAAAGTCAGTGCATCACCTCAGTGCGCGACATTAAAGAAATGGAACAATTTTCCATGGTGCTGTTCTACATTCTCATTGCTTAACACGACGATAACGTCATCAACATTTCGCCACCAGCAGCTTCAAAGGTCAACACTCCGGTTCTTTCCGTTTAAAATCTTCCATAAAATATGTAACCTTTTCTATTGGAAACCAAATTGTCTGTCAAAATGACACAAATAATTTCACGATCACGGAGCATGGTTTCAAATTCTCAATACCGACATGTCACATTTAATTAGTTCTCACATGTTAAGTCTGTTAGTACAGAAAAAAAGCGGTTGGTTACTACGTAAGATCCACGAGGCGATTGAAATTGGACGTTGCTTTAATATCAAACAAGACAGTGGTTTGTTTCTAGCATGAAAGCTGGTTGTCCCTAGACTGCTACGCGTGAAAATTACCGTCGTCGTTCAGTTTAGGCGATCCAATACCTAATCCTGTTTTAAAATGATTAATTATTTAGGCATTCAGAATTAGTAAGAATTTTCAATTAGTTGTTACTAATTAGCTCATTGTGTTGTTAGCTCATTGTTATGAGCTAGTTTTAAAGTATGAACTATAAACATACGGAACTCATCCAATAACCTCAGTAAAAACATTAAATTAAGTATTATTAGACCTTATCATATCCAAACAATGTGATTTATAACACTCAATAATTACATAACTCAAGAATGTTTTATCAAATTTAGTTTCTTTCAACTTTGAACTTAACCTGATAAAAACTGGGGTCAAACTCGTACACGTCTCAATTGTTTTATAAATCAAAAGTTTAATAAATCTTTTTATTTCTCAAAAAAAAAATGCGTTTGATTGAACGCTTTACCTTTATAGGGATCAGGTCGACGTGGCTTACTTCGATTTTCGGAAGGCGTTCGACACCGTCGATAATGAGGTCTTGTTACTTAAATTGGCGAACGTGGGATGCACTCCACATACCCTTCATTTCTTTGCCAGCTATATGCTAGACAGGCGCCAGTATGTGGACTGCGCTGGTCACTCATCGGAACCGTATTTTGCGAAGACTGGGATAAGCCAGGGTAGTACGTAGTGGCCACACAGATACACATTCTGTGAAAAGTTCAATAGTCTATCTATTACGGTTCATAAGATACAGCCCGCGGAGTGACAAAATTTAATAAAATCACGATTTTCGTATGGGAGCCCCCTTTAATTTTAAATTTTATTTTATTTTTATTATTTGCTGTTATAGCAAATTTCAACTGACTACCTATTTCGGTTCATGAGATACAGCCCGGCGGCAGACAGACGGGCGGACGGACGGACGGACGGACGGACGGACGGACAGCAGAGGCTTAGTAATAGGGTCCCGTTTGGCACCCTTCGGGTACGGAACCCTAAAAAACATGGCCTTAACTGATACAAATGGAATTTAAAAAGACCTAACGACAAGATAACTGCACTAGATAAATTTAAAATAATACGATTGCTTTATCATTTGCAATCACCTAGTTGCCTGGATAAGATAAGCAGAATTCCAACAGAATTAGTCGTGTTTCACATTGCTCCAAATTAACACGGCGTGCGTAATGGGATTCTTAAACAAAGTAGTGATAGTGACGGGAGCCAGTTCCGGCATCGGCGCAGCCACCGCCGAGCTGTTCGCTAAGGAGGGCGCGCGCGTCGCGCTCGTGGGGCGCAACGAGGCCAAGCTCGGCAGCGTCGCGCAGCGCTGCGCAGCGCACGGCACGCCGCCGCTCGTGCTCGTCGCCGACCTCGCCGACGAGCAACAAGCGAGCACCATCGTCGACAAAACCGTCCACCACTTCGGACAACTAGACGTGCTGGTGAACAACGCCGGCTTTTCACAGCAATGTTCTCTGTTAGAAGGCAACATGCTCCAAGGTTATGACGCGATTATGAAAACAAACGTAAGATCGGTCATCCAACTGACGAGTCTGGCTCTTCCCCATTTGATTCAAACCAAAGGAAATATCATCAACGTATCAAGCACAGGTTCGATGCATGTTCCTCAAATGCCACAGCTTGCGGCTTACTGTATTTCCAAGGCTACTTTGGACCATTTCACGCGTTGTGCCGCGTTGGAGCTGGCGGCTTCTGGCATCAGAGTGAACAGTGTCAACCCTGGACCGGTCAGGACGGATATTATAGAAAATTCTGGAATGCGTAATGCAGACTCTTTATGGGAAAGTTTGAAGAAAAAAACGGCGCTTGGCCGTATAGCAGATCCTGTGGAAATAGCTGATCTCATCTTGTTTTTAGCCAGCGACAAGGCAAGAAGTATCACTGGTTCTTCGTACGTATCTGATAATGGATACTTGCTGAAAAACTAGGCGATTGAAGTCAGTCCTTAAAGTTATAATGTCAGGAACCTGAACTTACATAATAATTTCATATTCTGCTACTCCTTCGTCGCTGATTCTCGTGTTATTGGTTAGAAAAAAAACCCTGCCTATAGCGGATGTTAATCTTGTTATAAACGTTGTACGTAGATGTTTTGTTTTATGTTGTATTTTGTATTCAATTTTAAAAATTCTTTGTACAAATTCAATAAAATAAGTAAACAAATAAATAAAGTGTGTTTTATATTCGATGATGTTTTGAAGTAAATGAAACTGATACCTACCCTTGTTTAATTTCGAAAGATCTGCGTAAATAATGACGTGTACAACAGGCGACCAGTGTTACCAACTGGGCCTTCATATGCCATTCTAAAACAAAACACGTTCTTCATAAAATAAAATTGATTCCGTATATATAGAACTTACTTTTGTCAAAATGCCACACTGTTACATCACATTTATCACACTTATATTATTAATGTGAAAGTTTGTAACTGCTTGACAGTTTGATTTACCTATAATTCCGAAAAAAAAACACTGTTCCTCTTAAGGTGGGTTTAGACCAAAAGAACATAGAGCGAGAACTGGAACAAGAGCGTTCTTTCGTATTCTTTTAGTGTAAACGATAACACGATTACACTATTTCGGCGAACACTAGCGAACACACATAGAACAACGAAATAATGCTCGTTGTCCGTTTCAAAAGAGCTGTGCTAGAATGAGTATTCGCTCGTTTGGTCTAAACCCACCTTAACTAATCCTCCATTGACCAAATCCGCGTACCTAATATCCATATTGGCCCCAAACACACTTAGGGGCTGATTTTCGGCCAATATTTGTTTACAATTTAGCCGTCGAGGGGAGACGGAGGCAAATAAGTCAAAAGATTATTGATATAGCGGGTGTTTTATCAATCTTTACGTAATCTTTTGGTTATTCGCTGAATCATTGGGATTTATTGTAATAAGTTATATTTATATAATATTTTCAAAGAATTATTGCTGAGGGCCGTTACGATAACTTTTTTTCGAAAATCGACAAAATGTATGAAATTGACATAAGCGGCGGATCCGACTGATCGTTAATTGGCTTACGAAAATCCAATACACATTATTTGATTTCGGAAATCGTTAAGAGGATTGAACCAACAGCGAAATCTAGCCTTTCCATACAAAAGGCGATAACGTTTTTCCACCCCCTAAACGTTAGTCAAATTCGACCAATTTTTGATATATGTGCTCAGTCGGAACATAAACTATATCCGTACGTTTAATTTTTTTTTATATTTATTAATTATAAAGAGATAACGACCGAAATTACTTTTGTATTTGTTCTGACTGACCACATAATAAAAATTGGTCGAAATCGGTTAACATTTAGGGGGTGGAAACCGTTATTACCTTTTGTATGGAAAGCCGTAAACTCACAACCCTCTTAAGTTAGCGTAATGCATCTTGGCCAGGACCTGAAATCGTGTAGCACTGCCCTATTCCTACTGGTGGCAGTTCACTTGGTCATTCATCAAACATTTTCGTTGCATCTCTTTCTTACGGTATGTTAAATGAGAGAGATTAACCTTTTTAACGAGATTAACAAAAGTCCTCACTTACACGCCAAAGACAGCTGAAAACCAGAGTTTATTTCAACCTTACGTCATAGACACTCAGGTCTATTTTTCGCTGTCAAGCGTGACGGATATATCCGTCGTTGGCGTTGAACCAGTGGTGCGGATATATCCGTCAATAGCGTTGAAAAGGTTAGGATCAATATTTGGCAAATACTGCAATATAGTGTCACCATTAGGTATACCTAGTCACACCACGGGACTGTTGAGCCGTAATCGGTCGGATAGCCAAATCGTCAAATTCCAATAGTAATAATACAGTGTATGATGTGAAAATCCGACTGAATTAAGAATGTTAGCAAGTGACAATCCCGTGGTGCGACTGTACAGAGGTGAAACTTTAAAATCTTTGTAAAATCGAAACCGGCCATTATCGTAAGGCGTCGCCGTCTTAGCAAAAAGCCAGGGTAAGTGCGCGTGTAATGGGCGCGCTAATATCGCGCGTAAATATCGCGAACGGGCTTAATATTAAAACGGCCATACAATCCTTACGTTAGCGCGTCACCGGAGGACTCAGGCTTACATGCAACGAGGTACACGTTCTAGAAAATGTCGGAGAGAATAGAAATCTACAGTGTAAAGAGGTAACCTTCGAAAGTACTTATCCGATTTCCAAAATTATTTTACCACTTGACGTAAGCTAACGAGCATACGCAGTAACGTACTAATTCTTCGAGCGTTTCAACCGCTCTCATTCCCCTGGTCGCATTAATGTCGAAATTCCTGTAGCCATGTTATTTTCAGTTATCTTGTAGAGTGCACTGACTTCTACAAAATAACTGAAAATGCTATTCTAATCTACAGGACATTCGACATTAATGCAAAAAGGGAATGAGAGCGGTTGAAACGCTCGAAGAATTACCGGCATCTTGGCATGGTCAGGGAAATTGCGTGAGAGACAAAAAATTACACAGAAATTCGGATTCGGCTTTCTCTCATATTTACAGTTTTATGTCATGTTGGGTATTATCATTGTGCGAGTACCTACTTATTTAGAAAATTTGTTAAGTTAATTACTAACTATTACTTATTTGACGAAGCTTGTGCCGATTAACATTTTTATGTGAAACGTCTTGACGAAACCTGATGATGATTGATTATATATTATTAGTGTGACATGGAATAAAGAGATTAAACGAATCTTGATAGATATCTAATTTAAACCTACGTTATACAGATTACTAACAAGTTGAGTAGTTGCAGTGCTTATTTTTTACAGTAGTCTCCTTTTAAAAAGTGCTGGTAGACTTTGATTTGAAGAAACTCTGGTATATCTCTTGTATATTTTTTCTTGTAGCTTTATCTTAATCTTGTACCGTTTTAAAAAAAGAATGTCTCCATGTAACCCCCAGGTAAGCAAGACGGCACTAGAACGTAACGACGCGGGGTCATCCCAAACAAATGAGGGGTGTAAATCCACCCCTATCTCCCGCAGGTACCAACCCTTCCCTAACATATGTAGCGGAGGCTGTAGCGTAGTGATGTTGCTTAAGACAGTACAATCTTTTAGCTAACACGTTAAATACGGTGCCAGCAGTTTTGGCGAAATATGTTTGGTCGAACGTAGGTATAATTTCCCAAAAAGTTATTTGTATTATTTTTGTTTTATTTCCAGGATACCAAAATAGCTATTTAGATCGGTTGGGTTAGGTTAGAGTTGTGAGCATAAAATGCTAATTGTTGCGGCGGGCAATACCTTTTTGGCAAATGAAAATTTGGCTTTTGATACATTCGACCGAACATATTTCGTCCAAACGGCAGAGACCCCGTAAAATAACATGAAAAGGTGAAAAGTCAATGAATTGGTTTGGGTAGTCTAAAGCAATACACAATATTTTGGGTAACATGGAAAGGTGTTAGGTCAATGAATTTTGGGTAGACTTTGGTTTTTTTTTTTTTTTTTTTAATTTTTTTACACAGTCCCTAAACAAACTAAACTTGTGTACTTGTGTGTGCTTCTGCTGAATTATGGAGAGTTTGATTCTTGAAAAGAACAAAACATTGACTTAGAACAATATGAAACTACTTGACAGCGTCGATCTTGTGTTTTGTTGATTTAGATCCTCTTACGGGGTTTTGTAGACAGATTTTGTCCCTCTTTGGGGGATTGGGTGATCCGATCTACCGATCCCATCAAACAATACAATTTTAACACGTGTTTTTTCTTATTACATGTATCGAAGCATCGGACGAGTAGTTCAGCTGTGTGAAAGCCCCCTTACTCGGGCACAATATTGGCACAAATGGGCACACAAGACAGCTGCCGGTAAGTGGGCACTGAGACCCATAGGCATTTGCCATCTCGAGATTACAATCCTATGACTACAATCCTATGACTGCAAATGCCAACTGAATTCCTCTATGCTAGTAATTTCGGTTCTCTGAACTCCACTCCGGAACACAAGAATACAAACACTGCTAGGCGGTAGATTAAAGGACAAGATGGTGGTAGTCTGCACAAGGTTCTAACATTATGTTGTTTTTATAAATAATTTTTTATATCTAGAACTTGAAAAGCGATTTTTATTTCTAATCTTCCTTAATATAGCGATATAGTCTCATCCCTAGCGCCACCTATGCGGTATACTTAAGACTTCAAGTGTTTCGGACGCGGTGGGGGATTTATAGACGGCCGTATTGGTTTTGTTGTAAGAAGGCATAAATTAGGACCATAGTGCAATTAATTACTCGTATGTTCTCGAATATTCGCAGCGTATACGGTAATTATTATTGTGTGATGATATTTACCTGACAAACTGATCAAATAATGTGTGTGTCACTTGGTAATATTAAATGTTTAAAAGGCAATGAACCGACTGTAAATTATTAAGTTTATTTTTCATGCATCCCAGATGCATTTCAACAATAAAAATTACACGGTAACCACAGATTAGAATTATACTTGGATGAAGTCACGGGCACCCGCTAGTGCGGCCGACTTTAATTGTTGGGCCACTAAAGAACCCTTTCGCAGAAAGTTAATTATTAATGTCGACTTTTTACCCGACTGTGCGAAACCAAAAGACGGGTAATGAATTTATCCGTCTATGTATGTATGTATGTATCTTGAGACCAAAAACCAGATGTTCTACTAAACTACTGGACTAGCTCCTAAACCTATTCTCTCTCTCTCCTTATTTAAGAGCCAAGCTCTTGTCGGTGGAGTAATCGCCAACCGTTCCGGTCTTCTGTCAACTGCTTGATTTTCTGGTACGACACGACTTTAACCTTCTCTTTTATTTGCTCAAAGTGATTTCTCCTTGGTCTTCCCCTGCCTCTTCTTCCTTATTAACCTATTATTTGACCGATTTTAATAAACGGGACGTCATATAATAGGCATGAAAACAAAAGAAAACGAAATTTCTAGTCCGTCAGTTAGATTATCAAAAAATATTGGACACGTATTTTTCTTTTGTCATTCAAACAAAAAATGACAAAAATAAAGCGCGTCAAAGTTAGTGGCGTCACTTCTATGTAAAAATTGGACTAAATTGATACCAAGACGTGACGTCTTGCAACATTTCATTTATTTCTGTAATTTTTAATTACGTGAAAAAATAAAAAATACATGTCCAATACTTTATCTACTACCAACAAAGAAAAAAAATTAGTAATCATCATTATTCGTCAAAAAACGTGCAAGTGTCACCCGCTATATAAAAATTGTATGGGTGTCATACAAGCCGCCAGTCGGGTTTAGTAAAAATTGTATGGGTGTCATACAAGCCGCCAGTCGGGTTTAGTAAAAATTGTATGGGTGTCATACAAGCCGCCAGTCGGGTTTAGTAAAAATTGTATGGGTGTCATACAAGCCGCCAGTCGGGCTTAGTTACAACTTTTACCGCCTGTCACAATCGTCAAGTAAATTAATATATATATATATCTACACATATTTTTTTCCCGTAATAATAATATGTTTTCAATATATTGACGAAATCAATGACCCTACAGCAACTTCTGATGTTGAAACTAAACTCGTCTAAGAAGAAACTAAACTCCCGGTTCTGCTTCTGTTTACATCAGAAGTTGCTGGTATAATAAATATTGAAGACACTAATAAAATTGGTTAAACGCCCGGAAATTTACCCGTCTTTATCCCGGTGGATAAATGTGGATATAGCATCCGACACTCTCGCACTTATGTACTGACACCTTAGCCAAGATGCCCATCGCTAACTAGCGTTTCTATTCGTTTAGTTTTTGAACCAATCGCGTGACGAGATTGGTTTAAAAACTAAACGAATAGAAACGCTAGTTAGCTAAGCTAGTTAGTTAGTTATCTTGGCTAAGGGCTCTGATCAGAGAGTGACAGATGTTTTATCCACGTTAATATGATAAACACGATCTTAATAGGCCCGTTGTACCTATTTATTAACTTGATCTTACACAAGTATACAGTCAGATGCTGCGAAGCACCGGGCCGCATTCCAGCGCTAGTCAATAAAGCAGCCGCTATCTCTGGCGAGCTTGGGCTCCCCTGAATTGTATCTCAGTAAATAACATCGCTTGTACTTATTTTAGGTTGAAAATGTAAAGATTAGTATACAGAGTGTTTGGCACGTGTTTGGACAATTTTGAGGTAGTAAGCTATTAGTTAATTTTCTGGTTTACGCCAAGCATTTTTGTCCGTTAGATAGTCCTCGACCCTATAGACAAGTCTAGTATACTCTGTATATGATTTATGCCCTTTTTTATAACGAGCTAGTCTAATCCAAGCTTTAGATTATTTGGGTAATTAAAGCTAAGTGTCCAATTGTAAACAAACGGCTAAGGCCGTGTACAGAAGTATTGTTTCCGCGATCATAAATAAGCCGGAGACAGAGGGACACACGTCACCTTTTGATACATTTCCTCTGTCGTTATTAATGACAAGTCATCGGCGCTGTCCCGGCGGGTTGCGGCAGGGTTGCCACGCGAGAGTTTTGTGAATTTTTTGTGAAAAAGAAATTGAGACCAGTTTTTTGTGGCGTGAGAAAGGTAAATGATCTTACAAACCACCTGAGTAGTATTTTAATGCCCATTAACATGCAATCTCAAGATTTAAAATTTTCTCTCTAATGTTGTGTTTAAAATTTAGCCGTTATTGTGAATTGAAAGTTGATAAATAGTCGTCAGTACGTAGTAGGAAGTTCATCAATACACTGTATAAAACAAAGTAGCTTCCCGCCGTCTGTCCCTTTGTATGTATGTGAGCTTAGATCTTTCAAACTACGCAACGAATTTTAATGCGGTTTTCACCATCAGTTAGATAATTTTTCACGGGAGGTTTATTTATGTAATAGTACCCGGAGCGAAGCGAGGTGGGTCGCTAGTAGTGCGATATTTTAGAAGCGTCACCGTTTTCTAATAAGTATGATATGTTTCTGATAAAAAAAGATACAGGATATGATATGGTTTTCTATAAACAATTAATAACGCCTTAAGCGTAGAGTACACCAAGTTAGTAAAAAATACATAATGTCCTATGTTAAATTGAATACTACTGCTAGTTAAATTCATGGTGTTACTTTTGAACAAGTTAACATCAAAAAAAATGTTTTGCCAATGTAATGGATCTCAACGTTGACAACCCTATGCATACGTCGCGACCTGCCCAGCATAATAATAGATCGGGCAAGGGGTGGCAATGTGCCACCCCTTAATATCATGTGAGAGACGCTGGTAAATTTATCAATAGCATTATATCTCGAAACTGAGCACCCGTCTCTCTTATATTTTATTCAGGGTACGCCGTTTTGACATTCGCCTTTGAGTATTTTGTGCGGATGAGTGTTTATAGCTTTACGGGTTTAATTTAGGAGCTCGAGCAATAGATGGCGGTAAGGTCGTATGTGATATGATCTAGATCATTTAGCGGAGCCCCAAATTGGGCAAAATCTTTAGGTTATTTCTTGAAAAAAAATTACATAACATTGTTTTAGCTTGATTTTATGGCGGAGCAGAGGGCTTACGGAACCCCAGGACTCCGCAGAACTCCGCAGAATAGCGGGTATCTAGTTGAGAGCTAACCCACCAAGCAGTTGTGTTCGCATTGTTGTGTTCTGGTGTGGGAGTAAGACAACCGGTGAAATGACTAGCATATAAACATTCCATCTTCATCAGGGTTGTCAACGTAGCAATCTTGAAATCTCAAAGTTTCATGGACCTTAGAGGCTTTTTGCCATCAGTTGGTCTGTGCTTGATAACCTTCTCCTTGCTAATAACTAAACCATCAAAAAATTTGGCGAATAAGTATTATGTAATAAATCTCCGTTCCTATATATGGCTAATTCCATCTTACTCGATTAAACTATGTTCCTTGTCACTATGGTTCCGGTTACGGCTCTGCCAAGAAGCTTAAATATGAATAAGTACCTAATAAAAAAAAAAAAAAAAAAGGTTATAATACAAGCTTCTTGTGTTCTGCCTTCCTGAGCCCTTAGCCATGATTCCCATCGCTAACTAACAATCACGTCATACGGAGAGTCACGTGATCTACCAGTGACGCGATTGGTTTAAAAATGAAACGAATAGAAACGCTAGTTAGCGATGGGCATCTTGGCTAAGGGCTCAGTAACGAGAACGACGTCGAATCAACTTTGACAAAACTGCAGGATCGCGCTGTTTTGTTGCGTCGAACTTAAGAACTAAGTTTTTCTCATACTGAATTTAGTAGGTAGATATGTAAGATGTGTGTAAATGAGGGTAGATTCACTAAAGTTGACACGAATGGAACAAACGAAACTCGATCACGTCACCTGTGATTGTGTGAGTGCCGTTCCTTTGAACGTTGTTCGAATTACAAACCGAAAACCTGTATTTATTTTACACACACTTGAACTTTCATTCAATTGTGCGATCTATTCGTTTTTGTGAATCGACCTGCATGTGCGTCGTTGTCAAAAAAATATTCTATGTGTTTCATCTATATCCCTTCAGCGGGCTTAACATGCATGCATGAAATAAAATTTGACAGGACACATGTATTCTATATTCCAACGTAATAAAATCGATTAAGTGCATGTGCACACCTAGCGTTTTTGACAGAGGGTCTAAAGGCTAAAAACGCTAGTCTGCACAGGCTCTAAGCCAAGCATACAAGCAACTTTATTCTAGTGATGCATGTTAGGTTCGCTGTCGTTAATGCGTGATTGATAAACAAATACACCCGCCTACACCTTGATAATAAATAATTAAAATCCCACAATATCAACGCTAAAAACCTATTCCGATCCATCACACCCAAGACACTGGGTGTCTGTCTGTCACGTACGGAATATGGGTATACAATTTACACAATATCGTCATACGTCAACGTGCCACAAGGGTCTAACCCAATTACGGCGGAATTGTTTCATCTATCTATTACTTTCTCGACTTGGGAATTAGAGGGAAAAATAGTTGAGTTTTTGTTTGCGGTGTGATTGATTCGGGTTGATGGTTCTGGAACGTGACTGTTTTTAGAATTCTTATATACCTACCTACTTATGGATTAATAGGTTTTTTTGTTTATTTTTTACTAACGACCTGCCCTCGCTTCCGGGTACTATTATATACATAAACCTTACGTGAAAAATTATCTGATGGTGAAAACCGCATTAAAATCCGTTGCGTGGTTTGAAAGATCTAATGCTAGTAGCACACCTCCGCCACGAAACCGCGAAACTGTGGCGGAATCGTGATATTTAATACGAAATTGAACTTTATTTCGTTGCCAGAGTTTCGCTACTACAGTTCCGCGGCGGAGGTGTGGCTACCGGCGTAAATAGAGACGGCGGGAAGCGACTTTGTTTTATAATATGTAGTGGAATGTAGCAATAGGCACGGGCGCTTACATACTCAGCTGTTCGAATGAGCAGGTTTCCTCACGATGTTTGCCTTCACTGGAGCATCGGATATCGTACGTTAGTTACAATAACACTATAGGTACGTGGCGACCGGTTCAAACTCGGTTCCTGCTATCATCAGGCAGCACTCTAAGCCACCAGGTCACCGACAGTGTCAATCTATGGGCCTATTCACAGTACCACAACCACACCAACTCGCAGCGACAAAATGTGGTCAAGCATTGGTAAATTTGACTGCAAAATGTGGTCCGTGTGAATAACATTATTTCATAGAAATTACCGCCCGACCAATGATTGGTAGTAGCGACCGAATAGACCCTATATGTAGTCACTGGGCTTATTAATTTGTCACCAAAACTAATGTAAATGTGCTAAGGTCAGCCCAAAGATTACCTTGCAATAGACATATTTCATAATAAAACGCAAGTCACTTCGTATCTTCGGATTAACCGAAACCTCTTAATACCAGACTGGCAGACAAAACAATCCAACACATTCGAAACACAGCACTAAGTCAACGCCAGCACCAATAACAAAACGCTTCAACAAAACGCGAATTAAATTATAGAAACGTACAAATCTCAGTGTTGGAAAATTTATAGCCGCCTATATGTTGGTTTATTTATAAGAAGGCCCAAAGCTGCTCTGGGAGATGGAATTACGTGATACCATTTGGAATCAAAGTGAGATATTGCGAGTGTGTGGAATCCTCGCGATTGCTTGAGAAATTTGGAAGATGCGTGCTGTGTTATTGGATCTATAATTGGAGCCAACGTTGGTCGAAAGTACAAAGTAGGTAGCAACCTTAGTGTTCAGCCACTACATAACCATGTCACGACGGCAGTGTGAAGTCACGAAAAATAAATTATGTTAAAATGTATTATTGGCTTTTTGCGACAGGGTTCTAAGCACTCGCTTTATGTAAATAGAGTTACCAGTGACAGCCCTTATTTGCTTGTCAATAAGGTCGATACAATTTGGATGGACAATCAAGTGACTAAAATACTTAGATCAATAATAAATTGTTGTTGACTACCACGAGTCAGGCAGTTGTCCGACTGCCGGCGAGTGAGCGATTAGCTATCGGCTATTTTCTCGCTCAAGAAACGATCAAAAGATTACAGATCCCGTGTGAATAAAACACAAATATTAATAGTTGCTCGCTGGCTGTTCACACTGACCGGCGAGAACTCGCTCGCCGCTCGGCGACAAAAGCTATCAAAGATTACTCGCCCGGCGATGCTCGCTTGACGGTCAGACAGAACTCGCCGACTCGCCGAGCCAGCGCGCTGCAGCGGTCATTTTACTCTACTCGTACTGTGCGGATCTAATTGCACGCATTTATTATGAATTTAGAACAATCATTTAGAACTATCATTGTTGTTTACTTCAGAAGACGACGAGATATGTGTGTCTCTTTTGTTAACACGGGATCTATCTATATATTTTGTTCGTTTCTTGAGCGATAAAATACTCGATAGCTAATCGCTTCCTCGCCGGCGGTTGGACAAGTGCTTTAACCACTGTGTGGGAGTCTCAACCGTGCAAGATAAAAAATATATATATTTGGAGGACACCACTACTAAGATTCTTCTTTTCTCTTCTGAGCCGCAAGAAACAGTCAGTCATTCTTTAAAAAACACATTACTTTTTACTTATACAACGATACTACTTATTTTATCACTATGTATATAACTACAAAACTACTTAATTAAATGTGCAGTACAAATATAATATAAAATATCTGCGTACCTGATTATATAGAACAACAATGAGCTAAAAAAGTTTGTACAATTTTAAGGATGACGACGCGGTTAGCCTAGTTGGTAGTGACCCTGCCTACGAAGCTAGCGGTCCCGGGTTCGAATCCCGGTATGGACAAATATTTGTGTGATGAGCGCGAGTATTTGTTTCTGAGTCATGGATGTTTTCTATGTATTTAAGTATGTATTTCTCTATATAAGTATGTTTATCGTTGTCTAGTACCCATAGTACAAGCGTAGAGCTTAGTTTGGGACTAGGTCAATTTGTGTGAGATTGTCCCCTGATATTTATTATTTATTTATTTTATTATTTAAGGATTTAAAAAAACAAGCTCCGTTTTAAAAAAAAATTCGTCGATAGATTGCGTGCATGAAACTATGCAATTTTAACATAAATTCCCAAAATGTTCAAAAAAAATGTATAGAAACTTCCTATTTCGTTACCAACAATGTATGAGCTTTGGTAACAAAATAGAAAAAAATTGTGCATTTTTCATGGGACATTTCGGGAAAATATTTTAAAATTGCTTAGTTTCATTTATCCAACCTACCTACCAATTTTTTTTTAAATCGGAGACTTGAATGTAATGTACAAACTTTTTTAGAAATGCTCCAATAGAGGATTCGCTCACCGCCGCCGCCGCCGCTCGAAGTCTTGGCCGAGCCGTTACACCAACTGGAGTAGTTAAGCGGGAAATGCCCGACTAAGTACATAATGACATAACAAAAGATAAAAAAAAGATAAAAGATATTTATTCAGTAAGTAGGCCGCACGGGCACTTTTACACGTCAAAATCTACCAGCGCTTCCCAAGAGGAGACCACTGCTGAGAAGAAGCGCCGCAAGAAACTCAAATATGAAAATACCGTAAAAGAGTTGGTAAAAAGTGAAATTTAAAATTAAAATCGGCCAAAACATACGGATAATATAAGCATTTAAAAACTACTAATTAGACGTCAGCGGGTGGATTTCAGGGCGTTTCAACCGCCCGTCATCACCGTTTTCAACTCTATGTTAAATTCTGTTTTGCTAGAAAGAGATAGAAACAAATCTTTAATGGCTTACATCTTGGTTATTTTTCTACTTATCCTCCTGAGGCCTACGTCAATATTTTGCTAGTTCGAAACAGAATCTTATGTCAGTCAACAAAAGTTAAAAGTCATTTTGACAATTGTCCTATATGAAGGACGTTAGGCCTCAGGAAAAATAAATCTCTACTGTTTGTTACATGAATGACTTTTTATTATTATACTTTTTACTATTTTTATCTCTGGACTTAGCAATCAGCAGTTACAAAACGCACAAACCGTTCTCGTCTTTAAAAAGTTGATCTGTCATGTCACTTGTCAAATCGTCGCGCCGTTTGCCGTTTGGCAAAGCGAAGTAAAAGCAAAACAAACCTTTGAAAACGTTTTTAAAATGGTTTCCTGTAGTTCCGATATGAAATTAGCAAACCACAAAATATTTCAAGACCTCCGTGCTAGTTTGAAGGACAATCCAAGTGGAAAGTTGCGTAATTTGCTAGAATTAAGGGACGATGTTTTGTACGTTTGGAACTCTATTGAGAACTGTTTGGCGAGTTTAAACCTGAAGCATTTAGACGAGCATGATGAAGAGACACCGTACCAGGTCAGTTTAATCATTGTCATGTATTATACTTGCTTTTTTGATGGATTTTTAACGAGATCGGCGTGAAAATACTATAATTTTGAGGTTATGTTGTTAGTAAACTGTTACTTACTTTTCCCCTTTCCCAATGTTATGCAATGCCAATATTCTGTTTAAAATACCTTCATAACGCATTCTATGTTCAATTTAAATTAGCAAAATTACAAATTGAGCAAGGTTCAAGTAGAATAGGGTTGTATTTTGTCCAAATAAACTGCCATTTACAATTTCACAATTTTTGTATAAAAAAACATAATAAATGGCATGTATATACTACTAAAATAATTACCATACTACTTTATTATGTTTTGGTAAGAAATGTGCTGTTATTGAAGTTATTACTTCAAATACTTGACCATATTAGGTATTGGTAAACACGGGTTACTTTAGCCCTGGGGAGGTAACATTGTCCGCCCCTATACTTCAAGCGTTTCTTTGTATATTTTACAATTTTAAATAACAATTCCTTTCTTTAGAATATGTAGTGAAAGGCTACAGTAACCCGTGTTTATAGTACAGACATTTTACTTATTGACTTGCCACTAAATGAAACCCTGTAATTACTGTAATTATTCCTGTACTTCATTCTTATTAAAGCCATTTTAAAGCAATATTTAAGACTAAAACAACTATTGTTGCCTTTAAGAAACTTCTTTGGCAGAAACGGAATTCTTCCAAATTAGTGTCCTCCTGTTATTCGATTTGCTAAATTTGCCATATATTGTTAAACCAGTTTTTTATATTGCCCGCAACTCCGTCTGTGTGGAACTCAGTCATGGAACTGCGACTCAAACTATCTCCATACCAAGCTTGAAGAGGTAACAGACAGACAGACAGAGTTACTTTTGTATTTATAATATTAGTAGGGAGTATTAGTTAAGCTTAATACACACGGTCAGTTAAACTAATCAGTTAAAACTGATTTAAATCCTAAAGCTGACCTTGATTGAGAAGTAATAAGTTGAGTGAATGGGGAAATGGTTTTGGCTTACATCCGCGAGCTTTAGGATTTTCCTTATTATCTAATACAAGATAATTGCAAAATGCCCTAAAATACATAACTCTGAAGAATAATCTTAAGTTAATAACATATTTTTATTTAAATATTCTGTTTTATGCTTGTTCTACCCTCAACATATTTCAAATCATCTATGTTTCTTAGACAATTGACCTGTATTATTTTCTTTAATGTTCAATGATAAGTAGCAATGTCTCTTCGCAGTAGAAGTGTGTTTACTTTGACAAACTTTAAATGGAATTTTCACAACACATGTGTTTAGAATGTCGCAAGTTCAAAAAATTATGAAATAGTAATGTTTGCACTTAGAGTCATAATGTAATTTAATAATTAATTTATATAGACATTATTGAAAATGACTTTTTAAACAATTGACAGCTCGGTTATTATTTTATTTTATTCTATTTTTATTTGTACTATGAATTGGGGATCGCCTAAAAAAAACTACTTGTTTTCATTTTTTTATTTGAAAGAATAGACTTTTATAAGCAAATAAAAAAAATATCTATAGTTACTTTACTCTTTGTGTCAATGGCACATCTGTCACTGTTTTTTTAATTATGTGACGGACTAAGTTCAGTGTCCATCTTAATCCGTCCCAGATTTAATAAACTGTTTTTATTTTTTATAATTATATGACGCAACCAAAAAATCTGATATTTTTTTTATTTGCTTATAAAAGTCTATTCTTTCGAATAAAAAAATAAAAACAAGTAGTTTTTTTTTAGGCGATCCCCAATTTGTGACATACATACTTGTATAATGTAATTTGATCTACATAGTTTCATTTTAATTCTACTTTATTTTATTTTATGAGATGTGTTTTAATTTAATTTAATTTTAATGTAATTAGATATGAGTCTTTGTTACTCAAAATAAAGATTGAAATAAATAAATAAAAATAAATTTGATAAGAGACACTTATATTAATTTAAAGAAGCTTAAAGGTGGGAACACCATTAATTGTTATTGCGATATTAGATATCACCCCTTTTTATTCAACTGAATTATTTGTACTACGACCTTGGCCTTTTTAAAAGTCTATACATATATGTTTACCTGTTCTCGTAGCAAGTAGATACATGCATTGTCATTGGCTTCTTCTTAGGGAGCTGGTAAACGATCAACATTTCTCTGCAACATGTGTTCGGCAACTATCAATGTCTTGCTTTTACTTTGTAGGTATGTTAGAGCAAGACAGCTATAGTTGCTGGTCACACAGCAGTGAAAATAATACTCGTCTAATAGTCCCTTAGTGTTTAGCTCCGTGACATCATATTTTATTTTAATCTAATGTGGAGGATAAAAGGCATACAATATGACGAAAAGCTTTTCTTTTCAAATGTATCCAGTTTTATATTATAAGTGAAGGGTTTTGAAGAAAATTAATATTTCATGTTGTAATAACGTACCGTAGAGGAAGGCGACGTGATTACAATTTTTTTTTTCGCACTTGTACCTAACCCTTGTATATATTTTCAACCTAGATGCAACTGATATTTATAATCGTTTCGAATTAAAAGGGCACAGCGCCATCTTTATACAAAAAAAAGTTATCTTTCCAATTAAATGCTCGCACGTCAAAATGAGGTTTAATTTTTAAATTTTGTCGTTAAACCAAAAGATCTTGATCCGATATTATTGTCACTTTATAATCTACTACATAATTAGTACCTACCTGAAGCTTAAAACATGATGTTACCCTAAAGTTAAATATACAAAATAGTAAACGTCCAAGCGTACGAAACCACGGTCTAAATCTAGATTATAATATAAGTAAAGATTTAATTCTTGATCAAGATATTGTTAAGTGTTGTTTGGCCGCCAAACTAAAGAACAAAACATCGGCACAACTCGATCGGCCATTAATCTCACTTGAAATGCTACCACAGAATTAATTATCCCCTGACCATACGATTTAATGGGCTTCCTCCACCCCGGGGTTGCCGATTAAATCACTACTTCTCATTGGGCGATTTATAGTGGTCAGTATGTAGAGCTGGGATATATCGTATACCAAATCCCTGGACGATACTCAGATTTTACTGTAAATTACAAGTTTTGGCAAGAAAATTAGAAATACTGACAAGCAACAAGTCAAACAAAAATAATGTTTTGAAAACCTGACTTCCATTGCAGTGGAAACACTGATTTACGTGCGAAGTAGTGGCATGATACGATACAGCTAAAGCCTTATTTTTGCAGACGAAGGAAACTCACAGTTCACAAATCATTATGTAGATTAAAAAAATGTAATCAAAACTTCTTTAAACAATCCTTAACATTTTTTTTTTAATTTACATGACCACCGATGGTAAACTACTCGTCTGAAAAATAATTTTTGCCTCTTAATAGGGATATTGTACCTATGTTAATGGATATTTCTGCTGTCATACTAAAGAAGGTACCTGACTGATTACATTAAGTATGTCTGCAGAACGGTAATCATAATCAGTGATTTTTCCATCTACGGACTATACACAATCCGGTAACGTCTAGCCAATTTTTGTCTCAATCTTCAAATGTCCACCAGGAGATCCCTTAACGCCCGATCGTCCCAATATTTACGTTCCCGGGTAAGTGCTCTATCCAGTGGAATTTACTGCCGAGGACTGCCCCAGCCGGCGAGCCCTTTGCCCGGGCCGATTGTTAATCTGAACTTAGGTGTACTTTTCACCTTAGTCGTTTGTAAGACCCTGTAAATCTGTGGGGTACGGGGTGTACAATTTGAGCAATTCTTGATTCTCTACCGTATACCGTGATAATGATTTGTGATGGGTCTTTTTCGTTTTATTACTCTTGAATGACGGGAAAATTGTTGTCAAATTCTGTTCAATAATAATAATAAAAAAGAGTCCTCCGGATCTTCATTCTCAGTTTGAGTATCCTTCTAAATGTTATTGTTCTATGGAAATAATTTCCCCATCATTGTAAAATATTCGCGCAACGCTCAGGATTTATTAAGTAAACGTATTAAGAGTAATCGAAGATTTAGTAAACTTCCCCGGAATCCTGAAGTAAAACAAGTTTACATTGTTACACAAATCAGCGTTTTCTTCATAATTGATAAGATACGCCTCGAGCTCCAATTAAACTTTGCAATTTAATTAATCAGATCGGTTATCTTAAATTTCAACTTGCTCTAACTTTAGTGGAAAATGACCCCACCAATTTACCTGTACCTTCCACCATAAAAGCTTTAAGCAAATATTGTCACAATTACTAGATAACATCAGCCTGTAAACAGGGACAAAGGTTGGTACCCTTTGGCATATATCTCGAGACCCGAACGGCCGTCTTGTGTGGTAGGGGCAAACAATAAGAATTAGCGGCATTCAACCTTCCTCAAGTCGTTACCAAAAACCAACAGTTGATGGTCTCTTGACTATTTCTTGTCGTAAAGTGTTTCTTGTTACAGACGTCGGCCAGCAACTCGATTTGAGAAATAAAAGTCATGAACATGTTATTGTGATCGATCAATGTTATTTATGCACCTGATGCTGCATTTCTTAATTCTTATTAATATTTTGTATCTCGTTGCGTTTGTTTCTTTATCATATTTACCAAATTACCAAAGTGTGTTTTCTCTTCAACCGACTTCAAGAAAGGAGGAGGTTCTCAATTCGTCTGTTTTTGTGTCTACCTAAACAATTCTTTTTTTATTGGATTGGTTATATCTCAAAGGCGGTCCTATTTAAATTCCGCCAAGATCTATTTATTCGTCGGATCAATCGGAAATCAACGGGACTCCTTAATAATTTAGATTCAGTTCATTGTTTCTTAAACATTTAACTGTTAATTTTTAACGTGTCTTTTATTTTCCTTTGTTTCCTTTGCCTTCTTTTCACCACTAAACTCCGTGTCTATCAATCGGAAACACTTCCTTATCAACAATCGCTACTAACACATAACTTGTCCCTTAAGAAGCGGTGCCTCAGGACCGTTTTATTACAGCCCGGATGGACTTCTGGGATGGATGGTGGGGGATGTAAATTTACTGTACGGAGCCGGACGCGAGGAGGTGAGCATCGGATTGTTTTGTTTTTGGTCGGGCCGCATTAAAGGGGCGGGCGCGTGTCACACTGTACTGTAATTGGGGTTACTGTGTTACAAGGAGACATTCTGAAAGTCTGGTGTATAAAGAGCGAGTGGGAACCATGGTTGTAAAAACATGTTACTGGAGGAAAGTACAAAGAGAGATTTTTTTAGCTTTCAGCTTTTACTTTTCATCCCTGTTCTACGTAAGCATTGATGACTATATCATAATCATATTTTTAGTTGTGATTATAACTGTTTTAACTATTCATATCTATATTTCAGCGATAAATAATGTTTCTTTTATTAGATTTTAATGATTCCGACTGAAGGTTTACTCAATGTCAATATTTCTCTCTGATTATAACAGGAGCCTGTACCGAATTAAGTAACACCTGTTTATAAAATTCCCAAAGGTATTAATTACGCTGCAGTTTCACAACCAGCCTTTCTATAAACTCCTTTTACGAAACCCTCAACCAAATATCTACTCTAAATGTTCCACCAAAGATTTCACATCCCAATTCGACCTTGCAGAAGAGACCCGTAGATTTCGGGGGGACTTAAGACGATCGCGTGTTCACTAGCATTTCGCAACGCCTTTGTTTAGACGTGTTAGATCGATGTGGCTAATGTATGGGAATCCAAATGTTGCCAGGAGTTGGTTTAATTTGCCGCCTGTCCATTTGTTCCGATTTCGGGCTTATTTATCGTACTCCTGCAGATTGGTTGCGAACTTAGTTCGTGTTAGTTGTATTTTATGTTCTTTTAAGTTCTTGTTAACATTTATTGGTTTGTATTTGATTGGTGATCGGTTTTTAATTTTTGTTATTTTTACCGTTGTAAGTTTTGTATAGTTTTTAGAAATGCCATGTGTATCAAGACCAAAAAATGCTTCTAATATTGTTCACGTACTTCTTAAATATTTGGGAACAATACATTTTTGTTTTAATTGACCTAATTATGGAATGGAACTAACAATTATTGAACATTCTCAATTTTAAACTAATGGAAAACTTTCAAGACTGTTTCAAACTGAAACTTCGCCACAATCTGACTATCAACTACTTGTATCGATACACGCCTCGGATTATAACTACCCTAAGGATTTAGTGGCTCAAGGCGAATTGCCCGTTCTTTGTCTAAACCGATTGGAGTTACGCCTTGGGACAGGTAGGGCTTCCGAGGCAGGATTTTAATTAATAATGTCCCGATAGTGTGTGGGGTCTGATTTATCAAGGATGGGCTTGACAAGACAGGGGTGCAAATTACACATGATTCGCGGTATTGTGTGTTTTTATTTTTCGTATTTTCTCAAGCTACGAGACTGATTACTGGCTCTTTTCTGTTGTGACTTTTGATAGCAGTGAAAGAGAAAAACCTTTGGATAACTGACGAAATTTGAAATATTGGAACTCTTTTCTTGCTTTACTGTCCTCAGACATCATGAGATTAATCTCTTCAAGTTATATGTTATATGGTTACTGCTTGATTGTTTTTATTTTATAGCTATTTAGCATGAAATAAGAAAAAAAAGAAAGAAAGAAAAAACCTTTATACGTTTAAACGTTTATAAAGTATTTTCCTTTTATTTTTGCAAGCTTTAACTTTTCTGTATCTTGCTAAACTTTACATCCTCATATTCTTGATTAGGTACTTAGAGCGCCAGTGTTTAATGGAGTCCTAAAACGATAAAGGCCTGAAGATACACGCAATAGTTCAAAGTTACCACGTCATCGAATATCATTGACTATTACACACAATGGTCTTAATAACAGTTGAAGATAAACAACTCCCTTAGAGACAATATATCTCGTGCCCCTTCGAACTAACGAACTGGCGAAATTAACTGCACATTGCTGACGTCATAAGTTATTAGTATCTCTGGTGTATTGTCTGATACGCCAATAGTTGATATTAGGGATACTTAACGGGTTTCGATGTGAGTCGCTTTGTTGTGGCTGTGCTGAAAACTAATTGATTTAGGGTTACTTGCCCAAAGTCTTAAGAACCTTAACAGACTAGGAAATCATCTAGGAAATTTTGAATGGAGTGGATTATAGCCGATAACATATATTTATTTTGTAAAATGATGATAGGATGTTTGCTATTTAAACAAGATGAAGAAATTCAAAGAATTTAAAAATAGACATTAGTTAGACTATTCCTTCATTTACACACAAATTATACTTTTTATTTTGAAAAGAATTCCGAAAGATAATTCTAGAAGATCGAAATCACAGACAAACTAGATTTCAATTCATTATGTCTGAATTTCACGCACATAGCATGTTGTTTAAACGTTTAAAGCAGCTCTTTCATCGTATTTTTGACCAAATTTTGTATCTGAAACTTTACCTTTATCATTAGTCTATACATTTATAGTTGTTTTAATGTTTAAATCACCCGCTCTCTCGTACGAGCCACTCTGGAACTCTCCACCACCCATTTTTTCCAAGAATCCGGTAGTATACGCTCTTAAGACGCTCTAAGACGGGAACCTTTCCTGTCCACTCCCCCACCGCCCACCCCCCCGTGAATATGTAAGCCCGCGGGTGTTCATTAACTTAGCATGTTAAGCCGATGATCGTAGATAGTGTAGGTGCCGTTTTTGGTTGATTGAGAAAGGAAGGTGAAGCTTGTTAATTTAATCTTTGAAGATTGTTTTACAACTTGCTCTTCAAATTTTATAGTGACATGACTATTTAAGAAAATTATTCAGTGTTGAAGCGTATTGTTGTCGTTAGAATTCGTTATCGAGTCAGCTTATTATAGACATCAGTCAATTGTTTTAAATGTGAAACAAGATTAATATAAAAGTTGTAGACCGGTCAATTGTTAGAAAATGGTTGGTAGAAATATTGACGCAATAGATATCTTTATATACATTTTCTATTAATCCCGTGTCTAATTCGATGTCAAAGATTTTCTGTTAGAGATTTCCTATGTCACTAAGTTCACATTTAAATTTGTTAACTCTGATCAGTCTATCATACCTAGTGAAGCATATTTTACAAAAGATGCTGCTTTAACAAATAAATCATGTTCCAATAAGTTTTTATTTGCATTTAAATAGCGCAAGTGTCGACTCAAGTTCGCTCTTGACGCTACGTTGTTACGAATTTCGCGCCACCTTTTTCAGACTGCACTTTCGCGAACGAGCCGAACCAGCATCATGTAAAATGTACATCGCAACAGAATACTTGAGACTCGTTCTTTTCCCGCCTCCGAGTGTCGTTGGCGGCATTAAATCTTAATAAAACCCGTCATGCATCACGATGGAGCCCTTTGATTTCTCACTCGGCAAACCGCGTCTCCGCATATCAAAGAAAATCACAACTCTTTTCATTGCGCGCCGATAGAATGTTCACAAAGACCACCTTAATTGAACCCCCCCGCGCCCCCACTACTTTAAAAAATCCGACCCAAAGGGAGGCTCGGATTGCTTTGCCGGGGCTCTGAATAGAGTGGACAGTGTACCTTCAATTTACTAATACAAATAAGCGAGACTTCGGTCCTTGCGGCCCCTGTCTAGGGCTCCGGGCGGTGCTTTCAAAAGGCGCTATTGTGTTGAACCCTCAATCGTGGTCTCGATTATCGGAAAGAAAACACTCTCATCTATATTTTAAATAATGATCAGGGCACGAGAGGTCGGGGAACAATCACGAGTGATGGATTGTGGCGTACTCGGCCAATAAACAACCTTTGTGAGGTTGTCACCCTTGCTATTGTAGGTAGGCACAATGTGGGGTGATACAGCCCATGTCCGACAAGTGATTAACAGTGTATTTGATCTCATCGATTGGCCACTTGGAGACATTAGTTGACCAGTAATTTTACACAAATTATCAAACAGGCAGTTGCAGGTTAACACAATGATGGCAAGTGCTCATCATAATATTAATTTTGATTTAAAAAAAATAGTAAAACCATCACTTTAAGTAATGTTTAGTCAAACTGAAATCAGGCTGCATGCTGTATTTAATCTTAAAATGTTATTTGATTCTAAGCATAACATTCAAAACAACTTTTCGAAAACTGTCAGAATGGCTAGTCGTTAGCCAACGATCAGTCGCGTCAGCCGCTTATGTCAATTCCATACATTTTGTCCATTTTCGAAAATCATTAAGTATGCATTAGCATCTTGGCTAAGCCAAAAAAAATTAAGATACAGCTGCTTTATCGTCTAATCTAACCCTATACTATTCGCAATGTCAGTAGTCCTATATTCAATAGCTAAATAATAGTGAAATCGAAAGACACGGCAAACATCAGCAAACAAGAGAAAGATAGTGACATTCGAATGAAAGCACCTGAATCCAAAACACACCTGGCTCCTCAAAAAACAGCTAATGAACCCCACACCATTCATCATTAACCCGACGCGCGAGTGTCGCGCAAACAATCGCGTTCCAGTTTTCCAAAAGGGACCGGTTGATAGTAGTGGATTCGTTACTGCACGGAGTCGAGGGCCCATTGTGAGTCGAGAACGTCTGCGCTGTTGTGTCCGAGTCGTGGGTAATTGCCCCCCATAGTGGGGGATAGTGCGACAAGGATTAGGCTCAGGTGATGCGGGATTTTTAATGAATTCGATTTGGTTGAGGTGCTGGGATAACAGGAATAATAAAAAAAACTGCTTAAAATAAAGCTACAACAAGTTTCTATGGATTAGATTTTGCTTATAACTTTTATATGTTTAGAAATACGAAATCAGTTTTCGAAATAATGATTATAAATTTAATAATTGCTTTTAACGAGCGTAGAGGCATTCTTATCTTCAGGGTTGGCAGCGTATAATGAGACTACAAATGTCTTTGGGCCTTAGAGCTCACTTACCATCAGATGGCCTGTGTCTGCCTTAAGGAAATATTTTGCTGCTTTCCTCTTTTCGTGCCAATAGTGATGGAATTTTAATAAAGATGAAATTATTATATGGCTTAGATTCTATATTATTATAAACATGTTTCATTACGCCACCTCTCTTATTAAACACCTTTGCTTCATAACCTCTCATAGGTATATCTTTCTGCAATAAACCGCCAATGTCTCCCCGTCCATATATTTAATAGCGCCCCACATTTGCGTATTGTTAGTCAAGATGCTTTACGGTGTCCCATGAACAGGTAATGAAGTTATTTATGACCTCTAAAGCGAAGATCCAGGCAGTTAGAACAAAGACTTGGTCTATTAGCAGTTTGTTGAATGGGCGGTTTTATTAACGTGATAGTTTGATGGTGCGATAGTTGGGAAAGCGTTTGAGGTAATGCTTTATATGGCTATGACTATATCAAGGGTTTGAATGTGCTGAATTATTATAGGGCATTTAGTTATGGGACTAAAATAATGCTAACCTCGTTTGTTAATGATCCTCTAGAAGAACAAGTTACGTATATCTGTAGTGTTATGTACTTGAATTGAGTTTGGCGTGTTGTCGCAAAAAATAACGTATGTTGTGTTGTTGTGAATGTATTTATTTTTAGTTTATTATATATCATCGTAGACTAAGTGTATGTTAATGGTATATATCTATCTATCTATACATATAATAAAACTGTAAATCTGTTTATTTGAACGCGCATCACGTGAAAACGGCTGAACGGATTTAGATGAAATTTGGTATGGAGTTAGCTTGAGTCCCGGGAAAGGGACATAGCTGTATATAATAATACCCGGAGCGAAGCGAGGGAGGGTCGCTAGTATGTGATAAAATTATTCAGGGATCCCGTTAAACAAAATTTACCATCGTTCCATTTTTAAGAAACCGTACTGTAGAAGCCGCAGTACCAGTGAAGTGTACACTGACCTCTGTAGGACTTTTGGTTTTTCACGATGTCGAGAATGTTCCAAAAGATCAGTTACCAAGTCCAGTACCCTCGCCTTAATAAAATCAAACTGTAATATTATTCGTGAGCGCCACGAGTGCCCACCATCTTGAAGTCAACAATGGGCCTTAGTTCTTTGCGTTGCACCGTTATTAAAATCTTGTGGAACAATCGAGTCGAAAGCGCACTTCCGCAGGGCACGTACAGAGTAAGACGGCGACGATTCCTTGGATGTCACTTCCAAAAAAAATTTAAATATTGTTATACCTTTAATTAGCGTACTAAACCCATTAAGAAGTCTTTTGAACCAATTCAAGGACTAATGCTAACGATTATGGATTATATAATATGATAATGACATCGAAATTAGTAATTTTAGCATTGCCAACATAGGAATATCAGAAATATCAATAAAGGATATCATTAATTATGGCAGCACAACTTGGACTCACTTCTCGTATTAATGTGTCTCTTTTTTATTCATCCTGATTTAACTTATACATTTCATTAATGAAGTTAATGACAACTTGGTTATATTTTACTAGTGACTTGTTTTATGATCATTATCACCGTTCGTGTCACTTCTGATCATTATGCAATGTCTTCCTCTAAGGAGTAGTTTCTTAAATTATTCTGGATGAAAATCAGCTCCAACTCTGAACGCGCAGGCATCGCATGTTATATTAATACTGCCCCACCGTCACCGATGGAGGCCCGATCATTAAAGGATAATTATCATCGCACTCCGCCGGAAACTGAAGGGTTCTCGGAAATCTGATTCTTTCTCCTTCTCTATTTTTGAGGAAGTCGAGTTTGACAAATTGCGGTTTTCGAATTAAACTGTTGACGGATTTAATTTTGGATTCATTGTTGCAGGCTATTGAATTGGCTCGTCATAAACGATTTTTAAGACGTCAGAGAGAAAGTATCTTACTGTTATCCAACAATGATCTCGTGGGCAGGTATTTGCATTATTTATAGGTGTCAGATTGTTCATGTTTCGATAAAGATATAGGAAATCGACGTGTTATCGAAATTCGAAATTTAATACCTGGACCGGTATAGACCGGTGTACGGTTTACTTTTTTAGTAGGTACCTTTATTGTCGATAAAACAATTGAACTTGTCTTTGTCTTACTTTACACGACTAATGTAAACACTGAATTTCTATGCTTGACAAACTTGACCTTAGCATGGGCAAATATTTGTAGCCCCCGAAAAACCTTCACCCTTCACATAAAACGTTTATTGAGGCGTTTAAACGTGTACAAAGACCGTCCTTACAACCTTAAATTAATTTAAAATTCACATTAATTAATACACCTAACAATAGTTTTGTTTGCCCCAGCCGGCAAAGAGTCGAGCTTATTTTCTATACAATTGTTTAATTTTACTATGAAATCCTCGGGGGTAGTTGTTAAATAAGTCAAATAGTGCAACAATACGTGTAGGGCATTAATGATGTATGCTCCAGTTCGGACCTTTGCCTTTTGTGCGATCTTTGTTTGCGGTTTGTAATTTGAATTCTGACGCTAGTTTTGAGCGAAACCTTGAGGATCGGGTTTTACCTGTTGTGATTTAGTTAACTGCCTCAAGAACCCGCACCTGCAATCCATTAATATATGATTTAAATGACCAATTAATTACTCAGGCTAATGTTGATTGTAGAAGCGTAGGTATAGTTACTATAAGCGCGGAAATTTATTTCTTCCATGAAAATAGAGTTATTTCATATATTAACTTCACGTCAGCCAAAATATTTTCTGCTGGACATAAACTTAACTCTTTGTCAATCAATGTAAAGAATACTTTTCTTCAATAGAAATAGTAAACTTAAGAACTTTTCAGTGACACTAAACAACCTTTCTGAGGAATTCTTAAGGCATTCTGCGATATTGTAACGCACGTGTTATATTTGCCAAACGTCCTGTTTTTCAAACGAAATGGACTCCGTATCTTGGGCTTGACTCGGCGTTAAGGAGGGTCTGCTTCTTAAATCGTAACAGCTTGATCCCCAAAAGTCGCCTTTGACCAAAAGATCAATGAACTACAAACATCCACTACCAAATGAATCCCATCAATGTCATCACCATCAAACGCTGCAAACTTCGAATTTCCATCCGAAACTCATTCTTGTGTGAACTCCGGCGAAATTTCAAGCATAACAATGTACACAACCAGAGCTCGGACCTTTCGCGCGTAAAATTACTATCACCTGAAGGTAACCTTAGGTAAATATGTCGGCAAGAAATTCGCTTTGAACCCTTTCGGGCCCTTTGTTGTTCAACTAAAACTATTCAGAGTTAATCCGTGGATAAACAGCTTGTTAATAAATTAACGTGTTATTAATATATGTTAACTGTGACCGTGCGGTGGGCACGTGTCCCCGTGGGCCGTATTTTGTATTCTGTTTAGCCAGAGAAAGGAACGGTTAAGAAACGGTAATTTGGACGCAGTGCGTGCTGGGCAGTAGGGAGCCTTTGTTGGAGTTCGTGAAGCCGCGGATTTGTGCTATTCTTGGCGAATTTCTCTAATATAGCATTGCTTAATCAAATTAGAATGTAAAGAAATACTCTGATACACGTAAGTCTTCTTTTGATCTTTAGTAGTTATAAGAAACGCACGTAGCTTCATCATTTAATATGACTTAGACATAAATTATATAAGTATCTAATTCAGAATAATAATCATCATCAAACTTGTAGAATGATTGGTAATTACTGGTCAACTAGTGACCAGTAATTGTAACAATACTTTAGCAACCTACGTCCACCAGTGGATGTCTACAAGTTTCATGATAATGATTATTCTGATTATTAATACTTCTTTTCGTGTGTGTATTGTCAAGTGTTTTGTTAATTATTACGTTCATAATTCATCTTATTAGACGATATTTCAAAATCCAAATAACATCCTTTGTTAATCGCCAATAGACTTCCTGTACTGTTCCTCCCCAACGGTGCCAGCTGTAAATATTGTAGCAATTTCGCTTTTTGCCCTGATCTCAAACTAGGGATGTGTTTGACTGACATGTTTGTTCTGTCGGCAAGCGCTGGATCTTTGGTGCTACACCTTTGAGGATTTTCGCCGCACCTGGACTGGTTATATTGCCTTTAATTTTTGATAACCGGGATAATTTTGTGAAACATAATGAAAATGTGGAAAATAGTGCGCTGAAAAGACAATCTTTATTGATTTGCAATTGTGGAACTATCTTTAGATTAGAGTTAAATATTTTAAAGATATACCCCTTCGCCGCCGCCTAACCTCCAAATGTATGTAATTTTCGCACACCAGGTGTGACACCGGTGCCGAACATGTTAATCGAAATCGGCTTATTTGGCGACTTTGTTGGTGTAGTGTGTAACGCTTTTAGTAGCTAAATAAATCGATGCGAACGTCACCTATCCTACCACAAGAATCACAACCCTTTTATACTGAAAAGAAGTCAATAATAATTAGTGTAGTGTAATCTAAAATCCTAGTTTAGATGGTTGCTACGCAAAGGTTACGTCAATATCTTCTAATTACTAGCGCAGATTTGTATTATTATACTTTTGTGGAGTTAATTAAAAAAATTGACAATCTTCAGTCGAAAAAACGTTTTACAAGTCTCTTAGAACGTCTTTTTTGTAAGCAAAAACGATTAACGCTTACAACGTCACCCGAAATCCCGGTCATATTGCATTCCGACAATAATCCCAGAAATCTCCGCACCATTTCTTATATCCTAAGCTAATAAATACGGGAAAAACTCGGTCAGAGGGATCCCGGGGTGGCACTAAGTGAGTGCTTTACGTCATATCCGAAATCCCGGTAAAGTGAGTCCAGCAAAGCCGGGACTGTTCGATGGCGCTCGCGATCTTCCGTAATAGCAATAGCTTCGTATTAAAGCCCGACAGAAGACTGTCTTAGGATGTGGCGCAATGTTAAATCAGCAGAAAATATATTTATTGTAAAATAACTAGTGCAATGTTGAAAATCTAAGCGCGGTTGGTAGTAATAACACAGTAAAGTTGTAATGGAATTCTTTGCGACACGACCTGGTATTTTTTCTCGCCAGTAAAGATTTATCATCCATTTCATTCGCTTGATTGTGATTGGGAAAAGTGAAAATAATGTAGACATTTGTAGCGATCACTCTCAATTTCAGGGATCTAATTAAGCCTAGTTAGACGTAGACGTCGGTGATAAACTCTTCTTTATTGAATTAAATAGTAATACTACGTGAAAGTTATAAAAGGGAAGAAGAATCAAAAGTAAAGGATGCAGTTGCCATTTAATAGCAAACTAAATGTAACCCTGTGATCAGGTTTTAATAAAGTCGCAATTATATCGGAAGGAATATACAAGATACGCTTAGATCAGTTTCTAAGCAAGGCAGATTTGACTACTAGAAGTCCTCGCTCTCCGCTCCCAACTTGCGACGCTCCGCTATATCGGCGTGGCTTAGCGCTTTTTCATCAATCCTGCTTTATTACAGCGGCTTCGCTTTTGTCTACGTCCGGATAGCGGTCATTTGGCCTGACCGTCTCTATTACCACTTACCACAGTTACCACCCGATTCCATTCGTTTCTGTCCCGGGAATCCGTCTCGACGTCATTTCGCCGCTTTTCAGAATGTAAGGTTTAGGGTTTTTATTGATAAAGACAAATGGAGATACAGAAGAATGCTTTTATTGCTTTTATAGGTTTGTTTTATTATCTTTTGGGACGCGTTTAAATCATGCGAAGTGACGCGAGTGATTGGTTGCAATCATTTGCCTACTATAAGGTTGCTGTACTCACTTGGGTAGTTATTTTAACAAATATCTTGTAATAAAATAATAAGGTGCATCAAATACTCTGATTTCTCAATTTTGTTGCTATAAAATTAACATTTGCTTTGTTTTACTAAGTTCAAAAAATACAAGTATAAAATGTAAGTATAAAATCTTTAGTTAACGCCAAAACAAATTACTTCATCCGGTACATCTTTTCGATCATAGTCAAATCTAAATTCCGTTTGTACGCCACTTAAATCTGCTTCTAAACCTTTTGCTAAGCCATTATATTACACGAGCACAAAGATACCAAAGATGTGATTTGAACACTGGTCTTTGTCTTTTCAGCTTCCCTTCACACTCGCTTTTTCTTTTTAAGCCAGTTGATGTATAACTGTCTCAAGGTTTGTTTTCTATTCGGCAATTTTTAAAGGGATTACTTGGACGCTGCCAAGTTGATCACGTCGCGGCTTAGGACGCCATATTTTATGGAATATCGACCAAAGTACCCCTTAATCTACTGATATAATGGGGTTTGGTCTCTTCAATTGTGTTGATCTTATTGTTGGCTACAATACTACGGATTATGTGTTGGGGAAAGAAATATAGTTAGCGCCGGAGCTCATTGATGGTTTTTGTTTATTTTTTCCTTTTCAAGATATAAGAAAGGCAAGGAAAATCAAAAGGATGTAAACTGGTTTTCTGCCCACGGCTTCACCCGCGTAAAATCGAATAACCAACATTTTGTTGGAGGCTAGTTCTTGTGCTATGTATATTTTATCTATGGTGTCTATCTGTGTGATTTCTACCAAAACAGGTTCCTTATTGATACTTGATTGAGCATCGATCATCGTAACATCTTTACTATTTTCCATAATTATAACATTATGTGGTTCTGATGTGATTGGATTCGTTTTTCCTTAACTCAGAAATTATTCAGAGTGTAACTTAAAAATACATTTATGTCAGTGCTGTTATTTGTTATTCACAACCAAATATTGACGATCCTTTATGCGAAAAAAGGTAAGACATAAACGTTGTAACAAAATTGTGCAAAAGCCTTTTGTTGCCATTTGGATTAAAACCGCGAACAGAAGAATGGAAGCCTAAAAGAATCCCTTATTATTCCAGGATACCGATATCTGGCACGTTTCCCGATGTAACTGGATTAAATCATGCAACATTAGCGTCGCTACCCCCATTAATAATCTGCCTTTTATTAAACTCGAGATAAATGATTATAGACTGTCCCCTTGTTTGTGGTCTTTTTCCTTTCGCATTGTTCTAGCGGTCTCTGGGATGAGGGATGGTTCGGAATTAGAATAATATTTTTGGTTTGCTTGGGGAGAGACGTTGCGGAATGATGTCCGGTTTTAGGGAAAACATGTATTTTTTGTTAGTATTTTTGCTGGGTTCATTTTCTTGTGTTATCAGTATCTATATGTCTGTATGAACTAAAAATCAAATTGTTTACACTGAGAAAAAGTTAAAAGAGTGGCATAAAGTATGTGCAGCTTTGACAATACAATTATTAAGATTAAGTAATATTTTAAAGTCCAAAGTTCACAATATAAGGAGCAAAGCTCTAACTGCCGCACTCAGAGACGTCAATTAAGGGTTAAGTTTCATTAAAGTAGCTGCTGTCACTTTCTTTGCTATAGCAATAGAATAAGACGCAGCAACTTTAATGAAACTTAAAACTTAATGGACGTCTCTGAGTGCGGCAGTTAGTAACTTTACGTTAATGACTAATACCATTGACAGTTGAGTTTCGTTAAAAAAATCCCACTTAGCTAATTTAGCGGTTTTCGAGTAGCAATATAAAAACTTTTATAAATGCGTTTTCTTTAGATCTTGGCAATAAAATAGAACTAGTAATGGTCAGTAGTCCTTACACGTTTGCCCTTGTATGACAATGCGACTTGACTGATACGTTTTGTTAATAGTGGGGTGTTTTCCACGGCGTATTGACAAATCGCGTAATACCGTAATCGAATGCCGCGCCCGCGCTGGCTAATGGGATTACCTTTATTTATCATTTTGCTATTCGTTCCTCGTACGGGTGAGGTGCTCAAACTGTGGGGAGATAAATAACGCGTTGTTGGTAAGAAGCTTTGATAGTGAACTAGTCCGGCTCGTGATTGAATTTGTGATAGCAATTCTATTATTAGAACCGACGTTTTGTACTATAACATAAACTATTTATTATATTAGGTCTGTGCCCAAAAGTGACATGTATGAATGCATGATTGGAACACGTGGTAAAGTTGTCAGGCGTCAAATGCATTTTAATTTCAAACCGATTATTGTTTCGCTTTGTCCTTAAGTAGGCTGATAGGTCAAGAGAAACATATTTTTTACAAAGATGATTTTCATTTTTCTTTCATGAATAAACAAACAAGAAAAAAAATCGATCCATGAATTGAAAACGCGTAAAAATGCTTCTGGTCTGTAAAAAAAATGCGTAAAAATCTAATAATGACATATTTCTCATTTTAATCTATCATTAAAATGGCAATACTAAATACTGCCCGCTAGGTGGTGTGAAATCTTATGCTTCGCGTATTTTTGACATATTTCCCGAGAGTTTGAGGAGCGCTGCCATCCGTCACATATTGTCACCTACTCGGCGGCGGAAAACATATTTGATTAGTGACCAGTGGCCGCCAGGGGCTCGGTGGACGGCCAGAGACGTCGGCGATCTAGAAAAGACGTGGGTTTTTCTAAGGTATGAAGAAGGTAAACGAGCAACCAGGCCAAAAATGAATGCCAACTAAGGGCAGCATTACTGCCCTGCTAAGGTAAAAGGCAGTATTTTACACGAAACTACTGTAATAATTGCTACCTCATTACTGGGTCATAAGGTTGCAATTGGGACTGGACTGGGACAACTGGGACTTCAGAAATTACAGTTTTTTATTTGACGTTGCAAACCTTAAGTGGCAGCAATGTGCCCCGACATTGCTCGTAGAACCGATGGCCGTTGGAGCGGAAAGGTTCTAGAGTGGCGACCGCGAACTGGGAGACGAAGTGTCGGCAGGCCTTCCACAAGGTGGACCGACGATCTGATAAAGGTCGCGGGAAACCGCTGGATGACAGCAGCATAGGACCGATCGTTGTGGAAAACCTTGGGGAAGGCCTTTGTCCAGCTGTGGACGTCTTGCGGCTGATGATGATGATAATGATGATGATTTGACGTTTACTCTGACGTCTTTTGACGGACATTTCAGCAGGATCAGTTTATTGAAACGGCCATAAGAAAATTCTCTCAGTCCACATAAATCGAATGAAATAGCTAAGTATTATAATTATGTCGTCAAAAGCTGATAGTAACAGCAAGTTCATTCGTATTTTACCTAAATATTTATTTAAATCTAACGAAAGTATAGAAAATAATATTCTTCAGGTAATGTAGATTATGAGTATGAGCCCTGATCTATCTAATTTTTTTTCGCTGGTCCGTAATGGTTAGTTAGAAAATCTAAATATTGTCCTAAAAAAGCCAAGTTTTATACGTTTTTACGGTATTCAATTGTTTTTTTTTTATATTAGTACTTCCAGTATGTTCAACCCCGAACCCACATCAGACACCCCAAGAGCTCGCGTCTTGGGAAATACTTTTGAATAATTCGATAGCGATCCGAGTAGCGATGTGTTACGTCACGTTGTTTTGGGATCGCCTGGACTTGCCCCTAGGGAGCGTCGTATCAACAATACGTCTTGATACTTGCGCCTTGGTCATGTTATATCACGCCCTTACATAGAAAGTTTTGAATAACCGCCGACGGAATCGGGGCTCATAACTGGCTAAATGGCTTAATGGATTTTCACTAAAGCTAACTAAGAACACTTTCGATTAAGTCACCTTCCTAACTACATCAAAATCCGTTTGGGAGCTACGATACCACAGACAGATACAAAAATACACGGATACACACGTTAAACTTATAACACCCCTCTTTTTGCGTTGGGGGTTAAAAAATAGAGAGCAGTCTCACACAAATAGACCTAGTTCTAAACTAAGCTCTAGGCTTGTAACGTATTTGACAAATTATCGGTGATTGCTATATCGATCAACAGAAGTTGGCATTGCAGGTTCGTTTGGCCGACACGTTGCTCGAGGATTATTGAACAACGTCGATCCATACTATAGATGATCGATCGATCAATATCTGGTTCATTCTTAGATCAGCACAATTGAATAAAAAAAAAAACATTTTACTTATTAATTTATATTAAAAGTGTATGCAAAATGCAATATTTGTGTGTATAAGACAAGCTTAAGGGATTAAAAAAATACGTAAACACAGGGTTGTGCCACTTGTGACATGCTTTGACCATGGTACGTCACTACCATGCTTCCAAAAAGTGCCATGGTTGTGAAACTGAGATTAGGTCACGGTTTTGAAATTTTTGAAACGTGGTTGACTTAACCTAAAAATTTGCTTTGATTTTGCACATTAATAAATAAATATCAGGGGACAATCTCACACAAATTGACCTAGTCCCAAACTAAGCTCTAGGCTTGTACTATGGGTACTAGACAACGATATACATACTTATATAGAGAAATACATACTTATACATAGCAAATACTCGTGCTCACCACACAAATATTTGTCCATACTGGGATTCGAACCCGGGACCGCTAGCTTCGTAGGCAGATTCACTACCAACTAGGCTAACCGCGTCGTCATTGAAAGCAATTTGCTAATTCTACAACATCTGAGGTATAATATAATATATATAAATCGGTAATAAAATGTTAGTACTTCCTTTAAAATTCTTTTCCACGGTCTTGACGAGTTAAGGTTGTCGGTTTAAGAAAATTCTACTTTGAAAAATGTTTTCGTCGATCTCCAAGTTCTTCTCTTTAATGGCGGCCACAGGGCTTGTGCCAATATCAGTTGCGTAGTAATTAGTTGCGTGGGGGTTGGTCAGTTGTTATAGATTCTGCTTAGAGTCAACAGATTAATGAAGGCAGCAAGGTAGAATAATCAAGTAAGCTTCTTGCCCATGACTTGACTGTGGCGTTAAGATGGCCCGATACTCTACAATTAATGTTGACCGTACTAACAAAGAGGGTAGCTTCTGTATCTACATCCACTACACACGTCTTTGATAGCACTGTTATAAATAAATACATTGTAAAGCATCATAATAGCCATCATTAAGCTACACCCACACATTTCAATTACCTCTAATAACTATAAGAGCTGAAATCCCATGAGATTCCCTTGCAATAAATAATGGTTTGTAATGGGGGTAATGACAGGCTTCGGTCCCAAATCGATTGGTTAGGGATGGACATTTAATATTATGTCATAGTTAAATGATACAGTAATTTACCTATTTATAACTTGAATCCTCTCTACTATTTAGCCTAGCCTAGTTGACAGCGACCCTGCTTACGAAGCTAGCGGTGTTGAATTCGAATCCCGGTATGGGCAAATATTTGTGTGATGAGCATTAGTATTTGTTCCTGAGTCTGGATGTTTTCTATTTAAGTTTGTATTTATCTATTTAATTATGTATATCGTTGTCTAATGCCCATAGTACAAGTTTAGAACTTAGTTTGAGACTAGATTAATTTGTGCGAGATTATCCCTTGATATTTTTTTTATTTTAAATTTATTACACGTCGAGTTGTAACCTGTCATTTGTCCATGTTATGGTGGCACTTACTCCGCTATTGTGTGTCAAACATTTTAATTGCATCTCTTTCATTTGGTCAGTCAAATGAGAGATGTAAGATCAACGTTCGGCAAATACTGCCAAGTGTTAGTGCCACCAATAAAACAAGATTGGCTAAACGAAAGTGGCAAAGGGGCCATTGTATTGACTGTTACGCATTTTCGTAGAATGCTACGACGCTGCTACGAATTTCTCGTAGCGTAACAAAGTAAATCATAATACCGTGGCTTTTTGATGCTGTATTTGTAGTTTTCAGTATGTTAATAATTATTAGTGAATAGGTGATATGATAATGCTATTTAGTATTGGTCAATGAAATGCTTAATCCGTTCGAATGAAGATCTAGACACGCGGTAGCGTGTCAAGCCAAGTTCAAGCCAAGAAAAAGGAACTGGCGACGCAGCAGCCGTGTGTTATATTTAAAGATCGGCTGACGGGAGCAATTTATGTCACTTTCACGTCAAACGTAATGACTAGTTGCTACCTGTCGTCGACCATTAATAATAAGTCTCGAGCAAAAAGTCATACATTTTGAATAGGTATATAAATTGTGCACGAAATTAAATAGAGTCATATCCATGTAATCGTCATCAAAGTGACATAAAATGCTACCGGTGGCCGATCACTAGTTATATTACACGAACCATTTGGAGCCACTATTGACCCCTTAATAACTCAAAATCTATTTAACATAAACTTGATTAGCCAAACATAAGATAACTTGGATGTGAAAACTTGCCAAGTCAAATCTTGCGCTTCAATTTATCCTAAGTTATCTGCTTTGCGTAAATAATTGGACTGTTCAAATTGAAGAAGTTTAAAATAGTAAACATTGTTGTAGCAGAAAAAAAAACAAGAAATCGTGTTTTAAATTTATTTTAGAATATGTATGCTATTATAAATTTCAGGATTATCTACAGAACTTGGCATCCATTTAGATCTCAATTCTTTTGTTGAAGTCGACAACCACGCATATTCATTATATTGAACTTGGCTCCCATTTTCACATTTGTGTTTTTGATGGGATATATCCTTACACGAGGCACCTTTTATTATTTAGTCCTAGTGTTCCTTGTACAAAGTGATTACCTACTATCGATACAATAAAAAAATATAAATTTATTCACTGAACGCTAATTCCCATCCCTACGTCAATAACCGCCACTTCCATTAGAAAGATAGTAATTACGACATCAATTAATATCTGTTTTGACGCGGGCGCGGTCGATGGCACACACGATAGGTAATTAGAACAAATAACTAATTGCTAACGATGTTTACCGGGTTTTTTCTTACGGGGAGCGTTCTTATCGATAAACGACCACCCCTTAATGCTTAAGGGCATGGCATTGTCACTGTTTCGTGCAGTCATAAACATCCTATTTAATATTGAGGCCTATGTCAAAATTTCGCTAGTTCGAAACAGAATCTTATGTCAGTCAACAAAAGTTAAAAGTCATTTTGACAATTGTCCTTTATATATAGGACGTTGGGCCTCAGGAGGATATATTTTTAATCTGTATGATATGAAAGTTTGTATGGATGTTTGCGTTTCAATTACGCATAAGCGGGTGAACGGATTTGGATTATATTTGGCACACAGATAGTTCTTATCCTTGACTGACACAAAGGATAGTTTTTATCCCGGAAAATTTGACGGTTCCCGAGAGAACAGCATTAAAGTACTACTACGCGCATGAGTCGCGCGCAGAAGCTAGTAGTCCATTAGCATATTAACATGGAGTATGTCATGCACAAAAGCATGTTTTTCAAAGGAAATTAGTTTAAAATATTCTAGTGATGTACAGTCAGCCACGAGCCAGGTAAGTTGTCCGCCACCACAAGATTTAATTTCGTCTGATAATTTTAAGTACCTATCGACTTTAACGGTATTTTTATTTGATTTATGTCGGCCAACCGCTTAACAGACGATTAGTGTGTTAACAGCTGTCAAAATGTATGAACTAACAGTCGATTAACATTTAACATCGTGTGGTGAAATTGGTACTTAAAGTTGTGTCAAATTTAATGACAAATTATTTATCCGCCTGTACCTATATAATTCCCACCAAGTTTATTTTAGCTCAGTTTAGACTTTAGACGATACTCCTAGCGATTCCGTATATTTTTACTCGTAACTTTCTTCAGCCTTCACGAGACAGTTAATACTAATTACAATTACAAAAATGCATGCAGCGTCTAAAAACAGCTAGCATTATACGGTGCATATTAGATTTAATGGCGCGCCCCGAACGTTTTAATCACAGTTATGTCGGTATTCGGTCGGGGCGAGCGCACGAGCGGAGCGCGCGAACCATTCTATACATACTTTAAGTAGATACTGTCAACTTATTGTTGAGTATACTTACTGTTGCAGCCGGATAATTTGTAATTAAATATGGCATTAATTCAGTACCTTTTTCTGACAATACACAAAATAAAGCTTTTAAATGTTATTAAAATTTTAAATAAGTTACGAGAACAATGTTGACAAATTTGATGGCTGACCGCTACGTTCAGAGCAAACTTATAAAGATAAACATGTAATAAGTGTTCATGACAATCCATTATTGAAAACCCAGTTGGTTATGTAATAGTTGGCGAGATGGCGCGGTAATAATAATTCCTCTTAAGAGGTTACTCCACTAAACTAATGTTGTCAGCGCTGTACATTCCAAGTAACACTTCTTAATTAACTTAACTCTATATTAAAACTATTGAGGCTGTTTCTGTAGATATTTAATTACGCCAACAACCTTATTAAAGACTAAAATAGTAGTGTTTTGAAATAAAACAATAAGTAACCTACTTAGTATTTATCTGCGTAGATGTTACGAGTAGCATCGCTGTTATACCTATTCTAATTTCTAATGAATACAACGCCAAGTTTCCTAATAAATAACCATAAAAATTCAATTACCATATCACTGATGTGTGTTCGAAGCGAACACCGGCGAACATTCGCCGCTCGGCGCAACAAAACCCAAGGTTTATCAACGCTCGCGCCTCGCACTCTCAAAGCGAATAAAGATATCTATATTCATTAAAATTTAAAACGCGAGCGGGGTATAAAATCCAAAAGGAGGGAGTATACTCACCTACGCGATTATGTGTGTTTATGGATACTGTTTAATCTGCACGTTTAACTTTGTGTGTAGTTCGCAAGGAAAGAGGTTGGGTCTTGTACCTATGGGTATCTATGATTTGCTAATGTTTGGGACGTAGTTTAAAATGTAGTGTAATATGTGAGTGGTATATGATGTGAAGGTTCTTCTCGGCGTTACAAAATAGGATATAAGCATGATGGCATACCGTTATTATTATAAAACGGGACTTATCGTGTAAGACACCCGTGACCACGGTCGTAGCAACTCGATCGAAACAATATGTGGGAACATACCACAAACATGATATATCGTTTGTGCAATTTTATGCTATTCCTTGTTTTTTCGTCAACGTTAAGATAGGGTGGTTATATTATTTTTATTTCGGATAAAATAATTTTGTGTCATTAATATATTTTTGTTTTTATTTGCAGGTAAGTTCGTCATAAGCATTCCTGGTAAATTACACCAGAATAATTTTACATACACAATAAAACAAATCAACATCCGCAAATCCGTAGCCTATCAAAACCCTTTCGCTAGCAAATTTTTCGGCAACAATTAAAAACCATATCACGCACATCATTACCTTTATCTGCCGCACCCTAATCGTGAATTATACCGCTATAATAAAATTCTTTAATCAAAGAAAACAACCTTACCCATTAAACCCCGCGTCACCTACCGTCGTTACACAGAATATTTACATACATGTGTCGTTACCACCCCCCATAATTAAGGGTATAAGAGAATCTTAGCGTCTTATTACGCGAACGTAACGGTATCCTTTTAGAAAATTGTAACAGACATCGTTATAACAACGGCAAATCACCCACGAATGTACGGTGTCAAAATACAGGGTGGCACCTAAGAGCGCGAAACTTAAATGTAGAATGCTCTAATGAATCAGACAATATTTTGAGACGGGCGGCAATAAAATCCCCCTGCCCCCCACTAATGTGTACCAACACTTTGTCTAAGTTTAGAGAAGGGGATGTATCGATGTGGACAGGCCTTTTGCAACCCTTTCCGCACCCCTTCGGATGTAAAACCCGTGGCGTTTTTAATTGTAAATTATGACTTTTAAGAAATTATGGTATACGCATGCATATAAACAAAATGAACGAGTTAAAGAGCTACAAATCCAAACAAATGTTAGTGTATTACTGCGTTTATCTATATGAGTATGAAAGTGAAGCAGTTGACGGAAAACTGGAGTGGTTGGCGATTTCTCTGCCGGACCATGGCTCATTTCATTCAGTATCAAGATTTTTACATCTGTTCCATTTTGTTAGACGGGGAATTTCAAATAAATTGCACATAATTCATTTTTTCTTCATATTTGGGAAAAAAATTGCACGTTGGTTGGGACTACCATTCTAAACTAGAAAAATAGAATACCTGATATATCCCCAAAAAGATGTATGGAATTGTCCGTTTTGTTACCAAGAAATGTATTGGATTTAGGTAACAAAACGGACAATTCCATAATTCTTTTGGGGACATATCAGTGAATCATGTGCTATTTTTTTTTAATTCCCCAGACAGCAGCTCGCTGACGTTTGATCTTTTGTAACTTAGTTAATGTCGCACCGAGCCATTGATTTAAAAAGGAATAGCTCATGACCCTGCTGAACGAGACAAAGATAATGATGACGATGAGTCGTCACGTCGACAACAACGCCGCGCGCGTCGTTTCGTCTGCTGAACAACTGCCCTAAGATTGTCGTGAACAATCGAGTCGAAAACCCAATAACCGTACATCACTAGCGATTCGGCCACGCCTCAGTTTTTGCCCTCCACAGAACTGTGTCAAGATGCCAATACTGTGGCAGCCTATTGCTCGCTGGCCATTACTTCAACCAAACTTCGTGTATATTCTATACGAAACACAGCACGCTGTGCTTCAGTTTTACTTGTAAACAGCGTTAGTTGGAAAGCGGCGTGTTGAAGGATCTCGCGAGAACGTTTTGCGGTTTGGAGTGACTGCTAAGGTCTACATGCGTCTCGTGTACGAGTTTGTATTACTTGTGGACACACGGGCGATGCGGATAGCAACCTAGTCACGTTACTTATATTGTTGAACTCTTGTGCTGATCGAGTGTGGTACATTCTGTACTGTAACTGCAGCAGCTTCAAGCTGATGATTATAAGAGGCAGTGCAGGGTCAACCGCATGCTGTCTCGGAGACTAAGCCTGTTTTTGGATATCGTCATTCAAATTAGTTAGTCGCCGTGATTGGCTTATGAACTTTTATAAAGCTAGAAACTATTAAAAGAATGGTAGTCTTGTTGAAGCTCTTGAAAATATATGAATTACCACCTTCTGAAGGATTGTTAACATTCAAAATGGTTTACGTGTGCAGAGTTCGGTTTTCTACCACATCTGCCCCACAAATCTTTCGTTTTCAGTGGAACTGGAATTAGTTGCATTGTTATTTTCCGGTGTTAGTGTACCCCCGGCAAATCGACTAGCGTTGAGGCATTCCATCTTAATCCTCAGGGTTACCGCATTTACAATTTTTGAGATTGTAAAATATCCCAGTGTATCAGAACCCATCTTACCAATAATTTACCTTTATGCTTACCTTTCCTGTGTCTTAACCACGATCTGATTGGTTCTTCGAACTGAACAACCAATCAGATCGCACAGTTCGTCGACCATTCTAGCGAATGCTCGAGTAAAGTCTATCAGCACCTTAACGCAGCAGACATTTCGCAATTCGTTAGTTTCCAATCCTTTCTACCCGTATGCCCTGGCCCATGAACCAGCGGTTTGAGATGCGATGATTTATTGATTCAGCGCGCCCCGGGGCCGCGATTGCTCGACCCTTTTAATTATGAGCTGGCTAATTGTGTTTGTGTGCTGTGGTTATCACCGGGTGAAGTGTTGAGCGGAGCGGAGAATACGTTAGCCACAGTAACTCACTGGCCAAGACTTTGGGACAACGGTGCGTTCCGGTAGGCGAACGGCAAAAACGAATCATACATGCCTGTATGAAGTAGACACTCTTGTAAACAATTAAATTGTCTACCTATTACGGTTCATGAGGTACAGCCCGCGGACAGACAGACTGACGGACGGACGGACAGACAGCGGAGGCTTCCGTTGGCACCTATGGGGAACGGAACCCTAAAAACCCACTTCGTTGCGGCACAGTAAGTTAATTAAATCGCGTTGAAAAATCATCTACAACACGTTAAAAAAAAGCTGCTGAAATAAATTGCACCACGAAAGTGTACTCGAAGCGTGCACTTGAAAACTTTTCCCCAAAAGATCAATACAATTAGCGATATACGGGGTGATGGGAATAATCAAAGACAGCAATTACGCCAGGTGCGCTGGCGCGCGGGGTGCGTTTTAATACTCTTTTAACGCGGATCGCTATCGTAAACTGCCGGTAAGTGTTGCGGTCGCCCCCTAGCCTAGGGTTGCCGACTAAAAACTAGTTTTGCACTGGTAAATTTAACAAAAAATACAGTTTTATACCAGTCTAAATTAGTTTTAGGTAACTATCAATAGTGAGACGTTATGATTTGACAAAAAATTTTGTCTAATTACTCTTTTCGGAGATGGCAGTTTTATGTTGTTTTTTTCTTAGAATTGGTATACGAAGAAAATCAATAAAATAAAACCAATAAAGTAAATTGAATCATAAACAAATTAAACTTTGTCCCTTCTATTCCCGATGTTAACGACACGTGGAGATTTCGAAATCATACAATTGTCATACATGTCAAATGTAGTAAGCTCCCGACAAGCAAAGCTTCAAGGCTTCAAGGCGACTTTAACTTTACTTTCGGAGACTTTCCAACTACGTCTCTGATGCTTACTCGAGACCGCCCGAACCGTTCAATGGACTAGTTTCTGAACAATCGGAAAAGTATTTACATTTCCTATCCATATCTTTAAAATGTTATTTAATAAATTTTTTGGTTATAAGTTGTGCCAGCCCTAATATTGGCTCATTAGACCTCACAAGTGCGTCAAAGGACGGCTTCGGATGAAGTCGCTCGCAAACATTTGACTCTTGTAATTATCGGAAATATTCAAACGTGAACCTCGTTATAAGAGGTTGGCAAAATACAACATGCCGTGTATACCGGCTTTAGTTTTTTTTTTTTAATAGCCTGGTGTCCCAAAATATTTAAAAAAAAATTAAAACATTTTTAATTTAATTACAAATTTTCAATTAGGCCGTGAGGCCATTCCTCTTGTAGCAGACCCTCGCAGGTCGCAGACTCTGAAATCGTTATTGTTTTAATCCATTTTTGTCACTTTATTTCGACCTTTTTTTATCGCTGGGTCTTCACTTTTTTTCTACGCTGACAAGTGGGAAAACTATTTAATTCAACTTTGAACAGCTATTTCAACTCTGTGGAATATTTGTATACATTTTTTATTATTATTATTTTATTTCACAGACACATTTAGATTGTATTTGTTTTTGTGAATATTAGCTATCTTGAGCATCCGAAAATGCCATAGTCGTAAACAACGCCGTCAACAGCCAATGTTAAAACCAGCTAAGTAACATTTCACAACTTCCTAACCTAAATCATAATACCTTAAACCCCCCTACCTAAACTCACGCGGGGGGCGTTATTAGGCTATACCGAATTTATCGGGCTGTATCAGCCTCCGAATGCTCAATTAATATTTTAATTATTCTCAGTTGTGACACTTTGGCGGTGTCTTTATAGTCGGATCAGCGCGTGATTAGGAGCCAAGTTTTAAAGTGGATTTTGTCTTTCCGGCAAAGACGATTTTAGCTAGGATGTGTTTTGATTATTTTTTTTCACGATAAGCATTTTTGATGGTATTGTCATTTGTTGTCAAAGCTCATTCGTAGGCTTAGGGCACAGATCCGTGCTCAAAATTTGGTATATTTTTGGTATTTTTTTTTGAGCTATATTCTAATCTGAAGAGACTAGAACTTGGTATTTTTTTCACCTCCCGCATACTAAAAATTAAGTTTTCGCCCCAGTAATTACGAAAAGTTTTAATTTTTTTTTAATTTTTTTTTACCACGTCCTTAAAAAAACCTTCAAATATTAATTCAGATAGTAAAAACTCTTTTGAATTGTAGAACCAACTCATGTTTACTGTCGTTCCAATTAATTGATAACGTATGATATTTTCTATTTGTTTCGGTTAATATAAAGAAGAGCAACACTGGTTGTAGCGTTTTTTTAGCTTATAAAATTTTACCATAGTGTATCAATAATATATTTTTTTATTTACCTAATTTTATCTGTCACTAGCAAATATGCAATTTTTCTCTTCATAAAAACCTTCCTCGGACTTCAAGGAATGTTTGAAAATAAAAATAAAATGCTGAATTTGCCTAACCCTTCTTGATTTTTGCGCTTAGCAACATACATATTTAGGCATTCATTTTTATTTATATAGATTAAAGTTTAATATTGAATTCCAATGTCAATTCGGCTATAAATAGTTCTTAAACGCGGTAAACTCGTAAATCTCCCAGCCTCTTGTTGACCTATAATCTTAATTTATCGTTTCTTTGAACCTTTTTTTGGCAAGTATAAAAATGTCCCTTTAATCACACTGCCCTGCTAAGGTAAAAGGCAGTTTTTTACACAAAACTACTGTAGAAATTGCGACCTTATTACCCAGTAATGGGGTTGCAATTGTTACAGTAGTTTTGTGTACAAAACTGCTTTACCTTAGGAGGGCAGTACAGGCTTTTCTCGCTGACACTTTTTTCTGCAGTAATGTACGTTTTAACATACCTACATAAACAATACTTGCTTCCCAATGGGACGGTTGCTACTTGGAAATATTGTAGTAGGTATACAACTAATAGATATTCCCTTCGTCCGGGTTCTTTCGGGGTCTATTGCAAAATAAAACATGATATAGCCATATTACCTTATATATAGCCTATTCTATGAAATTTTCTGCTTGCCCAAAGGTCAACTGGTAGAAAATGCCATTTGTATTGTTGTGCAATAAAGGTTAAATAAATAAATCTTCATTTTCCTTGTACTATCACTTATCAGCAATGAACTAGGTTTCATATGTTTTGAAGAAGTAATAAAAAAGATAAAACTAACAAACAATCAATGTCAAAGTCAAATGAACCTTATTCGTTGCTAATTAAGTACTTATTTTAGTTTATATATATGCCTACGGTACACCAGTACATACGCCAGTCCGAGCTCTCTTGTATGTCTACAAATCATTCTAGAATAAATAAGAGATCTCTTTCTGCTAAGCTTAGAGATGATAGTGAACCTACCTGTCACCACTTCATAGTCAAGCTATGGAGTCGCTAATATCAGAAATAGTATATTTTTGTACATTCAGCATCAAATAGATAGGAGATCAAATAGATATTGCTATAGGAATAAGGATGTGTTGCGATATATTTGGCCATTTTGGCTGCTCCTGTCTATTTGACGCTGTACTTGAAACTATACCCAGAAATTAGCTTAACTCACCAAACCTAACACCTTCAAACAAAAGAAATCGTTACCCAAATCTAAAGTCGGGGCACTAAATATTAAGTGTTAATAACGTCGCCCCCTTCGTTGGCAATCAAAAATTCAACATCGTTACACCCAAGTTGGAGGGTCTTGGGTATCGACGGATCCCGTATTTGCGGCTGTTCGCCGTTGAGGTGATAATGAATGCATGGACCCTGAATCAAGGGTCAAGAACTGACTAGTTTAAGATTATAAATTAATGCCGGATAGCGCCGATGGTGCAGCTACTGTCTATCGATAACTATGAAATATAGATTTCCGCCCGCGACTTTGTGATTCAGTACTTTCATAAGTTAAAATATAGTCTATGTCCACGCTGAAAATCCATTCTAAATATTGGTGAAAGAATGTTTGAAATCGGTCCAGTAGTTTTTTGAGTTTATTCGTTACAAATATACAAAAATACAAAACTTTCCTCTTTATAATATTAATGTAGATTCCGGGGTGATTGTCCTATGTTATTTTCCGAGACTGTCTTCCCACGTTTTGTTTTGCCGAAAAATGTAATTAACAGACAGACAAACGCATTCGCATTTATAATATTGTTAGAGATGGATAACGTGCATTGACATGATGATGCGGCAATAAGCTTATGTCAATGTTTTTTATCTATACATAACAAATGAATTGACTGACTTAGGTAACAGCGCACAGCCCAAGCCGCTGAAGCTAGAAGAATAAAATTAAGGAAGTAACTTTCTTTTGATACCTAAAAACCGCTACACTCGTGGCGCGTAGCCGTGTAATCCTCGTATGTAGCGAAAACTCTACGAACAGAGAACGACAACGTGTCGTGAGTGGCGTTGAATGGATTAACGAGAATTAAAATAAACCTTGAAATTATTAGCAAAAGACCTTCTGCTCGGTAAAACTCGACTAAAACTACCTTCTGATCCGAATGAAGTAATAATACCAGTTGTATTTTGGCCTCTAAATCATCTAAATCTTAACGAAGTGTCGACATAACCCACCCCCTGTATAAATACATATTTAACAACCCTCAAATCGATGGAATCTTTAACGAACACCTCAACAAACTTCATAATTAGATACAGCCACATATTAAAATTAGCATAACTTAATATTCACCTCGTACAAAACTCCCTCAAATCAATAACGTGACGCCATCAAAATACGTAATTAAAATACCGTGAATTTACATATGAAAACCTTTGTAATTGATCGTTGCGGCCCCTTCGATCTGAGACAACGGCGAAAATAAATTTGACTACCTACAATAACAACACCCTGTAATTATGCAGTCTGTAGGAGTCTTAATGAACATGGGAATTATATTATTGTCCCAAATAGGGAGGTAATCGGGTAAAAATTACGGTTGTCTAGACGTTTTTGCTGTATTCGCGATAGGACAGAGCCTGGAGTCCATATGTTATGTTGGTAAGAGGGGCGATACATGGTGTTACGTAAACCTAAACTGGCACAGCGTTCATGAACACCTTTTATAACATAAATAGCAGCGGTGCGGTTTTTTTAAGTAATGAGAAGGAAGAAAGGAAGGGCGTTACGGAAGTAGTTTGAGAAGAGAGGCAGTTGGCAACTTTTTTTAAACAGTTTGGTTATATTGTTAAGTAACATACTCGTAATTTGTTTCTCAGTACTTTGATCTGTACCCAGACCACACGTAGCTCAACATTTGTTTTGTATGTTGATAACTAAGTCATGTTTAAACATTCTTAAGAATAGTTATTAATATACTTAGGAAACTTGAGGCCTCATTCAAGTAATTTTCTTTTTTTTTTAAATGTAATTTACATTAAACGGCTGTTTGTTTTCTGAATAGATTATAATAAAAAAGGTTACAAAGAAGACATAACTTTAGACGTATTTTTTATTTCCCTGAAATCCTTAGTTTAGGCGATTTTGACGTGAAATCCTTTAATTATTTTTTATAATTTTGTATAAGTACCTAGTTTTCCAAATCGCTCTTCTATGTAGATCAAATTAAAAATATAAAATATGTACTTAGGGTATTTTTTTCAGTCGTAAGTACTGTACGAGTATATGTAGGTGTAAACACGATCCAACTGCAGGTTACCATTATAGTGTTCCTTGCAAAGTGCAGTATCGTCTGTTGCATTCCTCAGCCAACGGAACATTGAAATATTACAATTCCTGCCAATCCCACAATTATTTACCGCTTGTTATTATCTCGCTACTATTGGTTGGGGCCATAAAACGAGCGATAACGGAAGTTCTTCGAAGATCTGGCTGCTTTGGCACTAAAGCCCATATTTCTAATTAGCTTTTGCCCGCGACTCCGTGCGCATAGAAATCGTTTACTTAATGTTATTATGTGATTAGCTAAAACACATACATCACACTAAAAAACCATAGCCTAATATCAATTTCTCATCACCCTTCTTCACCAAAAGGTGCTTTTAGAATGCAAATTCTTAAGGTCTTACAGGAACCTATAACTTTTGAGGAGTTTCCTCGATTTCTCCAGGATCCTGTCATCAGATCCCTAACCTGATGAGAATGGGACCAATCTGAAAGTATATCCTTCCAAATAAAAAACTGAGGTAACAAACATTAAAAAAAAGTTCAACCGAATTGAGAACCTCCTACTTTTTTTAAGTCGGTTAAAAAAGAGGCACTGAGTGACAGAGAAACTACTACCTACTAGCTGCACAGAATCGCCTAACGGTCAATTCTCTGAGCGTTTCAACCGCCTGTCGTCCTAATTAACGAGTCACCTTATTGTTAAATTATACAGGGTGTTTTTTTTTTATATTCGTCTAAAAAATGTTGGGGGTTAAATCAGTAAGTCATACTGACCAACTTTCACTATGGGACCAACCCCAAAATCGCGAAAAAAAATTTGACCCTCCCATACAAAACATCGTCAGCTGACTAGCCAAAATGTTTGGGATGGTAAATTTTTTTTTCGCGATTTCAGGGTTGGTCCAGTATGACTTACTGATTTAACCCCCAAAAATTTTTAGACGAATAAAAAAACACCCTGTATTTAAAACTTGATGAGGAACCAAATGCTAAACCATAGATAATATAGGCCTGTGCTGGGTATAAGCTTCAACATCATCATCATCAGCCGCAAGACGTCCACAGCTGGACAAAGGCCTTCCTCATGGTTTTCCACAACGATCGGTCCTCTGCTGCTGTCATCCAGATCCAGCGCTTTCCCGCGACCTTTATCAGATCGTTGGTCCACCTTGTGGAAGGCCTCCCACTTTGTCTCCCGGTTCGCGGTCGCCACTCTAGAACCTTTCCGCTCCATCGGCTATCAGTTCTACGAGCAATGTGCCCCGCCCACAGCCACTTAAGGTGTGCTATTCGGTGAGCTATATCAGTTACTTTAGTTCTCCTGCAGATCTCCTCATTCCTGATTCAATCTCGCGAGGAGACACCCAGCATAGCTCTTTCCACCGCCCTTTGAGTGACCTTGAGCCTTCTTATGAGGCCACGTAAGCGACCACGTCTCAAATAATAAGGAGACTCGTTAATTAGAAGTACGAAGGGCGGTTGAAACGCTCAGATAATGACCGCTAAATTATAAGTGTCCGGGCCCCACACACAGTCGTCAGACGCGCGTCTGCTGCACTCGCGAGTGTCTGCGACGCCCGCGGCGCCCGGAGTGCTCGCAGCGCTCGTTGAAAAATTAATATATAGACGGATGCAGACGCGCGTGTGCGGGGCCGTTTGATGTCTGGACAGTTTATTAAAAACTAAGAACTAAGGTTTAGATTCATTTTTTTTTACCATACATCGATGACGACGGATTGACGGATTTTATAGGCCCTTACACGTAATTTTGGTGACCGATACTTTTTGCAGAAAATTGGGCTATTTGATATAGTTTCAGATATTTGATTTGGATGTCATAAAATATTGAATTTATAAATACCTTTGATACAGGTAGGAATAAATTTAATAAACTTTTATATTTCTAATTCAGTAAGTAAATAAAAACAACAGAGCCGTCGAAATTTAAATCACCCTATTTATCACGATAATTATTTGCAATCGTGCAATCGGACGAGCCAATTACCCATTGATCCAATGATATTATTTGTTTATTTTAACTTTATTGCAAAATAAAAATAAAGTACAAATGACGGACTTACTGGCGGATATTGGGGCAACAAATCATTTTATTTGGTACCTTTAATTTGCAGAATGCTTCAATCGACTGCTAAAACATCAAAATGTACTCCAAAGTTTAGCAACAAGGGTCAAGTTTGGAGTACATTTTCAGGGTGTAATAGATTGCCCGCAGGCCCGATCGGCGATATTGTGCCTCCTCGATAACGTTATCACGGGATTAATGGCCAGTTAATAGGGGTTTCTGGGGAGATATTATAGATTATAGGGGTTTTCCTTGAAGATATTGAAATTTCCACAGCGTTTGCTACCTTGAATGCGGTAGACGTTTTGCTATTGACGATTAACGAAAATGAGTTTTCGGAGAACGAAATTCGTAATGTGATAGAAGAAAGCGTACTAGATAAGTCCTTTTAATGTCATAGAAGTTATCACTTTTGTACCTTGTCGCTTTAACGTCAGATTTGAAGTAAGAGTAGGTACCGTACACTTTTTCAAATGTTACGAGACCGTGATAAAGTAGTCATCTACATAAGACGTTGATTATACTTTCGGAACCATCATGATGAGGAAGATAGCCGGGAAGCGAAGAGTCGGAAGGAGCAAGATGTCATGGCTCCGGAACATCAGAGAGTGGACTGGCATCAGAACAGTGGAACAATTATTTAAACTCGCTCTGGACAAGACCAGATTCAAAGAAATGACTGCTAACAATCAGTAAATAAAGAGGCACCAAAAGAAGAGAAAATACTTTCGAATATTGTAAAGTTTATATTTAAACCGTATGTAGCGACTGCCAAAACCTTTTTCTTAGCAAGTTCTCACTGACAAAGCAACAGCCAAGCATCAAAGCATTTTATTATGTCACCGCTCATGTCCACATTTCTCACCCACACACACACACACACTCACCCCAACATACACGCGACCAATAAACTTGAAACAGAATTTAATTTACACCGCAACAAACCCGCACCAAATACATACATATTTTCATCCAAATACTACGGTAGTAATTGAATCGGCCTGGGGCATCGTTAACGTTCCTTGGCTATGCACTAGAGACGGAGATACGCCGGCCAGGTGGGTGGGAAAGGGACGGGGTAATGGAAAGTGTTTATTATAAACAAAGGATACAGTCTTATTGGTAGTACGGTTTTAATGGACTATTGGCGACCCGCGGGCGGAAACACCTAAGGTAAGGTTGGGGTTGGATGTGTAGCGAGTTAAAAGTTTATCCAAAAGGTAAGCTATAGCCCTTAAGAGGTGACTAAAACGAGTATTTAATTAATTTGGTAGTTGAAATAATATATATCTGGTGCGATGGGGCGATTTTTGAAAAGTCTCATGTTGGTATTTTGGTTGACATGATGAATCTGGTTATTATTATTATTATTAAACCATTTATTCAGGCCAACGTGGATCAGTATTACAAACAGATTTACTTACAGGCTAATGTTAAAATTATATTGAGATAGTTATTTTTTGCAGAGTATGGTGTGCAGGCATGCATCAAAACAATGGGTTTTGGTTTTTCTTTCTTTTCTCACTCGAGATTTATAATAGGTAAGTAAATTACAATTTACGTTAAGAGCACGTTTTTGTACATTAATTTATTTGTGTTTTATACATTGTATCATTTTATGTTCACCTAATTTTACTTTTCCAAACTTGCAATGTGTTTTTTTCTGTCATTCATATTACTATTAGACAACACTAATAAATAGTTCTGGAATTTTTATGGAAATTTAGTGGAAAGTTAATAGTGACCCTGCCTACGCAGCGCAGCTAGCAATCCCGGGTTCGAGAGCACGAGGAGTCTATGTTTTCTATGTTAAGTATTTATTTTTCTATATAAGTATGTTTATCATTGTCCGGCAAAGAGCTTGATTTGGAACTAGGTCAATTTGTGCGAGATTGTCCCCTGATATTTATTTACAATTATACCAAAACGCTCCACCATTAGCCGCATCCCTATGAAGACGACACACAAATTGTTAGGGGCGGGTTAATACCAATGTTTGGACGAAGGCGATTTCGCTCTGAGCGTATTAAGATGTGCTTTGATGTTCTGCGGTCCCGGTGTTGGGTCTGGCCGGTTAATTAAATGCTAGATATCAGACGTGGGCCTGATCGCTTAAATGTTTCATGTGCTTGACGGGTTTGAATGGTATCCCACCAATAACACAAATTTTAACCTTTTGCGCGCGACTCCGTCCGCGTAGAGGTCGTTTATCGCTGCTTAGTAAATGTCCAATTTTCTGAGACAAAAAGTCTATGTTTGTCTCCGGGCTATGAAGTTATTTCACGTTGATCGGTTGAAGCGGAACAAAGAAACAAACTTTCACATTTTTAATATTAGTGAGGATAGGGATGTGAAGGTAATGTCTCCTTGGGTAATTATTGTAAATTAATCGATAAAAAGTACCCTTCATCCATCTCTGTAACAATTTGGTGAGGCGATGGACCGTAATTAACAAAACAAGCATACATACGTTCGCATTTATATTATTAGTAAGGGTATATATCGTTATAATAGCTATATTTCAAGCCTAAATAAGTCTTAGTTTAAATACTTTCTCAAATTCCGCCTAAAACCTGCCCGAAGCTAACCTAAGCAGGAATCATGGTTCCAAAAACACCAAACAGTAACAATTCCACTGGCTCCACATTTTTCACCGAATCAATTAGATTTTACGGCCTCCGCGATATCTTCCTTCGTTCCATTCAATTTTCTAGGCCATTTCCGAATACTATAATTAAATTCGCCGCTGGACGTTAAATTTGCCACCAGACTTTGGCCTGTGTCTGATGGATATAGTCTGGCTTTATCTTACTTTCAATTATTCCTAACGGTTCCATGTAAAATTGAACGGTAATTTAAGCGAGAGGAATCTTTTGTTTTTAAAGGTAAAGCCTTGGAAAAATGTTGGTTGGTTTTCGTAGATTCGAAGGAGAACTCTTCAAAATCTAGCCACTGCTTTGGCGCTTTTTAAATTGCTATAGAATCAAGATTCTTAATTCAACTGTACTAGACATTTTAATAGTAGTGTGAGATACCATATCCGTGATTTCAAATCAAAAAGGAATTTCACGTGAGGGTTAAACCTTCAAAGTTTTATTTATGCAATAAAGAGTTTACATTCATAAATACATATCCGTTTACAAAAGCAAGGCTGGAATTATTTACATACCTAACCTAGCTAATCTCCAAATAAACACGCCCAATAAATCGCACTGACCAAACATCTGCTGTGCCCTAATCAAATTAATCCATCTGGAAGCATATCGAAACGTCAGTCTCGTCCAGTCGTGGAAATAATTTCATCTTCCAACCATCCAGAATTCCCAGACCCGCCTCCTCCTTGACCGCACCTCTCGCTCCCATATTTTAAACCGACTCAAAGGGGGTGAGGAGTTCCGGTTGTGTTGGTGGTGGCAAATAGGTTGTATGATGGATCAGCCGTCAGGACGGTCTTTTGACGTGTCCATCGTTCAATCGTCAGATCGCCCTTTGACGCGTTGAGAGACCGATTGTGATTCGATCCATTATTTTTCATGTGGGATGAAAGGTCAACGTTGTTGAGTAATCAGGTTAACAGATGGACGCTTGTATTGTAGATTTTGTGAAAAAAGCAAAAGAACCATTTCATAGTCCTTAGGTTCAAACATTACGCAATGGCACATCTGTTTGGTTTGGTGGAGAAAAACAGAAAAACCTCTCTATTTTCGTTGATAATTATATTAGAAATAAATGCATTAAAATTTTAAGAGGATGATAACCAGGTTACATCTGAATAAGGTACGACATTAAAAATACGAAAGTCATTCTTGTAACTAACAGTTACACAATTGTATTGAGTATCTTCTTACTATACAAAATTATGTTTTTTAATTCTTAATCAACTCTTTTAATTGTAAATGTATTTTTACCAACCACCCATTCAAACTTATTTCCAGCCTAACCGAATCCCAATCAATCTCTCAAATTTGTCTTATTTACAAGGAATTAGTCTAATTAGACGTTAAACAAGACGGGGAATGTGCAACAGCTAATAACTCAGCCGCCTGCAATCAAATGCAACCCGCGGCAGTTTCGGATTGAGCCGCTTCGAATGGTCGAGATTGCAACGGCCATTTTGAATTTCTTAAGGAGATATCTAGACGGTTAAGGCGCAACTGCAAGTTAACCAAGTATTCGAATTGTATGATTGATCATTCCCGAGGCAGGATTGATCATTAGCGGTAGCGAGATGTCACATTTACTTCAAATACCATTTTCCTTGATACTTTAAAAAAAACTATCCAGACCGTCTATATAGTGACTCACAATTCTCATGGATAGCTGATTTGGTACGACGTGATCAAATCGTCATTCAAGTAAATTCGCTCGTTGATATGACGCTTGAACTTCTTATCACTCAAATGTTTCGGGCATGAAACATTTCCTACATACGTAATGTAAAATTTTACTGGCATTTAGTGAAACGTATTATTTATAGGTAAACTCTACTTGAGTTTTATGACTGTATTTGCTTTTCTTCCGTAAACACGTAGTCTACAAATTTTTATGTCGATTTCCTTCCACAAACCCCAAAACACACCTAAGACTCGCAAATAAGGAGCGGCGAGGGTCTTGGAAAAATAAATTAAACACCTTTACCCCGGCCGGGAATTGATCCCACGGCATTATTGTATCTATAAACATTTCAATTGCGGAACGCGCTTATCCCGGGCCAAAGAGCAGACGGGATGCAAGATTAGAGAAAGGCGAATAATTTTGAACAGAAGTCTTGAAAATTTTCTTTCAATAACAGAAGAGAAAACCGATAGAATTCCTTTGGTTTTTATTGAAGTGATTGACATTTGACTAAATTACAACTTTGTCAATGAGTTTGGAATTTAACTGTACCAACGTATGGATACACTGGTGCTAGTCCTAAACAAAACCGAAAGGACACTGGCCCATTCTGAAGTTAGAGTATCACACGACATTTTGTTTTTTAGGTACAAAGCAATTATACAAATCAAAATTCAACTGTGATGTAATGCTGTGATACTTCTATCTTTAACTTCAAAAATACTAAAACAGTCAACGCCTCATTTAAGAGGTTTGGTCGCTTTGTCCCTTTTGTTCCGAACTTAATAGTAATAATCATTTTATTACAGAATTACATTCCATAGTTAGTTAGATTTAGAAATGGGCACTCCATTTACAATTAGCACGCAAACATCATGTTTGATGGGAAGTGGTCCAACATTTATAACGCCCTGGCAAACTAGAAGTAAAGCCTTCCTGGCACACAAGACTACTATTACTAACTTACCTGCCAAAATCAGTTACCAGTCTGCACCTAAGTCATACTCTTTGCGGCTCTCGAGTCCTCACAGCCGATATATATGCAGATGAATATATTACCGGCGACGGTGTTAAATAAAACGCGAACAAGGCACAACCGAGGCGGGATTACTGCGAATGATGAAAAAGGAAAAATCATTTATTTTATTATACCCGTCGAAATAATAAAAGGCTGAACGCCCCTGGAAGTTGCGCCGGCGATGACTGGGAATAATTAGTTTTTGTTAACTTCAACATGTAGTGTTTTTACGACTACTACTAATGAATACTTAGGGGAGGAATGTTGTTTTTGGCCTGTGAAAGGAACGTCATGATGATAGTTTAAATTACTTGTTCTATTTTTAAAAGCCGTATTAATACTGATCTTCAACACACGTCAAAATGACAGTACGTTTTCTTTAACATGTCTTAAGACGGGCGTCTCAGCCAAGAACAGATTAGTTTAGTAAATTTCCCGACTGTGCATAATATGCTGAAGATGAAGATATCAGAAAACCGCTAGATGCCGACTGCTGATACTGATGACTTATGCGAGAGAGCATGCGCAGACCCTTAATTAAAGACTGCCTCTAATAAAATTCCCGCTTTTATTACTGAATCAAGAACTTTCATTTATTATCCCTGTTTTACAGGAATGTTAGAGTGGATAGCACAACTGGCGCGCGATTTTATTGTCACTAGGATATTTCGCACCTTTGAAAGAAAAACGCAATAACTTCAATTATTATTAAACCTAAAGTGAGTAAAATGCATTCAAAGTTCAAAATATTTTTTACTTCAAACGAGACTTGTTTCCTTTTTCCTTTAAACATGCGATTTCTTTTTAACATGTCGGTTACGATAGAAACGCAATAAGCGACAAGCAAGAAATTACAAGATGTGCTAGCCGCTTTACTTCAAGTTATACTTTATTCCCTCGAAAACTATACGTGTTTTCGGGGTAAGATGTTTGATATGGAAAAGATTCTCATACAAGATGTTTTCTTTTTGGGTGGAAATTTTTAACCAAATCCAAATCCACATTTGAACAACCTTTTGCATTTCATAGTGTTATGTGCGATATTTTAAAGAAAACCAATTCTGCATACTAATATTTACAAGTATTCCGTTTGTCGTCTCTTTTATCGATTCTTCCACTCATAACCCCATGGATCCCTCTTTAAATTACTAAGAAATTCATTGACAAAACAACACGCCTCCCCTAACCTCCGATCATGCGTTCAACCGCTTCGCCAGCATCCTGAAGATTTTCTTTGTTCGTAAGATGATTATCGATTGAGCTCGGTTTACAAGTCCGCTGATAATGTGATACCGGTGTTTTTGTGGTATCTTTGGGAGGAGTGGGGTGGTGTGACAGAGGTAATTTTGGTGTGACTAACTTGAGATAATCTGTATTGGTATTTACGTTGTGATTCCGAGGTTATTTCAAAACGAGCAGTCTGGCTTGTTTCGTACTGAACGTTATAGTTGTTGCACATTGCCATTTCCACAAGTTTAAACTGTTCTATGAATTGGTTATTGAGGTTGAGTGTAGTAACCCAGCACTATTCTCATTAGACATTATTCTTTCAACAACTTAACATGTTTGCTTCGAATATAATTGTTCCTTTAACTATTTACTAATATATGCTGTTACTAAAAACCTAAAGAAAATCGGTCCTAAAACATGTAACTGATGCAATTTACTTTGCACTTAACTCACGGACGATCGACGCACCAATTAAAATCAAGCCGTATTATGCTGACTTGTAGAATGAAAATAAGAATTTCGTTTATAGGGCGTCCCATGGATTAAGACGATGATGAAAACTAGACGCCACAAGGCTCACATCTTTCACCAAGCCTCTACCAAAAAACATCTTGAAAAACCTTAGGTAATAACCACTCTCCCAACATTCACCCCCCTCGTTTTTCGCGGGGTATTATCAATTATTAAGCATCAGCATGGAAATAGCACCCCTGAGTCCACGGCCCGTATATATTGCGCCGTATTAAATATTCCCGGATTACAGCGTAGTCGGGCTTCGGCACCCGTGAAATGGTTTTCGGTTTTGTGCAAGTTATTAGGTGGATTTGCATGTTTTTGATTTATTGTTTTTTTTTTGGGGGTCTGATTAGGCTCTTGAGATCGGGGGTTTTGTTTCTTGAAATTTGCTGGTAAGGGCGACGTGGAGAAAGATTCGAGATAAAGATTGGGATTGGTTGATTGGAATCAACCGAATCTACATCTACTGTTTACCGAAGTCGTAGCAATTGGTTATTTTTGTCTCCTTTTATGAGACAAAACACTAAATTATCTTCTCAATAATTTCTCTGAAAAAAAAAGTAAGAATAACGCTTCGACATTTCTTCAGGATAATATCTAAGATCCGTCCACTAAGGGCTTATGCGATGCATATTTTTCAATAGCTGTAATTTTGAAATGCTGAAACGGAGTTCGTTACCAAAGAGATGGTAAGCGTGAATCGCGGAGTTCCATAATGGTTCTTTATATTTTTAATGAAATATTTATCTATTATTTTGACAATAAATCTGGATAAGTTAAATGAGTAGCGTATACCACGCGAAACATTCGTTGTTTAGAGATCTATAGTACGAGACATGGAGTTAACTGTCTTGGTTGGTAAAGCACAACGTTGTATCAAAGTTAAACCCTTTGCTAGCAAAAACTATCATTCCACTTATACTATTTGACCGCTGGAAACTTGCGACTGCCGTCGATAACCGTCGGTAGTAATGCGTGTCGAAAATAAATCGTATCTAAAATACACAGCAATGCTTGGAGGCGGAAGGCTAAAAAGTTGCAAAGTGCAACTATTTCAGAAAATTGTAAAACTTTACTGCTAGGTCCATTATTAAGGGCGACAACGTTAACGGTTTTAACTAGTATTTACAATATGAAATAGGTGGTTTTTCAGTTATTATAATTTATGTATTTTATTCAAATGATACTCCAAACAACGCAAAACAAAAAGTAGCTAGTGAAATGGTATTGGTTAATGGTCGAAGGACTTGTGCAGGGCTCTTTTTAACCCCCGACGCAAAAAGAGAAGTTATAAGTTTAACGTGTGTATCTGTGTATCTATCTGTGGCATAGTAGCTCCCAAACAGATGGACCGATTTTGACTTAGGTGACTGAGAGTGTTCTGAGGCAGGTTTGATGAAAATCCGTTAAGCCATTTAAGAGTTAGGTTTAGGCTTTGAAAGTAGGGGCCCCGGTTATGTCGGGCGTTTTTATATATTTAATAGTTATACATTGTTATGACCATCTTAATCCTCAGGACCGCCTTTGCAATCTGGAGATAACAAATGTCCACTCCCACGAGTCCCAAAGCCCACTTACCATATCCTCCATCGTCCTCAGTACCAAAAAAACTTGTTTTTTATACTAGCTCTTTGTTGTTTACGTTTTCGTGTATACCTGAACTCATCAATTTTTAATTCCTCAACGTTACCATTATTCAACCATCAAATACCCAAAATTGGGTCCCCGAGGAACCTTAAAAAAAGATGTGCAAAGTGGCCACTCGCGATACCGTACCGGGAACGAACTGATGAATACCTAATGAGAGTTGAACCATCTAATGACTACACGTTTACGACCCGCCAAAATGTATGGGCATGAAATTTTAGTATTTTTTAATACTTAATTTATGAGGGATATTGCTAATGCATCCTGAATTTTGGTTAAAAGCTCCGTTGATTTTGTAATTTAGGAATGTTTTTAAGTACGAAGGTTTTAACCATTTGCCTAATTGTAATTGTATATTAGGTACTACTATTATAAAGTACGTAACTATTGTTTAATAAAAAGTTGAAAAAAAATTTTAACAAAAAAATAAAACCGTCTTCAAAAACCTACTAAAAAGCGTTAAATAAAAACCAGCCTCATAGGAGTCCTAGGAACAGCCTATTTAGTGCCGAATAGGTACATAGAATATATCCAAGCCGGTGTCAAGTAGGTATACACAGTAGCAATGACACCATGATTCTTGCCACCGACTTCGATATATTCTATGTACCTATTCGGCACTAAATAGGCTATTCCTAGGACTCCTATGAGGCTGGTTTTTATTTAACGCTTTTTAGTAGGTTTTTGAAAACGGTTTTATTTTTTTGTAAAAAAATTTTTTTTCGCTTTTTAGTGATGCACCTCTTATTATTATGTGATAAACTAAAGCACATAAACATCACATTAAGAAACAATAGCCTAATACCAATCTCTCATCACCCTTAACAAAATGTCGCTGCCCAAGATGCAGGGCCGTTAATCATTGAGGAGTTCTCCCGGTACTTCACCATCAGTTGCACTTCACCTTATGTGTTATAATGAGTATAAAACTAGCTTCATAGCTTCATAGTCTTAATAAAGAAATCTCATTGCTGGCGTCAATCACTTACGACTAAGCCAGTTCCGGTTTGCTTTTGTAATGCAATTTCTTAAGGTCTTGCAGGTAATACCAAAATCGCTGTATGTGTGCCTATAACTTTTGAGGAGTTCCCTCGATTTCCCATGGATCCCATCATCAGATTCTGATTTCGTGACAATGGGACCACCTCGGAAGTATACCCTTTCAAACAAAAAAAGAATTGTCAAAATCGGTCCACAATTGACGGAGTAATCGCGTAACAAACATACCAAAAAAAAAAAAGCAACATACAGATGAATTGAGAACCTCCTCCTTTTTTGAAGTCGGTTAAAAAGAAGATCAAAAAGAGCTGAGTGTTTCTGTAGTACTTATGTACGTAGTTGCCGGCAATCGTAGGTAACGTCAGCTACTGAAGTTTGCACTAGGGATAATAATAAAATGCTACACGGGCTACTTGAAGAAATATCTATTCATGACTGAAAGCTTATTGCACCCTTGAAATATATCTATAGGTATATAGGTACATAAATAAATAAATAAATATCAGGGGACAATCTCACACAAATTGGCCTAGTCCCAAACTAAGCTCTAGGCTTGTACTATGGGTACTAGACAACGATAAACATACTTATATAGAGAAATACATACTTAAATACATAGAAAACATACATGACTCAGGAACAAATACTCGCGCTCATCACACAAATATTTGTCCATACCGGGATTCGAACCCAGGACCGAATATGTCCCTACACGAATACAAGTGGAACTATGTAAATAAAATACATGTTGTTCCTGTTTTAAGAAATTATAAAGTGGATATTACTATTCTAATTCATGTTTAGCACTGGTATAAAAAATTTGCACAATGACTACATCTCTACGGGCTACGGGCAATTATTATATTGTTGCTTTCGGTATCGATGAACTATAAAGTGCGAATACTAACCAGCTTTAGCTTTATCTGATCTCTGTCCGATTTCCATAAATCGCCACTTAATCCTTGATTGTTATTTACGCATTTATCTCGATGAAAACCTTGTGTGAAATTACGAGTAAATGATTAAAACATAACGACGCATCAATAGAACAAATTGTTGTAATTCCCTTTCTGAAAACAGCTTCCCGTAGGAACGTTCCTAATTTAAATTATTTTAAATGTACCTTAAAATAATTAGCATACACGCAGTAACTATATTAAAATGTACAGTTCTTTACACAAATTAAATTACAAACACGACATAAAACCACTTAATCTCTGCAAAAAATTAAAGACAACTTACACTCACTAATCACAAAGAGCATAAAAGTGGAATAGAGAATTCTGGAGCGTGCCTTGCCGAGCCTTACTCAAAATGGCGGTAAAATGTGAGAGCGGCGGTGTCGGCACTCGCCGCGTCGCGACAAACACTTCAGCATGTTGCATTTGTAGTTTTATGATTTATAAAACTTATATGAATATGATTTTTATAGGCGTAACTAGGGTTTGCCGCAAGGGTGGCTTCTGGGACATATGTTGTACAAACTCACACTGATTGACACTAGTTACACTATTTCTTTCATATGTTTTTATTTGAGAGGGAATAGGTATTGTCTAGTTATGCACGCTTTAACGTTAGCTCCATTCCATTGTCCCTTACTACCTGGTAAATTTGTTAACGAACAGCGCCTATTCCCACAAAATAATTTCGAGAATCTCTTTACGGAAAGGCAACTATTTGCACATATTCGATTACTAAATTGCTCAAGAATCCTTCTCCTGTGTAATTAGTATGTATCTATATTTTACTTTAAAGGACATTTTGGATATCGAGCTGTTTTGAACTGTATCGGTTGAACTATGAAAAATGGCGAACATAATGTAATTACTTGTGTGAAGATATGGAAACACCCTGCTGGCGTCCGGATTTCCGAATGCTTAGGATTAATTGGTGCGTTCTGTATAAGCTCTCTCCATCATCGACCTTGTCCTGAGTCTTTCTTTGGTCTCAACTGGGGTCAAGAGCAGACCCATATAATATTAAAAAAATGTGATTCTGTTAAACAGCCGTGACTCCGTCTTACATTTTTGTTAAAATAAAATAAATGTCTCTTTCAATTCTTTAATAGTCTTGGTTTCAATGTTCCCGAGCAACTTTCCACCATACATCTGCAATTGAAGCATACTTAACAAAACATTTTTTTCCGAGAAAAAACCTAACTTGTCCCCAATTACGTTTAAAAAACATACCTCGATAATGATATCAGTGAAACATCGAGCGAATTACGGCATACAAGTGGCTTATTACAGTCGACAAGCACGAAGTAGGGGTAAAAAATCAGGGAATATCATAATTTCGTTGTACATTCGCGAGCGCCCATTAGAAGACACGGAGATGTGTCTCATTCTGACGTAGCAAGAACGTGGGCTATATTACGTGTTGACAAATGCCATGGCGTTAGTAATTGCTATTTCTATATGCGTAAGAATTGTTAACAATATTATTATATTAAAAAACTGATAAGGCTATGTTGAGCGGTTTTAATGGTCATATATCATTCACAAACCTTGATGCCAACATGTACATCAAATACTAGCCTTTGCTCGCGACTTCATCTGCATAGATCTCGCTTATCGACCTTCCTTCGGGTACAAAAAGCATCAAGGACACGGACTATTTGTATTTTATCGATATACCTTGAAAGACAATAATTTATACATCCTTACAAACTTCGTGTTTATAATATTAGTGGAATTGTTAATTTTAAAAACAAATATCACAAAACGTTGCTAAGAATGCGACTTCATAACCCCCGGTCCGATTCTCAACCCAAAAACTCCGCAAACAAGACAATAAAGTCACCTATTCTCCCCTCAATTTCCATCTCTATCTAATACCTATCTCCCTATCACGTTACATAATAAAGGCCGCGGCGTCGTGTTTTTGCGTAACAAGCAGTCTAAATTACGACAATTATTCAATGTTCCCGTGTTATCGGCAGTTATAAAATCGGGAGACGGTGGGGGCTCATTAAGGTGTGAGGGGGGGACAATTTTGATAATGTAGCCGTTAAAAAAAGTCGGGGGCAGAAAGTTGAGTGATGCGACGGCGTGACACAGTTGGGATACTGGAACAAATTGGAGTCGGGTTCGTTATCACTGATACGCTAATAGAGGCCCGGGGTTGTTTGGATATTAATAAGATCGAGGGTTTTGGGTAAAACTGGAGATTGGTATTAAGGTTGTGTTGGAAAATATTGACTTAAGTTTTATTGTAATAATAATGTTAAAAATACATCAAGTTTAGGGACGTATGTTGGTTGATTATACAAATTGCTGACAGTCACTTTGAGAAAATCATCTTTGTAATGCAATTTCTCCGACTTCATCGTTTACATAACATAGAATACCGAAGAACTGGAAATTTCAATTCAAATTTTAATTTCAATTTTGAACAGGTAATGTAATCCTTATGGCATTAAAAAGCAGCTTCATCATTTCAGATAATAGAAAAGTTGTAAGAACGAATCTTTCATCATGTCGTGAGCTTACATCAACTTCAAACATTTTTCTTTTGCCAGCATTGATAACAATTATTCTAGGACTACTGATTAGCTTACATATTCACACGACACATGTCATGCAAACATGACACCGAATCCATGTCAACTAATCGACCTTACTCTAGCCTCTGACAGTCGCGGAAGCACATCAAAGGCAGGCTAATAGGCCAGAGTGCTTCACTGCACACGATCACACGATGGCTTTGTGACCTTTGATCCTACTAGAACTGGCTGATTTTTCAGGTTTGGTATATTGGCTAGTTCGGCTACTGATTTCAAAGAAGAAAGTGCGAAAGTGATATATGTAGAGTGGGAAAAATCTTGCCAAACACTAGATGGCTTTACAACTTTGTTTCCCAAATCAATGTACCAAGAAGTCTGTTATACATTTAAAAATCTTAAAGAAGGAAGTACCAGTTGAAAAAAAAAGTTGTAACCGAAGAAAATCTGGGTCCGCTTTCTGGATAGTGGTTGTCACCACCGCTTTTCCACTTTGTATCTTAAAACATATTTGTAGCTTCATAAAGGTCGCTATAGAAGCATCAACTGGCGTAAAATGAGTTTTCAATACATAAGTATCAAAATCTAAATCAATACAAACCAGGTGCTTTTTGCCCAGAGAAATTTTACCGTCAATTCCTAATGTCTTATATTTCGATGCTTTCAACCAAAAACCGTCGCTCAAAGAACAATTAACCCTGATTGAGAGCTATAATTTATTTTAAATCGAATCAAACCTTCCGCGCCATTTTACGGGTGTACTATTTCAATTTTAAACTGTCATCTCCCCCCTAATAATCAATCGAAGGTCCTTCGAGCCGGTAGCGACGTTCATTAAAGATCGCTTTAGGCTGATCGTTCAAGTGTGCAAGTTTATATATACATGTATGAGTATTAACAGACTGATTTGTGGATCGTTTTATCATGCGAGGATAAAGACCTAGTTTGTCAATTAAATTGGGATTACGTAAATTTCACATAAAATGTTTGTATTCAGAAAATATTAACAGACTTGAAGGTTGAGTTATGAAAAAGACCAGGTAGATGTTAATAAGGTTACCTTAAAACCCTTAAATGATGATGTTGGAGTGGAGATGCGGTTTTAATCGAGGTTAGGTCTAAAACATGTTTTACGTTGAACAATCTGATCCAAGTTAAACCGAGTGTCATAGAACATTTTAGGCCTTGTTCAGTGCGACGCCGATGTATAAGCGGACTTCCGCGATGGACGGTTTAAATGTATGAAGCTTTTACAGCGCGTTCAGTGCGACGCGGAGCTGTCCGCGTCGCGGCTTCATACATTTTACCGTCCGTCGCGGACGTCTGCGTAGACATCCGCGTCGCACTGAACAAGGCCTTAGTGGAGAATTTTACCGTTTCATATTTTCAAATAACTCCTTACAGCATCTACATGTAGATTATAGTATAGGTCAAAATTATTCCTAAAATTAAACACCCCAAAAGCAATTATATATAATTCACGCTTCACGCATTACGTACGATTGAGCCCACAGTAAATATCGCGCCTAATGAACCCATCATCTCAAAGAAAGCGACCCCTGGCCTTGTATTTCGAAAATATAAAATTGAATATATTAGTGCTGTCCCTCTTGCTCCTGGCTGGTGAAAAAGCGGGGAGAATGAGACAGTGTTCAAGTTTCTAATTTAGTGCACCCAAGAAATTGACTCCAACGTAACCGACTAAAGAATTAAGCGTTTCAATTATGCCAAGCGAGCACGCGCCTCGAACGCCAAACCTCACTTCCGGTCCGTTCTTTATTCAAATCGGATATCGCGCCATTTTCTTCCACGTTTGAATTACAAATCGGAAGGCAGTTTCTTTTGGATTTAAATTTGGGACTCCCCAAATTGCCAGTTTGATTGCCGTTTTAATGTTCTGAGTTTTCTTTTTAAGGATTATCTGGGCTATGATTATTGTAAAGAGATGAGTGGCCAGTGTCTTCTTGGTATATACTTGTGACCAGGAGTTTCAAGTTGATTAATGCCAATTGCATATTATTTTACGATTGCTATTCAATCAGCTTTAGATTTAAAGGTTAGGCCAGATAAGCACAATGTTGTTATGTTGGTTATATTATTAATACTGATTAGCACCACATGTCGACGCAAAATCAGCTGAATCATTTAAGCCTGAAACGTTTGTTTTTTGGAAATTTTTGATAAGAATATGACTTCAATGATTGACGTTATTAAATCATCATTTTTGTTAAAATCACTAAATAAATTAACCATCTTCCTGTGTATATATTGGAAGTACAATACCTTATTTTAATACATTTTGTCAGTTTCATTTCTTTGAATCTCACGCCATCTTTACTACATCAGCCATCGTATTTTTTCAGAACAAAAGATGTTTCCTTGATGAATGTGAGCGATTGTTCTTTCTGTTTGATCTTGATTAATTAGTTATAGCAAACGGAATATATTATTACGTCGCTGATTGCTAGATAATTACCTTCGATGCTGGCGTTTGAAATTGATTAGCTAAGACATTGAGTATTTTCAAGGTATAAGTATTTTAAGTTATTAAGGAACCGTTGTTATCCCAGTGTCTCCACCAGTTTTTTTACGAATGTCTTAGAAAATGACTGATCGGTCTTCCTGGTAGACATCATTGACGTTAAAATATTTACATGTAAACACTGAAGATTGTGCAGATTGCACTAGGGGTCAAGGGTACAGGAACAAACACCAACTATTCTAAAGAATAATTATGGCTTAAGTTTAAAACTTTTAATACCTTTACTAGAGCGTTAAAAAAACGGGTAGCAGTGACGTAAATCTGCGCGTATAGTAAACCGTTTTAATTGCTTTTGAGTTTAGATGAACAAGTATTACGATTTATTCGTTAATAAAACCTAGATAGTCATCGATAATTTATCAAGGTTTGATAGCAATAAGAAAAGTAAACCATATAACACTCACGACACAATGTAATGCACTTCTGCAATACTGAAATGGCGTTATTTAGAAAAATTATAACAAAACCTTGTTTGCGCTTTCCATCTCCAAAGTTAAAACAAGCAGCGCGACCAAAACCGATAACCTTCCCCCTCAAAAAATGCTTGAATTAATAAAACATCCACTAAAGTGAAAACAGGCGGAAAAATAGCGTCGGGGGAGAAAAAAACGTGTCCACGGGAAAAAAACTCTTCATTAAGGTTAGAAACACCGGATGAATTGATCAATCAGGAATTTTATGGACGAGAATCACTCAACGGAAAATAATACCCGGGTCGTTTGCGAGACGTTTTAATTTTGTCGCCAAGGGAGATAGAGTGTCATCCAATCTGGATAAAAAATACGGGCTAGGCTTCGAGTGTTTTCTTGAGCTTGAGCTTGATTCCAGCGGAAATGCTGTGCTTAAGTTGCATAAGGAAGTTACATACATATGTTTAACTAAATAAAAGCAAATAAATAGCGTAGGAAAATCTCACACAAATTGACCTACTCCCAAACTAAGCTCTGGGCTTGTACAGTCAGCATCAAATACATAGGAGCAGCGAAAGTGGCCAAATATACCGCAACACATCTTTATTACTATGAAATAGTATGAAGTTGAAGAATGTGTTGCGATATATTTTGCCATTTTGACTGCTCCTATTTGATGCTGACTGTAGTAGTTAAACATATTTAAAAAAAAATACACCAAAACTAATCTTGACTTACTGCGAGACTGTTTTAAATTCTTGGTTGTACCTATTGATTATGTATGCCATGTAAGTTGGGCTAAATTAAAGGAAGGTACCCACATTACCACGTGAAACTAATACCAACACAGCTAGCTCTGTTGCGATCCGACCCGTGGCTTCCCTCGCATTATATTTTAAACTTGTCACCCGATCAGCTTCCCGGTGATGGAAGAACAACGAAGTCATATGCAGAGAGCACTTGGTGGATAAAACGCGGATATTATTATGATTTGTGGAGTTGGTTGATGAAAACAGAAGGCTCATAGGACATTACATAATTTATTAATCAGTAAAAGGTAGTAAGCAGTTTATATTTTTGTTTACAAAACTGTGAAAGCGTTTTGTCCACCAGAGTTGGTATTCAGTCTTAGTTTTTAGTGAATTTTACTTAATACAATACTACATTTTTTATAATAAAAATTAAGACTAATTCTTAGGAGCTACATGTTTCTGAACATAAGTGATACGTTTACTAATGGTAGCGGTAATACTTGGGCTTATACTTAATACTAAGTGTTGTCTTTTGCATTTCTTGTGGTTTTATGGTGTATGTGTTTTATTTCAATAATAATATTTTATGTATTTGTTATCGTTTCAGCATATTCTTTTGATTTTTAAGATATTAAAGAATTAACAAAACCTGAGCTGTCAACTCGCGCGTCTTCGGCAAACCAACCCCGCTGTACTAACCTACGTTGAAACCATCGCATGGCAAATTTTATAGCGGTTCTGGATATTAAGAGAGACCGGGATAATGGCCCGATTCGCCGGACAATGCTCCGGGCATCATTCGGCGGCGTTCATTAAAAACAACAATACGTGTGGTAACGAGCGTTTCTGAATTCTGATCGCTATTTCTTAGTGTTTTGTGCGCTGTGGCGATTTTAATTTTGTTTTGGAGCCGGATTGGAATGAGGCGTTGATGCGTCTCGGTAATGGTATCATTGTGATATTTGTTTTTGTATGGATACATATAAAATGTTCTCCAATCAATAATTATTTTATTTGTTTGGTGCCCATCGAAATAGACCGGGAGATTAAGGGCCGTATTAATATACTGATCTTGGCTTGGATCTTGAGATGTTCTTTACAAGATGCGTCAAAAATGACAGTTTTCTATGGGTTGACGTTTATTTTGACGTCTTGAGACGGACATCACAGTTGAGATGAGACGGCCCTTATTTTCGTCATCATCTAGTCAGTAGACAGTCATCTAAGCAGCCAAATGAGTAAAAGGCGACAAAATACTAAAGTATATAAATAGATGTTTATGATGGTGTGCCGAAGAAGCAGTTAATCTCGTTCAGAGTTAAATTTCAAGTTTGCAGTAAATTTAGCACCAACTTCATCACTCATCAAAATTCCAAATGAAATTGATCCCCCGTGTAAACCAGATGTGGCGACGCAGTAAAAAGAACTTTCCTCGTTAAAACACTAACTAAACCATCGAACTCGACGTCTCAATAAAACACCTGAACGGTGGCACGCCAGCAATTTAATTTACAAGGCAGACACTTTGAATTCCTCCCCCTGTTAATACGAATTTTCACGGGCCATCTCTCGGCACGTTACGTGAAAAAAAACAAATTAAGACGCAAGAGAAGATCGACTAATAAACGAGATGTTCGCTAATTCATCATTGTTTTTCACTAATAAAAACACGACAAAAACACATCTTTTTTCCCCCAACCTCCCTGGGGAGGTGGGGCAAGAATGGATGTACATAAGTTTGTTTAATAATGTCTGCGGAATTTGCGTAGCGTTTCGATTATAGGTTTGACAGGTGTTATAATGTGTGATAGATCGTTGTTTTACTCAAAAAAAAAACTATTGAAAATTGGTGTTTATTATATTTAAAACTGGCAGTCGCCAGGATTGAAATGGTTTCAGACGATATAGTAGACTGTTTGGGCAATTCAAGAACTCCACGCTGTCAATTTAGTTAGCTAGCGAAAGATACTACGTTTTTATTGCACGATGTAAAAACTTTTGTAATTTACGGTAAACCAACGCGTAAAACCACAAACAAGGCTATAGATTGAGAATATTTTAAAGCGATGTGCGCCCATAGAGCGCTGCAAATAATGAAATTATTAGGAGGGGAGGCTGGGGTGCCTCGGCCATCTTTTTCTCCGCTTTGTTTGTAGATTCGTTATTTATCGGTAGATCGAGAAGCTGAATTATAGATTAACATCAAAGGTACGATGTCGTTAAAATTAAATGGGCCTCCGTAATAAGAGCCTTTATTGACTATTTATTTTTATTTTTTTTGTCAGAGATACGATAAGTTCGTTTGGTATGTTTGAACAGCGTTGTGATTGCTTTTCCTTGTGAAAAAGATAAGATTGCTGTAGGATATTTAATTTAGGGAGTTTTACATGCGTAATGAAGTATTCGTTTTGAGCGGGGTGAAGTCACGCAGTCGCTATTCAATTTCATGATTGCATGTGCCAGCATAATAAATTAGTGAAGGAAAATTTAAGTAGCTACTTTGTAAGTAATATTTCGGTGTTAGAAAATATATAACCTACGAGAAAATAAGGTGAACCAAAATGGAAAAAAGAAACAAGAATAAAAACCGTGTTCGAAAAGCGTAAAATAATGACCGGTCCCTTTAAAAGAGCCTATTTGGTACAAACATCTAATATTAGGCATATGAAGCACGTTTAAGCGTGTCCCCTTGTTTTGCAGACACTCATTTCATCGAATGTGTCGCTTCACCGAATTTCATTTCATAGAAAGCACCTTTCTGCTGAAGCCTTATTGTTTTCTGGTTATCTTAACCATAGGTTACGTAGGTTAGGTTAGGTTAGGTCACCAAAAATTGTAACTCCTGCACGTAGAAATAACTGTCGATTAAATGAAAATTCGGCGAAGTGAAACATTCTATGAATGAAATGAGTGTCGGTGATTCAAGGGTAAACCACGTTTAAGATGTACAAGTAAATATTTGTAATGGTAAAAAAACAAGAAGACTGCAAAATATTACTTCTTAATGAAAACGCTATAGAAAAATCTTTTACTAATTTAAAAGTTGAACCTTTTCGTTCTCTATCAGTGTGAACTTAACGCTGCTCACGTATAAACACAACGAGCGCCGATGACGCATCTGGCGAGTCAGAATTACGTACAAAGGCCAGGTGACGGCAGGGAACGTGTACCTACAGCACGCAGCATGCTCTTGTCCGGCTAATCCCCAAGACGAGCGCGTTCCCAAGGTGCTCGCCAATTTCCTGCTCGTTCGTTATTCACATATTAACCAACGTCTAGAATCTAGATCCTCTGGCTCTGTCCTTGTTTATTTATTAATTTGTTACATTCCAACACCACCATTCGGTAAATTAGGATTTGTTTAATTAAGCAGATTTACAGGACACTGCTTTTAGAACGGATAGGCGTTGGTTTCGTTTTCTAAAACGTAATAAAGACAACAAGCTTCTGCTGACCAGTCTTTATCGCGACCTTGAACCGTAGACCCTGAAAAACAACGTGTGAAAAACTATTGTGTTGCAAGAGACAATCTTTTTCTGATTCTAAACAACTCGTAGGGCGCATGAAACACATTTTAAATCTAGCCTTTTTTTAAGTCAACTACTATAAATACAAAGAATCATAATGTCTGTCAAACAAACGCCTAATTCAAATTCAAACTTTATTCTACTAGATACTAAAGTAATGCCTAAAAGAAAAATCTCTCATTTTCTCCCACAGAAAGCCAACGAAATAACCTACGGTATTCCTAGCTATGAACGCCTTAACTGCAAGCGCTAATGCAATACCTAAATATATGACAACGCCCAAGCGGAGACGCCAAGAGAAAAACGGTTACCCATAACGTTTACCGATGCCTCAAACCCAGGATGCGGCAACCGTTGTAGATCCGCTATGCTCTTACGACGTTCTATAAATGGTAAATAAAAAATGCGGCGGGCATAATGGCTCGCTTTGACTTTCTAGATGGAATTTTTAATGCAATAATTTCGATAATTTATCGCTAGATAGCTCCTTTGTGGCGCGCGGGGCCTCTGAGCGGGCACAAATTGGTTTTCTTTTTATCAGTAAACATTACACTGGACTGGATTGACCTCCGGGTGTTGTGCTTGTGACACACTGCTGCGTTACTCTGCGAGCATAGCTCATTTTGTCTGGTTGGTCTTGTGATTTCTCTAATTATTTTGCTTTAAAACCAATCTAAAGAAACCTCTGTGTACGATACTAGATAACGTAATAACTAGTTTGTTTTATGTGACCTGCAATTTTTACCTGATTACCCCATTTCACATGACTTATTTAGTGTCCGATAATTACGATTTCCAACTACTGACGGCGCCCCAATTCTCATAAGATTTCTGTTACCAGATGCGTTTTTTTACTTTTAACGGCTACTAATGCTTGAGCATGGGATGTGTACAGCAGATTCTTCTAAACACTGCATTAACATTAATAAACACATCAAGTCACAAATTTATAAAAACTTTTTTTTTTACGTTTTTTTATATAAAGTACCCACGTCATTTCCAATGGCGCTGAACCGGCTTTACCTAACGTTGCTGCCCAAACCTCCCGTCGCTGTGTCGCATAATGTTAGCTTTCAATTCTAAAGCGACACTTTTGAGGTCCTGTAGGCGTCGTAATTAAATACGTGACGTTATTTAGCGATGGCCTCTCTCCGTAATTTGCGAAAATGGAAAGATGGCGGTACGATAATGTGACGAGCTTTTGTGACCGCTTTTTTTTATTAATCGGACGCCATTTTGTGCTTAGCGGGAGTGTTTAAAAGTAGGTGTCGGTGAAGTGGGTGGAGAGGTCAGAATTGTGTAATTTGTAATACAAGTATTGAAGGCAACAACAACTCTTGATTCCCATGGAATCGTGTTTTTGAGTCTTGAAAGTTGCAATTGGACGTAGCTTAGGAAAAAGGATCCAATTCAACCATTTCACACATGTAGAATTTGACATAATTTTGACAGCTTTAGAATTCAAATTTAAATACATTTACTTTGTGGGTTGGATCCTTTTCCCTAAGCTACGTCCAATTACAAATGCAATAACTAGTGTGACCTGACTGTATACCTAATTTTAATCGGACGCCATCTTTAAACAGCCTTAACCATAATCTCTCGGTTGTAAAACGTATAATAATAAACGTAAATTAGTAGTAGTATTTTTAAGTCAGATTAAAACTTTGCATGCCAAATTGTGGCAGTCCATACCTTCATGTAATCCTACTGACATGTATATATTTATAACATCTGTGTATGTACTTGCAAAAATAAATAAATAAATAAATATTTTATTGGTTTGAATAGTACTCTCGTCATCAATATCACATAATGTACCTATCGTAAATGTTTTATAATTACAAATACCATAAGTTGATTAACTATTAATATTATAATTATTAATGAATGTTAATAAAAATACGCGTAGTTCTCGAAAAACGGAGCTGTAATGAATCGATTAGGATTTAAAGTTTGAACGCCAGATAATTTGGCAATCAAATAAGTGCCTGGCGCAGTGCCAGGTTATAGCATTGGCTATATAAGGCTTATGCAGCTTTTAGCTTATTAAAGTGTTAAAAAATCTGATGAAGGCTGTGGGAGGAGTTAAGAACAGTTATAAGTGGCGTGATTGCCAGAATTACGACATACCGATTGAATACACACAGGTTAATGCATAAATAAATAAATGTCATGGGACAATTTTTTTTTCTTTTTTAATCTCACACAAATTAGGCGCCAAACTAGAGTCTGGGCTTGTACTATGGGTCCCAAGCAACGATACTTATATAGAAAAATTCATACTTAAGCGCATAAAAAACATCCGTGAGTCAGGAACAAACTCTCGCGCTCCTCACACACATATTTGCCCAAACCGGAATTTGAACCCGGCAGGGAGGATCTACCAACTAGGCTAGATCGCGTCGTCAATAAAGAAAACATTGTTAGTGTACCCCAGAGAGCTTTTTTATGCTAGTGATCACAAAAGAGCCAGTGAGTCAACTGATGGGAAGTGATCACCCCGCCCATGGGTCACCTGCAACACCGGGAGAGGAATCGCCTTTGAGAAAAGAGGATGCTCGTCTCTTGAAGGCCCCTAAATACAGAGCGGTCCGGAAATACCGCCACACTAAACTGGTTCCACAAAATCCCATCATAGGTTGTTTAAACGGGACATACTTAGGCAACGACATACATGGACGATTTTCTGTGCCTTGTCACTTTTATTGGTTTGATTATTATAGGATATCTCAGACGCTTTTGGTCAGGTAGGACCTTGCAGGACCTCTGGATTGATAACACTATAACCTAGGCACCAGAAACGTTTTACATTGCACTCTCAAAAATATTGTCAGAGCAACTACATTAACAAAGGGTATTAGTGTGTATTAATACGTTCCTTTTAATCCCGTTGCATTGGTCATAATATTTTGCGGGAGTGGCTGAAAAGCCGCCGATAAGACGCCGCCTGGCGAGCTGCCAGATCACACGAGCTATATTACGCTAGGATTCGACCAGACTTGAGATAACGATGGAAAAAATTATCGGGGAGACGCTGTAACGCTTTTTGATCACATCTCTTCCCGTTTTCACAATGTGGTGTATGCGAAGTGACAGTGTTACAAGTTCAACGAACAGGAATTAGGATGTTTTTATGGTAAATTGAGGATTATTTGCTTTTGACCGGCTGAAATTTTCACTTCCGTAATTTATTTTTCTTTAATCGCCCATCAAAATAATATTCGTTAAGTACTTATGTGCTGATGTCTGTTTTCCCTATGCATTTAGTACTTAATAAAAAACTTAGTTATTGCCACCAAGAAAATTAACACAATAACATACATAAAATCAATAGAATCAATTGCTATTTATTCTAAAAAAATCCCAACGTTGTCTTTCTGACCGCATTCGTCAATATTCCAACCAATTCCAATTTGCAATACTGCCAAGTTCCCAGAATTGATGGTGCCAATTTGTGAACCACTGAACGGCGCAAACAAGTAACGCCAACAAAAACCAAATTGGCATCTGAAGTCCGAACTCATTACACACTGCTCCTCGGGGCTGATTTCGATCAAAATAACACCAAAGAAAAGAAATGTATTTGAATAATTTAATTTGCCCTCCCAAAGTTGCCCTCCCCCGATACTCCCGATACGGGGCTCTAACTGACTCCGAGCGAACTTTTCATTTCATTTTCCAAACTTTTAATCTCAAAGTGCCCGTGAAAGAAAAATGAAAGCGTTAAGAAAATCGCCAACGCCACCTATTATCAACTCCTGAAACTCACGCAATTTTCGCACCTATCCAATCTTTCACTGCCTATCCACAATTTTAAAGCAACCTTGCTTGTTCTGTCATAAGTCTCAAAATTCTTTGGAGTTGATATTGGAGCATAAGTCTTTCTTGCGGAGATGGATTGTTACAGAAGAGTCATAAAAAGTAAGATATTAATGTATCGCGGGAGGCATTAGACGGCTCTTGGATCGATTCCTATGCATAAAAAATGCTAATGGCCCTGAAGAGAGTAGGTTTTGCGCGAGTCGGTGATTTATGTGGGGAGTTCGCAACTATTCGCGTTCGATGTCGCGACAGGTAGATAGGGATTCTTCTCTGGATTATGGTCGGTATGAAGCCAAGCTTATTCAGGGAGGGTTTGATATTAAACGAGTATGAGGTGGCGTTTGACTGTTATTCTTATTCTTTTACTTCTTCTACAACTGTAGTTGATTATAGATCAACAAATGGTTGTAAGGAGTATGAGGTCATATTGTTTTTTGATACAAATCTTCCACTTATTTTTTTCTTCCTCAAGTGATTGAGGCGGTGTGGGAACTCTTTTATAGCTTTACCATTATTGGTTTTGCGTCTTAATTAAAGCAATGCAAGAATGCAGCCATACAAACTGTGCCTACCTCAGTTTGATTTTTACCTTAAATACTCGTATTATCAAAGTGCTACATTGCTATTACAGCAATGAAGCAATTTACCTGAAATTATAATTTCTGTAATCTTGTAAATGTTTCAATAATTAAATATTACTTATCAGTCTTTGTCAATGTTTTTTGTAACAATTTACAACTTGGGTTCTCTGCGCTATGAGTTTTAGTAAGGGATACACAGATACAAAACGTCAAAACATCTATAGATTTTGGGATTTAAACATTCTCGTTCGTAACCACTTGACAGTCCAGGATTACTACTGATAAGTGTTTCTTTATTTTTTCATGTTCCTTACTTCTTCTTTACCTACTTCAAACGCAAAGACCAAAAAGCAATTCAATAGTGTACCCACAAATTGGATTGGAAATCTCACCATCAAATCTCCAATTCCCTCATTTCTGGTGGATTAACGACTTCGCCTGCCATTAAAAGGTTCCCGGTTCGTTCCGCGACGCTTCGAACAGAATTTCCGGCCGCAATAAAATTTAGATTCGTAATCGTAAAATTTCCGATTGGTTATAAAGTATTAATTTTGGTTTAACTGCACGGAAAATCTTGATTAGGGAAGTGTGATTTTCCTTGTGACGTTTCTGCCGTCCGCGTCTTAAAATGGACTTATCGCGCTTTAAATTCAGTCAATATTTCTTTTTAAGAACTTAACAGAGCTTATTTTGTATAATTTTTCAATCAGAACGCCTTACTCGTATCAACAATAATAAACAATGCTGTATGTAACATCTTGTTTATGATTTTTGTAGTTGATTAAATATCAAATAATGAAACTTTGCATTAAAACTCCCTAGAAATATTTTTATTTCGAATTGTAAGCGCCCGAATCTCACAATTTATTGTTTGACGAAGAGATAAAAAATAGGCGAGCTAGAAATCGGGTTATCTCCAGTTTTTTTCAGTCCTATTATATTAAACAAATTAATTTCTTTCATTTATTTTGTTTCGGTGTTAAATATTTCCCTTTAACTTTATTGCTACTGCAATTCAGGAAAACACTGCCTGAAACGAGACACCTAGCGCCATCTCTCGTCGGGTAGCGAAACTACGTTTGTTTCGTTACGTATTCGTGTTTACAATTTGCTACATTTCTCGCTGCCTCATAATGATCATGTTTTATTAGTCCTATGATGCACGCGACAAAAAATATGTACATCAAGAAACAAAGGGCCGTATTTTAATTCACTGTCCACGTCTGCGATATAAATTAGCCCGATCTTTGCCCCGATCAGAATTCTGGACGTGGAAAAAAATTGGTCAAGCGTGAATGAGAATTTGTGACGATAAAGTTCTGTAGTTTTGGAAAAGGACATTTGTGACTGTAAATATTTAGATTAATCAAATTTGTATGGGTGAGGACCAAAAAGTTGGACCAAATTAGCAAATAGTTAAGCGTAGTTAACTATACAAACAACGAAGGCGAAAAAAAATCCGTTGTGCGACGAAAAAAGGCGTGACCAATCAAATCTGATCACTGGTATTCTCTTCAGGCTAATCTCCGAAACTGTACTGGTTTCATACGGTTTTCAACAATTGTAAGAGGGATTATCTAGGAAGGTTCTCTTCTTCTTAAATTTAACTGCTAGGCTCTTGTCGGTGGAGCAGTTTCCATGACTCTCTATCTAGCCTTTTCTTTTAGGGCTTGATACGACATGACGTCTACTTTTTCTTTAATCTGATCCATGAACGTTCTCCTTGGTCTTCCTCTCTTCCGCTTCCCTTCTACTTTCCCTTCCACTATGGCCTTAATGTGTTCGTCGTGTCGTAAAAGGTGTCCTAGTATCTTTCCTCTTCTATTTTCAATGGTTTCCAAATCTAGGAAGGCTATAATTTCTAGGCAAATTAGATAATTAGTGCAACATGTGCGGAGTCGGGGCGATAGGAACAAATAAATATTAGCGTTTAATTACACCTATATCATAACTTAAATCGTAGTAATAATCATAATTAGTGATGTCATGTATTCAATGTACGATTAGGCTCCTGCGCTCCATTCACCCAGAGAACCCCAAACCCCCAAATTTGAATGCACGTAATCTTTGCAAACGGCCACAGTGGTCACGTAAGCAAAACAGCTTAAAAAAATATCTGTCCCCGACACCAATCGCGATACCGGGCACGCGGGCGGAATATTTTAAATTTTATATTATTTTATAAATATAAAATAATAGCGACCCCCGCTTTTAATTATTGCTAGGATTACAAATGTATCTCGAATTTTAAAACCCTCCGTTCTATTTTATTGTTGGATTTGCATTTGTTTTTGTATCGGGCTATTAAGTGCATGTGCGCTTAATGTATTAAATTAGATAAAAATTCGTCCCTTGTAATATTTCGAAGAGTTACATGGCAAATAGACGTAGTTAACCATACAAATGACGAATTCGAAAAAGTTTTGATGTGTGACGAAAAGTATTATTTTGTGCAACGAAAAGTATTCATACAATTGTATTGTAAGACTTTGTCACACAACGGAAAATTCCTTAGAAAACTTTAATTACGTGTGAATTCCACCCATACTGATACGAGCATTGATTGTACCTATGTTATATATTTTCGCGTTCTCAGATACGGTTCTAACGATTTTGATAAGAAACACGGAATAGAGATTTTTTGGTCAATAATTTGTTCAAAACAAGTGTCTTTGTCCCAGGTATTAAGGTGGTAGGATTAGTACGATTATCAATTCGATACATTTATACACTTTCTCAATCAAAACCACCTAGTCCAAAGTAGACTCGGCGGCGCGATCCGTTGGCACTGAAATTGCATTTTTAATCAGCTATCTCCCTCACTCGTCCCGCGGGGGCCGACCCGGTGGCCTGAGACGGCACTAATCAGGCTCCCGGTTAGTTGGTATCGGGGAATAGGATACCTGACTTATTTACTAGAGGTTTATTTGTGGCTCGGTTCGTCTGTGGTTGTTAGGGGTATTTATTACGCATGCGCTATTAACTTGTAATGTTTGTGAGTTTGTTGAGGTCAAATCTTGCAAACTGAATTAGAACCACTTCCTGGTGTTCGATTGAACTGAAATTTGGTATACCTATGCAACTTTGGCGACAATGCAAATATGGTACCATGACGCTGGTCTAATGGATGATACAGTTGGAATCACATAAAGTTTGTTTCTCCATACTAGGTATTCCCAGTGTTTGTTTTTCACTTGTATGGAAAAATGAACTATATGTTTTTTTTTTATCAGAAATGGGTTTGCGTTTGACCTCAGTCTCATCTGATGTTTAGTGACGACGAGGTCGAAGATGGTACACGCTTACCCAGAAAATGCCTATTCAACAATCTGGCAAATGGTTTTAAAAACTTCGCTGATTCGTAATTATTATAATAATGTAAGATACCACTGATAAACTTCTGAAATAAAACATGAAATTAAGGAGTTTTCGTCGTCCGTCGTTCGCCGTTCGTCGACAAGGGAAAATTACAAATTCTGATTAGAATGATCAATATCTCCGAAACTAGTAAAAATCGCTGAACATACATGGGGGTGTTTTTAGTAGCCCTGGGGTTGACCTATTTGACACTAGCGAGCCGACACCCTGTATACACTAGTAGATACATATATTATACACCCTTAAAACATTACCACTTATATATAAGCAGTCGGTTAAAAAACATCGCTACCCTTTACAATCATTTTCCACGGGTGTGAACATAATATAACCTAAGTTTAAAAAAAACACTTAAATCCCATTTTATCGCACAGCGAAAAGTTTTCGGTCCTAAGCCACATTATCGGCGTCCAACGAACGGGCGATAAAAATGGCATCGGAACGGGTTGTCGACTCGTGAAATTGTAAACCTTTATCGCCTAGGGCGGGATTTGTGCCTCGAGGTGTGCGGTGCGGCGGCGGTGCGGGCGGGGAGCGTTTAAAAGTCACTGTAAAGAAGCATTATCATGCTCAGCGCCAATGACACGCCTAGTGTGTTCAAATTGATTACTATTGCTAGTTAGTGGCGGTACAATCAGTGCCGCGTTCCAAAATCAACTTCAAATTGAGTTCTTGCCTTTGGATATCTTAAAAATATGTAGCGATTATATAAACTCTTTATTGCGTTAACAAATTAATAATGTATACAGAAAAGAAACATCATGCTTTTAATTTTTAATATTTTCCTTTTGACTGTTAGTTTGAGAGCTAACAATTGTTACGTATGTCATTTCAAATTACAAACAAATCAGCAAAATAAGAAATCCTCAGGATCTCGCTGCACGGTTCGTAACAATTCTCTGAAATTGGGTTCAGAGGACTTTTTAGAAACCAGTATAATAATTGGACTATTTGCATTGACTGGTTGATTGATTAATTCATTTACATAAGAAATATAAATTTACACGTTATTAAGAGAAGTTAATATTTATATAGTCCCGCTGACACTGGCACCCATGCCAACGGGGTCACCGTTTGGGGTTAACGCACTTTGATTCTTTTCGATAATCACTCGCTAATGCACTGTTCCCTGAGTACCTATTGCGAATAATCCAGGTGAGGGTTGAAGACAAAACCGGTTCAAATTAACTGGATTAACAGTGTAACAATGAGATTTTATGTTGGGATTCCTTCACGGCCGTTTATGTATTCAATATATGTTGGTTATTGTTTGATATACACAAGGTGAAATAAAATTCAGGGTCCAAATTTTGGGAATTAAATCAGTAACTCATACTGACCAATTTTCACTATAGGACCAACCACCAAATCGCGAAAAATAATCGATCCCAATTTGGCTAGTCAGCTGGCGATGTTTTGTATGGGAGGGTCGATTTTTTTTTCGCGATTTCGGGGTTGGTCCCATAGTGAAAGTCAGTCAGTATGACCCTGCATATATGTAATATTTGTGAATTTGATCCTGCATATATGTTATATTTATTGTATGTTATCAAACAATTAAAGTACCTGTTTTTACAACCTTTTATTTAACTTGCAATGTTCGTATGTTGTATGTATGTAAGTTGTCCGTTTCAAAATTTGCAAGCAAGATGTGAACCTCTTCCCAGTGTCCGTTTGAGGTAAAATTTGGAAAACGTATGTAAACCCGATAACAATGCAATATTACCTATGGTGTTATAGATAGGGAGGGAGGGATACGCTTATTTAAACTATCGCGGTTATTATTAATAATAATAAAGTTAATAAAACGGACTCTTACCACGGTTTACATGTTTAACATGTTCCCATCTGGACATAGGCCTCCCCCGAGGATCTTAACGACGAAGTGTAGGCAACTACCACCATAAGGTGGGTCGAGGATGTGATAAATTCAATGACTGCGAGACACTAAATTTAATATGATGAAAAAGTTTGACTGCGTAACCCTAATAACATTCTAAAATCGAACGCACCCAAACTTGCGATTCTAAGAGAACACCCTAGCGAGATAACAAACAGTCCAAAACTAATACTGAATTAAATTCTAAACTAGCCTTTAGTTCCTAAACAAACCTGTACACCGTCCACAACAGAATGCACATAATGTGTATGAATCTAATATCATTATACTACCTTTTCGATTCGGCTGTGTAGTTCAGTTAGAACCGGCTGAATCTTTCCGGCCCATTACTCCCTAAAGTTAGTAATGCCTGTTAATTTATATTGCAATTCCTGTGAGCACTTGCAATACCACTGCTCGTATTTATTCAGGAATGAGTTACGATTAAATATGATATTTGCATTGTAAATTTGATTGCAATTGCAGCGTGCAGTCAATGCAAATGACAGTTTACATTAAACTTTTCTTAGTCCGAGCATACGATAAGGAAATGAAAATGTTATAAGCTACTTTCCAAACTTGTGCGAACTCTTTTCAGAGGTAGTTGCTTTCGATTGATCTACCGATTCTCATGAACTACCGCTAAAATTCAAACTTTCAAATAAACTTATTGAAATAGGTTCCTCCAGTCGGGCAATGAAATCATCTTTTTTGAGTGGGCAGTTATAAATAAAAACTACTTACTCTTACTTTAGTCTCTTCCAAAAATCTTGACCTCGCCTATTGATGTTTAAAACCTCTGGCTACCGTCTAGAATCCTCAAAAATCATAGTCATTTCTTGGTTACCTAAACTAATTTCGGTTTTCTAACGCTTAGTTTAAATCCAAAAAATAACCATCAGCCTGTGCAATACGAAAGCTATTGGATAGTTGTTAACTTAGTGAATACACCGTGCTTCTGTTGCTAAGTGAGACTATTGCAATCTGCTTTACAATTATGGGCAATATTTTCTGTTTGGTAAAGTCAGCATCAAATAGACAGGAGCAGCGAAATTGACCAAATGGGTCATTCTCACGAGCGTTTCAGCCGCCGTCACAACAGTGGTCGCATTATTGACGGCTTCGGGCTTCCCTGTAGATTCGAATGTCATTTGCGGCTATTCTGTAGAATGCAGAGCCGCCGCTTACAATTCTTATCAATAGCTTTTCCTTCGAAAATCGTCGATTTTGTAGCCACGGATGTGACGGGCGGTTGAAACGATATGAGAATTACCCAAATATATCGCAACACATCTTTATTACTATAGGAATAAGGATGTGTTCAAAGACAAAATTATTGACGGAAATGTCTTAAAAAATAATATCGAGAAACCAAATTGTTTGTTGTCTAAGTGCATTGTTTTCCCCAACACAACACACTTGGCGATCAACAACTTTTTCAATTTCCCGCTAAAATAGGGAAGCCTCGGCCATCAAACGATAAATGATTATAACTATGACGCGAGAGGAAGCGCCCCGGCGTCGTAATGAGAAATAACGCTAAAAAACGGCAGGAAACTCGGCTTCCTTTGCCTTTTTGCTCATCTTATTGATTAAAAAAGTTTCTTAATCATATTTCCACGGAGCGAGATAGTTGCCCGGTATCGGAGAGGCGAGCAATTTGAGTTTTTCGATTGATGTTTAATTTGGAAGTTGTTTTGGTGTTGTTGAATTCTTCTACGTTCTGAAATTTCGCGTGGTGAGAGATTTTTTTTGCTTTCAAACGCGTGTTGACCACTCCGTTACAAGGATAATTTTAAATTAAATTTGATTTATTTTATTCGAAATTCTTCTCTAACAACGTCATGTAAATTTAACTTGTTCAATGCCAATGACGGATATATATCCGCCATGATTGACAGCGTAAAATAGACTGGAGTGTCTGTTAGGTAAGGTTGACATTAGTTTTGGTTTCCAGTTGTCGTTAGCGTGTGAGTGACGACTTTTGAATTTGACATGGCATAATCATCTCCATGTACCTGAAATCCTTTACAAAGAAACCAGTTACTTTTTCTCACCAATGTAGTTCAACCGAGATCCTAATTTGTCTGTAATTTCAGACCCTGCACCTACTCTCGCCGCCTCAGTTCCCAGTGGAACGCATCACCAGCAGTGGCTGCGGAGGGCGTGTGTGCGTGTGGGGCTCCCGAGGAGTCACCGTAGTGGAACTGCCGTCACGATGGGGCCGAGGTGGGCTCTTCGATGCTGGGAACAAGACTGTTCTGTGCAAGTAAGTGGCTTCTTTGATGGAATTGCAGAGGGAGCAGTTGTCAGAGTCCTTGGTTGGAACGGATATAGGTTAGTAGCATAGGGGCTCTTCAAGATTCACCGTAGTGGAGCTTCGGCGGATCGTGGTGGGCTTTTCGACGTTCGGGACAAGACTGTTCTGTGCAAGTTAAGAAAGCTTGCCCGTTAAACTACGGCATACATAAAATGATGGGTCCCTGACTTTGGAACTTCTATCACAATGTGATTGAGGTGGGCTCTTCGACGCTGGTAACAAGACTGTTCTGTTCAAGTAAATGGCTACCTTCTTTTTTGGAAGCTTTCATGAAGCAGAGGTAGCAGCCTGCAGGGTGCTTGGTTGGACGGGTAGCCTAACGGTTAAAGCGTGGGGGCTCTCGAGAAATAGGCTTATATATGCTAAAATAGGAATATGGTATTCGTCCTCTTTGATGCTGGTAATAACTAAGAATAATGTGCAAGCAAGTAGCTTCCTGAACCTATAATGTTTTAGTGGGTGCATTTGTACGGAGTATTTGTACAAATGGGTGCAGTTGAGTTGCTATCTTTGAAAAAGTGTTGACGAGATCTCTTTTGGTGATCTGTCAATAATAAGCTTTATCAATGTTACGAACCTATAGATCATTTCCATCACAGTTCTTGTGACCGATGCGTTGTAAGTCAAAACAAATCAAACCTTAAATATACTCATAATATAACCAAATATCTTAATTATTAATCCTCTCCACCAACTTTTACAAAGCTTCATCAAACGAGAGATCCCAATAACCCCCATTATTATGCATCATAATAAACTTACCCAATTCATTCCGCCTTAACCTCTTTCGCTAAACGCGTGGATCTAATAACGGCTGATAAGTTCGCGGGGAAGCCGGCACGTAAGCATCGTGTATTTTCTACTATCACGGTAAATTTTGTTACCTATTAAGCTCCTCGAAGCGGCTATAATGTTAGCCTGAGGTAACGATTAAGACAAAGAATATTGTTTACCGCGCACGTCCGGCGCAGACGCACCAGCGCGGTACAACTTGTGTTTCGAAGGAAATAATGAATAGACAGTTACCCTTTTCTAACCTAAAAAAGCAGTTTCTCTATGCTAACACTTTGGGGTTTAAATAAGTGTTTATCCAAAAGTTGTCATTTTCTTCAGTCATAATGAAATCTTATGTTAAATGTTTTATTGTCTATGGTTCTTAACGTTTTCTCAACGTGGTTAGGGCGATGTTTATTAAATAATACATGTGATAACGTAGAAATTAACGAGTAACTGGTGGCGCTTTATCGGATATTGTGAATAAACGTGGTGATACTACCTTTTAGCTATGTGCGTGCGCAGATAGCTACGTGCTACGCGCTACCTCTACGCCGTAGGCATCTATGTACTTCGTAGCACACGAAGCTGATTTATGCAACTAATTTAATAAGCACGGTTGCTTTGAAAAGTACGTAGCTTCAAGTATCTATATTTTTCCGAATCCATCTTTACATCTCTTTTCTGCAAACCTCTCTGATGCAGCCCCCTTGAATGCTAAAACGTACCTCTAACAATTTAACTTATCTCGAGTCTTCCGGCGCTCAAGTCACCACTCTTTTGTACATGTTATTAGGCGGCTATATCTCTCGATTTGCATATTTCCGCAGTAAAATTAATTCGAAGATTTGCCCGCATCCACCATCCAGACGTCTTGGGGGGGTTTGGATTTGTGCATTACGGATTTGGGGGGTTTCGGTTTTTGATTGAGGCTTTTGAGGGTATTTAATTCAATGTGACGTCGTTAGGTCAGAATGGAATGTAATGAAAAATTATGCTCTTTCTTTCTTGACTTTTTTCCAAATTTAAATTCCAGAGTACTTAGAAAGTTAGTTTTTTTTCTTCCATCGTGTATAAAATTTGCGAAAATATGTTTTTAATTTGTCGTTTTTTTTTCGTAAAAACGTAGCAGCGAATTAACGAGATGTTAAAGTCGGAGAGTTAAACCTCTTTGCCTTTTCAATTTAGCAATAACTTAGTCGCTTTATCGTTTCGTTGGCGTACGTGCGCGTAAGCATGTACGGTCGATGTCAAAGATATATTTTAATTTTTTTCACCTAACTCCATTGAAATAATACCAAAACTAGTTCTACTCGGACGAATTCGCTGTTAAACGTTATTTGTACTGTCGTGAGTCATTATTAGAACAAAATGAACACTGATTACGGCGTACTCTTAGTCAAGAAAAGGCCCGACACGATTCGGACTACGAGTCAGTCGTGAAGGCATCATGCCTCCAACATGTTTGGCTCTGTCCTGACTAACGTGAGTAGCCGCACCAGTGTTTATTTGATCCTAAACGCTATTTATTAATAATAGTGAGTTATAAAAGTGGTAACGGCGGTAATCCCATACTGACGCTTCGCGATAATGCTCACTACGCGGTATTAATCCCCACAACTAATATTAGCAATAAACAGCCCCTTCAGGGTAATTATGCTAAGATGTTTCGGAGTTGGCGTCTGCTGCACGGATTTGAGTTTAACGGTGAGCGTGCAGAGTGAGGGTACCTTCACATGTGTCCACATCCGATTCTTTGCGGGAACTGTTTTTTGTGGGATCCGATTTAGTGGTAACAGTATTTCAACGCACGCGTTCACACAAGCGTACGGTTGCAGTTGCAAATGTGTGAACCGTGGAATACGCGATAAACGACATCTACGCGGACGTAGTCGCGGGCAAAAGTTAGTAGGCTATATTTATACTTATTTTACTGAAGCGAAGCGGGGGCGGGTCGCTAGTTTCCATTAATTATAAAATAATGTTAATTATTTTTTTACCTGCAAGGCGGGCAAGCAAGTTGTACACTATGCCCAATTTCAATTTTATAGAAAAAAAAAAGAAAGAAAAGAATATTCGACACAACATTGGACGCATTAAATATAGCTTCTTCTTGCATAACTTTTGTAGTTGCTGAAAAAACAAGTGTGCCATACACACAGAGACACCAAAGTCTCGCCACAAGACTGCAAGGGTTATTTTTTTACCGTTTTGGTACTGAACCCTAATTAATTATAACCTTATAAACATCTCGTAATATTTATATTTTATTTTATTTACATCTCGGCAACCGTCAGCGTACGCGCACGGCGCGTATTTCTTTGATAACCCGTTATCGCGCAGTGCATTACCTTATGAATCTTGTGACGGTGCAATGGGATTTTAAAATCATATTATTTCGTGGTATCGTAAATATGGTCATTATAAAATCGTCCAATCTAACAGACGCATATTAAACTAGACAAGTAGAAGTTTAACATCACGAATTACGCCTGTTACAGGGCTTACAGGGGTCATCCTAAATCGATCCAGGTATGTTTTTAAATCTTCTAGCACGAATTTTTTGTTAGAATGAAAACACCCTACTAACCATAATTACGTGACGTCAAATTATAAAGAAAATTTGCGACAACATTCTTTGATAATTTGACAATTAAAATGGTAATAAAATGACCATCACCACAATAAATAATTGTATCGGCCGACCTAATGTAGGAAATGTTTACCTGTAATGTAATTATATGGCAAATAAAATATATCTGACTAGTTTTTGCCCGTGACCCCGTCCGCGTTATCCGCTATTTCCTCGGGAACTGTCCAATTTTATTCGATAAAAATGTAACATGTGTCCTTCGCCAGGGTACCTCATTTCTCTTATCCAAATTTCATAGAAATCGGTCGGTCTGTTGTCGTGAAAAGATAACAAAGAAACAAACAGAGCTATTTATGATGCAACCAAACTAAGTTTTCACCGTAGATTTTCGGTTTCATACAAGCCAAATACTTGAATTCAGGCCGACTCTATTTATTAACCATTACCCTTCCTTTGCTTCGCCGTAGTCGGGTAAAAAGATGTATAAAATCGTGATAAACTAAAGTCGGTAATACGATCACTGTAGTTACAAGGATGCGGAAGAATCCCAACACGGCAACAATGCCCGAACTTCCCCTGTTTGAACAGGCTCTGTTTGGCCACCGTCTGCGACAATATCCTTTAATTGCGCTCTCTATTATTTTATATTAAAGGAATCGATTTTAAGACGTTTTCAGTTTTAAGCTTAAGATGTTGTAATTACGTGATAAGGGATTAAGGAGGTACAATGCATGGACATTTAAAAACCATTTCGAGGTATAGGCTATCCCCCATTACTCCCGTACAATTTTCAATACATACTTGATCCTCTCGACAAGTCTTTCGTCTCTCTGACATTCTTTGAATATTTTTTTACAATGAAAGGTTTCAACACATCTGAACAGTGGGACATTTATACTAGAAAAGATAATAATAATCTGATTAAAGTGGATTATTTTTTAGGTGTTTTCCAATTAATTAATACAATTCTTATGCGAGTGTATATGTATTAATACAGATGTTTTCTTGCTTCATCTTTTTTTACCATAACATTTTCGAAGATGTGTTTAAGATGTTGAATAATAAGCATGAAAATACCTTCCTAGATTCAAGTTTATCGTTTTAGTTTAATGTGGTATTTTATGGCAATCTTTAAAAATCTCTGAACCTAGAACGAACTTTAAATCCAATCAGTACTCATTAAAAGTTCTTATTACTTAGCTATCCTGTTAATTAGAGTGCTTGGGATTACTATATTTTGTCCTCTTTCCCTTTTAACTCGTACTGGACGTAATTATCTTTAATTTTCCTACGTCCTGGATAATCCAGGTTGCTTTGCTATTTTTGTATTTACGCCATTCGTGTTTCAGTATCTGCTATTTCTTTTGTGCATTCAGTGTCACATACTAAAGAAGCAAAAAGTGATTTGAAATTGTGAAGCAGTAGCATTAAACAAAAAGGCACTTCGATCAATTTTCGGAAAGCTGTTTATGCATCGCTTTTTACTGGTAACGGTCGCCTTACCTGTCATACATCTTTAACATTTTATCATAAAATGTGTATCGTAGTTATGTCAGCTGAAAGACGTCCGCTGTTGAACATAAGCGCAAAGATTATTCCAGTTAATCAAAAAGCACAATTTCAAAATATATGATCCCATTACCCTGTCAGACACTCTAAATGTTTAATTTACTGCCTAATTTTACTTTGTTTGGCTTTTACACACTTTACCCCAAATATAAAAACTATCACTTCATCATTCAACAACAACAAAATGGCGCCCAACACCAAAACAAAAACAAACGATCAATAAATAGTGATACCCCGTAATCCTTTGACCGCAGCATTCCGAACCCAACCGAATCATCCTGTAAGACTCAATTACTGGCTCACCCTGATTTACCCACGACACGACCAATTTGTAAACGGTGTCCGATCGGAGGAAACTATACCTCTAACAATGAACCACCAAACAGGACTACATTACGAAGCCGCACGGTTGGAATTGCTATGTCTATTGGAAGCGTCACCTTCCAAGTCGATCTTGTCTAGTCATGCGAGTGATGACCACCGATAATCCAAACGTTCAACGAACTTGAACTCTCTGCTGTATTTCTCATGGTCGCCTTGAGATTGTGTTCTGTGGTGATATAGGACGGTACGAGCGAACCCCAATTATAGGCCACAAACTATTTTATCTAACACCCGTGTGACAACACTAATCTTATTAGAATCTATTGGAATTGGTTTGGGCGAGACGGAAGGACCTTTGTTAATTATTGGTGGTTACATGTTTTAATTGCTTGAGTTAATTCATTTGGTTTTTGGAGGGATTAAAATTGTTAAATGAACTAAGTAATTATGAACGAAAATTTTTAAGAGACTTTTGAGAATGTTATCAATCTCTCAAGTCTATTTTAAAGTTTGGATGTAGAACATTTATATAATTTTAAGCCCAGACCATGATCCTTACTTATCAACCTATTCATGCAAAAATGTGTTTGTTTGGTAAGGTTTAGAACTCGAATCTTTTGAAATCTATCGATCCATCCTTCAACATGTATTAATTACCGGTTTTGTCCAAAACAATTGTATTCTTAAGTGAATTAATGATATAGTTAATCGCTTTTTCCTTTAACAGCAATAAAGAACATTCAAATTCTGGATCGAAAAGTACTTGTCCAAAATGAATTAATTCAAAATATCATAATTAATTCCAACTCTACCGTTTTCGCCACCCCCTTTTAGATTGATTTGTGCCTAAGGATCCCCGATCCGGGTTCTTAAACCAATTTGGCTTAATCCAGGATTCGAACCGACGCCTTCGCCCCTGTCGTATAAACAAACTCACATAAATCTTTATCTTATCTGATCTTTAATTCCTTATTGGGTTTATCTTTCGGTCAGAACTCTTTTGAGCTCCTTTCACATAAATCGCTTTTGGGTTTGATTTTTAATTTAAGTTGCTTTTTTTTGGATCTTTGTTAATTATGTTTTTTGAAAACTTTGTTAAATTAGGAATTTATTTTTATTTCCATATTTACATAGGTATCGAAAACTTGCGTGCATACAAATGTAATTCTAAAAGAGAGCGTCTGATTGACTTGATACAGATATAAGTTAACAGTAAAAGAGTGACATACACTTTCAATCCAGAAAATTAGGCAGTTGGTGGGTTAGAAACATAAAAGTATTCACGGGCAACAGCTAGTAAGTAGACGGTTAGAATTTAGAAATAGTGGATAATGGATATTTTCCTGAATACCTACTCCTCCTCCTCTCCTTGGTTATTTATAGAACCTTCCTTTGGTTCATCATTTCTAACGTAACGCAATACCTATGCATAAAATATCATGCAAGATAATTTTATCTAAGCTCCTTCTTTCATAATTAATTAAAAACTACTAACCCAGTTGTACTTTTCTGTTAAATGAAAAAAAAATGCATAATTACTCTCGCGTCCAAGGTAAATTAAGTTAATTCTTGTACGTACATATATGAAAAAGTATTTATTTCACGCTTTGTTCACGGTGTTCTCGAATAGTTTTATGGTTATTTAAGTATTCCAGTTTTTATCATTTTGTTCCTTTTGATTTTAATTGGCAGTATACAGGTGCAGCACTTTTGGCTTGCCGTTTGCGTGAATCATACTTTGTTTTTTCTTATTAATCACAAATGGGTTTGTAAGTTAAGCAAGTTTTACGAAATTATATATAAATTCACTAACGGGTCCGCTTTGATTATATCTAAATGTAGATAAACATGTCCAAAATTACGTCAACGGCAAACCTGACTTTATATTGACGTTTTAAATCTAATATTTTGGCACGTCTAAATGCAAATATTAAAATTTCAAATTCTCTTTCTATTCTGAACTACCAGTTTACCATTTTTTATGATTACCTTTTTATTAAGTTTATTATAGGCAACTGACTAAACAGTTGTGGACCCTTTAGGACTTAAGTTTTAAACTTGGGTTTTACATTTTATCTTTTGCACTTAAAGTACACCTTTAACATTAGGATTCTAATTATTGGCAATCACAAAATCCAAAGGAATTATTCAAAAGCCTATTTCAATAGTATTTACTTAACTAATAAGCCAATCATAATATTACTAAGGTTTAAACAGTACGAACCAAGTATATCAAGAGGCCAATATGTAAATAAGTTTGTTTAGGATGGCCAGTGGTCAGCAAACAACTATGTGGGTGTATACTCAACGGTAGATTATGACATCTTACATGTAATCACGAGAACCGTTTGTCTGGTACAGTTTACTTTGCTTCTGTTGACTTTGGTAGAATTTTGACTTCTTTTATTGGTATGCATGTACGTAAACTTTATTGCATCAATTAAGAAATATGCATTTATGCATATTACTTATTATTGATATGTTGACTTAATGATATCTTTATGGAATTAACGTTATTTCATACCTTTTCCCGTATAACACAAAGCATAGCATGTGGAAGCCGAACGGTTAAAATATTGCTAAGACGAATGCTTTCAAAACGCTGTCCTATATTAATTTAGAATGTAAAAACTAGAATTCGACGAGGAATAATGTTAAAATAACTTTTTATCTGTTACCGCTAACCTTAAGTATAAAAACCTTTGTCAACTACTTAACGACAAGGTTATTTTCAAAAGAGACTTAACCTAACCGATGTCATCGTCCTCCATTAACTAACCCTTTTAGGTGTCAACCTCCAATAAAACTTCCCTCTACTTCCACACGGCACCCTTATTACCGATTCCTACCAGATGTCTTCCACCCTTTATTGTTTTATCCGGTAAAACATCGAAAAATACCTTCCAACTTTTCAAAGAATTTCTCACGCCCCAATTTGAGTGCCTTAATCGACCCCTATTGAACGTACACCGCAGCGATTTGCGGGTAGATCACACAAAGAATCCCTTTTTTATCCCTTTACCTTGGGGAGGACCCCTCAGCCACTGGACTGCATTACCGGTATCGATGCCAAATTAGGGTTGTCGATTCTTGTAAAGGTTAAAAAGGGATTTGGTGTCACTTGTAAGGAGGGGACCCCCTTATTGAATTTTTCCTCTTTAAGATTCACGTCTTGGCTTCCTTGGATGTCGGACCCTTTTTCCGATTGGCAAGCTTCTGTCTGTTTGAGCTTTTTAAGTCGTAATGTTTTATTGCAATATTTATAAATATGCCTTGAAATCTTCAAGCATGAAGGACCTAGCCGAATTCCGACATTTTTGTAACTTCCATTTATTTCCGCTCTGTTCATTTTAGATAGCAATGGGCAATAAAAAGCCCTTTGGATAGTGTCCCGCAATTAACGTGCACACAATCCGGCTGCGAATTCCGATCTCGCGGGTCTAAACGAAAAACAACCGAGCCATCCGAAAGGGTATGTGATGAAAAAGGCATAATGTCCACATACACTTGAGGAGTAGCAATGAAATTACAAGCGGCAGCCGCGGCCGGTGCGCGTAATATCATTCCACACGAGTCTTGAAAACGAAATTAAATTTTGCATGAAATGAAACAAAATACAAAGAAACTGGCCGAACAAAGGCAAAGTGGCGCCCACTGTGGGGCCGCGGTTAGTTAGCCGCCGACCCGACTTATCGCGGTCCGCCCGTGTGTAATTTGTTTCTAATCATATTACATTTTTTATTTTGGTGTCTTCCTTTGTTAGGGCGTCGATTCACTGAGAATATGGGTGTTTTCATAGGAAAATAATAATTATATTTGTTCGTCGCGATTATTCGGTCGATTGATCAGTATCTTTTTTGTCACATAATTTTTAATGATGATTTCGTGTTTTTGAGAGGAGTTCTTTTTCTTATCTGTTATAAGCCTACTCTATCGCAGTTTACCAATAAGAGTTTACTTACCTACTCCAAATAGCTCTTCACTTAGATTACGTGATTATAACAAATATGGTAATATTATTTCTTCGCTAAGGTCTGGTTACGTGCCTTATAAATAAACATGATTTACCTTCCCTATATTTAAAATAATTAACCCTTAGGTACTTGCTAATGTATTCTACATTTTCTATAGCCAATTTTTCACCCAAATGGCCGAGTACAGAACTAGGCTCGGCCACTGTCCATTATTAATCACACTCTACGTCGGGTTAATTAGGTCTTTTCATAATACAAACGGTTTCTGAATCCCTCTCGAAAATGTACGCAGTCATAAATACATACGCAGTGATCTCCGAAAATTTCAGTTTTCGGCAACCGGCTTAATAATTCATAATGTAGGCGCCGGTGAGCAAAAACGAATTTTCTAATGTGTATGGAACTTAGTCCCGCCCTCGCCGCTGGCAAAATAATTAAAGCATAGCATTAAAAATTCTTCCAGAGAGCACTGGTCGGGCCGGATATGTGATAATATTAATACGAGCCGGGCTTTGCGTTCTTAGATATTCGTTTGCACTCGAAACGTTGCGATGCATGCGAGCATTGGATGGGTGCGAGTATTTCCCATTTGTGATTATTACTCGTGTAATCTCCACTGCTTTTTGTTTGTATGGTTTATTTTGCATGTTACTTTGTTGCGATTTGATGAATAATGAACCTAGTGCTATATAATGTATACTTTCAGCAATCTTTTTGTGGTGGACCTTGAGTCTGTCCGAATCGCTATCACCATCTTATCCTTTAATGTGCCGCCGCCAAGCAGCAATGTTCTCATTGTTGTGTTCCGGTGTAGTGATGAGACAGCCGCTGAAATGACTAGCATAGAGGCATTCAATCTTAGTCCTCAGGGTTGGCAATGTATTTGCAGCCTTGGAACTGTAGTGTTAAGATTACAAATGTCTATATGTCTTCGGGTGGCCTGTGTGCTCGTTTACCTTTTCTATGCTATAACGGCCGCACTCAGAGAGGTCAATTAAGTTTTAAGTTTCATTAAAGTAGCAGCTGTCACTTTCTTTGCTATAGCAATAGAATAAGACGTAGCAACTTAAATTAAACTTGAAAATTAATTGACGTCTCTGAGTGCGGCAGTAAGTAAAGGAAATTTTAAATGACAGGATTCCATGTCCTTCTCTAGTCTTGTCATGAAAGAAGAAGGAAGCAGTGGACCTATACGGTCAACTAAGTTTGTAATTGTAAATAGATCGTGTTACTCTCCGTTTTGAATTGAATACATTTGTAAGTGTTATATAGTAATCGTGCAGAACTACGCAGATATTTTATATTATAATAAAAATAATTTACAGTTTTTTTCCTTGTTTCTTTTGAATAAATGGTTAATGATGAGTTTAAAAAAAAAAATTACGGTTTCATATAATACTAGAATGAGTAGTTTCATTGTCATAAGTTAAAACTATTTATAAAAACCGGACAAGTGCGAGTCGGACTCGTGTGTAACATGGTTCGCATCAAAACTATTTCCCAATTTTGATTGTTTAGTAATATATAAGTATGTAAGTTTGTATGTATGTAAACTCTTTATTGCACAAAAACAGGTTGACAAATTAATATGTACACAGAAAAGAAATTAAAATAATGTATAAAGGCGAAGGAGATGAAGTATTAATATTCCAACGCAACGAGTAGGGTTCCGTTTTTCAGTATTTGGTACGGAACCCTAAAAATTACTGACTGAAATGTCGAGTTTCTTGCAGCGCTTGTTCTCAGTAGAGGTCTCCTCTTGGCAAGCACTGGTAGATTTTGACGTGCAAAATTGCCCGTGCATTTTATTCAGTAAGTAGGCCTTCCTGAATAAATATTTTTTTCTTTTTTTTTATCATGCATATTGATTTTTTCTCGCCCTGATAGGGCATTAACAAATTGTGTCTATTCCATTTTTACATTTTTATCAATTTTTCATTTAGAATTCTAAACTACATCTCTAATTAATATGCAACATATTTCTAACTCTTTTAATTTCAATATTGAAATTCTCGAATTCAGAAATGAGAGAATCGTTACTTTTTGGCTCGTCGGAGCTCGTGCACGCTCCAATGAATATGTATGACTACGCCGCTCCGCTAAGTTTTATTATACGTTAAAATACGAATTACTATGTTATTCGATAAGTCTGGTTTTCGTTGATTCAGCTACAGTTTCTCTGAATATTGGCATGTTTGTAATTTTTTCATGTTATTCTTTGACCTATTCTTCATTAACGGCATTTTTATTTGGAAGCGCACTGTTTTGTATGTTAGCTTCTATCAATTTGCTCAACTGTAGTGTATATTTTACCTTATGATTGTAGTGTAAAAAGTCTTACAATATATTTGTTATTTCTAATGTTTTCAGTGATATCTTCTTGAGGATCACTGAAAATTTTATTTAATGTTTTATTTAATTTATTCGTATATTTTTGTCTGCTGATGCTTTATTTAAAATAAATAGCTGTTTCCCTTTAAAGTCATAGCCATATTTATATATTGCTTCATGTTGCTTTATGCTGTACAATTTTAGGTTAGCATCTAACCTCATAAGACAAGTAAGGATGACCACTACAATCTAAAGTATATCCCGAGTTCCTTTTCTAAACGTGGAAGGTAGTTAAGACGGGCATCCTAAAGTAAAGAGACGTATGGAATGGCTCTCTAGATTTACTGTTATTCGCTACCGGCTCTCACTTCTACGTACTGAGTACTACTGCCTCGCTATAACCGATGGTACGTTATTAAAATGAGGTAGATGCGTTATACGCGCTCAGAAAATGGCACTATAAAGGCCATATTAATAAACTTACCTTGAAGAACTGTTTTCTATGGATTGACGTTTACTTTGACGTATCTTGAGACGGGGATCAGAGTTGAGATGAGTTTATTAATACGGCCCTTAGTCTTCTCGCTTCTCACGCCACTATGGCTAGCACAATTTTTCCCCGACTCGTTTCTTCTGATGTCCCTATCCAACTGTTAAAAAAGTACATGTGTAGCCGCTCTGTTTTGAATGTCGCCTTAAGTCGATTTGTAGCATTGTTCTCGCATTTCAACCTGTCACCGCAGGCCGCAAAAGCCGCATCTTGCAGACGTAGTCGCTCCTGCGCGCGACAAATTTGCGCCTTAGCTCTAGCGGCAACCCTGCCCGCGACTGCACCGCGGCTTGAGTGACAGCCCTGAGCCTTGGTCTCCTGTTTACGTTATTGGCCGCCCACAGCGTCACGCCGGACGCTACGTCAGGATGCCATCAAGTGGCGGTGGTATATTGTGAAGTTTAATGATTTTGAAACAAAAACAGAAACATTTATTCGACGATCAAAAGAAAAAAAAAAAGATTAAAGATTATGAAAAGAATGGCAACACACACAGATACCAAAATTAAACAGTAACGGTGCAGTTACACGGGCAACCCTTCGAGCAATAATTGCCCGTCGACCATAGCTTCTCCTACTCTCATTTTGAAAGCCAAAAGGACGTTAAGGTTAACACTCTATGTAGGTCTGTATGTGAACAAAAATGAAATGTTTCTTTTTAGTTTCTGAAGTGTTAAATTTTAAATAAATGGAGTATCATACGATTTGTGGTGATCGTGCTAGGGTACATAATAATAATAGGCCGGCAATCTGTTTTTAATTTTTGAATTATTATTAAATTGCTACTTTAATTGTACTTCTGCTACTAATGCAGTTACGGAGTTTGACGGAGCACATGATGTCGTTCCAAAATATCGCTCTTACTTTAGACTTTGCCTTCCAGGCTTGCGGCGTTCGCATTTCCGAACATACACGAATATTGCCGAGGCGAGGTGTTAGCCAATAGCAATAGATCAAAGGAACGTAGATCGAGCGATCGATGCCTCCGATCCCGCCGTTACACGTCTAGCTCGTGACCGTCGCCCCTTTCGAATACGCTTTTATAATTATAAGAATAGTTCCGCGATACAAATACAGTCAGGAATATAAAAAATGTATACCTACCCTGAGGACTAAGATTGAATGCCTCTATGCTAGTTATTTCAGCGGCTATCTTATCACCACACCGGAACACAACAATGCGAACATTACTGCTTGGCGGCGCTACATTAAAGAATAAGATGGTGTTAGAGATTCGGACAGACTCAAGGTTCACCACAAGAAGATTGCTGAAAGTATACATTATATAACACTAGGTTCATTACCTATATTGCTGACTATATTATATTTGACTTAGTACTGATAAATATGTATGGAAAACACGGATTCTGAAATCAGCGTGTTTGAAACGAAGTTTTCCGCCAATTTTTTGGCAACTTTACATAATATTGACGTCAAAAAATTCAAAATTTCGTCAATAATGAGTCTAATGAATTTCACATTTGTAATTTTTAATATACAATTCAAAATAATATATAAAAAGGTAAGAACAATGTATTTCTAACTGTTATATCAAGGACCATCTTAACCATGTGTATAAAATCTGGTCCGAGAACCTGCGAAATCGGGATTGCACTTAGAAGATCCACCTGATCCACCGCAAGATTACTTGGTACAACCACATTTTTCCATACCACTAAAATATGTATCTGTAATTGATAGCAGCACATATATGTTTATAATATTAATTGATTAATTCCTTGTGCTATTGCACTTTAATTTCGTATTTTCGTTCTTTTTACGCCCAGCAACCTGACACCGCCACTACAAAGCACCGAAACACCTAGCTCGTTCATTAAAGGGCCAGCGGAGGGTGAGCCTTATCCAATATTTATTAACTTATTATCAAAGAAAATCGTATAATTAACACCATCGCAGCTCCCTCCCCCACGCGCGCCGGAACGTACTGAGTAGTATCTTGGGGCAGACGCGACACGGTTAAGTTGCCGAGGCGCGTAGGTATTAATAAACTGGTCTTGAGCGAGACCGAGACGTCATAGAAAACTGACATTACTGACGTGTCTTGGGACCGTATTAATAAACTCAACTCTGATCCCCGTCACAAGATGCGTCAGAAATTACAGTTTTCTATGGATTGACGTATCTTGAGATGGGGATCGCAGTTGAGATGAGTTGATTAATACAGGTCACCACAGAAAACCAGCATTGCAGCATCAAATAGGTGCCGCAACTTTATGCTGAGTGGCGATCCATTTCGGTGGGAGCACCTTAGTTAGTTTTCTTTACCTTTAAGTTTGTAGTAGGTATTATTTAAGCTCACTATTGTGATTTAGTTTAGTATTATTACTCTTTTGTACTTAGGTGCTGTATGTGTCACTGAATAAATGCTTTTTCTTTCTTTCTTTCTTTCTTTCTTTACAGGTCTTGGTGTCTTGAGACGGCCATCTCGCCTCACCCAATAGCAATTTTTTATACGTGCCTAAGTATTTTGTCACGTCTAGGCGAAAGTTTATATTTATGTTATCTGTAACGGTAGGAAGAAAATTACTTGATAGTGGGGGAATAACCAAATGCACGTGGGCGGAATTACAGGTAGTAGCTAGTGTAGCTTGGCAAAAAGATACGCAAATAGTTCGAAACGTCGCACTCACACAGACGCACGTCTCAACCATTCGTCTCGACGCGTCACCCGCTACTGACAGCACCGCCATGTCCGCTTAGGGGTCTCGTTGAGCCGTGCTTCTGTGTGAGTGCGACGTTTCGAACGTTTGTTCGTAGTTTCTTTACGGCTTTAGCTATTTTTATACTGTGGTGATTGCCACTTTAAAATTACAATGTAGTTTACCTGTCACCATGTCAAAGTATCTTAGGCAAACTCGATGTATGCCCAATCGCGCAAACGTTAATCTAATTGAATGTCGCGTTAAGTCTTGTGGTGTCACGTTCCACCTTGGCAAAATAGAACGTTAGAAGTTTGTCCTACTGGGTGATAGATAAATTATATTCATAAAATCTTCAGAACCCTGTCGCCTCTACGCACCTCATCTATCACCTCAATTAGTATTCATCCCGCTCCTTATGTGTTACAAAGTTAATGAGAGTGTGTCGACGTCGTATTTTTGAAACTCGGGCCCTTTGAAATACTCGGGGCATCGCAAAAATATGTAAATGTCACCTTTAGCGTGGCTACGCGTAGAAATTGATTAAGTCTCGTCTACACATTTGCTTTGGTAAATTGTAAATTGGGTAATGAATAAGCACCTTTATGATGCCAAGGACTGTAAGTATGCCCAGGCAGTGTTTTTTTTTAAATTGAATTACTCGTTTGTGTTTTCTTTTAATTGCTTGCTTGATGGCTTGCTGCTTTAAATATTTATTTTTGTATTTAATCAAATTATATGCAAACAACGAGCGTATATCAATTTCATACGGTACTGATCAAAATCAGCTGACGTCAAACAAATTCCTACATCCAATGCCTTTCATTAATCAAAACCAGGGGCCGTTATTAACACGTCAGTTCCGTGTCAAATCTCGATATCCAACCGAACGAGAAATTAGCGAAATACACATTTCCATACTTATTCTGAACCTCTATTACCGGTGGCTCCCTATCGCGTCTATTTTGTACAGATTTCAGACAAGCTAGTACTGAATGTGTAAACACAAACATAACCGATGCCAGAATGAGTGACGTTACCTTACGTCTTGCTTTATGATCGACTTTTATTGTTTTTCCCATATCATCAGTATAGGGGCCAAATTTGGATCGACGTTTCGCGTAAGAGCTTGTAAAAACTTCATGCCGAAACACCACGTTAACAATACCGTTGCAAAAACTGCAAATCTGAAATTTTACATCGCATCCTTATGGGGATAAGAGCGTTTTGGGATAAGAGGAGATTTAATAGAGCGCAAAGTAAAGTTGGTAAATGCTCAAGTACAGGATACGGAGTTGAATTATTTAGATAGCAATCGCGTGTACGTATTTGGATTGTCTTTTTTTTTTCAACGAATCGAATGGGATTCTTTTTTGTTGCGTGTTAATGTTTAAGGGGTGTTGGTTCCGTAGATAGGATGATAGATAAAAATAAAGCCTTGTGAATTGATAATTTGGTACCTAATTTTAATCAGGTGGTTTACAACTGGCACAAATTTGTCCACGGGTTATGCGAAGTAGTCATAATATATGTGTTAGATTTTTGTTACAATCCTTTTTTAATAATTATTTAGTGATAATGTGTTACAAAGGCTCGTAGAAATATTTAGAGTGCCTCAAGGAGAATCACATTATGAGGGCGTATAATATAAATAAGAACCAAAGACGGTCCGATGTCCATGAAACCAAAGAACAACCTTGGCAAAAACAACTACTAAATAAGATACATTAGAATACGTTTAAGTCACAGACAAATGGATCATCATCATTTCAGCCGAAAGACGTCCACTTCTGGACACAGGCCTACCCCAAGGTTTGCCACAAGGACCGGTCCTGCGCCGCTTGCATCCATCGGTTTCCCGCAATCTTAACCACGTCGTCGACAAATGGATAAAGGAGACAAAATTTAAAACCCCCCATTTTTAGTTGGGGGTTAAAAATAGCCCTGAATAACTCCATTTCATACTGAACCCTAAAAAATGGAAAAGACAGTTCGGTTAGGGTTGTACGGGGTGTTATCAAAGTGATGGCTAATACGTCTCGTTTGAATGTTTATTCCGTACACGCACTGAATAGGCATGAGTATTGGCGGAAATTCCAAGGGTTTAATAACCTTATGGTTCAGAGCAGTAAAAGGAATAGGTTATGAAAACGCTGATACGTAATTAAGGACTAAACTGATTTTGGGCCTAGACAAGATTCATAAGGCGATAGCGATGTTCGAAAACTGTCAAAAGAGTTTAAAAACATGTCCCTCGTTCAGTTAATAAATAATCTTACGTTTTAATCGTTCTTTGTGAATTTAATACACAACAATAATAGCTTTAAGCAGTGTTGGAATCAAGCTCCTAAAATAATGTATGTGGAAATTAAAAATATAGTATTGATATCAATATATGGTCATCTTATTAATCGGGACTTTTTGCCGAAATTCGAATGATCTCGCAAGCCGTGTTGAACTGAACAGAAAATATATCTATCCTCGCAACTCGCGCAAGAGTGTAACCAGGCCATATAAATTTGGTCGATATGTTTAAGAGAATTAAAGTTATAGATTTTTTGCGTACAATGTTGTCGTTCTGATAGTATACAGGGTGTCTCAATATCGGTAGGCCACATTGACACTGGAGGTAGACCAGTTTAAAGTTTTTACTGGAAAAGAACTTTAAACTGGCAAATCTTGAAAACCATGCGATTTTTACTGAGGTAATGTCAGGTTGGTTCGGTGTGGGAACAATGCGTAACGCATTTCCACTCCATTAAAAAAAAAAACTAAAAAAAAAGTCCGATCCGTCTTAGGCTGGTCTACCTCCAGTGTCAATGTGGCCTACCGATATATAGTACAAATACTATAATTGTAGTACAAAATCCAACTCTGGCGTTAAGTAACAACAATCCAATTTTTAAATGTATTTGAAGCACGATCATTTTTAATCCTTTAATCCATTTTTCCCCTCGAAACTCAAACAGCCACGTAAAATACAAACCAATTACAAATCTAACCGTCAAGCTAGACTCCCTGAATCGTGTAGGTTGAAACTAATACATCTGGGGGAGGCTAGTGGGGGGTGTTAATTATGCAGATTTTAATTTAGGGGCGCAGCCGGCCGGGCGGGAAAAATGTCTTGTCGGATCGACAGATGAGGGATTTGGGGTGGGAAGGAATTCTGGCCGCGACGGGATGGTCAGAAGAGAGAAAGTTGACAGGGATGTTTTCGGCATCAAATATTTTATAGAATATTCTTATTAAGTACTATATAGAAACTATAATGCATAGGGTGAATTTAAAAAAGGAAAATACTTAGTTAAGATGGCAGTTACGCACTAAATTTTCTCCTTTTTATTAGCTACCTAACCATTTGATTGTATGACTTATTTTCATTAAACAAAGGAAAAAATACGGTGTTTTGAGTCCGTATTATTTTTAATTCATCCTTTATATGCCGTTTCAACCGCCCTTATTCCTCTGGACGCATTAATGTCGAATTTACTGTAGATTAGGACAGCATTTTCAGTTATTTTGTAAAAGTCAGGGCGCTCTACAAGATAACAGAAAATAAGAATAACCGAAAATAGCATCCAAAGCTACTAATTTCGAGATGAATGCGTCCAGACGAATAAGGGTTAAAACGCTCGAAGAACCCTTAAACTGAGTAAACTTGATTAGTTTACTGGGTTTTATGACATGAAATTGTACAGCACCATTTATTTCCTTCAGACTGCAGCACTGTTACTGGTGGAAGGCCTCTATGCCTATGCCTTCAGGGTACGCTCGTCGGTAACCACTCACAAAACCATCAAGACTCGTTGTTGCCATATTTCATTTCAATTGGGCGTATCACAAATTCTATCCTCTATATACTAATATTTTATTTATAATATACTAGCATTTGCCCGCGACTCGGTCCGCGTAGAAGTCGTTTATCGCTGCTCCCTCGGGAACTGGCCATTATTTCGGAATAAAAAGTAGCCTATGTGCTATTCCAGACTAATATCTATATCTGTGCCAAATTTCATCCACATCCGTTCAGCTGTTCTGGCATGATTGAGTAACAAACATCCATCCATCCAAACTTTCACATTTATAATATTAGTGGTATTGCAAATGCTTACTTACTCTCTTAAGTCTAATCCTCGGTCATCTACCGGACTGTCTTGTCCACCCTTTCTTTGGACAAAGCTGACATAAAGGCAAGATTAGGCGACGCATCCAAAACGGCACGTGGCGTATAATTGGTTTAATATGCGCTTTGTTTGGTATTAGTGAGTTGCCCAGTTTGTTTGTAGATGTAATTGATTTCTCATGGGGAGACCAGTGTTAAGTGGTTTAGTTCTCTGGTGCAGCGTAAGTCTACTTTGTCAAGAGCTCAGCCATCAGCGATATTGAAAAATGAAGCGCTGGTGGATGAATGGAAAAATTATATTTGGTCGATTCCTTGTATAACTAAGTCGCTTTAACTTTACATTACGTATGTTTCCTATCTTATACCTAATAAGCTGGTTTCCGTAACGCGACGTCAAGTTCCTATTTTACGCGTGGAGTATAGTTATCCAGACGGACGTCAAACGCTCTACAAAAAATGTCAATATTTAACACATTTTCATGTACAAGCTATTTTGTCCTGAATCATTACTGCATTTTCATGAAACAGGTAAAATACAACGGGAATACAACCTCTTTAAATCAAAAACTCATTAAAATCGGTTAACGTTTTCAGACTATTGGTGATGACAGACAAATAAACAATAGTTTTAAACATATAATACCCCTTTTTCTTACTTTTAGGGTTTAGGAACATGGTTACGGAACCCTACATTGTACCAAATGAACTCTCGGCCCAATTTAAACCCCTAATCAACCTATCGACCAATCACCGCAATCAAATCAACACCTCACTTATTCCGACGCAATCAACACCCGCAATCACGCGCATAAGTAATTCAATCAGGGCTGTATCGTTACAATATTGATCACCGTCAACCCGGACGATTTTTTTGAACGGGAAAAACTGGGCCGCTACGTATTGTTAATTATTAATGCAACGATACAAGAGCTGGAAGCGACATACCAGGGTTGCCAGACGAGTGATAGAGAATTATCGTATCAATATTCAAAAATTATCGTACCAGATAAAAAAATATCGTACGACTGTCAGAGCCGCGCGGAACGCGTAGCTAGCTCCCAAAACTAGAAGTAGGATAGCAATGTGGGCTATTTCTCACTCGCGCCTATAAGAACTGAGGTATTTTTGACAGTTGACCTTAAAATCTATGCATAGAAGAAGGCCAAACCAGTGTTGCCAGACGAAAAATCGAAGTGACAATTTACTTTTTCACTTCACCGTAGATATGAGTCATGGATATTTTCTATATATTTAAGTATGTATTTCTCTATATAAGTAAGTATATCGTTGCCTAGTACCCATAGTACAAGCCTAGAGCTTAGTTTGGGACTAGGTCAATTTGTGTGAGATTGTCCCTGATATTTATTTATTTATTTTTTATTATTTTGTATTTTTGAATGATTGGCCCTGAATATTAGTCTTTTCACCCCATTTCAGAGCAGGGTTGCAAATTATCGTACTTTTGCGTACGATAATCCAAATTGTATCGTACATCGTACCGGTGTCGAAATTATCGTACATGTACGATAATTATCGTACGTCTGGCATCGCTGCGACATACTTGTAAATATTTGTATGGGGTGGTCTACCGAAAGCTGAAACGGTAGTTTTACATCATTTATAAATTTCCGAGCGTTTCAACCGCCGTCATTAGTGTCTTCAATATATTGACGAAAACAATGACACCTACCAGCAACTTCGGATGTAAACAGAAGCAGAACCGGGAGTGTAGTTTCTATTAGCATCAGAAGTTTCTGTAGTGTCATTGATTTCGTCAATATATTGAGGACACTAATGACGGCGGTTGGAACGCCCGGAAAACCTATTGAAGAAGTTAAGATCTGTAATTTGAGAACCTATAAAGATATACAATAGAAGTGTATCATGCGCGGGGAGCGCCAGCACGCGAGTCTGCGCCCGCTACTCCGCGCGGATTTCTAATACTTTGATTGTTTTTACTAAAGCGTTATTTTCACTATGCGCTATAATATGTACAATTTCACCGGAATCTTCATAAACATGAAAACCGGAATATTACCTCGCAAGCGGGTTACGCTGTGTTCTCAATATCTTGGTACTTGAAGTTCTAGTTATGGTGGTGGGGATCGGTTGGATGACAGGAATCATCGTCAACTTCTAGCAATGAAGGTTTTTCGAACAATCGATGGCCTCATTTCCACCTGCAAGAAAACATCTGCAAGAAAAGATCGATAGTAACCTGCAAGAAACTTCTACCTTAGGGTAAATTACAACTAAGCTCTGTCGGATAGGACATTTCTTGCAGAAGTTTTCTTACAGGTTTATGCGGCTTAAGTGCTAAATATCCTCTTCCAGTGTGTCTACCTCTTCAATATCGAAGTCGCGGGTAAATGTTGTTTGTTTGTTTGCTGTTCCCCGCAGGAGTCGCGTAGTCGGACCCCGGAGCCGATTCCATTTACAATTTATTGAAACCATTTTATTTTATGGGTCCCAATTTTATTTTATTTTCGCCGAGCGCGTACTCCACTTTGGTATTAATGAGTTTTCTAATAAAGTCCTCGGTTTGCGTGTGTCGATGATGTCGCGTGATATGGCTTTGTTTTACAGTTTCGGTATGGTTTTGCAGGACTTTTTTGTCCTGGTAAATTATTGTGGTCATTTTAAAATTTAATTGGACACTTGGTTAAATTAACTTATTCATTTAAAATAATCAATACATATACTCGTATGCCTATTTCCCTTGATCACCACATAACTTGAGAACGGCTTGGCCAATTCGGCAATTTTTTTTTCTAATACTTCTTGAGTTTCGAGGAAGGTTCTTATGAAGAAAAAAATTGGATATTTCAACTTTAAGGGGGGAAATGGGAGGGGGAACTTTAACCGAAGCGAAGCGAGGGCGGGTCGCTAGTTTAGAATAAAATCGTACTTCGGATGGATAGAATGACCAGCAACCCAGGGGATCACAAAATAGCTTGAGCAAGACCACTATAATGTTTATAAGATGTTAGTTGAATGTTGGTATTGCTGGTACTTGATGACAAAACTACTGCAGACTGAACTGCCGAATCGAAACACGGCAAAAGATTTTCTAGCCACACTGGTACCACATGACGTATTTTGATGATTATTTTTTCATGACACACACACAACTTACCAGGTATCGCCTAAACAGATCGACTTTTTAAAAGTAACCTGTTGCTAGTCTTTGGATTTGCCTAGCAATGTCAACAATGAACCCCTTCTATTAAGTTTATGTAGCGCTAAGGGAGCGCAGAGGGCATCGAACTTATTGCCTACTTTTATTTACCCTTAATTTGATGCATCAGTATTCATAGGTAAGGGTTGTTTCTACCAAGCTTTTATTTACTTTCTAACGTTTATACGATGTTGTCTTTCCAATTCAATATTTGTCATTGACTTTTCAGCCTTCAAATTTCTAACCGAACTAAAAAATCATGAACATTTTCTGGTGACATTTTTCTTCAATTATTGACTGGCGCTACGTCGTCGAAGTTCGACCAAAGTCACACTGTCTTAAAAATTCCAATTGATCGGTTGTCTCACGAACGTCAGTAGGTATACTTACTATTGCAATGTCAACTGAATTCATAATCTGAATTCAGAGTGTGTGTGCTCGTCCATAGATAATGTATGGAAAGAGGTGCGTTCTGTCAGATCAATCTGAGAAATTCATAATCTGAATTCATAACGCACGTCAGTATCATTCTGTCAGATCAATCTGAGAAATTCGTAATCTGAAAAAATCAGATTGTGTGTGGATGATAGTTAAATTGTATGCAATTCCGTGCTTACTGAATTAATAATATGAATTCAGATTATGAATTCATAATTTGATTCAGACTGTGTAAGGCCGGCCTATTACGGGTCCTGGTGGGTTATGTGCTCGTTTGCCTTCACGCCATAAAAAAAAATCTAAGTAAATTACAAAGTCGAGGAAGCGCATGCACATCACATATCGATCGCCATAGGCCAACGATCTTGCGCCCCGAACCGGGTTCGTGAGGCTACATGGCTCCCCAGGGAGCCACGTGCATACTAAACGTCACAGGCAAATGGAATAAATGTATAATGCCATTTTTCTATTCATACTTCCCCTATTTTTTAATGGGTGCGTTACTGTTTGCGTTGGAGCGAGTTTGAAATGAAATGCGAGTGAGTATTAGAATTTAGGTCTACTTTTTTCGATTAATTTCTTGAAATCGTTGCTTTGGCTTTGCATTACAAGTTACTTAATTTCATAATTTTTTTTTAACACAGTTGCTCAAAAAGTGGTACTTTTCGTAGCTGTATATCGTGCGGAAAGTTGGTTTTCGCGAACTAGTGCTTTTTACTTTTCCAATTTTTTTAAATTTATACGTATTCCAATACATGACTACTTATTGATGAGTGTTAATATTGGTTTCCTTTAAACGTCGTAATCAACATAAAAACCTACTGTTAATGTAAGAATACGAAAAATATACATATTTCATATTTTATTACTTACCTCTTCATCATTATAACACGTTTATTTTTTAATATTGAATATTGAAAAACCCTTCATAATAAGTTGTCTGAATGGAACGGAATAGCTGCCGAAACGCCTGTCAAAATGTTTGACATTATGAAGAGGCGTTTTTTCTTACTGCAAAAATGTGTTAAATTTCCAAAGGCAACATTCGATATTGTTTTAATAAATAAACGATACACAAATAATCGTAAATAACAATACTTAGGTAATATAAGTACAATGTTTTATATTTACAACTGTTTATGTTTATGTATAGAACATGCATTTGAAAAAAAACTTTCATTGAAATGGGTTCAATAATAATAACAAAATCCATTCTAGTCGAATAAAAGCTAAAAAAAAACACCTCTTCATAATGTCAAAAATTTTCACTGCGAAAGATCGAACTTACAACAAATTTGTTTACCGATCTTAAGTTTTCAAAAAGTTGCTTATAAAATGAGTGAATCAGTGTTTGAAATTGATTTATTTTTTCGCAACTGTGTTAAAAAACGTCGTTCGATACACGTGCGGAAATGTCATTCTTCACTCGTCCCGAGTCTTGCCACTTGCCTACGGCTCGTGGCAAGATATCTCGGTACTCGTGAAGTATGACATACTTTCCGCACTAGCATCGAAATGTACTATTACAAAATACACTGGTCCCACTTTTGACAGTTGTGACAGACGCTTCTTGTCAAGGAGTATTACTTGCTGGTAGATTAAGCGTTAGTATATATTATTATTTTAAACCTCTTGAACACTGCAAACGGCAAGTCACGTCAAAGGATTTTCTGCCCCGGACGACCAATTCTCAGTGAACAAGTCAGACATCAGCTTCGTCTGTAAATCATTAAAAAGTAAACGTAGAAATTGATACCCAAGCTCAACATTTCCTTTAACAAAACAAGACCGAGTTTTACTAATGTAAAGTGACTTTTGCTCGAGTTCTGATCGAGTTACCATAGTAGCCTTTTACATATAACATATAATGGTATATGTGAAACGTATATTATATTCGGTTTAATTAAAACAACGGAAGCGATCGGGTGACCCTTCGTATTTCATCGGGCCCGTAAATATATAAATTGTCGGTTTTTTTAATAGCCATTGGTCATTTTGTTGTTTTAATTTTGGATAAAATATTGAATTTCATTTATACGTGTTTGTTGATACGCGGGCAAGTTAAATTTAATGTATGTGTTATTTTATCTGCGCGAGAAATATATTGGATTTAACTATTGAATTGACATCGTCGAATAATTTATTTTACGAGTAATTTCTTAGATCTTGGCCTAAATATTTTACAAATGAAAATTGTATTCTTGTTCTACGAACTTAGTAGGTATGTAAAGTTAATATGGCTTTTCTTATTAAGAGCAATTTTCTTCATTATTGTGATTAAGAGTCGTTTGATTGATAAATCAGCCTATATCATTAATCAGGCAGCCTTGCGTTTTCATGCGTGTGTGAGCATACGAATAGATGACAATCGTATCTTTAACATGAGCACCGTGACGTGCGAGCGTTAATTTTGTTCTGTTGTGTGGGGCTTTACCACTACACAATAAACCTTATTTCTCAAATAATAAGATACCTACTGTATTTATAAATGTATTAATAAATGAATTTGCCTTGGTTGACCTTATAAAAAATGTGCTTATCTCAAACCATCACCGTTATAGCCAATAATTGCTGAGCACAGATAATCATAACCGGCCATGCGTCACGCGTATATCGGCGTTAGAACGCCCAATCGCACTCAAACACCATTGTTCTTCGCAAATAATCGTAAATTCTACCGGACAAAATATAATAAATTGCCGATGAGATCTGCCCGAACACTTCGCCCAAAACCAATACGGTTAATAAAAATCTAACATCCCACCGTGCCGCGTAAAATTCACGGTTCAAAATTGAATTTGACGATGGTTTTCGAACGGCAAACGCGAGGGAACCAGTCTATATTTGCTGTGAACCCTTTGTTGTCGGCTTTTTTTCGGTTGTTTCCGCGTAAAGCCTGATAGAACACGTTTTTCAAATCATTAAACAGTTTCGACCGCGGGAAAAAGGAAAGTCTGTAAAATTCGGGGCGGAAAAACGCGGCCGGTCGCGGTGATCGTTGTGCCCGCACGATAATGCTGTACTGTTGACAACTAGTCTTGATGCTTTGGCTCTTAGGCTGCTTTTACACCGGAGATGTGCGAGTTAGCTAAACGGTGAGCGAGGTCAAAAGCTCAAAGCTTTCTCTTTCCACCAGTAGCAGTTAAGCTAAGCTATGAAAATAAACAATATAAACACATCCTTAGTTACTCAGGATGTGTTTATATCGTAGCCTTAGGCTAATTTGTAAGACAAATAAGCGCAGCCACCTGAGCGGCTAGCACATCCTGTATTTTCACGCTTGTCGCTCAGTGCGTCTCTATCGTTACACTAAGTTAGAAAGGTCTATCCGAGCGACGAATAAGTCGTGGACAACTTAGGCAGCCCTACTGGCTCCTCTATTTCTTATATATAACTTCCCATCAGTTAACCTGATATAAAAAACCTAACACTGACAGGTGACAATTCGGTATACGACGACGACGACTGACGAAATACACCAAATTGTCACTTTTCACCTGTCGCAGTCAGGGTTATGAATTATGAGGCTAATAGTTAGTTGTTGCTCTGACTTTTACAGTCTCAAGACTGTAAATTTGTTACTAACCCTGAGAGCTAAGACAGAATGCTACTGTGCTATTCATTCACGGGCGATCATAATTTGATATTTTAGTTGATTATTATCTTATCTTTTTATCTTTTATCTTATCTTTTACACAGAAGTTACCTCCTTTTTACATTATAATTCAAGGATTTTTAAATCATATAAATTAATTCGAAATACAATGCGGCATCAGTAAATGTTTACTAGGCCTGCCAATATTTCAAATAGCACAGTGCAAGTATCAAAACGTTTCACGAATACGAGTGGGCCCGATACCTCACACGTCCGCAATCGACACCGCGCTTTCACCGACTCGGCTATTCGCAAACATGCGAAAAAATATGCCGCCTTTTACGAGCCAGCGGGCAGATTTGTGGTGGCAAGTACCAAGTGGTTTTGTTTATAGTCACGTCGGCTCGCGACAGCTGTTTTTAATTGTTACGTGGCCGGTTGGTTGTTTGATTATGAAGGTAATCTGAACTAAAGTAAAATATCCCGTCTAATAAGTAATTAATATGGGTTAGTATCTTATGTTTTGGCTTCGCTTAATTGGCTAATAACTAGCATAGACGCATTTCTACCTTATTCCTTAGGGTAGTCTTATAATTGTAAATGTCAATCGGTCTCGAATCCGACTTACCTTCTCCGTGCTATAATTTTTCTTGTGTTAAAATTACCCTTTATTCTTACATAAATAAAGAGAAAAAGAGACTCCTTGAAAAAACAACGAAAACTCAACTAACCTACACATACGAACTAACCGTAAACCACAAAACCCACATAATCAACTAGCAAAAAAAACCTAAAACACTATCGCCGACCGACTTGCACTCAAAAAACCGCTCGAACCCGGAACGTGTACGTACATAAATTTGAATCGCAGCGCTTCGGGATGGCCCGAAGTTTCGCACCATTAATTCTTGCCCGCAGTCCGCTGCACTTTTTCCATTTTTTAGGGTGCCGTCGGGTCCAAGGGGCATGTTACTACATGAAGGGGTTCTAAATCCGACAACGAATATATATTAATGAACTTAATAATGGTATTCAGATCTGCTGCGCTAGACAAGTTGTATTCTGCGAACGTTAGTGACCAGAAGAAATTTAAAAAAATATAGGATTGTCATAGCTGAACAGCGTCCGCCTGTGACATCTTCATATATTTTGAAAGAATTTCTACAGTTGTTAACTAGCTGAGAATGTATTTTTATGGTAGAGGAGGCAAACGAGATTCCAGATCGCCTTATGGAAAGTAATCACCTATGGACCAGCAGCACCAGGAGAGGAATCGTTGCTGACTTCCTCATCTCCTGAACTTCCACCTTCCCGTGACCACAAACCGGAAAACCTGAGGAAAGTGAAATTAAGTGGTCATATTGACATTGTCAGAACTTGGCTCTCATGGAACAGCATTTTCCAATCAAATATCCCTTTCTGTACCCAAGAAGTTTCTTTTCAGCTATCAGTCGAAAGATGACGTGTATCAGTTCGTCGGACTCAGCTTTGTTAATATTAACTCGGGGTCAATAGAAAAGGCCAAAGATGTCAACAAATTTGTATTGTTTGACGCATAACCTCAAAATTTAATCAAGCGTATAAATTATTTAATCTAAAAATGATTATGAAAGTAAATAATCATTATAAATCACTGTAAAGACATTTCTCGATCTTGAAAAGTACATGATTATGGAGTAATAATGGTAAATTGGTTAGTTTTGTTTTGTTTACATCTTTGGCCATTTCTACTGACCCTGATTTTACAATGAAATCTTATTGGCCACCGCTATTTGATGTGAATGTTTCTGACCGACTCGATAGTTCATTGAAATATATAAGTTTTGTCTCATCAACGGAACCAAACAACAACCAAGAATCGCGCTTGCCTAAACTTTTTCTATTTTTCGTGAACACGCGAAAAAACGAATTGCTTTTCTATATGCAAAGTAGCGACCACGTCTCTTCTCTTTGGCCGAGTACTAATAGGATGGACGTTTCGGATTCTTCTACAATATATTGCGGTATTTTTATGTTTTATTGGTAAGGATTTGGGCCCCATTTAAACTTTTTCGAATTTTATGTTACGGAAGATATTGTTCTTCTTGTTCGGCAATTTTAAAAGGGGATCGGTGTTATTGTTTCGTGGGTGAATTAGGGATGATTTGTTGCTGATTTTTTCCCTCACTTCGAACATTATGGGTTATCGATGGCGTCATTAGGGACGCTTTTAAACTTCTTTCCCTAAGTAAACGGGAATATTACGCCCTATTCCACCTGCAGAGCCAATAATTCTTAGTGTCAAAACTTTCCTCAGCTTATTTGGTGTCTTTTTAGCTCACAGTATCAACCATTATTCATCGCCACGTCATTCCGCGTCGGCCATTATTAAAAACTTTATTAAAAATGGAAGGTAATTAGAGACGACAATGTAGCGAACATCGATCACAACCAGAAGAAAGCGACGCTTCGAATCTGCATCAAACGATTGCTACAATCAATTCTCATTTGAGGAAAAAACCTAACCGAGGAAGGGCACAGATGGCAAGCCATTTTTAATCGTCGAACACCGGAAAGAAGAAGAATGCTCGCAAGTCACCCGCAGACAAATCGCCCATAATTAATGACTGAGCGGTACAATTTTTTCCACTTCGATGCCAATAGTAGAAATAAAGGAGCCACATTAGAGAAGGGACGAAACAAAACAGGGTGCGGGTGTCGAACGAAAGGAGAATTTATCATCTCGGCGGCAGCGACAGTCGGCGCGACCGCCAATGTCCATTTGGATAATGCCCAACGCGATTAAAAATATAAAAATACCCCACCACCCCACGGGGAGGAGGGGATTTGACGGAGGACCGAGCTGAGGACACAAAAGGATTATAAATGAGAAGGAATTTTAGATAATATTTGTACGTTGGATGTGGATTGTAATGTCGGTGAGATCGGATCCGTGGGGGCGGGGGGGCTCCGCGACTCGCCCTAATGAGTGTTTGTATCAATTTGTTAGTATTGTATTTGAATATTTTTGTGCGTTCGTTACGATTTTAATCCCTCGCGGCCGGCAGTCTGGATCGATGTTCTCCGTTTTATATTTGTGCCGGGTTTTTATTTTTAATACTGGCCCGTTTGATCGCACGCGCCGGGTCGTTTGTGTGTTGATTAAAGGCGTCGTTGGCCTTTTTGCGGACCGATATCTCAACCGCTCCCGGTTTTATACTTTTTACCAACACTTGCGCTCGCAAAAAAACTTCCACACAAATTATAACCTCGGAGAGTACTGTCACATTCTTAATTATTTTTTTCCATGCGTGTCAAAAACTCGCGGTAAAACGTGTGTAGCATACACGGTCCGACGGGGAAATTTGGCGTCGTAATTAATACATATATATCTAATTATATTTGGGTTTTTAAATACGGAGGATGAATCCGAATGAGCGGCCGAGAAAAGAATAACAGCGAGGCGACACCGGCGGCCGACGTGTTTTCAATTCATTATCTCGAAAACAAAAATTTCATTAGCCCCGAGATTTCCTTTTTAAATTAAATTATTCATATATAAATTAAACAAAATATAATAGAGGTCCGCTCGAGTAAAAAAGCGGCTTTATCGTATCATATTTTATTAAACGAATTTATAATTCTACGCCGATTCGAGTAAATCCTCGGGCGACCCCCCGCGCCGGCGAAATATTTATGAATGCCGAGCAGAAAAATCCACAATAATATTTCAGGTTGGACGTCCGGCCCTACTTACCCTCGCTGATCTATTTAAAAAAGACCCGGAAGGACAAAAGGGCTGCTCGTAAAAACTGGACACGTATAGAAACCCCAAACGCTTTGTCTAATTCTTATTTTTTACCGAATCGGAACCTTTTCGTGTTTTTATCGGTTTTTGTTCCGGAGACGTCGCCGCGGACCGCGATTGTTCTAATGTGCGGCCGTTTGTAACTTTTTTCCTATTTTCACGTGGCGAAATGACCCTCGCTTTGGTATGTAAAAATTGTGTGATTTACGCGGCCAAATGTGCCGTTTTCTTTTGCCGTGTCCGTTTTGTACACGAATCGGGGCTCAGGGCTAATTTATGAGTCTTGCCCGTTTCGTTTTTTAAGTGCTCTTGTAAACGAAACTTTGGCGCTAAGTTGTACTGACCGCCTTCAGACGTGTATCCTAAGATAAATATTTTTATCTCCTTTAACTTTAACGGTTTCTTCGTAATGTTAGATATAACATTTTGGGTCTCTCATTCTCGATGTTGCGGGTGGTACGACCTCGTGTATGGTTCTCCAGATCGCTACCATCAACTACCTAACCTACCACCAACAGTGTTGGCTTTGTTGTGTTTCGTTACTTCCGGTATTCCCTCCCATTCCCTCTTAGAGCCGTAATAAACTCATCTCAACTGTGATCCCCGTCTCAAGATACGTCAAAGTAAACGTCAAGTCATGGAAAACTGACGTGACGTGACTTGAGACGGGCGTCTCATCAAAGATCAGTTTATTAATACAGCCCTTGGTCTTTCGGATTGGCTACGCAATTTTGCTGCCTGACACTGCTTAGTACCCATAGCTCAAGTCCAGAGCTTCGTTTTGAAAATCCATTTGTGTATGATAGTCCCGTAATATTTGTTTATTATATGGTTTGAAAATACTTGAAGACCCTTCAAGGCAATTTGAAGTCTGTCCAAAGGACGTCCGCGATCAATCAATCTCCATAAGCTGACCGGAGCTTAAGGGCTTCAGCTTAAAGCTCAATGTTGTCTGTAATACGAGCTTTAGAAGGTCACGGGTTCCATTTTGATATTTCTATAGCTTAGGGGACCACTTGAGGATTTTAAAATGATAGTATAAAAATGAATAAGTGGTTATTCATTTTTTTAAATAAGTTTACATGTAGTCAGGTTGTGTCAAGGTATAAGAAGTTATATTCATGGTCGTCAAAATATATGTATACTAATAATCATAGTACTGCCTTTTTCTTTAGGACGGCAGAGTATTACTAAATTAAAGTGTACTGACTGCGTGTTGGCTTCGGCTCCATGCACGCCTACAAAAGGTTTGAAATTGCCAGTTTCGTTAGCGCTGATTTTAAAATCTCCACTATCTGTCTGATAAATTTTTGCTCCGTCCTTTTCTATCATACAGACAGGGTTATTTTTTAGTCAGTGCGCAAATTTTGGGGGTTAAATCAGTTAATCATACTGACCAACTTTCACTATGGGACCAACCCCGAAATCGCGAAAAAAAAACCGACCCTCGCATAACTTTTGGCTAGTCAACTGACGATGTTTTGTATGGGAGGGTCGATTTTTTTTTCGCGTTTTCGGGGTAGGTCTTATAGTGAAAGGTGGTCAGTATGACTTACTGATTTGACGCCCAAAATTGGCGCACTGACTAAAAATTAACCCTGAATAATAATATGATAGAAAAGGCACAGAAAGGGAAAGTGATAACTTTCAGTTAATTTTATCTAGGGATTGGGATAAACGGCCCTAACAACACATAACCAAGGCCAAGTTTACAACTAAGATATTTTAATCTTTATAGTCAACATGGATACAGCCTTGACAAAAGTTAAATAATAATATTTAATGACCAGAAATAATTACACTCATTTACCGAATGGATTTTCCAATGAAGGGTTAGCTCCAAACGCTTCATAATCAGGTTCACTACCAACTAGGTTAACGGTGTTGTCAAACTGGCCGTAATCTGGACGCCAACCTGCACTAACTTCTCTAACGATGCAACTAGTAGGGCGGATCTCGATGCGCTTTCACTGCACGTTGCATTAAGCTCTTTGATGTGTTCGGGACCTAGTTAGCGGGGTCGGTCATTTCTAAAGCCAATGGGAATAACCTCTTTCTACCCCTACCCCTACCCCTACTCTCTTTGAACCCTATTCTCCTACTCGTTCACTGAATGTCAAACAAGTATCACATTATCATCATTATCATAAAAGCAGAACACGTCCTCTGCCACTCATAGGGCCCCTAGGTTGACCACGAAGATTGGTCCTGGAAAATTCAAGTTCGGAGTTGTGAATCTTGTGTTAAAAAATCATCAGCGTATCGATTCCATTTTGTTTCAAAAATTGTGGCTGGGTATTAAATGTGATGCCTGTCGGCAATGCACCAGTTATAAGTGTTACTCGTCTTGGACAGAAGTATACATTTGCTTTTGCAGCAGAAGTATACAGCCTGCCTCTTGAATAATACCTATTGTTTTTAACCATGACCTAATCCAACTAATAGGGCAGATTTGTGCGCAAACCCCGCATTAATCCTTGATGCGTTCGGAACCTAGTTAGCAGTGCCGGTGCATTTCTAAAGCCATTGCGCAAGTAATAATAGCGCATAGAAACATGGTAAGTAGGCCACACCAGGTAGGGTATCCCTTATTTTTCGAATATTTTTCTTTTTAACGCGTTCCAGGTCGTCCCTTATTTTACAATATGTTTTTTTGTAACACACCCTCTAATTATATTTATTACGTGTTTATATACACCCAGTAAAGTTTTCAGCTCATTCTATGAACGGGAACCCGTGCCGACTGGCACCTTAAACATGCAGGTCAACATGTAACATGCATGGAACATGCGCATCTCGCGTTAAAAATAAAAATATTCGAAAAATATGGGATACCCGAACAGACGGCCTTGGTATTCGACGTTATCCTGAGCGATATTGTGAGCTATTGGGTTACTCTATTCACATAAACAACGAAACAGTAAAGAAAGAGATATTTTATACTAAAAACGTTGTGTCTAAATTATATGCAATTCCTACTTGCCCGCTATAGATGCTCTTTTTTCTCTGGTGTAAAGATCCTATGTACATACGTACCGAGATTATTTGTATTGTTAAATAATGAAATGCATGTAACTCTAACCAAACACGCTAATTTAATAAAATGTTCCGTAGACCACAACACAATCACGCGACCTAACGAAAGATTAACCCGTGCCGCAAAAACAAAAATGGCCGCCGTAATCAAATAATTATCAAAGGCAAGGGTGAGACCTTCCTTCGTATTTATCACGGGGGTAATGAATGATCTTTTTTTCCCAATGATAATGGGCCACCTGGACATTGGGCATTATATTAGGATGGCGATTTTTTTTTATTACCGTAAGGGTAAAAATATGGCCCAGATTTGGAAAATAGGTGCTTTGAAAAAGTTTTTGCTTATATAGGAAAAAGCGACAAAAAGGTTGACCTCCAGTTTTGGTAGACTACGTACATCTAAGAAACAATCATAGTTTAGAAGCTCCCTATCTCCTACAGCCCTAACCAACGGTAAAATGCAACTTGATTTAATAAAAAAAAAAATTACAAGTTTTAAACAAAATATCTGCCCGGCCCCCTGAATTTGATTGACAAATTTATGACATATTTCCTCGCGTCAGGTATTATAATCCTAGTGGCGGATGAAAATATTATTATTAACGAACATTAGGTACCCGACTTCTCTGCGATAAAGTCTGAAACATTAACGACTAATTTGCTGTGTCGTATTTAAAAAGTCATAAAAACGTTACAGTGCAGGTTTCCCTAATCTTTTATCACATTCTAGCTCTGCCTTACCAGTGTTAATTAGGTTTTATACGGATGTCGTCTTTGTCCTGCGAATTAGCCACAAATTGTTATTAAACGCAAAGATTCCAGCGGGCCCCGAACTCACCGCATCTATCTTGGGAATCAGAGACGTTAATCACCGTGCCGCTCTGTGGGTGTTAATGTTTAAAGAACGTCTATTTTTAACTCCTATCACAATAACCGAGTTACAAATACCCCGGCAAAATCGGGACCCCCTTCTTTTAGAGCTCATAATATAACTCTTAAATGGCTTTACGGATTTTCATCAAACCATGCTAAGAACACACATGAGAAATATTATTTATTCCGAAGTGTGGGATGCAGTGTAGAAATCATCCTTTTTTTATATAATAATACCAGCATATATACGTCCCCACTGCTGGGGCACAGGACTCCACTCACAATGAGAGGGTTTGAGCTATAGTTCCCACGCGGGCCCAGTGCGGATTGGGAACTTCGCACACACCGTCAAATTGCTTTGCAGGTGTGTGCAGGTTTCCTCACGATGTTTTCCTTCACCGAAAAGCTCATGGTAAATTTACAAATTGTATTTCGCACATAAATTCCGAAAAACTTAGAGGTGCGAGGCCAGATTCGAACCCACGACCCTCTGCTTAAGAGTCGGCAGGTCAAACCATTAGGCTACCACGGCTTTTTTATATACAAAGCGAGAACAGTACATATTAGATTCTCAATTTGTTGCCTTATATTATAAATCATGTGCTAATTCTTATTCGTCTGTTCCAGGAGTTTCTCCCTCGACGAAAGATTTCTGTACTCCCAGGGCGAAGTTCGCCGTGTCCACTGGCATCCAAGCTCGCTGTCCCATCTCTGGGTGCTGGTCTCCGATAACACCATCAGGTAACCAATATTACCACTCATTAGGATATGCCGTAGTTTTAGAATTGACGAACGCTGGAGCAAGAAGGAGGTGGAATGGATACCAACGACTGGGACCAGGGAGATGGGCAGTCAGAAGATCGTATGAGCGGGTTATATAACGAAGTTATTGGGAAAAATCTGGATGAGGATAGCTCAATATCGGGGAGATGTTGTGCAAAGACGCGTGCACTTAGCAGTGGTGACCACAGGCTAAAGAAGAAGAAGTAGTAGTTTTACACATGAATGCCATTCAAATACTATTTCCTCCAGCTTATAATGGTCGCGTTTATCGCTGTGGAAAAAATGTGGATAAAGCATTCCTTACACTCGACCTTACTTGGCAGAAAGTGAGGGATGGTTGTTCGACAATTTTCCACGATATACGTACGCTACCATCATAGACATGCAGGAATATTGTAATTGACACATATTTAATTGTCTCATTAATTTATTATTATTTAAACATCAACGCATTCGAACTTTGCAAAATAGTTATTTAGAGAAAGATAAATTTTATTTTGTACTCTCAAACCCCTCTTGGCATCTTGGTTAGTAGTGACTATTGCTACAAAATGACTAGACTCAACAAGTCGGTTGTTTAAATATTTTCTCCAATTTCAGGCTGTACAACATAGCCCTGAAGACTGGTCCGAAGCTGGTGAAGATCTTCACCATCGGCCCGAAGCCGTGCGGGCTCCTCGCGTCCCGACCTATCCTGGACAGCCTCGGAGACACCGCGGTGGACTTCACCACCACGCCCGGCTGCGACAGTCTTCTCATCCTCAGGGGAAACGGGGATGTTTATATGATGGAGTGCGATTTGGAAGCTAAGAAGTGAGTTGTTCATGTTTTGTTCTTTGTTTGTTTCATATAAGTAGTCTGTAACGCTAACCTTAGTTATATCATTGTAATAATAGATATGTTATTTAAAAAAATGGCTGATGAGTTTGTCAAATGTCAAGCCTAAGGACATTGGAAGCCTTGCATAACAAATAACTATTTGTGCAATAAAGGGTTTACTATGAAAATTAAAATCTTTAATTAAATTCTTTAAAAACTAATTGACGTCTCTGAGTGCGGCAGTGAGTCTACCAGCGCTTCCCAATAGAAGACAAAAGAAGCGCCGCAAGAAACTCAAAAATGGGTAACCTGTAAATGTGTGTCGTCCTTTCAAGCGTAATTTAAAATTCAAACTCAATACCTGTATTTATTTTATACACATGAATAATTTCTTTTTCGATCCTTTCGCAGCTCTCGAAGACCTATACTTACTTTATCAATTATCTATTCCAGCCTCCACCACAAGCTGACTGGACCTCTCGCGATGTACCCACCGGCTGATGACAACTACGGCTCCGAATCCTGCTCCATCACAGCTCTGGGCAATGGCAAGGACACGCCACCACTGGTAGTGGTGGCCACTTGCTCGGCTGCGTTGTACCACTGCCTACTGCTACCTAACGTAAGTACGGTATCCAGTCAATGTATACAATTCTTTTTTCTTTCTCTTTTTTCATATTTTTTGGACATACAGTTGTAAAGATAAAGGGGGGGGGGACACAATTTATGCAACTTTCGGAGTGATTATTTCCGAAAATATTCACTGAATCAAAAAAATTGCTTAGAAACCTTAAAGTATTTTTAAAAGAACTGTCGAAATATGTGACACGTTGATGTTTGCTGAAAAAAAAAATTTAGCTTGGACTATGGAGTATGTATGGAGTGCCCCCCCTAGAAATATTTATTCTTGTTATTTAACTACCAAACTAAGTAGCCGCTTATACAAGACACCTATATTCCAAACTTCATCATTATACATCATGTAGTTTTTGAGTAAAATGCCTGTGACACACAGCAGGACGGACGGGCGGACATGACGAAACTATTAGGACTCCGTTTTTGCCATATAAATACTGTAAAATTTGGCTTATTGTGTACTCCAGGCGCCAGACAAGGACAGCGACAGCCACGCCCTGTACGTGATAGAGGCGGTGGAACTGAGCATGGTGCTCAACCCCGACGACCAGGATATGCAGTACTCTTATCCGGTTCATCTGTTCCCAGTAAGGACTTTTATCCAAAATTAGATTAAGATGAGAGAACAAGTAATATCCTGGAAAACTATTTCTAAGAGCCTGTTTCACAATCGATAAAGAAATTTATCTGCCAGTTTTAGATAGCCCTCCGTGGAGAAAAAAATATTTTACAATATTACCAGATTGTATTGTAGTTATGATTCTGGTGTAGGAAAACAGATTTCAGCTATGGTTAACAGTTTTTTTTTTTTATGACAACAAGTCATATTTTTGTTAATACTAGAATATTCTAGTACACGAAAACTTTGATATCGTTTTGGTTACCATCTAATAGTTACAGAGTAAAATATGCATTTAGCATACAACAGGTTTTGTATTCTACAAAAAATTTGTTTCCTACGATACTAGGTAAATGGTAATAGATACTAGAAATTTTGTTGTGCAGAAGTAGAATTTTCTATTAATGTGTAAAAAACGTATAGTTGTCACATATAATACAACAAAATCAAGTAGAATTTACAATATTCTGTTACAGGAAAGTAGATTTTTTTCTCCGTGTCTCCTTATTTATTTTCAAGTGTAAGAAGTAAGAAAGGGAAATAATTTACCTGTCATAATATGCTTTACTTTATGGTTGTGAAACAGACGGTAAGTCTTATAAATCGAGTGATATTTAATTCTGAATCAATAAACTAATTTCATTTGGAACTGTCTAAAAGACGTCTCATTTTTTAAATTGAGCTAAAAACTATTTGAATAAACTTAGGTCGGGAGATTTACAATTTAAATGTCTCAGCGTTGATATAATTTTATTTTAGTTTTTAAGTATCTAGGTACTTATTTGTACATAATTAAATTGGTACACTATCGCATTGGATTTCCTGTGATGGTAGTGTAATGTATCTTTAATAAATAAATAAATCATATTACAGTGCACAAACAATACTTACGCTTGCATACATGCCGGCGGAGTGCACACGGTCACCCTGCCAGTGTTGAGCCGCTTGAAGGACTATGCGTTGGCTGATGAAGGTGAGCTTTATGTAATTTATATGTTGTAAGTAGCTATATACAAGAGAAGACAATAGAGAGATCTCATACAGCCTTTCAGGCTGAAATTACAGCATTTAATAAACATCCATCGTGTAGATTACTTAGGTTAGGTTACTTTAATAAAAATCCTGGACAAAATAACGATGTCGTGAAACAAATGCATATTACTTGCGAAAATTATGACTAAAACACATTCTGACTAACAATATGTATGCAACCCATTATGGATCCGAGTAAATATACTAGGGTTAGATATATCATGTCCTTATAACTGTCTGTCCGTATGTTACAGCCATTTTACTCGGAGACTATGGGACCGATGTGGTTTAGAATTATATACGGTGGCACGGGACAAATAAATTTGGTGCATAGTATGCCAAGCCGTGGACGTCTTTCAGCTGTTATGCTGATGATGATGTTTTAAGTTATTACCCGATTGCGTAAAGCTAAAATAAGGGTGATTAGTTCGATAGTGACCAAAAATATGATGTTTCAGTCTAGCTTCAAAACAATTGAATCAAGTATGATAAATGTGTCATATTATTTGTCAAAATCTTGCGAGTGTCGTAGGTTATATAGCAATGATATAGTGTGTCATAGTAGTTGCCAGGCGGGTTTTACTTTTTAGGGTTCCGTATCCAAAGGTGTGTTACATTGTGTATTTATTGCTGCTATAACAACAAAATAATACAATTGAATTAAAGAGTTAAATCTTGTACGATGGTAAGGAACCCTTGGTGTGCGAGTCCGACTCGTACAGTCAAGGTTATACATATGTGTACATTTTAGTACATTGTCTATTTAATGTCACGGTTAAACTGCCATAGGGTGATGGCACCAGTAATGGACAAGGACCAATGGTGGACTCATGATTCTTATATTGAAGAAGATAATTTGTTTTGCAACAATAAGTTTATAACCGTGTGATCTTTGAATTAAGGTTTAAGTGTCCATTATTGGTGCCTGTCAGCTTAAAGTGTCCAACACTGGTACCATCACCCTATATGAATGTCACGGTGATTAAAGTGACGCGGCAGTAAACGTGTAGACATATTTATGACCTTGACCACGCGGCCGGTGCAGCAACAGTAGTAATGTATCCCCAGCGGAGTCGGAGACGGTCCTGTCGGGGCTGGCTGTGGCGGCGAGCGCGGCGCGGCACGTGGCGTGCACGGCGAGCCCGCCGGCCGGCGCGGCGCTGACGCCGCCGCCGCTGCCCGCGCTGCTCGTGCTGTGCGCCGACGCCACCGTGCTGCCCAGGTCACCGGCATTCCTCTGTTTATACATATATTGTCAAGTCCCAAACTGAGCTCTAAGGTTTGTCTTATGGGTAGGTACTAGGCGATGATAAACGTACTTATATATAGAAATACATACCTACTTTAATATCTAGAAAATATCCATGACTCAGGAGCAAATACTCGCGCTCATCACACAAATATTCATAGGCAGGGTCGCTTAAGCTAACCGCATCGTAAAACTAGTTAGAGTATATAGCCAGCCCACAGGGAAAGTTTTTTTTTAGAAAGAGTTTTTTTTCGAGCTGGTGAGGTGAAAAAAGCCTTTCCGAGCTGGTGAGGGGATATATTGTATGTTCTTATTCCAGGACGCTGGAGCCGTATGATTTGGAGGAGCAGCTGTACAAAGAACTGCAGCTGCGCAACCCCGCCCTGGAGCAGGACGACATCAACAAAATACTGAAGGAGGTGAGTATATCTATAATAATATATTATTAGGACAAAAGTGGCTGAACTAATTACGAAATATTTTTTTATACTTTATTTTTTATCCTTTTACATTTCTGCTCTACAAATTTTTAATTAAAAATATGTTATTTGGCAGTTAATATTACGAACTATTAACACTGTTCAATAAAATTGGAAATTACCTACCTACCTATTAGGTAAGTTACCTACTTGTCAGTAGCTACTTGCAAGAATGATTACATAGCAGCTTTGAATGATTCACGGTTGATTACATTCGACATAATATCAACGGGATGTATACCGCGATAAGGGTGATGGCACCAGTGTTGGACACTAACTGACAGGTACCAATAATGGACACTGAACTCTTAATTCAAATATCACATGGTTATAAATGTTATTGGTTGAAAAACAAATGAATAACTCTTATCTTCTTCAAAATAAGCATGTGTCCATAATTGGTCCTTGTTTATTACTGGCGCCGTCTTCATGCCTCGTTGTTGTGAGCTGAGGTAACATAATGTGTTTCCAGCGGCAGAAGCTGTCGTTCACGGCGATCGTGCAGGAACTGCTGGCGCGTGGTGTCTCGCAGCCGCTGCTGCGCGTGGCCGGGGGCCGCGAGCGCGGCGCGCGGGAGAGCCTCGAGGTACAGCTCTTGCATTTCACGAAGGCGAGTGGCCTTTATTAGTGTTGAACGTGTACATGCACATTGCGGCAGTGTGCGTGTCTGACGGCGCGATCCACAGCGAGCGCCGTCGCTCAAGTCTCTTGTGCATATTGTTTCCGTGTGTGCGTGTACGTACACGACGCTGTATACAAATATGTTTACCACAAGTAAAGCCCACTCGCCTTTAGTGAATTGCAAGTGCTATACACTCATAATGCACAATTTATGGACTCTAGTTTTTTCCCTTTTCATCCGGCTACCCAGGGAGTGTAATGTTTTCCGGGTGTATACAACGCGTCCCGGCCTCTGGACAAACATTCAAAGTCCATGTTGAGTGTAATACCTATTTCTAACCGATATACATGTACTAAATGTAACAGTTGCTCGAAAAGTGGCACTTTTTATGCGGAACTGTCCCGAGTCTTGTCCCTCGCCCGCAGCTCGGACTGAGACACCTCGGGACTCGTGTAAAATAACATACTTTCCGCATTTGCATCAAATCATGTACTATGACCGGGGCTGGGCAAAATACCTGCTACATAATATTTATTTGAACGAGGTATAAATGAGGAGACCATGTATTTGAAATACCGAATACAAATTACAGAATGTAAAACGTTTTTTTTTTAGTTAGGCTAAATATGAAGAGACTATTTTCATTAACTGGATATCCATATTATAACAAGCAGAAACTTGTATGATAGCACTTCCGTAAAATGTTCCGTTATACGCTTGTTTTTTTTTCTTTATTTAAGGAAAATTACACTTATGTTACACTACACATGAGAATAAAAAAAAGTGTTTTTGTGCAAATGTATTTTAAAACATAAAGTATTTTAAATATAAATTACAAAATACATGTGAGTAAGGTATTTAAAATACAAAATACTTTATTAGGTAGTATTTGAAATACAAATACAAAATACGTATTTGTATTTCAAATACAAGTAATTGAAATACTGCCCAGCCCTGACTATGACACACTTAGGATATTTTTGAGCTAAGTGATAGATAATTTGTGATCGTCCAAATCGAAAGGGACCTCATCGCGGCAGGCGGTTACGCCATTTTTCACATGGCTGTTATACTAATGACAAGGCAATGAAATCTATAACAGCGTAAGCGCCCGCCGCCATTAGGGCCCTTTCTATCTGGACGATCACATATATTGTCACCGGTGACTTTACCCATCGGTAAGTTAACTAAGATTAATACAAGGGTTCATATTGGGTTGCATACGTATTGTTAGTCATAATGTGTTTTAAGTCATTTTTTTACGACATCGTTATTTTTCCAGGATTTTTATTAAAGTAACCTAACCTAACGTAACTAATCTACTCGGTGGATGTTTATTGAATCCTGTAATTTCAGCCTGAAAAATTATGACTAAAAACATTATGACAAACAATATGTATGCGACTAGACCCGCTCCCTGAATACAAAGATATCGGGAAATAACCTAACCGAGGGGTGCGCCAAAGTTCATATAAAATTGCAAATTAGATTATTGGAACTCCGAAAATGTATCTCATACAATTTTACAACCTAATGATCATTGTACATAATTTTTTTTATTACTAACGATCGAAACTCATAATCATCAGATTTCATAATATCACTAATTATACACCTTGTTTATACTAATATTTGTTTTCATATATTTTCTGATACTAACGATCGAAACTCCTAATCATTCAAATTCATAACGAAGGTCTCCATTAGGTACGACGACGAGCGAAGCGGGAGGAGTGTTAGGTAGAATTGCGACCCTACAGCGCGCGAGCCGAGCGAGCGAAGCGAGCGTGCCGCGGTAGCGGCCGGCGAAGCGCCAGAAATTAACATATTTTTAACTAATACTTACATATAGTAGACGATGAGCGAAGAATCACCCTTCTATTTCTAAGTCCCTGCTCCGTTGGTAGTAATAAAAATGTATGAACAAAAAAAGTATAAGAAAAAAAATTATGAAGAGTGATTATTATGAATACAAATGAGTATTAATAAAAAAAATATGATAACTGTCTGTTATGAGTTCGGATGGTAGTAATAATAAGTTATGAACAAAAAAAGTATGAGGAAAAAAATTATGAAGAGTGATTATTAGGAATACAAATCGGTAGTAAAACCAAAAATCGGAATAAGAATTTTGTATGAGCCAATATGGACCCCTAACCGAGTTAAAAACCCCCGATATCAGCGCCTAAAAACCCTCTTAGCAATGAGCAAAACCTTTAACGGGCTCCAAGCACGTACATTTTCACTGGAGGGACTTCGTCACTAGAAGATTTCAAAAATTAAAAAATCAGATCCCCTCATTAACTAGAATAGAGCTGATGATCTTCAAACGGATGAACAGATTTTCATTAAACATGGCTAAGAACACTCGGGATAATATTATCTATGACACAAAAAAACTAAACGAAAATCGGTCCATCCGTTTGGGAGCTACGATACCACAGACAGATACACAGACAGACACGTTAAACTTATAACACCCCTCTTTTTTTGCGTCGGGGGTTAAAAACATGTGTGTCGTTGTTAGTTCCTGACGCAAGCGACGTTGAAGCTCCGCGGCGAGTACATCGCCCGGCAGCGCCGCGCCGCCGACGCCGTCGCCAGGAAGATCTCGGCGCTGGCGGCGCTCGGCGCGCAGCACGAGCGGTGGCACCGGGAATTACAGGTACTCTGACGACGTGGTTAGCCTAGTTGGTAACGACCCTGCCTACGAAGCTAGCAGTCCCGAGCTCTAATCCCAGTATGGCCAAATACTTGTGTGATGAGCGCGAGTATTTGTTCCTGTTGTTTGTTGTTTTCTTTATATAAGTATGTTTACCGTTGTATATAACTAAATAAAACTATAATTTTATAAGAACAATCTTCTTTCAAGTCGCCATTTTTTCTCGTTGTCTAAAATTCATCGAGGGTTTACGGGCTATTCGTATTAAGCGACATTTTACAGGAGAGCATTTCAGTTTCATTTTCTGGAAAAATATTCATAATAAAAAACGTATCAATATTTTTACAAAAAAGTGGCCTATGTTGTTTTCCTTTACAAAATCCGCGCAATTTAGTCTAGTTTTCATTTTTCACAAGTGGTTTTTACCAGAAATAAAGGTAGCTTGATACGAAATGACCTAGAATCACTTATTTAGAAACAGGCTAAATGATTCAAGCGTCATAAACTGAAAATTTTAAGTTCAGGAACAATAATTTAAGCGACACTCAGATGTTGTTTAGTGTAAGGCTTAATGTATTAACAACCATCGCGATATTAAAATAGAATCAGGCTAATCAGCTTAAGCACCTGAAGAATCTTAAAGTAGATGCAGATCAAGATGATTTATGTAGCACTTTACATTCAAAGTAAATGCGGATTGAAGATCAAAGTGTTTTAGGTGTCTATGCGCATTAAAATTACATCTAGGATAAATTATTTAAGCGACATTAAAGTATGAATTTCAGGTGCAGGCTAAATGTTGTAAGTGACATTAAGAATAGATTTCAGATGCAGGCATAACGATTCAAACGCCCTATGTTACGTAATTTATGTCAGGAAAACCGCTTCAATCAAAATCGCAAAGTATTTTGTCTGTATGAAGTTCATATTTTCTACAATTGTATAAAATTTGTGTCGCATCAATCAAATCAGATTCAAACTAGACCTAAATTTACTGATGTTTCAAGCGACAATTCTATGAAATTCTATGAAATTCTATGAGTGTCGGTGATTCAAGGGTAAACCAGTATATTTATAGTGTTGTATATTAACCAACAGAAAGACATAGACGAGGTGAGGCTAAAGTCGACGGTGCTCCGGGAGAAGTCACTCCTCGCTGAAAAACACCAGGACGATATCAAGGAGAGGTAGTGTACTTACGCTGTGTAAAATTGCTTACAATTTTTTTACCCGACTAGGGCGAAGCAATAAGGAGGGTTTTGATTTTAGCACTCGTATACATGTATAAAAGTTAAAAAAGTCGAAATATTTATTCAGTAAATTGGCCACATACGAGCTCTTTTACACGTCAGTAATATAGAGTGAATCTACCAGCGCAGCTTAGAGCGAATCTATAAGTTTATGAGTATGTTTGTATGTTCATCTGTTCGCTCGTAGGTCTTGTACTAACCATTATATATTTGAACAAATGAGATGTCGTTAGTTTTGTCTTAGTGGTCTGCGTGTCATATGTTATGTGAATTTATATTACTTAACTCCAACGTGGCTGATTTGACATGTATAAAATGATTACTGATTTTTTTTTGTTTTATAAAATTATCGAGTTTGGTGTCAAATGAAGCTGTTAACGCATAGATTAACAAAACAAAAGTAATGGATTAACAACTTCTGCGTGGACACAATCACGGGCGAAAGCTAGTTATACAATAAAAGTGATTAAATGTGAATCAATTGAATGGTTGTGTAACAGATGTTCGGCGGTGATCCGCAAGCTGCGCGCGTCGGCGCCCGCGACGCCGGCCGAGCGCGCCCTGCTGGCGGAGCTGGAGCGCTACCGGCGCGGCGGCGCGCGCGTCGCCGACCAGCTGCGGCTGCTCAAGCGGCACGCCGGCTGCAAGAGCGCCGAGGTGAGCCCTCATCAGCCGGAACACCTCCACTGCTGGTCGTAGGCCTTCCCCGAGGGTCACTATGACGGCCGGTTTTGTCAACAATAAGGCAGTTTCCCCTATTTTCTTGCCACTGTTCCATCTTCATCCATGAATCGTGATTCTATCGCGTAAGGCAAAACACCCGAAAATTTGTGTAAAAATTGCGAATTTTAAGAATATTTACGATGTGATGTTTTCGTTTCAGTTTTTAAAATGGCAAGACGACTACAAAAAGAAAGACATCGCGCTCGGCAGGTCCCACAGCGACACCATCTCTTCAGTCCTACAGCAGCAGTAAGTCCTGAATATAATTTAAAATTTTAAAATAATTGTAGAAAGCAGCGTTTAAGTCCAATCCCAGATTAGACTGCCAAAGAAAAAGGTTATTATTTTATGTATGGTATGAATGTATCACGATCACGTACCGAATACAGAGATTAGACGCAGAATCAAAGTAGCGGAGGTCGGCAAGAGGATTACTGAAATAAAGTGGAGATGGGCTGGACTTTTGGCATTGGCGAGACGATGGCAGGTGGTCGAAAGCAGTTACAGAGTGGTGGCCCAGGTTAGAGTGTAGACCAGTGGGTAGGTATACCATCAACTCGTTGGTCTGATGACATTTGGCAGACGGTAGGAAAAAGGTGGATGAACTTAGCACGAAACCAGGCAGAGTGGCGTAAAAATGAAGAGGCCTTTATCTTGCAGTGGGTGGATGTGCTGTGAAATTATATGCTGATTCCTCGTAACCAATCTTTATTCAAGGAGTGGCATTTATGCTACAATAGAGTAGATTTGGATCCTCAAATTCAGCAACAGAATTAGAGGTACTCCTAGACCGTGGGGCGTTGTTGTTTGCGCGCACACTGGTCGCTAACCTAATGGAAGTATAGGTCTTTCATAGTCAGCGACCAGTGTGCATACAAACAAATCGCCCCGCTGCACGCGCCGCCGTTCCGAATTTGTGGCCTGAGAGGTTGTTCATTTTGATTTTGTGGTTTAATCAATCAATCAATCAATATTTATTTCGGATAACAGGATCCATAAATGTGTTAGTATCATGGCTACAAACTTAGTATTAGTGTTTTCCCTATCACTCATACACGCTTTAGGCAAAGTCATAAAAAACATCAATAAATTAAAACATGAAATTCAAAAAATATTTAAAATCAAATTTAGAAAATATGTCAATATCAAAGTCATGTCAAAAAGGATCAAGGTTATCATAAAATTAAAATTAAATAAAAAAAATTGGTACACCAAATAAATAACATAGAATAAAATTACAGAATTAAAATAAATATGCCTAAACGTGCAGGCTCGCCCAATTATTTATTTATTTTCCAATGCCTCATTAGGGGGCAATCTAACCTAAACTCTTAATGGGGCAATCTAACCTAACCCTTTAAATATCAGGCAAAGACTTTTACAGTAGATAATTGTACTAATATAATAAATGGAAGCGTGACTTTGTACATTAAATTTCTCTCACCTTTGGATTGATGGATTAGTTTCAAAAATGGGATTAGTCGCATACATATTGTTAGTCATAATTGTTTTAGTCATACACCCTTTCAGTCTGAAATTACAGGATTTAATAAACATCCATCGTGTAAATTAATTAGGTTAAGTTAGTTTACTATAAAAATCTTGGAAAAATAACGATGTCGTGAAAAAAATGCCTTGCGAAAATTATGACTTAAAACGCATTATGACTGAGAATCTATGCAACCCAATATGGACCCTTCAAAAACATTCAAATTGGATTGAAAAAATCGTATAACTTGTTGTAGGATTATTTTTTTAGCTTTATTTTTTATTTTATTTTTTTCAGGACAAGTCAAATATCTACGCTGATCGAAGAAACGAAGCTGCTCAAAGACCAACTTAGCATAGTTTAGTGCCGTTAGTCTTCTCGGAGTCTTACTCACCTAATTAAACTCATGGGTCATGCTACCTCTGAAATATTAACGGTTAACTCACGATTAACTTACTTGGGAACGTTCCGACTGTTTCTCGACTCTACAAGGGTGAAGTTCAAAAGAAGTGTACATAGTTCACAAGTACTGTTAAGGTAACTTTCACGGTAACAGCGAAAATTAGTCATACATTTGTATCGTTAATTTTCGTTACGAAACTGAGAAAGTTACCGTTTCTTAAAACCTTAACATTCCTTAACTATGTACACTTTTTTTTAATTTCACCCATAAGCTCGTATTGGATTTTTGATTGAAATAGAAGCTACGTCGTGTGCTTTGGCTTACATGAGGATCATTATCGTGAATCGCCAGAATAAAATCGATGTAATAATTAGGAAATTTTAAGTTATTTTCTTTTAAAATTAACAGTACTTATTGATCTAATTAGAAGAAAATTTTACGGCTGTTGAAATGCCCGAATATTTGCCCAGTATTATATTTTTTCTGACATAAAAAATATAAAAATTCTAGCTAATGCGGGAATAAATGGCGGGCTTTTGTACTATAATTGACAAATCTAGTTATAATTTTGTATTTTGAAACTTCTTCGTTATTATTAATTTTGTATGGATGTTAGATTCTAAAATAGTGTTTAGTGTAAAGTATCTTTAAATGCTGTTGTTTGACTGTTCATTGTAATGTTGACATGATTTTGAATTGTATTTTTTAAATCGATAGTCATTGCATTGTTTATATAATCGTAAATTAAAGCGACAGAATTGATTTGAGCCTTTTTATTTACTTCTTCTCGACTGCGCGAAGGAAAAAAAATGGTAATGTGGTCAACAGCCAATGTATGTAAGTATATGTATGTATGTGACCGAACATCTAGCTCCCAAACTATTGGACCGATTTTAATAAATGGGGTTTCATATGATTCGTCAGAAACGTCAGTGTCATGAGCTTTTAGTAATTGACGTATATTGTTTTTACCTTATAATTTACTTCTTAATTGTAATTTATTGTTTCGATTCAATTTTGTGATCACCTGGGATTAAGTGGGAGATGAATTATGTACCTATTAACTGAAAAACCATGTAATCCTGTTGGTGATCCATAAATAAATAATAGTTCCTTAGGTAAAATAAAAGTCTTAATTAAGTTATCGAAACTTTATTTGAGATTCATTTTTATTTATTTTTCTCATTATTTTCTTTTTTTTTTCGTTCAAATATGAAACGATATTTATTCATATTCATAAGAAATCTTAATTAGGAATGTCTATTGACATAATTACTATAATAGTTGCAATCTTAGGGTTCTTGAAACTCTAACCGCCTCTCTCACGATTGTCAAGTAAATCATATCTGTCACATAAATTAAGCCGTCCCCCTTTCGTGCACTTAAAAATAGACGCTCACTTTATGTGGCAGATAAATTCGATGTGATCGAGGCCCTTAATAGTTTTATTTTAGACTTTAGGGTCTTTGTAGACCATAGACATGAATATAATACAGAATGTCTACAATTAAATGCGTTTTTAAATTGTAGAAAATCATCATATTTTTATAACTACAATGTGTACACTAATCATAAGATGGCGTTGTAATTTGACCAATAAGAATAGGAAAGTCTTCAAGATTTTTTAAAACCTTGCAAACATTTTGATAATATAACACTCTATCCAAGTTCTAAACATTTGAGTAAAGTCGACGTACTGAAGTAGATTAACGCAAAGTAGATGATTTGAGCCCTTAGTCAAGATGCATTACGCTAACTAGCGTTTCTATTCGTTTCGTTTACCAATCGCGTCAATGGTAGATCACGTGACTCTTCGTATCACGTGATCTACCAGTGACGCGATTGGTTTAATAACGAAATGAATAGCAACGCTAGTTAGCGTAATGCATCTTGGCTAAGGGCCCTGGAGGCCTAGCCAAGATGCATCACGCTAACTTAACCATACCGAGACACGTCGAGGCGCGTACTTTTTAAGTTAGCGTTTCAATATATAACTTTATTTACTATACGAAGAGGTACACATTTCATTGAGAGAATTCTAAAATGGCGCGCTAACTGGCCTCTTCAAGCATCGTCGCGTCTCGACCCTTAGGATGTTAGAAAACTGTCAAAATATTGACGTAAGCTGCCAACCTAACGCGTCGGCCGCTAATATCAATTCCATAAATTTTTTGAACGTAACGTCAAATATAACGTTTACCGAACGCAACTTGTCTAGCCCTACTGAGCCCTTAGCCAAGATGCCCATCGCTAACTAGCGTTTCTATTCGTTTACTTTTTAAACCAATCGCGTCATTGGTAGATCACGTCATACGGAGAGTCACGTGATCTACCAGTGACGCGATCGGTTTAAAAACGAAACGAATAGAAACGCTAGTTATCGATGGGCATCTTGGCTAAGGGCTCAGAGCCTTATTCTACTTTGGATCACATCACACTGTTGACGTTACGGTTATGACAGCTCTGAAACATTGACAGCTCGCTCGGATAGCTAGCGTACATATAGTTTACGTGCTAAAGTGACTCTTAAAGCGCTATAATAAGGTCGTGATTGCCTTATTTTTCGACTAGCGGGCCCCAGAACATCTTTGAGACTCTGGTTTCGTCTTCAGTGAAGAAGAAGTCCTTTCCTAGTTTCACGAACTCTTTCATGGAAAGTTTCCCATCCTGTAAAGATGAGATTTAAAATATTAGTTTGATTTAAATAAAAAAATGTGCTAGCTTGTTTAAATATGTTTTATGTAAATTATGTAAACATGGCTATAAGTATAAGAGAATACTCTGATTTTTTTTCATACAGAAAGTAGGCTTTTTCTGTAATCGTCAGCGAAACCAATCCATGGTATGGAAAATTAAACGTACCCCATTGACGTCGATGACTGCGAACGCGACGGCCGCGTGTTCATTGTCCAGCCCCAGGCACTTGTAGAACAGCTTGAACTCCTTCACCGAGATGAATCCGGAGTTGTCCTTGTCTACTGCCTGCGGAAGGAAAGAGCCGTGTTACTAATGTGGACATTAGCATAAAGAAACTCGAAGAGCGTAGGGACAATATGGGTTTTAAAAATATTAGTTAACCATTGTAGGCATAGAAAGTTGTTTAAAACTTTACGTTATGCCTCCCGGATGTCATCCTAATAGAGACCCAGGGGCGTTGGATCTGGGGAGTAAAGGGTTTAGAGCTGTAAGCAAACTCTATCTACTTACTGCCTAATTGGGAAATGCCTCAGTGGGCATTCCATCTTAGGGCCGTATTAATAAACCCATCTCGACTGTGATCCCCGTCTCAAGATACGTCAAAATAAACGTCAATCCAAAGAAATCTGCCATTTTTGCATCTTGTGACGAACATCTCAGGCGAGATCAGTTCATTAATGCCCTTGGTCTTCTGGGTCAGAAACGAATTTGCAGTCTTAAGGTGGCCTGACTGCTTGCCTTCTCCATAGGTACCATAAAAGGGACTTAGAGCAGCGACTTGGCTGCGCCCCGGAGCGCTCTGCTGTAGTCTATGGGCGACGGAAACCGCTTTCCATCAGACCTAACTTTTTTACCTACTCCATGTCATAAAAAAAAGTCCCAATGACCTTGAACAGGTAGGGCAGCCAGCGGTGCGCCTTCCTCTTGAGCTCCTTGTCGTTCAGCACGTGATGCATGTCCTCGAGGTATTGCTCCACGGTGACGAAGTTGTACGGGTCCACCGCGCCCCACTGCTCCTCCCATGTGTGCTGGAAGTAATCGCTGATGTTAGTACAGTCGGAAATACAGAATGTTTTAAGGCTTCTGGAATTTTTTCGAAATATTCGCCTTGTTCTTTAAGGCTGCCCTTCCATAGACGCGGAGACAAGCGGTGCGGAGAGGAGCTGTGTAGGAATCGACCAATCACATTGGTTGTAATACACATCTCGTCTCCGCTTGATTGTTTCCATTGAAGCGGAGCGGAGACGAGATGTGGATTACAACCAGTGTGATTGGTCGATTCCTACACAGCTCCTCTCCGCACCGCTCGTCTCCGTTTCTATGGAAAAGCATCCAAAAAGCTCGCCTTTAAAGTTGCATCTGGATAAGATAAAAAAATGTGGGCGTCGTGCCGTCGGAAGGGTGGAATTTACTCCAACGGAATTGAATGATGATATAAGTGGTCATTCTTTGTTTAACAGAATATTATAGTATTGTATGAGGATATTTTTAGGGTTCCGTACCTCAAATGAAAAAAACGGAACCCTAATAGGATCACTTTGTTGTCCGTTTGTCTGTCTGTGTGTATGTCAAGACCCTTTTTCTCAGGAACGCGTGAAGCTATCAAGTTGAAATTCATATCAAATACTTAAGTCTGCAATCCCTTGGATCAGTGAAAAAATCAAACATCTAAGTCAATGCAATCAAAAGATACGGCCGTTTATGCCGCATATTGAAGGGAATCTCAAGGGAATCAAAACCTATAGGGTACTTCCCGTTGACTTAGAATCACGAAATTTGGCAAGAAGCAATGTCTTATAGCACAAGTAAAGGAAAAAATCCGAAAACCGTTAATTTGTAGTTAAATCACATAAAAAACGAGACTAATATAAACTGAAACTCACTAAGTACGAAAGTGCATACTGATTGCGTGTCAGTTTATACTGGACTTTGTTTATATGGTATTCCCGTGATTTACGAACTATTTAAATGCCCACAAGTTTGTGCGGAACCCTCGGTGCGCGAATCCGAATCGCACTTGACCGGCTTTTTTTTCTAGATTCTTTCTTTCTTAGTAAGTGTCTCCCTGGTAGGTGAGGCACTCTCCCCTAGATCTCCGTAAGTCCCTAATTGGTGCATTTCCGGCCAGTTACCGAGGAATGCGCCCCGGTAATGGTACCCTGAACACCGTCGAGCACTCGTGGTCTATTTCACTATTATTATTCTGTGTCTATTTGGGGTAGGTATTGTGTCATGGGGAGCTATGAACAGCTGGTCCAGTGCGGGGTCGTTGTTAATTGAGGATAAATATTCCGTATTTCATACTCGTTTGTATGCACTTTTCAAAACTATTGGTAATAGTGAATTGCATTTTTTTTTTGCTTTATTAAAAAGTCATTCATGTAACCAACATTAGCCAAAAAATATTTTTCGAATAACTATAAAAATAACCAAGATATAAACCATTAAAGATTTGTTTCTATTTCTTTCTAACAGAATTTAACATGGAGTTTATATGGCCATAGTGTACGCTGACGTCACAGTACATGTCGGATCTCTCTGTCCAATTGGTAGTTTTAAATGCTTGTATTATCCGTATTTTTGGCCGATTTTAATTTTAATTTCACTTTTTGCCATCTCTTACGGTATTTTCATATTTTGTTAAGAATCCGATGAAAAATTTTCATGAATATTCCCAATTGCATCAATTAACCCACAATTGTTTTCTACGATCAATATATATCATTATCTAAAGTTTTCCTTTAGCGAATTACCTTAATAATCTCGGAGAACTCCTTGGCCTGCTGCTCGCCGAGGTGCCCCAGGTTCTTGAATCGGTCGGCGAAGAGCATGAAGTCGTTGAACGAGATCAGCCCGTCCTTGTCTACATCCAGGATGTTGTGGACCGTTCGCATCTTGCGGCGCCAGAATTCTGACTGGGAAGAGAATTAGGAATAAGGCCCAGGAAAATTATAGATTTATATGTGACGTTCTCAATATAAAGAACTATTATTCACTTGCGGCAGTGTATTGTAAAACCTCTCGTACGCTTAAGCACTGATCAGTGCTCAAAATTTGGATATCTTTTTGTATTTTTTTGTTATTTTTTTTGGACTATCATAATTTGAAGAGATTAGAACTTGGTATTTTTTTTCTCCTCCGACATACGAAAGGTGAAATTAGCTATGTACCTACTCATGTGTAAATGAAATATTATTGTTGTTCATATAGTCATTTTAAGTCGATTAAAAAACGATTAATGTTTATCTGTTTTACGTAAGTAGTTTAATTTGTTGTATTTATAGGTATAACTAAAAATATGTTTTTACCGTGTTAAATAAAAATGAAGAACACCATTTGATACAACTCGTCTTGCTAGCCTGCAGTGGAGTGATCGTACAATGATCTGATTATATTACTGTAATGTAAGGCAGATGCCACTGCAATCACAGGCCTCATTCATTAGCATCAACTAGGTACATAGTATAAAACAAAGTCGCTTCCCACCGTCTGGCCCTTTGTACGTTCGTTTAGATCTTTCAAACTACGCAACGGATTTTAATGCGGTTGTTACCATCAGTTAGATAATTTTTCACGAAAGGTTTATGTATATAATAGTACCCGGAGCGAAGCGAGGGCGGGTCGCTAGTTTATTATAAAACGAAACATTAAAACCAACATAATACTCACTCTATCAAACCCCTTGCATTCGGTATCCGAATCGCTTCCGCTATCGCTGTCGCTCTCGCGTTTCCTCCTGTTCTCTTCCGGTCTGCCGTGGTGATTGCTGTACCACCTGACGGCGTCCGCTAGCTCCTCCCGCGACTTTTCCTGCAGGTAGCACACGCTGCCATTGCAAATCGGCTTCGTGTGGATTAACTGGAATAGAATTTAAAGTTTAATTTTACTACTTATGTATGTAGAGCCACGTTCTTATATACAACTAGTTTTTGCCCGCTACGCCGTCCGCGTAGAAGTCGGTTTTCCCTTGAGAACGACCAACTTTTCCGGGAGAAAAAGTATTATATATGTTAATCCAGGGTATAAGCTACCTCCATTCCAAATTTCATCCAAATCCGTCCAGCCGTTACATTACAGCGTGAAAGAGTAACAAACTAACACACACACACACACACACACACACACATACACACAAACTTTCACATTTACAATAAAGTAGGATTCAAAATAGGTATATAGCTGCAATGAGTTGTTACCCCGACTATTCAAAAAGCACGGTAATGTTTTTTTAACTCTTTTCTCTTACTAGTAATAAACTAAGTAACCAGATTAACTTGCATACCTACTTAATAATGTTATCCCGATGACAATAGGTACTATAAATATGGTACCATCAAACTGGTATGATGATGGATGCGCAAAGTGTACATAGGAACTCCTCGATGGTAAACAGTTCATCGAGTTTGAACTCGTTGGGAAATCAATTATTTAATTATATTATAATATTGAGTTAGTTATCTGTACCAAGTACAGTCGACAATAAACGTATTTACAAAGAAAACAAAAGATTAATTTTACAATCCATTCAATGCAACAAAGAACAAAACTTTCAGATGTTGTGTGACTTTCACTGAGTCATGTATGAAAATAAATAAACTAGATACTATGTGTGTCACCTACTTTTAATACTTACATGTAAATAAATAAATAAAGTATTATGCTATACAGTCACACCACGGGATTGTTGAGCCACCATAGAACCCTGTCATAATGATAGCGTCAAGTCACGCAAAATAAATTACGTCAAATGTTACCGTCGACTTTCTGTGAGAGGGTTCTATAGTGGCTCAACAATCCTGTGTTGTGACTATACCTAAGTATATGAATCATTAAATTTGCATAAGATCAGATAAACAGATTGTTTTCGTAGTTTTTAACCTGAAACAGTTAAAAAGGACTTAAAAAGTTTTTGTGATTTTCTTATAGCTACGTTAACATGATCTTTTGTATTCATTTATAATTATTATTGCGAGCCTAAAGTGTCCCACTGCTGGGCAAAGGCCTCCCTCTCCTCTTTTCTTATTTTCTTGTCTTTCTTTTTATATCCATTTACATTAAGTTAATAATAAGTTAATCTAATTTTCGCGTCGCTCAGTTAATTCGTCGTGACAAATCTATGGAATTCTCAGTTTATAAATATATATTTAACTTTTTGCTGCAAGTGGCCTTAAGTAGAAGAAGTTAAAGCGTAAAAACTAAGCAACGGAATATTTTTTCTCATAACTACGATTTATTTGACAGTGTCCGCGTTGTTAGTGGCAGAGATCGTGTGAAGCCCTCGCTCGCATCACGCTCGGGCACCAAAAAAACACTCGATGTTTTGATCAATACGAAGAGCGCGGTGTTTTTTCATTTACCGACACGAAATCGGTGTATTTAGACTCAATTATGGGTTAGAGGAAGATAGATGAAGTAGGTACATCGAGCTCGCTCCAACACACAACTGCGTCCCGTTGTTCCGATATGGTGTGTCGGTCAATAGAACGTTCTAGTACAACAATCTACATTTACTTAATACTTATAAGTAGGTACGTAATTTACTTAACTTAAACATTAGTTTTCGACAAGGAATAATGATTAGTGATAATGTAAGTGTCATACACATCTATGTGTATTTCCTTACTTAAATTGTATAATGCTTATTTATTTGTATGCATACATACATGTTTACCATTCCGCGCGCGATAAGCAAAGTGCATCGACCGCGTTACGCAAAGTTGCCGCATGCGTCTGCGCACATATTTTAACCGCGTTGCTTTTGTCTCTTTCTAACCTGCAGCTTGTAACTTATAGAAAGAGAAAGCGTGATATTGGGTTGCCAAATGCGAGTTCAAATGGCCCTCGTATGACTTTAACTACTCATCGATATTGACCATATCTTACGCGCGAGCCTGGTAGAATTTGTATTGAATTATTAAGGATTTCCTTAAGAGGACTGTGAACCAACTGCAAAATCTAGCCTTTTCATACAAACGGCGATAACGTTTTCCACCCCCTAGCGTTAACCGAATTCGACCAATTTTTGATATGTGGTCAGTCGGAACAAAAACTATGTCCGTACGTTCCTTTTCTTAAAATATTGATTAGTTATAAAGAGATTATGGCCGAAATTACTTTTGTATGAAAACAATAAAACGGGAATAAATCGAAATTTATTAATAATATTGAAAAAATCGAAACGTACGGACATAGTTTTTGTTCCGACTGACACCGTATCAAAAATTGGTCGAAATCAGTTAACATTTAGGGGGTCGAAAACGTTATCGCCGTTTGTATAGAAAGCCGTCACCTCACAATCCTCTTAAATATTCTGAATTTATTTTGACAGTAGCTTTTGCCCGCAACTCCGTTCCCGAAGAAGTCGTTTACCGCTATTCCCTCAAAAACTGTCTTATCTCTATCTCTGAACAAAGCATGGTGTTGAATACGTGGAATGTTCTTGTTGATCCTTCGTGCGTGCATCCTTTTTGTATAATCAGAATCACCATGTATTGGCATTAATCAAAGAAATACACAACTCGATCCGCCTAATGGCCGTGAAGTGAAGATCCCTTACATCCCAATACATGCGGTACATAGTCAGCATCAAATAGATAGGAGCGGCCAAAATGGCCAAATATATCGCATCGCAACCCATCCTTATTCCTATAGTAATAAAGATGTGTTGCGATGTATTTGGCCACTTTCGCTTCTCCTATCTATTTGATGCTGACTATACCTAGGTATGGTTTTTAAAACATACTTGTACTCGTGGACTCGTAAATTGGAAAGTTGTGATAATACACGCCTTTTCCAACTATTAAAAGATAGAGTGCTTGTTCAATCTACTAGAGACACGTTTCCATGCAGTTATTATCACAAAAAGTCTCACGCGCACGCTGCCTTGCGCAGCGATGCAGGCGGCGTAGGAGCTATAAATAGATGCCAAAGATAGCTTGCAAGTACCAACTTAACGTTGTTCCAGGATTTGAATGATAATGTTTTGGATATAAGTGAGCTCTGCCTCTGACGTTCATGGGCATGTGCAATTACAAGATTGTGTTGTTATGTCCGACAATTATATAATTAACGCGTAATCGGTCTGTGCAGTTTAGTCAGTTTGACGCCGTACTCGACCTTTATAGACGCCACTGTTATAATTCCAAATTTTACTTTACTACCTATAATAGGTACTTATTTAGACTGTGCTGTCTGTCAGTCAACCAGGGACTGTATATCGATAACCGAGATATATCGGTATTTGTAAGAAAATATCGATAACAATATCGGTATTTCCCGAATATATCGATAATTGTATCGGTTAACTTAAATATCGGTAAACAGATATCGATACTTTTATCAATACTTGGTATCGATACTAATAGGTAGGTACATATTTTTTAGCAAATCGTGTTAGTGATCCAGATACACAATCACCTGGCCAAATATTGTCACTTATGACGCGATGGGTGTATAGATATTAGTGCCTTTGTCTGCACCTACGAGTTTCGTCGATTACTCATGGATTTCAACATCAGTTTATCATTCTTTAGAAATGAGACCAATCTGAACTGCGTATGTACAAGGTGGGCCAAAAGAAATCACCCTATTGGAAGATGCTCTCATTTTTGCAAATTCGCCAATGTCAAATCTGTTTTGACATTTGTGGACTTGACAGATGCAAAATACAAGTGAACAAGCCATGGAGCGATACACTCCCCAAGAACGCGGAATAATCGTGTCTATTTTTTTGCGTAACAATTCAAAAAAAGAGAGTCAAACAACATCGGATGACTTCTTTTGGCCCACCTTGTATGTATGTTACCGGACTGAATAAAAAAAATAACTTCAAATCGGGTCATAAATAAAATAAATAAATAAATATCAGGGGACAATCTCACACATATTGACCTAGTCCCAAACTAAGCTCTAGGCTTGTACTATGGGTACTAGACAACGATAAACATACTTATATAGAGAAATACATACTTAAATATATAGAAAACATCCATGACTCAGGAACAAATACTCGCGCTCATCACACAAATATTTGTCCATACCGGGATTCGAACCCAGGACCGCTAGCTTCGTAGGCAGGGTCACTACCAACTAGGCTAACTGCGTCGTAAATGACGGAGTTCTGTCGAAATATCGATATTAATGTACCGAAAATTATATATCGATAACTGTATCGATAAAAAGATACCTAATTATTGATATTTATATCGATATTCGATATCGACATCCAATTTATACCTACCGGTATTACAGTCCCTGAGTCAACACAGTACATGTATACTACTAAACAAAACTTTTTGTTTATCATAAACTTTATAACTACGCATGTTATTCTAGTATGTGTTGTTGATAACTTGTATTTACGAATCACTCGATCGGAGTCCTTGACCTGCCTAAAGTCCGGTGTATATAAATAACATTTGCATTTGTTCATTATCAAGGAATAATAAGCAAAAACTCGAACATTAGTCAACTGTTTACAATTGAATTATGTTTTTAGAGGCATTCAAGTAACCTACAACAAGCATTCAAGGACGAGGAGCCTATCTACCTAGTATTTTACTCATTAGCCAATGTAAAAAAAGGCTAAATGTTTGACCTGTATGTTCTAGTTTAAATCTTCGCAGTTATCTCAGCATAGCGATTTGAAAAAAAGGAAAACATTCAAACTTAACAAAAATATATAAGTAATACACTATCTATAGGGCAAACACAGACTGTCCATAGGCAGTCCTAAATCTGTCAGGCTACTAAATTTAATGAAGAAAATGTATAAAATCGAAAACTGATTGTGTTCTAATACGATATACTTTCGTTGAAAGAAAAAAACAAATCTGAAAAACTTAATCATATAAAAATTTTACTTATGTTTTCGGTTCTTGATTTTTCCTTTGCCAAATCTGTATATACAGATTAAATGTGACGTTCTCTAAAGGGACCTTATGGAGGCAGGCGGTTACGCCGTTTTTAGAGCTGCTAGCATAGTATTCGTGTACAAGAATAAGAAGAGTGTAACTGCCTTCCTCCATAAGGTCCCTTTATATTGAAAACGTCACGAATGATTTAAACATGTATTTGGTTTTCAAAGACCGTGAACCAATTCGCAAATGTCAGCCGAGGTTGCTGAGTTTACGGCCCGTTTATACCCGCATGCGGCAGGTGATACATTGACATACATTTATTGTACGAATTTATAACAAATAGTATGACGTCATAAAATATGTTTTTTTGGGTGGCACTTGATAAGGTATTTTCTAGGAAACGGTAGCTAATTCACCGAATCGATATGAGACCAATTATTATTTAATGAAGTATACAAACACTAACTGCCGCACTTAGAGACGTCAATTAAGTTTTAAGTTTCATTAAAGTTGCTGCGTCTTACTGCCGCACTCAGAGACGTCAATTAAGTTTTAAGTGTCATTAAAGTTGCTGCGTCCTATTCTATTGCTATAGCAAAAAAAGTGTTAGCAGCAACTTTAATGAGACGTCCATTTGGACGTCTCTGAGTGCGGCAGTTATTCTATTGCTATAGCAAAGAAAGTGACAGCAGCTACTTTAATGAAACTTAAAACTTAATTGACGTCTCTGAGTGCGGCAGTAAGCTGTGCTAAGATAATAAACGATCCTAATTGGTGGATATAATGTGTTCATCCTGAGGTTTATCCTTAGCTAAGCAGCTTAGCGCATTGTAACGTATCTCTGGTGGAAAAGCCCCCATAAACTTTAAAGTTAGCAGAGACACATATTTTATCTTTTGTAACAAAACATAACTATTACTAACTAAACTTCGTCAGCGTATTGTTTGATTATTCGAAGTTTTATGACATGAAAGTAGCTCTGCTTTTCCCAAGAGATCGACAACATCTTTCGGGCCTTCTTTCCATTACAAAGCCAGAGGATTCTGGTCAACGTGGGTACATTCTAAATCTGACAGTCAGCACGACTATTTCGCGTTCCTCTTTACAAATACATATTATTGCACTTCAAGAAGCCGTGCAATCACAAAACTGGAGATCTGGACTGCCCTGCTAAACAGATTGCAGAACAAAGATATATAAATTCCGTTGATTATGTAGGCGTCTAACTGCCGCACTCAGAGACGTCAATTAAGTTTTAAGTGTCATTAAAGTTGCTGCGTCTTATTCTATTGCTATAGCAAAGAAAGTGACAGCAGCTACTTTAATGAAACTTAAAACTTAATTGACGTCTCTGAGTGTGGCCGTAAGTTATTAAGGCCTATAAGTTATTTTGATAGAACATTTTATTAATTTCATTAAATGACAGATGTTTTGACTTTTGACCTAGATAATTTCACTGTATCAGAGACAACGGCTTGTGAGGTTGAAAAGTGCAAACAATGTCTGTCCTCGTTGAGTAATCTATTAGCCATACTAACACAAAACATACGCAGTATTTCGAAAATTAATATAAACAATCTCAAAGCCGATTTATGCAACATTGAATTTAACCCAGTTTATAATTTAGCCGACGAAGATTCTTGCATGTTGTACCTAATATAAAAGGTCCAAGAAGCAATATTAAAAAACACGATGTATACTCGTCTAAGTAATAAAAATTACAATATTATTTATTAGCTGAAAAAAGTAATTGTAAGTTAGTCTAAGTCCTTTTACGCCTGAGATACAGGAGCATCCTAGTTCAGGTATGTAATTTATAAGTGTCTTATGTTTTTGTTTAGTACATAGGTAATTAAACATTGTAAAAAAGTACTTTAAATACAGATTTTATTATTATTATTATCATTTATTATATTATGGTAAATAATAAAACAAAAGAGCATCAATATATTGTATACAAGAGTTCATTTACTGCTCTGTCTGTGTACGTACTGCACATAATGAATAATGATTTTTGTTCCTCATTAACATAAAAGGCAGGTGTGTACCAATTGCACGCATCATTGTTGTTTTTATGCAGTCTTATAGTGTAATTGTGGTTCGATTTCTACGAGTATCTAACTTTTAACCATCTCGTATTATTATTACGAATTGTTTTTACCCGGCGGCATCAAGGCCATTTTTTGTGCGTCCTTGCCTACAAAGTAAGATGGCGTCCATTCCATGGTGCCGAATGCTAACTAGGTAGTTATAACCTACACTAATGTACTGTGAACGAATATTTATTTTGTATTGTGAAGAATTTTCAATGTGTGGTATACATACATAGAAGCTATTTACCAATAATTAACAGAAGTTTTTAAAGGTAACACAACTGTTTACGGTTGTCAAATCTATCGATATGGATTGAAGTAAAACGACTTCAAGGACTCAGAACAGTCAGAACTTCTTTTCAGTGATGATACTGATTTTAATAATATATAAATTCCTATAGATAAGTCATCATTTCAGCCGAAAGACGTCCACTGCTAGACTAGTTCTCCCCCAAGGTTAGCCACAAGGACCGGTCCTGCGCCGCTTGCATCCATCGGTTGCATCGGTTATAAGTAGATATACTTATATAAAATGTGAAAGCTGTTGTTTGAATAACGTTCAGACGTTTGCATGTTTATATTTCAATTGCGCTTGAACTACTTAACAGGGTTAGAAAAAAGGCTGATATAGTCCATGCCCTTAATTACATCAAAGGATAATTTTTGTCACGTAAAATTTTTGATAGTTCCCACGGACATTGTAAACGAGTTCAAAGCGAACGGATTTTTTAGTAAAAATTATATTTTTAAGTATGAACACAAATTGTTGTCAACTGTACTTTATTACTGCTTGCTTTTACTAAACTAACAGAGACAAATGTAGCAACTGTAACAAGTTAAAATTTCGTACGTTAACCACAGCGGAAATCCTGTAATCATCTGGTGCCGACCCCATAAGTAGATTTGGCTTACAGACATCATTGAATTGTCATCGTGTTTTTTACTAAAACAGTCTACCAGTGAATATGAATATATATTTTTTTGAACAATACGTTTAAAACGTATCATGTTAGTTACAAAATTTATGAATAATTAACTTACAACAGTTTAACGAGAGAAGAAGCAAGTCTAGTAACTCAGGTCATAAAGATCAAGTCACTAAGTGTGTCGAAATTATAATATTGGTTACTAACGTATCACTACATATTTAGTATAAAACCATGTCGCTTCCCGCCGTCTGCCCCTTTGTATGTATGTACGCTTAGATCTTTCAAACTTCGCACTGGATTTAATGCGATTTTCACCACCAATTTTTACGGAAGGTTTATGTGTATAATAGTACCCGGAGCGAAGCGAGGGCGGGTCGGTTGTTATATCTATAAATCATAGCCTAAACGCAACTGAGGATACAATTATGGGATTTCGCACACATCACACTCTTGAAGATCTAACATCTAGACATTTCTTTATTAAAGACAGAAAGCTAAGTTAAAATACATCGACCACATAACGATTTAGTTAAGTTAAATGAAGTACTTTAATCGTTAGACAGAATGAAGGTAAGCCCCTTTGCTCAAAAAGTGAGCTTCCATTTAATGTTGGCAAAATTGTCAAAAAGTTACATAACTTAATAGGTGATTTCAAAGTTAAAGCAGGCCAGCTAACAGCAAAAAGTAAATACACCTAATTAACATACAATTGGACAATCCACGATTGGTCAAAAGCGAATTATCTTAGGGATAATGCTAAGGGGATTATAGGTCGTTCCTACGTGTGTTTAAGGACGGTAATAGCTTGCTCTATTCAACCGCCGTATATGATAGGGGAGAGATAAAAGGTCAGGTTATCGGCTGTGGCTGCCTCAACATTTATCGGAATTTACAAATTATGTACGGTTTTGAGACTCATATTTTATAGTTAGTAAGGTCACAGTATAAATATAGCTAAAGCAGTAAAGAAACTACGAACAAACGTTCGATACGTCGCACCAGACGCCCGTCACAACGAGACCCCTAAGCGGACATGGCAGTGCAGTCAATGACGGGAGCCGCGTGGAGACGAATGGTTTCGCATTGTATTTTATTCTTCTCCACGAAACCATTCGTCTCCACGCGACACCCGTCACTGACAGCACTGCCATGTCCGCTTAGGGGTCTCGTTGAGACGTGCAACTGTGTGGGTGCGACGTTTTGAACGTTTTTTCGTAGTTCCTTTACTGCTTTAGCTATATATGTAATGTGGTAAGGTGTAAATCTTTGAGTCTAAAATGTGTTTCTTGCAGCCGCTTCGATCAAATTAGAATAAGTTTTATTCCAGGACCAAATGGCAGAACTTTAAAGACTCTTGGATTTAACTTACTTTTAATTGGTTGAAATAGGCCTAACTATTACCACCCTATTTAGATAGGTTACCTAATTGGCTAATTAACTAATGGTAGATTGCCTAAGGCATTAAGTTCGCCTTTTATTTATAAAATTTTTTTGCAATAAAGACAGAAATAGCTCTTCAGTCTGCACATAGTATAAACTACATTACATTAATACGAGTATTGTTATGTAAAAAAATGCTTTCGATGTGAACGACATTGTCAATTCAATTATAACTATTTCGTTAACAAGAGTTGTGTTGTTATACATGTGGTCAATATTGCCCAAAGATAACGAATGTCTGGCTTATAGTTCAACTAATGAGTTACTCTCTGGGTAACAAGATAACTGTCGTAATCACGGTAGTAATCATTAATTTAATCTTTAGAACAACAACAAATCGACAAAATAGTATTGAACGTAATTTTTCCAGATATCCGGTTCGAAGGACCATTTTTTCAACAATTTAAATCACAATGCTATTATTAAAAAAAGAGAAATCAATCAGGAGATTATCATTTTTACAGCATCTTAAATGCATGTCTCATAATCATAATGCGTGGAAGAAGACAGTTTATTTAGTTGAGTTTATTTCACACCTGCTTTCTCTGTTTGTATTTAACATACAATAACCAGTTTGAGTCATGAACTCCCAACTTAACAAAACTGCTATAATACAATGTTCATAAACATTTTAACACTGTCAGTCGACCTCCTACTTCACATAAAGTGGTCAATGACTCTACAAAAAAATTTAACCGTACCTTCAATTGATTTTGGGCATTGCTACCCGAAATAATCGCCGCACTCCTTTCCAAATTAAAAACCGCCGACCTTAGTCCAAATCTCACTAAAGAGGTCGCCATTTTAAAAAAACCACGCCACGTATCTATGCTCACATATAGGTTTTGAAGTAAAAGTTGTTTGACAATTCTAAATTTTAAACACACGCACACAACTCGGTGCGAGTTGAACGGGTACTGGTTTGAAATTCGAACGTCCATTTAGTTTTATTCGTCTGGATACCAAGTGGGGGGACAAGGTTTGTTTTCAACCAGTATATTTGCTTAATGCTGTAAATTAATTAGAGAACCGTTCAAATGTAGACCGTGTTACTTAAAGACAATGATTTTTAAATGAAGAGGTATACGCAAAGTTAAGTTGGTAAAGGGACATGTGCTTATGTTTTTGTTTGTTCCGTACAACAACGTACTTTATTATTATAATTCAATTATAAACTTTAGCACTTTGTAATTAGAGTCTTGTTAATAGTTTAATAGTATTTTTGGCCAGTATTATTGTAGATAAATAAATAAACTATTATCGAGTTACCTATTTGGTTGTTTGTGTTCGCTACGTTTGGCCGTTCACGTACGCCTTTAGTCCTTTATCGTTATGCGATTTGGGTTAACGACACTACACAAATAAACAAGAACTAAATCATATTTATAACTTGTTATTGTTGTCAATTACAGTTTTCCTCATTTAATTAGCTATCGATAACGCGTGTTTAGGTGCACGTAACAGAAAAATAAAAAAGGAGGGTATCACGAAAATGCACAATGAGGGTTTTCTATATTATTGACACCAGATGTCGCTACGTAGGCGTCTGGTCTCAGCAACAGTCAAATTGTACTGAATTTTATGCCAGTGAGTTTCAATAAGTTTAAAGCGCGTCACACACGGAGCTATAATATATATATTTTGGTACCTATATTAATATATGTATATTAGTACAAGGCACAAATATATCGTAATACTTATATATACCTATTATAGCTCCGTGTGTGGCGCGCTTTAGACAGGTTTTATTAAAAGGCTCGCTGTAAAAACAAGGAATCATATTATCACAAAATTAAAACACAAAAACGCATAAAATAACACTTATAACACAACAGTATTATTCATTTAATAGGCTCATTAAATCATTCTAATTTATTTATTTTATTTATTTATTATTTCTAAAAAAAATATAATTTGAATACTTACAAAAAGTTTATTTAACATAATGCCTGCATTCTATACTGGACATATGACATTTGGGTGATACACAGTCACAGAAACAAAAGTTATGTCTCTCCTGTTCCAGAAAGTTAAGGACTTTGAAACCAAATTTTTCGGGTTAGGATATATCCGCGTAATGGGAGTCTGGTGTAGTTTTGGCCTGTATCGAAATTATACGAGTTAAAAACTCCCACGTCGTTAACTTTTAGGAACAGAAGGGACAATTTTGAACCTAGCTCTATGTATGACCCATTTAGGCAAAGCAGAAAAATTTAAATTACTAACTACCTTAGTAAACTAGTTTTTTTTTGTATATGTATTTAACTATCTTTTTCCCGCGACTCCGTCCGCGTAATAGTAATTTTTCTCTTATTCCTCGGGAACTATCATATTTTCCGGGATAAAATAATAAACTATCTGTGTGCCAGATTTCATAAAAATCGGTCGAGCCGTTCTTGAGTGATTGGTGTAACTAACCCGATTTTGTTCTGTGTAAAAGATATTAAAATCTTCAACACTTAAATGCAAAAAGGAAATATTTGTATCTTCTTTCTAGAAAGTTTCGACTTTGTGACAAGGGAAAAGGACTCACTTTATTATAACTTATAAATAACACCCCTCTCTTTTTGCGTCGGGGGTTAAAAACGATAATTATTTAACAGAAATCAGGTAGATTTTCTGATGTATTTCAGAAAGAAGTCTGTATACAAAAATAATCTGGGAACTGACATTTTAGAGGGAAGGGCGGCATTAGAAAGAAAAAAAAACATTTATTTACAACAACGAACACAATACACCCAATACTTGGGAAATGTGTGTATTTATTTATAATGTACCTACTTATGTTTATGTATGTATTTTAATTGCATTTTTTTTTCTCTTATGCTTTTGCTCGTACAATATTGCACCGCCTACAACAATTTTCTGTTTGCCCAAAGGTCAACTGGTACTTAATGCCATTAGGCGTTAAGTTCACCTTTTGTACTCTGTATTTTTGCGCAATACAGATTAAATAAATTAATAAATGTGTAAAATGACGCTTGTGAATCTAATATGAATCCTTGAATCATTGTGTTGGCGTTACTATAGGGCGTTACGACACTCAAAAACCGTATTCGTAATTAGGTTACTACGACTTGCTCAACTCACAATTTAACTACGCTTTAGTAACTAAACTCGTCTTAAAGTTACTATAATTCTACCAGAGCATCATAACCGATGCAAAGGTTGCCGCAACACGCGTAACACTTTGTCCAACGGCCTTACACTGGCCTTACATAACTAACCAGTCAATGAACCGAGAGGACCTTCTGAGCTCTGCTCGCCTGGTACTATTGTGTGCTATTATTATATACTTATATGTTGCCTTCTATGATAGATTAGTTGATAACCGTTTTGCCGCAGCGCATGCGTTATATTCATGACGCTGATATGCTCTGTTCTGAATGATATCTGATTCTTAACTGGGCGTTTTTCAAAAAAAGTGTACATCACGAAAATTAGTCATATATGTATCGTAGTTTTCGTGACGAACTGGAAAAGTTACCGTTCTTAAGAGGGCTGTGAACCAACTGCAAAATCTAGCCTTTTCATACAAACGGCGATAACGCTTTCCACCCCCTAAACGTTAACCGAATTCGACCAATTTTTGATATGTGGTCAGTGGGAACAAAACTATGTCCGTACGTTTCGTTTTTTAAAATATTGATTAGTTATAAAGAGATTATGGCCGAAAAAACTTTTGTATGAAAGCATTAAAACGGGAATAAATCGAAATTTATTAATAATATTGAAAAAAAAACGTAACGTACGGACATAGTTTTTGTTCCGACTGACACCGTATCAAAAATTGGTCAAAATCGGTTAACAGGGGGTGGAAAACGTTATCGCCGTTTGTATGGAAAGCCGTCACCTCGCAATCCTCTTAATTTTTGTCTTTAACTACCTATGTACACTTTTTTTAAAACCGCCCAACTATCAAGTAAATTTTTTTTTTGTTTTTCCGCGACTAGGTATCTTCAAAACAGCTCAAAACGTCATACCACGAGTTCTACATTATATTGTTAAATATCGTCTAATTTAAATTTAACGTCTTAACTTAGAAGTTACCTTCTTGTTGGTGGACAGATCTTACTAGGTGCTTATCCTATCATACACGTTGTAAACCTCGAGCACTAAGATTATGGAAAGCCTTCGCTTACCTATCATTTCACCGACAAATAATACAATAGCGCGAACACTACTGCTAGGCGGCAAACCGGCAAGTTTCACGGGTAAGATGATGGTAGTCAGACGTTCTGGGTATACATTACATTACCATTTTATAAGGAGGGCCTACAGCACCATCTTGACATCTACATCACCATCCACCACCAAAAAAATTCCCTCCAGACCCAAGGCCTGATTTCTTCGATAAGCCAACGCAACTCCCCATCAAAAACTAGATAAATACCGTCAACTGTGGCAACTTTGCCTAACCGTGGTAATCAACTGGTTGTTGTTGGATACATTAAATAAAACCATGTTTCCAATCCCAATAATATCATATGTAATACAAATATATATCCATTTGCGAGTTATTGCGACGAGGGAATTACCACGGTTTGGCAAAGTTACCACTGTTGACTAATGCGCGTGCTACACGGTTTCAAACCACAGTTTAAAACCGTGTAGACAGCGTTTTGAATCAAATTTCGCATGACATTTAAACACCCTTGGCAGATATCAAACAAATGGGCTTGTTTGAAACCGTGTAGCAGCTCGCTTCTACCAAGGTCACTTGGTTTAAAACCGTGTAGCACACGCATGACTATAATACGTATTAATACGCGCGAAAAATATTACCCTATCTCTCAAGCAGTCGGGTAAAAAAAGGACGCAGATTATCCTTCCAAACAATCCTTTTAGGATCTCAAAATTAACTCACCAAATGACGTTTCGTCTCGTGTCGTCTCGTACGCACTTGGACGCACGTCCGCAGCTATAGCGCGACCACATCGTAACGATCATTCGCTGCACCGATTACTAATTGACTTGCCCTGATTGTGATTTCGGTGATTGTACCGCTTGTTCGGGATGATTGCGTGATTAAGTTTCATTGTAAAAGTAATATTGGAAGGCCATTATGCCATTTTCAACTCATTACGCCACGTGGATCAGACAAGGTTTTAATAATTAATATACTTGAGTACCTACTTACTGCTACTTTGTAACGGTGTTTATGGGGTTTACAAGGGGTACCCCCCTAACACAACGGTCATGCATCCGGAGATCATACATGTAGGTACATTGGTTCGACACATCGCTGACCATACTTATTGTACCTTCAGTCAACAAAGTATCGGGAATGGATGATTTGTTTATGGTTCCAAATTCAAATTTTTGTTTTTTTTGTTGTTGTTAGATTGGCACAACTGTTTTCTATTTTGGCGCGGAGTTTGAGTTGCATCTGTTATTTATATTAAATACAGTGCTGTTTTTAGTTATATCATATCTAGTGTGTATTGCGAATTTCATAATGGACAAAAACATTGAACAAAGAGTTTGTCTTAAATTTTGCATCGCCAATGGAATTTCGTGTTCGGAGTCACTGAAAATGTTACAGAAGGCTTACGGTGATTCGACTTTATCAAAAACACGTGTTTATGAGTGGTACAAAGCGATCAAAAGCGGTCGAGATGTGATGGAAGATTTGTCTCGCTCTGGTAGGCCATCAACGTCTGCAACTGAAGTTAACATCGCAAAAGTGAAGGAAATAGTGACTGAAAATCCTCATTCAACTTTGAGAGAGATAGCCGCCGAACTTTCTGTATCTCACGAGTCGATCCGTACTATTTTAACTAATCATTTGGGTATGAAACATGTTACCGCTCGGCTAGTCCCAAAAGACCTGAATTTTCTCCAAAAACTCAATCGCATGAGAGTCGCTGAGGACATGCTAGAACGAGTCAATTCCGACCCAACATTCATGAAACGCATTGTTACTGGTGACGAGACGTGGGTTTACGAGTTTGACATGCAAACTAGTCAACAAGCTTCGGAGTGGCGCCTTCCAACTGAACCGAAACCGAAACGAAGAAGACATAAAGGAGAATTCGCGCCGAGAACTGAATTCAATTCCGGAAACAGCGTTTAAAAAATGTTTTGATGATTGGATTATTCGTTGGCGTAAGTGTATCGTTTCTGAAGGAGCATACTTTGAAGGTGATAAAATAAATTTGGATGATTAACAAACAGTTTGTGTATTATTGATCTTTTCCCGGTACTTTCTTGACAGAGTAGTATAGCGGCTATAGTTAAATGTACAATCACGAGCTTTAATTTGAGACCCACTTTAGGTCCAAAGTCAATCTGACATTCTACAGCAAATGATTTGGCATCTCTAATGACATTGAAAACTTCAAGCAATATATTTTTAAATGGGTCCCAAATTAATGCTCGTGACCGTACCTATTGAAGTGGATAGGTTAGCTTAGGTTACTAACTTACTACCAACAGTGGAGAAAGGGAATGAAATCTGCTGGGATTACCTCATTTGCAATATGAAACTAATTAATTAAACAATTATCTTCAACTAGCTTTCCGCCCGCGACTTCGTCTACGGAGCACCACTTTCATAAGTTAAAATATAGCTTAAGTCCACCCTGAAAGTCCATTCTAAATGTTGGTGAAAGAATTTTTGAAATCGGATGCGTAGTTCTGGAGATTACTACCCACCCACATCCAAACAAACCCAATTTACAAACTTTACCTCTTTAATATTATAAATTAAAACAATACAACCTACTCGTAGTTGCCTACAACGTAATGGTTCAAGATTGTGATAAGTGCTATCGCTCGGACTTAAGTATTGCAGCAAGCACATTTAAAAAAGGAGTACATGAATATTTCGTCTCCCTGGAGCCAGGAGTGTGAGTGTGGTCCGCCGTGTGCCTTCCTTGCTTATCTTTCCCTCCATCTTAATTAATTATTTGGTCTTTGGTCTTTGTGTGAATTGTCATTAATATGATTATTATTATTATTTAATAATTTTTATAGTTTTTTTATCTGTTAGGTGTAATTTAGGATTCATTATTAATTTTTCAATTTTTCAATCTTAAACCATATTTAGTAATTTTGTGATACGTCTTTAACATACGTGAGTTAGCTGTGGTTACCTATAATTAGATAAGCATCTAACACATCACTAGCATAAGTTATTTTATATTGTATTGATGTATTATCTGTTGGTAATCCTTAAATAAATAAATAAATAAATAAACACAGCAACATATTACCGGATTGACCTAGAAGACCGCTCGCTGCATACAAGCTATATCTTTAGTACCTACACAGAAGGTCGGAAACCCTTAGCTTTGTTTACAAACATTGCGTTGAGGAAGGTTGTTCAATTCATTACGATGCCGTTTTCCTGTTCACGAAAGCGCCTAAACGATTTGGTAGTCAATTGGATGTGGAATAAGGAAATGAAGTGGGAATATTTTTGGCATCAATCAGCATCGGGCAGCGCCCCATTTTTTAGCGTGGTAGGTGGCTCTCGAGGCCTTTGGACTAGGAATCTCGATTAGATCGATCGATCGATTCGTTCTCGATTCATCTTCTATATCTTCTATTGAATATACTAAATATCTGAGAGACCTTAACCATTAGGCTATTCAGACGGCGGCAAAATTACGTACCATATTGCGCGGGTAAATCTTTTTGCGTATTAATACGGAGTAAACGAATTTACCCAGATATAAGATCGATTTTTCGACCACGTAAACAATGTTGCAAATTTCATAGAAATCGTTAGAGCCATTTTCGAGAACTTGATTACAAATAAACATACAAATATTGCTCGTATCAAGATAAAAATTAAAAAATAAATAAAAAATATTTTATTGCCACAATTAATTAATTACACATAGGGTAATAAAACGTAATATCAAGAAAAACTTTAAAGAAAACTAAAAAAAACTAAGTAATTTGTGGTGTAGATAGGCAATGGGTACCTGTCTCAGCCTTTGCTAGATATTATGTTTTAATACCCAGCGCTGATTTTCAGACTGGTCCCTTTTCTACAGGTCGGTAGTTACATATTCTGGACTTAAAAGAATAAAAGAAGAGATAAAGGCCGTTCTCAGTATTCACTACTTACTTTTATTTTAGTAAACTTACTTGTATGTGTATGACTCCTTATTACACAAAAAAAACGCCTTATAAAATAAAGAGTAGGTACTTGCCAGAGTTTAAAAAATAGATAGCTATTGAAGATACAATCTTTAATAATTGAATATTGAACACGGCAGTTAGACAGAGACGCGCTGAGGGATAACTTGTCCTTGTGTCCAAGGCCCACAAAAGATTATCAATAAAACAATTTACTTTTATAAATCTTGTTTTATTATAACCACATACGCAGATATAGTAAATTATACATTTCAAATTGACATACGTCAATAACTGAAATTTTATATACTTACTTTAATAACAGACATTCAAATTACCTACAATATATTTACAAATTGGATTTGTCCTTATTTATGCTGATTTTACCTCATTTATTTCATATTTCCCCAGTTGCATGAATGGAAATATAAAATATTTAAAGTATCAACAGTAGAATACTTGAACTTTGACATTCGAGCGGCAAACACAATGTTGAAATGTGGTTATACCAATTCTTACCGTTTGGCTAAATTGTAAAAAACTGTTTTTTCCTATCGCTTTTTTTAGGGTTCCGTACCCGAAGGGCGCCCAACTGGACCCTATTAATATGCCTACGTCTATATTAATATGTCCGTCCGTCCGTCTGTCTGTCTGTCTGTCCTAACTATAAAGAGCTGTATCTTTTGAACCGTAATAGATAGCAAGTTGATTTTTTTATTCAGAATGTGTTATTACGGCGGATTTACTAACATATAAAACAAAAGTGAAATAATAAAGGGGGTCCCCATACAAGAAACGTTTTTTTTTCATCGTATTTTTATTTTTGTTGTATCGTAAAAACGGTAAAACATACAAGCGTCAAATTTGGTATGATTATAGAACAAACCCTATAGAATCACAACAAATACTAAAAATGTGCACGGAACCCTCAGCGCGCGTGTCCGATTCGCACTTGCCCGGTTTTTTATGATTACTAAGGAGAAAGCAAAAGAATTTACAGTCACTTGATAACTTGCCTGTTATGGTCGTGTTTATCGATTTGGATAAACCATCTGTCTCTTTCTGACCAGTGGTTAGGTGTGAGAGTGACGGAATGTTATATCCAACGCGATAAAGGCCACCATGGTACGGTGGCTCGGGGTAAGTGGGACTGGGGTCCATGGACAATCTCAAGAGTGCAACAAGTTTGCAGCCTTACATAACATAACATAATAACTAGGAAAATTATTAATAATAGGCCTCCACGTTATTGTCCCAGGGCCTCCAGACGTCTAAATCCGCCCCCGGTCCGTCGGCCCTGACCGTAGAATCCCGGAGTAGTTTTAAACGTGTTTCACGCGGAAGAAGTCGCAAGCAGACGCTAATTACAAATTAATATTTTCATTTATCAGTTTAACTTCTGCTCTGAGAATTAAAAAATCCTACTTCATAAGGGCCTGCGCAAACCGGCGGAGCGCAGCGCAGATCACTTTAAATTTATCAATGTATATTCTTCCCTATTTTAATTACAATAAGGTATAAATTTGAATGCTCTGAGACCGACCTCGGAGCATCACGGGGGATTTCTACTCTGCGGCTGCGGCTCTAAATTTATACCTTATTGTAATTAAAATAGGGAAGAATATACATTGATAAATTTAAAGTGATCTGCGCTGCGCTCCGCCGGTTTGCGCAGGCCCTAATACATACACAACTTTATTACACCATTGTTTAATAGAAATGGAATTAATTTGTAATCTTACCCTACTTTATTCTGCCCTGCTAAGGTAAAGGGCAGTATTTTACACAAAACTACTGTAATAATTGCAACCTCATTTGCCGTCCAAATCCATGGACCCAGCAGCTGACTTTTACGCTATTCTGATTATTGTTGCCATGTTACTCATTTGATAATTATGATGAGAACAGCATAATAACCACGTATAGGAGGCGATGTAACAGTAGCCACGTATGACAAAAAAAAAAGAGATTCCATAATGGAAGTACCTACTTTTATTGTTTTCTGGAGCTCTCGAAGTAACGTTAACTCTATAAAGGGTATCCAGGGTTATCCCAGTGCACAAACTAATAAGGGTGAAACTACATGAGATTTTATCACGGAAAAAAGTAAAAAAATAAAATAAAATTAACTTCCTGTATTTTATGCGTATTTTTTTTTATTTTTCTTTCCTATTATTGTAAACTTATTTTTTTTTTCGTGATAAAATCACATGTACTTTCACCCTATATTCGTTTGTGCAGTTCCCTGGACACCCTGTATTTCTCCCGATTTACTTTGTATGCCTAGTCACAGAAAAAGGCCATCCGAATAATCAAATCGAGTGCATTGCTGCAACTTACAAAAGTAGTCATTTCCCTGTCAAAATCACGTGGTTTTTACGTAACTGCCTCCTGGGTGAACGATTATATTACACTTAGTTTAGAATATTCACTACGCCTTCTTGTACTCGATTCGTTCCACCTTGACCTCGTCTCCGAGCAGCTTGTACACGTACGTCACGACGGTGGAGCTCTGGATGTCCATCAGAACGAACGAGGGGGTCGGGTTCCTGAAACATGAGTGTTTGAGATTGCTATTTAGAAAGAAAGAAAGACACATGAGTGTTTGAGTTTGCTATTTAGAAAGAAAGAAAGACACATGACATGCATGACGAAGGAGGAGGGGCGGTCTAGAAAATGTTAAAAATCGTGTGACTTATTTATGAATAAATAAATAAATAATAAATAAATAAATATCAGGGGACAATTTCACACATATTGACATAGTCCCAAACTAAGCTCTAGCCTTGTACTACGGGTACTAGACAACGATAAACATAGTTATATAGAGAAATACATAGAAAACATCCACGACTCCGAAACAAATACTCGCGCTCATCACACAAATATTTGCCCATACTGGGATTCAAACCCGGGACCACTAGCTTCGTAGGCAGGGTCACTACCAACTAGGCTAAGCGCGTCGTCTAATGATGGATGACCCCTTATTTTGAAAATGTAACTTTCCATGTATTTGATTTTTGTGGTGCAAATACAAAAGAAGAAGAAGAGAGAAACAGAAGAATATAAAGAAAAAAAAGTATTATCTTTATATTACATAGTGTGTCGAGAAGTGCTGAGTTAATTATTTGTCTAGTAATCATTCTTTCAGTAATTATCCTTTATAATATAATATTAATATTAAGGATTTATAATATTATTATAAAATATGACACTTTGTATGAATTTTTGGATGTTTGAACACAACTAAACGGCTGAACAGATAATAGGCTGAAATTTGGCACTCATTACTTACCCTGGATTGACACAGGATAATGTATATCTTGGAAAATTTTATAGTTCCCGGGGGAAAATCGATAACGACTTCTACGCGGACGTCGCGGACAAAAGCTAGTACAAAATAAAACCCACCTGAACAATGGACTATAAGCACCGGTTGCCGACCCAGGGTTGATGTAGAACTTGTTCTCATGTTCATAAGCCTCGAACCTATGAGTGTGGCCGGAGATGAGGATGTCCACATCCAGCTGCCTCTGCACCAGGGCCAGGGATTCCTCGTCTCCCCAGGGGACGACCTGGTGCCCATGGACCAGGCCGATGCGGAACTGACCAACGGTTATCACTTTCTGTTCTGGGTAGGCAGAATTCTGAAAAAGGATCAATGTTTACTGGTTAAGCTGCAAACACACAGGGAGCGAAAGCAACACCCCGCAGCATGTTCCCATATTAAAAACGCCTTAAAGTATGGTGTGTTACCATACTTTAAGGCGTTTTTTTCCTCAGAATTTGACTTGACAGTTTTGTAAAAACTCCTTAAATTATTGCAATGGTACATTAAAATTAATTTTTGGTAAAAGGCTAAAAGTAACAGTAATTTATGAAAACAAATGATTTTAACTAGCAAGTTTCAAAACATTATCTAATCTATTTTGTTACATTATACATATTACAATAATCTCACCTCATCAAAATCCCCTCTGACAACATGAACATCGCTGGCCAATGTCTTTAGATAGTCAAAGGACTCCTTGGTGCAGAGGTTCCCGGTACACAGGATGTGCTGGATGCGGCCGGGCAGCAGCAGCTTCTTGAACTTGGGTGGCAGGCTGCCGGTGCGGTGCGGGATGTGCAGGTCACCCAGGACTAGGACTAACTGGAATTATATTGATAGTTGTGAGAAACATTGCTGGTGATAGAGTGATATTGGGAATTTCTACTTTTTATATAAAGAGTACTTTATTCCATATCTCTCTCTGTGTGTGTGTATGTGTGTCTGTTTAAGGTCCTTTAGCTAACTAAAGATGCAAATCAGCAGTGGGAATCGGAGCACATAAAATCATTAATCATACATCTAAACCTCACTCCTTTAAGATAATAATTGGTTATTGGTTAGCTACAGTATCAGTTTACTTTTAGAGACTTGTTACTTACTCCCTTTTTAGAGGCTTTGACATCTGAGTTTTAACAATCATCAGCCTCATAAAATTAGATGTGACAATTATATATCAAATATCAAAAAAAGGAACCTAACAAAGTTAAAATGTTCACTAATCTCCCCTAAATTACGATTAAATATAAAATAAGTAAACTCAACAACAACAAAAATAAGAAAAGGGTACAAAATAATACACAAATACAATTGTAAGGATTTAATTGTTTTTTTCCGGTAGACAGTACCGCCCACAAATTGTTATAGCATCAACTAATAAAATTGCTAAAAAAATACGAAAGAACTAAATACTACTTCATCGAAATAGTTTTGGCTAATAATATGAATCTAGTTACCTACTGATTATGATCCGGTTATGAAATTAATTAACAAGCATTTTAGGACTAAATTAAGAGATTTAGAAAAAAATTATATGCGCTTACCATTGTTGGATGTAGAACAGTCCTTTTGACAAAACAATTCTTATGTACTATAACAGAACTATTGAATTGAAGTGGTATCTTTTAAATTATAGTAATTAAGTAGAACCAAAGTTAGAATTAGAAAAAAAATTGACTTTGGCTACACATCGGCCGTAAAATAAAATGACATTTGATTGTATGCACAGACTACTACACGGATGGGTATGACGTTGACGCTGTTTGCATTCGTCCCGTTTTAAAAATTAAAAAATGTCTTACAGAACTAGTCGAGCAAAAATATTAATTTGTGCAAATAGTTAAGTTAAAGATTTCAATTATTAACGTCACCTTTTATTTTATTATTTGTTCACAACGAAACCTAATTATTAAATTCGAATGAATTAGAAAACTAAACAAGAAAAAAGCTAAAAATGTCTATTCTCATAATGTTGCCGCTCAATCGAATTTTTCGTCAATCACGGGTAAAAGTTTTGCTTTTATGACGCCGATGTTCCAGTGGTAATTGAATACATACACCAGGACATCTCCTGGTGTAGGAAATTGCGAGTGAGGCATCCCTAATATTATTATTATATTACTCTTTAGATATGTCTACACCAGTGCGCTTTCAAGTTCATCTTGCGTTTTCCTCTGACGCATGCCTCTGCTACCACAGCGCATGCAATAACGCTTGCGCTCAAACTGGTTTCACAGCAGCGCATGCCCGTAGCGCACGCTGCGCTGATCCGTCACCGTTGGGTTGACGTGCAACATTTTGCAAATAAAATGGCGGAAGATAAAGTCAAAACATTGGATTTTATTGAAGATTCAGTGTCACCCTCATATTACACGCGCTTGACGCAAGACGAATTGAAAGTTGAAAGCGTAAGATGAACTTGAAAGCGCACATGTGTGGATATAGCTTATGTGAGGCATCCCGCACTCGCAATTTCCTAACCACAGTCTGTCGTTTTTTTTGGGGAGAGAGGTAACACACATATAAACCGCTAACACATAAATGCATTGCTACGCACTTACACCACTAAAAACACTAACTTGAAATCACGCACGCAAACAAACAAAATAATATGTAATTAACATGTGCGTTCACGAATTACAATTACACATGCAAAAAATAGCAACCAAAGACATATGTATGTTTGACCTTTTCTTATTATTTTATGGCTTTAATAATGAGTTAAAAAAGATGTGCACAAAGGTTTTGTTTCCTTTTTTGAAGGATTTCGTTCACAGATTATATACGAGTTGCCGAACGATTTTACGTAAGCCGTTTATAAATTGATCAGGGAATCGATAAATTGGTGTGCAAGAAATAATACACAAAAACACTTGAAACTGATTAAAACTCATGGGGAAAAATAATAAAATGTATAATGTTCAATGGTCGGAATAGGTCGAGCTAATTTACCTTAACTTGACGCATGTTCATTCATGCGTGAGTGAGATGGGAACACATTATTGAATGAACATGCATCAAGTTTAGGTAAATTAGCTCTACCTATTCCGACCACTGATAATGTTACGCTATCTTTCTATGAATTTGATGCATTAACACCTTGCATCCTTAATTTAAAAGCGGTTGCGAATATTTTTCAAAATAAAAGCATTAAAGTTTTGATTGTATAAGAAAAATATCAAAATGCACTGCAAACATTACTATATCGCATTAAAAATAATTTTTTTTTTTCAATTCCAGAGTTTCCTTAAATGTCCTTAATAACATTCTATTATAAGTAAAAATAAGAACTTAATACCAAATTGAATTAATTTCGGGCATAAGTGAGGAGTCATTGTATTGATACTGGCAACATTTTACGACTTCTCTTTCCGCTCTATTGTCTATTGCCAATTGCCAGTTGACCTGCCTGCGCGAGAAAGAAAAATTTCATGGTGTTGTGGGTGACACATATACGTAGAAAAAGTTTAGACTAAGAACATTGGCACCAACTGCAGGGAAATGGAATCAATGGAATATGAGCTCGCGAGAAATCTCACTCTATTGTTTTTCGTGGAACGCCTACTCGATAAAGGCGAGCCGAGAACGTTGCACGATCTGTCCTGTCAGTTTGGTGCCAAGGGGTTTACTAAGGAGATGCGTCAGATCGCTGGCGGGTCGCAGTCGGGCTTGAAGAAGTTCCTGGCGCAGTACCCGGCGTTGTTCAACATAGACGGGGACTATGTCGATATCAACACGTTCCAGAAACACCTCAGCGGGGCTGGCGCGTCATCCAACACCGACTACATCGAGGAAGCGAAGGAGTACTTCGCAAGCAAGATGATCCAGTACGGGGAGGGCACGGAGGTCCCCATCAAGAGCCTACTCGGGCACCGCAGCCAGGCCTCCCCCCAGGTACGTCACATCTCCGGGCAGCGCATCAAGGAGTTCAAAGACTTCCTGCTGAAGCACCCGGACACCTTCCATATCATCGATGATAACGTCGTTCTAGTCAGTGAAAACCACAGGCGCGGTAACACGTGCAGTAACTCTGAGCAATTCCACAATCTGCCCGTTGCCCATATAAACACAGACACAGCGCAACAGTTGTTAGATTATGTCGCTCAATGTATTGAGGCTAAGGGACCTGTTATGGTTGATCAGCTCTTCCATCTTATTGTCTCCCGGTTCCCCCAGGAATACTGGTATCAAGTGTTCAAATCGCCTGCAGATTTGAATGCTTTTCTAAAACTGTTTTCCGATAGCTTCCATGTACAATCAAACCTTGTCACATTAATTAGCAAACCAAAAATACCTGTAATGTATCTAAATGCGAAGGCAAAATCAAAGACTGAATCACCAAAGCCTTTGGCTGAGGAGAAACCTGTATCCCCTGCTCCGCCTACAGTAGTAAGCCCTACTCCTTCAGATGGTAAGCAGAGTCCTGCTAACCGAATACTCAGCCCTACAGAATCTCCCCGTAGTCAACAAGCAAACATTGCTAATCAGACCCTAAAGCAAAGGATTAATTCAATCGTCATAAAGAATTTAGCTGAAAACATGGTCCGAGATAGAGTAAACAATCATTTGAATGCCCGCAGCTCGGAGGAAACTAATGGTACTCCAAGTTTACGAACCAACCTAATGGGAGAGGCTTGGCGGCAGAAAGTTCTACAATGCACAACAGTAATAGCTAGTGTGAGAGAATGTTCCACATTGATTGATAGTATTATGAATCCTAAACGCAACACCAAAAGCATTATATCCTTTGACTGTGAAGGTATAAACCTTGGCCTGAAAGGTGTGCTAACCCTCTGTCAAATAGCTACAATAAATGGTGAAGTGTACATTCTGGATATCATGGCATGTCCAGGTATGGTTGTGGAAGGCAAAATTAAAGAGCTTTTAGAGAGTGAAAATGTAATTAAGATAATTCATGACTGTAGGAATGATTCAGTCAATTTGCACAACCAATTTGAGATCACTTTGAAGAATGTTTTTGATACACAAGCTGCCCATGCTGTTTTGCAGTTGCAACAACAAGGTGTGCCTGTTTATAAAGTTAAGAATCTGAGTCTTAATGCACTGTGTGAACTTTACAATGCTCCAATGAACCCCATGAAAGAACAACTTAAAAATGTGTACCGTAGAGATCAGCGATACTGGGCTAGGCGTCCCCTGTCAAAAGATATGATCATTTATGCTGCCTCAGATGTTCTATCTCTGGTAAACCCTGCCATTTTTGCATACATGTCCTCTAACATTATTTCAGACAACCAACAGCTATTTGAAGAACTGAGCAATGAGCAAGTCTTCATGCACATCCAACCCACTGAAGTGAAATTAAGGAAAAGGCAAAGAAAAATCAACACAGAGGTTGGGGAGTTGAAGCAAAAATTAGCTGAAACCACAAAGAACATTGTTCTGAGTAATCGGGAAATCAGATTACTTAGATATTTAGAGCTCACTGAGGAAGAGAAAGAAAAGCTAAAAGGTTGTCATAAAATATCTAAAAAGTTAGAGAAACTGGAGGCTATTGGGCAGGAGAAGGATTCTGATTCTGAAGATGATGAAAGAGAGAATGAGATGGCCAGTTTAGAATCCAACCCTTCTGATTCTATTTCATCCCCTCACTCCACTCAACCTCCAAGTCTCACTGAATCCATGCAAATGATGGATGAGATTTTATCAGATACAAACATGGACAAGGTTGAGAAGATAAACCGTCTGGAGGCCATCTTATCTGCTGTGGCGCCGCTCAGTGGGGAGCTGGAGGACAGATTCTCGCAGACGATGGAGCAAACACTGCCACTCCTCAAGAATAAGGACTGGTCGAATTTGAGCCAGATCCTTAACATTGGGGACTCTGAAAGAAAGAATTGTTCTTGTAGATGCCATAACTCCACTTTCGACGATGTTAAGTGCAATGATCTCAATCAAACGAAGAAAACGGAGGTCGGCTCGCAGACCCTGAGTACAGGAGACATCGTCATCACAAGGATCCACTTCAGGGAAGAGGATAAACTGAATGAGAGAATCCTCGACGCGTCACCCGTCAGTAAACGCGGTATTAACATGTCTTGATGACGCTCAGTCTCGAGTTCGCTTCCACGTTTCTGAGTGACAGTTTTGCGTTTCGGAAATCTTTCTTATGTGATCATGTCAATTTTTGTACGTAGTTGTTTAAGTTTGAAAGTTATTTATGATGTTTGCGTCGCCGTCATTAGTGACAGCGGTGCACTTGTGCGGGATAGAATAAATTAAGTGTGTAGTGAGGTCGCGCAGCGGCTCGGAGCGAACGCCTACGCTAAATGCTCATTTAAGCGGAGACGATCGCGTAGATTCGAATAAATGCAACAGTAATTCGCATAATAGAGCAGCTACTTAATAACTCCATATTGAGTGAACAGCGAGCGCTGTCACCTCTTTTGTATTCCTTTATTTATGCTGGCTATTGCCTGTTAAGCGAAGCGAACTTATATGTGATAGATTTCAAGGCCTTTTTTCTCGAGTTATTTAAATTGTAAAATAAGATCAAATTTCGCGGTGCCTACGCATCTCGGATCACGATCATGATTGATCGCGCTCCCGATATAGATCGATATGTAAATACACGTTATTTATTATTACAACTTTACCTAACGTTTTCGTTTAGTAGCTTTATTGTTATTGAAATCTATAACAAAAATGGCAATAATAGTTATACAATAAAGCCCTTTATTGTAATATATCTACTTCGAAATACTGTTTAGATTTAAGCATTTTAACCGTGTTTAAAATATTAAAAAGGTTAAGGGTTAGTGTTATGATGAAGATTTTATAAGGTAGCATGTCGGATGCGGTGCTTGGATAACTTAATTTTAATAATTAGTATTCAGTTGTACGCGCGGCACGGGCGAGGCGTCGGTAGGCGTTACCAGTTGTAGATATTCACAATAAACTCGTGGAGGACTGATCAGTAGCAGTAGATAACCACTTTGTGTTAGTTCTTTGTGCCTTCAAGTCATATCCAACGATTGCCTTTATAGAGCGAGAATTTTTACGTACTTTTTATACCTCAAATGTATTGACTAGTTCTGATCAATGACAGTGTCAATGTGATACTTACGAAATTTTTAAAACGATAATAAAATATTGTTTTCTAAGTAGTAAAGAGAATGTAGCAGATTTTGATCTACTGTACCTATAACTTTAATACATATCTAATGGTTATATTAAATAACATGTGTAAGGGACTAACAGAAATACATAATCTGGAGTATTAGCATGTTAAACTCTTTCGAATAGTTTATTTTTGTTGCAGTATAAAGTTTATTACTAAATGTTTTCTGCTTAATGCTTTGTAGTGCAATTTTTTTTTGTATTTTTACCCACTTTATGTATTAGCTAATCAGTATTGTTTCCAAAATCGTAGAAACATAGTAGCATTAATCTTAGGGTTGTATTATTTTGCATTTACTAAGGTTATGCAGCGATTTTAAAGAAACAAACTACTTAAAATTTTAAATTATTAATTTTGTTTAAGTACTTTTTGTACCAGTTTTGCATAATCTATAACAAAATTTATTAGAAAAATATTTTCGGGCATGATATTGGTTTGCATAATAAAATTTATTAAAATTAAAGTAAATGGTTAATGTTTCGGCCATAATGTATGAAATTATTTATTACAGAGTCACTACTATTATCATTTTAGGTCTACATGAGTGCCTTAGACTCGGCACAAGTTGGGAGGTTTAGATTTACACTTATAATTCTGTGTTGTCTCATAAGTTATTTTCAGTGCCACTAAATAGGTATTTTTTTTAAGTTTTTTGTTGGCATAAGCTTAACAGTTCCCCTTTTTCTAACAAGTCAAGTTGTGTTAATACTTACAAAGTTTAATACTTGCAACTTTGTAATTTTGATATGTGACAAATTATAAGTTTACTAATTTGCACACTGTTTATGTTTATTATAAATAAAAAAGTTGTAACATTATGGTGTTTTGTGTGAATTCAACAATCCTTAAAGGTTGATTTACATTTAGTCTGGTGTACCTCTTCAGCCTATATTTTGGTTTCTTTAATCATCATTATCAGCCGCAAGACCTTCCCCAAGGTTTTCCACAACAATCGGTCCTCTGCTGCTGTCATCCAACTGTTTCCCGCGATTTTTCTGCAATAGGTATCTGTAATTTACTATATATAAAGCTAAATTTTGCAGGACATTGACTGACATTTATTTTTAATAATAATAAGAATCTTTTTATTGAGTAAATAGTTGCGTAGGTATGCGTATCGCATTATGCATCGCATGTAAATCTTTTAACTATTTAGTCCAGTCCAAAATCGCGGAATAGAGGTATTTTGGGTCAAGAAATCGGTCTGTCAAGGTATCCGAAAATTCGGTTTCGACCCGAGCGACGCTTGGTCTCCCAGTTACTTAATAATCATTAAGAAAATTAATTTTCTTACGTTCTGAACTTTTTCTGATCGAACTTTGGCTACGTCATAAAAATACTAGACCACTATCTTTACATAGCAGTAGGTACAGTCGAGGACAGAAAGATGTTTACACTTTTTCACCTTGTTCTATTGTAATAAGGTCCAAAAGTGTATACATCTTTCTTTTCTCGACTGTACCTATTTAAGAAAAGACTGACTGACTAAAAGTTTGTTAGTTCCATTGTCACGATTCAACACTCGATTGATGTTAAAGCTTTCGGCACACCAAACGCGTGTCAGGCGCGTCGCGCTTTGAACGCGGGCCCGCGCATGCGCTGCCTGCTGCCTGCTGCCTGCGGTGTGCCGGGTGCTGCGTCGCTCACGCCACGCGACGCGACGCGACGCGCCTGACACGCGTTTGGTGTGCCAAAAGCTTTATAGCTCGGGAACGAACTGGTAGGTACTTTTTGTCCCGGAACATCGAACAGTCCCGAGGGAGTAGCGATGAACAACTACTCTGCGGACGGAGTCAAGGGAAAAGGCTAGTTTTTTTCATAGTAAGTTTCGTACCCCAACAATTATGCATTTTTCTTTAAAACGTAAAATATGCCGCACTCAGAGACATCAATTAATTTTTAAGTTACATTAAAGTAACTGCTGCGTCTTACTTAAACCCCTTCTAGACGGTCGGGTGGTTGGGCCAACCGAGAAGGACGCAGCTATCTGTCAGAATGAGACAGTAATATTTACATCTCGTTCCTACAAATAGCTGCATCCCTCTCGGTTGGCCCAACCACCCGACCGTCTAGAAGGGGTTTTATTCTATTGCTATAGCAAAGAAAGTGACAGCAGCAACTTTAATCAAACTTAAAACTTCTGAGTGTGGCCATTAGGTACCTACTTACCTACCTTAGTGCATTTAGTTATCTCGGTTATAGCAATGTAATATTGTTAGTTTTCTTCCGAGCAAATCTAACAAGGCCACTGATAAGAAAGAATCGGCCTGATTTGTTCGCCAGAGAAATACTTATTCGGAGTTTAGGTACCTAGGTGCTTATTTTATTATGTTAATTAGGTTTTAAACACCTGTTGAACATAAAGTATTTTATTATCCGGACGGCCCGCCTGATTCAAACTAATTAATTACTTACGTGTTTGCTTATGGAATTCAAGCAATCCAACATGCGTTCATTTGAGTTACGAGTTATTATTGCTACGTATCTACGTATACATATGTATCTCGTTTATGTTTTGTGCACGAACTAAACGCCACCTGCGTCAAAACGAAAATATTTAAAACTAAACGCATAATGGTTTTAACGGGCGCGACGCTGTCAAAAGTGAATTCAAAACTGTATTTAAAGGTATCAATTATTGAACTAAAATGGAAGATTTCGACGTGTTTGCTGATGAAATAAACTTTACTCGACCTAATTACAAGGATGTATTGAAGAAATATGCAAAAGAAATACCAGCTACACCAATCGGGCCTCATTATCAAAGTAAGTGGAAATTTGAGATTATTGCATTGTTACGAAATTATTACGCGTAATTAAGTCGTTTATTGTTGCTTGGTACAGGAAGAACTATGTGTGAGAATGTGCGGATTTATTAAAATACCAACAAATGCCGGCAAACATCGTTTCGCGTATTCAGACGCAACCTAGCATGTTCAATCTATTGTCGCTCGATACCACTGAGATCAGCTAGGAAATTAAATAAAGCTTGCATTAAACGACTGTGCTAGTCTACCCTATTGTTTTTAATTTCCCACAATCGTGGGACTGCGAATAGCATAGTAATTTGTTTATTAGTATGCAAGTGTCATGCAATACGACGAAAATGTTAAGTGACCCAATTTAAAAAAGCAGTTTGCGAGTGAGTGAAATGAGTATATTAGTCCTTAGTATTTTATATGAGTTTTTTAATTATATACAACAAATAATAGAATATAGTATAGCAATTGCATGATGTTAAAAGGGGCGTTTTTCAAAAAAAAGTGTACATGGTTAAGGAAAACTTAAGAAATGTTTACTTTTTCCGATTCGTCACGAAAATTAACGATACTAAATGTATGACTAATTTTCGTGACACACTGGATAAAGTTAAAATTTCTTAATTTTTCCTTAACGATGTACACTTTTTTTGAAAAACGCCCTAATATTTGTGCAGAGATTCCATACACTAGGTGCATCCTAAAAGAAATGCTAAATAATTTGGTGAATGGAGTAAATGCAATTCCAACAATGATGTAATTATAAAAACAGGTAGATAGGTTACCTATACTATATTCCGCATGTACTAATGGCTGGCACTCGCATACATGAATCTATTATATTGCAATGACACACCAATTCATCGACGACAAGTGACAGCAGGACAGTACGCTAATTATGTTTACCAATTGGCATAGATTAATGAGCCACTTTTGAAGCGCGTATAACCTATCTCTTTTTATATTACATCATTGAATTCCAATCATTATTGACATTGAATCATGTTGTTATGTCTTTGTTTATTGAAAAGGAAAGGGAATTTAACAGTATATGTATGAATGCGAGTGGGTTTAGATGTTCCACCTACGAAAATACAAAAAATCACATATTCACCTTAATGTTGTCATTAATTTATAGGTGGTAACAAGCTATTGGCAGAAGAGTGCTTAGAGGAGGAAAATGATGCAGGCTGTGCTTTCCACCTCAGCGAGGCTGTTTATGCCTCCCTGAGGACCATGGCGGAGTACAGAGATGACCAGCTAAAGGGCTCTGGTAAGTTACCAGGAAGCTCACTCTTATTTTATTCAGCAAACCTGCCCCGTATTATGGTCGCTTTTATCACGGTGGATAAGGGCCTGCGCAAACCGGCGGAGCGCAGCGCAGATCACTTTAAATTTATCAATGTATATTATTTTCTATTTTAATTACAATAAGGTATAAATTTTAATGCTCTGAGACCGACTTCGGAACATCATGGGGGATTTCTACTCTGCGGCATCGAGGAGCATGTTAGAGGATACCGCGGCGGTAGGCGGCGGCATGCCGCGGCATCCCCCGCTGTGCGCCGAGGCCTCCCGAGTGCGCCGGGGGGCGGGGCTGCGGGAGGGGAAGGCTTGGCGCAACTCGGAGGACGACGGGGGAGAAAACGAATTTTGATACCGCAAGCACCTCCGCGATGCCGCGGCATCCCGTGGCATCCCGCGGCATGCCATGATCGGTGATTATACATTCCGTTCCACTAGCGACCAACAGTCGAAAACTTGTTTTTGTACGTGAGTAAATCCTCCTAGGTGATCTGCGCTGCGCTCCGCCGGTTTGCGCAGGCCCTAAGTGTGGATAAAGCATCTGTCACTCTCGTACTAACATGCTGGTTAGAAAGTTCCAGATGTTTTACCTACACTCTGCTTATGTGCAATAGCGTCACAAATCAAAATTATTTTTTGTTACATTTAAATTCGGAACGCTATTTACTTAAGATTTAAAATCAAACTATATCTGTTTTTAATTTGTGATGCTATTGAACATAAGCAGCATGATAAACATAACCATAATAGGCCCGCTGATTGGAGAACAGCTGGATAATGGTGTCTATATTGTTCCAACTACTGCCTGATAATTAATCTTGCTACAATATTATAAATATGAAGGTGTGTTTCTTTGTTCCACCTTCATGGTTAAAAAACTCAACTGATCTACATGAAATTTTGTACAGAGATAGTTTATAGTCTGGAAATTGGCATACAGTAATAATATTCATAATATTCATCCCAGAAAATTGGACAATCCAGATGGAATAGAGATAATGATAGTTTACAGACGTTAGGCTAACTTAATAGAGTAATCATTATATCTTCTGTAGGCAATAATTAAAGGAATATATAGAAATAGAATAGGTTTTATTGCCATACATTTATTAAAAACAATTACAGACAAAGGTGCAAAAAAAAACTTGATATTTGGGCAAAAGGAGCCAGTACAGGTTTAGAACTGGTTAAACAATTGGCTGGTTGATTTACAAAAACATTTCACATACCTAGAATAAAACCGTCACTGAAGAAAACACTGTTACTTTGAAATTAAATTCTAATTAACAATATTATAGGTACCTACATTTATTAAATTATAGCATTTTTGTAGGTGTGGTTATCAAGGCATTTGTTACAGCAAGATTAGAATTAAAATGTTTTAATATAGTCAAAAAAAGGGAAATTATCTTCAACTTTATGGTATATGGTACTGAATCCTTGCAGATTATGCAGAGTTTAAGTCTGAATTACTACCTGATATAATACTGATATTATTATAATAATTTGTTTATTCAATTTGATAACCATTGCTAATCATTTAAACTTTCTTCCAGAAAACAATCATCACAAAATTACTAGTTTCATCAAACCAATAAAAGAAGTAATAGACGCATATCCCATGTAAGTAAATAGACATTGAGAGCATTATTTACTGACTTAGCTGGTTTATATACATTGTTTTTATTATTTTGTTCTAGGATAATAAAAAGGGTAAAAAAGTGCTTTTATTTTAAATCTCCACTAATATTATAAAAAGTGAGTGTTGTCTTATTTATTGCACAATAATGATGATGAAATTTGTTATGAATATAGCTTTAATCTAGGGTAAACTTTTTGTATGTGGACAATGTGGGGAAAAGATTTCTATATTTCAACTGCTGCCACTCTCACATTACGTAAAAAAACCCGGCCATGTGCGAGCCTGACTCGCACACGAAGGGTTCCGTACCATCGTACAAGATTTAATACTATGTACTTTTTAAATACTTTCGTAAAAGAAACAAGATAGGTGCTATAAGAATATGTAAAGTAGGTAATTGTCTAAATTCATTACATCCCTTTATTTAGGGACCCCCTTTAATTTTTAATTAAATTTAATTTTTATTATTTGTTGTCATAGCGGCAATAGACATACACATTCTGCGAAAATTTCAGCTGTCTACCTATTTCGGTTCATGAGATACAGTCCAGCGACAGATAGACGGACGGGCGGACGGACGGACAGCGGAGGCTTAGTAATAGGGTCCCGTTTGGCACCCTAAAAATGTAATTTTTTTTTTTTGATATATTTTTAGAAGCAAAGAAGATGAGAGAATATTTGATCTGCTATCAGTTGATGAAGAAACAATAACAAATATGTTGAGTTCCTTTGAAGTGGAAGATGATATGCCATTCCATAAAAAATACCTGAGATTCAGTGCAGAAAACAATGAGGACAACTTTCAAAAGATATTGAAAGAATTACCCAAAGGTATTTTTTTTTTCTTTATTTTGATGCATTTTGGACTCTTATGTCGTTTGGCACATTGGCACAGGACATGTAGGGTTAGTATCACTTGGCTTTCCTCGCTTATCGCTCAGTGCCTTTGTCGAAAACTAGGTACAGTCGAGGACAGAAAGATGTATACACTTTTTCACCTTATTCCATTGCAATAAGTTCCAAAAGTGTATAATTCTGCATAGGGTTTACAATTGCAAAATTAATAAAAATCGTCACCCGAGAGAATTGTATCACCCGAGGTAATAACAATAACCTAATTCTACGCGGACGTAGACGGCAAAAACTAGTAGGGTGTCTATTGTTTGTCATAAATTCATATGCCATAAATGCCATAATTTATTATTTGCCATAACCATCATTTGTCATAAATGCTTTTTTTTCTGAAACCATATAATTTTCAGAATTGTTATAAAATAAACTTAACCTAACCTAATGGGTTCCATGCAATGATCTTATGCAAAATTCTTCGAGCAAAATAAAAATTATGGCTAATGAAATTATGGCAAAACAAGGGATCCCTTTTCAAGTACATATATATATATTTTGTATTATTCTTCCAGAGTGGACCGTGGTTCAACTGACAGCGCCATACAATCCAAACGAGAATCTGAAGCCCTTTGACGAGTACAAGACGGAAATCGCCTCTATATACCTCAGCATGTTCACCAATGACTACATAGATCGGTGTGGCTCCTCCCCCATAACTGTCAACATACCGGCGAATGTCCCTGGAGGTAAGTTAATAATACAAGTTCATGTATAAAAAAATCGCTATCGAGTCCAACCTAAGGCTGCCTTTCCATAGATGCGGAGACGAGCGGTGCGGAGAAGAGCTGTGTAGGAATCGACCAATCACATTAGTTGTAATCCACATCTCGTCTCCGCTTGACTGTTTCCATTGAAGCGGAGCGGAGACGAGATGTGGATTACAACCAATGTGATTGGTCGATTCATACACAGCTCCTCTCCGCACCGCTCGTCTCCGCTTCTATGGAAAGGTAGCCTAATGAGCAGCGGTGGCCTTAACCATTGCGAAGGCCCGGGCGGCAGATCTTTGCGAGGCCCTTGTCTTTTGTGCTAAGTAAGGTTCAAAAATTAATGAATGCTGAAAAAAAATCTGCTCGGGTTGGGTTGTTGCGCTAGGCCCCTGCAAGAGCGAGGCCCCGGGCCACCCCCTAATGCCGCCCCTGCTAATGAGTCCACACTCACTAGGTCTGCGAATTCTGTTGTCACCTGACTGCATCAAGAGATCAGCTCTTGGGATAGGCATCGTCGTTTGGTTTCCATATAAAGTATTCCAAATTTCAGTCTGTTTTAAGTATATTGACTTAATATTTTGCATACTTATGTAATTCCATTGAGCTGGTATGATTGTGGAGACGGAAGGTGGCCAGAGGAACTCCTCAATGGCTAATGGTGGATCCGTCGAGTTTGGACTTATTTTATTTCACTTTTGATAACGAGTTTATAATCAATGTTAGAAGTACAGTCGGCAACATAAGTGTGTTAAATATATTTTTTTTAAAGTTAGGTTATTACAACTCATAAAAAAAAAAGGAGTTTTATGTGTTTGCCGTTTTTATCTGTCGTCGGTCTGTAAGTTTCTTTGCCTATAATCACATAGTTCTTCATTAACGTGCCTTTCCAGAGAGCGTAAAACCTCTGTTCACGGAGCTATACGCCCTGTTAGACGAGAACTACAAGACCATCGACAACGCCCGGCTGCTGAACAACAAGAGGCTCGTGCAGAACTACTGGAGCCGGCGAGAGGACATAGACTTGAGGATGAAGGTACACTAAATACCTTAAGGTTACGGTTTCACTAGAGCGGTGGGAGGTAGCTAAGCGGAGCGTAAGGAATAAACAAAGGCCGGTCAAGTGCGAGTCGGATTAGCGCACCGAGGGTTCCGCACAAACTTGTATGTAAATAGTTCTTGAATCCCGGGAATAGAGTCTCGAAGATTTGAGTTTCCCCTTGTAGCTGTGAAAAAATCAAACTTCTATGTCAACGCAATCCAAAGATATGACCATTTAGTCCACATATTCGAGGAAATCTCAAAGGAATGAAAAGCTATAGGGTTGACTTAGAATCATGAAATTTGGCAAGAAGCAATATCTTACAGAACAAGTAAAGTAAATATCCGAAAACCATTAATTTTTAGTTAAATCACATAAAAAAAATTGTCCAGTATAAGCTGACACTTACTAAGTACAAGAGTGCGTACTTAGTGCGTGTCAGTTTATACTGGACTAATAAAAATCCTGAAATTCGTGTGACGTAATTTATGTCTAATCAAACTGTTGTGACAGTGAGTTGTTCAATGCTTTACGTTCTGGCGTAATATTTCAGAGCGTGATCTACGTGATGGACCGCGAGTGGCTGGGCGGCTGGGGCTGCCTGCTGACCGGCCGGCTGGCGGACGCCGCGCTGCGCGAGCGCCTCGTGCGGCTCCTCGACCGCACCATCGACGACTGGGGGTGAGCGCTCCAACTACAGGCTGCGACCGTCTGGCCGGACTGGTAGCCAGGAGACTGGGCGAGCAGCGCGAGGCAAATGCTTAGGATGTGCCTCGCCCGAGGTAAATGCAGTGAGGCACGTCCGGACTGACCGAGCGTATGCCTCGCGTGGCTGCTCGCCCAGTCAGTACGCGCCTAGATACCTCTTCCCCGCCAACGTCTGTAATCCCGCGGGACGGTCGCACACAAACTTTTTGGACTATATTACGGAGTGCGATTTATGTTTGGACAAGGTGTGGATTAACCTATTGTATGCGCAAGGATCCGTACTCAAAATTTGGATATCTTTTTGTATTGGTTTTTTACTTATTTTTGTGGTCTTTATCATAATCTGAAGAGACTATAACTTGGTATATCTTTCGCCTCCCGCATACGAGGGGTTAACGTTTGACTGTTTACTCACTGGCATGCTGTAGCTGTAGGGCTAATTTACTTTAACCTTTTAACCGCCGTAGTCTGATATATAAGACACTACACCATAGCTAATGTCAACCGTCCTCAAATACACTTAGGTCTATTTTACACTGTCAACCATGGCGGTTAAAAGGTTAATTATTCCGACATGCCATTAATTATTTTTTATTTACTCCTTTCCAGCTTTATTCGACTGACGACAAAGCAACGCATCCTCCTCTACAACCTCATAGAGTCCTCCCCGGCTCTCTCCTCCCAGCAAATCAAGCCGTGCATCCGTCGGATATTGACAGAACATGGCGACCTGCAACACCTCAGAGAAAACCTACCAACTGACTGTGGAACTTGTGTTAAGGACTTTAGGTTCGCGAGTGATCTGTGTTTGAAGTGCCTTATGAAGTGTTTCGAGAGTGTGCATAAGTTTACGCTTGTGGATGGCATCAGAGCCTTCTCACAAGCAGTGATGAAAGTGAAAGATGGAGATGAGTGGAGTGGCCTGAGGAAGGCAAAACGGCATCCAGTTATTTTGATTGTTGATGAGGTGAGTTTTCTTGGTATTCTGTTGTTTAAACTGGGTATTTTTTTGGGTCGGCGGGATTTGTTTTAACTGTAGGTAAGAGTCTTCTCTGTTGATATTCTTTGTAAATAAATATTCAGTTACGTCAATTTGGAGGTTTCTTGACTGAATATTCCTCCACCCTTAGAACTTTTTGCACGCGTGCTTGGTGTAATTTTTCGACATTCATTGCCAAAGACCAGTTTAACGGGTATTTCAAGAACTTTTTTTTACTTTTTTTTATTGGATCACAAAACTGAATGTTACACAAACGAGCTTATAAGTGTTGCACATTGTTACATTATGGTGTACGCTCTACTAGATGTGACCACAGCATGGTTATAAAAACTAACACAACACTATTATTACACTGCCATTACATTAAAACACAATATAATATTCAATTACAGTTAAAATCCATGAGCACCATCCAACAGCTTACCTACACATAATTTCATCATTTTATAATATGGAGAGCAACAGCCTTTTAGCCAAGACCACAGAACCAGCAACGTACATACACGCACGCACGCATTGCGTACGCAGTTATCAGGTTCAATTTCCTTTTAGATGTTAGACTCATTCCCATGGGAAAGCCTGCCCATCCTGAGCCAACACCCAGTGTCCCGGATGGAGAACATCCACTTCCTGTACAGCCTATTCAAGATACACCAGGATAAGATCGTGGATGGATACTTCGCTGCCAGTGCAGACGTTGGACGATATGTCATCAATCCAGGTATAATTACTTTTAAGTTATTATTAATTCAGTCCATTCGTTTTTAATGGTCAAAATGATGCAAATCTTAAATAGGGATGTCTTTTTAGGGTTCTGTACCCGAAGGGTGCCTTATGGGACCCTATCGGGAGCCTACGCTGTCCGTTCCTCCGTACTTTTAAGAGCTGTATGTTTTGAATTGTAAAAGAATGCTTGTGATTTTTTTTTGCAGAATATTTTATATTATGGCAGATTTCCTAACAATTAATAAAAAAGTCAAAAAGTAAAATATTAAGGGGATTCAATAATGTGTTCCCATCACACTCACACATTAATGAACATGCGTCAAGTTTAGGTTAGTTCTACCTATTCCGACCACAATGTATCTTGATATTTTTTCTTATTTGAGTAGCAGACAAATACTAATTTACAAGTTTATTACTTAACTAGGAATTAGGATATTCAATGCTCGTTTGAACATGTTGTAGAGAACAATCTGGAGCGCATGGAGAAGCGGATGAGCTCGTTTATTAAGTACTGGTGCCCGCACTGGTCGGGCCACATCGCGGAGCCCCCGCCGCCGCAAGAGTTCATACAGCATCTCACGCAGTCAGATATCTTCCTGTAAGTACATGTTTACCTATTAGTCAATGGTAAGGGCAAATATTTGTGTGACGAGTAATATTTGTTCCTATTAGCTCCTAAAAAGTATTTTGGGGTCTGATAAAGTTGGTCAGATTAGCATAGAGCGTATGAGGGCGAGTAAATGCCTAGAGCCCAGTTTGGGACTAGGTAAATTTATAAGATATACCTCTGATATTTATTTATTTGCAAATTTTTTTTAGGTACTGTGGTCACGGTGACGGCTGTCATTTCGGGAACGGAGGCGCTAGTGGCGGCATCGAGGGCGCCAAGGGCACCCGCTGCGTCGCGCTGCTGTCGGGCTGCGGCTCCGTGCGGCTGCAGCACGCGGGCAGCGCGCCGCCCGCCGCCGCCCACCACCACCTGCGGGTCGCCGCCAGGTGAGACCAGCCCGCGCCGCGTGCTGTCGGGCTGCGGCTCCGTGCGGCTGCAGCACGCGGGCAGCGCGCCGCCCGCCGCCGCCCACCACCACCTGCGGGTCGCCGCCAGGTGAGACCAGCCCGCGCCGCGTGCTGTCGGGCTGCGGCTCCGTGCGGCTGCAGCACGCGGGCAGCGCGCCGCCCGCCGCCGCCCACCACCACCTGCGGGTCGCCGCCAGGTGAGACCAGCCCGCGCCGCGTGCTGTCGGGCTGCGGCTCCGTGCGGCTGCAGCACGCGGGCAGCGCGCCGCCCGCCGCCGCCCACCACCACCTGCGGGTCGCCGCCAGGTGAGACCAGCCCGCGCCGCGTGCTGTCGGGCTGCGGCTCCGTGCGGCTGCAGCACGCGGGCAGCGCGCCGCCCGCCGCCGCCCACCACCACCTGCGGGTCGCCGCCAGGTGAGACCAGCCCGCGCCGCGTGCTGTCGGGCTGCGGCTCCGTGCGGCTGCAGCACGCGGGCAGCGCGCCGCCCGCCGCCGCCCACCACCACCTGCGGGTCGCCGCCAGGTGAGACCAGCCCGCGCCGCGTGCTGTCGGGCTGCGGCTCCGTGCGGCTGATCCCGATCCGATCCAGATACGGACGAACCTCAACCGGGACCTTTCAAGAGGGCTAAATTATTTTTTTATTTTAATTTTGAATATTACTCAATTTTCAAACAAATAAACTTATTTAGTTAGATAGATAGATAGATAGATAAAACGTTTATTTGGGTACTACAAATCACACAAACACTTGACAGAATAAATCAAAATAATAACACTACAGCACTAAAATTACATATCCGTTGCCAAAAGCATGTGTGCGTTGCAGCAGAGCAAAAGGGCCATGGCTCAGTGTATAGCTTTGCTCGTGTGAACAAAATACTGGAATTCTACCACTACCCCGAGGAACGACAGAGCTACAACGAGCAAACATTTTAAAACGAATGAAAAAACGAATAAAAAGGAAACAAAGAGTTTATATATGTATAATATTTCCTATTGACATGCGTTTGCGTGCCTGTGCGTGTATTTACTTTTGTTGTACTTATATTTTTTACTTCATTATTCGTAGCTTAGCATCATCGTTCACACTTCTCATTTTCTTTTTTAAGATCCCATCATAAAAGTACAGGGTTTCGATGGTATAATCAGGGTCAAAATTCATTCAGAACGACAGAATTGCAAAAAATTGCGAGGTTCGAAAAAAATGATAAACTTAGAAAGGCTTAATCTCGGAAACTATTGGGTTTACAGAGACATTTCTAGTATCATATTGTAGAACATATAGTCTTCTTTAAAAACGTCCTAAGAAAGTTTTTTCAAAAACTAGTTCTTTAGAGTTATAAAGGCAAAAAAAAAAAAAAACGATTTTTTCGCGGTTTTTTCGATTTTTGACAAAGTTGCGTTCGGCGCTCGAGGTCACAAAACTATCGGATTTGACGCATGCTGTGATGTATAAAGTTACTGGACTATTTGGGTTCGAAGTGTTTCTAGTTTGAAACCTTTTGGAGTGTATTAATATGTATCCTCCTGGTCACAGCCCCATGGTGATCGGCATGCTGTGGGAGGTGACGGACCTGGAGGTGGACAAGATGGTGAGCACGCTGGTGGCGCTGTACGCGCCGTCGCGCGCCGCGCCGCCCTGGCCCAGCGTGGGCAAGGCCGGCTGGAGCAAGGGGCAGCTGGGTGAGCCGCGGCGTATACTTAAATACTAAGAGTATTCTATAACTGTGTTTTTAGGGTTCCGTAGTCAAACTAGGAATCCTTATAGTTTTGCCATGTTCGTCCGTCCGTTCTTCCTCAACTTAGCTCAGAGACTCTTACTGCCGCACTCAGAGACGTCAATTAAGTTTTAAGTTTCATTAAAGTAGCTGCTGTCACTGTCTTTGCTATAGCAATCGAATAAGACGCAGCAACTTTAATGAAACTTAAAACTTAATTGACGTCTCTGAGTGCGGCAGTTAGTAGGTACTAGAAAGCTGTTAAGTATTTGGCATGAATATACATATTAGTTACGCCGACAAAGTGGTAAAATAAAATATTTTCCAGGATCCGTTTGTACAATATTAAGCTTTAAAATGCTAATTTTTTGTTAGTTTTTAAGAATAATAAGAATAAGAAACATTTATTGCCGCACGTGAAAACTGTTTATTAAACAGTTGTTGTTTGTTTTAACTGCTTATTAAACTGTTCTAGACTTCTAGACTGTCTCTTGTCTAAAGCCTGGCCGTGCTTTCTCAAATAACCTTTCCGTACTTTATTAAATAAAGATTAAAGCCGTGCCGTTTTCTAGAATTCGTAGACGTAATTTTGCAGGCAGATTTAAAAGTCGAAAAATGTGGAGAACGTCACATCTTTAAAATGGCCTTTATATCCTCCGAGCCGATCCACCGATACGATCTTTCAATACTAAGTGAGAACGCATGCGTTCATAAAGTCGGTCGGTGGATCGGAACGGCGGCGGTGTGTAAAGGCTCTTATAAAGATACAACACGTTTTGGACCATTGAGTTTCATGGTTATAGACACAAACGTAGAGCAGAAGCAACCGTTCACACCGGAACCGGATCTGCTGCGCGCCGTGAGCCGCGCGCGCGGCTCCACCAGCTTCGTCATGATCGCGAGCAGCATGGCGGCGCGCGGCCTGCCCGTCAGGATAGCCGCGGAGTCTGCCACTTCTATCAACACAACTGAAGGTAGTTGATACGTAAAATAACTTTATCTACACACATATCATAAGTCCTCTATAATGCGTTCAGAATCCGTAGGCAATGACCAGCATTACAAAAATCAATTTTACTATGATGTTTTTCTTATCTGTAGCAGTAACATAATGTTCTTATAACGATATAAGATTTGATAAAGTTATGAGTTTCAAATTTCGAACATCTTTGAAAAACAAAACAATTTCAATTCTACTATCACTCGAGATGACATTTAATTCGAAATGAAATGTCAATTGCATACAATTTTGACAAATCTCGTATGATACTTGATAATTTGATATCGAACGATATGATAGTAGAGGCCGACTCTAGATTGTCTCTGAATTAAAAAAAAAACTACGGTTGCCGCCATTTTTGACGTTCTAATAATTGATCAATGCCGGCTATGCCGGTCGTAACTTGCGGTTCCTGAACACATCATAGAGAGCTTATAATATGTATGTAGATAAAATAGTGTATGTAACTGTACATAATTAGGCATTGAAACACTCGTGTGATGCTATTATGAAACTCACCTCTCGGCTCGTTTCATAAACACACACTCGTGATTTAATGCCTCTCATTATGCAGCAGTCACATAAACTACTATTAAATACGTAATAGTGATAAAATACCATGGATGCAATAAATGAATATGAATATGAATAAATACTTTTATTAATCACGAGTTTGTTCTTATTTGCTTCGACAGCAAGTACTTCCCCATGATTAATAAAAAACATTATTTTAATGCGTTTACGCATGCATAAGTTTACTATTAGTCCTAAAACAAAAAAGAAACTGTTTTGGAGTTCTGGTACACAAACAAGCAAAGCAATCCTACTAATATTATAAATGTGTAAGTTTGGATGGATGGATGTTTGTTACACAATCACGCCAGAACGGCTGAACGGATCTGGATGAAATTTAGCATAGTGATAGATTATAGTCTGGAATAGTACATAGGCTACTTTTTATGTCGAAAAAATTGACGGTTCCCGAGGGAGCAGCGATAAACTACTTCTGCGCGGACGGAGTCGCGGGCAAATGCTTATTAAGGGTCCGTTCACACAGACCGGCTCGAAGAGGAGAGCAGATTTATATCACGTTGGAAACAGAGTTTTGAGTCAATTGAAATAAGGTTTATTTTTGCATATGCAAAAATTGTTCAAGCATTCTTAATGACAAAAGAAGTGCACAAGCAAAAATAAACCTTATTATAATGACTCAAAACTCTGTTTCTAACGTGATAAAAATCTGGTCTCCTCTCCGGAGCCGGTCTGTGTGAACGGATCCTTAATATCTGAGCTCGCTCTTACGCCACCTAACAATAGAGTCGAATTCAGATATTTTTGAGCATCTTATATTGTTCCTATATGGTGTCGACTGTACATGAAAATATAGTAAACGGAGAGAATTAATTGTTCGGACTTTTACATTACAATATGAAGTGTCCACGTCGTTTTAAGTTGAATTTTCGAACTTATTCCCTATACTCGCGCGCACGCTCAACATCCTTCAAATGCACTTTGCTATTCAGTTTGCGCAGGCGCTTTGGGTATTGTGTGCAGTCGGTCAGTCTGTTTTGAGCGAATAATTGAGACAAAAGATATAGGAAGTCGTGCATTTTAAACCTTAAGCGATAAAACTTACGTTAGAATATTCAATAGATGTATTCATTTCCCTAGCACCTGTCAAATTTTATCTCTTGCAAGCATGCTAGGGGGCCTGTAGGTATAGGCGATGAAGATTTTATGGTATACTGGATTTTATTTTTGAACTATAATAATAATAATAATCCAGCCTATATACGTCCCACTGTTGGGCACAGGCCTCCACTCACAATGAGAGGGTTTGGGCTATAGTTCCCACGCGGGCCCAGTGCGGATTGGGAACTTCGCACACACCGTCAAATTGCTTTGCAGGTGTGTGCAGGTTTCCTCGATGTTTTCCTTCACCGTAAAGCTCATGGTAAATTTACAAATTATATTTCGCACATAAATTCCGAAAAACTTAGAGGTGCGAGCCCGGATTCGAACCCCCGACCCTCTGCTTAAGAGTCGGCAGATCAAACCATTAGGCTGCCACGGCTTTATATAATAATATTATTATTTTGGAACTATTAAAAAAGGTATTATTTGTCTTTCCTTCCCCTGGGGTCAAGCTATCGCCACACTAGATTTCTTCATTAATTAAGCCATGTCAGTCTGTCCCGCGTGGGCGGAGTTTCATTTGTTTTTTATATTAAATTTGAAAGGAAATGAAACAACATCCGTTTACGAGTGATTTGTTTATTAACACTTTGTTGTTATGTCGTTATGTGTAAGTGATAACTGAAAAATTTATTTATTATGATTATTCGGGTGTCTCCGGTGGAACATCGGCAATATTTTTTAAGTATTATAATTTCTTTCTACACCGTTGGTTTACTCCTGTAAGTTTACGTATTCTATTAAATCATTATCTGACGCTGCGTTAAAGTTCAACCAAGGTCAAGATACGTTTGAATAGGAAATGTTTACGCGCTGACGGGTCAACCAGTGTATCTTCGTCGAGGAACTCGCCAGTGAATTGTTTAAGAGAATGACACAACTTAATTTAACATCCAATATGGAAAGAAGTCATACGTCAAGTCTGGCGATCTCGATGGCCAAGGAAAGGAATGTCCTGCATTCGTGGCTTGCCAACTGTAATTAATAAAAGATTAAATAACAACTGACAACGACGTCAAATATCGCGTCTGTTTCAATTTAATTTGAAATAAGGGCAACCAACGCAATTATCAATCCTTCGATATACATTTTTTGTCTATTGAAACACAGTAGCAATCTGCAATGGCTAAGTATGTATGTGTAAGATTGGAGGTGTATCTTTATCTTTGCGTATGAAGGTTTGCTGTGTTCAGGCCTGGGCGGGCGCGGGTCTCGCGGGCGGGCGCGGCGAGGGCGGGGGGCGGCGGCGCCGGCGGCTGGAGGGCGGCGTGCGCTCTTTAATCTCGGCCGCGCGCTGCAAGGCCTAAGGGAAGAAGTTCCGTTATACTTTAATTTATGCTAAATTATTATGAAATTTAAATTACACCTGTTGAAGCTAGCTGGCTTAATATTTATGACGTTTGGCTCACTATGCAGGATTCTTCATGATATTTTCCTTCACCGTAAGAGCATGAGTTGCCGCAAAAGGTACAATACAATACTAAACACTTAATTAGTTGTTGGTTGTCTTTGTTTTTTTTAGGTACCTACTCAGGTTATGTTAGAAAAACTCCATGGCATAGCAAGAGAGCTCTGTAGGTACAGTCTCGCTGTACTCTTTTATTAGGTGGTAGGTCCTTGTGTAGGGTACAGTTCGCCATCAAATATTATCTGTACATATCAGAGTGGTCAAAAATATCTGAACATGCACTCTAACGCCTTGACAATAGAGTGGTGTTCAGATATTTGTGAGCACCTTGTTTACTGCAATATATATGATGGCGACTGTACGTCCGATTCGTTGCCACCGTCTTAACCGTTCATCTGCCGCAGAAGTTTTGCTGCAATATGGTGGTAAGTACCCTATTAGGTAGCTGAAAGAGGCAATAACCAGGAGGCCTGTGCGCTCGTTTACCTTCCTTCTACTAAAAAAACGCACCTCATCGATCTTAATGATCTCCACGGTCTCTGCGATCTTCTGCTCCAGGCTCTTGATGTACAGGCGCGCGTTGGAGACGTTCACGTCAACAGACTTGCCAAGCAGCTTCAGCAGCGGTAGAGAGCCGCATTCCGAGGACCTAGGTCAAACATGATATGAGAGTAGGTACAGTAGTATTATTAGCTATTAAACCTTCAAGTTCCAGGCAGTGGCAACCATGACTCGTGTCATATGATTAGTCTACTAGAACGGGCGATTTACATACTAGGTCGCTATTGGAAATAAAGTTTTTGGACTTTCTCGCGGCGCTTCTTTTCCGCAATGATGGTCTTGTCCGAAGCGCTGGTAGATTCACTCTATATACTGACGTGTAAAAGAGCCCGTATGTGGCCAATTTACTGAATAAATATTTTGACCTTGACTTTGGTTTTAAATCTTGCAAGTAGATTTACACCAATTTTCAACGGCCACGAAACATTTCGTACTCATTTGTATTATCTTACGGTTATTCACAAACTATTCTCCTGTTCTATACTGTCCTACTAAGTGCCAGTACTAACTGCGCCAGTTGCTGCACTTCTCGCAGCAAGGTACTGAGCACCGCGCGGCTCAGCGACAGTTCATCTTGCAGCCGCGCCGTGCCCTGCCGCTGATCCCCCAGCTTGGTTCGGAGGGACTCCACACTGTCTTGCTGCTTTGAGAGCTTGGCTTGGTGTTTTGCGTGCTCGTCATCTGCAAAAATGTGAGTTAGAGAACAGACCAACACTGAAGCCTCAAAACACGGGTGCCTTTTTTATCACTTTGGTACGGAACCCTAAAAAGAGGTGTTGAGCTACATCATCATGATATTGGCCGGAACCATGGGCTGGTCTATTGATGGGCAGTTCCAATAGGGTTGGAGAGGTTCAAGATTGCAGAATAGAGGCATCTCATCTTGGTCCTCATATTGGTGTCACGTTTCTAATGAGGTTGCAAAGGTTCCAGGGCTCAGGGCTAATGTATCATTGGTTCCTTTGCCTTTACGTGGCATCAAAAAGACCGGACCTATGCTGTTCCGCAGGGTTCTGACGCTGTCGTCCAAGTTCTTCAGCTCGGTGTTGACCTCGTTGATGTAGTTGAACAGCGCGTAGTTCTCCTCCTCCCGTCTGGTGAACTCCTGGATCAACTTGTCCACGTCTTGTTCACCCGCAAACTCCTGAGGACATGGTAGTCAAGAAATTAAATGAACATATTTTTTTTATTCCTTTCCCATTACCGAAGGGAACTAGGTATTATTTACTTAGGTTCCTATTTAAACTTACACAAACAAACAATACTACAAATGGTCCAATACCCAACTCGCCGGGTAACTAAATACCTCCTAATTTTTTAGGTAAATCGGTTCGTTTGTTTGGAATGTGACTCCAGAATCTACTTATCGACTTAACGTAGACCCGAATTCGGACTCGTTAGTTTGGTCTTGATAACAAACAACAAAAGTTTCAACTTTTTTTTTTTCAGAATCTTTATTCCCAGTAAGGCTGTCTCTGTTTTTTGTTGCCTCCCTAGGACCACCAAGTAAAACAGTAAAGGTGGACATTCACGGTCAATTAAACTAATCAGTTAACTGACGTACATCCAGAAGCTGACCTTGAGTTCGTATTTCAACTTAAGATTTCACATTCACGGTCAGTTTTTGGATGTACGTCAGTTCAACTGATCAGTTTAACTGGCCGTGAATGTCCTTAAGGTAACGTACCCGAATAGCGTCCAGGATATTGACGTAGTTGTTGTAGACCCGCAGCTCCTCGTCCTGCAGCGCGGCGCGCCGGGCCTCGGCCCTGGCGTCGGCCGCCGTCAGCCGCACCGTGCCCTTGGTGCGCAGGAACTCTTCCAGCTTCATGCTGTGGTCGAGCTGGCGTTGGAGCTCGCGGACCTCCTACAGTGGGTAGGTCACGTCAAAGCATGCGTTGGTGAGAAAATTATCTTAAGAGGATTGTGAGGTGACGGCTTTCCATACAAACGGCGATAACGTTTTTTACCCCCTAAATGTTAACCGATTTCGACCAATTTTTGATACGGTGTCAGTCGGAGCAAAAACTATGTCCGTACGTTTCGTTTTTTTCATTATTATTAATAAATTTCGATTTATTCCTGTTTTATTGGTATCATACAAAAGTAATTACGGCCATAATCTCTTTATAACTAATCAATATTAAAAAAAAACGAAATGTACGGACATAGTTTTTGTTCCGACTGACCACAAATCAAAAATTGGTCGAATTCGGTTAACGTTTAGGGGGTGGAAAACGTTATCGCCGTTTGTATGAAAAGGCTAGATTTTGCAGTTGGTTCACAGACCTCTTAAGAGCAATGAGATACTGTTCATACAAATTTGTACAATTACAGTGACGTTTTTATTGCCCTAAAATTAAGTTGGGCGTTTCAACCGCCCTTATTGTTGACTTCAAAATATTGACAAAATCATGATAATATTAAATATCTTTGGTCGACAATATCATTTCCCAAAAAGCTAATTTGTATTTTTTTTCGTTTTATTTTCTTAATCGCTCTTTACACCGGTTAGGTCACATTAGAGTTGCGACAGCAATAAAATGCATACTACGGCGAAATACCTTTTTGGTGAATGAAATTTTGGAAATGATACATCATCATCATCATCATCATCATCAGCCGCAAGACGTCTACTGCTGGACAAAGGCCTTCCCCAAGGTTTTCCACAACGATCGGTCCTCTGCTGCTGTCATCCAGCGGATGATACCTACATTCGACCAAAAATATTTCGCCCAAACGGCAGACTCATGGTTAGCAAGATGGACTGAATCAATTTCGAAAACCCCTGTGAACAGAAGCACAGACAGTACTCAATCAAGACATTCATAACATACCAGACAATGCTTCCTATAGTCAATAGCAGCGCGTTCCTTCAGCGCGTCGAGCTTGGCGCACCACTCCTCGCGCTGGTCGTACGTGGCGATTGCCTGCTCTACCAGCTCGAGGACCTGCGCCTTGCCGTCCATCAGGCGCTTGATCTGGTTCTTCCAGATCATGTTGAACGATTGCCTGGAAATGATGATGCCAAAGTTTCACAGCAACAGCGAGCAATACCATACGGCTCTATTCCTTTCTCTCACCGTAAAGTAAACAGCATGGTTACGTGCTATAAGAAGATAACTTCCTGGAAATCTCGGGACATACCGATCTCTCAGCAGACGGTCAATTTCGAGTCGCATCTTGTAGTTCTCACTGTTGACGGTGTTGAAGCGGCGCATGGCGGTGCTCCTTCGGTTCTCCAACTGGCTGATCATGTTCTGCTCTGATATGGACCTCGTGTAATTCTAAAAAATAAAAAAAAATATATCAGGAAATACTAATCCCTGGCACCTATAGCCTTACTTAGTACCTAAGTCTCCTACCTGTTCACCAGTATCATATCCTCACCTCATCGCCCCCGCTGCCCTGGGTCCTCAGCGCCTTGATTTCCTTCTGCACCTGGCGCAGCAGGAAATCCAGCTCGCCGATGGTGCCGCGGTGCTCTCGGACTTCCCCCGAGTACCGCTCGTGCTCATTCAGCAGGGCAACCAGCTTGTCCCGGACTTTGGCGTTCTCAAGCACGTTGGAGTTGCTTTTGGTTAGCTGAGAAATTATATACAGCTGCTATTTTGTTTTTATTATGCACTGGCGTTAGTGATTAATATAGTCGTGTTTTTATTTCCTCATCGTCAAGTTCTTAAAAGAGTTTACTGATGGTGCACTGATCACTGATGCGGAAAAATTGATTTACAGTTTTGCTACGCGATTGGATATTTTGGTCGAGGATAGGATTAGTAGGAAAAGATACCTGGATTTATTAGTCCTCAGGGTTTGCCAAAAGCGTTTCAACCGCCCACATTCCCGTGGCCGCATTAAAGTTGGAATTCCTGTAGCTAGTACAATAGGGGAACCGCCTAAGCTACCCTAAGATTCCCTTTCTATCGCATAATTCATATTTATTCGCACGCATTCCAACTAGAGCATACTGAATTGTGGACAAGACGATAAAGCATACAGCCATGCTCCTGATTCTCTCCTTCATGAGTTGACATAGCTACCCAAATCTTCCTCGAGCACATCTCAACAAACTTGTCTACCTATCTATAAACCCGTCTGGATTGCTAAATTGCCTGGCCTCTTATAGACTATACACAGATATAACCATTTAATAAAGTTCCAGTTTAGTACGCCCGACTACGCTGGTCCTCGGATAAAATAAAACATCAGTAAAATATAATATTATCAGAGCCGCTACAAAAGAAAAAAGCAGATTGTACATATTATTATAATATGGCGTCGGCATGAGATTTGGAATTGTATATTGTATTGTTGAACTGTTCGCTTCAATTATGTTATGACCGAAGGACAGAATAAGCATTGTACCTTCATGGCTTCAACTCTCATAACTTATTATAATAATGGCTTTTTGCTGCACCATCTGTTTTCAGATTGGTTCTCATATCAGCTGGATCAAATACTTTAATAAAATTTTAGCACTCCCGCTCTCTGATCGGTTCCTTTATAACAGAACAGAGGCTTGCAGTAGATTCGTAGGTACTCGACTACAAAGAGAGGTATCCACTTTGTCACCTTATTGCATTGCAATAAGGTCCAAAAGTGGATACATATGAAATACTTGGTGGAAACTTATCAAAAAAATAGATGTTTTTATTTTCTAGTTAAAGACTAAACTAGCAGAACATTAGGGTTTTTCTAACATGGCGGCCTAGAAAAAGTAGCCAAGATGTATTGCGCTAACTCGACGAATTTCGAAAAATGTATGGAATTGTCAAAAGCGGCTGACGTGACTGATCGTAAGCTTATATCAATCATATACCATATTCTTTGATTTAAAAAATCGTAATGCATCTTTGCTAGAAGGACTCAGGGCCCGAAGAATACCTTCAACTCCAGCATGATCTTCTCCAGGTCCGCATTGAGGGTGCGGATGATGGTCCTCTGGACTCGGAGCGACGGCTGCACGCTGCTCATCACGGCCACCCGGTCTATCTCCATCACGCGGAACTGAACACATTACCCACATTTATATGTATAAGTTAAGTAGCTAAACAATATAGTACCTATATCTATATGGCAGATGATTGCAATTTCCATATGATGTTAAAGATGGTGACTTCGTTTTGGTTAGGTACACAAAACAATAAGTACGACAAGGTCACCAAATTGTGCTGCGGTCTTAACATGCATGGACGAGATAAAATTTGACAGGCGCTAGGGAAATGAATACATCTTTTCCATATTCTTAAGGTTTAAAATAAAAGTGTCTCGACCAGACTTCTATTACCTTTTATTACTAAGCGTCTATAGCGATTTTCACTTTTTTATAGCGATTTTATCAAGACGAGACACTTATATTTTAATCCTTAACCGTTAAGTCCTACGTTAGAATATGGAATAGATGTATTCATTTCCCTAGCACCTGACAAATTTTATCTCGTGGATGCATGCTAAGCCCGCTGTTATGGATAAAAAATTAAAAGCTATCAACAAGCCGGTGTTAAATATAAATATAACCTATTTTACCTACCTACTTAAAATTGTGTTATTTTATCGTGGTACACGTTTATGACGTTTAAATCGCACCTAATGGTGACTTATGTAAGAAAAACGTTACTATAGGTAGGTAGATATACGGCGTGTTTTGGAAAATATTACAATGACAGAATCGCTTTAGGCATCGATCATTGGGAAATGTATAGTCTCTTTTGATGTCTTACAAACAGTGTACAGTCAAGGTCATAAATATGTATACACTTTAGTACCTTGTCACTTTAATCGCTGTGACATTCATATATGGCAGTTTAAACGTGACAGTAAAAAGACAAGGTACTAAAATGTACCTATACATATTTATGACCTTGACTGTACTTAAAATTACACTTTCAGAGATAGAATCGACGATAACTGAGACCAGGAGAAGAATCGCAGATGCGTTTTATTTGAGAAAAGAGGTTCCTCTCTTGAAGGCCTATAAGTCATAGCAATCCGGGAATGCCACCGCAATGAGCTGGTTCCTCAGAACTGTCGTGCGTGGTCAAAACTCTGTACCTACTTAGCTGGCTGCATACTTTTCAATAGGTACCTGTCTCTGCAGCTTGGACAGTTCATCTTCTGCGATCTTCTCCATCTCCATATCCTCATTGGGCATCGACATTTTGTTGGTGATATTGGGCAAATATCTTCTCGTAAGCCTGAAGATGAAAAAATATAAGAAAGAAATCGTTTGGTTTTAATTTACTTTGATTTAATGTCTTGCATGTCTTTTTACGCTTTATTTTTACTTAAGAGAATATTTGACACGATTATGCAGTATTCAGCAAATACTTCTTACTTACGGCGTGTTCTTGATAAAACAGATAATTATTGATAAGCCAAGCAACGCTGGTTCTGTCTTGAAGAAGCGGTGTTGGATCAATATCACGGTAACGACGTGACTTCACTATTCTATGACGAGCGACCCACCCAGGTTTCGCACGGGAGCAGAGCATAGCACCAAAACATTAGGGCCTGCGCAAACCGGCGGAGCACAGCGCAGATCACTTTAAATTTATCAATGTATATTCTTCCCTATTTTAATAACAATAAGGTATAAATTTAGAGCCGCAGCCGCAGAGTAGAAATCCCCCGTGATGCTCCGAGGTCGGTCTCAGAGCATTCAAATTTATACCTTATTGTAATTAAAATAGGGAAGAATATACATTGATAAATTTAAAGTGATCTGCGCTGCGCTCCGCCGGTTTGCGCAGGCCCTTAACCTTTTCAACGCCAACGACGGATATTTCCGTCATGGTTGACAGTTAAAAATAGACCTGAGAGACTATGAGATAAGGTTGACATTAGCTCTAATTTTTAGCTGTCATTGGCGTTGAAAAGGTTAATGAATACATCTGTCAAATTTTATCTTGCGCGTGCATGTTAAGCCCACACATTTTCAATAGGATTCTAAACAGTAAAAACAAATAAAAAGTTACGTATAGACCTTAAGCTTCTGCGAGTCCGTTTAAGTCTTTTGTTCTGAATCGTTATTGTTTATTTATTATAACGACTTTATAGGTAATGTTCAGGCAAAACTGTAAAAACTAGAAGCTTTTTTGTAAGTTTTAATAAATATTAAGATCATAAAAAATCTGTTAATTATGTTGGCAAAGTACGTACCTATATGCACTTTTTGTCTACCGGAAGATAAACTAGGTACTATTAGGCAGATTAATAAAATTAAATGCGTGCCATGAAAATATCAAGGTCTTTTTTGTAGAATAATACAAAACTAAAGGATTAGTATGATATCACTTCCTATATAACAATTACAAAGTTTTCTTTGCGGTTACCGCAGCGTTTAAAATCTAACTGCCGCACTCAGAGTCGTCAATTAAGTTTTAAGTTTCATTAAAGTAGCTGCTGTCACTGTCTTTGCTATAGCAATAAAATAAGACGCAGCAACTTTAATGAAACTTAAAACTTAATTGACGTCTCTGAGTGCTGCAGTAAGAGTTAACAAAAATGTTCGAGTCAAACCAGTTCCAAATTTGACCAGCCGCATTTACAAGTTGGTATTGCTATAGTTTACCAACAATATTTTCATTGTTTTATCATTTTTGACCACTCTCTTTGGATGACCTTGAGTACGTATAGCGGCCTCTCTCTAACGCGCTGGTTGCGCGTTTACCTGTTATCGCTGTTTCTCTCCGATGCACGTGTTGTTTGCTGGCAAAGATTATAACAGATGTGTCGATTCGATGCTCACATTTTTATGATGTTAACTTTTTACTTACAGACTATTTTTAGAAAAAGGGAGGAAGATTATCAAGGAGAAATTTGGGAGTTTTGAAAAGCAAGATTTTTTATATACTTATCTAAAATATGGTCAAATAGTTTTACAATGACCTTAAAAAAAAAAAAGAAAGTTTTTTTGTATTTTAAACTAGACGTGTCTCGTCTTGTATTTAATGGGTTAAGGTATTTTATGCCAACAGAAGGGTAAAGGATAATTTAACAAAAACAATTAAAATGCATTTTAGGGGTGTATTAAATTAAAATTAAACATGTAAAATTACATTATCATCCTGAAAAAAACAGTCTAAGTAAACTATCATGCCCCCTAGACGATGCCGCATCACGTGGACGGGATGCACTTAGACCTTAGAGCGAGAAACAGTGTTCTCGTTCTCGCTCTAGGGCGATTCTTCGGCGTTTTAACCGCCGTCATTGTCGTCTTCGCATATTATTCCAAATAAAACTAACAAGTTTATTTTAATTTTGAATGCAATGAGAACTACTCCCGGTGCTTCTTCTATTTACATTGGAAATTGTTGATAGTAATCGTTATTTTCGTCAATATATGCGAAGACGACAATGACGGCGGTTAAAACGCCGAAGAATCGCCCTCTAACGTCTAAATGCATCCCACATGATGGGCCATCGTGCAGAAGAGGCATCACACATATCTACCTACCTCCCTCTCTACCCACACCCACCTTATCTTTGCCGCTCGCAGCTCACTCCTGCCCGAAGGCAACCCGCGCTCTGTTGTGTCCAAACCGTCGTCGAGGCAACAGCCCGACCGGCCGCGCACGCCCGCGATACATACAGTGCAGTGCAGTGTAGTGACCTGGATATGTACCCGACACCATGGCTTTAAAAAAGGATTTTAACCTCCCCAAAAGCTTCAAAGTGAAACTCCCCAAACCTGTGAAACTGCAACAAGCTCTCGACAAGCTGTTCAATAAGAATAGCTACACTAAAATAGTGCAAAGCTAGTTCTAATGGCCGGTGAATCCAGTGACAACAAGGATAGGCAGGCATCGCCTGGTTTTTTAGTTGAGACTGAGTTTGTAGGAAGAGGTGATCGTTCCACAGCAAAAAAACACCGTAGAAGTAGAAGCAGAAGCGTCAACAGGCTCACACCTACCGCTTTAAGTTTGTCTGAAGAACATTTTTACCAAGACTTAGAAGATTACGTGAAAGAAATGTCTACCACAAGAGAGGATACCATGGAACCTGATGTTTGGAGTCAGCTCCAACAGAAGGAGTCAGATTTACTCCTAGCTGCTGAGCTAGGGAAAGCCCTTCTGGACAAAAATGAAGAGTTAAAAAAGGAACAGGAAAAACTAAATGAAGAATACTCCAAAAAACTTGAGGTGAGTACAACTTTATTCGTAAGTTTGCCAAATTAGAATGTAGACGAATTTTAGCTTTGTGTTGATTGGAGTAAGGCCGTTTGGTGGTTTCGTTGGTAGCGTGCGTAAAGTTGGTTCCGTGTTGTAAGTGCTCGTGAAATTTCTACTTGAAAAAGGCAGCTATTACAAAGAACTGAGCAATGTTATAAAACTCAAACGCGTAAAAAGGCCTTCTGGCAATATAGGTACGTGAAACTAAATGCATTGGTCACGAATCAACGTCAATATTTCTGTTCAAAGTAAATTTTAAAAGTAGTAATTATGTTCAACCTACGTTCTTCAGTTTCCCAAATCTAAGTTGCAAACGTTGCATAATTATACCAATTATAATGTTATTTCATTGATGTCATAAGTATCCTTATAAAAAACGGCACATTTAGGTATCTGTTCTTTGACGACAGCAGGTTCATGCAGGTTTTCTCGCGTTTGATCTTACCATAAATCCCTTGGTGTTACCATAGGTATACAACACAACTAAAAAATGCATTTGGTCTATAATCGGCGTTGTCTCTTATTTTTCTTTTATTAGTAATTTAAAACTACAGCGACTTAGCAACTGATTTTTTACAATATCGCTTAGAAAGAGCTTAATGCGGGATTGGTTCGACATTAACAACATGTTACAAATAATAATATACGGACAGATAGTAAGATTATTCTTCTCAAAGAACGCGTGGTGTCATTTTGAACATGACAAATCTTTACAACACCAAAATATATATTAATATAAGGTAATATCAAATAAAGCCCACTTATATTTAATCTTCGTCCCCATAGACCAAATTAAACCATAGATTCACAATTTTATGACCCCATCAAATCCACCCAGCTTTAGTACAAGCTTATAAATACTGCTGTCGAAGACTACATTGCTTAACATTACAACAAGGATTTCATATTATCGACAGCAGTCATAAGTTTGTAAAAAGTTAATCAAATCACTGACCGAGTCCATGAAGCATACAGCTTAGAATAACAACGCGTACAGCTCCATCACTTGAGGGTTGCGGCGTTTGTTAATGGTAAAGCCACAACAATTATTAAAAAATGAACGCACACGTTACAGGGTGGATCAACTTTTAAGGTACTCCCCATTTTTCGAAATGTTTCACCAATTATTTTATTTGCTGGCGTCGTGGCTTACACGTTTATAAAATCAGACAATAGATTAAAAAAAAGAAAATTGCAATAGTCGCTTAATAATAAAGGGTAATAAAACTCAGGATGCGACTTTTATTTTAAACCTTAAGCGTTAAGTCTTACGTTAGAATATGGAATAGATGCATTCATTTCCCTAGCACCTGTCAACTTTTATCTCGTGCATGCATGTTGAGACAGTATTGGTAAATCTGAAACTATTAAGAGATGCGGGAATCTGTTCTTAGGAACCATAGCGTATATTTTGGAAAAAAAACTGCATATAAAGATTCCCACAAAAAGTCACACACAAGTCCACACACACACACAAAAGTCCACATGCGGGAAAAGAACCCGGGAATTTTCCTCGAAAATTTGCGAGAGTTCATGGGCATTTATTGAATGTCAATGTAAGAATCGTTTGTTTCACTTAATCTATCAATTACAGTAATAGAACATTTGTTTTTTTTTTAATAAAAGCTACCCGGTTCGATTCCCAGTCGTGTATGAGAGTTTTAAAAAACGCCATTTTCCTTAAATCTAAAATCGACGCCATGGTTCCGAAGAACAAATTTCCCTATCTTTTATTATAGAATATTGACCCATTTGGATTGTTCGCCGCATAGTCAATCAACTCCTTTTCCACTTTCGACTCTATTTGTTGGGTAGTTAGGTCCAAAAGTGGTTAATTACACTATAGTATACATGCTTACGCACACGTTTGCAAACGTGACCGCGAAGTGATTTAGCTTTACATTCCATTGTTAGGTTTTATGCGAACCAAATTGTTTAATCATTTTGAGAGCGTTACGTTCTAGATGAACATTGATAGGTGCTAAGTAGATAAAGGCTTAAGTAAAAGTAAAGTCATTTCAAATGAAACCTTAAAGAGACAAAACACAAAGCACGAACCTAAAGTAACGTATCTGCGTAAACTGGTTGTGATCAACTGCTATTGGCTTTAGGCCGTGCTCTAACTAACACATCCACTATACGCAGACCCCTTCAATTAGTTTCGTGCTAGGGTACTGGTTAAAACGCGGTATTTAATCAACAAAAGTTTTTTTCTAGAAATTTCTACAGCCACAATTTGCTTTGTTTGCTGTTGTAGTGTGAATTCTCAAATCTACAACAATTTTGGATTAGAATCACCACCGAAACGAAATCTCCTGCCGCAAATTCCAGCGCTTAGTCATATTTTTATGGTAAACACTACAAACATAATGCATATTTTCATTAGGGCTTATCTTGTATTTTCCGCCATGAAACACCACATCGGTATCTGGATACAGTTGATGCCGTATCTTATCGCTATCAGTTTGCAGTACTGATACTTAGATAACATTAATGGATTTGTTCTATAGCAAAAACATTTTCATCTCAATGATATTGATATTACGCCGGAAATTACGAAATAAATAACGTACTTATTTCTGTTAAATACCTTTGAGTTATTGTCATCATCATCTTGAGCATCCATCTGTCGAGTATAGGCCATACGGCTCCTCTAATTTTCTTTTTTGATCCCTGGATGGGGTCTTGCTTGTCTATTTCCTTCCAGCTATTGCCACGATGTCATTGAACCACCTTAAGGTCTGCCAGGTCTCAGGCAACCTGAACGAGTAAGACAGTCTATAATTTTTCGTCTTTAACAGTTATCCAATCTTCACAAGAGATCTGCCCAATGCCACTTGAAACGCAATATCCGGCTTGCAATATCTCACTCCAGCCTTTTGCCAAATTACTTCATTCCGAATTTTGACATTAATGTTTTGAATACCGGATTTTACTTGAAGAAGAGATACAATTTAACGTTTAGTGTACTTAATTACTTTAGATAAACGCAATTAGTTGTCAAGTTCTATCTCAGCAATCGGCCTAAACGTTTCATCAGGAAGTTTGTGCCATTTGTGATGGAGAGTGACGAAATTATTAACGTACAATAGGCTATTTGCAAGCAAAAAAAGATTTCTAGCATCGTGTTGCGTGCCGTACCAGTTCTAAAGGATTACAGGGAGCTCGTAATCTTTGTAACGGAGGCTTTTTTGCGCTTTAGATCTTTATGGGAAAGTTTTTGGTGGCTTACGAAATATGCTATTGTGTCAGGAATGATAAAACGGAAGTTGGTTCAGCCAATGTCATTTGCACTTTTGTGTTTTGCCGCTTACGATTGCTTGACAGTTTGATGATCTAACAATTAGGTATATCAAAAAGTAACTGAGTATTGATTGATTGACGTAGTGGCTATACTTATTGGCGATCAATATATTTATATCTTATTGAAAACACGCAACCAAAGCAACATATTTGTAAAACTTGCATGAACAGCAATACGGAATTTAAATTGTGCAAATGCTTAATTTTTTACAAATAGGAAAAATAAATACATATATAATAGCATTGCCAGCTCATTGTAAAGGCTCTCTTTAATAAATGTCTATTGTCAAACTATTAATAGCCATGACGCGATTGTGGAAATAAACGTGGTAATTCGACATGGCGGAGTTGCGACAGCGGTACTACAGCCCTTAGCCAAGATGCCCATCGCTAACTAGCGTTTCTATTCGTTTCGTTTTTAAACCAATCGCGTCACTGGTAGATCACGTGACTCTCCGTATGACGTGATCTACCAATGACGCGATTGGTTTAAAAACTAAACGAATAGAAACGCTAGTTAGCGATGGGCATCTTGGCTAAGGGCTTTGGTTTGTTAGAATTTAACCCTTCCCCATTACTTTATCCGCGACCTTTTTTTAATTATTTATAACATTTTATTTCTTAGTTGCAAAGAACGCTAGTAAATTTTATGTTTCTTGATTCTAATTATGTTTCTATAAAAAGATTAAGTATAGGTAGGTTAATTTGGGAACCACTTTAGGTCCAAAGTCAATCTGACATTCTACAGAAATAAGGTGGAGTTTCCTAAAAGTTACAAATTACTTGGCATCTCTAATGACATTGACAACTTCAAGCAATATTTTTTTGAAATGGGTCCCAAATTAACGTTCGTCACTGTACCTACTAAATTTCACGTAAATGACTTCTTAAAATCCTTACACATTAAAAGGTTTAATAGATGGCAATCGATCATTATTGATTCAACAATTAGATTAGAAGTATTTCCACTATCAACTTTGCAATTAACGATAGGATAAAGTTTCGTTATCAGATGAGTCAAAATAAACATTAATTTTATTAATGATACGGTGTGGTATCAGTAATGACTCGTTGATCATGATGGTCATTACCGTATTGCCCAGGTCGTTATCCAGGTAGGTATATGTATGAAATTAATCAGTTAAGACCTACTTTTACACAATTGCCTGATGAGATAGGAATCAAGTAATGACAAGCCTTTGTTAGACTAGCTTTTGCCCACGGCTCCGTCCGCGTAGTCGTTTATCGGTTTTCCTTCGGGAACTACCAAATTTTCCGGGTTGAAAAGTAGCCTATATGTTAATCCAGGGTATAAGGTATCTCCATTCCAAATTTCATCCAAATCCGTCCAGCCGTTGCAGCGTGAAAGAGATACAAACTAACACACACACAAACTTTCGCATTTATAATATTAGTAGGATTATATTATAAACCTGATTTACCTCTCTCTCTCTCTGATTTTACTGTTTTGGTATGGCGGCAGAAACTCTCAGGGCCCTTAGCCAAGATGCATTACGCTAACTAGCGTTTCTATTCGTTTCGTTTTTAAACCAATCGCGTCACTGGTAGATCAGGTGATACGAAGAGTCACGTGATCTACCAGTGACGCGATTGGTTTAAAAACTCTACGAATAGAAATGCTAGTTAGCGATGGGCATCTTGGCTAAGGGCTCAGGGCCGTATTAATAAACTGACCTTGGCTGAGATGTCCGTCATAAGATGCGTCAAAAATGTCAGTTTTCTATTGACCTTTACTTAGACGTATCTTGAGACGGGGATCACAGTTGAGATGAGTTTATTAGCCCTGAGATTCCAGTCTCAAGTCACGTCAGAAATGACAGATTTCTATGACTTGAAGTTTACTTTGACGTGTCTTGAGAGGCATCTTGGTCAAGATGAGCTTATTAATACGGCCCTTTGTTAGATTGAAACTCATTTGTGAATTCGATTCGTCTGCATACTTTTATATTTAGTTATACTATAGTTAAACCACAAATTAAAAAACTTTACGCTCAAATTTTTGTAGCACTTCTTTTTGTAACAATAAAGTCTCCGAGTTTGTTTTTTGTAACTTGATGCATGAAAGGTCTAGCCGTGACCTGTATTCTGAATGATTGAATTCAACTGTTAAATTACATCAATGTATCTATTTAAACATACTCGGATGTGGTTGCGTTTTTTTTTGCAATTTGCCATACAATAGTACATTTGCGACCTGTAATTGCGAATCTTTTCGTCTGTTTGCTGCGTCAAACTGTTCACCTTCCCCCGTATCATGGTCCTCTAGGTGAACGATACAAGTGGATAAAGCATCCGTCTCTCTCGCACTACATACTGGTCGGAAAGTGACAGATGCTTTATGCACGTTAATCCACATGATAAACAAGATCGCTGACGTTTTTTACGTTTGCTGGTTAACTAAACTAAGTTCCATATCAAATTCTTCCACAAGCCTATTTATAAAGACCTCCCGATCGATGGAAATTGTCTTGAATCTGAAATCAAATGGACTCCTCATACGATACGGTAACCCATAGTGGTTACCGTATCGTATGAGGAGTCCAGTTTAAGCGCGTCACACACGGTTTGCCCATATGCTGAAGATTCCTGACACATCCAGCTGCAGCTCTGCCTCCCCGACATATTAATATACCAAAATATATATTATAGCTCCGTGTGTGACGCGCTTTAATCTTGAGTTATTCAATTTCAGTATCTTATGTTTAGTATTCTGAACTATATCTCGACGTTAGGTGACTAACACGGCACAGTCCTTCACATCGCCTTAGAGACATCACAGTTGCTCAGACGAATACTAATGTCCGACACCGGTTCATACACTCTAAATAGAAAAGTGACCTAACTTAAATCAAATATACTGGCCACAATTCTGAACCTTAATTCAAAAGAGCGTATGTGCTATACCTACTGAATGATAACAATTGATTTCTTTTTGAGAATTGTCAATTGTGTGAATAAAACGTACGTTGTCACAGAATACCTGTAATACATATTGTATTACCGACGAGGTTTGAATGTTTAGTGTTTTTTTTTGTTTGGTTGCAATTTTATCTTTGGCGCCTGTCTTTATAACATTAATAACTTATTGACGTTAGTAGAAAAAAACGCACAGAACATAGGGTATTTGGGTCGAGTTCAAAAAGTTGGACATACTTAATTAGCAAGTTGTTAACCGTAGTTAACCACAACAAAGGCGAAAAAGTTCCGTTGTGCGACGAAAATTATCCATACAATTTTGTATGGCTAATTTGTCGCACATTGGAAAATTTCATAGAAAATATAATTGCGTGAGTTGGCATGCCCAACTTTTTAAACTCCACCCATTTTCCACCTACGAGTATCGTCAAAATTTAACAATCAAAATAAACCATGTAAAGATTCAAGCATTATTTCCGTAAGAATATGTGATTATGATGAACTAGTAATAATAATGTAGAATATAAAATCTTTAAGAGATAATTAATATTACTAGCGTATATAACTGTATGAAAATCGTGCCTAGTAGGTACTTTTCCTTTACACTATCACATAAACATTCCCGTTTAGGCAAAATATTCACGTTTTGATTACACACATCTACCACATTGAGGGCCAGACTTATTAATCAATACAAAATTGACTCAAATTCGAGTTCTTGGCTCTGAATTATTGTCGCTTACAGCCCATAGCTCTCGTCGTGTGTCAAAATTACAAATAAATGATGTTAATGGGTGCCGAATGAGTTTTGTTACGGTGCATCTATTATGTTCGCGTTGGAAAGTGACGAGTCGCTACCGTTAGAGTGAGTCACATCTGCCGGAACAAAGAAAAGGTTGTTGGTCCAGCCAGCGGCTAGCCCGTTTAAATTTTCTCACTAGTCGCTCAGCGCGTCTCTGATGTTACAGGCTAGTTAGAAAGGGATATCCGAGCGACAAACAACGGCCAGGGGGACGATTTTTGACTTTCGAGCGCTCGAAAGTTTCACTCGAAAGTGAGCAAAATCGGTGAAACCGTATTTTTGATATACGAGCGATAGAAATTTAAAATCGAGTGGTCCACATCGTTCTCATTTCTATCAATAGAAATTTGTTTTGACGTTTGTGTGTCAAATAAATCAAAACGTCTTTATATTCTCTTTGGACGGAAGTTGACGGAACAAACCTCAAAAACATAGACAAAGAACCATCTAAACGTTTCATTCATTAGTTCTCATAGTAATAGATTTTGGTAAACAGTATTAAAAACTCTGAAAGTGCATATATAAATAATAATGTTCTCGCCCCAATTACAACTTCTAACTATGTCGTATGTTTATTTATATTTAAAATATGATTTAAAAAAGCCGGTTATGATTGACTTTCTGCGTACGACGAAACACGTGAATATTAATTCAATCACTAGCTGTCGAGTGAGGACTTTCAAAAATACGGATAATGCGAAAATAATCATGACATATTTTCGTGTGTTATAATTTTCTATCACTCGACTTTGATTTCGAGCACTCGAAAGCCAACAATCGCCTCCCCCCAGGTAGCAAAATGCTGCTTGCATTACCTGACGGGATTTAGCGGGATTTAGCGTTTGTTTCAGTGACGTCATGTTAGTTTTTAGTTCAAATATAATCTTTTTTGCCTTTGGAGGACGAAGATTCAGTCTACGATGTAGCGAGCTCACCCAGAAGATGCCTATTCACTCTAGCTTTATATAGGTTCTAATTGTATGCACTCGGAAATAGCGACGCCAGAAGCGCATTCCAGTCTTTTGCATTCAAATTTCAATTTTATCTTTTGGGTTGTTTAATTTGTGATTAATTAAACGAACGCACTTAGTGAAAATGTAAATAATTATACATAGGTATACATATATGTATTTATATCTGTCGCACGTAAGATCGTGTTAATAAACTGATCCTGAGTGATATCTACACGTTTCAGGAGACGTAAAGTCATATAAAGAGAACTGACATTTCTGACGCGTTTTAAGGCAATTCAAGATCATTTGGTTAAAAGCGGGCCTAAGACCCTCGTTCCCTAAATTTTAGAATCACTAATAGGCTCACGTTTAGGTCATAAATCCAAAATACCAAAAGCTTAATTTTGGCGCGGTGTAAGTAACCTTAATAACAGAAGAGCTTCCGGAAATCCGGATAATATTCTCTAAATGACGGTAAAAAGCATCTAAATCTATATCTTAGTGAGTCACCATCAGTTTGATACTGGACTTATTTTTTTATGTGATGTTACTACAAATTAACGGTTTTCGGATCTTTTCCTTTATTTGTGCTATAAGACATTGCTTCTTGTCAAATTTCATAATTCTAAGTCGTCAACGGGAAGTGCCCTACAGGTTTTGATTCCCTTCAATAGGTATGCGACATAAACGGCCGTATGACTTAGACGTGTGTTTTTTTTACAGCGCTAAGGGATTGCAGACCTGAGTATTTGATATGAATTTCAACGTGATACCTCTACGCGTTCCTGAGAAAAAAGGGTTTTGACAGACACACAGACAGACGGACAACAAAGTGATAATATAAGGGTTCCTTTTTTCCTTTTGAGGTACGGAACCCTAAAAACTATGACTAACATTACATTATGACAAACAATATGCGACTAGATCCGCTCCCAATGCTAGCAATTTAGTTTGAATATCCCGCAGTTTTACTGAACGTTTCAAAACCACCGTTAAGTAGGTGTTTAGTGTTTAGTAGGTATTTGCGAAAGGATTAGCAGTGCGCTAACTCGACTTGCCTCATTGCGGTCTTGGCTAACAGCTGAGTGAAGCGTCTTGGACGTGCGTTTCAAGCTAGCCAGGCGATAAACAGAAACATTAAAAAACCGAGCAAGTGCGAGTGGACAAGCTGGTGTCAAGTAATAAATAAATAATATAATATAAAAAATATTTACCGAAAGGAACAAGTAGGTACAGACGATACTATAATCTGGTCCCACACTAGGCTATGCCTGTCACGTGGCAACCGGATTCGGTTAATAAAATAATTAAAAATAGTCAACACAATAATTAAAAGTGGGTAATGTAGGTATACACAATAGCAATGTCACATGATTTTTGCCACCGACTTCGATATATTTCATGTATCTACCTATTAGGTACTAACTAGGTAATTCCTAGGAGGCCGGTCATTATTTAACCCTTTTCAGTGGCTTTTTGAAGACGGTTTAATTTTTTTTTCAATATTTTTTTTCGCTTTTTATTCCATATCTTGAAAACTACTGAACCGATTTTGATGAAACTTGCACAATTCCCTAAGTAGAAGTAAAGGAAAGACGATAAAAAATGGTCACAATTTAGATAATGGTTTCGGAGATATAAGTCGACAAACATACATACCTACAAACATACATACATACCTACATCTAGAAGATTTTGTATATTTGTTTGGAAGCCCTAAGGCCTCGTTTACGGAGACGCGGCGCGTCGCGCGTCGCGTGCGGCGTGGCGTCTCGCGGCGCGTGGGACGTTTTTTCCGTTTATAGACAGGCGGTGCGTGCAGCGGCCCGCGTCATCGCACGCGCAAACACAAACATATGGCAATATACGATGTTGATCATAGAGATGCGAGACGGGAAAAGTGGCGGTGCCCGCCGCGGCGCCCGCGGCGGCGCCCGCGGCGGCGGGCGCCGCGGATCCTCAGTCGCGTCACACACATAGAGCTATAATAATATATATTAATATACCAAAATATATATTATATTATAGCTAAGCACCACACACGACAAAGATACCAAAATATATTTTACACGTCAAAATCTACCAGCGCTTCCCAAGAGGAGACCACTGCTGAGAAGAAGCGCCGCAAGAAACTCAACAGTTAGTCATTTTTTTAATAAAAAATATAACAATGTCACTACTTATTCTAGCATTATATAAAACTGTAAAAATAATATTAAATATCTGCGTAGTTTTGCAGGAAAACATGTCAGAATGACTACGAGAAAATTTATATATATATATATATATATATCACACAAAACAGTTTTGACATGTTTTACATGATTTTTATGAGGTATGTACGAGTAGTAGGTAAGCTATTGAACATTAAACATTAGTTAATTTTCTGGTTTAGGCCAAGCATTTTTGTCCGTTAGATAGTCCTCGACCCTATAGTACGCCTTTGACATCAACGACTTTTTCAAGTAATTTTTAAGTGCTGGAAGGGGTAACTCTAAAACTACGTCGGGTAATTTATTATAAAAATGAATGTGAAATATGTATCTTATATTAAATTATTAAATAATGGGCTATTCAGATAATATTATATGTATGGTTTCTATAGCAGTGTGTGGGTGTACTGCACACTATTTGAACGAACGATATACAGTGCAAACTCTATATACATATAATAGCGACACTGAAGGGACTGCGCATTATATGGCGTTATTGAGAGTTGCCGTTAAATGGATTGAAGAACAATCAATATTATTTTACCATTATACTTTATATGAATTATTTACTAATAAAGTATAAAATATGATAACGTATAGATAATGCATAATAACCTAACGACGGTGTGCCAATTTGGTTTGCAGCAGGTATAACAGCCGAGGTAAACACGTGCAAGGTAATCACAATAAACAAAATAACGAATTTCTCAGAATCTTCGGTACGTTTGATGCCGAAAGTGTCGAGGTAAATACTAGGCTAGACAATAAAGCAATAAAATAATAAGCAGAAGAACGTACACAGCTGCAGTTCTTATTAATTTCGGCAACTTAGAAAGTACTGTTTATTGCTTGACGTATTGAAGTCGTTATTGAGTGGGAGTGATGCTACATAGAGTGTATCATTGTATGGACGACAAGGTAAAACCAACAAGAGTCAAGTAATTTCGACGTTTTAGGGACTTAGTCGTTAAATTGAGTGACGGTAATGTGTACATTTCGGTTACGAAGAGTGTTGAAAAAGGAACACCCTCTGTTTGCCCGAAATATACTAAAATATATCTTAATATACCGACCTATAATGTTTAGTATATAATCAAAAGTTGTAGTAGACATCCGTGTATAACCATGAAATACATCATAACCTATTTCTCTTATTGACCTATAAAGAGTTGCATATTCTCCCAACTTCTCATGTTCCGTTGCTGTAAACACTGGGCCACTTCTTATAATAAATAATTCACTTTTTAACATAAAATTTTCTTCTAAAAAAAAGTCGATTATATCGTACTCCATTGCGACAGTGATACGTCTGCGTTGTGGGATTTCCAAATTAGACTGGCAGAAGGTTCCCGTCGCGGGCATCGCTTCATCGAGAATTGCCGCTGCGTGCGCCGCAGCGATAAACGCCGCGTGCGACGCGGCGTTGCCATCCGCGGGCTCCGCCACAAAATACGCTCCATTTCAAGCAAACGCGTGAAAACCCGCTTCTCCGTAAACGCACTTATACAACGCCATATGTTTGAATTAAGTGCGGGCCGCGCCGCCCAACGCAACGCGCGACGCCCCGCGTCTCCGTAAACGAGGCCTAATAGTTAATCATATTTAAATATATTGCAGTTCCAATAACATATTACATAGGTACACGTGTCGAATTGATAACCTCCTTTTTTTAAGTCGGTTAAAAACCAAGCTTAAGACAATGGACGTACATAAGTGCAAGCTAAGTAGACTTGTGACTGGTCGAACCGGTTCTTGCGATTACTGCCATAACCCTGGTTTCTTGGGCTACAGGCAATATGACGTTCTCAATATAAAGGGACCTTATGGAGGCAGGCGGTTACGCCGTTTTTTGAACTGTTACCATAGTATTCGTATAGTTACAAGAATAAGAAGAGCGTAACTGCCTTCCTCCATAAGATTCCATATTGAGAACGACACATATATGTATGTAGGTATAGGAAATATGGAGTAATGGAGTATGGAGGAAATATTTATGTGATGAGCGCGAGTATTTGTTCCTGAGTCATGGATGTTTTCTATATATTTAATTATTTATATAGTTGCCTGGTACCCATAGTACAAGCCTAGAGCTTAGTTTGGACTAGGTCAATTTGTGTGAGATTGTCCCTGATATTTATTTATTTATTTTATTTGAGATTAGTTGTTATAATTTTGTCCTGCAGAATGTATTATAAAACGCAGTACTTAAGTGTAAATCGGCCACTTTAGATTGATCTCCAACTTTGAACAACTGGCAGTCTGTTTGAGATCTAGATATGGTGGCCGTGGTGCACTTTGTTTAAATTCTGCAGGGCATAATTATAATAATAGTAAGACAGCTTTGTTGTCCCCGTCCGGTGACTTTATTTGCTGAGTCACCTAGAACCTTAAAGATAAATATGTTTTATTCAATAAGTACGCCGCACGGGCACTTCTACACGTCAAAATTTACTCCCGAAAGTCAATGTTATGGTTATGAACACCGTACGCACCGTAAAAATTTGTTAATGTTCTCAACATGTTTTGGGTTTATTCCGATGGGATCCTCCATACCAGATTTCTTGATCTGATTGACAATGAAAACGGGCTGACAGGATTGAAATACGAAAATGACTAACAAGGATCAAAGCTCAGGGATAAACTGAATTTCGAAGCTTCTGGAAATTTGCCGCCCTTGGCACTAGCCCTAGTGTCCCTAATATAAACCCAGCGCTGGTTATGAACAAAGATATCTTCGGTTTTTTGCAAATTTAAAGTCGGCTAATGTCGAATTTCACCAACCACTTAACAGACGATTTGAGTGTTAACCGCTGTCAAAATGTATGAACTAACAGTCCATTAACTTTTAATATTGTATGATGAAATTGGTACTGAAGCTTACTTTCTTTTACCTACATAAACGAACACAATAAAACCTGCAAAAGAAACATCTGCGCTGCGCTGCGTGAACAATTAAGAATGCGGTATGGACCTAAACATTTTTGTTTGCTATTTAATTACGGATCACAAATGAACGTAAAACATTGAATCATCATGAACTTTAGGGTGATGGTCAAAAAATTGCGGAAGCCAAATACCTCATTAAACCAGTAAAGTATCAGAAACCTGTTCGAGGCCTGCCGATGCCTCAGGCGAAACCGCTTTATGTAGGTTACCCGCAGTATTTGGTATCGATAGTAACCCATCACTGTTCTTCGCAGGTATTCTTAACAAAGATACTTATTTAAGAGATAAACGAGTGACTACGACTGTCTAAAAAAAATAATCGTGTCATCACCATCATCATCAGCCGCAAGACGTCCACTGCTGGACAAAGGCCTTCCCCAAGGTTTTCCACAACGACCGGTCCTCTGCTACAGTTATCCAGCGGTTTCCCGCGACCTTTATCAGATCGTCGGTCCACCTTGTGGAAGGCCTGCCGACACTTCGTCTCCCGGTTCGCGGTCGCCACTCTAGAACCTTTCCGCTCCAATAGCCATCGGTTCTACGAGCAACATGCCCCGCCCATTGCCACTTAAGGTTTGCTATTCGGTGAGCTAAAAAAAATAGTCGTGTACTTTCAATTATATTTGGACTAAAGTTCTTAACCCGTTCTAATTTAAATGTGCCCAATAAATCGGTAGGTACCAAAACTTCACGGATTTTGTCATCGTTCAGAATTGACTTTTTTACTCAGTGACCAAAACATGGTTCCGAGTCAATTTAATATGGAAACTAGCATTGTCTGGTAATGTTTAATGGAACCGAGATAATGTTATTGACTGTTTTATCAGCCGGGCAAACCATGACCACAATACGAGCATAGCGAATTAGCACCCCAAATCAATGGTTCAACGCGTCATAAACACCTAACGGTTCAATTTGTTCCAAATTCAAACGATTCAAAATTAATCATTCGAGTTTAGAACACCAACTGCCAAACTTACATAACTCAAACTTACAAAGTAGGTACTGGCCGTACAAGTTAATCCTGAGTTTTAAGAAAATATTAGATTGGATCATTTTAGTAATAAATAACGAGTGCAGTGATGTGTAAAGTCGTTATCTTCACATATTAGATTATCACATAGCGTAAGTGTACGTGCCATCGGTTGTGGGATCTCGTTAAGTGGTACTATTAGCACCTTAGACGTCTTTTGCAATCCCAATGCGTTTTGTGACGTCATAAGTAAATTACCTTTGTTTCTTGGCGCTCTTATTCGTTTGATGACGTTCGCTTCCGACAATACTTTTAATTATTAATCGATAAAAAATATCATCGGTTTTTTGTCAATGTATAGACACGTTGGTTTCTTAAACCTTAACTCCTTTTGCAATGGATTTACCTCGGTGATTATGGAGAAAGTACCTCAGAAGGGATCAACGAATATCTTCATTTCGAGTTCGAGACACATATTGCTTGAGAGAGTGATCTCTTCCTAGCTTTTTAAATGTTAAATGATAAAAAATGCGTTGTATGTCTAAGAGTTCCGTCTCTATAGGCCAAACCTGAATAGGCATCTTCTGGGTGAGCTCGCTACATCGTAGACTGAATCTTCGTCCTCCAAGGGCGGGAGTTGGTCAAGAGCAAACCCATTATCAATAAAAAAAAAAAAAAAAAACCTAGAGCTTAGCAGGTAAATTTGTATAAGATTTTTCCCTAATATTTATTTTTTGTTGTTTGTTGTTTAAGAGTTATGAGTTTTAATCCCACGGTTTGAACTAAGCATTTAGTTCGTCATATCGAATGCTCCATAATTTTCACGTAAGGTAAGTGGTTAAATCGTGAAGAAGACATAAAAATATCAGGGACCGGACAACCCTTTCATCGGGAAAAGCCTTTCAAAGGGCTTCCCTTTGATATAGCTAGCCCCTTGATTTGCTCACCCATTCCAATTGGCAACCCATACGATTGACTTTCCCTTATCGTATGAAGAACCCAACGATAAGGGTAGCCCTTTGAAACAGGTAACTGGTAACTGATTCATCTTGATGTCCCTAAGAAAGGGTTTCCCTAACGATTTAAGTGCTTATTATAAAGCTTTCCCTTTTGTACGAGCCAATCACAAACGTGTGCCATAGGAAATCGAACCGTATTAGATCTTTTGCCGCTCCGCGCGGTAACTTCAAACGATACGCCGTCGGTAACGTATACTAATAAGGGTTTTATAAGGGTATTGGGTTAGCGCTTAGTTGAATGGGCTGTTTACTTGCTTCGAAAGGGACGCAAGGTAACGTGTGTTTTATGAAGTCTACAAAAGGTCTACAATTGCGTATACACTAGTAACCTTTTTTAAAGGGTTTTGTAAGGGTATTGGTTAGCGCTTAATAGAATGGGCTATCGTTTGGAAATAGTGCTTTAAAAGCACATTTAAAGGGTTTTGACGGGCAGAGGGTTTGGTAAGTAAATCCTTACGAAAAACCCATACAAAACCCATTGAAAGGGATAGCGGGCCGGTCCCTGAAAAATATCCTACCATTGGTCTTTGATTTTTGAAATAAGTCCTCCGCAATAGGGTTCACGAGAATTCAAAAATGTAGCACTCTTTTTATATAATTAGGATAATGAATTTCCAAAATCTGTTAACGTGGACTTATCACACTCGTCTATAGCGCTACAGTGAGAGCGGCGCGGGCGCGCCAAAACGCGCGATTGAGGCCGCGACCTTGCGCGCGAGCACCGAACATGCGCCGATCATTTCGCGGGTTAGTGTGTCGAGGAAAAGGCAGACTGCGAGTTAATTCGGCTTTGGTTTCATTAGGACTCATAAAGTAATGTTTATTAACTCTATTACAAATTCTTCTTTCTTCATATCACCTTTATGCCGACGATCTACAAAATTCTCAAGGCGCTCTTGGTGAACTCGGTACTGTCGTTAATGTTGCTAACGACTTGGCTCGCATACTAAAATGGAGTAACAGTCGGCTTAAAAGTTAACCCAGCGAAAACCCAAACAATTCTCATTGGCAGTCCAAGGTTTATTTCTAGAATTGATTTTGATAACCTTCGACCGGTTCATTTTGATGCTGTTTGTATACCTTTTCCGCACCAGGTTAACAATTTGGGTGTCATCATGGACCGTACCTTTACGTGGATATCTCAAGTTAATGAGGTCAGCAGGAAGATGTTTGCGGCAGTGTGGTCTCTTCGCCTTCGCAACTTTCTTCCTCTCGCGACTAGGATTGCGCTTCATTACTTCTTCCTATTTTGGCTTAAGCGGATGAACATATGTTATCTTGATCTTTCTGAGGTGCAACTTAACAAGCTTGAGCGTTCGAAATGTATGTATTCGGTTAATATTTGGGCTACGCAAGTATGACCATGTCTCTTATTTTCGTTTACAGCTCAAGTGGCTCCCAATTCGTCTTCGTCGGTCCTTTCACCTTCTAAATCTTCTCTACAGCACCCTTTTCATCCCGTCAACTCCCCGATATCTCAAGGAGAGTTTTATATAGTTAATTTAATTCTGTGCGTTGTTAAAAACATATATTTTAACCGTCCCCTCTTCTTCGTCTAAATGTTACAATAACTCGTTTACTTTTCAGGCTCTTAGGTTGTGGAATTCTCTGCCCTTGAAGTTGAGACAAGCGAGATCGCTTTCTATTTTTAAAGTCCGTCTTAAAGAACATCTTTTATCACTTCCTAATTGTCTTCCTTCTCTTTTTATTTTTGTTTCTCCTATTTCTGTTTCCACTTGTTGTAGTGGCTGACATTGTTATATTTCTCTCTGTGTATTGCTCTTTATATATATAGTTCCCTTGTATCTATTTATGTATATATTTATTATTTAAATATATTTATGGTTAACAATATATATATATTTTTATGTGTATTATTGACTTCATTTACTAATACTTTTAGTTTGCACCGCCTGCCAATTTATGATGTTTATTTTTAATCTAGGTCGTCTGGAAGAGATCGCTATTTAGCGATAAGACCGCCTGTTAACTCACTATGTACCTAACAATTCTCTTTCTTGTTGTATTTCCTGTCCTTGCTGTATGTGGTGATCAATAAAGAGTTATTGTATTATATTGCAAAGCAGGGTTAAGAAATAGTAACCTGTTCAAAATTATTTCTTATGTGACCTTAGAAAAGAACAGTTATTAGGACAAAATTAACCAATTAACAAGAAAATTGCATTCAATCAAATAAGACAGACAAAGAGTCGAATTTATAACATCCCTCTTTTAAATAGTAGTTAATAAAGGAAATTCGTAGCTTCAACAAAGTACATAACAGCATGCTAAATATGTAATATTAGGTAAGATACTCGTACTAAGAATTTATTAGACCTCAGACTGCAGATTATTCTTTGATAATAGCAAAGAAGAAAGTCAACTCACAGACGTACATCGTAAGCCATGTCTACACCTGTGCGCTTTCATGTTCAAATTGCGCTTTGCTCTGACGCATGCCTCTGCAACCACAGCGCATGCAATAACGCATGCGCTCAAAGTGGTTTGATATCAGCGCATACCCGTAGCGCACGCTGATCCGTCACCGTTGGGTTGACGTACGACATTTTGCAAATAAAATGGCGGAAGATAAAGTCAAAACATTGGATTTTATTGAAGATTCAGTGTCATCCTCGTTTTGAAAGCGCTTGACGCAAGACGAAAGCGCAAGTTGAACATGAAAGCGCAATGGTGTGGACATAGCTGTACAGTCACCACACGGGATTGTTGAGCCACTATAGAACCCTCTCACAGAAAGTCGACGGAAAATTTTGACGTAATTTCTTTTGAGTGACTTGACGTTGTCATTATGACAGGGTTCTATGGTGGCTCAACAATCCCGTGTGGTGACTGTACATATAAGTACAGTATTGAGGATACTCTACTGTCCACTGGACGCTAATACCGGTAACGTAGCGGGAAGTGAACCGCTCGCATCCGATTACTGCTTACCTAACCTTAGGTCGCAGCCGCAGTAATCGAGTTTGTATCGAACCTTCGCATTGGAAAATATTTGTAAACAAAACAAAATTACAATGGAATTGTTTTGCAACTCAATCACTACATGAATTAGGATGACAACTTTCATCAATAATTATTATTAATTCAAATGTGCCAAAGTAAATTTGATTTTAATGTGATTTGAATTTGTTTGTTATTAAACGCGATGATAATGGCGGAAGAAGAATCGTTTCGTGAGTTGCTTTGTTTTGAACATTATTAACTTCAACACTAACTGCCGCACTCAGAGACGTCAATTAAATTTTAAGTTTCATTAAAGTTGCTGCGTCTTATTCTATTGCTATAGCAAAGAAAGTGACAGCAGCTACTTTAATGAAACTTAAAACTTAATTGACGTCTCTGAGTGCGGCAGTTATACCTAAAAAGTAGAATATCTTAAAATATATAGGTCCAGATTCAAATTGCTCGTGCAAATTCTGAAATTTAAAATCTACCGTAGTAAAAAACCACTATGCAGTACAACGCTCTTTAGAATTTGCCAAATTGCTGCTTCATTATCCTCATTTTATGACGTTAGTTATCATTTATTGTCGAATTTGCTGCTTGCTGGAAAACTGAATTTTAATTGCCTTCTTATTTTATTCTGCAGAGTTCATCTATATGTTTACGACATTTTAATGTTTCCATAAGCTAAAATACTACGCGACTAGTAATTCTAAGTTTATGACAGCCTTGTGCTCACTGCTCACCCTCGCTGCAGTCAAGGTTGCGGCACCGGCAGTGACATTCACTGCACCCCTAGTTCATACATGCACTATTCCTGCATTTTCTTCTTTCTAGAGATGTTTTTTTTTTCGTTAATCGGATTCTTATATCCATGGAAAACGTTCTAAAATTCAAATGTTGTGTTTAAAAAGCAAAACAACCTCATAACCTTGATAAAAGCTATTCATATTTTCTGTTTATCACCTATTATCGTATCTACTGAAAACACCATAGAAAATCGATCGCCATCACCAACTAAACGCCGTTCCTATGAAGGCCAAGCCTACATATTTAAGTACACCTGGTTTATTCAGCGCCGAGGATCGATATCGGCTCCATTCTCCATGGGATAATGTGGTTTGGCACTTAAAGTGCTAAAAGTCTTACTAAAATCAATATTTAAGCCATTACCAAGACACATTTAGGTTTATTAAGAAAAGATAGAAGTATAGGTGTGCACAACAAAAAGTGGATATTCTAACTAGTAAAAGTACTAGTAGTGTGTTATTATTTTTATTTTTGTAAAAAGGGGGAGCGGAAAGTTTACGTCGCCAAAAAATATAATAACAACGTTAACGGATGAACGGTTTGTTTTTGTTTTGCGGCACTATTTTTGCGTCGGGGGTTAAATAGAACAACGTCGAGTCCCGCGCTTATTAAATTTCGATTATATTTTACACGAAAAAAATAACACAAAAATTAACTATTATAATATTGAACAAATATCCTAATTGAGTATTCTTTGTAATGTTCGTGTAGATAATAACGTGAACGGCCGAACTGTTTTGCTTATGTAACAGTTTTCACGAGTGCATTATCACGCCGTGAAGACACGCCGATGCACTTATTTGCATACCTACGATAAATGCAATTCTTTTTTAGATTGCAAAACAATACGATGACATTGTTTGATGATTTGTAAGCCGCACGCTACATTTAAAGCGATATGCAAAAATTATACAAACTTTTTTTTATTTTGCCGTATTCAATTGTTTCTGTGTTGTCACACACATTTATTTGCCATCACGTGTTTGTTTGTTTGTTTTTGTCTATGTTAAGTTACATGTCATTGGAATGAGCTGAAATTTGGAATACCTAAGTACATATACAATAAACAATCACATGCGCACACGACATATGGAAACGATCTGATGATAGCACCGCTAACCGCTGGATGATAGCAGCAGAGGACCGGTCGTTGTGGAAAACCTTGGGGAAGGCAGCAGTGGACGTCTTGCGGCTGATGATGATGATGATGATGATGATGACATGTAAACCCAGTGAAAATATGATGTTACGGTGTTTACGAACTCATCTGATGATGGAGTTAGCGGCAGCAGAATCTCAATGTGCTAAAGTAGACTCACCTAGTTCGGGACTCTTTAGAATGGTCTGGATAAGCTGACGACTGCAAAACCTACAGTCGACCTAAAATAATTTCTTAAAAACGGCATTATTGACGAAAACTATTAGTGTTTGACACGTCGTCTGTATGAAATCCTTACTTCCGTATATATAGGGTGAGGCACGAATGGTACTACAATATATAACCTTTTTGGTGCATTCGTGCCTCACCCTATATTAATGCGAAATGAGTTTGTTACGCTTTCACGGCTAAACGGCTGAACCGATTTCGATTAAATTTGGTATGGAGATAGAGTCTTGGAGAACGATATAGGATACTTTTTATCCTAGAATATTGGACAGTTCCCGAGGAAACAGCAATAAACGACTACTACGCGGAGCAAAAGCTAGTACCCAATATGTTTGAAGTAAATATACCAAGCAAACATACTGCTAAATACTACTAAGTGATGTAAAGCATATAATAGGATGATCATGCATCGCATGTGAAACGGCTGAGTCTGCTTAAAGGAAGTGGTTCAAGCACGCACTTATAGTTAATCCTCCAAACGATTTCCTCTCCAGTTAATGAATGTATATGTCTGTAATAAGTATTGGTCAATCACTAGGGGGTTGCGGTCTGTAGGTGTAGTGGTGAAGCCAACACATAAGTAACAAAAATAATGCGCATTTGTATAAGTAATATAGGGCTTTTAATTTTTCGGGCTCCGTACCCGAAGGGCGCCTAACGGGACCGTATTAATATGCCTACGCTGTCCGTCCGTCTGTCTGTCTGTCCTAACTATAAAGAGCTGTATCTTTTGAACCGTAATAGATAGCGGGTTGATTTTTTCTTCAGAATATGTGTTGTTACGGCGGATTTAGTGACAAATAAAAACATGATAATAAAGTGAAAGAATAAAGGGGGTCTCCATACAAGAAACGTTTTTTTTTCAACGTATTTTAATTTTTGTTGTATCGTAAAAACGGTAAAACGTACAAACGTCGAATTTGATATGATTATAGAACGAACCCTATAGAATAACGACAAATACTAAAAACCCTCGGAACCCTCAGTGCGCGGGTCCGAATCGCACTTGCCCGGTTTTTTACATTTTTTGATTAATATTTGTTACAATGTTCGAATATTTCAATTAGTTACGACATACATACAGACGGACGAACGGACGGCATAGTCTTTGTAATAAATAGGGTACCGTAACGGTACCCTATTTGGAGCCCTTTTGGTACGGAACCCTTAAAACAAAAATACCAACTCCATTACCATTGTTGACAGATTGACGTCTACCGGTTTTTTCCAGTTAAATTTCGAGCACTATAGTTGTTCTTATTTCAAATTTTCAAATACAAATTCCAAAACGAATTAGCAAAGGCTTATTCATTTAGTTCTCAGGCTGTATTACCTTCATTACTGTAATAATGAACCGCGTAACCTTTGCTGGGTAAGGCCATCTTGAAATCAGCTGGGGCAAATGACGTCGCTCGCTTTTAGGAAGTGTGGCTCCGGCTGTGACCTTGCGAGAGAGCTTTGTGCTTGGTCATTAGGATGCTTTTAGAGTAATTGTGATGTTGCAAAATGCTCCTCATGTCGACCAAGGTGGTACAGTCAGCATCAAATAGATAGGAGCAGTCAAAATGGCCAAATATATCGTAACACATTCTTATTCCTATAATAATAAAGATGTGTTGCCACTGGCCACTTTCGCTGCTCAAATAAATAGCTATTTGATGCTGACTGTATTTCGAGGACATATTTTCAACCAAATTAGAGGTGATTTAAGTTGGATCCCATTGTTTGTCTGTATGTCTGTCCGTGGCGTCGTAGCGCGAACAAAGGAACGAACTGCGATTTTTTTTTAAGTGTTAATACTAACAAGACCATGGAGGTCGAACAAACTAGAACCCAGGAAGATGCTTTTATGTGTTTTACATAACCATCCTAAAAGGTATGCAGTGCAGGTAAATACCGGAATAGCATACATAATGCTAATAACTATGATATGCGTAACATTGCATTATGCTAATATAACAATTATTTCATTAGCTGCCTACATAAAACGGACATAAATGCCTTGAAATTCGTAAAGTAAAAGCATTCTTATTCGTAAATAATTACAGTTGGATTTGTTATTAATACAAAAGGCATTATAAAGGGTGTTGAAAGCCACGCTCCAAGTAGCCGTATACTTAATTGAGAGCCGGGACGAAGGCGGTTTGCGGGGGAGGAGTACAGATAAAAAATGGGTAGTTCTAGGTTCTACAAGCGTTTCGACCGCCTTCAGTTTCGTGGTCACATTATTAACAGCTCCCGTGCCCCGTAAGTTCGGATTACCAATTTCAAGATTCGGACTACCAAATGGTAATCCGGACTATTCCGGACCTACAGGCAAATAGTTAGCATGGGACCAGGAAACTGAAAGTGGTTGAAACGCTTGTAGAATCGTATTTTTGTAGAATCTTATTTTAATCGTAACTTTTAGCCAACAGATTACACAAATTCAAATTTACGCCCTAGAAATAATATCCCAATCCCATCATCGAAATTGAAAGTGCACAGTTCGAGTCCACGCGTGATGTGCATTCAAGTCTACAATAAAATTCCAAATTACATAAAAAGCGAAGGGAGAAATAATATATTTACCAAAAATACTTACGAAATATTTAATATATAATTGTTTTTATTCCCTACAAGAGTTTTTTGAATGTAAAATAGAATAAATGCAACATATTGGTGCCATACGTATCATGTACTTAGTTTAGTAATAATAATATAGTTTCTATAAGTTTTAAGCATAATATTGTAGTGTCCGACAGGGTTTCATGGCAGAACGAACAGAAAGATGTTTACACTTTTTCACCTTATTCCATTGTAATAAGGTCCAAAATTGTAAACATGTTTCTGTCTTCGACTGTACCTTAGTCAACATTGTACCTACCTATGAAAGCAATGAATAAACTGATAAACTGAACTACCCAAATGTGTTGTGGACAACTAGTTGTCCGAATTTCATCGAATTTAACTACAAACTCAGACATGGCCCCATGGCCGGTCAATGATCATTTCGCCATGGTTTCGACGATTGATGATGCGGTCTCGCGCTGCGGAGCCCATGTCAGGGACCTGGTACAATGATCATCATTAACTGTTCCGTTATGGCAGAACATTTCATTTCTATTACATTTGTGGCCATGTTTAGGCTTTGTTTCGCTTTGGTCGGAGTTTAGAACAATATGATAATTAATTCGGGTTTGGTTTTCGTTCTTCACATGTGGAATGCATATTGTGTCTCTGTGAAACAAAGGTGGGTTATCATTGATCCAGTATATTGATTAATCGCTGGAATCTAGAATAGATCGTTTCTTGATCAATGTAAAGTGTAAACTCGTGGATTAAATTGTCATTGGTCAATTAACGATCATGTCTCACTGGATCCTCGCGTTGAATCGATAAAATCAGTGAAAATAAGTCTTTACTTTCTGAACTTGTTATGAGGTAAAACATGAAACAAAAACAAACTTCGGTCCTTTCTAAATTAACAGAAAAAAGGTTCTAAAAATATCATAGTGAAAAATAAATCTGCGAAGGAAGTATGGCCGACATTCTAAAAATATAGTTTACGGTGATCAATGAATCTAAAACGGTACTTGCCAAAAAACGAGGGTGGCATATGACGGAAACAGATGTGAGTCCGTTCGTGCGCCCGCGCCGACCGTGACCGCCATCTGCTTTGATCTTTATGGGGCTCTAAAGGTGTTACGCCGGCCATACACGTTACGGTTCACCGGAGAGGTTGCCTGCGTAGGCGACCGGAGAAAACCAAGAATAATTTCTTCCGAGTGACACCGTACGGTGACCCTGTGCGTGTGTGCATGTACTTACGCAGGTAACCTCTCCGGTGGATCGTAACGTGTATGGCCGGCATTACAGATCCAAGAAATTAAGAACGCTCTGAAGGTGTGAAACTAACCTTATCGGTATTTTTGTATGGTAATGAATGTCAGTTTACATCGATGATATGATAAAGTATACTTATTTTAGAAATAAGTGAAGTTTTGACGTTTTTGGTGATAGACGGTTTGTAGCTGCTACCACCTTGTTTAAATTTGAATGGCTGTACATGGTGTTCCACGATAAAGTGAACAAACGAATCTAAACTATATTTTATCACGGATTTTTTTTTCCGTGATAAAAATCACATGTAGTTTCATCCTTATACGTTTGTGCACTTAATCGCGGAATACCCTGTAAATTTCTCATACCTACGCGATGTTGCATTTGAATAAGTTTATACTTGTAAGAAATAAGAGAAGCGTTAATGTTTCGCACATTCTAGGAAATTGATGTCTGAATTTAATGTGCTAATACGTTCTCTTAGCGTGGCCGCGCACCAGTCATTTGTTAGGCAAATTATGGCTCATATACATATTTCTTATAGGACTGTACCTGTTTGTACCTGTTTGTTATGTATGTATTTATATCAGAACATAGTACGTTCGCTGATGCTGTGACGGAAAGTTCGTTGCAATTCTCATTAAACGTGAATGCTGAGCTTAATCAAGGAGTCTATTCAAATTGATAAGCTTCTATATCGTTTACGCTTCTACGAGTATAGCAATAATGTTGATGTTATAGTAGCTAGTGTCAGGGGAATATTAACTACCATAACTTCAATATTATATTATGATTACAATACAGGTCAATGAGGTCAAACGAACTATAAAGTACAAGTACTTGCTTATTCAGTTCGTAAGTAACAGTTTGAAACCCACAATAGTCACGGGCGAAATGACCAACGCCCGATGCACGGTTCGGTGCGTCGCCACCGCGCATGCCTGCGCGGACTCTCGGCGCATACGCACGAATGATATCCGTGTTTTATGTCCACTTTTTTATGGGTAATTCTTAGATTTCATTACAATAAGCTGATACTACTCGCCTGTTAATGAGATTGTTAAAATCTTGAATTTTTGTGATCTTGCTTCAAAGTAAAAAATTAAACAATGTTGTCAGACATACAAACGTATATATGTATGTCTAGCAAAAATACTTACAACACTGCTGGTCGTAATATGCCTCTTCTAATTTACGCTATTATCACCCTTAAGTAATCTACTCTATTCTTGATTTCTTCTTTAGAATATTTATCACGTACGATGGGGTATTCTTTTGTACGTTTACTACAGAAATTCCTCTCTTCAATGACAATTTCCCCATTACGTAAACCTTAATGAATTTTATGTACTTAGTTCGCATAACTTTTGCGTGTCAAGACTTCTGTACAATCCTTAATATTTGGTTCAATACAAACGAGAATCTACATTTTCAGTAGTTTTTCAATCTAGCACAGGGTTTAAAATACAAAAAACGAATAGGTCTTTCAAGGATACACCAAATTATGAGACTAATTTTACTGGCATGACGGTAATTTGGGATTTTTTACGTTTCCTCGGCGGACGGAAGGGATGTACTTGGTCGTGTTGTAACAATGGATTGTGCGTCGCAATCCGACATGGCTCCGTGATTCACGGAGTATGATGCTCTTGAAGGCTTGCTCATGGAATCACCAGGCAACGGCAGCTATATTTCTTGATTACTCGTATTCGAGCGCTGACCTTCTCTTGATATTAACCCTTAAGGACGAGAAATTGCTGCTTTTAAGAACAAACGGTGTTATTACAAAAAACTTAGACATGCCTTAGAAAAGTCTAAAATGACATTCTATGAATTGACATTTACTAAACAAGTAGTTGTTTAAGCTTTTGTAAGAATACCGCAGATGTTTAGATTCAAAGAATTCAAGTCTTGGAAAATAATGTATTAATTGCCAAATCTAAGTTATCCCCTTTAGTTTACACTCGGGCAGTGTTTTCATTCCATCTGACATCATAAAGCCGTTTGACATTTGTAAAGGTGATTTCACTATGACTCAGTACAGATCCGTGTCAGATATTTCTACAGTGTATACAACAAGTTCATAATGGATGTCATAAATAACCATGTATACATAGTATATTTCTTGATGACTAACACTAACGCACCCTGCGACCTTCAGCATACATTTTCATTAGCACCTGACCTTGTCAATGGAGTTGGGCGTGAAGTGGTGGAATAAAGAATAATGGCTTCAGGCTTCTAAGTGTTTTTGCTAGTTGAAATATAAGGGTGGGTATATAAATTTGAGCTAAAATGCATACTTTGTGCAAGCGCGCAAAACAAATAATTATTACGAGATATTTGATATGGGTCTTTGATTCAAGAAATAATTCAAGGATGTATATTCATAAAGCTTTAGGATATTTTACAAACAAAATGAACATCAGAAATATTTCCGAGTAGGCTAAAATCAATAAACAAACGAAATATCAAAACGACACAATGTTATAAGGTACATTTTTCGTGCTTACTGTTAATGCTGAGGTGACGTGTCTTGATGACCCACGTACAAGTATGACCTGTGAACATTCAATTCTCAAAAAATCAAAGGTCACCTATCAACGAACCAACCAGGTGTCATCACAAGCGTCAACCATAACTAAAAAATCATCATCACCATCATCAGTACCACGTCTAGTTTCTGAAACTTTATTTTCTCTGCGCTTTTCGATGATCGGCTATAAGAACAAATATAATCTGTTGACTTGAGGATTTTGCATCATACAACCGCAAATGATGTCAGAAGCGAATATTGAATGATTCGAATGACGTGTCCGTTGAAGCCTCCGATTTATTCCAAGAGCTGACGTAGTCACGAAGTGAACCTCTGCAAAAACTTCACGTTCTCACGACAGCTTATAAATAAATCTTCAAACACAGACATCTTTAAAAACACAGAGTACAATCTGTTGTAGATTTGTTGCATTTCCGATCTTATTTTATCTCTTTATCCATCTTCAGTACGTAGGTATCTATCTCTTCACTTTCTAACAACACAATATGCATTGATTTCTGTTTTCTTTTGTTTTTCTCGGTACAATATTTATTACCTCATTTATGGTTACCTCTTATTACCTACTTTATCTACGCAATTTTGTAATAACCCCTAAACTAACTCTCGCTGCGTTCTCGCCGCAGATCGATTGTTCGATGGTCTGAGAGCTGAAAACCGTTTTTGTGCCCCCGAGGTCGACGGCACTTGTGGCCTAGACCAGTCTCATGACTTGGCGGTTTATAAGTTAAAAATATTTTAAACCTAAGTCATTGACATTTGATACAACCCAGTGGGGCCAGTAACTTGCACGCGACTTGTTTGTCGTTTGGATATCCCTTTCTTAGTAGTCTGTTACGATAGAGACGCACTTATTGACTTGTTTATCATATGGATGGATAAAACACCTGTCACGTTCTGACCAGTATGTAAGTGCGAGGGTGACGGATGCTTTATTCACGTTAATCTACTGGGATAAAGGCGACCATAATACGAGGCCAGCGACAAGCGAGAAAAAGAGGTTCAGGCATCATCAGAAAGAATACGTTATTGTCAATTAGTCACATGACCTCAATGTCACAGTTTCCTAGTCCAAAAACATTACTTTTCAGGTATTTGTACTAGGTAGGTACGGTGTAAATAAAGAATTCTTATCCTTTGTTTCTCTTGAAAGAAATGCAACAGGATTTTGGTAGGTACCTACATGACTTCATGTGATGAAAATACACTTCTAAGTTACTATAACGTGTGTTTTTTAATGTATGTGTAAAGAGAATATTTAGGCATTGAGTTGAAGTAGCCAAAGTCACTATTGCATTCATAATAAGTTTTATTATTTGTGATGTTCTCAATATAAAGGGACCTTATGGAGGCAAACGGTTACGCCGTTTTTAGAACTGTTACCATAGTATTCGTATAGTTACAAGAATAAGAAGAGCGTAACTGCCTTCCTATATAAGGTCCCTTTATATTGAGAACGTCACATTTTATCGCGATCATCTTCCGTTGATTCTCCAACTACAATGCTGCAACTTGAAAACTATTAAAATAGGTACAAAAAATTATGACCGCTAGACCTTTAATGGCGTATTTCAATTCACGGATTTAGAGAGATTACTTTAGCCTTTATGTCGATGATCTTGTTTTTATCATGTTTCATTTCATTGAACATACAGCTGAGTCATTTTTGTCCTTTCAATCGCGATTTACATTAGAACGTTAGAGCCGGATACGATTGACATTGCTGGATTAGTTTATAAAGTACGTCTGAATGTGAACAAACATTCACATTGTATCTTACGCCGTTCATTAAATATCACTACATTATAAATTTTCTCCGCCACGCTGTTTGTTTGTTCGGTCTAATCTCAGAAACTATACTGTACGGATTTTATACTGGACGATCTGATGATGAACCCGTATGGATGCGAGTAGCACAAAACCGGCCGTCGTGGAGATCCTTGGGGAAGGCATCCAGCAGTGGACGTCTTTCGGCTTGATGATGATGATGGCGGATTTTCATTTGTTTTCACCAATAGAAAGATGTATTATCTAAAATTAAAGAAAAGCCACGACCATAAACCATATCCCATCCATCCATCCAATCAACCCACATTATCCCACTTCAGGCATGCCTCTCGCGCCAAGCTGTTTGGTCCTGATAACTTAACCAGATCATTTGGCTATCGTACTACCAACGTCTAACAATTTTTAATGTTTTCAATGCTAGTAAGGGGGTAAGGTTCAGTGTCTTGTTTATATGGAGCCAAGTGCGTTCACGCCACTATAACTAATGATAAATAAAGATTATGGATGATACACCGTCGCGATGGTGACCTTTGAACCCTTGCCATTAGCTGTCAATGTCGCGTCAATAACGACTTTTGTGTGTCATGGCGTTAAAAGGTCACGTTACCACACCTCCAAATCACACCGAGCCCAACATGCATCACAAGAATAAAGTGACAGTATGAATAAAAAATTTGCTAGAGTAATTAAATATCATGCTTAGCTTAGAGCTTTTGCACACTAGCGTTTTTAGCCCTTAGACCCCCGGTCAAAAACGCTAGTGTGCACAGACTCTTAATAGATTTGAACGATTTATTTCATTACTCTAGCAATACCGGATAAAATCGCTTTGTAATAATAATAAAAGGTAATAAATCTCTGGACGGGACACTTTTATTTTAAACCTTAAGCGTTAAGTCTTACGTTAGAATATAGAATAGATGTATTCATTTCCCTAGCACCTGTCAAATGTTATCTGGTGCTTGCATGCTAGAAGCAGGCTAGTATCTATCTCTTGTTCATACAGATCATAATAATTACCATGTGCCTTCAGGCCTTATTTTCACCTCTTGCATGTCACTAGCAAGCCACTGTCGAACAGACACTTCTGATCTTACATGTTCTTACAGAAATTCTTGAGTGCAAGTGGAAAAGTTGAGTATTCATATTCATATATTCCTGACTCATATTTTCATATTCATTTGTAATTCATTTTATTGCATCCATGGTATTTACAGGGTCTTACAAAGGTAATAAGGTGTTAACAATGGACTTGCTCGGCAGTATAATTGCAGTAAACAGAGCTTCTGTATGGAAGTATTAATCAAGGCGTAGTTATAATCAGCCTGACAAGCAGACTGAGTTTCTTGTGATGCTTCTTCTCAGTTTGCCTCAGGAGCTCGCCCTCTTTCCGGTGAAGTAGTCAAACCCGTCTGAGGCTAACTACGTAGGTCCCACAAAAAAAAGCGTAGTTTTAATGTCGAAAGTGTAATTTACTGCTTGCATACTTCTAAGTCTGTGAGCGGCCTAAGTGATAAGTTATTTGTAGTTACACCGTAAAGGACAAAATCAGTTATAAATGTGGAACCACGCGTAAAGCTGCATATGCTCAAGGCCCAGTGAGCGGAGAAACGAGATCACTATGGAGTTTGCGCCCGCGCCGACGATATTGGCCGTGAAACATACCTTTGTTACCAAAAACTGTGCAATACACCTTATTCGTCAGAGACTTTTTGCTCTTGCTTAGGGTATACTTTGTTGTACGAATATAAGCACAATACTTTCAAAAAGCTTCGTTAATACCTTTATGAGTATGGCCTCTGTCTTTATTCTACAAACTATAAACTCTAGCAAAGGTAATATAAAACTTTCCTGACAGTTGTCATCCAAATTCAGCGACCTTTAAGATAAGTTTTAGATAAGTTGGAGAATGTATGGAATTGACATTAACGGGTGACGCGACAGATTGGCAGCTTACGACAGTCCTTTATATCAAGGTCGAGACACGTACTATATACCTACCCTCTTATTCATAATCGCACAATAACTAAAGTAGGCTTGAAGTATTCTGTGCCTTATCTTTCATTGTGACATTTAAACATGTATGTTTATGAATAAGGGGGATAATCTTTACACTGATAGTCAAGATACGATGGCGAACTACTTAACAGAATAACACCACGACTGTATAGTCACGAAAGTTAATTTAGGACACGTTTCAAAAAAATATTGCTTGATTGTCAATGTCATTAAAGTAATTTGTAACTTACAAGAAACTCCACCTTATTGCTGTAGAATGTCAGATTAATTTTGGACCTAAAGTGAGTCCCAACGTTCGTGACTGTACCTAATTTCAAAGATATAAATTACTATAACCTTAAAAACCCCCCGAAAAATTCGGGACTCCTACATTCAGAGCTCTTAAATGGCTTAACGAATTTTTATCAAACCAAGTTAAGAACACTTTCGATCAAGTCACCATTCTAACAAAAGAAACGAAACCAAAATCGGTCCACCCGTTTACGAGCTAAGACGATGCCACAGACAGATACACAGATACTTGGGCCGCCCGCACATTGGGCCACTAGTGGCTGCCACTAAACGCGACCACTAGTGGCTCAGCTAAGCCACTAGACGCAGCCACCAATCGCGGCTACCGGTGGCTGCTACTGTTTATCTGAGAAGCCGGCGACTGTGGCCGAGTGTGCGCGCGAGGCGAGCCACTAAACGCGGCCACTAGTAGCGAGCGCGGGCGACTACCACAGCTTGTGGCTCAGACGCGGCCACTCGAACGCCCGGTGTGCGCCGATGCTATACAAAATGTATGAAAAAACTCGTCCGCAGCTTGTGGCGGCCACTAGTGGCTACGCTGTAGCCGCGACTAGTGGCCCAATGTGCGGCAGCTCTTAAACACACAAATACACATTCAACTTATAACACCCGTCTTTTTGCGTTTGGGGTTAAAAAGGATATATACGCCATGAAAGCCCCCATTATTTTCATTTAATACCTTATCTTTTACTTTCACTGACATGAAAGCGACAGAACGTTTCGAAATGTCAAATCAATTATCTAATCATGCGCATTTGTCGCAATTGAAACCCAGCATGTGAATGCTCACGTTTTTCGTCGATACTGTGGGAAATGTCAACGGGAGTGACTGTTTCCTCATGCGTACAAAAACATCGACGCAAGCGCATAGCAATAATCGCAATCGGCGCTGTTATTATTTGTAAAACTTCGTTGCTCATTTGGTTTAATTTCGTTCAACAATTATTACTTGACTCTTCATCTGATAGGCAAAGTATGTTACTTTAAATGTTACGATTAACAGAAACATCTCTGTGAGCCTACATGCATGCACAATAATAAAGTGACAGCACGAATAAAAAGTTGCTAGAGTAATTAAATATCACGCTTAGTTTAATAGATTTGATCGATTTATGTAGTTACTCTAGCAATAATAGCACTTAGTAATAAATAGTACCTAATAAAAGTCAAGACGGGACACCTTTATATTAAACCTTAACTCCCTTATTCATTTTAGTAAAACTATGCTTTGTCACTTTCTGTCAGATTCAAATGTCACAATGAAAGATAAGGCCACAGAATATTTCAAGCCTTCTTTAGTCTTACATTAGAATATGGAATGGATGTTAATTCCCCTGGCACCTGGTCTGTCAAATTTTACCTCCTACATGCATGCCAAGCTCGCTGGTTCTGTTTATGGTGTAATGATATTTTGGGTAAACGTTCTATTCCAATATTTCCAATGCATTTTAGCCGAACTTCCTTTTTATCGTTGTTAATAATGATAACGATATAGAAGCAAGATGTTCTAAAACAGTGGATACGGTCCCTGATATCAGTCAAATTACAGTAAGTAATTTCAAAACAACCAATTTTTTGTGCGTTTTATGGTAATTTTCGCAAAACGAAAGACCTTGTTTTCTCAAAATTGGGAAATTTAAGGTGATATCTGCTACTACTCATATAAACAGTAGAAGAAACATGTCCTATACTTTTTATACATATTTTCTGTTCCATTTTGTAACCGTCCTGTTTTGTAACGGTGATCCATTATGTATGTAACGTAACAAAATGGAATGGAAAATGAGGGACATATGATTTGAAAAGTACTCCTGATTCTGAGCAGATATCAACTAAAATTTCCCAATTGTGAGAAAACAAGGCAATGGATCTGTTTCGCGAAAATTTCCCTATAACAATAGCAAGCTCTCAAAACCAAACAGCACGTTTTGCTATCGTCGCAATGTCGCATATATTAATGTTATATATTTCCACCGGCATTTTTTAAAACAGTGACGTCATTAGCTAATCAGTAAATGTTCACACCAAATCACGCGAGATTGATCCGTCCACACTAAGTTGCTAACCGCTCTAGCGTCATGCAATCATCGTCATTGCTCAATTCTCATCATAGCTCCGAAAGAAACCTATTGAAGTGAGAATGTGGGCAATCGTGACGACTTACAGACACTGTCAATCATAATGACAGATTACTAAATTACACAAATACAGTTTTTTTATGATGATGAAACCATCAGGTTTAACAACATATAGTAAATAGACTAAGTAGTTTTAGCTTTTTGGGGTTTATTCGATGGCAAGTATAAGAATTAACTAGCGAGTTTTTAGCTTTTTAATTTCGTATAATTAATATTTTTATGCGTCATTTGTGACTTTAATTGCAAATTTTGTCATCGAAGCAGCTTTGCCAAAGTTTTAGGGCCGTATGCTCATCTCAAATGTGATCCCCGTCTCAAGATACGTCAAAGTAAACGTCAATCCATAGAGAACTGTCATTGTTGACGCATCATGTGACAGGGATCTCAGCCAAGGTCAGTTTATTAATACGGCGCTTACATATATATATATATATATATTCTGCCTTGTGCCTACGAGCAAGTGGGACAACTGATGTTCGCCCGTAATTCACCGACGACTTCGTCAGCAAATTACTTAATTAAATAACGTCTATATTCATCCATTTAATTAAAAAACTAGTAATCAAATGTGATCGTACGATCTATTAAAATTTTAACACGACATTCTGAGCCTATGCAAATGTGGTGTGTAACATAAATTATTGACAGTGTCTGCTGCATCTAAGATATCCAATAGACCACGGCATTGGTCGATACATACTTGTGAAATCGATACCAATTTTCACTTTTCGTACCGCCAATGCTATAGCATGTATGGATAATTATTTTAAATCACAGTGTTAGATGTAATAACTTTCAATAATCGTTGGTTTTCTTTTATATGAATGTATGTCAGTTTAAATATGATTCAAGTGAAATCATGATTTCATAGTACACGTTTAGAAATAAATGTAAAGAGACCAAACGTAGCAATACAGACGTGGGGCGCGCGTCGATCTTTATCGAATCCCGGCCTCAAACCAAAATGCGCATAAATCTGGGTAAAATAAGAATGTGTGGTGAGCGACAGTTTTATGCGTGTGCAACCATGGTTTAAAACAAATGATTTGAAACCGTGTAGACAGTGGTTTTAAACCAAATTTCACATGTCCTTAAGCGCCCTTGGCAGATATCGAACAAATGGGCTTGTTTGAAACCGTGTAGCAGCTCGCTTCTACCAAGGTCACTTGGTTTATAACCGTGGTTTCAAACCGTGTAGCACGCGCTTTAGGCTGCCTTTCCATAGAAGCGGAGACGAGCGGTGCGGAGAGGAGCTGTGTAGGAATCGACCAATCACATTGGTTGTAATCCACATCTCGTCTCCGCTTGACTGTTTTCATTGAAGCGTAGCGGAGATGAGATGTGGATTACAACCAATGTGATTGTTCGATTCCTACACAACTCTTCTCCGCTCCGCTCGTCTCCGCTTCTATGGAAAGGCAGCATATGCCTGCCTTACGAATATTGGCGGCAAGCCTGAATCATTGTAATTGTACGCTCCATTGATTCTGGCTGGCAGGTCGCCTGACAGACATGGGACTGCTTCCCTTGCATTTATTGATATACTTAGACAGAATTAAAGGAGCCCTTTTGCCATAATCGTTTCATTTGTCATAATTTTCATTTTTCTAAAGACGTTTTTTTCAAAAACTTTAAGTACCAATTTCATCATACGATGTTAAATATTAATCGACTGTTACTTACTTCATACATTTTGACAGCTGTTAACGCTCTAATGGTCTGTTAAATGGTTGGTGAAATCCGACATAAACATTTCAAGATTATTTAATCATTGCATAGAACCCATTAGGTTAGGTTCATTTTATCCTGAATATTTCACGTTTTCAGAAAAAAGTAGCCTTTATGTCAAATGATGATTATGGCAAATAATACATTACGGCATGAATTTATGACAAACAATAGAGACCCCTGAATGCTGGGTGACTTCAGGTCGACTATGATTTGTCTATTAGGCAGTCACGGAACAGTATTTGTTTGGGCAACTCGGGTCGATGTTGATAACACGTTGATAAGCTGAAACAATACCCGCATTTCACATTGATGTTATCAAACATGTGATATCACCTGCGGAATTTGAGGTTATTTTATAAATATCGCCGGCGTTTTAGTGTGTTCATATTTTAGATGTAATTATTTGGCGTACATTATTTATTCAGTGGTTTATACATAGTTGACTATCAATCATAATGAATACATCTAGACTTCGTCCGCGACTTTGTCTATGTAGAACTTATTTGACGCGAGTAAACGTAGATAATATGTTATTTTTTAAGATGGTCAAAATTGCTGGACACGCATGCATTGATGGCCAAGCATGCTTGACAAGCATTGAATAAAATATGATTTCTCATCAAGCACATCAAGCTACGAAATATTCACGTGCTTTTTCTATTATTATCTTCTTAATAATAAATATAAATCTAACATTTTCTATTTGTTTTCAGGTAACTATACCACTCCAGAGCAAAGCGTCAGTAAGTCACACAAATCTAGTTCACAGCCACATTGTTCTCACTCTGTAATTACTCGGCTCAATTTAAATGGCTCGCGGCTTATCTGGGCATTGAACCGTATTGATTTACTTCATGACCTTTAGTGGAAACCGTTTGACCTTTCCTAGAAAGGTTTTATGTTGATTAACTTAAATAGGACTCCTCGATTAATGTTAGTTCAAGGGGCGAGGCAACCGTAAAATAAGAAGAAACAATCCACACATTAAAAAAAACACGCAAATTCTCCTTTTGGTCATGTCGCTGATCTGTCATTGCTTAATGTTTATCTTCATGTTCTATGTAGCCTTATCACATTCGCTGCCGATGATCTTGCAATTGTATGATATCTTGACACGCTTTGGGCTCGCCGGCACAGAAATCTAATCTTCTTTGTCTTATTCTATAATTGTATACTTACTTCAGTAAAATAAAGAAGAATTTTGCTTTCGAATGATGCTTAAATGGAATATAGGCATGTGTTAATGAGTAATGCACTTAAAATAAACACGACTTTTTAACGTCACGCTTGGTAAACCCCAAATTTCAACGCCTTGTGGCCTTCGCAATAAGTGTCAAATTCCTGTGGCGAGCTGAAATACAATACGTCAATACTTCAACATCGACACCGGATCTTGATTAAATCACGGCCAAACTAATAACCAAGATATCAAGGTTTTTATTCTGTCCGCACACAAAGGTTTAAAGTAGGTACGTGAATTAACTTCTTTTATTCGCGTAGATTTTCATGAATGGCTGTTTACAATGGGTAAATACTCAAGGTTTTAATTTACCCAATCGCATTAAAAGGGTAAACGAATATGTGGATCTTAGGGTCAGTTCACACCGAGACGCGACACGACGCGACGTGACAACGCTTGAGGGTCCAGGGGGTCTAGCCAAGTGTCACACGCTCCGTAGCGTTTCTGTTCGTTTCGTTTTTAAGCGCTGGTAGATCACGTGATACGATAAGACAGGTGGTCTACCAGTGACGCGATTGGACTAGAAACAAAACAAACAGAAACGATACGGAGCGTGTGGCATTTGGATACAGGCTCAGTTGTTCCACGTTGCGCAGCGCGGTGTCGCGAGGCGCATCGTGAAGCTACGTAAAATTTGCTGGCAGCCATGTACCTACCGCTGCATCGCGCTGCTTCACGCTGCGCCGCGGCCACGTTTATCACAGTGGATAAATGTGGATAGAACATTTTTCACTTTCTAACAAGTACGTAAGTCCGAGAGAGACGGATATACACACATTTCTGCCGTAATACCAAAGAAGGCGACTAACTGCAATGAAGTAGTCGAAGCATTCTATACTCTATTTGTAAGCACATAATATTCAAAATACTTATTCTATTACTATGCAGTCAGCGGCCTTCTTTGGTATTCCGGCAGATTTATCCACCACAAACGCAACCATGATTGGGGCTGGAAGAAAACCTTATCCTGTAATTGTCTAAGCCCGACTTAGAAACCTGTACCTCCTACATTTAACGAAAGTACAATTATCGGTTTTTTTAAACGACAGCTGAAGGAGGCTGCGCGAGCGCCTCAGATGCGCACGCGTCAAGGTGCGCGTGCTCTGACATTTGCGCAGCTGGGACAATTAGCTTTTTACAGCTGACAGCTGGGTAGGCTAATGAGAAAGGTGCTTTAGGGTTAACGGTAAAGCAATTTGGATTATCAACCCCCCTGCGGCTGATTGCCTGACATTATAATTTATCCCTAATTAGTGTCATAAGAGAAGTCAATTGCGTTAAAATATAGTCCATCCTGAAAGTTCATGATAAATATTTTTGAAAGAATTTTTGTAATCGGTTGCGTAGTTTTGGAGAATACCTGCTAATATAAACTTTACCTCTATAATATTGGTGTATCCGCGTCTCTCCGCGTGCTTGGTTATACATATCATACGTATGTATTAAGGTACCTACTTCATTAAGTATTAAATTCACACAACACTCAACTAATTTATGTCTTCAACATACTCGTACATTCGGTCAATGTTAACTAGGGGTACTTAATATATTACGTCCTACCTTATGTTGCTTTGACATAGATTTGTAGCTGATTGTATGTTAATTTGGTTATATGGGGAATATAAATGTATTTTTATTATACCACTTTGAATGCCGAACTTCAAATTTCAATATACAATGGAGCAACATTTAAGCTCAGAATGTTGAAAATGTGAAGCAAAATTCTGTTAATTTACCTCGTAGTCAAAATGTTGATGTCTAACAGCCGCACTCAGAGACGTCAATTAAGTTTTAAGTTTCATTAAAGTAGCTGCTGTCACTTTCTTAGCTATAGCAATAGAATAAGACGCAGTAACTTTAATGAAATTTAAAAATTAATTGACGTCTCTGAGTGCGGCAGTAAATTGATAGATAGGTACAACATGTTCCTACACCCCCTGCCCTCACAACCAGCTTATATTATACAGGGTGTCCCGCGATAAAGTGCACAAAAGAACAAGGGTCAAACTACATGAAAATGAAAAAGATTTAATCAATCTCACACAGTACCATCACCACCTTAAAATGAAAACCATATACTTATTATAAAAAAAAATAAAAAAATTATAATAACATATTATTTAAAACTTAAAATTTAGGATGCGGCAGTGTGACATCGATAGGGGCTGCCTCAGCATTATGTTGCAACACTTGCTGGCGCTGCAACGCTGGTATTCTGTGGAGCCCCAGTCGTGTGCGACAGCAACCGACAACGTCCATTCAAATATAATAGTACTTACTCCAGTAAATAACAACATATACACTTGCCACCTTAGAATAATAACATAATAGAAACCTAGTCCGCACACCAAATGTGTAACCACTTAAACTAAGCCATTTTGGTTTATCTTTCAATGACGCAAAAATATACGTTATTAGAATTAAATTAATAGCATTCTATATCTACCCACATGTGGATACTAGGGTTTATTTTTATTTAACCCAGATCTTTCGTTCGTTCCCAAAACATAATTTTGGCACAAACAATCTTTCTCCTATCTTTCACATATCTCTCTTACGTCGTCAGTTATAGAAAACCTCTCGAACTCATCCTATCCTACGGTTTATCTTAAATACTAATCTTGAAATATGACTCGAGATACGAAATCCCAACGCAATACGTCTTTCATCGCAATCTTGTTATTCGGATAAAAGCTCTCAGCTTCCGACTTCCGGCACTCGAGCTTATTGCTTCCGCTTCCCAAAAGTTCGGCAGCTGCAGCATTGATGGATAGGGGAAGCTTTTTAAAACTGTAAAGAGTGTAAAGCTGTCGTTTATAAAACAATAAAAAAAAGTGGAAAAGAGGCAGAGGATTTTAAAAGAGGGTGTAAAGCGCACAAGAAGATAATTATCACTCCTGCTGGTTTAAACTTAAGAAAGGAAAAAACAATTATTTTTAACTTTAAATTATCTGAGTGCAATCTGTGGTAACCATGCTACTACGGTAAAGGAAAACAAGAGAGGAATTCTGCACAGTTATAAATATAGCAGTTACAAATGTAGCCTTTTAATAAATTGTAAATATACATTTCAAAACATGTTAGGCCTCAACCAGATTGATATTCATCGCTCATGAATTTCAATAGAGATAATGGAAACGAAATCATCGATATATCTTGATATTAAAATCCCACGCAAAGACTATTGGCTCAGTCCAATTAGATTCGAATGTAAATGTCCATCGCCTAATTTGGGATGGTCAGTGTTTGTCCCTTTCGTACAGCAGATTAGACGGAAGTGCTATCCCTGTCGCACAGCTGTTAGACAGGGAAGTGATCCTGTAACGCACGAACGTCGAATCTGAATCGGCGAGTCCGGTTTGCGAACTAGGCCGTTAACTTACTCATGCAGTCACAGTAGATTTAGAAAAACAGTAACCCAGTAGTCGATCTCTCTTGGTTCGCTTTTACTGAAGATAGAAAAGCAATATCATACATTTTTGAAAGAACAAAGTTGTCACCTAGTCAGATTATTTTGAAATATACTTAGTACGTTACTAAATATCAGTAATAGTCTCATTAATAAAAGACGAAACAGTATATTGAATAGGCGAAGTAGCTGTAAAATAATAAATTACTACCACAAGTGTTCAATTTTATAGATTTTTTTTCAAGAACATCTGAGATTTAAATATATTTTTTGTTAAACAGGTAACAGACTGAATTTTTTTAGGCGTAGGGAAATATAATTACAGCCTAGTGGTAGGTATTCGCCGCCGGTTCATCAAATTAATTTCATGTGGGCCCGTCGTTAATAGCGATAGTTATCTATATCGTAGTTATCTATATATAGCGATATCACTGACAAGCGACAAAAATTATTCAGATTGGGAGATTCGTTGAATTTTCGACAAAGGCTTGCGTTGTCACAGCATTGCTAAATGACCAATCTGTATTATGTTTCGTACATGGGTTGTTCTACAAACTAAGGACGAAACTGAGTCTGATTTCGGCCCGACCTTTTTTTTACATTCTGGTTGCGAAATTTAGTCTAGTATAAAGAACACAACGTCTTTTAGCATATGTTAAGTGGAACAGTCAAAATAATTTAAGGTTTTAGATTTATGGCCATTTCAAGGAAATCAAGCAGCAGGAAACTGAGACTGTGACCAGGAAACTGAGGAAAAACACGAAAATCAACCGAAATCAACGTTTATTTATTATTTATTTCACAAATAAAAAATATGCTTCTAACCATTAATTTGTAAATAGTCCAAGTATCTTGAACAATAACGAAAATAGACAATAAATAAATTAAAAAAGCAATAACAGATTTTGGAAACGGAACTATCTATGAACATATTATTTTTCAATTTACGAGACTGTCATTTGTTTTTTTCAATTTGGCGGAGTTCAGAGAATTGTGTGTCGCTATTATAATGAAACTAACTTGTGAAAATTTTAGCTCAATGATTTTTTACGATTTTTGCTGCGACTTAAATCAACAAGAGAGTTGACAGAGACTTCAACTGGCGTTTAATGATGAAGCCCCGTCTCGTAGCTCTGTGTAATCGTGGTTCAGAGAATTTAGACGTGGACGAGATCATCTCCATGACGATGTACGTGAAGGTCGGCCGGTGACTGAGGTTACTGAAACTAATGTCGATACCGTACGACAACTAATTGAGACAGACAAAAAAATTACCTGTCAGCAAATTCGTCCTGTATTAGGCATAGGAATGAGTCAAGTGCAAAACATTTTGCATGAGCAACTGAAGGTTCGGAAGCTTTGCACTCGATGGATACCGCATGATTTAAACGAAGACCAGAAACGACTGCGTGTAGAGTGGTACCGAAAAATTATACATAAGTTTAATGGAGGAGAGTCATTGTTCTATAATATTGCAGCAAGTGACGAAACCTGGGTGTATTGTTTTGAACCGGAAAGAAAAAGCCAGTCAGCAGAATGGGTCTTTCTTTTTGAGTTGCCAACAAAAGTTAAGAAGAGTCGGAGCACTGGCAAAAAAAATGGTTGCGTCTTTCTTCGGAAAAACTGGACATAATGTAACAGTGTCGCTTGAAAATCAAAGAACAGTCACTGCAGATTAGTATGTAAACAATTGCTTGCACCGTGTCTTAGAAAAAGTTCGTGAAAAGCGTCCTCGCAGTCATGTCATCCTTCACCACGATAACGCGTCCGCACATTCCGCTAAGAGAACGAATGCGTATTTGAATGCTTCAAATGTGGAACTGATGACGCATCCGCCGTACAGTCCGGACCTCGCACCTTGCGACTTCTTTTTATTTCCAAGAATAAAAGATAAACTTAGAGGTTTACGATTGTCCAGCCCAGAAGCGGCAGTGAATGCATTCCAAGAAGCCATTGAAGAGGTCTCTACCGAAGATTGGATCCACTGCTTCACACAATGGTTCCAACGAATGAAAAAATGTGTAAATAGTGAGGGAATATACTTTGAAAAACAATGAATTAATCATAAACATCTTATCTGGTCTTATTTATCAGAATCCAGAAACTTTCAGTATGACCTAAGTACGAGATCTTCCGAAGTGAAAAGATTGAATTTCTTCATTATATTTCGCACTGAAATTTTCCGAAAAATCCATGTGTATTATGGCTTCTTTATCAGTTAGGCACTTCTTCTTTTCCGATATTGCTTGGTACTGGTGAATAATATTTCTTTCATGCTGAAACATTTTAGTTAAATCCTCCTTTAATCCTCCTTTAACACGAGTTAGCAGCAAAAACTTGTAAAATAAACAATATTTCAATATAAACTCTCAGGATCCTGGATAGTTCTCAGTATCCTAGGTCTCAATTTGGCAGGATCCTGAGACCAGGTTCCTGAGAATTTTTAAATAATATTTAAAAAAAACATCGTTTTAAAACATTTAACCAAGATTAAGCAAAACTAAACCTTTGCGCAAGCAATTTACGTATCAAAACGCTAAAATTACTATATTATTATATTTATTTCGTAAGTAAATATCTTACCAGGATTCTGTGAACTCGACTGATTACGACGCAACTTCCACCGCCGACTGTGCCGGGCTGACTAAACAACACGCTAGGTGCAAAAAGATAGGTGGTATTCTTTTTCTCTTTCTTAGGTACAACTGACTCAGCGGAACGACAAAGTCGCTCGGCGAATAGGATATCGAATATTCGCTTATTTTACACTGAACAGGATCCTGACATAAAACCGTTGGGACAAATTCTGGAAAAGGATTTTATAATATTTGTGGGACATAAAATAATATTATGTCTCCCAGTCAATACGAAATATTAAGTACTTCTTTATTTCGGTTTAATTTATGGCCTCAATGTCGTAGTAAATAAATAAAATTACACTTTGATATAGATTTTGCTTAAGGGACACTGCAGGTTCCTGAGAATGTGGCGCTTTAAATTGAAATTTCGTCAAGAAAATGATTTTAAATCTAAATAATTTTTAGAGACCTACCAGACATAGGTATGTTATACAGTATGTTATACAAATAAATTCGTTTGTAACAATTTTTTCATTATATTTTAGCTGGGCCGCCGAAAATTCCTTAGTTTGTAGAACTACCCACATACTGTTCTCAAACTGTGCTCTATAATGCCCCAGCCACACAGCCTCCGTGAGTCATAATGACATCAGAGGCTTCACGTTAGCCTTTGTGGATGGGCGCTGCGCAGGAGTGGCCAGTGGCCGGTTTTACCGGACACAGTTTCACGCCTTTTGGACTCTTCAGAGGTCGTGTGGGTTTTGGCAAAAAGACTGGGATTAATTTATTAGATTAGGTGAGACTGATTCTATTTATTATTGGAAAAGAGGAATGGGAAGATAACATTTGAACTAACATGACACGTGCCATGTTAATATGATAATAGAAAAAAATATGGTCAAAACTCACGGTTAGTCAGGAAGGGTCTGACATTTCCGACTTATTAAGACTTATAATCGCGAATTATAACTGGTTGACCTATTATAATAAGGTGTAATTGTACTTGATATTAGTCACTGTTTATATAAACAATAAAGGGAACATGCACTTAAATACGTATGTTTCTTTGCTCTTCTCTCGAGTCAGTCAACATAATACGTAGATTACGTTTGAACCTTGTCACTTTCGCACGTTTATCAATTTTGCGTGGCATTTCAAGCTTCACATTAAAGCGACAAAGTACTAAACATTGACGTGCTTCGTTTACATCATCGCTTAGTCACTGAGGTTTACTTTAGAATATCTTACATCTGTATAATAAATACTTCTGTAAGTAAACTTTGTTGTGTAGAATAAGTGACAAGAGAAAACCTTTGTACAGCTATATAAAAAATGTTATACATGTACGACCCGTACGACAAAACTGTCAACATTTACCAAAAAAAAAAAACATCTTTTTGTGAAATTATGTTTATGACATGAATTGTTATGTTAGTTAGGGGAAGGTGGTCAGTTGCAATTGATTTTTGTGTTAACACAAAGCAACGATGATTTTTAAACCCAAACATTGATGAAAACTAGAGTTTATCGCAAATCCCTAAACCAAATCATTCCAAATGTCAGAGTGTATGTTATATTTTTTTTATTTTTTTCGCTATTTATAATATTTACTTTTTTACGTTTTTTGTCTGTATATGTGGTTATTAATCATTTTTCTTTCTTTCTTTCAAATACATTTACATTATATTTTTCGAACAGATATATTGTAGAACGGACGCTCGGAAAAGTTTAAAGAAGAGACGTCAGCTCGGTGAAATAATACTAAGAAACCTCTTTGTTATTCCCGTTATCCCGTAGTTGCTTATGTTTTACACCAAACGACACATCTTAAGTGATGTTTGATTGCGCTACGACAACTACCATTACTTTTAAAGAGTCACATTAGCTACTTACCGGTAATGGGGTTAAGTTGAGATGCGAGTAGCTGAACAATTAATGTCTCTATTAGATTGCAAAATGCACTCTACCGTTTTTACAATAGACGATGTTTTGCAATACATTTCGTAAGGTAATGTATGGTCAAAGTGATCTGCTTGATTGGGATACCATAATGTTAGAATATGAGTATTTAGGTATAATGTATGGTCATTTAAATCCGTTTCGAGAAGTCTTGCTGATCAAGTTTTAACTGTCAATTTTTTAAGCGTATTTCGCGGCCCTCGATAATATTCATAACGCTATATCAAAATTTATAGGATTGATGTTGTCTATCTCGTCGGCCGCTAATGTCAATTCTATACAATTTGTCAGTTTTCGAAAATCCTTATCGTTATACAGGTTGTCCCAATATCGGTAGGCGACATTGACACTGGAGGTAGACCAGCCTAAGACGGACCGAACCAGCCTAACTTGACCTCAGTAAAAGTCGCATGGTTTTCGAGATATGCCAGTTTAAAGTTTGTACTGGAAAATAACTTTAAACTGGCAAATCTTGAAAATCATGCGATTTTTACTAAGATCATGTTAGGCTGGTTCGGTGTGGGGACAATGCGTAACGCATTTCCACTCTGTTATCCGTTAAAAAAAAGTTTCTAGTCCGGTCCGTCTTAGGCTGGTCTACCTCCAGTGTCAATGTGGCCTACCGCTATTGGGACACCCTGTATATCTTGTCTAGGGCCGCAGGTTAGGTAGGTAGGTACAATCGGCAAAACGGAAGCCTGACCCAAGTGAACCACCATATAACTGTGTCACAGGGACATTATAAACAGGTATCGTAATATACGAGCAAAATCGATTGCATTGAAGTAGACAAACGTATGACACTTAGCACTTCAATGAATTTTGCTCGCATTTTACGAACCCTGATTATAAAACAATTTGTTTGACATTTGTGACGTTCTCAATATAAAGGGACCTTATGGAGGAAGGCAGTGAAGCTCTTCTTATTCTTGTAACTATACGAATACTATGGTAACAGTTCTAAAAACAGCGTAATCGCCTGCCTCCATAAGGTCCCTTTATATTGAGAACGTCACATTTCTAATGAGTAGGGTATCGATCTCGTCTCACCTTTCAATTAACCGTGCATGTGTAGCAAAATGCCGACGCAATTATGAACTAATTATTAAATACCTTGTAAACGGGCATTGGTATTTGAGTCAGCAAATGGCTGACATTTAGAACGTGTTGACTTACTCGACTTACCTTTGTACAAAGTACAACTTAAGTAGGAACTGTCACGAACTGCAAGTTCGGACACTAAACATGTTGAATAAAGGAAATATTACGTGTTTAAAAGGAGTAATTTAATAATTTCTTGATCCCATTGCAAACTGCAACATCGATTGCAAAATTTATACCAACGGACAAACAAATGCACTTACAGCTTACACATAGCTAGACAAGAAAGGAAGCTACTAAAAACTGGGTAAAAAAGTATAAAAATACGGTTGTCAATTAATATCAACAAAACGGAAAACGACAGCTAATCAAAACAATGCGTTTTTGAACTTCGAAAACGCGCCGTCCCGCTTACGCATGATGCTAAACAAAATTTACGGAACTAACAAAACGGCCTGTATTTTTGCGACATAAAGCACAAAACAAAACGAATCTGTGGGAAAACACGAAACAATACGAATAAAAACTGGGGCAAAAGGCGAAAGTGAATCGATGGTGATATTAAATTTGGATTTTCGTAATCGGTATGCGGTTTTATTGAGTACATGTAATTTTGTTATGTGTTGTTATTACTTATTGAATTACTCCTACCAAAAAGTTACGAAACCGCACAGGCATTGGTTTTGTTTTCCTTTTATGGAAGGTTGAAATCAATACCTTGTAATGAAAACCTTACTATTTAGTTTAGAACTATACCTCTGTTTTATGTACCTACCTGTCAAAATTATGTGTAACCTTCCGTGGTTTCACCTGACGGTTCCAACGGAAGACCAGCGCTGACTTTAATGCCGGCATTACGCTGAGTTGGGACCATTTCGTAACTACATTCTTTCTGTGTATATTTCTCTGCCCTTTGTTGATATTTGTCACGAATAAATGTTTTTCTTCTTCTTCTTCTTGGGTCACAAGGTTTTTTTATTGATAATGGGTTTGCTCTTGACCAACTCCCCCCCTTGGAGGACGAAGATTCAGTCCACGATGTAGCGAGCTCATCCAGAAGATGCCTATTCACCCTAGCTTTAAATAGGTTCAGATTGTATGCACTCGGAAATACAGACGCCGGAAGCGCATCCCACTCCTTTGCAGTACGCATTATGAAAGATGATGCAAAGCGCTTCGTTCGAAAAGGCAATATATAGGAATATCCCTCCGTTTGCCGTTTAGATATTGTATTGTAGTGTAGATACTTCAACAACCAACGGCACAGAAGGCATTTAGAAGGGATAAATCTGAGTAACTTTTTATAATTACTATTAAAATTCAAGCAACATTTTTCCAAAGCGAGAAATGTAAACATATTCAACTTAGCCTTTAATAGAGTAGTCCTTATTTGAAATTCTAGAAATCTGGTTAAATAACCAGTTCGGAAGGAAGCCCGCATCCCCCGATTAGACTGAGTTAGGGCATGCGACAGTGTCTGCATTCTGGCCTAGACCAAACAGGCTTGTGGTGAGCCTAGACCGGGCGACCTACATTTTTTTAAACGAGTAATGCAGTATGTTAATGGATTTAATACAGTGATTTTTCGTGAAGAATCCGTTTATCGTTTGTAATGGTAAATCGTTCATAAAAACACATTAACAAAGTGTCTGTTAACAGTGACAATAGGAAAAGTGTTGATAGACATATTCTTAGCTTAGTCTGTATTAGTTCAAAAAATACTTTAATAAGTATGTGTTAAGACTAGATTGTATTTCAATGAAATATTTAATAAAATATTTCATATAATAATAAAAATAAAAAAACTGATTTTTCGTGAAGAACCCGTTTATCGCTATTGTCCCGTATTCCGGGATGTATTTATGTCTTGATTTATTTTCTCGAGAAATATCCGAAAGAATGATACTTAAAATAATAAGTAAATACGATTATTTTGATAATGCATGAGTAATGTGGAAAATCAGAGATGTGTTTCCTCTCATTGTTATAGTTTTAGCGCCGGGTTCATTGTTGTCTGTCAAAGGGCAGAGTTTCCATTATTTTTAATTTACATATGAATCGCATAGCAGGGTTTCCCGGACGTGAAGAATAGATATTATGCACTTGATTATATTATCATTATGAGGCTGCGACGGTGGTCTCGAATAGTTATTCATAACAGTGTCCAATAAAAATACTATCAAACAATGAGACGTTTAGAACAGTGACCACTATTACTTTTAAGAGTACCTATTTTAATAATTATTATTACTAAGTATTTACGAATACAAATTAATGCGTAAGTAAAGGTGTAATGGTTATTCAAATTATAAGCTCATCAACCGACTGATGACAATGTCAATAGACATCTAACACAAACACTAACAGTAACTTCACATTTTCCTAGCGCTTTTAAAGAGGTCGTAGCTTATGGAAAAGGATCCAATTCAACCATTTCACACTTATAGAATTTGACATAATATTGACAGCAATAGAATTCAAATTTAAATACATTTACTTTGTGGCTTGGATCCTTTTTCCTAAGCTACGTCCAAGATTACCACAGATTTCCTCAACGTGGACATCAACCCCATATTATGCACAAACCCGTGATTTCCTATTAATACGAAACTCAACCTGGTTCCGTAAGACAATATATGCGAGATTACTCAACTTTGCGCGCAGGCGAGGCGGCAAATGGGTATATGCATTACCGTCAGTTATTCGATATGGAGAGCTGGCTATGTGGCTATAGTGTATCTTAATATACCTACAGGGTGTCCCATAAATTGCACGTCACAGTGACACCGCCGAAGTTCTCCCTGGGGACTACAGAATGGAGTTCTTCAAGAGGGGAGTAAATAGGTTTTTAAAGGGTTGGCAAAGCGCATGTGATACTTCTGGTGTTGCAGACGTCCATAGGCTACGGTAACCGCTTACCATCCGTATGCTTGTTTGCCACCATCGTGGTATAAAAAAAAAGTATTTCCAGTTTAAAGTTTAAATCGGCAAGAAACTTAAACTTTAAACTAGCATATCTTGAAAACCATGCAACCTTTACTGAGGTCATGTTAGGCTGCGTCGGAGTGTCTTAGACTGGTCTACCTCCGGTGTCACTGTGCTATGACGTGCGACTTATAGGACACCTGTAGAAACTATTACCTTTGGTACAAGAACACGGTGATCTGGTAGATGTTGGGAACCTTCTAAATATCGGCATAGTCGCCAGTTTGTTGTGAAGATTCCTTGATGTCTTGCTGCCATGATGCTAAGATGATGATGTTAATAATGTTATTTTGGGTAACGGTGGTTAAAACCAAAGAAAAGAAGTCAAAAAATTCACAGGACTAAACTGCAAAAACGAGGTGTTTTAAAATAACGTTAACGAGTTCTTTTTTGGGAAACCAGAGCGGCCAACAATCATTCATAATATAAACCATGCATAAAATAATATAAACCATAACCAAAAATAACAAAATTAATTCCTGCTCACCACAGTTCCTTGTTTACAAAATCTAAACCAATAACGTAATCTGAATAAATTGACAACGAAACGTAATTGGTCTAAATTGGTTAACCTATTACTTGATTGGCCTCAACCATCGGTTAGATTACGAGGAAACAATCGATAGTAATAAGTAAATTATAGAGGAATTGCGTATTTCAAGGTTACGTTAGGTACTGGCGATATTACCAGTTGGTAAAATGAAAGGAATGAGCCATTTTAATAAGAAAAAATGATATATCTGACTGACCGATGTGGTAATCCTTTGGGAATTCCACATGGCAAAGAATAACGTCCTTCGGCTAAAGAAAAAGACGGCATAAGAAGATATTTTTTTCATGTAAAACTGACTCGAGCATGACTATAAAATTGTTGAATATTTGTCCTCTTTACCACTGTGAAATTGCACCACGGTGAAGTTGGACTTCACCGTGGGAACCTTTGAAGCTAAAGAAACCTTGCCGAAGGTAAAAGTGAAGAACAAGTTCAACAAGTTATAATTTGTTCAGGAAGCGCTAAAACCGCAACAGGATGGAAAGCGTGGGCAGTGCAATTATACCTACGCCACAATTATGTTATTAGTACTTATTAAACAGCGTATCACTGTTTTAAAAAGCATTCAAGCTATTTTCCACGTTTATTATAATTTAGAAATAAAAGAACCTGTACATCATGTTTCTAATAGGAACGTCGCATCTATGTGTGACAGTGAAAACTTTTCTTTTATTGTCCAAAAACATAATAAGAAGAAACATCCCGATAGGAAAAACCTGACTTAACTGGCTTAACATTTATTTATGATAATCCAGCCTATATACGTCCCACTGCTGGGCACAGCCTCCACTCACAATGAGAGGGTTCGGGCTATAGTTCCCACGCGGGCTCAGTGCGGATTGGGAACTTCGCACACACCGTCAAATTACTTTGCAGGTGTGTGCAGGTTTCCTCACGATGTTTTTCTTCACCGAAAAGCTCATGGTAAATGTACAAATTATATTTCGCACATAAATTCCGAAAAACTTGAGGTGCGAGCCCGGGTTCGAACCCACGACCCTCTGCTTAAGAGTCGGCAGGTCAAACCATTAGGCTACCACGGCTTTTAAAATTTATTTATTTAAACTTGATTGCAGCTACAAGTACAAATGGCCGACTTAATGCTCAACATTGTAATACAGTAGCACCCCTAAAGTAACGCAAGTCGCGCGAAACATGGCCGTTTGAAATTTCAAGGCTTCGTGTGCCATTTAAGTACCGTGTCTTTGTTCACTGGGAACCTTATGTTGATAATTACTTAGGTTAACTTCAATCTACAACGATATAATCGTAGTAAGTGCTCATCGTGCTGCTATATGTTCGGGAAACACTTATTTTATTACTTTAACGATGTTGATACGTAGGCAATGTTAGGCTGCTAAAACATCCTTCAAGTTTTATTAATTTTTTTATTATAAATAGTATTAAAATAAATAAATATCAGGGGATAGTAATAAATAATAATCCAGCCTATATACTTACGTCCCACTGCTGTGCACAGGCCTCCACTCACAATGAGAGGGTTTGGGCTATAGTTCCCACGCGGGCCCAGTGCGGATTGGGAACTTCGCACACACCGTCTAATTGCTTTGCAGGTGTGTGCTGGTTTCCACACGATGTTTCCCTTCACCGAAAAGCTCATGGTAAATTTACAAATTATATTTCGCACATAAATTCCGAAAAACTTCTCTAAGTTACCTCTGTGCCAGCCCGGGTTCGAACCCACGACCCTCAGATTAAGAGTCGGCAGGTCAAACTATTAGGCTACCATGGCTTTTTTCAGGGGATAATATCACATTAATTGAAATTGGGTAAATAGATAACGAGACGTGTTTAGAAACTAGATAGCAATTTTTGACATAAGCAAGCAGCCACAAATGCAGGATTTAACTTAATATAGACAAACGTAAGTTATAATCTACCAAATGAACATTAAAATTGTGGAATCCAGAAAAATGGCCGCATCATAAGAAAACGTGATGAATGTGCCGTGGCGCGAATCGTTGAAACCTTATCGACTTATATTGCTTTAAACAATTGTTTCTAATAGAAATATTACCGGCCGCAGAATTCCACCATCGTACTTCTCGTCTAAAGTACAAATTTCATCAACATCACCTTGATGAATGGTGTTCTTCCACCGTGCGTTTCACCAGGCACTTTTTACCTCGTACGGTGAAACTGTGGAACCAACTTCCTTCTGCGGTGTTTCCGGCCAGTTATGACATGGGGGCCTTCAAGAAAGGAGCGTTCATCTCCGCGATAGGGACAAGGCCGGCAACGTACTGACAACTCTTCTTGAGTTGTCAGTACGACCCTTTTTTCTAAAAGTTAAAAATATCTAAGCGATTTGTATGACATACGTTTTAATGTTTTTTTTTAATGTCACAAGTAAAATTAATAAAAACGGGTTTAGGTTTTATTACGTTCATTTAACAAATACTTATTAAAAAAGACAAAGGCGAGACATTTGCCTTTGTCTTTTTTTATAATTATTAAGGCCTCTCCACTATTTCTGCAATTTAGAAAACAATATATATTTCTGCAGCGACTCCTGAGCCCGTCTTTACAAACCAGATCCAGTTCTTCCTTTTACAACTATGTAATTGATCACGTATTTTTACAAAACTAGTATTACCCCGTCATAACCATTGCTAAAATCTTAGACGTGCACGTTTGCGCTTTATTTCCGTCGTGCTGAGAATACCCTAATCTACCAACCATGCGGTCAATTGTGCTCTTCAAGCCAGTGTAATAACCAGCTAAAAATCATTAGGAAAAGGTTCAAAATGAACCGCGTTTTTAGTAGCCCTCGTGGCAAAGATAATCTTGTAGGTTGCGCGAGCGCTCCGTGACGTCACGACCTTACGGGATCTCGTTAAACAGTGCTGTTAGTTTTTAAACGGGGTAACTGTGAGTCCTCTGTATTACATCAGATTGATATCTAACGGTACGATCATATTAAAATACTTAGGAAACATTCTATGGAACGGTTTTTAATATTAACTTGAGCTTGACATTCAGGATCTATTACAATATGGGTGACTCTACATATAATACAAGACCACCTATTGCCGAGAAGCTCCGCGAGAAACATTCTGACATGTTAGGTATATTTGTAAATCGTAAAATGCATAAAAGTCACATCACTAATACATAATTAGAGATACATAAATATCCCTTTTATTTCTAACCTCTCAACTGGTTTTGCGTCAAACTATCAAATAGGGACATTAAGAACGTCTCCCACATTCAGAAGCGTGACAAATGTCCTATCAAGAAGACGTCCATTCTCTTCCACACACTCGTCAAATGTAATAACAGTTCAGTGTTACATTTTCTATTCTTTTTGGGTGTGTATTGACAAACAACAATTAACATTGGCAACCTATTGTTGTTTGTCCGAGTAACTGCTGGAACAAGGTTGTCGTAAGTTACTTGTTATACAATACGATTACAAGATGCGGATTGCATTAGGCGAGGTGATAGCGAATAGCTGGCTTAGAAGGCATTGTTTATGTGTTCGGTTATAGGTAGCGTGGTTTAACGCGTTTTATAGTTTGACTTATTCCGAGAATGACGCGTTATTGACTTGTTTTGGTGAGAAAGGTTGTTATGTCTTCTTAAATTACCTTTGCTTTGGTATTTTTTTATTTTGTTTTGTTCGTCTTTTGCCGTTGGGGGATTCGATATGAATGAATTAAAAACCATGTCATGGTCGCCTTTATCGCAGTGATAAAAAGTAGATATAGCATCCACTCTTACATTAGGTTCATGCTGATCAGAAAGTGAATGGTAATTCGTCGATAACCTCAACCATAAACAGGCCCGTGGTTACCCTGGTGTATCCACTATACAGCCAGTTACAGTCTGGTAGCATCCAGAATTCGAATAATATGCCTGTCATGTCATGACTCTGTTGTAAAGGATACACCGCGAAAGCCTCTGTTGCTCTGGCTCAGAAAAATTGACCACTAGCAATTGCCATAGATTCACAATGGCATTTCGATAGCGATCTCGCACATAACCAATCACGAGATATATGTCACAAATGGTCAAATTGGTACCGGGTTTCGGAGCCAAAGTGCGGTCCACCGCACGCCACAAATGCGTTACGTCGTCAACGTATACGTTATGATCAGATGACACGATTTCCCTTTCTGTTGTAGTCTGGTCTTGTAACACAGTTTTGATAGGAAATATTGCCTGTTAGCATGAATTAGGATTACTTTACGCCAGAATTTCATTTTATCTTGATGTCAAGTGTTCAAGGCTCTTAATTGTCGGGATGCCATTTTTGAGCTATGCAAATGTGTTGGAATGTTAAGATTCTTCAGCAATCTCTAAGATTAAGCTCTAATTACCAATAAAATATATTTCGATTCTCCAATCAACAGCAATATTTGTGGATTCCGCTGTATTCAGGATATAGCATGCTTCAAAACTCTACAATACTCGTTCGTCGTGTTATGTTCATTTACGATTAAGTCGTTTTCTTTGAAAGAGAATTGGCTAAATGTGATGACGATTAGGGGGATAATAGAGGTTAACAGGTAGTATATGTATTTTATATGTTTTATCCGCTTCATCTCCTAACTTGCGCTGAGTCAGTTTGCTTTGCCATTGATTTTATCACGTCTTCTTTGTTCTAATTGAGGCCAATCCTCTTCATCTTTGTAGGACATCCGGTGATCTGTTAATCATTGGGTTACCAGTTTAATCCTACTGTTTGTGTAACAGTTTAAAAGCTTCAAAGCATTACCACATAAATCGTTGTTATTTGCATTGTAAGTTAGAAGGTAATAATTACCCATATTTGTGTTTTGGTTCATAATATTTTGGTACTAGGATTCTTGTGGAAGGTTCTTATTAACAGTGACTGTCTCGAGTTCATTTGATTCTAGGTTAATCTAACGTTAAGCACTGTTCTAAGGATCATGTCAACACTGATAATTATTTTGAGATTTAAATCTGTCTGTCTGTCTGTTTTGTGTCAATTAAAGTATTTTTTTCTTCTTATCTTGGCGGATATTGATGCCGAAGTTACTATTTTTTAATTGAGATGCAATCTATCCGTGCAGTACTCGTATTTATACATTAATCAACATATAATCTGTATTTGTTTTAGACAAATTGTTTTTTCGTCGCTTACTTCGGTGCTAATTTTCCCAATCATAATAACTTGACCCCAGAAATATAATTTGAATTTTGAAAATAATGTATTGGTTATTTTCAAAATACAAAATTTTCCTTCACTTGGACTTGCCTTTTAAAAATTAATATCCCTCTTTAAAGATTCTTTGAGCCGCACCACAGTGATACGTAACTACTGCAGCTGCCAAGCCAACTGATTATTTTGTATGTTTTGGTGAGGCTTCGGTCTCTGTATGTATATCACTGCAGTATTAATGTTCAATAAATATCTTTATATCTGTATATTTTCTTAGCTCGGTTCCAATAGTCCACCTTCCATACCGTCCGTTACTTTAACATATACACGTCATTACCTTGATGTGACGTGCTTAGAGTCATTATCACGTGGGAACCTGGCATAATGGTTCATTGCTCTATATCATGATCAAATTAGGGTCGCATTGTTTGCAACATGTCGTTAGCTTATGTGATTACATGTTATTTTGTTTTCGGCAATTGCTTCATTATGGGATTTATGAGTTATAAAAATTCTTCAATATTTAAAATTTGAAATTACGTGATAGATCGAATGTTGGTATGTCTGTCTGTTGTTTCCGTATATCTCTAAAATATGTACATCGTCGACTTTGCAAACATGTTTAATTGGTTCATGGTAAATGATCATATTCATCGTCAGCCGAAAGACGTCCACTGCTGGACATAGGCCTTCGCTAAGGATATCCACGACGCCGATGCTATAAAATTCTTGCTTAGTGCCACTTAAGTATAAAATACCAATTCGAGTTATTTTAATTGTGCAATGTACTTTTGCCTTTTGCATCGAGTTTTGAAACGTTCACCGACTTTACGAAAATTTACAAAATTTAGTAAAGTGATCCTAAAATGTAATTGTAGTCGTAAAATTGTAATGTTACGATTTAACCTTCGGTTTTGTGGTTGTTTTAATTTGGTCGCTGATATTTTTAATCTCACTTGATTTTTAATTATTTATACCTACCTATTCTTATGCAAGAAACGCGGTTTTCAATTTTGTCTCATTTTCTTGAAATATTTCGTTATCGATATGAAAAATTCGTAAACGATATCAGAATAATGCTTCATACTCGTATTAAGAAACATCTGCAGAAATCATTATTTGAATTCGTATAATGGCAACATTATGCAAAAATATTTTGACAACGACAAATATGTTTTTAAAGTGTCAAACTCATTGGGACTTGAGGCTGTCTTTAACAAAACATAATGTACGCAATCCGGAAAAACACTTGCTTTTGTTCCGGGTATTAATCATGACACCTTTACAGCCGATCAGCTGTCTGTATTCGCTGGGCAAATATGAACCCTGAGCTTTGTTGTTACAATACTGTTTTGCTTACTGAAGAATTATAAATATGACCGCATGGTTAGCCTTTATTCTTAAGAGTAAGCCATAAGCGTGTTCAATTGTTCAAAAGTAAAGAGCAGTTAGTCCTAAAACAAACCCATTTAAAATTGAAGTTTATTGCGTGACAGTAAAGTTATAAATAAAAGCAATTTTCTTTGATAGGTTACATTTTACTTCTAAACGTGGTCGATTCGTACTGGCTGGTTACAAATGATAAATTTGGTATACTAAATTGTACCTCAAAGTTAAAACATGACGATTGGGTTTTGTTTAAAAATTTGGTAACAAATAGTGTCATTGAAGTACTTTGAATTTTTTTTTCGTCACAGCCGCTGCCAATATCTGGCATTTACACCTAATGTCGACACGATATAGCGTCACCAGCACCGAACGTTTTACTTTAAGGCGATACTGCTATCTAAAGAAAAATGCAGTATAGACTTATTGACTTCATAATCGTATACTACCTTATTCTTTCGGACAGCGGCTGTGTACTGCTGTGGAGTGCTCAAACCATTAAATTAAAATACCTTTTAAAGTGGTCTTGAATGTTTATTAGACTCTTCAATTAGGCTATACGTGCTTGTCAGTTATTTTAATAAAGTTTTTCTTAAGTGGGTAAGTATGGTATTTTTGTTATGACGTCACGTATGGGGTTACTGTATGTAATTTACATTAAACGCTTTACCGCTAAGTAAATGCGTTCTAGTTATCTAATGTACTGCGTAATGAGCTACAGTATAACTTTAATGAAACTTAAAATTTAATTGACGTGTCTGAGTGCGGCAGAAAGACACATAGTTAGTACTGTACTTTATTATACTTACCGCCTGTTTCACAATCCTCAAGTAAAGCATATCTGTCAAACAAATTTAGCCCTTTACACTTGAAAATATACGTAGACAAGAGGGCTATCTTTAACTGATATATGAATTTACCTGTCGATTGTGAAACAGGCCCTTAATAATATAATAATTAGTAAGTTTTAATAGCCAAGAATTTTTGAAATCGGTCCAGTAGTTTTTGAGTTAGTTACAAAAATACAAATCTTTCCTCTTTATAATGTTAGTGTAGATTAGGCTAACCGAGAAGTAAATTACAATCATAATGATATAGCAAACGATCCTAACGTGTCATTAAGACACTCATGCAATTGATTACGGCTCTCCACAAACGGCTTTTGTTGTATAAGGTGTTCTGCACTAAACGGTTCGCACGCGCACGTTACGTTGGCTTTTCTTAATTCTTTGCTGTAAAAAAACAAGTTTCGTAATATAGATCCTGATCTCTGTTTTTTTATGTAAAAACATAATATATCGGCAAATTAAAAAAAAAACATACTTAAGGGCAGTTATTTGTAACGAAAGTTAACCATATGATTATATGACTTTCGTTAAACAACGGAAAAAATAACGGTTTTTTAAATGAGTCCATATAACGTATGTAAAATTTTATTGAAACTTACCCATGTTATTTGTAATTACCAAACATTAAATATACATAGTAACTATGTTTACAAATACAATACAATACTGTAAATACTCTTTATTGAACACCATAACAAATTACAACACGGAAGTAAATAAAATACAATAATCTATTTGGTAAAGTAACACTCTAGAGTATGTGTATATCATTATTTTCCACACTTGACACTAAACAAGAAGTAACAAAACATCCTTGCCTTGTTTATACAAATATTTTATTGTAAACCGTGTCTTTTAGTGCCAGTAAAATATATTTTTACCTATTTGACACAAACATTCTTCCGTCCTTTCTACGTAAAATGTAGGAATCTTCTGCGTCGCATGAGAATCATTAAGTCATTTTGGCAACTATACCTACTAATCCTACTATTGAAGCACACGGATACTTGAAATAACTTTGTATTGATGATTAATTATTACGATACCTACTTAATTAACACCAATGCACGAAATCGGGAACGAAATGGACGGAAATATGAAATCTCGGCACCTAATGTATTATTTATTAATCACGAATATTAGATTAACCAAATTTGTATTGTTCCCACAATTCTAAGCTTCGTGTTATTTATTTAAAATATAATATATATAAAATACCGGTGCATATTGATCTTTAACACAAAGGGCTATAGTTTTAAATTGAATATCGTCTCATTACGAGTTATGTTGCTATTGATAAACAAAGTAATGTAATACAAAAGCGTAAGCAATTACGATATTGCACCTGGCTATTTGTAATTTGTACGTGTAAATGTGAAGTCAAAAGAAATCATATCAAATTAATTCTTGATTCAAAAGCAAAGAGTTGAAATTTTAATGAGTCTTGGTTTTACTTTTTGTTTGCAATGTAATTTAATTATGGTTTTTGTTTAATAAATTTATTTTTTGACCAAGGGCGAGTTGGATTCGAAATGAGGGTTCACCTACAAATCTACGTAACGTTGAAACTGTAAATCATCAAGTACTTAAGAATCTTAATACTCAAATATGACAGGACGATGTAAATGGCAAAATCTAAAAAAATAGCTGACACACGACTATTAGCGGTAGTAATAAGTATTACCTAAAAATATAAAGTTTATCATAAGAACTTATTAAAATGTATATTAAAAACTTTTTTAAGTACAACTACCTATGTGAACTTAACCAATATCAGTACATTCAAAGTTATCTTTTTCATTAATTGCGATAAAACAGAGAGACTTGCAACCAAACTGTCAGATTAACGCCGGTAGCGCACCTCCGCCGCGGAACTGTAGTAGCGAAACTCTGGCAACGAAATAAAGTTCAATTTCGTATTAAATATCACGATTCCACCACAGTTTCGCGGTTTCGCGGTGGAGGTGTGCTACCGGCATAAGTGCTTAAAGGGTGATTTGATCAAAAAATGTGTACGTAGTTAATTAATAAGAAACATTAACTTTCTTCCATTGTGTGACGAAAGTTAAGCATATTTATATATTTATTTAATACGGACACCAACAGAATACAAAGCTGACATAATAAGAGAGTTATCGTTAGCAATATGATTAATTGATTGAACGGTTAACTTTCGTCACTGGAGAGAATTAACGTATCTTAATTAAGGCCTTAACTACGTACAATTTTTTTGATAATCACCCTAAAACGTCACGTATATGAACCCAAAAATCATAATTATAATCATTCTTACGCAACACTATAGTATTTCGGCATTGCATTCTGACTCACAGAATACCGTGCTGCATCGTTATTTTTAATTAGGCGCATGCGTACGCACGGTAGCATTGACTTGCTAATATATTCTCTGAGTATGTTCGCGAGAAAGTGGCTTATCCTTCCTATTATGGGCAAATATTTTCTTTTTGTCCCTAAGGTCAATTTTTTGCACTAAAGCATACTCGCAATGGTATGAAATCTGTCTAAAATGCGCCGAGGCAGACCACCGAGCGAGTTTTAGTGGCTCTGTGGTCTACCTGACTGAACTGACTGTCCCCCCTAATCGACATATGAAACATACATCCACATGAGGGTAATACATTGGAGTGGCGTTCAGATTAAGATAATACAATCTCTTTAAACTCTTACAGCAGCTTATTCCCACAAAACCTACACCTCAGATTTCTTGTGCAGATTTCTTCCTTAACTCTTTGGCTCTTTTATCTTAAATTCAAGGTTTTCTTTCTACTCCACTTTTGTAGGGCTGCTATATGTCCTTTCTTTCTTAATTCTGGGTTAACTTAACCCAATTCAAATCATGGGGCGAACCCTGTAGGAGGCCATGCCCAGATTTAGACTTTTAGCTTATGCGCTGATGATGACAATAAGAATAATTGATAGTATAATGATAATAATGATAAGAATAAGTTATTTTGGTCAAACTCATAATCAACTACGCTTTCAAGAAAATACAAAGTTCTTTCAAAGTTATTATGGCCTTTGTAGAACCCGTTTTGTTGTACTAAAACAAAAGACAGTCATGTCTGATTCTCTCCACTTTAGTTTATCTACCCAAAGTGTTAGCGAATCTAGGATGCATTAGCTAAGAAGCTGATTAGCTAATATTGTGTCTAACGAGCTCTTTTACATAAACCCCACAAAACCCTAACGACATATTGTAACGCGCAACGTTACGTTTCCCATGATTTTCTCACTTTCCTCGAATCATTAGTGAACATGGGAGATCGTGAACAAAGAAATAATTAATGATTCGGGAAATTTTTGTTTAATTACGACGGTGATAGATTATAGAAGAAATTGTGAAAATAATGAATATAGAAGATATAGGAAGGCTCTCGAGCGAGACGGAGAAAAAGCAGTTGTAATAATTACAATAACGACACGGTTAGCCTAGTTGGTAGTGACCCTGCCTACGAAGCTAGCGGTTCCGGGTTCTAATCCCGGCATGGGCAAATATTTGTGTGATGAGCGCGAGTATTTGTTCCGAGTCATGGATGTTTTCTATATATTTAAGTATGTATTTCTCTATATAAGTATGTATATCATTGCCTAGTACCCATAGTACAAGCCTAGAGCTTAGTTTGGGACTAGGTTAATTTGTGTGATATTGTCCCTGATATTTAAAAAAAAAAGTTTTAATAAGACTTGGGCACCTTTATGAAACGTGCCGACTCTTCTCTCAAATTCCGACAGCGTGTTTGCGATTGCTCTGGTGTTAGGTACGATGATCAGAATCACACACTATCCGATCTTTCTTCTATAAAATTAAAAAAATACAAATGATCAGTCTCGTGCAATCTGGCCAAATCGTCAACTTATTTTTTTGGAAAAACGTCTGATACAATTGGTCAGTTTTCATTCCATCCTGCCCTTTGGCAGGAGTGTCTTAAGATAATTTTTTGGTCCGTCCCATATTTTGTCAATAGCATTTTGAATAAACTTGTAACATTTTGAACAGCAAAACAAGACAGGAGAAGAGTAGTAATCTCATATTTTTTATACATCTCAATTTGATGATCACGATTTTGAATTAAACTCGAAGCTTTTAGAAACATTGATTTTGGAGTAAGCTGAAAAATCCAGAAGGTGTAGTTCCAAAACGTATACAATTAGGTCTAGCTAGTCTGACACTTCTGTGCTGTACACCTGCAGTCTAGTCGAGACCAGATGCGCTTTAGTATCAAGCATGGCTTTCGCTGTATCCAATGTGTAATGCATGGAACACTACACTTTCACTATAAAGCCTAATGTCTCACGTTTGCTCTCTCAATCTGCATCTAAATGGGTTCTTACATTTGAAGACATTAAATGATCAATTGAATAGTTTAGGAAATATTATCATGTTATGAACAAATTACGTGATTATTTGTCGTTCATCTGCCCTTTTAGATCATGATTTTTGCTACGTATCTAAGGTCCCTTAGAAGCATAATCTTCCACTTAATAATGCCATGAACTATACAGAAAGTAATAAAATACCCAATTAAACCTCAAAATTAAATTGATAAACTTAAACAAAGCAGCCATATGTAATACGAGTAATAACTAAAGAAACTAATACAAACAGTGCGTTTTTAGCCATTGACAATTTAGTACCCAATCAACAATACTTCTCACCGATTGAAACAAAACAGTTACGACTCCGGCGCATGTCGAAATAAGACAATGCTCACTTTTTGCGGAAATCGTTGCTCAAGCGTTTCGCGCGACCTTTGGTGTGTGGGCCGAGGCAGGGGCGAGGGATATCTGTAAAATCTTTTATCAACCTAAAAATAAAATGTGAAAAGTTTAGGGTGATGGCACCAGTAATGGACAAGGACCAATGATTCTTATTTTGAAGAAGATGAGGTTTATTCATTTGTTTTGCAACAATAAATGTATAACCGTATGATCTTTGAATTAAGGTTTAAGTGTCCATTATTGGTGCCTGTCACCTTAAAGTGTCCAACACTGGTGCCATCACCCTAATTTCTTATTTGTACTTATTAACCAGTCTTTACCTATTTTTACCAAAATTGATTATTCTTTGAATACCTTTCCGACCCGAAACCCGACATACCAATTGTCTTTTGGGTAAAATAAAGACCATATCCGTTTGAGCATACATACATCCATCGGAATAAGCGATGGTCTATTTCAATTAATTTGCCTTCCAGCTGACTTAGCATGCATGCGCGAGATAAAATTTGACGGATGCTAGGTAAATGAATACCTACATCTATTCCATATTCTAACGTAAGACTCAACGCTTAAGTTTTAAAATAAAAGTGTCCCGTCTTGATAAAACCGCTATAAAAATGAGAAAATCGCTATAGTCGCTTAGTAATTAAAGTTAATAAAATCGACGACGGACGAGACACTTTTGTTTTAAACCTTAAGCATTAAATCTCACGTTAGAATATGGAATAGAATGTATTCATTTCCCTAGCACCTGTCAAATTTTATATCGTGCATGCATTTTAAGCCCGCATCCGCAGGAGAACAACAAGGGATACGAGATGTATACATGACAATACTCAGCTAATGGTACTCAGCTAGGAATTGTCCTAGCTATACCTTTATCCATACTCGCTCTCTCCTATGACTTGAGCCTTCGTAGTATAATTATATTGGTAAGATTAAATCTTAATTTCGGCCTCAACGTGAAATATAATTATAATAATATGAAGAGCAGTAGGACGCGACATCGTTGCACAAACGAAAGCTGAGCACCATAGTAGTAAATACAATAGTTTTGGTTTAAATGAATGCGTTTACCCACGGTTAATCAGTTTGGCATAGGTACTAATTATTAAAATGGCTAATTTTATTGACGATTGTCTCGCCACCGAAGATGGTTAATGGTGGGAAAAGTTCTACAAGTCTAGGTAACTTGAAATATAATCTTTAGTGTATAATTACTATAAATTGGTTATTGTGACGTATTTTGGTAAATTATTTTATTAATTACCACTCAACTTTTATGTATAGCTTTCCTTATCATCATTATTTTGAGCCTTGACTGCCTTGACATCCCAATTTTCCATTTTTGTCGACATGCTGATTTAGCTTTAGTTGTTACGTTTAGTTGAATCGTCTATATAATTACCATCATGTATGTATATATACGTAAAAAAGCCATGCTAGCCTAATGGTTTGACCTGCCGATTCTTAAACAGAGGGTTGTGGGTTCGAAACCGGGCTCGCAACTCTAAGTTTTTTGGAAATTATGTGCGAAATATAATTTTTTTTACCATGAGCTTTTCGGTGAAGAAAAACATCGTGAGGAAGCCTGCACACACCTGCAAAGCAATTTGACGGTGTGTGCGAAGTTCCCAATCCGCAGTGGGCCCGCGTGGAAACAAATAGCCCAAACCTTCTCATCGTAAGTGGAGGCCTGTGCCCAGCAGTGGGACGTATATATAGGCTGGATTATTATTATTATATATACGGATACGTGTTTGCGTAGAAACATGTTTGCTTCCTTCTTAAAAATATTAGGGTGAAGTCTTATACTAAGTTAGGGTAATATCTTAAACATCTATGTTCTAAAATAATGAATATATTATTATGAATATTGTTCTCAACGTTTATAATTATAATTCAACACTTCTACAATATCCCTTGTAATTTATTATAAATACAAAAGAAAGTTGGTTCCCATAAGTTGAGCCAATCTTTAAGAAATTTGGTAGACAGCTTGAGTTTAGCATAGTATATTTTCCGTTTACAAAACTATGAGTCTCGATGGAATAACAATAAACGAGTAGTCGCAGGTAAAAGGTAGTTTTCTTATAAAATCGAGTGCCAATTCGGCCAAGGGTAACGAGAGGAAACCGGTGTGCTAGGACTAGTCAGGTGCAATTTGCCTTCCCGTCTCATTGGACTGAGATTGCTATGCAAAGCGTTGCACAATATGAGTCACACTGAGATCAAAAACCGTTCACTGTCACGGTGTATTATGCCTTCCGTTTACATGAAAATATATGCTAAATTAGTCAACAATGGTACACGAGCGTAAAGATTTCCATCAGCTGGGCTAGTAACTAAGAGGGCTACAGGGATCTTTTTTTATTTGTGATTGACATAAAATCCCGTTGCATTACAAACTTAACTTGAAACTTAATTATTCAATTCAATTCAATTCAATATTTTTATTTCAGACTAGGTCCATAAGAGTGATAGTAATTCATACATTAATCTTATAACCTAGGTTTTAGTATAAAGCAAAACAATGTCAATAATTAATAAATGTCACTAAGAAATTGAAAACATAATAAAATAAAATAATAATAATAATAAAATTAATATCGTCGGGGTGCAGCGACAACGGTGGCATGCAAAAGCATCCAACGCTCCAGGAGCGGCGAGTCCCACCGCTGGACCAGGGCATTCACGATGCTGTTCGCGCTGGAGCGCACGCAATGCAAGAGCGAGGCGCAACGCTTCCTGATGATCGCGGAGAACCCGTCCGTGCGCGCCTCCGCGAACATCGCTGACGCACTGCACCGCCGCGGCAGCGCAAACAGCATCCTGAACGCGTCGTTGTACTGCACGCGCAGAGCGCTGTATGAACGCTGCGTAAACTTGACCCACAGACTGCACGAGTAGAATGTTTGACAGAAAGATTTAAATAGCGCCAACTTATTATAATTAAAGGAAGAATTAACTACCAGCTCTCTCATTAGGGTCATATACAGAGTTAGGTTCAACATTGTCCCTTCTGTTCCTAAAAGTTAACGAGAAGTGGGAGTTTTTAACTCGTATAATTTCGATACAGGCCAAAACTACACCAGACTCCCATTACGCGGATATATCCTAACCCGAAAAATTTGGTTTCAAAGTACTTAACTTTCTGGAACAGGAGAAACAACTTTTGTGTTGACTGTGTATGACCCATTTTTCTTTGAATTGGGTGTTAAAACAGACAAAATGGAAGTGGCAGCGCATTCGACATTCTTGTTTTCAGGCTTTCGTTATCCATCCTTGTTTTTTTCCAAAGTGTGGTAATATATGACTTAGCTACACTATTTTAAAATGCCACCAAAAATATATTTACCAGCTCTGTTTTTTTAATTGTAATGATTACATGACTATAGAATAAAGAAGATAAGATCTAATTATTCATCATGCTAACAAGATTCGTGATTTTAACATTAGCAAACAAAAAAGTTATGTCACTGTCACAATACGGCAATTAAATGTCATCCTCACGTGCAATCTTGATACTGGTCTGTCTTTTGTCATTATATTTTGTAATGTTTGATAAACAGCACCAGTTTTGCAGATTTCGCCATAAAAGATGTCCCTGACAGCAGTTTCTTTAAAAAATTTCTAATGGACCGAGTTTTCTCAAAATATAATAAAACCAGCCTACTTTTTTCTTTAACCAAGATCAATGTTTCTATCATATACGCGTGCATACGTCGCTTGGTAGACATGCTATATGCAGTGACATTCTGATTATCTATAAAACTATTAATACTCGTAGTTCGACCACGTCAAGGTTGACAGCGTAAAATAGACCTAAGGGTATTTGAGGAAGGTTGATATTAGCTATGTTGTGTTGTCTTATATATCAGATTACGGTGGTCAAAAGGTTAAAGATAATAAAAATATCCTCTCTGCGCCCTTTTAAAATGTCATATCAAATTAAATTTACTAGCTTTTGCTCGCGACTCCGTCCAAGTAAAAATCGTCTAGGGTGATGGCACCAGTGTTGGACACTAAGCTGACAGGCACCAATAATGGTTATTTAAACCTTAATTCAAAGATCATACGGTTATAAACTTACTGTTGCAAAACAAATGAATAACCCTGATCATCTTCAAATTAAGAATCATGTGTCCATCATTGGTCCTTGTCCATTACTGGTGCTGTCACCCTATCGTGATTTGAACAATCACATATTCCTAAAAGATAACTTGATAGTGTAAACACAGCGTACCCTCTGCCCTCTCTTTAACCCTTCTTGATCCTCGCTGCCTCCCGGGTCACGGATCGCCCGAAGAGTGAAAGTGTGCGACAGTCCGTTGCCTATGTGTGCCGTAGAAGCATTAATATGCAAAGAGCTGCGCAGACGCAGGGACGGATTTGATCGAATAAAAATCCTTATTATCTGTCTACTCGCTTAGATATGGATTTCAGATATAAACAACTAAGTTTTTTTTTCGTAATTAATAGATAACTAGATTTTGCCTAGGACTATATCTCCGTCACCGGACTACAAACGATTTCAATTCTATTAACCTTTTGAACGCCCCAGTCGGCTCTGGCCGTCAACGGAAAGTCGTGCCACTGACGCCACGACGGCTACAGCCGACACACGGTTTAACATCAAAATCAAGTTTAATAAAAAACTTTACAAGAAAATTGATGGAGTTTTATAATTGCTTTGCAAGTCTATATTAGTCTAAACCTAAAATACATTGGTTATAATAGCAGAATTATGAATAAATCCACTTTCTGTGAGACTGTGATTTAATGCAGTAATTGTCAGTGCTTACTACGCCAACGACGGCTCCAGCCGGCACATAGTGTTGTGACCGCCCGCTGCGTTTTATGTTTGGAAAAGTGTAAGAATAACTATTACAGAGTCATTTATCCATGACAAATTATTAAACTACATAATCCAAATTTATCATAAATTACGTAAATATTATATAACAATGGTATCCCATTTACTCTGCACGCAGTAATGGTACAATAATAGTCCTCCATTTAGTTAATAATAACAATCGACAAACTGGTTTTGCACACCTCACGTAAACAAGTGCTTATCAGTGTCCTATGCGCCCCCGTCGGCTGTGGACGCTAATCTGTGACGTCAGAGGCGCGACATCATCTTGAATAGTGTTGTACAGTGTCGACGAAATGTGAGAGGGGTCTTATCGTACGAAGGAGTTGCTGCGAATTTTACTAGGTGTTGATAACGCCGACGATGAAATTCCAGAATTTGTATCGGAACAAGTTGAAATAGATTATTTCGAGGGAAGTCTTTAAATTTTAACTAAATATATATATTATTATATATAATGTAATATTATTAACTAAGCATATGAAAATTCATTTTATTTAAAATCAATAGGTAATCGAAAATGGACCAGCCAATGCTATATTATTAATAATTCTAGTACCTCTACGAAATAATTTCTAGGGCCATAAAACTTCTTTATCTCTCGCTCACACTTACGGGGCTTATGGAGCAGCATAACTAAGTACTAATAATAACACTATTCTTTGTACAAAATCTGCCTCAAAATTCGCTAACAAAGGTCGGTCAGGTAAAACCGCGGTTTAAACTAATAATTATTAACAGTTGAGCTCATAATCAGGGTACTTTTAACTGTTGCCGCTATTGCTCCCGCGGTTTTTCCCGTTTATTGATACGGGCAATTCTTAAGACGTTCAGACGAGCAACATTTTTACGGAAATGTGTGGCAAAACTCATCGTTCATCATAAATCATTACACTTAAAAAACGCAATTTTATTTGGACTTTAATATTATTAAGATTCATACACAAAGATATCGATATGAAAGTTAATGCCTTACACAGTTTCTCAACTCTAGTATTATTACAATTTCCATTGCCTGTGACGCCCGTGTCGGCCAGAGCCGTCAATACATGACGTCATCACCTCGTAAAAAAGCAAGTAGTGTTGTGACTCTGTTACTAAATTAAAGTGCATGTCGTGCGAACATTTTGGTGTTTTCATACTTTATTGTGGGTTTATAATGTTAATAATATATGAAAATGTAATAACATTATAGTGAAATATTTGTTAAAGTTTTCCGATACTCAAATACACATACATTACATAGAGTCAATTATGGTATCGATATTTCGTTTTGGAATCACTACGTTTTTCGAGATCGACTTGTACGTTTTTGTTGTGGCGTCCGGTAGGCAGCGTTTTGTTTCGCAGCTTGGCGTTCAAAAGGTTAAGGCGTTGAGCTGTTTAAACGGAACTACCAAACCAACACACTTTCGAATTTAGGGTCAGTTCACATAGACACGTGACGTGACGCGACGAGGCGCGTACTTTTTAAGTTAGCTTTACAATATATAAGTTTATTTACTACACAAAAAGCATTTCATTGAGAGAATTATTCGCGTCGCGCTTCGCCGCGCTGCGCCTCGCAACGCCGCGCTGCACATAGTGTAACAATAACTTTCGCATTAACATCTCTGTATTAATATTAGTAATGTTTACCTTTTCTGAACCGAGTCCGGATTCACGTCAGATTATTATGATGTTCGTTATCAGGCTTATCCCTGTGAAGTGAAGAACAATAGTTATGTTTATGTATGTATGTATGTATGTTTAAATACTCAGGTTCCATATACGTCTTTTTTTCTCGCCATTGTGCTAACAGATCGACAATTTGCGTACGCTATTAACTTTGTAACTTATGGTTAGGTATTTCAATAGCTTCTATCAGGCCTATCAAGCGTGAAAGTTACACATATATATATAGGGCTAGTGGATAGACAATTTCGAAATGTTTGCTACTAACTAATGACATCTCCCAAGTCCGCCCCTGCGCGCATTAACCGCGCAATCGTCGTGACAGCGCATTGTGCGCATGCGCATCCTAATCGATCATACACGCTGCGCCGCACGCGCACTTCAATTATGCGCTCTAAGATTTAGGATGTTAATGTGAGGGAATGGTCCGAGGACATTTGGTGTTTGTATGACGAATTGTCCTCACGAACTAGGTATTCCTTATTGGGTAACATTAACATAAGTACTAGTATTTTTTGTATGGGTAAGTAGTTGTTCGTTTAGTCTTTGAATTTTGCTTAATTTTAAAATTTAAATGTAAAGTATGCAAATATAATGTATGTAGGTAAGTAACATACTGAGTCACTATAAAAAAGAAACAAATTGCAAAACACTAGCATTTCATGATCAGTTGTTAATTGGTAGTTTTAACTCTAAAAAAATTACAGTAAAATATTTTTTTCCAGTCATTATTTAAATTAAGCCTAAAGGTTAAAAAATCATACTCAAGAATAAGCTTAAATATCAATGTATTAGTTCACCGCCATCGTGCTGACTGGCAACATTTTGTGAATCCAACCAGCCAGTTTCAATTTCGCGGAGAGAGATCACATTGTCTGTCATATTTTCCCATCACTCACACCGGAAGAGTTGACATTTAAATTGTAACAAAAAGGTTATTGTTTGAGGTAAAAGTGACTTACCACAGAGAAGATAGAGGTTGTGAAAACGCCCCAGTTACCGTGTCTATGGTTCAAGTGTTCACATAAGTTGATAATGTAGAAAGATGAATGGCAAGTAGGGCATATCTCAAGCGTTACAATGATATGATACTAGTAATGATACTAGTAACCAAAAGATTATTAAAAATTTCTATTTTCTAATTGGTTTAACCATTGTTGTATTTCTATTCTCTTAATAATTACGTTCGCTGCTAAACTTTAATATATATAGATGATGCGACTTTTTTTTTTCTTTGTTTTTTTTTTTTGTCTGATGCCTTGAGTTTTGGTATATGGAAAAGTTATATGTAGATGGCACTACTTATTCGTGCTGTCATTTGGCTTATGAAATATTTGATATAATATTAGGTTCTAAGTAACGGCTCGAGTTTCAAAAACAGAACACTTTGTTTTTACCCTACCTAACTAAGAATTTTATTCCGCATAGCTTAACACAAACGCATTGTTAACAAACATAGACAATGACGTATCTTTCTTTTGTTTTTAATTCCGCTGTTTACGAAGTCTGCTTGAAATTTGCAAGCATTCATAAAGAAATATATTATTCAAAATGATGGTGATTACATAGGTGATTACTGTTTACATATGTAAACAAACTGAATATGTATGTTCTGTGAATTATGACTAGAACAGCGTATTCGCCGAGTTAAAAGAAAATAAAGAGGATGAAAAGTGTTAAGGAGGCAGTATTTTCTGATTTACTAAATCATTCTACGAAATCCATTTATAATTTATGTATCTACTAGCGATCCGCCCTCGCTTCGCTCCGGATACTATTATAAACCTTCCGTGAAAAATATCTGATATCTAACTGATGGTGAAAACCGCAAATCCGTTGCGTAGTTTGAAAGATCTAAGCATAGGTACATTACAGAGGGACAGACGGCGGGAAGCGACTTTGTTTTATACTATGTAGTGATAGATGTTGTCCACTTAACAATAAGACCGACCGTCTATTCATTGGAATAGAGCCCCTAATCTCTGCGTGTTTTCTCCAGAAATTAGTGGTTAAGGCTGCTTTTCTACCAAAATTGTGCTAGCCACGTAGCTGCGGATGTGTTGATATACACCAATTATTAGGATCGTTTATTTTCATAGCTTAGCTTAGCGCTGGCGGAAACGGGTTTACCTCGCTCACCGTTTAGCTACATCGCACATCTCTGGTGGAAATACAGCCTTAAGAAAGACGTATCTAAGTTCGATTTAACTGCCGCACTCAGACACGTCAATTAATTTTTAAGTTTGATTAAAGTTGTCGCGTCTTATTCTATTGATATAGAAAAGAAAGTGACAGCAGCTACTTTAATGAAACTTAAAACTTAATTGACGTCTCTGAGTGCGGCCGTAAGTGTTTTAGCTAGAAATTACGCTGCAGTTGCGTAGAAAGCACCATCAATACTTGTCTATGCCGCAGTTTGTATAGTCTAGGTAGATAGTGTAATGTATAACAGCTTGTGACACAGTAATAAATGATCTAATCTAACTGGACTGCAGACTTTATTGCACAAAGTCTTAGCTAGATTACACTTGGTACAGCCAAAGCCAGAAGTAGCAGTTCATTTAAGTACTTTGTCGCGGTAGCGCATCAAAGTAAGAGTGGTTTGAATTTAGTATATCAATAGCTGCGACAAAGTACTAAAATGTACAGCTATTTCTAAGTTCGTCCGTACATTTCACCTTTGTAGTTTTTTAAAAGGCTTCCTTAATGTTTAAATAATTTTTAAGGTTAAATTTAATATGCTACGCACTTTAATTTCTTGGACTCGACACGACAACTAGATAAATCTATGTATAGGTAGTATTCTTGCATAGGTTCCTGATCAAGATGTAAACATTTCTGTCGCTATAAATTTAATTCTCATTTATTCACTAATTTTTGTATTTAGAACATCAGTTATAAATACTCTTGCATAGGTACCACACTACAATGTGATCTTTACACACAAATTTAATCATTTATTATAGAAGAAGATAACAAAATACAACTTTACACAAAGTGAGAATATACAGAGGCGCGCCAGCCCCCGCCCTTACTTTTGTCCCTATTGTAGTCACATAGTCAAGTTAACTACAACTTAACTATCCTTAAGTACAGTTAGTAAGTTTTACTACTAGATATGCTACTCGTACTACCCGGTAGTTATGTGCCCTACCAGGTACTTACATCCTAACCTTGATTCCATTACCTCATAAAGTCATAAAACAAATGCTCATCAGCTTAAAATAGTTAATTCGCGCGCAAAAACCACATTTCCGCTGGCAACGGAAGCAAACGACAGTTTTTGTTTACTTTGTGCATTTCCCGTCTATTGTCTATAGCACGTGGAAACTAGAAGGGTTTTTTACTGATTACGTTCCGAGATAAATGGAATTATTTGGAATAATTTACGTAGTCAAGTAGTCAATGAATGGATAGGTATAATCATATCCATGGGTAAATTCCATGATGATTCTATCGGTATGTAACTACATGAAACAGTTCCTTATAAGTTTTTTGTCTATGAACCCTAAACTTTAAATGTAGTTGTTGATGTTAACCATTTCACACATTCTTAAACATTTTATAATATCTAACTTATTAATTTAGTGGTAATTAATTTGACACTCACTAAGGTGACAGTGGCTGTAGGCAGGTGACAATTCGGTGCACAATGCGTATTTTGAATGAAGCCCAGTGATGTAGGAACTCGTCAACTTTGCAATGTATGTATATGCTGTATGTATAGAATAGTTAACTTACAATTTAAATTAACTTTTGACTAATTGTTAAAACGATAGCTACCAAGTGTTATGTATGAAAGCAAGCCGTGACGTCACGCCGTGCCGGTGAATTCCCTGCTTGACGATTTTTTGTTAATTTAAAAAGCGTAACGATCCTATAGTCCATGCGAGTTTTATTTCGTGGTTTGCGTAAAAAAAAACATCTTGGCTATAGTCCACCCACATCCCTGTAAATGTTGTCTCGTGTCCCTTTCAGTGTCAGCGTTTCGAAATAGGAAACAATGCATTGTGAATCGAAACTCATCCTCATCTTGTTTCCCAGGAGTTGGAGCAAGAGAAGCACCTGCTGCGCCGGCGGCTGGACACGACGCAGGGCGAGTACGAGGCGCGCCTGCTCGAGCTGCAGAACGACATCCGCGAGCTGACCGCCAAGATCGGCTCCCGGGACACCTCCGTCAAACAGGTACCAATACCTCCAATAAGAATTTTATAATGATAGCGACTCGTTCATCGTGTTTCCTTCGGGAACTATCAAATTTGGTCGGGATAAACGACTTTCTTCGGCTATTTGCCCTGAGTAATTACCATCGCAGTCGTAGTCACAGGCTTTTCTCTATACCCAGTTGAACTGTAGCTCGCGCCAACTCTCCGATGCCGCTCACGCTCACCGCTTTAAACAAACTCCTAGAAAAAAACCCGTATTGCGACCTTTTCGCTGATGATTGGAAGGAAATTATGTGATGCTTGAGGTTGTCGAATAAACGTTTTTGACTAAGATTTTGTTTTTAGAGTTCCGTAGTCAAACTAGGAACCTTTATAGTTTCGCCATCTATCTGTCCGTCTGCCCGCAGCTTAGCTCAGAGACTCTTACGGCCGCACTCAGAGACCTCAATTAAGTTTTAAGTTTCATTAAAGTAGCTGCTGTCATTTTCTTTGCTATAGCAATAGAATAAGACGCAGCAACTTTAATTACACTTAAAAATTAATGGACGTCTCTGAGTGCGGCAGTTAGTACTATAAAACTGTTATTTGGCATGAATATACATATTAGTCACGTCGACATAGTGGTAAAATAAAATCTTGGCTAACATCTAATCATAACTTCACACTATCACATTTATAATATTAGTAGGAAGTTGAATATCTTTATGGTTGTGGTGAATATAAGGTTGAAAATAAGCTGTATCTGTAAAGTCATCCGTCCAATCCAAGCTGCTCGTATCAATCCACATGGCCTCCTCTCTCTTGCGCCAAGCTGTTTGGTCATGTGTCTGCTGCATCCAGCTCTTTCCCAAACACCTAATCAGATCATCAGATAATGTAATAGCACATCTTTTAGTTGCGAAATACATACCAAAACTTCCTACAATCTGTCACTAGTTTAGAAATAATTCTAAAACGCCTGTACATCGGTCGTTTCGTGTTGTGGTTTAGGGTGACTGCAACTGAGATACAAGTAAGAATCTGGGGCGTGAGGGGTCACGGGAGTCATAATATCCAAAAGAAATAAAAACGTTCCAAAACTTATAATCATAGATAAAACTAACCATTCTCATAATTTTCAACGGTGATTTGCCACAATGCAAAGGGTCATGTTGAAATTGATTCGGTGGATCGATTGGCAACTTTCGGTGTGACATCCATTGGAGTTGGTATCGTTTCACGCTTGTCCAATTAAAACAGGGCAATAATATTGCTCAAAGTTTGGCCAAACATTTGGCGTACATTATAAATGGTTGATTAATTTGTGAGAATACATTATTTCCGCCTTTTGCACACGTTTATGTGCAATAAAGTATTTAAATAAATAAATAACTTTCTTTAACTCATATGTACATAAGTCATTTTGCTAATTAGTTTCATCCAGGATTTATTTTTGATTTTGCCGTTCCCTAAATAACCTTCAGGAAATGGTTACAGTGATTTTATTTTTCAAAATATTTTCACACCTCGTTTTTTTTTTCAATAAATTATTTAACAAACCATTATCTGTAGAAGTACACGATGCTCAATTAAACGAAGTACCCCTTATTAGCTGTGTAAATTAGTGGCCTTCTTTATACATTTTATTTAATTACATAATTCAATATACGAACAATAAACACGTGATGCATTTACACCAATTTTATGTTTATATTTACATGAGAGCATAATACAAACTTTACTGCATTCTATTGCTACTTTTGTCTAGTATAAAACCATAATAATATTAAGTAATTATATGCGATCCAGACAGATAGCATGCACGCTATGACCTGCATGCAGTTTGAACTGCATTAATCAGTCATGACTTGCGTTTTGCGCTTCTCATTTATTTTTGTTCTTACCAAAAATTTGCTCTTTTACAAAAGCACATTATGTACAGTGAATGACAAAAGAAAATTATAACTTAAATTTTTTGTTAGTTCAATATTAAGTATTTACTACGTATAAACTGCGGACATCAATGAAATTATGAGTGAATTAATGTTAAAAAACAATTTTTCACCAGCTCGGAAAGGATTTCTTTGTCGGTAAAAATCTGCGCGCAAAAGTATTACACTTTAACCGCTAGCGTGGAAAGTAATGGTGGTGCTGTGCATGAAGAGGGCCGCTGCACGAGCACGGTCTCAAGAAGTCACAACTGATATGGCGCTCGTGTAATTATTTTTCCAACACCAAGTGTTTACCTACGGTGAGGAGAAAAATTGTGTGTTTCGCACGGCAGCAAAGTTATTTGGGTCTCGAAGCCTTCAATTCATCGTTACGCTCAGGATTCTATATTTTGAACTACTTTTTAGGCTCGTGGTTCAATTTTAGAATCCTTCGCTAACTCGAGATTCAATACTGGCTCTCGCGCCATATAACTTTGCAGCCTTGCATACCTAACTATTATCAAGCCGTTGACAGTACGTAAATTAACTTGAATATAAAATCAACCTACTTTTGAACAAAAAATAATGGTGGCTAAAATAACGACCGACAACGTGCTAAAACAATGAAATCCTTGGCCCTTGTCAAAAAACGGATTCGAATGTGATAGCATTGAACCTCGGACAATATCGCCTGCCAAGGCCAGCGCTGGGCATTGTTGGGCGTCGGTGATTTCGAACTAAAATCTACCTATAATTACCGAGCATTTACCGATGTGGATTCTGCGTTTTCCTCGAGGTCTTATTTGAGTTATAGTTGCAAATAGATGCCCAATTTCGGGTAAATAGCTGGGTATGTACCTACCCGATCTACAGGGTATATCCGGACTATACCGGATAGGTACCCATTTAGAGGCAAATAGCCACTTTTAGGTATTTAACCGGAAGGTTGCCCATCTCTTGATTCAAATCGGAGATCTTAGCATCAAATTGCAGGTTGATTGTTACGCACTGCGCCGTTTTACGTACATTTTGCATATTAACGCAAGTGCAAGCGCAAGTGCCTAGTGTTAGAACTGTTGCAAAATCGAAAGTAAAATGATCTGCCGACTGTACCGACTGCCGAAGCGTGTATTGTAATGTTTGTATTGTAATCCGATTATACATAATACCCGATTTATTCGAGAAACCTGTCCAATGCCCACTTGTCCGCTTAATTAGCATTTTTGGTATCCATGTAATCCCATTATTGCACTTGAAAGGATTTGTAAATGTCCTTTTTTGCGCATGTCCCTAACAACGTAGTTTTTATGAAGATAATTCCACAAATGTGATAATTAGAATCCTCCTGAGTGTTTCGTCGCCCATCAATGAAATATTAGGGCTTCTTTTACAGTAATTTCATTTAGGCGAATTTAGGCGAAAAACGTTTGGCAAACTGTTTCATTTCGCAACTGTTTCATTTCGCCAAACGCTTTTTTCCCGAAACTGTAAATATTTCAGGATTTATTTCAGGACCATCGTGTAGAACCCTATAGGTTAGGTTAGGTTAGTTTTATAAAAATCCTGAAATATTTACAGTTTCAGAAAAAAAAGCGTTTGGCCAAATGAAACGGTTGCGAAACGAAACAGTTTGGGAAACGTGCGGTTGTGAATCATTCGTTAGTGAACCGCATAAACACTAAACAACATTGTTTTCTTGATCGTTACATGATTTTTCCCCTCTTCTTTTGCCAAGAGAGGGAAAGAAGGAGTGGGAAACGGTTAGCATAAAAAATTGCGGTGTCAAATAAGTAAATGCGATAGTGCAAAGTCATCACATAGAGGTTTCGGTACCTAGACGATTACCAAAGACGCTACGTAAAATGAATAATTTTTATCAACAACAATAACTATAAAATTACAATTTTCACGCACGTTTCGTTACAAGGTGATATAATTATTATTTTTGTCAAGTACACGCCGCCAAGCCTATAAATCAGCTGGCGTAATTTCCGCCATTTTGTCGTCCCCAAAGAATTTCACGGCCAATGTTACACGCGTAAAAGAGGGTTTAGGGAGTTAAAACCACATTTTCAATGTTTTTATTTACTTCATTATGCAACTCTATTGTCGTGTCGCAACCCGTCATGGCCTGCGACGTCCTCCAGACAGTCTTGTTAAAAAACTCTTTCGCAAAACAGTAATATAGGAAAAACGTCATTGTAACAATGGAGGGAACGACCAGTTTGCTGTAGCAGTGGCTTTGAAATTAGTTACACCCATTAGAGGAATTAACCACGCTTGATGTTAGGAGATTTAAGGTGATTCGATGTTGGTACAAAATTTGTTAGAAAGCATTCAAGTACCCCGTGAATGATAATCATAAGTAATTTAAGAGGGCTTGCTGGCTAACCGATTGTCCTCCTTTGGCGTTAAAATACATGATAACAAAAAATAAAACCGTCTTCAAAAACCCACTAAAAAGCATTAAATAAAGACCGGGCTCCTAAGAATCCTAGGAATTGCCTATTTAGTGCCTAATAGGTACATGAAATATATCCAAGCCGGTGTCAAGTAGATACACAATAGCGATAGCAATGATTCTTGCCACCGACTTCGATATATTTCATGTACCTATAAGGCACTAAATAGGCAATTCCTAGGATTCTTAGGAGCCCGGTTTTTATTTAATCCTTTTTAGTGGGTTTTTGAAGACGGTTTTTTTTTTTGTTTTTTTTTCGCTTTTTAGTGATGCACCTAATATTATTAAGTACCTATGTGATTAAGCACAAAAATATCACATTAAGAAACAATACCCTAATACAAATTTCTCATCACCCTTAACAAAATGTCGCTGTCCAAGATGCAGGGCCGTCAATAATTGAGGAGTTCTCCCGGTACTTCACCATCAGTTGCACTTCACCACATGCATTATAATCAGTATAAGAGTAGCTTCATGTTCTTAATAAAGAAATCTCATTGCTGGCTCAATTACTTACGACTAAGGAGTTCCGGTGGTCATCTCTGGTCTTCATCATCAGTTCCTCTTCACCAAGAGGTGCTATTGTAATGTAATTTCTTAAGGTCTTGCAGGTAATACCAAAATCGCTGTATGTGTGCCTATAACTTTCGAGGAGTTCCCTCGATTCCTCATGGATCCCATCATCAGATTCTTATTTCGTGACAATGGGACCACCTCGGAAGTATACCCTTTCAAACAAAAAAAGAATTTTCAAAATTGGTCCACAATTGACGGAGTAATCGCGTAACAAACATACAAAAAAAAAAAAAAAAACAACATACCGACGAAATGAGAACCTCCTCCTTTTTTGAAGTCGGTTAAAAATAGTTGGAAACTAAAACCCTTAAGTACAATTTTATATAGCCTATGACACTCGCAAATTTTTGATGAATCATATGAAATAATGAAAATGAAAAAAAAAAGTAGTTATTTTCGATATTTCGTTCCATATAATATTTTGAAGTCGTTCTCCTGTTAGTAAAACCTGTGTCAGGCAGGAGTATCCGCTCTTCCTAGCTTTCATTTGTACACAAGGTGCGTGCGTTACATATGTGTGCGTGCGTGTGCGTGTATCTCCATGGCATCTGTCTCATCGTAGGTCAATGATTTAAGCCATATCATATGGCACTCCATTTATTATTAAAATCGGTCAGATAGTTTAGGAGATAGAGCGAAAATCCGATTTTTGGTCACATACATACATAAATACAATACATACATACATACATAGACTGTTAAAATCATTACCATTTCTTTTGGCTTCGGTCGGTCGAGTAGAAACCGTAGCAACGTGTTTTACTATTAATATCCACGCGCTTTTTCCACTATATTTATATTTAATTAGTTAATACACACAAAGCCGTGGTAGCCTAATGGTTTGACCTGCCGCCTCTTAAGCAGGGGGTCGTGGGTTCGAACCCGGGCTCGCACCTCTAAGTTTTTCGGAATTTACGTGCGAAATATAATTTGTAAATTTACCATGAGCTTTTCGGTGAAGGAAAACATCGTGAGGAAAGCTGCACACACCTGCAAAGTAATTTGACGGTGTGTGCGAAGTTCCCAATCCGTACTGGGCCCGCGTGGGAACTATAGCCCGAACCACTCTCATTGTGAGTGGAGGCCTGTGCCCAGCAGTGGGACGTATATAGGCTGGATTATTATAATACTACACTACAATAGTTGGATAAAGAATGATCCAGGAAAATTTTACAGGCTCTGTGGAAATAGCGTAACAAGTTCGAAGTAGACAGATATTCGGGTAATGTTTTAATTTGGTGGCAATTAATGTGTCGGTGGAACAGGCATCTGTTTTTAATTAATGTCGCTATTAACGACGCTAGATCGTTGCCATAATCCATATTGGCGTCAACCTTGAGTTTGACGGCTAAACTATAACTAAATGTGTTTCTATGAGTAATTAATTAACTGGTTGTTTTAAGACTGTTAATAATATATTAAATAAAAATAATATGTTACCAAATCTGAGGAAGAACTCAAAAAGGAACGATTATTCAAATCGAATAAAAATCAAATCGTATACATCTATAATTTGAACCTATGTACAGTCACCACAAGGGATTGTTGAGCCACCATAGAACCCTGTCATAATGACAACGTCAAGTCACTCAAAATAAATTACGTCAAATTTTTCCGTCGACTTTCTGTGAGAGGGTTCTATAGTGGCTCAACAATCCCGTGTGGTGACTGTACATATAACCTGTTCTGGACGTTGCTTTTCTCATCTTCCTCAGTATAGAGAAAGGTTTCCTTTTCGTTGACCAGGCTCTTTTTTTAGTACTTACTTTCTTTCTTCAGAAAACACACAGAAAGATGCATCAATGGCTAAGTCCTAAGACAATACAAGTAATTTTAATACAAGTAAATGCGGAGATTTGTATCTCTGGCAGGAACATATGACCTAAGGCTTTGCAGTTATACATTGACGTCATCGACCTAGTCCAACCGGTCATAAGATCAATTTGGATCTATTGGTTCGATTAGATATCGATTATAGCTTTATCCAGCATCACCTTCAGTCTTGGTGACACTATCACATAGTTAAAAAATAATACTAATACTGTCCTTTTCCAACAGCGCGATGAAGAGAAAGCCAGCCTGATCGCAGAGCTGACAGCACAGAACTCTCGGCTGACGGCACAGCTGAAGGAATCATCAGCGACCGAAGCGCAGCTGGTGGCGCAGCTCGAGGGGCTGAAGGATCAGTGCTCCATGAGGAAGACCAGCTTACAGGTAGACTTATGAAAAATAACATACACAAGAGATAAGAATTGTATGATCATAAAAAGACGGAACTGATCAAAATGATGAAATCTTATTAAGAGAAGACATTATATACGATAGGTATAGAAATAACAACTATGCGATTAAAATTGAATCCAACGAATCGATTCAATACATTCGCACGTTAAATCCAATAGTGACATTCTGCGAAAGAAACAAAGATTCGAAATGTAATTCTTTTTAATGGCCATAACAATTCAAATGATTTTTCTTGTACTTTAATGTCACTTAACTGGATTTAACGTGATAATCGAAGTACTGGAAGTGTAATAGGTAGGACTAGCAAGGTGACATCTGTTATCCAAATACAATTCCTTGACCTTTCCCAAGATATCAGCCATGGAAATATTGTAATAAAGTTGTTGACTGACAAGTCAATTCAGCAAATTTTTAATAAGTGTCATAACGCTAGCTTGTATGGATTTTTTATAAAGTACAATACAATACAATACAATACAATACAATACAATACAATACAATACAATACAATACAATACAATACAATACAATACAATACAATACAATACAATACAATACAATACAATACAATACAATACAATACAATACAATACAATACAATACAATACAATACAATACAATACAATACAATACAATACAATACAATACAATACAATACAATACAATACAATACAATACAATACAATACAATACAATACAATACAATACAATACAATACAATACAATACAATACAATACAATACAATACAATACAATACAATACAATACAATACAATACAATACAATACAATACAATACAATACAATACAATACAATAATAACTCTTTATTGAACACCACATACACCAAGAACAAGAAATACAACAAGAAAGAGAAGTGTTACATAGTGAGTCAACAGGCGGTCTTATCGCTAAAGAGCGATCTCTTCCAGACAACCCCAAAGTACTCACCTTTGACCGCACAAGGCACTACAATCTTGATTCCTATAGTTTATAAATCCTAAAGGACACCAAGTTAAGTCCAGTCTTAATACTTTTAGGTACATAGAAGATATTTTCCATGGTTACGGTAAAGCGTACTAATGTAAATATGGTTATTTTCCAACAGGACCACGTGCACAGTCTGTCGTCCCTCAAAGCGGAACTGGCGCTGGTGAGCGACAAGAAGGCAGACTTGGAGCGAAGGCTAACCAGCTCTCTCCAAGACAAAGACAACCTCTCCCAACAGCTGGAGGAGGCCAATGACAGGATCGCGGCATTAGAAAGGCAGCTGAAAGAACAGGTGAGATGGGAAGAGAATATACAAATTAGACGACATTAAGCATTGAGACATCGGTGTCTAAACTGTGGACACGGGAATAGGGCTTGAAATACCGGTATTTTCAGGAACTGGTATCGTGATCTTGAACCTGGAACCGGTTCTAATCGCGAAGAAGAAGTAGAAGATGTATATGCGCATAACGTACTCGCACACGCGTGCTGGAACCTTTAAAAGAAACCGGTATGTTTTTGGTGCTAATAGATACCAGTATTCTTGGTAGCAGTTCCAAGCCCTGACTGTACACAAAAGTTTTTGTTTCAGTTTTTAAGTTAGTGTTAAGGCAGGGTCCCTCTGAAAACCAGCGCCGCGGCATCAAGGCATTTGTACGGAATGATCTGATTTAGTTTATCTTGACGATCGCGTCTCAGAGCAGACAGCAAAGTATTCTGCTGTCAGCCGTAGATCTGAATGATTAGATATCGTTGACTTACGATCTGTTACGAAACACAATAAACGTAGTATACTTGTTTAGATACTGATTCGGAAATTATTCTTTCAATTGTTTTTAGTGAATCTTGACAACAGATGCATGCAATTGAAGTCTTATTAAATCAGATGATGAAAAATAAGGTAACTATACAGGAAAAATGAGGCTTCCAACTTCAGGATTTATTAACAAAGTATAAACAAGAAAAATCATCATGATAATTTTGTAAAAGTTAGCAACAAGAAAACTTCTTTGACGTTTACTTTAAGATGAAAATATGAAAGACTTGTAACCTTGGTTATTTTTTATCTAATTGTAAGTAGTTTGAGCAAAATTTGAGCATGAACCAACAATTAAAACCTCATCTCTAACGTTGCAGTGCATTAAGCCATGACGTCACCCACTAATAGACAGTAGGCTCTGGAACGGTTAATAGCAGCTATGCCGGTAGTGGCACTGTTATCTGATCGTCAGCTAAAAAAACCTTGACCGAAATTACCGGTATCACTCTTCAAATCGCAAGTCGACTTTCGTGATTGTAGCTGAAAATTGTTACGTTTATACAATACAGCGACTCGCCCTCGCTTTGCTCCGGGTTCTATTATGTACATAAATCTTTCGTGAAAAAGTATCTAACTAATGGTGAAAAAAATGCGCAGTTTGAAAGATCTAAGTGTACGTACAGAGGGACAGACGGCGGGAAGCGACTTTGTTTTATACTATGTAGTGATGATCAGATTTCGCCTGCCCCTCCGTCCGCGTAGAAGTCGTCTACCGCTTTCTCTATAGCTTATGCATTAATCCAGCATAAGCAATATCCGAGTGCAAAATTTCATTCAATTCTGAGCCCTTAGCCAAGATGCCCATCGCTAACTAGCGTTTCTATTCGTTTCGTTTTTAAACCAATCGCATCACTGGTAGATCACGTGACTCTCAGTATGACGTGATCTACCAGTGACGCGATTGGTTTAAAAATGAAACGAATAGAAACGCTAGTTAGCGATGGGCATCTTGGCTAAGGGCTCTGTTCAGTCGTTAGTCAAGATTAATTTTAAAACTGATATTAGAGAAACTACTTTGTTGATGGTAATCGTAAACAAAAGTGCCATGGTTGCTCTTTCACGTGAAAATATGTGACATTCTCAATATAAAGGGACCTTGTGGATGAATGCAGTTACGCTCTTCTTATTCTTGTAACTATATGAATACTATGGTAACAGTTCTAAAAACGGCGTAACCACCTGCCTCCATAAGGTCCCTTTATATTGAGAACGTCACATATAGCTAAGTTCAAACGCGTCTTGGTATACACAAGGATCATTGTAACGCATATTTAACTTAAGTGTTACCTGCTCGAATTTATTTCCAACAACTGATTCAACCTATCTTCCCCAGGAACACCTGTACCACAACACCCTGAAAGAGCTCGAGCGTCTTCAGAGGTCCCATGACACCCTTGCTGAACGCATCGGGACCCCTGATGCCACTGATGTGGCGGACCCGGCGAGGTCCCTCCACGCGGAGATGGAGACGGAACCTGAAGAGGAGGAGGGCTGGCTGAGGAGCGAGGCTGTGCAGGTCTACAAGCAGCTGAGAACGCTGGCGCTCCAGCTGAATACTGGCCACGATGATGATTCAGGTAAGGTTATTTATAAGTACTGAAGTATTTCGTTCCTTGTTTAAATAATCTTCAAACTAAATATAGTATATACCCCGTAAAAAGCTCGCCAAATCGAGAAAATCCATATTGGTCACTGGTCCCGAAATTTTTAACGTGCTTCCGCGCGATATTAAAGAAGCTCCCAGTGAAAAGTGCTTCATCAAAAAGCTCAAAACTCTACTATTGGGCATGGCATGCTACTCGGTGGATGATTTTTTGAACGCAGCTGAAAAGACTGATGCTTAACTATAATTATAACTTCTAGTACCTAATCTTTATCACAATATCTAATTTTATTGCTAGAATTTGTTCAATTTTTATTATGTGAAATATATGATAGGTACTCGTAAATATTATACTATAATTAATGTTAACATTAGATATACAATGCAACATACCAATATAAACTGACCTGTAAATGTCTATATTTACCAATAAATAAATACAATACAATACAATAGTATACCTAACACGACAATTTGGCATAGACGTTGACACGCGGAGCTAAGTGTGGTATTTCCACAAGCCCCATGGATGCCTTCTAGGGCATTATTTATTTTCGCCTAAATATATAAGGGCCGTATTAATAAACTGATCTTGTGTGAGATGCCCGTCACAAGAAGGGTCAAAAGTGACAGTTGTCTATGGATTGACGTTTACTTTGACGTGTCTTGAGACGGGGATCACAGTCCAGTTGAATTTATTAATACGGCCCTAAGATTACCTGCCATATTACTTATTGACGGGTGAGTTATTTCCTATCGATTTTTTACAACACGCAGCTTATATAAAAGCGATTATTTTGACCTCAATGCCTTTAAATGTGGAGCAGCCCCGAAAAAGAGAGGTTCATCACGCCATAGACCAGTAAAGCTTTTGACACGTTAATTGTGTTACGAGTTCTGATTTTGTAATTGTACGGTTACGCTGCTCATTTCTACATGATAAGATTGATAAGACTATCATTCGATTGATGGTTCACAAGTTTTTTAGCCAAAGCAGATAATTAAACAATCTTATCGCGCGCCATTATCACATTTTCAATCTGTGTTACGTACCGTTCTTCTCGTGTCGATGGTTTCAAGTTCCAATCCAATTCAATGGAATGTTAGATACGATAGAAAAATAGTTTAGTATCTTTTCGCATAGTAGTTATTTTTATATTCCTGAACGGTTAGCACATTTTGTATTTTCTCGCTTGTCGCTCAGTGCGTCTCTATCGTTACACTCTAGTTAGAAAGGGAGATCCGAGCGACAAATAAGTCGCGGACCACTTGTGCTAGCCGTCCTGGTACACCTTAAACTCGAGAATGCCTCCGACTTCTTACGCGTAGGATTAAAAATGAAATTTTTGAAAAAAATATTTTCTAAATATGTATGTATCATTGCAATAAGGTACGTCAATTTGTATTGCAACACTTGCGATACAAAACAATTGCAGAACCTTGATTATGAACAAGTACGTGTTAACACAATAAATATTATGTTCACGTTCGATGCAAACGCAAAAGGAGACAAGATACAAAACCCAAATAACAAGATATTAAAATAATCATACCTATATAGAGATTCAGAAATAATTATTTATCACGCAAATATTTGGCCTCTTTCTCGAAATGTCGTCTTTCTAAGGTCCAGTTTAGGCCGTGCGTTTTTCCTCAGCCAATACTGAATGATCCAGTGACGTTTATATAATGTACTACTCTGTCAAGAAAGTACCGGGAAAAGATCAATAATACACAAACTGTTTGTTAATCATCCAAATTTATTTTATCACCTTCAAAGTATGCTCCTTCAGAAACGATACACTTACGCCAACGAATAATCCAATCATCAAAACATTTTTTAAACGCTGTTTCCGGAATTGAATTCAGTTCTCGGCGCGAATTCTCCTTTATGTCTTCTACCGATTGAAAACGGGTGCCACGAAGCGCCACTCCGAAGCTTGTTGACTAGTTTGCATGTCAAACTCGTAAACCCACGTCTCGTCACCAGTAACAATGCGTTTCATGAATGTTGGGTCGGAATTGACTCGTTCTAGCATGTCCTCAGCGACTCTCATGCGATTGAGTTTTTGGAGAAAATTCAGGTCTTTTGGGACTAGCCGAGCGGTAACATGTTTCATACCCAAATGATTAGTTAAAATAGTACGGATCGACTCGTGAGATACAGAAAGTTCGGCGGCTATCTCTCTCAAAGTTGAATGAGGATTTTCAGTCACTATTTCCTTCACTTTTGCGATGTTAACTTCAGTTGCAGACGTTGATGGCCTACCAGAGCGAGGCAAATCTTCCATCACATCTCGACCGCTTTTGAACGCTTTGTACCACTCATAAACACGTGTTTTTGATAAAGTCGAATCACCGTAAGCCTTCTGTAACATTTTCAGTGACTCCGAACACGAAATTCCATTGGCGATGCAAAATTTAAGACAAACTCTTTGTTCAATGTTTTTGTCCATTATGAAATTCGCAATACACACTAGATATGATATAACTAAAAACAGCACTGTATTTAATATAAATAACAGATGCAACTCAAACTCCGCGCCAAAATAGAAAACAGTTGTGCCAATCTAACAACAACAAAAAAAACAAAAATTTGAATTTGGAACCATAAACAAATCATCCATTCCCGATACTTTGTTGACTGAATGTATATTATTCTCATTTATTTTTTAAGGAATGTAATTTATTTGGTGCATTTGTCCGTCTTATATCGTCTAGGGTAAGGTTGAAGCGATTTCAGCTAAGTTTCATGAATAACCGCCGCACTCAGAGACGTCAATTAACTTTTAAGTTTGATTAAAGTTGCTGCTGTCACTTTATTTTCTATAGCAATATAATAAAACTAATTGACGTCTCTGAGTGCGGCAGTAAGACGTAATCGAGCAATTGTCTTAATCTGTCTTATATGGTCTTGATAACATTATTTTTAATGTGTTATATTACTTTACATTATTTGGAATATCATATATTCGGTTATATCTTTTACTTCTCAACCATTGGGTGAGTTTCTTTACCGTGACGTAGCCTGTAAGTTTGAACAGTTGTCTTATTGTTGATTCTTTCAAGTGCGCATTTGTGACGTTCTCAATATAAAGGGACCTTATGGAGGCAGGCGGTTACGCCGTTTATAGAACTGTCACCATAGTATTCGTATAGTTACAGGAATAAGAAGAGCGTAACTGCTTTCCTCCATAAGGTCCCTTTATATTGAGAACGTCACATTTCATTGTTATTGGTGGTTCTACTTACGAAAGCAAATGCTTTGCAACTTCAATGTAGGTACCTATTATATTTCAGTTTTACTACAAAACAGGCTTTAATTACTTAATTAAAAAAAAAAAACTGAAGTTTTAAAGCTGATAACTATGGTAACTCAAGGCTGAGCTATCAGCTTAGAACTACCTCCAAAAAACGGCTGGTAGATTTTGACAAAGTGCCCGTGCGGCCTACTAACTGAACAAATATCTTTTATTTGTTTTTTAAAATTACAATCTATGAAATATATAGAGGTAAAAACAGAGGTAAAAAAACAACCCGAAAAATCATTGTCAATAGGGATTATGCGTGATTATTTTTTTGCTTTAAATAATAAAAAGGATTTAATGTAACAAACGATAGAGAAAAAATATTTTTCAAATAATTATAAAAATAACCAAGATTTAAGCCATTAAAATTTGTTTCTATCTATTTCTAGCAAAACGGATTTAACATGGAGTTTATATGATATGGCCCTAGTGCACGCTGACGTCACAGTTCATGTCAGATCTCTCTATTTAGTAGTTTTAAATGCTTATATCATCTGTATTTTTTGATCGATTTTAATTTTAATTTCACTTTTTGCCATCTCTTTTACGATATTTTCATATTTTGTTAAGAAATGCGATAAAACATTGCATGCATATTGCGAAAGCTCATAAAAACAATTAATATGGCCCGGTATGATGTTATCGATAGCATGACAACGGGTTTCCGCTTGAAATCGATACAAAAAACCAGGTTACGCGCAGCAAATACCATAAATTCGACTTCCTTACCTTTCCGTGTAAGTACTGAACTTGCGTAGTTCCATAGGCGGCTGCGCAGTACACACAGACACGCAGTAGGCTTGAATTACGGTTCAGGCGGGGCAGGGTACTGAAATATTATTTGTATAATAGGTTGCTGTAAACAAAATTAAACAATGCTCTCATTGGCAGATCAGTGATTTTTTTCCATCAGGGCTAAAATAACACCTTTTTTTTCAAAAACTTTTTAACTTATGGATATCAAATTACAGCTTTATTTAGCGTTGTATCCTATACTATTAAACGAGAAACGTATGTATAAATACATATATTATATAATTTGTACTTGCGTTCACGAAAACGGCTCTAACGATTTCTTTGAAATTTGCAGTGTAACTGTTTACGGGGGCAAAAAATCGATCTAGCTAGGTCTCATATCTGGAAAAATTCGTTTTCCTGTATTTTCACTCAAAACGATTTGCCCGCGCAATATGGTTCGTAATATCGAAGCGGCCGCCGCCGTCTAATTAGACTAATGGTTAGAGCGTTGGCCTACTACGCACTTACATACTGGTCAGAAAGTGACAAATATTTTATTCTCTTTATCCATATAATTATGATAAACACGACCATAATAGGCCCGTGCCCTGTGTTAAAAAAAACCTTTCAAGTGCGAGTTGGACTCGCGCACCGAGGGTTCCGTATTTAAGTCCGTACTTTTTATGTACTTTAATTCGTAAGCAATAATGCTATTTTGAGTTGCCTAAAAACACAATTTTTTAAAGATTTTTAGTTATTTTTCAAATCATACGTCAGGATTTTTTCAGATTTTTGGTTCATAAACTTCAGAGATAAAGGGGGGAACGGTCATCCATCACTTTCGTTTTTCAACCCCCCATTCTAGACCCCTTTTCAATTATTTATAAAATTAATTTCATATTTTTACTAAAACAGATGCGGGCAAGCAAGTACAACTATGCTAAATTTCAAGTTGATAGCTTGTGTAGTTGCTGAGAAGAACTGCTGTGACATACAGACAGACAACAAAGTCTCACCATCATCATCATCATTATCAGCCCGTACTAGTCCACTGCTAAACAAAGGCCTCTCCCAATGCACGCCAAGTCTTACCATAAGAGTTCCTTTTTTTACCATTTTGGTACGGAACCCTAAAAACGTAACCCACTGTGACAGTGTGTCTTACCGCTAGCGTGACATTTAGTAGGGCACCGCTTCGAAGTAACGACGCGGTCTACACGGAGTTAGCGCCGCGTCGACCTTTGCTGATACGGCGGACAAGACGGAGTATCAGTGGGCACGCCAGTCATCTAATAGTTTGCGAAATTATATTTTAACTAGCGACCCGCCCTCGCTTCGCTTCGGTTACATAAGTTAAAATATAGCCTATAGTGACCCGCCTTCGCTTCGCTCCGGGTTCTATTGTATACATAAACCCTCCGTGAAGAACTATCTAACTGATGGTGAAAACCGCATCAAAATCTGTTGCGTAGCTTAAAGATCTAAGCATACATACATAGGGACAGACAGACGTGGAAGGCGACTTCATTTAATACTATGTATCGATATACAGGACTTTTATATAAACAACTTTGTGCGCGACTGTCCCGCGGGGTGATCAATGTCTCGGGAGGCGAGTCGAATGTACGCTTCCCGGCCCCCCGCTTCCCCCTGCCACGCGAGGGGGTCGCGTTGGAACTTGTTGGATTTTACGCTTTAAATCAAGCAAGCTACAGGCAGGTGGTGGGCTGACAGGGGATAAGTTACAATCGATACCTCTATTTGAATGATCCTCGTTACTTATGAAGCTGATAAAACAAAAAAAACTTGTGTTAGTCATAAGTATAGTGTAAAATTTTTGTTATAGTACTTAGGTAAAAGCACCTATTATGGACAGTGCTCCAGTTATGAACAATCCAATAAATATAAGCCTCCGAGATGCATATGTTATTGTTAAAATTAGTAGTGTTAGCATTAAAATAATATTACATTGAAATTAGAATGAAATTCTCGGAATTGCCAAGTTTTCTATAAAAAAATGTTATTGTTCATCACTGGAGCCTTGTCCATAATAGGTGACTTCACCTTACTGTCATAACATAATAATTGTAAAATAAGTGTTTTTGGATATAGATCTTTTTTTTATGACAGCAAAGCAAGTCACGAGAAATAAATAACGTCAAAATTAATATACAATTATTTTTTTTTTTTTTTAAGAACAAATGGTTACAACATTGCAATAAAACATTGTCCCCCAAAACTGTTTGCACATTTATTAAATTCAATGATGAGTTTATATACTGGCTCTACAATAAACTGGATTTCCATTGTTGGACCATCTTCTGGCGTTGACTGTACTATTACTAAACAACAAAAGGGTACGAACTTTTCCGCAATATTTCGTTTATGCCTGCTATTAGATATGTTTAGGGTTGAAATCCGAAATGAACGTGAAGGCGAATGGCGTCATGCGACGCGGCCGACACAGGGTGGTACGGGATCATACCTTTGGTATGTTGTTGGTAAACATACCATGTTACTAGCATGTAGGGTAGCGGTTCTCAAAGATTTATAGCGACGGAACCCTTTTGAAACAGTAAATCTTTTACGGAGCCAAAATGAGCATAACCCAAATGCGAGGATGTCAATTAAGTGTAAGAAATGTCCCATTCTGTTTTATTAATTGTAATTATTTTGCATTTTTACGTTATTCTTATCTTACGTAAGAACTTAGTTAATTAATACTCTTTTGTATATGTATATGATCTCAAGTTCTAAAAAAAATCTCGTCTCCATAAAAAAAACTACTGATGTTCAAAGAAAACCTTCCACTGGCGCCTTACATTGCAAACAACCGTTAAGTAAAGAAGGTCAGGTATCCTCGAAAGGAGCCCATTATTTGCTTACGACTGAATTGTCCTACATTATGTACTTACCTTGTTTGGAATCGACAGAAACACGTAGGTGTGGTAAAAGTCTCTTGAATACCAGAAGTAATAAAGTAATAAAGTAAAATTTCAAGATACCTGATTCATAACTGAGTACTCCAACTATCGCATCATTTAGGCTGGTTGCCTTGACACGAGGGATATCAAACTCGCTTGATAATTCCAAGGTTACAGTCAAATAATGGAGTAAAAATCAGAAAGCGCCCTCAAAGAATGTATCAAAAATTTGCCAAGTAAAGCGACACGAAGGGTTCCATACCATTGTACAAGATTTAAAACTTTAATTTAATTTTTTCAATTTTTTCTTATAGCGGCAATAGAAACACACTGGAAATTTCAACTGTCTATCTATTACGGTTCATGAGATACAGCCCGCTGATAGACAGACGGATGGACAACGGAGGCTTAGTAGGGTTCCTTGGGTACCTACAGAACCCTAAAAATAACATCTTTCAATGTTAGTTTAAACTATACATATATTTTGAATCGGTCCGTGTTAAATGGTCATCGTTAGCACATATTATTTGTTTCGTAACAAATGCATTCGTGTTGCAATCTGCACGAGTGCAATGCAAGATATGCGCGTTTCATATCGATGCCGGTGACATAAGGTTTAAAAATTGTGACGCGTCGGCAGTCTCTGATAATGATGTAAATGGATTTGTGGAGGTATTTTAATACTAAGTACTTATTTTTTATGTCAAACCTTTTTTTTATGTAGCTATAAAATATGTTTTTGCAATTTGCATTGCCCATTAACCTGCGCTGCGTGGAACTGCGTCGCCTGCTTCTCAGCATTCGCCCAGTCTTACGGCGCCCTTGCTTGACTGTACCTATCTACTGCGCCTCAAAAAATCGTAGGTTATTTGGGTACTGTATAGGTATATGAAGTGTCAAAAGTAGGTATGTATAGGTACTGGACTAATCTGGAATGCTTGTAAAACAAAAAAAGCATCATGAAACTGGCTGGTTCTACCTTTAAAAGCACGTCGTGCAATGCCATTATTAAATAATGTTTAGCTTCTTTTCTGCTTCGTCTGCCTACATATTTTTTATTATTATTTTATGAGTATTCATTGTAAATCTATTATCAGTGCAATAAAGAGCTTACATACATACATAATTGTTTAGCTTCATGGCATACACTATAAATATTATGCTTTGTGTTGTGAACTATTGTGTACCAAGGGTGATGACACGGATGACCCGACGTCGCCGTGGATAATACGTGCCTTCGGTCACACCGGGCATTAGTCATCGAAAACGGTGTGAACTCTAGAGACTGGCCATATTAAACTGTTATTATTAACTACCTTTGTATCTTCGTTCGCGTTGGTCGGGTGCAATCTGACCGAGGAAATAGCTATACTGCCCTGCTAAGGCAAAAGGCAGTTTTTTACACAAAACTACTGTAACAATTGCAACCTTATTACTGGGTAATAAGGTTGCAATTGCTATAGTAGTTGTTAAAAACTGTCTTTTACCTTAGCAGGGCAGTATAAGCGACTTCTAGGCAGAAGGAGTCGTACGGAGAAGCTAGTGTTTTATTAGTACGTAGATATAGTATGTCACAAGACAAACACTTGACAAGAAAGGGAAAGAAGAAACAGACGGTTGTTGCAGGAACAAAGATATTAGTATTTAACCCCAATGTGTAAGAACTAAAACAAATGTAACTGGCTTAGCGCATGCACGAGATAAAATTTGACAGGTGCTAGGGAAATTAATAAACATCTATTCCATATTCTGACGTAATACTTAACGCTTAAGGTTTAAAATAAAAGTGTCTCGTCCAGACTTTTATTACTAAGCGATTTTATCCGGTATTGCTAGAGTAATGAAATGAAATAAATCGTTCAAATCTATTAAGAGCTTGTGCACACTAGCGTTTTTGACCGGGAGCCTAAGGGCTAAAAATGCTGAGCTAAGCATGATATTTAATTACTCTAGCAACTTTTTATTCGTGCTGTCACTTTATTCTTGTGATGCAAGTTAGGCTCGCTGTATAATGTCAAATAGTAATAAAGGCTTTATTATTATTATGAGATAAAGTAGAAACTAGGCTAATTGTGTCTCACAGGTAAAATGTACTCAATAATTAAAGCTATTACTGCTAATTTGTTATTCATACGCTACCGGATAAAACCATATTTTATATGTAACGCAAGATAACCTCAAGTTTGATGCGTCCTCCGAGATGAAACCGAATAGCGACCGCAAGGGCGCTCTTGCGCCGGGTTGCGCAACGCGGTTCTTTACGAGACATCGATACTATTGCGTACCAGGATGTGTGACGTAAACCAATTCTGTGTTAGGCTTGGCTTTTTGGATTATTAATCCAAAAACTTCAACGCTTTAACCAACCGGTAGTACCTAGTACATTCAACCGACTTCAAAAAAGGGAGTTTTTTTGTGTATATGTTGCATTAAACAAACCAATTTTAAACTGATTTTAACATTTTTTTATATCTCTGGCAGGAGTGGTTTAATTCCATGGAAAATCAACGGAACTCCTTAATAATTTAGAGTCTGTTCATTGGTTTTAAATTATTGTTTTTTAGTTCTTCCACATATCACGCTCGTCGTCGCTCAAACTTGCGTATCTCACTAGGTAATGTGACTAAGGATTAAGAATATCCATAGAACCATACATGTTCCTAAATCTTCGTAGTGGAAGTAGTAAAAAACGTTAGTTTAGGTAGGTAGGTACTTCAATTTAATAATCTCTATTTTGTTTATTGGATAGAATAGAAATTGTCTAGACCAGCAGTTTTGTATAAAATAGCAGATCCAAATATAGAATTCTCCATTTCACAAGTCTTACCTGCAAATTTCAACAGATTCTGTACTAAAACCTCCCTAGCGAGTCTATTTTGTACAGATATCGGGAACGTGGCATTGAAAATAAACCCAGCCTATTATCTAACCACAAACCCACAGTGGCTCCCATGGTTCTCCCACAAGTTCGTATCCCAGAGCCGTTGAGCAACTCCATGTATGGACCGCCGCGCCGAATAATCAGTGCTCTAGGTCGGTCAGTTTTATGACCTATTGTGTGTCTACTGCCGTTTTCTGATTCATTTGCCATGAAGTTTACCCTTTATCAAGTTTTCTGTAATGTTTGGAATTGAAATGGAAACAGCCTTAATGATCATAATATTATTATGTTATTAACATATACCTACCTCACTTGCCCGCATATTTCTTAGTGTATTTTTAATTTAGTCGCATGTTTCATCAACGACGCCGCTCTGCCAAAAAAGTAGGCAGACGGCGGCGTTCCATAGAAACGGCGATAACGTTTTCCACCCCCTAAACGTTAACCGATTTCGACCAATTTTTGATACGGTGTCAGTCGGAACAAAAACTATGTCTGTACGTTTCGTTTTTTTTCAATTTTATTTATGAATTTCGATTTATTCCCGTTTTATTCCCGTTTAGGGGAGGAGCGGGACCTCCTAACACAAGTATTGCTATACTTACCAGGAGGGACCAACCACAATATTTTGTTATGTTATAAGGTACCTAATAAAGAATTTTTGAATTTGAATTTGATTTATTGTTTTCATACAAAAGTAATTTCGGCCATTATCTCTTTATAACTAATCAATATTTTAAAAAACGAAACGTACGGACATAGTTTTTGTTCCGACTGACCACATATCAAAAATTGGTCGAATTCGGTTAACGTTTAGGGGGTGGAAAACGTTATCGCCGTTTGTATGAAAAGGCTAGATCCTGCAGTTGGTTCACAGTCCTCTTAAGTGTTTACAATAGCACGGAGCAATCCATTTTTCTGGTCAATACTTCGTCAGTGAATTGAGATTTAGTTGTGAACACTCCAGAACCGTTGTCCCATGAACAAGAGCCACAGCCCCATTAGCACAAGTCGGTCAGCAGTGAGGCTGCGGCTAATTGTTCATTGTGTTGACACCGTTCCCATGCTTATAGCTAATCAGTATGGCGAAACTTGAGGGTAATACTGCCGGCCAAAGCAAAAAGGCAGTATGCGCATATGGAATTCATACTCTCATACTGCTTTTGTCATTTCGACGGAGCAATAGCTTAGTAACTTCGAGCAAGCACTCTCTAATCCAGATTCTGAGAAAATATACAATATCATACTATCCTATGCCCGCGACTCGAAGAAAAAAGAAGTAGAAGTCGTTTTTCGTGTTTCCTTCAGGAATTACCAAATTCCTATGAGTCAATTCAGGATAAGCGTTATATATATATTGCCTTTAATCAAACCCCGTGCAAGGCGTTATTTAAACAATAATCCAAACATTCATACAAACTTTTAATACTTAATATTTGTAGGATTATTCAATAATCTACGCAATTTCGTCAATCATGATCTCCTTCCTAACCTGCGAATTCTTGTTTCTATAACTCCTCATGTAAACCGACTCACTGGGACCCAAAAAGCTCAGTCTACTTTGGGTCCGCTGGATATTACCTACATGTCTACCGTTATTATTTTTAGGGTTCAGTACCTCAAATGAAAAAAAAAACGGAACCCTTATAGGATCACTTTGTTGTCCATCTGTGTGTGTGTCTGTCAAGACCCCTTTTCTCAGGAACGCGTGAAGGTATCAAGTTGAAATTCATATCAGTGAAAAAATCTAACATCTAAGTCAACGCAATCAAAAGATACGTCCGTTTATGCCGCATATTGAAGGGAATCTCAAGGGAATCAAAACCTATAGGGTACTTCCCGTTGACTTAGAATCATGAAATTTGGCAAGAAGCAATGTCTTATAGCACAAGTACAGGAAAAAATCCGAAAACCGCTAATTTATAGTTACATCGCATAAAAATAAGTCCAGTATAAACTGATACACACTAAGTACCACAGTGCATACTTATTGCGTGCCAGTTTATACTGGACTATGTTTACATTGTATTCCCGTGATTTACGAACTATTTACATGCCTACAAGTTTATGCGGAACCCTCGGTGCGCGAGTCTGACTCACACTTGACCGGTTTTTTACTTGAAAAATTAATCTTGTTCCAAAACTAAAATTTATAATTACATGGATGACGCAGTTAGCCTAGTTGGTAGTGAAGCCTACGCAGGTAGCAGTCCCGGGTTAGATTCCATGTATGGGCAAATATTTGGATGATGAGCGCGAATATTTGTTCATGAGTCCTGGATCGTATCCTATCATTTTACAAAAAACGTTTTGCAAAATTGATTCATTAAAATTCAAGAAAAAAGCGGTTTGCCAAATGATATGTTTGTGAAATGAATCAATTTGTGAAACGTTGTTTATAAAATGATGATAAACCGTCTTGGATGTTTTCTATTAATATATAGCTCTATACGCTCTACATAAGTATGTTTATCGTTGCCACATGTACAAGCCTAGACCTTAGTTTGGGACTCGATCAATTGGTGTGAGATAGTCCCCATATATTTATTAATATTTCTTCTCCAGGTCTCCACTCCGACCTGTCCATCTCCTCCCTGGACGGCGACGACGGCGAGACGCTGCGCCGCGGCGCGCTGGCGGCGGCCTGCGCGGACGCCGTGGCTGCGTACGCGACGCTCGAAGGTTCCAGAGTGCGGGACTCCATCGCCGCGCACGCGCGCAGGGCGCTCGAGCGCGAGCGGCAGATCGACGAGAAGAACGAGATCATTGCCGAGTTGTCGTCGAAGGTAAGATTGTATTTTTAGTAGGGTAAGACACGCCGGTAGCACACCTCCGCCGCGGAACTGTAGTAGCGAAACTCTGGCAACGAAATAAAGTTCAATTTCGTATTAAATATCACGATTCCGCCACAGTGTCGCGGTTTCGCGGCGGAGGTGTGCTACCGGCAACAGGAAGACAAGATAAGGCTGTGTTATCAATATTATCATGGTTGAGATGCCCATCTCGAGATGTGTCAGAAATAATAGTTTAACAGTTATAACTTATAATATTCTATATACGTTTACTTTAAGGTAAGCTTTAAGTTAAGTAAGCAAGGGCTCGAATCGATTGTGCTGCGCTCTACTCAAACGGTATCTCAATCGACTGATACGTGCGTAAAGCGAGTCTAAAATTCTCGAAATCGTCCATCGATTTCTGTTTTTGCCTTTATATGTGCCGTTCGGAGCAGTTTAAAGTTAATTCGGAAGAGAAAAGAGAAGTCTTTGTTGTGACGCCGTCGTCTGTGTCTACAATTGGAGTGGACGAGCTGTTTTGTGACGTTCTCAATATAAAGGGACCTTATGGAGGCAGGCGGTTACGCCGTTTTTAGAACTGTTACCATAGTATTCGTATAGTTACAAGAATAAGAAGAGCGTAACTGCCTGCCTCCATAAGGTCCTTTTACATTGAGAACGTCACTTTTATCAAAACCTGACGTTTGTAAAATGATTCTGAGAACAAATTGAACTAGAGATTCCAGTTCCAAAGTACATTTTTCGAATTATATACCTACCATCTAAACATGATAATATTACGTATAGTATGATTAAGGGCCCGTTTCAAAATCGACAAGTAAATTCGTCTGTCAAACAAAGATAGCCCTCTCCTTGTCTATTTTCAAGTGTAAGAAAGGGAAAGGGCTAAATGTATTTGACAGATATGCTTTACTTGACGATTGTGAAACAGGCGGTAAGTTGCATAAGTCATTCACAAAAACCGCCAACGAACTAACATTTTATACCGATGCTGTCAATTTAAACTCGTTTATGTTTGACATGGTGCAAAAAAGATAACGTGTTTAATCTTGCTAGCCGAACTTTATCGCATTACCAATCTTTATCTCGCACATATTTACACAATCTACAAGATCCTTATTTCTATCCGAATACATGACAAATTATATTTTAACAAGTAAGTAATAGACTGGTCAAAACATTAAGATATTACACCCTACTTCAATGGACATCAATTTGTCTTTGTCGACAATTCGCGCAATCCCGCTTCTGATTTAGCTTACAAGGTGAACTTGCCAATTCGCAAAACGTGAGCCACAGCTTAACAAGATTACGTAGTTAATCTTTGTTGAACTGCCCGTCTGTTTGAGCCGTATTAGGAAACTGTTGACACGTGATGGTTTAAATAAAAATAGCACATTTTGTATAAAATATGAAAATGAACTTTACGTTTTCTAATGTTATTTCGTTACTGGAAATATTTACCCCACGATTCGAGTCAAAAATAAAGTTATGGTTCAAGACTAACAAGTACTGTGAAAAGGCGAAAGTTCGTATGTGGGTGATTCCACGAGCGTTTCAACCGCCGTCAGTCCCTTGATCTCATTAAAGTCGAAATTTCTGTAGCTTTGGATGCCATTTTCAGTTATTTTGTAGAAGTCAGGGCACTATATAAAATAACCGAAAATGGCATCTAAAGCTACAGAAATTTCGACTTTAATGCGATCAAGGGACTGGCGGCGTTTGAAACGCTCGTGGAATCACCCATGTCTGTCTGTCTTTTTCTTACAACTTCACGACTAAACCGCTCAACCGATTTTGATAAAATTTTGTATTTATCGGTCCTAGCATGAGCTAAGGCTTTATCATGGGTGAAAAGCAAGCTAAGTATAGAATAGAATAGAATAGAATCATTTTTTTTATTTTTTTTTAGTAGTTAAATTTTTACTACCAAAAAAGAGGGGCCGCATCTTTTTTAAATTTTTGTCTTCATGTTTACGTGTGTGTCTGTCCGGTACCGCCTAGGACACGAACGGAAGGATCGATAAAAAAACATTTAAAAACTTGAATTCGCGCCGTAATTGGCTAAGTTTTATATAAACCCGGGCCAACAAAGAGTAATGAATTTTAAAACGCGTTGGAGTTTTTTTTCAATTTTTAATTTATACAGTTATCTTATTGTGTAACAGACTAATAGGCCCGTAAACTACACAAACAAACTATACCCAAAGGTCTATGGTCTATGATGTAAATGGGCATAAAGAAAATTGCTGATGGTATCGTTCGGAGCTAAATTGTTGGTTGCGGTAACATTTTGCCATAAATTTGCGTTCGCGCGTTAGTAAAAAAATAATTTACGCGTGTGGAAAATTGGTGAAAAGTGTTTCTGCTACGTAATACTCTTTAACGAGATTTCTGGAAAAATAATACGTAAACATTTTTATTTAAGTTCCAACGAGGAATAACATTTGGTCGCAAATGCAAAACCATCAGGTCCGTAACAGTTTACCTGCAGTCCCAACTCCCAAGTCTGTCAGGTGAGCTGCCGTCCAAACACGGCTATTATACTAATGTTAAAGCAATAAAAACTATAACAGCGTAAGCACCCGCCGCCATAAAGGCCCTTTCGATTTGGACGACCACATATTAGTATGAAAATTTAAGAGAAACTGATTAGTCTGTTTTCTTATACCATGATCTGACAGGCCGATATCGGCCGCCATTGTATTTGTCCTCGCGGTTGGCAATCCTAAAGCCATTACAGTCTCATGTCATAGAACCAAACTAAAATCTAAAAAAAATAATCATAATCCGTAAACAAATCCTTATATACCTTCTGGTCGACGTTCTAAAAAAATAAGTGAGTCACCAGCACGCTCTATGGTCAACACCCACTCCGCCCCCGGATCCTGGCAATTATGGACAAAAACCATTGACCACGACCCTATTTGGAACGGTCGTTGTCTATGGCAGCTAGAGCCTTTAAACAATAGAAGGTCGGTGAGAGTGTCTTCCATTTTCAAAGATTAGTGCTTAGTTCACCAACAATTTGGACGTTTAAGAGTAAAACAATTGTGTACGATTGTCAATTAAAAAAGTTAATTGTTGGTGATCTCAGTACTTAATAGTCTATACTCCTTAGACCCAGACCTTTCTAAAAATAGTCAGAATGAACAAACGTCTTTCATATAGTTAGACCAAAAATGTTATCACTACATTCAAAATATGATATTTGATTATTTGTATGAAAAATCATAAAGTAAAAAAATGAATTTAATTAGGTACATTATCAAGCACCACACCTAATGAAATGACACATGAAAAAATCCAAAGTGCGAACTAAATGTAACTTTTTTTAAACTCCAAAGGTGATACAGTATAGTAATAGCCATAGATAATACGGAATTACTCACGAAGTACGTGCATTCCAGGTTAATTATCTGAAATACACGTGCTTCTTCTATAAGTATAGGTACTTACAATAAAATTAAGGTTGTTTACCTTTAGTGACGTCACGTAGGTCACACTATTAGCGCGATGACTGTGCAGAATAAAACAAAGTTCGCAGTACTCGTGTCACGAATTCAATAATTCAATGTACCGGATATCCCTCAAATTAAGACGCATCCAACTCTAGCTTTTTACTAAGCACAGTTAATTATTTAGTGTTAAAACGTAATGGTACTGTCAATCTTAAATCCAGATTAACGACTAATACTAGATGTAACTTTTTCGTGCAGTATTAAAAACAAATCGCACAAAAACAAAGAAAGTTATTCAAAATACAAAAACAAAAGCCGCGGTGACATAAGCCGAGGTCACGTCCGCTTTCACCCTGAATAGCCGCCGACCCGTGCGTGAGTACCAACCAGAGCGAGAATCCGACTCATCTGTATCGATTGTGAAATTAATCGATGCAAGTTCAACAACTGATAGATTATCGATCAATAAAAACAACAATCAAAATTATGATGAACTTTTGCCCGCGACTTAAATGCAACTGAAATTGTTTGTGTGCCTTTATTTATTATCTATCATATCAAATCATTCTAAAGCATAAGATTAGAATAAAAAGTTGAATATGTTTCAGAAAAGTTCTGAAACTAAATTCGAATTTCCTACAATTTTTCATACATACGGTTGGTAGTAAGTTGAACTTGACTTCCTGGTTTTTGGCCACCGCGTACAGCCGGCTTTAGAAACGCGTATAATTTTTCCCGCCGTTTTCCACTTTTTTCTAAGCATCTTATAATCGGTCTGCGTAACATTTACGTGAAAGTTGTAACCTTGTAATGTGGTAGTTTAAAACTGTCGCCGGCCAAGGCTAATGGCTGCGGCGCAGAAGTAAAAACGGATAAAATTTAAATATAACCAAAGGAGTAAGGGCTATTTTTACACGAGAACGTAGGCGTTTAATTGCTAAGAAACATTGTTTTAGTTTTTTATGGTCAGTAAATTTTGTTCTACCGGTGAAGTATACATATTGGGGTGGTATATTTAGATTTCATAATTTTACAAACTTATTGGAATTCACACGTTTGTCGTTTACTTTAAATCTTGCCCGTTGATTTTGGATTTAGTTTCCGTTATTGGATTGAGCTGAAATTAAACAAAGTAATATCAATTTGGATAAATCATTCATAACTTTCAGAATAGAACATGCGAGACTGACGGATGCTTCATCCACACTATCCACAGCAAAACACTTTTTTTTAAACTAGTCTACTAAGATCAAGATAAAATACAAAACTTAATCTTATAGTCGTACAGTCGAGTTCTCACATTAGTACAATGTTCGAACGACCATAGAGCACGCAACGCTCTACTTTCTTTTTCTTTCCGAGACGGGCACCGATCCGCGACTAGATAGTTACATGTGAAAGGTCATTAGGTTCGCGTGCCGAGTGACAGATATGATTGGAGCGAGACGGTTGACCTAGGTTTCAGTTCAGACCACAGACGGTAAAGTGAGACTGAATTCAAAAACGTTATTTATTATGGCTTCGTCAAACAGCCGGCTTGGCGCGGCGCGTTCATAGAGTGGAAATTAACAAGGAGTTGTATGCAGGCCGTGACACATAGTCATTTTCGCGTTGTATTTGTTTACAAATTTACAGTGTATTTGTGACCATGGATGAAGAAAAATTTATAGATTGTATTAGAGAAGGTCCAGTCCAGTCCAGTCCATAATTTGGGCCATAAAAGCTACAAAAATGTGTTTACTTGGATCGAGATTGTGAGAGAACGTGACGATACGAGAACGAGACGTTTTCCTGCAGTGTGACTGCCGCGCCGCGCTGGCTGTTTGACAAAGCATTTAGCTTTTTTAAAGCACAAAAACAAATTTTGTTCTACATAGATAAAACTAATCTAGGTTTGGCATGTGGTTAAGAGCTGACATATGAAATTGCAACGTTTACACTAAAGTAGTCGTCGAATGGCGGCATATGTAGCATATTTATTTTTATTACATTTGTAAAAACGGAAAAAACGGTCGTTAAAATTATAATAATTAACCTTGCATTAGGTTTGAAAGATGACCTGACGCTAAAAAACAATAATAATAATAATAATAATAATCCAGCCTATATACGTCCCACTGCTGGGCACAGGCCTCCACTCACAATGAGAGGGTTTGGGCTATAGTTCCCACGCGGGCCCAGGGCGGAAAAAAAAAAAAAAAAAAGCGAAAAAACAATTGAATCAAGTTAATACGAGTATGTAGGTGCCAGTTACTGGTGTGTGAAACTTAACGTTAATCTTTTGTACCACATTTTTTGCAAAATAATAAAGTATTCAAAAACAAAAGAAAAATAAATTAACCTCTCAAAGCACTTACAAAAACCGTTGCTAGTAGTTACTCACAAGAATATGTAATGCAACATTGCAATTAAAGAGCGGATCTCGCACGAGATACAAACTGCTTATTAATTGTCACAAACAATAACTTTTTGTAACTTCCCACGATCTCGACTTCCGCCTGCGGGAGGAAAAGAAAGTATTGTGAACAATGTTTTGTTTTAGTGGAATGAGGACGGATTCCTTACCGGAGTCAACAGAACTGTATGCTTTTGCCGTTACATCTGCATATGTCAGGTGTTTTAGGTAGAAGTTGAAGTTTGGTTAGCGGGTGATGAAAGCGGAAGATGGAATATCTAATTAACGGTCAACATAGGGTCGATTCTAATTGCTATCATCAAAATATAAGTTGTATAACTAGATTATCTGTTGGAAATTCTTAATAAATAAATAAATACTTACCAATCAAATGACTAACGCGAAGCGAAGTTGAATAATATCCTGTATAATAATGTATATGTGTGTAGATGCTTTATAATAATGAGAAAATTATGAACGAAAACATAAACTTGTTTCATAGCTGTAGGTATCTCTCGATTGGCCTAGCGCAGCCGAATTTCGTGAAACTTAACGAAAAAGTAGCGTCGAGTGAAGAATACAAGCTTTTAAATTAATAAAATCGCATTGAGATCAGTTTACCCGTTCAGTCATCTAGACAATGGTAACCAAACAGACAAACGGACTCAGGATTCAAATTTTTTTGATCGGAAACAATAATAAACAACTTTTCTTTTTGTCGTCTATATATAGGAAGCCTTTGTTCAAAGTTCTGAGTAACAATTTTTTTGAACAACGATTTATAATTATTTATAAGTAAATATTTTGTGTTCCATAATTATTATTGAATCTCAATAACGAAGCAATAAACCATTTAACAATCCTAATAAACTATTCAATAGGAATTGGGTCACACGAATTAACAGCGTGCGGAATACCTTTGTTTCCACGACAACTAGATTGGATTCATTGGTTTCTTTTTGCGTGTGCGCCGACTGCGCTGTACAAATTGAATGCGCAGAGTTTTTGCGCAGTTTGATTGAATGCTTGTTCCTCGCATGCGAGGGAGTTGCCGTGTCATTGTGCGATTAAAACGAAATACTGTAATACAGATAATTTAAGAAATTATTGTAGACTAGCGGCCCGCCAGCGGCTTCGCCCCCGCTGCAAATTTCTGACTTTCCCGGTGGATTTTCAATTTTTTTTTTCATACAAACCTTGTCCTTACTTACAATTACAAACAAAACAAAAAAGAATTAGCCAAATTATTCTGTTCTGTAGTTAAAAGTTAAGCGTGAACATACATTTCATCAATTCATTTTTATTTGTATAGATGAGTGCCTATTTGTCAAAATAAATGTGCATAAAGTCGACATTTTAGTGTCACTTAATATTTTACTTACAATTTCGTTACGATTATTCTTTAACTGGACATTTACGATTATTCTTTAGCTAGGTAGACAAAATAAATAATTTTCATTATCTTACAAGTTCACAGTTCACTTCAAACACGTTTGCAGATACAAAAAAAAAGACTATATCTCTTAACGCTTGTTCTTACGAAGATAATCTAAGCAAATTACATTTGGGTTATTTTTACGGTGCTCAACCGCTCTATTTACCTATTTATAAAAACATTTCTCTTTTCGATACAGTTATGTTCATTATTTCTGCCACCGAAATTAAAGTCAATAATTAATTACCTATCGCCACCGAAAGTATATAACACCGCAATCAACTGTTTTCAGCTATCCGTTGCCGATGTGGAACTACGCGCATCCGCTGAAGAAAGAGACAAACTGCTCAACGACGCCAACTACAGCAGTCTGCAGAACGACGAGGCCGTCACCAGGGCTCGGCAGGAAAGAGACGAAGCGATCGAAAGAAAAAAGACCGTTGAGGTAAGTCTTTAACATCAAACTCTTTTTTTCCTGCATATACTTTTGATTTATCTCAATAAATAAAAAAACTTAGTATAAAATATTCTTGCCTATCTTTCCACCGTAACCTTTTGGTTAATGATTCCAGGTGGCTCTGGCCAAGACTCGCGTGGAGCTGATGCAGGCCAACAGCCAGCTGTACGAGGCGGTGCGGCAGAAGGTCGACCTTGGGCAGCAGCTGGAACAGTGGCAGGTCAGTCAACAGCCCAAATCATTAGTCGAATATAACGTTGTAGCCTGAGTCCTACAGGCACAGATTACATAATAAGATTATTTAATCTGTGCTACAGGGGCCAAATATCCATTTCATACGCGTCAGCTAGGAAGCACAAGCAAGATATGTAAAGTACTTACGTGATATTTTTTTTTTTTTTTTTTGTTCATTAAAGAATTAATATACTTAACAGATTTTGCTTAATTTACGGCTTCATAAAATATTTACTGATTGAAAAGGTGTCGCTAATAAAGCCTAAGCAACCACCAAGCATTAGTCTAAACTACGAGTAAGTTAGCAAAACAGAGTATTAGGTAAGTTGGGTACAAAATACATCGAAAAACTACAACTCTGGAAAATTTATAACATCTACAGTACAGTAAAACCAAATCAGAGCATTGATAGTAGATACTCAGCTCGCTATCGCTGTCACACTCTCTCTTGTATAACAAATATACTGACGAATGCCAGAGAGCGTGACAGTGATAGACAGCCGAGTATAATACTCTGGTTTTACTGTACATACTTCAAATTGTAAATGGTGTAGTCATTTTGCCCCAACTCACCATAGATAGTTTATTTAGAAGCAATAATTAGCTAACGGCCGCACTCAGAGACGTCAATTAGCTTTTAAGTTTTATTAAATTCGCTGCTGTCACTTTCTTTGCTATAGCAATAGAATAAGACGCAACAACTTTTATCAAACTTAAAAATTAATTGACGTCTCTGAGTGCGACAAGTTAGGTCGGAGTTCACCAACAGTTAAGTTAGGCGATTAGAGGTCTGACGGCTGTCAAAATGTATTGACTAACAGCCGATTAGGATTTCACAGTCCGTTAGATTGGTTGGTGAACTCCGACCTTAGTCTGCAATATTTGAAATGGAAACTTATATGATAATAGTCATAATCATAATCTTTCTCTTTTTTCAGATGGACATGCAAGAGCTGATCGACGAGCAGATGAAGCACAAGCTCACGAGCCAGGAGAAGCGCCGCAAGCTGCCAGAGCCGGCCGCGCCGACGCGCGCTTCACGCCTCCTCGGATTTTTTCAACGGTGATCTGTTGCACGCTCTTGGTGCCCCTTAAAGCCATAGACAAAACTACCATATCAACAATCACATTATTAATAACAATAAAACAATACGACCCGATCAGTTTCATAGCTGCATCCACTATATCACTAATAAGCAAAAGAAAACTAGTAACAGCTGTCAGCGCGGCAGCCATCTTGTTCGAACAGGATGCGGTCGCGATTATGAAACTTTTTGGGTGCATTCTCGTTTTATTCTTAAAACCGTGTGATGTCTACACCGTGGCAGTGATAATTAGTGTCTTATTTAGATTGTTAATAGTAACTGTACACGTTATTTTTAATTTTCTGAAATTCTTAGAATACGATTAGATTTGCGCACTAATGCAATTTTTTTATTTATAATGGACATGCTGTAATATTTCGTACTTAGTAAAAATTGGAAGTAAGTTTTGGAATGGTTAAGTGGATACGGTACAACAGATTACGCAGCGGACTGAACCAAGAGAACTGACATCTTTTCGTCCGAGTTATAACATAAATGTAGTATAAACATATTGTAGACTAGCGGCCCGCCCATTTTAACATGTCATCAAGTTAACAAACTTTCCATTAAAATTACCGCCCGGACTAGCATAGCGATGACGCCATGTTTTCCTTTCCTGGGTTGTCTTAGCATGATAACCTTGAGTAAGAAAAATTAAGTCACGATATGCACTGCAAAATAGTTATTTTGGTACACTATGCTATAAAAACAATTCCACTAATGTCTCATCATTTAATTTTGTCGTGTTCGCGCTCTCCACGCAGCATAGCTACAACATAACTTTCTTCACTAGTGCGAAAGTCGTCTTTTTCGTGAATACTTGATACCATGGATAGATGTACCAGCAAGCAAGTGCATTGAAAAATGGTTTTTACCTCACCAGCTGGGAAAGGAATTCTTTGTCGCTCAAAATATGCGTGCAAAAGTCCTCAGTACACGCTAGCGTGGAAAGTTATGTTGTGGCTAAGTTATTCACAGAAAATTTATCCCTGCGGTAATCTCATTATTTGAGTAAGATTATTTTGTATCTTTGTTAAACATCTCCTTTTGCATTCCATTCCTAAACTAACATTTCCATTAATTATTTTAATGTGTGTATATAACTGAATTTTAATTATATGGTTAAGTTAGAAAAGTGGTATTTATCGTATACAATTTTTTAAGTGATTATTTTCTAAATAAAGTTTTAATTCTTAAGAAAAAACGTGTTTCTATAAACAAAAACGTCAGTAATGTATGTGACAATTTATTATTTTTTACTTCAATTCATTTTTGTGTAAAATTAGTTGAACGAGTACCTAACTAGATATTTTTAAAATATTTAATCATTTTTTAAACTTTCACAAGAGGATTAAATATTTCGTTGAAAGTAATCACCTAAAAAACCAGTTTATTATTTTAATAATTTGAGATTGTACGTAAAATACCTACGTATAGTTTTAAGCATCCACTTTGAGTGAAATATGGTGCACCCATAGACATAGAGAAATAATAATAATAAATAATATTGCGAAACGGGGACAGCCATTACAAATAATCATAAAATTAATCGGAAATAAATTTATGGAATTGCTTTTCTTAAATTTTGTAAAAACGAAAGTGTTTTTCCTAAAAACAAAGTTTAAAAGCTAAATATAAGTACTTAACGAAATAATTTGTAATTTTTTTGCCAGCAACACTGGCAATTTGAAAAAATGGCCGCTTCCCAGAAGAATAATTTCGAATAGCCATAATATAATTTACCGAAACAATACATACGAATTACATGATCTGCTGCAATTCTAGAATAACGTAAATTAAATAGTTAATAAATAAAAAATAGGTAAATATTAAAATTAGGAGATGTTCACGCGTATTCTAATTATGTAGGTACCTGCACGTATTTAAGCGTTGCATTATACATATTTTGTTTTGCAATACAGATGATGTATGTCACATTATAGTACTGTGCCTTATAAAGTACCTGGCCTTGAAGAGTGCCTTTTGCAATTATGTATTTTGAATTTTAATACTTAACTGTGTATAAACTATTTAAACCTGCTTTGTAATTAAGTGTAACTGGTATGATACTAAATCAACGCTAATGATAATGTTACGTTAGTACCAAACAAATTAAAATCTACAAAGTTGCCATACGTAAACATCAACACACTTCGCGTGTCTGGCCATAAATCTAACCTAAAATCCAAATACTTTTAATTACTCTGCGCCGCAACAACACCGCAAATAAGTTGGTAATCGCAAAAACCCTCGTATCTCCGCCATTTTGAAACATTTCGAAAAACTGAATCGACAAAAAAATCCATATAATTATTGAACCTGCTCATAAAATTTCACGAGAATCGGTTGAGAAATGCGTCCTGTAGAGGAGAACCAACGGACATCTGGACACACCTACGAAATCATTTTTGTCCGAGCGGAAACGGAGAAGATTCCCTCGCTCGGTCAATTATTGGGCACCAAAAATACTTGTTCTTGAACAGAAATCTATTGTAGGTAAGTTACCACCGAATGATTTTATCACAATATGGTTCGCTTTAAATAATGTGTGGGCATTATTCGATTTTTGATATGGCACAATCAGGTATGGCAAGATAAAAATAGATATAACATAATAAATAAGTATATGGAAAATAAATTTCGAAGTATAATTTTTATTAATTTATTGTTAAGACTGAATTGAATTGTAAAATAAAGCATTTAAATGCGATTTTTTTTTCGTTTTACCTTAGTTTGTATTTATTTCGAATGCAATTTCGAAAAAAAATGCAAATTTACCTAACTTGGATAACAAAACCTATCAAAAAACGATTAAAAATTATTTATGTTTTATTTTTACTTTGAAATAAAAGAATACCTATTGTAATTGATAATGAGATAAGTATCTAGAGACTTTTCTAAGGGACAAGTTTCAGTAATAAAATGTTTGCAAACCTAATGTGAAATGTAACAATATTTTTATATTTAATTTTATAAGCACAAAACTGTTTTATATGGCGAGTATTACTTTGTACTTAGTCTCTCAATTGTTTTAATATTTTGTATAAATTTTTAGACGTGCCATTCCTTATATTCAGTGCTAGGGCAGGAGTGAGTGATTTCGATATAAAATAGTCACAATATTGAGTTCTTAAAGGTTAGTTTACATCAAGGGAGCCGCAAGTTTATTGACCTCCTCTAGCGTAAAAAAATGGCAATTTTTAGTGGGAATGGGCGGCAAGATTTCAATCCTCATCTTACCTCGCCGGTGGAAAAGCACCCAATGTCGTATGGCTACGATCTTTGTTTATACCACTATAAAAGATCTATAAAAAAAAGCCGGTCAAATGCGAGTCGGACTCGCGCACCGAGGCATCCCGTATTTAACTCCGTACTTCAAAAATGTACCTTTTATTTAGGTACTTTAATTCGCATGCAATAAGGTCTATTTTGAGTTGTCTAAATTTGACACAAATTTTCAAAGATTTTTATTTATTTCTCAAAAACTGTAAATTTTGAACACTTCATTTTAATTTTCTCGCAAAATTCAAATAATTAGCTATACGTCAGGAATTTTTCAGATTTTTTGGTGGATAAACTTCGGAGATAAGGGTCATTTCAAAAGATAATTTCTAGAACAGACCATTGCGGAATAAACTTAGCATTGAGCTGATTTTCTTTCATATTTCCGATTAAAAACAAAACTACCGAAACATTTTTTGTCAAAGAATTGTCATCACTAGTTGGAAAACGGGTTTTTTACGAAAATTCTACACCTCAGCGAACTTGTCGATGAGTTGAGAAAAATGATTGCAACTGAATTCCTTAAGTAATCGAAAATCAGTCTTTTGTTATTGTTTGAAAATTGAAATTTTAACACTTCTATTATTTTAAATTAGATAATTATCTCTCTAGCTTTGGAATGGTACGTATATTAAATTGAGATCGTTGTTTTAAATCAACATGTTGAGATACCGAGACATAGGTATTAACTCCATATTAAACACTATAAAATATTTTCTTGAAATATTTAAAAAATATATTTGTCTGCTGGTCATAAACTATGATTGAAAACGTTTTTAACATACAATATCATATTCCATCAATACCATATATTTGTACTTAACGTAAGCACTTCATCGTTACTTTAATACAAAATAACTCTATCATTTACTAGTTACACATACCATCATTTGTTTGTGAAATTAAATAAAGCAAAGCATGAAATTTTACAAAGGACGCGTTTCTTTTCTTACCTTCGGCAAATCGAACGCTGACGCTCTTGGATCTAAAATCTGATGGATCTGGGTTGCTAATCCCTAAAAACGACCCCAATTGCTAATATTTCACTAAAGTGACATCCGTCATCTTGGATACAAGGTTTGCCGACGGATTTGGATTGTTCCGGCACTATAACCCGGAAAACAACTAACTATAAATAAAACTATAAAACTATAAATATCTGACTATGTATGTTTAATACAATAAATATTATGAATATGAATATGAAAACAACTCCAAGTACGATTTCAGCGCCGCCGTGGAAGCCGCAAGTTGTTATTACGTTACATTGCATCGTTGCACAGCGTTACACCGACCTGTTTACAGGCGTTTTTCAATGTGCGAACCAGACGCGGTGAGCGTTTAATGCTGGACACAAATGGTCAGTTAAACTGATCAGTATACTGACGTAAATCCAAAAGCTGACCTTGAGTTCGTATAATTTCAACTTCCGATTTCACACTCACTTACACGTATGTACAGTCACCACACGGGATTGTTGAGCCACCATAGAACCCTGTCATAATGACAACGTCAAGTCACTCGAAAGAAATTACGTCAAAATTTTCCGTCGACTTTCTGTGAGAGGGTTCTATAGTGGCTCAACAATCCCGTGTGGTGACTGTACTTGGAATTGTTTTCCGGGTTATAGTGCCGGAACAATCCAAATCCGTCGGAAAATCGTATATCCAAGGTGACAGATGTAACGTTAATGTGAAATATGGCATTGGGATTGTTTTCAGGGATTAGCAACCCAAATTCATCATTAGATTTTAGATCCAAGATGGCGGACGTCACTTTAATGTGAAATATTGTCATTGGGATCGTATTCAAGGATTAGCAACCCAAATCCATCATCAGTTTTGGATCCAAGATGGTGGATGTCACTTTAATGTGAAATATCGTTTTCAAGGATTAGCAACCCAAATCCATCGTCAGATTTTGGATCCAAGATGGCGGATGTCACTTTAATGTGAAATATTGTCATTGGGATCGTTTTCAAGGATTGGCAACCCAAATCCATCGTCAGATTTTAGATTCATGATGGCGGATGTCACTTTAATGTGAATTATCGTCATTGGGATCGTTTTCGGGGATTTCAGGCACAAGGAACTAAGGTCACTAAGGTTACTAAGGAGGTAAGGTAAGGTGGTAAGGAGCATTTCCTAAATTCCTTACCACATCTAAACACAAACCCTAGTGAATTTAGTGAAGAGTCAAGAACTCTATCAATGTGGCTTGTAGTCCACTATCACTCCAAGGTCTCTGATTTCATTAACACTTTCGAGGTATCACCGAGATTGTGATATTTGGTATTACTTTTGTTCTTTTTACGTGAGAATTTAATATGGTAGCACTTAGATGAGTTCAATGTCATTTTGTTAAGTTAACCCTACACCACTCTATGAGCTTGTCAAGGTCACCCTGCTGTAGTTCCTCGTCCGCAGCGTCCTTGACAACTCGTGTCAGTTTCAGATCGTCGGCAAACATATAGATGTTACTGTTTGTGAATATCGAGCTAATGTCGTTGATAAAGATACCAAAGAATAACGGTCCGAGGTTTGATCCCTGAGGGACGCCGGAATGAACAATAAAGGAGTCCGATTCGATACCATCAATGACAACCTTCGAGACTCTGTCTAGGAGATAAATTGACATCAATCTAACACAGAACTCGATACCCGATAGATATTTTAATTTTAATAATAGGATGTTGTATGGATGTTGTCTACATAGTTAAAATAATTAATAAGGCTGTGATTAATTCATTAATAAAGGTTAGAACGGATTTATCAACGTCTTTTAATTCATTTTTAAACATTATTATACATATAATATGCTAAAATATATAACAATCAATTGTCCCTCAGGTGTGTATAAATATACCCCGTATACAGGGTAGTTTGATACGAATCCCGTTTTTCGGAAAGTGACTCATAACAAATTAAATGGACCTGCTTGCAAGGTAATTTAAGCCAACGTATGAACCCAGATAAATACTCAACCAGGCATAATAATTTTTGTTGCAGTTCCTGCCTTTTTTAGTAGCAAAACAAAAAATCGTATCAAGCTGCCCTACCTCCCCCTTGAGACCCTCCAGGAAGCTGTGACGGCTGGGGCTAACGTATCCACGCAGGTGGCATCCCAGACCCTGTCCCACCTTCCATGGAACCACCTTCATGCCGTAGTCTCTCGAAATCCCATTGGGCTCGAGAATTACCGGAGCATTGACGGAGGCAAGAGTACAGCGTGTTTATAGTGCACACGCATTAATTCGCGATCGATCGTGATTCGCGAGCACGCGCGATACGCATGACCTAGACACGGCAGTGTGTCTGGACAAGTTCTAAGAAAATGTATGAAATATTAGCTTTATTTAGTTCTTTAATTTGGTATAACAACATACAAATTGAAATATACTAATAATGTCGTGTGGTGGTAGGTATGCAACCCTCGGTGCGTGAAACCGACTCGCACTTGACCGTTTTCTCCTGTTACATTTTCATTTCTTTTCATTATTGGTTAGACAAACCCTAATAGTGCGTGGCCCGACATAAACTCGACCGGTTTTAAGGTTGTATATTTTCCATGGAATCCGAAATGGTTGGAACTTACCCGGTTTTTTAATCTTTATCTGCAACAAAAACAAAAGCATCGCGATTTCCAGTTACGTCTCGCGCGAGCCCGCGCGGGTCGTCCAGGTGCATTTCCACTTCCACCGGCGAGGCGAGGCGAGGCGGGAGATCGCGATGCTTTTGTTTTCGTTGCAGAGTTAATAAACACTCTCTGTTTTAGTAATACGGTGCAATATTACAACAACAAATATTTCAATTCTCGTTTCGCCCATCCAGACTATTTCCACCGCAGCCGAGCAAGGGAGCGAGGGAAATTTTACTAAGCGAATTCCCTCCTCGCCTCACCTCGCCTCGCCTCGAAGGTGGAAAAGTACCACTCAGTACTCACTTTATGAATTATTTTTTACTAGATAATACTTTATTTTAAAGCATTTAACATCGAAAATATAAACTAAATATTCAGTATTAACATATAAATAAAAAAGTAAATCTGATGGCTACCAATATTCTTAATTATGGTCGATTTCGAAATTGCCTTAGGGGGGTCGTTAATACCTGCGTTTACCTCAACAGAATCACACTGCGTAGTGTTAGTTAGAGACAGTCTCTACACTGAACTGCGTCTGCTCCGAAGTTTCAATGTAGGTAATGTAACACATAATGCCGCGCGGTTTCTTTAAGCCTAACTGGCTTTAGTGATTGGCTGGGTATTATTATATATTCGTACAACAGCTTACGGAATGAGAGATTTCATTGACGGTATAAAAGAAACAGAAGGTTGAGTAACACACACAACGTCCGCAACGACCTTGAGGCCAATCGCCTGGTCTACTTGTGCGCACTTTTAAGTTCACCAGCATCTTATGATGAGCCAGGAGATCGGCTCCCAAAATAGGCTGCCTGACATCCATTAGCAATACCTACCACGGACTCCCTTCTGTAGGTACGACCTGCGAAGGTGAACTCTAGAAGCATAGCAAGCATAGTTAATACTTTGCTTGAAGACGTTCAGGACTAAGGCTGCCTTTCCATAGAAGCGGAGACGAGCGGAGCGGAGAGGAGCTGTGTAGGAATCGACCAATCACATTGGTTGTAAATGTTGTAATCCACATCTCGTCTCCGCTCCGCTTCAATGGAAACAGTCAAGCAGAGACGAGCGTTGCGGAGAGGAGCCATGTAGGAATCGACCAATCACATTGGTTGTAATCCACATCTCGTCTCCGCTCCGCTTCAATGGAAACAGTCAAGCGGAGACGACTGTATCAAATTTGTATAGTACGCCACTCGTCCCCGCTCGTCTCCGCCTCAGTGGAATCACAGTTCCGCTCCTCCCCGCTCCGCTCGTCTCCGCTTCTATGGAAAGGCAGCCTAAGGTCTTGAGTTCGGATGGATGTTTCTTCCTCTGTCGCTAAGTTTTATAAGTATATATAAATGTATATACTACCTATTTAAACTAAACCTTTGCATACAACGAAAAAGAAAGCACCCTTCAAAAGCAAATTCTTCTGTCACACCGCATGTTTTTTGAACATTCGTAGAAACATCGTAAAAGCTAGTATTTTGAATTGTAATTTATTTTTTGTTGTGAAGTAGTATTATTTTGTGAAATGCCGCAGCAAGTGGAACAAAAGACCATCGACCCTGAGGCCGAGTTCAGCAATGTCCAGCGAATTGTAAGACAACTATAACAATATTTTTGATAATTTTCACTTTGTTTCCTAGTTCCTACTGTGCTTCTAAAGCAGCGATCACATCACCCTTATCCTAACCCTTACGAGAGGGACGCCGCAATAGGTTAGATACGTAAGGAGATATCTCCATCTCATTCCAACGTATTGCGGCGTCCCTCTCGATAGCTTTAGGGTAAGGGTGATGTGATCGCTGCTTCACTACCCTGCAGGTAGTGTAATTAGACTGAAGACAAACTCGCCGTAAAATACGAGTCAAACGAGTCCAAACTTGACGGATCTACTGCCTAAATTATGGATAATGGACAATTATTGTTGAACCGACTTCAAATAAAATGAGGTTCTGCGTTTGGCCAGTGGAATGGACAGTCTCACACAAATTGATCTAGCCCCAAATTAAGCTCTAGACTTGTACTATGGGTACTATAGATAACGATAAAAATACATACAAATCATCCATGACGCAGGATAACTACCTACTTGGGCTCATCCATCACACAAAATATCTGCCGTACTATTATGGTCGTGTTTATTTATCGATGTAGATAAACCTGGATAATACACCTGTCACTTTCTCGCCATTATGTAAGTGCGAGAGGGACGTTGAAGTTTATCCACATATCCACCGCGACCATACGGGGCCAGGGTTCGAGTCCCGGACCGCTAGCTTCGTAGGCAGGGTCACTACCACGCCTGATTCACGCTGGTACAGAAAAGGAATAGGCTCGTAGGAAGCCTTGTAAGAGTCAGTGCGGCACCGCTAGCTTGGATCCTATTCCGGAATGCAAGCTGCCACCCCGAATACGGCGCTCTACGTGTCGCGCCTGCACCACTCCACATCTGTAGGTGACGTGGTTGGCTACGTTAGTCGGAAGACAGGCTACACTCTGAGGGCGTTCCAGCTGCAATCGCAGAGCTATGTGCACTTCGCTTCATTCGTGGTGCGAGTGCTGCAGCCGCTGCTGGGGACGGTCGAGTCGCCTACCTTCTGGCCGAAAGATGTCGTGTTCCGGCGGTTCCGGGGCGGCCTGCCAGCGAGCATGACTTCGAACGCTGCGATTCAACAGAGCCACGCTGTTTTGTCGCCAAAATAATTAAGATATTGTTAAGTTTATAAATATATGTATTCTCAGTAAGGTCTATCTATGGGCCTAGTACCTAGCCCGAAAATAAATTAAGAGGATTGTGAGGTGACGGCTTTCCATACAAACGGAGATAACGTTTTCCACCCCCTAAATGTTAACCGATTTCGACCAATTTTTGATACGGTGTCAGTCGGAACAAAAACTATGTCCGTATGTTTCGTTTTTTTTCAATATTATTAATAAATTTCGATTTATTCCCGTTTTATTGTTTTCATACAAAAGTAATTTCGGCCATAATCTCTTTATAACTAATGAATATTTAAAAAAACGAAACGTACGGACATAGTTTTTGTTCCGACTGACCACATATCAAAAATTGGTCGAATTCGGTTAACGTTTAGGGGGTGGAAAACGTTATCGCCGTTTGTATGAAAAGGCTGGATTTATCAGCTAGTTCACAGTCCTTTTAATATGAATTTGAATTTGACTACCAACTGGCATCTGGGCTAACCGTATAATGCGTTGTCGTTTCACAGTTCAAGAAGCTGGCGCCGATGTGCAGCGTCGAGAAGCGCGCGGCCGGCATCCCGCAGCTGGCGCCGCAGCAGAAACAGCTGGACATCCTGGCCAACGAGCTCAAGGAGACGCTTTTATGCATTAACGTAAGTATTAGGGTGTTTCATTTTCCAAACATTGTTTTTTCTAATGACTTCGCTCGAATCCTTGGTCCTACTTACCTAAAATACCTTTGTTCAAAATTTAAATCAAATCGGTTAGTACTTAGAGGTAGCACATTTTGACAACTATTTTAAATCCGTTTTCATATTTATGCAATTCACGGAAACCTTAACATACCGAAAAACCGAGCATGATGGTCGAAAGCATTAGTGTTTAACATAAGTCGACAGAAAAATGAGTTATTGTTTGTTGTTTTAAAAAAAACAGTCAACATTGAAAATTTGCTATCGTCGAAGTGGTCATTTTGTGCAACCTGTAAATATTGTCCAATTACCTTTAAATTTGACATTGAATTTTTTTCGTTGTATAGACTCGGGGCGTAAGCAGTCTGCAAAAAATATGACATTTATTTTTTTCCATACAAATATGAAACACCCTAGTTAAGTATAAACCTTTGGATTTCCTTCAGACAGGTCGAGACCTAGAGAAAAGTGAAGCTGTAGGAACTTTAGCAGCTCTAGGATTGCACTTAAGATTGTATGAAAGCTTGTGGGGTTAACTGACTGTAGGTAGAGCGGGTTTCTAGTTGGCACTCGATAAACTCAACAACCTCGTGTCTTCTAAACTTTACTCAATACTCGACTTGAAATGAATTTTAAAAAATAAAACCCGACTGCTTTAAAAAATTCTACTTATTAATCGAGGAACATTTTGCATGTAGGTACATATATGACATGGGGGTTTACGGAGGCGAAAATTCGATCTAACTAGGTCTCATATCATATCTGGAAAATTCGTTCTCCCCGTATTTTTCCGCAAAAAGATTTCCCGCGCAATATGGTCCGTAATTTCGGGGCGGCTGCCGCCGTCTGAATAGACTGATGGTTAGAGCGTTGGTCTACTATAAGCAAAGACTGCGGGTTCGAACTATGGATCGTTTTTTTTTTGTTTTTGTATAGAAAATCGATGAAAATTCGGTTTCGACCCGAGCGTCGCTCGATCTCTCAGGTAGTTAGGTACGATGAAGCTAAAAACGAGCCCTATACCTAATCTAAAGAATATATCTTAAATGTTGGAAAAGGTATCGCAGGCGGGGACGAAGTAATAAAGAATATTACATACATACATAGATCAATTTCAATTTCAATTTCAATAATTTATTGCATATCACATTACATTTCAAGGTGGAATAAACAGAAATAGGCATACATGTGACACCCGGCTAGGGCACAGCAACACGAGAGGGCTAGCTATATTTATATGATAACTAATCTACGTCTAGGTACTTATACTAAAAATATTATTATCATATACATCTTGAATGATTCGTTATTATTATTAACGTTACAGTTAGCGAAGAAGGGCCAGCACGCCCTGCGCGACAACGCGACCAAGGTCGGCATGTGCAAGTCCATCGTGCAGTACGAAGAGCAGGAGTCGAAGCTGCGGGATGAGCGCGCTCAGCTCGCGGAGCTGAACTGCCTCAACTACCTTTCCACCAAGCGGGTGGCTGAATTGATGCACGATCTGCCTACGGAGTCAGACGTGAGTTGGATCTAGTTTTCACAAGCTTTTATAACTAGTGTCAGTCAGTTCAGGCAAATATTTAAGTTTATTATGCTCAGCATTTATGTTTAAAATATCAAAATATCTCAATAGGTTGAAGACACAGTTAGGTACATACTCGTAGCTATCGATATCACGTCAGCACTATTCTAATTCAAATTATTTATTTACTTTCATTAACATCCAGGTAAAGTTTTTATTACGTGTATCATTAATGGATAGAAACAAATTTAAGTCATACAAATTTTCAAACCCTTTTCACCCTGCTAGGGGTAGATTTTCCAAAAACGTCAAAATTCATATTTTATATTTAGTAGTCTAGAAACCAATTTCCATGTACGGTATCTAACTTAAACAAAAAGTAACCAAATTGTCTTATCTCCTCCCCCATTTCACCCACTTAGGGGTAGTTTTTCCGAAATCGCCGAAAGTTTTTTTTTAATTTGTTAACTAGCCTATACCAATTTCCACGTTTCTAATTAAAAAAAAAAAACAACTCCCATACAATCTTTAACCCCCATTTCACCCCCTCAGGGGTAGTTTTAATTGTAACGTGCTCAGGAGTTGGAGATGATCGAGAACGCCGCGAACCGCCTGCGCCGGATGGAGAACCGCCTCGACCTGGCCACCAAGAGGTTCTGCGTCGTCAACGCGGACAACATGGTCGTGAGGAGTGAAATCCACAGACTTATGGTCGAGAGGTTCGTCTGTGCTGTTTGATTATTATAGTTAGCGGCAATGGAGGAGGATGGGGAGAAAAACGGGTTCGATTTCCGGTAAAAGCATATATTTATCCCTTAAAGGGATAAGTTCGCTTTTCTACATTATTTTAATTTCTTTTCTGTGTACAGTCAAGGTCATAAATATTTATACACACCTAACTCATCAATTAGTACTGCTATGCTAACGGTACATTCCGTTCCTATTCTGATTGCGGCCGGGTAAAATATTTATTGTTGCCTAGTACCCATAGTACTAGACATAGTAGAAGACTAGAGCGTAGTTTGGAACTAATCAATTTGTGTAAGATTGTCCCTGATATTTACTATAATATTTACATAATAGAAGCACCAAATACACTGTGGAGATCAAGAGCCAAGGCCAGTAGGGTTGAAAAAAAAATATTAATTAATTAATTCTTCTAAAATGCCGTTTCAGGAATGGTTTCAACGTCCAATGGAACCGTACCATCGGCAAACTGGTGAAAGGCAAGGAATACCTGATGGACATCTTCGAGATCGCGGCCATCGCGTTCGGAGACAGAGACGAATGCTGCCGGATGCTCGAGGCCCTCAAGTGGAAAGGGCTGTTCCAACTCAACAGGGATATCTCTGTAAGGGCCAGGCCCCTTAGCATGCATGCAAGAGATAAAATTTGACAGGTGCTAGGGAAATGAATACATACTCGTATATTCCATATTCTAACGTACTAAGGCTTAAGGTTAAAATAAAAGTGTCCCGTCTTGATAAAATCGATTTAAAAATGAAAAATCGCTATATAATAATAAAAGGTAATAAAAGCCAGGACGAGATACTTATTTAAAACCTTAAGCGTTAAGTCTTATGTTAGAATATGGAATAGATGTATTCATTTCCCTAGCACCTGTCAAATTTTATCTCGTGCTTGCATGTCAAGCCCGCTGGACGGCCCGCACAATTTGTCTGTTTTTGTCGCTCGGATATCCCTTTCTAAATAGTTTGTAACGATAAAGACGCTCTGAGCGACAAGCGAGATAGAGATAATACAAGAGCTGCTAGCTGCCCTGAGGCCCTAGCCAAGATCCATTAGTTACCTACCTACGCTAACTTAGCGATTTTCGAAAATCGATAAAATGTATGGAATTGACATATGCGGCTGACGCTATAGATCGTTAGCTTACGTCAATCCTATATATTTGTGTTGATTTTGAAAACGTTATGTTAGCGTTATGCATCTTGGCTTGGGCCACTTTGCGCGGCCGGCTGAGCGGCGAGCGAACTTTCTTATACATTGCATGCAGCGTCAATTAACCGCTGCGCGGTGAGCGTTGCGACCGAGCAATGCACAGAATTCGCTCGCCGCCATCGCCGCCGCTCAAAGTCGTGGCCAGCGGGTCTAAATATGATCATGTCTATCGCGTGGATATATGTGGATAAAAACATCTGTCACTTTGAGTTTCTGACTAGTATGTAAGTGCGAAAGTTACGAATGCTTTATCCACAGCGATAAACGCGACCATAATAGTCCCGCAGGCATTTAAGAGCCACATTAAACTGAAGCTTTAGAATGGGAAATTATTCTATAGTTATTATAGCATTTTCCCGTAAATTCGTCACTAAAAAAACTATCGTTACATATCTCTCCTGAACTATATTTTTTTTCGGATGAAAAGTAGATATCTCCTTACCTTGCTTGCTTATCTATTTATTTGAGATCCGTTCAGCCGCTTTGTGTAAACAGGTAACACACAAACAAACAGAATCGAATTTATCCGATCGAATCGAATTCGAATTTATCCTACTTCATTAAGTAGGATAAATTCGAGTTCGATTCGAAAAAACGATATTGTCATTACAATATCGTTTTTTTTGCTGTGCAGTTCAGTATTTTTAAAGTTCTGTTTTTTTTTTGCAAAGCGTTTAAAATATCCAAGTTTATTTAGTGGTATTTTGTCTACAGGAAATGCAGTCGTACGAGTCCGAGTTGAATCATCTGGGGAAGCTGGAGGAGTTCCTCCGGGTGAAGGGCTCCCGCAGGATCTGCGAGGCGGACGAGAAGGAGGAGGTGAAGAGGCAGGACGAGATCCAGCGCTGCGAGCAGGAGATCGCGTACCACGACGCCCTGCTGGACGCCATCTTTGTAAGTTTCTTCAACACCAACTTGGGTCATACACAGAGTTAGGTTCAAAATTGTCCCTTCTGTTCCTAAAAGTTAACGACGTGGGAGTTGTTAACTCATATAACTTCGATACAGGCCAAAACTACACCAGACTATATATATATATATATATATATATATATATATATATATAACCCGAAAAATTTGGCTTCAAAGTCCTTAACTTTCTGGAACAGGAGAGACAACTTTTGTTACTGTGACTGTGTATGACCCACTTAGGTAGGACCTTGTGCTACTGGATCGCTACCACCATCATATCCTTTGGGGCTGTTCATTTATTACGTAAGACGATTTGGGGGGGAGGGGGTCTGAACAAGTCTTATTTTTCCTTACATGGGGGTAGGAGGGGGTCTAGATTGTTCTTACGTAAGTTCACAAGAGCAAGCAAAAATTAAACCGTTTTTATATTTTTGCTACTTTTTCTTTGCAACTTTGGTAGATACTGATCTTACGTAAGATTAAAAAGGGGGGAGGGAGTTCATCCAAGTCTTATTTTCAGGGATTCAAAAAATGGTTAAAATAAAATTGCCTTACATAATAAAATAAATGAACAGCCCCTTTAACAAATTTGCCACCGCCCAACCTAAAATGCAAGTAATTTTGACACACCCAGGTGCGTCGCCGGCTCCAAATGGACGCGGATGTTGTAGTTGTACACTAGTTGACAGATTATTTGTCAAACAAATCCGTTTGAGATTTGACAAATCTGTTGAGAGCCAACGTAAAATTTTATAAACAAATTTGTTTTTCAACAGGCGGCTATATTATTCGCACAGGCGGCGGTTGGTCTATAATTGCTGGTGAACTATAGACTAGCATAGAATAGAGTGGAGATATTCTCCATCATATTCCTGCGAGCTGGCAACGCATTCGCGGTCGCAGGATTACCGTCATGTCTTGAGATTGCAAATCACTAACTTTGACAAGTATAAATTGTCAGTTTTCTATGAATTAACATATACTAAACAAGTGTTCGACGGTTGTTTAAGTTTTTGTAATTACCCTGTTTAATATGTTACAGCAATACGCGGGCAGTGATCGCGCAAGCGCGCTCGTGAGCAACTTCAAAGTGATCGAGATAATGAATTTCTCGTGCTTCCTGCTGCTCTGTGAGGTGCTCCAGGAGTCCATCATCCTGCGCAGGCAGCTGGACAAGATACGCCAGGTCATCCGTGAGTGCCGCTGTTTGATCATCCCTGTCAGGTAAATATATTCCAAGGAGGCCGGGCCTTAGGCTGCCTTTCCATAGAAGTGGAGACATTGGTTGTAATCCACATCTCGTCTCCGCTTGACTGTTTCCATTGAAGCGGAGCGGAGACGTCCTGTCCTGATTTGTTATTTGTTTGTACAGTGGACCAGCGCGACCTAAACGAGGCCCGCGAAGAGCAACAGGACAAACGTATCGCGCAAGAAAAAATAAAACTGGAGGAGCAAATGGCCAAGACGCAGTTCAAACGAGACCAAAACATCGCTGCCGAGAACACCATCCAAAAGGTTCTGAAGGGCATCGATGACCTTCAAAAGTGAGTTGGCTTTCACTTGTTTATACCTCGACTGCTTCAGGCGATGAACGCACGGGAGCGGTGCGGTGCCAACCGCCATTTGTATGACGATGCAGGCGGATCACTACATCGTCATACAAATTTTCAATCCGCTCGACCGCGCTCCGTGAGTTCTTCGCCTTAAGGAGGATCCCTAGAGCCGAAGCCAGGCATTTCGGACAAAGAGCCAAATTTCCAGACATCTCCGGATAATTTCGGTTTTTAGTGAACGTACTTGTATTCGTCCGGATCGCTTTCACCATCTCACACTGGATGGCAAGGTCAAGTAGCACTATAACAAGCATTGTTAGATTTGTTGTATTCCAGTGTGGAAAGACAGTAAGTATAGACATTTTACTTACTGTCTTTCCGCATAGAGGTAACCCATTTTAGTCGTCTGCATTGGCAATGTATTTGAAGAAGAAAGAAAGAAATACGTTTATTTTGCAAACAATTGAACCAACTTAAAGCTACTTATAAATTAGAATTGGATACAATTACATGCAAAAATGGATACGCATGCGAGCGCCGCAACGACGCTGCTCTTTCGTAGATCCAAGGGAACGCGTGAGCGAGAGAATTTAGATTTATGGGTCATTCTCACGAGCGTTTCAGCCGCCGTCACAACACCTCGCATTATTGACGGCTTCGGGCTTCCCTGTAGATTCGAATGTCCTTTGCGGCTATTCTGTAGAATACAGCTTAGAGCCGCCGCTTACAATTCTTATTAATAGCTTTTCCTTAGAAAATCGTCAATTTTGTAGCCACGTCTGTGACGGACGGTTGAAACAATATGAGAATTACCCTTATAGTAGGTACTCATGGCATTGATCTGTTCAAAATAGTATTGAAATTATACAATTTACAGTAATTTATTGCAGGCTTGAAATTGTTAATGTCTACAGCCCCGGTGGGCTGCTGGGACGGGACAGGTGGCCCGTCTGATAATATTGTATGCCTTTTCTAATCTATAAAATTACGCTTCTTCACATTCACGCAATTGAGCTAGGTATTTCCTGCAGGATAGCTCGTTGTGACATCACACCGTTGCTCTCACTCCTGGGAAATCACAAGGAAGTGACCAAGTGGAACGTGTCTAAGTTCCTGAGGATCCTGGAAGCCGAGGCCAAGAGTCTGATCGAAGTATGCTACGGGGCCGTGAAGGTACATAGCATTTATAAAAAAGTGGAAGTGGAGTGGAAAGTGGAAGAACAATAACTCAACCTAACAGATTAGTACAGACCCTGAATTAGATAACCAAACAAATACCTACACAAGTAATAATTACATATTTCCATACAACGATTACAATTATTTGTTACATTTAAAATATATTGTAAATGCATAACGCAAAAAGGTATAGGTATATACCTTTTTGCGTCCAAGACTTCACTTGTACCTAAGCAGTTTTTTTCGAAAGTATCACTGTGTTTGAGAACCGAACCTCGCCCCTATTGTCTTCTAACTACACTTAGTTCGTCTTTTGCGTGCGTATACCAAAATTTGATAATTAATACATTTTGGGTCGGTGTTGTGACTCTCGCGCATCGGGGGCGGTCTATATGGGAGAGGGGGGCAGGACGGGGGGCGGGCAAGACGGAGTAGCGGCTTTTTACGGCGAAACAACCGACCAATCCGGATCCCGCTAGTGCATGACGACGCGCCGCCGTGATGCCAACGAGTTAGCACAGTGACTGGCTAGACGAACGATGTGATGTGTTTGTTATTTAATTGCAAAAAATTGGTTTTTGTTATATTCCTTCTCATTTTTTTCATTTCACTTGTTTCGTGTTCGTTATCACCATTACGGTGTAAAGTTATTCCCATGTGCCAACAGTCACGCCAACAAGTAATGTTTTTTTTACAATTTGAATAATTTCGTTAGGCACGCCCCAGACCCCATCCATACCCCATCTTGCCCCCAGATGGGGTATGGATAGGGTCGAATATGAAGACGAAGAAACTGCCTTCAAATGTGAAATTTGCCAGTACCTAATCATAATGTTGACGGCTTTTCACCTACCTATTGCTACTTGTAAAATTTCTCTGCACATGTATCCTGCAAGCAATGCTGGCTGGGAAATGTGATGGATGCTGCGAGGAAATACTAACACTGGACTTAAAGCCGTATTAATAAACTCATCTCAACTGTGATCCCCTTCTCAAGATACGTCAAAGTAAACGTCAATCCATAGAAAACTGTCATTTTTAACGCATCTTGTGACGGGGATCAGAGTTGAGATGAGTTTATTAGTACGGCCCAATACGGCTCTTACTTAGTCCTCCCTCAGGGTTGGCAAAGAAACTTCAGTCTTGAGACTGTGCTCGTACGGTCTAAATGACATCAGGGATGCATTTCGATAACGTAACGATTTCCGCAAATCGACTGATCGTTACTTGCGTACATTTTGACAGTTTTCGAAAAGCGCTAAAGTTAGCTTTATGCATCTTGGCTAGGCACCCACTTATCACGTGGTCTGCTTTGCCTTGGCTATGCCATTGAAAAGACAGCAAGTGGTCATACTCGGCGCCCTCGGCGGTACCTAACCCGTTTTGTTTCTGGCACCAGCCGCCGGCGCCGACCCCCAAGGGAAGGAAAGGGCCTGTTGTGGCGGCGGTGAAGCTGGTGGCGGACCCCTACGTGGAGCAGCTGGTCCCCAACCGGCTCGATAAGCTCGTGCCCTACCTGCCCTGCGCTTAGTAAGTCCTATCAAAAACATCGTCATCATCAGCTAGCCATACTGTAAATGTGGCGAGAATTAGGCACAGATTTGCCTGCCGGATGCCTGTCCTGTGCCTATTTCTCGCCATACATTAGCCCTCATCCACTCACTGGAAGGTAAAGGTACAGAATAAATATAGCTAAAGCAGTAAAGAAACTACGAACACTACGGAGATATTATACAAAATTTATTTTTGAAATTAATCAAAGTAACATTTTACGTATGCTCTCTGACGCTGGAGGCGCTGCCCGTAGTTGGTTGTCTTCTACTTATCACGTGTTGTTTACGCTACACGCTAGATGTCGCTAGTGTCGCTGCAGGCATATCAAAGATTGCAAATGTCTAACGGCCGCACTCAGAGACGTCAATCAAGTTTTAAGTTTCGTTAAAGTAGCTGCAATAGAATAAGACGCAGCAACTTTAATGAAACTTAAAACTTAATTGACGTCTCTGAGTGCGGCAGTATGCCTCGCTGCCCACTTAGATCCTGTGTGCGTTTGTCTTGTCTATGCCGAAAAAAAAAAAATTTCCTCAGCTGCGTGGAAGACTACATGATGAACCTGGTATTCGAGACGCCGGCCGTCAGGGCCGACCGAGAATACGTCGAGAACGTATTCCACCTGGAAGATATCAACACCAAGTTTGGCATTTACACACTCACCATTCCTGCGTAAGTATGCAGGAAGCTGGTAGCGAGATAGATTCACTCGCGTTTATTTCGCGAGCATTCTCTATTGTGAATCTACCTTAAATACCCCTTCTATACGATCGGGCGGTTGGGCAAACCGAGAGGGACGCAGCTATCTGTAGGAACGAGATGTAAATATTACTATCTCATTCTAACAGATAGCTGCGTCCCTCTCGGTTGGCCCAACCGTCCGATCGTGTGTTAGTTGTGTAATAGCCTTATCAACATCCTTCTAATATTATAAATGTGAAAGTTTGTAATGATGTTTGGATGTTCGTGTTTCAATCACGTCTAAAGGGCTGAACGGATTTGGATGAAGTATGGCATTCAGATAGTCTTGATCCTGGATTGACACATAGAATACTTTTATTTCGGAAAATTTTATAGTCCCCAACGGAAAAGCAATAAACGACTTCTACGCTACGAAAATAGTTGAATATAAACTTGGAAAATATAAAACAAGTGTGTAATAACATTGTTGGATAGCAGGCGCTTAATTTGCGAAATAATTTCAGAAAAAATTGCGAAAGGATTTTGAAATAAAATGCAACAGCTTAACGTGCGTGTAGCTTCTATTAGCGACCGTTATCTTATAAAATTCGAGGATAGGGGTATGTGAGGAACATTAGTGTGACGTAGCATATGACGATATGTGGATGTTTCGCGTAGGCTGCTTACAGATGTCGCTAGGAGTCTGAACATGCCCCCGGCCTTGAAAGCATTGACTTTCAAAAATTTTGAATGGCGTAATTAATTATTCTGGCTGATCAACGGGCAGATTTTGGTGAATGCGCGCCTCACGATTCCGGATGCGGTTTTAATATCTGCAACCCTCGATACGCCGTCCTTTCCGGGAATAGTTTTGACAACCCGCCCTAGGTGCCACTTCAAAGGAGGGAGGTTGTCGTCCTTTATGACTACGAGGGAGTCCGGTTGCAGATCTTCGGTGCTGGTCCTCCATTTAGACCGCTCCTGTAGTTCGGAGATGTACTCCTTGGCCCAACGCTCCCAAAAATGTTGGCGTATCTTTTCCACCATCTGGTACCGGTCGAGTCGATGCGAGGTGACGTCTCGGAGGTCTTCACTAGCGGGTGACGTTAAGGATCGGCCAACCAAGAAGTGTGCGGGGCTCAGTGGAGTATAATCCTGCGGATCCGAAGACATGGGGGACAAGGGACGTGAATTTAGGACAGCCTCAATTTGCGTTAACACAGTACTAAATTCCTCAAAGGTGAGGTGAGCATTACCTACCACGCGACGTAGGTGGTGCTTACATGATTTTACCCCAGCCTCCCACAAACCACCAAAATGAGCCGCATAAGGTACAATAAACCTAAACTTAATTTGTTGACTGGTTGCGTAATCAACAATCTCCGTACTGCATCTAGATAAAAAGCTGCCGAAATCGTTCATTAGACCCACAAAGTTTCTGCCGTTGTCCGAGAAGATCTCTGAAGGCTTGCCGCGACGCGACATAAATCGTTTAAGGGCTAGGAGGTATGCGTCAGTGGTGAGATCGCTCACGAGCTCCAGGTGGATAGCTCGCGTCACAAAGCAGACAAACAAACAAATATAGGCCTTAACCGTTTGCGCGCCTCTGCCTTTGCGGTTCAATATAAGAATTGGCCCAGCGTAATCAACTCCACATTTAAGAAAAGGGTAAGTAGGAGTTATCCTTTCAGCGGGAAGGTTACCCATTAGCGGCGCGAGGGTTTTCCCTCTTAATCGTTTACACACAACACAATCATGCACCACTTTACGTGCAAGGTTTCTACCGCCGATTGGCCACCACATGTTGTGCAAGTTAAATAATAGTGTCTGAGGCGGAGCGTGTAACAGTTTATTGTGTTCGCTGCGAAATAATAATATTGTAAAATTATGTTTGCTGGTGATCAAAATTGGGTGTTTTTTCTCAAATGAAAAGTGTGGAGAATTCTTAATACGACCACCAACACGAACTATTTTATCGTCGCCCATAAATAAACTTAATTTACTTAAATTGTGTTTAGATTTTAACGACTGTTTATTAGCCAACAACTTATATACATCTGAAAAGGATTCCAGTTGCGACAGTCTGGCTAATAATGTTATTGATTCCCTAAGCTCTTCTACGCTGATACTGCCCGTACGCTTATTGGTTTTATTGCGTGAATTATAAATAAATCGTAACATGTACGCAGTGGCATGTATCATGCGAGAAAACTGAGAGAACCTTTTGAAAGGAAACAAAGTTTCGTCAATTGTCGAAGTAAGCGCAAAATTCACATTGGGTTTAACCTCTGGCAAAGTATGCACGTCACTATTACTAGGAACCTGGGATAAACTTGCGCAATCAAATTCACTATTATGTAAAAAACTCGGCCCCGTCCACCAGATACTCGAATCAACCAAATTCTCCAAGTCGACGCCGCGCGATACTAAGTCAGCGGGGTTTTGTTTTCCGCTAACATGTCGCCATGGAAGGTCTTTGGTTAGTTCGTGTATCTCGGCTACACGATTTTGCACAAAAGTTTTAAGCATATTGGGAGGCATGCGTAACCATCCCAATACGATCGTCGAGTCCGTCCAAAATACAATGTCGTTAAACTGACAGTGCAAACTTTTAACAACCTTGTCGTACAACCTAGCTCCTAAAAGTGCTCCCATCAATTCCAAACGTGGAATACTTAAGGGTTTTAAAGGTGCAACTTTCCCTTTGGAACATAACAGGCGTACTGATATTTGGAGGTCATCGTTTACCGTGCGAATATAAATGCAAGTGCCGTAAGCCTCCTGAGAAGCATCGACAAATATATGTAGTTCTATGCATGCATAGTTACTACTAGTGCCCATTACGTAACGCGGTATACGAATGGTATTTAAAACAGCTGATAGTGACTTTGCAAACTGGTTCCAAGAGCGCGTGACGTCACAGGGAACTTCGTCGTCCCAGTTTAATTTTATTAACCACAGACGTTGTAATAAAACCTTTGCCAGCATTATCGTTGGACTCAGTAAACCTAGAGGGTCGAAAATTAGTGACACATGAGACAAGATGGTGCGTTTAGTGATCTTGTCATTATTAAGGAAATCAACTTGCGAGTAAAAGTTAAATATATCATCATTATTGTTCCATCCTATACCTAATGTTTTAGAGCTGCAGTTGTTGTCGAGCGTCAGTTGTTTTTGTGCGTCAAGCGAGTCGCCCGTGTTGGAACCTAATGATGACTCATTAAAATTGAATATCCACTTTCTTAGCGGAAAACAACCTAACTGCAGGGTTTGTGCGGTCTCTTTGCAAACGCGTAATAGTTCTTGCCTATCATCTGACCCAGTGATCATATCATCGACGTAAAAATCTTCCATAATGATTCGTTGGACATCAGGATCAGTACATTCAGTGGCTAACTGTTTTAGGCACCGTACGCTTAAAAACGGCGCGGACGCGGTTCCGTATGTGACAGTGTTTAGCCGGTACACGCTGAGTGGCAGAGCGGGGCTATCGCGCCAGATAATTAATTGAAGGTCACGTTGCTGGTCCGTGACTAAACACTGCCGATACATCTTCTCGACGTCGGCGCAGGCTACGAACCGGTGCTGCCTGAAACGTAACAAAATCGAGAAGAGGTCGCCTTGTATCGCTGGACCTACCATTTGAAGGTCGTTTAATGACTTGCCCGAGGTGGATGCGGCACTGGCGTCATAAACGACACGTAATTTAGTGGTGGTGCTATGTTCGCGAAAGACACCGTGATGTGGCAAGAAATAGTGTGGTGAACCGTAAGATGGAATTTTGGTCATGTGTCCCAAATCTTCATATTCATGAATGAAGTCGCTGTACATTTTTTTATAGCTTTCTGAACGCTCTAATCGTTTTTCAAGCGTCAGAAAACGACGTTCTGCTTGACAATAGGTATCTCCCAACAGTTCGGGTGAGTGTTTTAATGGCAGACTAACGCAGAACCTTCCCTCGCTATTGCGCGTAGTAGTGCGAACAAAGTGTTCCTCGCAAGCCTTCTCTTCGTCTGTAAACACGTCCCGAACCGCGGGCAACTCCTCAATCTCCCAAAACTGTCGTAACAACGTGTCAATAGATTGCGTGAAATTACACTGGATGTGACCGTCAATGCGTGCGTTTATATTAACAGGACCCGAAATTATCCAGCCTAATTTTGTATTTAATAAGTAAGGTCCGTTACGTAACCTTATCTTACCCTGAGTAAGTAGATCCCAAAACTTGTCGGCGCCTATTAAGATGTCGATGTTTTGGAAATCTAGAAAATGCGGATCGGCCAATTGTACATTATCTGGAATACAGAAATTTGCGCGATTTTCATGTACAATTGGCATAGTAGAAGTTATTTGCGGTAAAACAAAACAATTTAATTTGGTGGTGTAGGTGTTAATGCGAGATTTAATCGTTACATTACAGGTTTGCGTGCACTGTGTAACTGAGTTACCTACTCCGCGAATTTCGTGAGTGGACTGTATCAATGGCGTGTCTAATAATTCGGTTAATGATTTTGTAATGAAACATCTTTGACTGCCATTGTCGAGTAATACGCGAGCGGTGTGACAAGTATCATTTTTATCAGCAACATCAACGAGGGCAGTCGACAATAAGACCGGTTTAAATGAGTATCGCTGTGCCTGTGCGGATTGCATAGCAATCTGGGTATGGGCATTGAACGACATAGCAGCGGAGGACGTCGCGGGGACGGGAGGTCCGGCGGGGGCGGAACTGGAATAGTTGTCGCTAGGAGGATGAATTAGCGAATTGTGCTTCTTATTGCACCTTCGGCACGGCCCGAACACACATGTCTCAACTGTATGACCCGCGCGCAAGCAATTCTCGCACAGATTGTTATCTTTAACTATTTTTAATTTAGACTCGTAATCAATCTCAAGAAACTTGACACAGGAGTAAAGTGGATGATTCATTTTGCACATCGAACACATAAACTTCGGTACAGCGTGTGATTTTTGCGGTTTATTGGTGGAAACGTTACAGTGCACTTTGTGATTGAATTTAGAAGTGGGTTGTTTTTTGTTAACTTCGTGTGTATCGCGCGTAGTGTGTGACGCCTGTAATGTTTCTAACATGTCCGCTCGGCTCTTTAAGAACTGCATCAGATCATCCAATTTAAGCCTGATTTGAGAATCGTGACAAGTAAAACTTCCTTTAAACTGTTCCCACTCACGTTCAGTAGTCTTATCAAGCTTCGAGACGATAATAAAAATAATTAAAGTGTCCCAAGACGACGTGGGTTCACCTAAAACCTTTAAGGCGCGTAGATTCTTATGTGTAGTGTCAATTAACTTTCTAATAAACATATGCGATTCCTTAATGAGTGGTTCCATCGAGAATAATGCCTTGACGTGATTGTGAACTAGCAGTCGGTTGTTGTTGTAACGATTAAGAAGAAGCTCCCAAGCTACTGCGTAGTTGCTCGCTGTAAGTTCGAGCGAGTCTATCACTAGTACAGCACTATCTTTTAGCGAAGACTTTAGGTAGTGGAACTTTTGAACGTCACAAAGGTCTGTGGAATTGTGAACTAGTGATAGGAAAGTGTCCCTAAACTCGAGCCAATTTTCATATGAACCGTCAAAGGTAGGCATAGGTATAGTCGGCAATTTAATTGATTTTAATTTGCTATGTGGACTCGTGGAACTCTGAGCTGTCTCATCACTGTTAAGCATAGTCTCGGCCAAAGCAAGTGCACCGTAGTAACCGTCTTCAAACAGCTCTCGTTGCGTCAGCTGATCTTCGAGGTTGGAATCGATCACATTCGATTCGATTTGACTTTGAATATCGTTAAATTCGGTGTACAAGCTTGCGGCACCCTGAACACGTAATTTTAAGTCTATGCGGCATTGAGCGTTTAAATTAGGATCTTCACTACAATTATTTAAGTAGCTTGTGAACTTTGTTAGCCTAGACTTAAGAATTCCGCGCTTTCTAACCAGATCGCGTAGTAACGGCTCATTATCTTCGACACAAATGGATCGGTAAGGAGATTTATCGCGTGGTTTTTCTAATGGCATTTTGGTAGTCAGTAAAAGGTGGGGTACTCACGTATGAACCTGGTAGCGGCTGTGAACGGAACACACTGGATAACTGATTGCGGTAAATCACTGAAATTAAAATAAGTACGGTGTTAAGCAAACGAAGACTAGGATTTTGGAGCAGGAAGGCTGGCCGTCCGTACCGAGACTTGTGCGTATACTCTCGAGCTGAGACGTCCAGGTCTTCTCCGAGATCCGTACTCCCAAATTAGCGTGTCCTTGGGTGTCTTCAGAGAGCAGCAACCGCGCCCATCAGCCAACACGTAAAGCGAATGCGAGCTTTTTCTTATATCCAAAGGTACTGATTTTTGTAGAGATTGGCGAAGAAGGACCAATATGTTGGATAGCAGGCGCTTAATTTGCGAAATAATTTCAGAAAAAATTGCGAAAGGATTTTGAAATAAAATGCAACAGCTTAACGTGCGTGTAGCTTCTATTAGCGACCGTTATCTTATAAAATTCGAGGATAGGGGTATGTGAGGAACATTAGTGTGACGTAGCATATGACGATATGTGGATGTTTCGCGTAGGCTGCTTACAGATGTCGCTAGGAGTCTGAACAAACATGAACACCTTTTTTTGCAGAAAACGTCATCCTTACAGAGGACCGAAGAAAGACTAGCTCGTTGTACCTAGCTTCTGTATTGTAGTATCTTAATCATCAGTCATTCTGCCACTCTCGTATGTTTTGCAACCTAACGACATAATTGTACTTCAAGTACCTACTATAAAATAATAAAAAGAAAAGCGTTTAAAAGAGCCTTTGAAGTTGCGTTAAGTCGACTTATTAAATATGGCGCGTTGGTATTATATCTGCCTTGGGTATACACAGTGACAAAAACTAAATATCCTAATAATGTTATAAATGCGAACGTTTGTGTGTGTGTGTTAGTTTGTTACTCTTTCACGCTGCAACGGCTTGACGGATTTGGATGAAATTTGGAATGGATATAGCTTATACCCTGGATTTACTCAAAGGATACTTTTTATCCCACTAAATTTGGTAGTTCCCAAGGAAAAACCGATAAACGACTTCTACGCGAACGGAGTCGCGGGCAAAAGTTAGTTTATAAATAAATATAATAACTTAATCTTTGATTGGTACAAGAACTTAAGGCAGAAACCAAACCCTTCTTTGAAAAATAAAGTTCGGAGTTACGTTACCACGAAGCACTCATTTCGAACGTTCGGATGCACTATCCCTTTCACTCGTCAATAGGGAATATGCATGATTTTTTTTGCTTTATTAAAAAGTCATTCATGTAACAAACAGTAGAGAAAAAGTATTTTTCGAATAACTATAAAAATAACCAAGATATAGGCCATTAAAGATTTGTTTCTAACTCTTTCTAGCAAAACAGAATTTAACATGGAGTTTATATGGCCGTGGTGCCCGCTGACGTCACAGAGTACATATCTCTGCCTAATTAGTAGTTTTAAATGCTTTTATTAAGTATACGTATTTTTTGGCCGATTTTAATTTCACTTTTTGCCATCTCTAATTCGGTATTTTCATATTTTGTTTAGAAATACGATTAAAAAATTTCATGCATATTCCCAATTCTGATATCGTGAGCAAGGGAAGGAGCTAACGTAACATTGAACTTCAATATATAAAGTAGCCCTCCTGGGCAGATTATTAAATCACCTCAATACCAAAACGCACCTTTAGTATGAAAGGGACCTAATACAAAATGTTAAGATTTCTACTTCGAGTCATAAAATTATTGTTATAGAGACCTAAGTCAAAATCTAAACATTTTGGATTAGGTCACTTTCATTCTGAAGGCGCGAAAAGGTCATGATTTAAAAGGCATGCTTGAATGATTGATAAATTGTTGCTATAAAGGTACAGTTCCACAAGCTCATATAATAGCATTCTCATGTCATAAATGTATGCTAATTACTAAACTAGCATTGTGTAGCTAAAGGGATGTTGCTTATGCTTATTTATGGCATGAGCATGCTAGTAATGAGCATGTGAAACTGTAGGTACCTTACAATTTTATTTAGGAATACTGTTTAAATAATATATAACATTTTCTATATTGTAAAACTGCAGTTTTATTTTGTAATTTATTATTTCAATCACTATTAACCCTTTTGCAGGCAGAGGCTCTATATTAACCACATAGGTTTAGTTAAAACTTCAACCTTAGTACCTTAAATTAAGTTTCAATTATGATTGCATATACGCGAAAAGCTATTGTATTCTTTGTTAAACCGTCTAGATTGGTGCGGCCTGGAAAAGGGTTAAAATTAAAAACATTTTATTTCGACCAACAAAGTAGAATTAGCACTTATGTAGGTACTATATGTCCTGCTCAGTATACATATATGTATATAAAAATAAATGTAATCTAAACACTTCAAAATCTTGTTTTTAGGGTTCCGTACCCGAAGAGTGCCCAACGGGACCTTATTAATATGCGTACGGTGTCTGTCCGTCCGTCTGTCTGTTCTAACTATAAAAAGCTATATATCTTTTAAACCCTAATAGCGGGTTGATTTATTCTCAGAGTATGTATTATTACAGCGGATTTATTAACAAATAAAAAAATAAAACAAAGTGAAATAATAAAGGGAGTCCCCGTACAAGAAACGTTTATTTTTAACGTATTTTTATTTTTGTTGTATCGTAAAAACGGTTAAACCACAGACCAAGGACGCGGTATAGACGCGGTAAGGGGCGTGGCGTGACACACACACACACACACGCGCACACGCACACGCACACACACACATGCACACTTACTTATTAAAAAATAAGAGGGTCCCAGAGAAACGTATATTTTGCGGCTTTTTTTACTCGATCTAAACAATGGCAATGGACCGTTCGTGTGCAATTGGGTTGATCAACTTTTTCTTGTACCTCGTTGTCATGGTTACGTCCGCTGGACTCTTTAACACCATGATTCTCTATACGTTTTCTATGGTTATAATAGTTCATCAAACGTACATTTTTGTCGTAGTTATAAGCCCATTATTTTATGGACTATTTCCTAAGCATATTAGTAGCATATATTATAACAGTTTTCTTTGAGAAACTCGGTCACTATTGTCTCTTGGACAACGGGACAGAATAACAAACAAGAAAAAGTTGATCGACCCAATTACAGTTTTCTTCCAGACTCTCCTTGTTCCTGAAAATAAAGAAAAGAAAGTTAGTACTACTTGTAATTCAATATTGATTTCTGAATGAGACAAATATAATTGTACTAAGTGCTGCCACCCCCTTGAGGGTTAACTCTAGGGAGATAATTAATTTAAATAGTGTTTACCTGTCCGTCGGTGGCGATCGTCAGGCAGTGATGGTGGTGGTGGCGGCGGAGGTGGTGGAGGGGGCGGCGACGGGGGTGGCACCGACTCTAGCTCTAGCGGTGGTGTCGCCACTGCTTGTGCCGACACCTCGAACCCCGTAGGCGACAAGCACCCGGGGGACGTTGCCGAAAAAGCCAGCAACGGCGGAAGGGAAGTAGTGGCGTTGGAAGAGTTGCGGGGCGTAGTATTGGACGGATCCTATAATGTTAACACTGAAAAAAATATTTCATAAAATATCTAGTCAAATTGGAAGTGGGTAAAAATCGAGTTGCAAGATATTATTACTTAGTTCTTTACTCACTTAGTTTGTTTACTTAGTTACAAGTGAAATCAATATAAGGGTGTATGTTTATTGATTTCAACTTTTTCAAGTCATATTGCAACAATTGTGGTCAAGTCAGACTGACAAATAAACAAGACCAAGTGCCGGTATTGCGAAAAACTCGCGCAGCTAAACAGATGCACGATGCAGAAAGCACTTTTTTTTTCAGTTGAAAACATGTTGCAACATAGCTGAAATACTGATGTGAATAAAACACGTTTTGAGACACGGCCCAAAAATAGATAATATTAATTACAACCCAGCATTTTTTCTATAGTTCAGGAAATCGAAAACAATCCATAACTTGACTACGTGTTCAAAAATTTGAACTGCATTTATCAGAGAACATACATCACAATACCAATTTGCATGGATTTTGGAGACTGAAAAAAAAATGGTAGCCTATGTGGTTTGACCTATTGCGAATGTCGGAATTTACATCATACCTACATCAATTACCAGAGCGTATGTCAACTCCACTCTCTGACACCAAACGGAATCCGCACGCTCTCCTCGCCATGTACCGCCACTCTTCCAATGAGCGCCAGAATTGTTTCCTCCCGCACCGTCAGCTCGGCCAGCTTCTTCGGCATTGGCCCACCCTCCGTTTGAAAGGCCTGCTGCCACCGCGCGCAAGCCTTTCTCCTCGCCCCATATTTGGCATTATTGCAATACTAGAAAGATAATAATTACAAATTGCATTAATAGTGTTGGGACTGGTTTATGAAAAAATATCTTATTATTATTGCATTGTCATGAAATCTTTATAAACATACTAAATTTGCGGAAAATTAACAAGTAGCAAATTTACTTACATCTCTCCACTTGTCCGGAGTCTTAGTGGCGCCGGTGCCGAGGCAATTTAATTTCGACGAAAGCTCCCCCAAAGCGCTGCATATCTTCTTTTGGCTAGGGGTCCGTCAATGGCGATAGAACCCTTAGCCATATCGGGGTGCTCCTGCATATATTGCAGGAGCACCTCCCACTGAGCATCCAACACTACGGGCCTTGCTGGCATCTTAAACAGAAGTTATTGTTGAATTGAGTGCAAACAGAACGTAAATGTAATTATATTAATCTATGGATAGTAACTACAGTTTTTGTTATTTGTACTTTTATTCGAGTATTAAAAAGTCTTGTCGATTTGCCGTATAATTTGTTTTATTTTATTTAAAAATCTATCCTCATAATAAACACACTAGGATTGAGAAAAGTCTGTTGCTACCACCACCAATGTTTGTACACCAATGCCTACTAGTTTGTAAGGAAAAATGTAAATGTAATATGGTGGTTCAGTGAAGTACGGTGCTTGTATGAGTTTTCAAAAATAACGCGACGCGGTGCTAATCTATTTTTATATAGACTAAGAAGTTTACACTATTGAAAACACTCCAAAGAAAAATTGTAATTCTTATTTCTTCCATGATATCTAAGTAAAAATACATAGTAAAATGATAACATATTATATATAATAATGATATAATAGTAAAAACTGAAGAACTTACTTTTCGGTTTTTCAAATTTCAAACTGACTAACCACCAGTGTTGCCAGAGCGCTTCCAGGTTATATACGGTCGTACTTCAAAAAAGGTACGATTTGGGTAAAAAAAGTACGGTTTTTTATTAGTATATATTTCTTAAAGAAACAATATTCATATTGTACATATCTTAATAATTTTAACAAATTAGTGTTGTGACGTCATATTTAAGCAAATCACTCCCAAATCGAATCATTGCAAACTACGAAGTTCCGTAAAAAAAAAGTTATAAATTATAATTGTAATATTTTATTGTGAAAATTCGTCATTTTTACGACGGTTTTATTTAGATTTTAAACAACTTGACATTGGCTAACTTAACAAAGTCATAGAAAAAAAATGTGTGTGATATGCCAGCTGTCACTGTCAGCTTGACTTGACATTGACATTTAGTACCACCTCTTTTGTCACTGTCAAATTTCATGTTGGCCATTAATGTCAGATTAGAAATTTTGTCCTGAACCTGAACCAACATTACGAAAAAAAATTTGAAATACAATCGTACATCAAATAGTACAATTTTAGTACGATGTACGCTGCGTACAAAAAAGGTACGCAAGGGTCAAAAATAGTACGTAAAACCGTACTAAAAGGTACGATTTGGCAACACTGCTAACCACAGACTACTAAGAGGTACTTGCTGACTGACAGACTAAACTGACACTGTGACACACTGTCTATTCACAAAGACAGCTATAAAGAATTTCACGACTTCGCGTTTACGAAGAATCACTGAGTTTTGCGTTTAGTTTTAGTAACAATATTTTTAATTTTTGGTTATTAATGAAAATATTTATAATTTTAATCTTTTTATTGCAATTAGCTTAAAAAACGTGAAAAGTAAGGTTATTTTGTGAATAAAAACGCTACAATTAGGGACTATTAAAATAATCTAAATTATTCGTTCATTAAAGTGTATTTGCAAAAACAAAACGTTTCGTTCCATTCGATTCACTTCGTTTTTGAAGGGGATTGCGCTCGTAATCAGAATCATTCTGGTAGACATGATACCAGTGTTTCAAGACGCTCGTAATCGGAATCGCTTTCAACCTTCAATTCGATCGCGATCGCGAGTGCGTTAGGCAATAAGCCTGCAGCAGGTTAGAGTAAACCTTGGACCATGTTGCCAATTCCATTCCGAACAGCGCCCTTATTTTTTTGCGACAAAGTAAAATAACGGCTAACCTAGAATAGATGTATTGCATAATCATATGACATCGTATTTTGTCGGATAAGTTCATGTTTTATTTGCTTTCACATGAGGTTTATTCACAACATCTGTATATACTCGTTATTGGATGGTTACCATCAAACACTGATTTTGAATGTTATGATGCACCTTCCCTTTCACTCGTCAATTGTGATTGTACCATGAGAAAGGGAAGGAGCGTAACTTCGAACTTCGATTTTCAAAGTAGCCTCCCTGACAAGAGTATCAAGTATCATTTGAAATTTGAAAATCGAGATTAGAAATTTTATAGGTTGTACCTGTACCGTTTACGAATCACACCTTTAGAATTAAAGTGACCTAATTCCAAATTGTTTAGATTTTGAATTAGGCCTCTGCAGTAATAATTTTATGACTCGAAGTAGAAAACTTAACTTTTTCCCCCTCTAAAGATCATATTAATTCTAAAGGTGCGGAATGAAAATGTATCTCGATTGATATGAGAGTCGGGAACAGGCACAGATAATCTTTTTAGTAGTAGCAACACTGAGTTTCTTTTTACTGTAGTTGGCTAAATTGATTGACATGCGTAATGTTACCGCTGCATAATTTTACACGTTTTTAGGGTAGCGTGGTGAATATCAACATTACCCAATAAAAAAATTTTTTTTCTGTAAAACTTATTAAATTTGTTATGACAATTTGAATATTTTACGAATTAAATGTAGCAAGGAGAACACAATAATATTTTTTTTGTGATTATGTTCATAATAAAACGTATTAAATTTTAATAAGACATGATCAGTCACAAAGTTACAGTCCAGTACAAAGAAATATTATTATAAATGATTAAATTTATACTCGATGGTTCTCTAAATATAAATAACTTTGACTAAGAGATGTTTCTTGAAATTGTTAGAAAGACAATTAGTTTGTACTTTTGGTAGTTCCTAATTTTGTTACTGGGAACACTGGTGATGTGTTTCTTTTGTTTGCGTGTGTGAGTGATGTCTCCGCGGCCTCCGCCATTGGTGTTCATTTAAGCCGAGAACTGAAATAGGTTGTACCTTTCAAAAATCGGCAAAAATCCTTACAATCGCCCCTTCTTAACTAATAATATTTAGTCATATTCCGTGCACAAACATTCTATCCGATGGCAGACAGAGACACAGATGAGTTAAACATCGATAATGTCATAAAAAAATTACTTAAAGGTAATGTTGTTAAACCAGGAAATAAATGACCGCCAGTGTTTTTCGTGAATATTCAGTGATAATCAGATGTCGAAAATGTTTTACGAATTGTGTGTGAAAGTTCAGTGTTTGTGTATTTTGATTTAAATGGTTCGGTGTTTATATTTAGTTGTTGTTTTCAGTGCGGGGCGAGAAGCCTGGCATGAATGTACAGTTAACGGAAATTGAGATCAAAGGGCTATGCTTAAAATCGCGGGAAATATTCTTGTCACAACCGATATTACTTGAACTTGAAGCACCCTTAAAAATATGCGGTAAGTATTTAGTAATATTTAACTAGGTATAAACAAAGCGTACCCAAGCCTCCGCCTCCAAGTGCAATTTTTAGAATGTATGTTTGGACCTGCGAGGACTTTTCTTTTTGCCAATATCTGTTTTGACAATCTCTTGTCTGGGTTTTGGATGACTAAACAAGTGTACAAGGATTTCGTCATTTGGGGGTAAATTTGTAATAGTTATCGTTGGAAAAATTGTCAGTTACAATATTTAAAATTGTAGGCCCAAGTGAAAGTGTAGGTACCTATTTATTATTAATTTTAGAACAACTAACTTCTTTGTAATTTTTTCTGACCAATTGCCCCAAGTGGTTTTAAAGTGGTGTGTAGTTAACCTCAAAGTGAAGTGAAATAAAATACAAATAGTTTCTGTCCTTACTAAAATTTTCCTTGTTATTATGTACACTTTCCTGAAAACTTCTGTTGTAAAATAACATTGCAACTACATTAGACCACTATGCCTTGGAATATCTTTTTTGGCAGTCATTTAATTTAAGAAATTAGGTATTTCTTATACTAAATCCTAATATAAGAAATTAGGTATTTCTTATACTAATTCGAGATTAATGTTTAAAGCAAACATTTACAAGAGTCCACTTAATTACCTTAGAACTTTACATTAGAATCATACTTGGGTTTCTATTCTACTTTGTACTAATCCATTGTTTGTCTTACCCATCTTATAGCTGAATAAATGTTTCTCTTGTTATTGTCATTTTTGCTGATAGTGTAATATGTATGACACAACTAAAGTAAATAAGATGCAATACTGTGTGATTTCACTTATCATCCTGAGGCCCAAGGTCCTACCTATGGTACTAATTACCTTTGTTATTCAGACCCAGCTCTTTCAACAGTTGTGTAGTCATATGATACCATGGTCCTACCAGTAGGACTTATTACAAAACCCTCCATTTTGTTTTCAAATTTAAATTATGACTAATATAACCTCCTGCGGCCCAAGGTCCTACACATGGTACTAACTACCTTTGTTATTCAGTTCCAGCTCTTTCAAGTTGTGTAGACATATCGTACCATGGTCCTACCAGTAGGACTTATTACAAAACCCACCAATTTGTTATCAAATGTTTAAATATAAATATAATTCATGGTACTAATATAAAACCCATGCTCCTCCCTGTAGCACTTATTCAATTAAAATCAAATTGTCCAAAAAGGTATACACTGATTATAAACACTCCCATAAACTATTGGTGCCATACAAGTACAGTCGCCATCATATATTGCAGCAAACAAGGTGCTCACAAATATCTGAACACGACTCTATTGTCAAGGCGTTAGAGTGCATGTTCAGATATTTTTGACCACTCTGATATGTACAGATATATTTGATGGTGAACTGTACAATAAAGTCTGGTTCTGAATGGTTCACAGTGACAATGAGCTGTATTTTGCTTTGGGCCACAGGAGGTTAGAAAAGATCTTATCACTGTTGATATGGATTAAAAAAAAAAGATTTTTTTTTACTATTTCTCCTACACTAGGGTTGGCAACATGTTATTTTTTTCCACTTGTCTATCCCCAAGCAGCATGCAAGCTGTATAAGAGCTTATACAGCCATTATAACTAGTTTTTGCTGCATAAGGGCTGTATAAGCTCTTATACAGCTTGCATGCTGCTTGGGTCAGCTGTTAACTCAGTATGACTCACAACTTTGTTGAAAAAAATTGTTTGACCTAATGTATTGTTTGGTCAAAATCTTTTTGCCTTATGCCCTTTTAGGCTGAAATTACAGGATTTAATCAATATCTATTGTGTAGATTAGTTAGGTTAGGTTAATTTTATAATAATTCTGAAAAAAATACCCTTTCAATTGAAAAAAAAATGTTTTCACCCAAATTATTTTCAACCAAATGATACATTATGCCACCCGATATAGACCCCTTTCATACACATCACTGTTAGGGTTAGATATCCACACAATCCATCCACACTCATGCTTAGTAGTCTTCTTGTTATGTGTTGTTTATCCCTCCTCATTGCTACAATCCTCTACCTCACTCTTTAACTTTTCTGTTATTGGTGCTACTTTTAAGCTTCCTCTGTTATATTCAGTCCTAATCTTGTCTAATAGGTTAGGTTATTGCATTATCTGTGTTATGATTTTTCTTCTTTATTTTGGCATTCTGGACATAATTATTATTAATTATTAATCCATGTCAAAATGTTTAGACTATTACCCCAGTCCGAGAACAAGACTTTACAAATCACTGTTTATTAATCTGTCTTAATTTATGATGTTCTTTTATCAGGTGACATCCACGGCCAGTACTATGACTTACTCAGACTGTTTGAGTATGGAGGATTCCCGCCTGAGTCCAATTATCTCTTCCTTGGGGACTACGTGGACCGTGGCAAACAGTCACTGGAAACCATCTGCCTGTTGCTAGCATACAAAATCAAATATCCAGAAAACTTCTTCTTATTACGGGGGAACCATGAGTGTGCTAGCATTAATAGGATTTACGGGTAAGTGCTTTTAATGTTTTGTAAGGGTTGTTGGGTTGTTACCCACATAAGCGGGTCGTCATTTTCGGCTTTATTAGGCTAGTGCTGATCAGGTAGGTAGTTTGCACATTCGGTTTGGCAGTATTTTGTCTTTCTTTTGATGTTTTTCCTGAACATTCACCTTCATATATTTGACCACCCAGTTGTACCGATTAATACAGGCCTGCTAAAGTGTGGAGCAACCGTAAGGTGTTTTTTTTAGGTGAGTTAAAGGCAATCTAAATTACATATCGTAAGCTTGAGTAGCCACTTATTGCACCGGGTAACAGTTATGATAAACAGCAACACCTGTCAATGAAACATTATTAACTGATCCATGACATGCTAGCAGTATAAGAGAAAATGTATGATACATTCCAATTGGCAGAATTCCCTTGCGATTAAAATTTTCAGAATAAATAATTGTAGATCTATGTGAAAAATTCTAACAATCTTTTCTGTGATTTTTAAATTTTAAAGTTTTAAGTCTCTAGCTCATCACGTCAGGAAGTTAGTTTAACATCAGTTACTTAATTTGTACCATACAGACAGACGGACCGACAAGAAAGAGAGCTAATAAAAATGTAGTAATAAAATCCATGCTTACTTCTATTCTGTTGGGTTTGACCAGACTTCATGCTATAATGACCACGGTCCTTTGTGTGGATGTCCTACACTGTAGGACATGCGTTAAAACAACTACGTACAACATAAAAGCAATAAATGTATATGACTATGACTACGTTACGCGACTTACGCGTAATGAATACGTTACGACAATGATACGACTCAGTTATAAATTACAGACTTGTTATAAATTAGTTGGAAAAGGACTAAATAAGTCACAGGCAAATGGTGCTGACCCCCTTGGTCCTTTGGTCATGCATGGCTGCCACTGTACCCTTTTTGCCAACCTGTTAGAGCTGAACAATTTTGACCATTGATATAATTTTTTGGACGAATTATCTTTTACCTTTAATTGATTTTTTGTTACTAAAGACAAAACTGTAATTGAGTAGACTAACACGAGGGAGGAAGATGTCAAGCGATATACTTAATACGTAACCTCCTCAAGAAATGGTTCAATTGATGGTAATAAAGGAAACCGCAACATTATCAGCGTCCAGTAGTTCCAAAGTTTCTAAAGGCCATATAGACAGACATACAGACGCGCCACGCGACTTATTTATGTTTAAGAGTATAAAATAAATACCGACCGTTTGATGTTTACTTAACTAAGTAGTATCAGTCAATCTCAAGGGAACAATTCAAGAGGAACAGCGCGTGAGTCATTGTACTGTACCGATTCAGGCTCAAGGCTGATATTCAAGTTCGTGATATAGCGGTTATTACGTCATTAATCTAGTTAAGTACACTTCTCAACATTTTGAAACTTCTCAAGTTCTTAACCAAGATGATTATAACCTATGAACCAACATGAATAAACCTAGAAAGAATGGCCTTGAATTATGTTACGGATCTTTTGCATATCTTTCCTTAGGAATGAGAAAATAAATGCTAGATGTTTTTTTGTTTCTTTACTTTCCTGGGTTATGAGACTTACGCGCTTGCTATTTGCTAAAAACTATAGAATGTAGAAGAGGCAAGATGATGGGACACCTGATACGGCACGACAGTTTCTTTTAGAACATTTTGGAGAGCTAAGTCGAAGGAAAAAGAGGAAGAGGAAGACCTAGGCTTAGTTACTTAGGCCAAATGTGACGTTCTCAATATAAAGGGACGACGCGGTTAGCCTAGTTGGTAGTGACCCTGCCTACGAAGCTAGCGGTCCCGGGTTCGAATCCCGGTATGGACAAATATTTGTGTGATGAGCGCGAGTATTTGTTCCTGAGTCATGGATGTTTTCAATGTATTTAAGTATGTATTTCTCTATATAAGTATGTTTATCGTTGTCTAGTACCCATAGTACAAGCCTAGAGCTTAGTTTGGGACTAGGTCAATTTGTGTGAGATTGTCCCCTGATATTTATTATTTATTATTTATTTATTTATTTATGGAGGAAGGCAGTTACGCTCTTCTTGATCTTGTAGCTATACGAATACTATGGTAACAGTTCTAAAAACGGCGTAACCGCCTGCCTCCATAAGGTCCCTTTATATTGAGAACGTCACAAATAAGTCAGAAAGCCGATGTCGTGTCGTATCAGTAGGTGAAAAAATTTGCGGAGAACAGAGAAAAGTGGCAATTACTCCACCGACAAGAGCCTAGATCTTAAGTATGAAACTTTCCTGGAGCAAAAATCCGTGACGTAATTCAAGGTCATTATTTCAAGAACATAATTATGTGCTATGATATAATGTAACCATTTAATCATTTTAATTGTTTTCTCTTTTTGTACGCCGCAAGGCAGAGCATAGAGATCGCTTAACCTAACCTAAGAACTATTATGTATATGTACTTACAAAATAAATTACTTACTTACTTTCTAACTCTAATCCAATGTTTACTCTGCAATCTCATAGGTTAACTTTTCGCTTTTAACCCATTTTGTGACGAAAATCAAAGGTAGGTTTATTTCGATCAAAATATTAATAAAAAGAGCAAACGTATAGTTAAGACGCCCTCCAATCTATTTTTTTGCTAATAGTAGATTTGTTAAAAACTATAATTTTTGAATGTTATTATAGCAGAGACTTAACAAGTCCAGATGATCAGGAAAATGCTTTATATCCCGGAAAGTTGTACGAAATGTAACAGGCAGACTTTAGTTGGCTTGCTTTCAGAACTGATACCTACCTAACTGCCGCACTCAGAGAGGTCAATTAATTTTCAAGTTTCAGTAAAGTAGTTGCGTCTTATTCTATTGCTATAGCAAAGAAAGTGACAGCAGCTACTTTAATGACAATTTGACGTCTCTGAGTGCGGCCGTTAGTATAGAACGGCCTGATGTCTATCAAATCTAGCTAACAACAAAATCGATAAGATTAGCTAGCATATAAATCTTTAAAAGATTCCTCTCCGTTCTTTCCGATGATGCTATGCAACTGACATTGCTTTTTTTTTGATGAGGTTAAATCGCATTTAAGGTGTAGTGTAACTTCTAATTAATCTAATAAATATATATAAAATTCGAATATTTTTTATTTATGTGTCTACTGTATGTTTGCGATTGCTAACATTATCATTCCGAACACGTTTTCTGAAAGAATATTTAGGTAGTTATTAGGTATCTTTCAATGTTTCGGCGCAGTACAGTAATGTACCTACAAAATAATGACATCATTGTCTTATCTATTGATAAGCTTCATATTTTTATCAGCTGTAGATTAATCTGCGAATTTTATCTACGTTGTCGTTTTTTAAGGTTTTGTCACTGATTGTCGCAAGAATTTTATTCAATAAGTACCTGTTGTCAAATGTTGTGATATCAGTTCTAAAACATTTAAGATTAATCCGAAAATTTTATCAGGAAATATTCACTGTCTTTATTCAGTTTTGCTTGTGTGTCGCAACAAATTAAATCATTGCTCATATATTCTATTAACGATACTTTTACAACCTTTATGTACCTACTTTTTATCAAAATCTTATTTTACGCGATAAAGAGTAACGAAAAGTAGTTATTATATCTTGGCAAAAGGGCGCTGTTTCACAGACAGAACTTGTCACTTGAAATACATCCTGTCGGCTTTTACTTTATGATTTATTATGGAACTTCTATGATCAAAAATGTGTTTAAAGCCCCGTAGAAAGTTTAGCCTTTCGTTTTATGAATGCTAAGCTGTGTCATAGGTCAAAGTAATTCAATGACATCATATCAACTAATGTGTCAAATTAGTTCGTACACCCTACCTGTCACAGCCGCCATTTTTATTTATATAAAATGTCAACGACCCATAATAATTCGAGGTACGGTAACCGCGTAATAACAGTAATAGCCTAGCGCCTAAAGTGTTTGATGTTTAATAATTGACTAGCGGTTTATTTTGAATAATATACGAATTGCAGCTATGTCGTGCCGGTGTAGTAATTTCGTAGAGGTACGTATCAAATCTGTTCCGTTATTATCTGTTAGAAAATTATCTGAGCATTTCCCGTTGCCCTCTCAAAAGATAATCTGTTATGAAACAAGGAAATAGCGAGTGAAGATTGATAACGTGATCGCGTGTTCTATTATTATTACGCATTTACTGCCCGTCTCTTATTATAACGCCAAACGGGATCCATTTAGAGTATTTAGTTCTATATGTGTGTATTATTTAATAAAAACAGTTTCCTCGTTGAAACCTTGTTTATTTCCACCCAAAACCGAGCATTTTTAAAATTATAGAAAAAGATAAATTTGTATGTATTAGCACCGAGCAATCCGTCGTTGGTCTCACTTTGCACCTCTCTTTTCATTCACCCGTTCACTCTTACATTCTTCGTCACATCACACAACGTTCTATTAGTTCTCCGGTCCTTTCATTCCTACATGTAAGATGAATCACTTTAGTGATGCGCTCTTTCGGTGTATTGGTAACCAATAGAACAAAGATTCAGCCCTATTTTGGAATTTGAAGTTGGAAGTTACGTTATCCATACCTATTTCCCGATTTAGTCTCGAATGACGAGTGACAAGGATTGTCCCTCCGAAGTTTTCTAATTAGTGGCTCATAGGTAGTAACTGAACAAAATTTACGCATTCACGTCGTCACGAGGTTAGTGACGCACCGACGGACGGGAGTGATCCTATACTTGTACAGTCAAGGTCATAAATATGTGCACATTTAGTACTTTGTTCTGCCATATATGAATGTCACAGCGATTAAAGTAACAAGGTACTGAACGTGTACACATTTATGACCTTGACTGTACAGTCACATGCTAAGAACCGTGTCGTTCTGATTGTCATCGTTATGTTTGTTATTTGTTGTTCAGTTTGAAATTTATTATGGCAAGGCAAGTGCTCAACATTTTCGTTAGCTTACTGTAATTGCGTTACACACGTATGCATAAGCTAAGTTTGAGCGATTTAGTTATCCTCACTATCTTCCTTCTTATTGTCCCGACAATCTTATAAACAAACACGACGACACACTTCCTACATTGCAAATCATACATTATATGAGTATTATTTATCTAAATCTCTAGCAGACACCGTTTTCCGCTGATAACATTGCATATTTTGCATACACGTTGTACTTCAATTTCCATTTTCAGCTCTCCATTGTTTTAGTTCGACCGAATTAATATGCCTGTCTGCAAATTTAGTCGGTATAAACAATGTTGATATGTAATTGAGCGCTCGATCAATCATTAAAGAGGTCTTGCCTTGTTAGCATCATGGGAAACTCGAAGAGACGAGTGATGTGGGTATTTCTCATTTACCGATAAACACGTAGACTAGGAAAATTGTTACAAATACAATATATTTTTGGGACGTTTAATGTGAGTCAATATGTATCGTCAATATCAAGAATTACGCCAAATTTAAAGGCAATCAATACAGCAAGCACTGAGCTTGTGTGGGATTTGTTAAGATGATAGCCAGTTTATTACTTTATTTTAATTAATTACGTGTTGATCAGTACGCAGGCATTTCGCACTTGACCTGTTTCTTACTTTTAAGTAAACATGGTCTTGAACTAAATACGTTTGCGGTAACACTGACTGATTAAGTGACTGACTAATCAAGGCCTTTTAACGTCAGTTTATGAAAACACATGACTTTTATTTCTCCAAAGCTACCAAACTTTACCAAAATCCGTTTTTGAGAAAAAGCTGGAAAATTCGAACCTTTTCTTGTCTGCTCTTTTCGCTCACACGTTTTTTTAAGAGATGCCGAATTTTAGATACCCTACATTCCTCAACGATTAAGTGGTTTTATTGAGTGGACACTTGGACAGCACAGCAGTAACGTTCCACGGAATCCAGTCGGTTTTATAAACATTAAGTTAGACAATAGGCACTTCACAACCAGTATAGGTACCTAGTGGTGTTATTTTATAACAACGGCTACGGGGTTCTTCCACATTTACGATATCGTGTAGGTAACCTTAAATTAATGGAGGGGGAACTATGAAAACACTATAGTAGATGTACTTGTGATGCTATCGAGCTTGTTTTCGCACGTTCGGTGTGTTTGCACGATCGATCCGACCTGTTATCATGCGCTTGCTGTTTTATTATGGTTATCGTTTACGTTGCGTGTTTTTCTTCGTTTCTTAGCGTATAAAATGTATTATTTACACTATTGCTTTGATTTTAGAGGGGTGGTCTAAGTTTTGTTTTTTAAGGATTCAAAGCGCTACACTTGCTGCCATGACATTAGCGCTTTACAAAGTAATAACACTTTTAAACTCTGCTCATATCAAAAATGAAGTAACGAATACTATAAAAAAAGGATATTTAATTATTTTCACAAGTGGTAAACTTTTATGTGATCTCGGAGCAAATTTATACAAAATGATTTATGTAAAGTAGGTTTTAATCCAAATAAAAAAAAAGAGTCTCTTAAGATTATTTGTATTCGCTGAGAGTTTTTCATTCTTCCATACTTTCACACGACGAGATTATTTATACCTATTACGCTGAAGTTATGTTGATAATATTTGAGTTTATCGATAGATGATCTGACTTTCATCTTTTGTTCACAGATTCTACGATGAGTGCAAGCGGAGGTATAACATCAAGCTTTGGAAAACATTCACAGACTGCTTCAACTGCTTACCAGTCGCAGCGATAGGTATGTGCTTACCTCTATTTTCTTTCTGTTGAAGACAACAGGTTTCTCTCAATGTATTTTTGTGTAATTGATTGATTAAAGCACAAAATGGCAGATAAGCAGCATCCAAACCCACTTACCTGCTGTAAGAGCAGTAATTTGTGTTTCGGTTTGGAAACAAGACGGCCGGTAACTGAGACATTCCATCCTAGGGCCGTACTGATCTTCGTAACTAATCTTGACTAAGATGCCCGTATTGCCCGTCTCTAGATAGGTCAAAGAAAACGCCAAGTCATAGAAAACTGACATTTCTGACGTATCTTGAGACGGGCGTCTCAACCAAGGTCAGTATATTAATACGGCCCTTATTCGTCAGGTTTCCAACGCATTTCTAATCTTGTTATTGGAATTGTTCATGGGCACCAAGAGTCCATGTGCCACCGTATGGTGCTTGTTTGCCTTCCACATGCCTTCCACATCTTGCTGAGCGGTTAGCACATCTTGTATTTTCTCGCTTGTCGCTCAGTGCGTCTCTATCTTTATAGACTAGTTAGAAAGGGAGATCCGAGCGGCAAACAAGTCGCGGACCACTTGTGCTAGCCGTCCTGGTCACCATAGCCAATTTCCGCCACGGACGTTCTCATTTTGACGTATTTCAGTCGTATGTGTCATGTTGTAACAGAACTGGTTTTTTTTTTTTAGAAAAACGTATCATATCTTAGGCTTTGGACGATCATTATACCTTAGTTAATAAATACATGACGATGGAAGTCAAATGGTGGTGGCTTATCGAACAATGAATGCAAACAAAACATTCAACCAAAACGGCTCGTGTAGTTTAGTGCTTTACGCATTAAAACAATCGGCAACTTACTTTATACCTAACCATGTTGTGACTCAACTTTAGTTATTTCGTCTCGGCTCACTTTTATGGATCTTTTACTTTAAATTACTTTTGTAACGTTATTTTGCTCGAGCAACGTCTTTATTAACGATGTAACCTCCTTAATTTGCCTCGATTATACAGGGTGACTGGATATTCGATACCTACATTCCTTTTAAGTTGGCATAGTAGAGCTCATTTGGAGCAAATTAGGTCATGTGTACCCTGGCCGAAAATTATTCGTTTCTGAGATATTTGAGATTTTAGCTTTTTTTCGAAATTGCGGAACATGTTCGAAAATAAAGACATGAAAAAATAATTTGCCTTTTTTTAATCCGGACTGTTACAGTTTGTGCACGTCTTTAAAAGGCCATACAGGTGATTGCAGAATTGTCATAAATAATTGGTTTCTACCTGCAGTCGTGAGTCAGGGCCCCTCGAACCTGTTAATACGCAATGACTCACAATTGACACATCAGGGGTTGGTTTTCACGTTGTGCGTGACTTGTACCGGAAAATACTTGTTTGCAGTATCACAAAATATAAAACACGCATGAGTTCAAGTAAAAATATCAAGACACTTACTTAGTAAAGAAAACAGATATTACATTAGTGATTGTTATGAAACAAGTTGTATGGAAGTTCATTCACCATTTTAATGTGACTGCAACAGTGCTCGTGCGGTTTATTTCATTTTATTCGAATACTTCTGGTTTCTACATCCACTGAGATTCCGATATTGTTAGGAAATAATGATTAGGTAATATTTTTTGTAGAATTTCTAATCTGAAGTTTTATCGAGCGCTAGCTTGACCGCTGTGCATTCCTAGTCTAGATAGACAATGTTTTCACATCCGCAAGACCTAGATGGTGCGAGCTAAATATGGCGCCCGGAGAAAGTCAAGTGCCCTTAGACTAGTTGCCGGTGCTTGAAACAGACTAGATGAGTTGGAACCGCTCTAAAACTCATGTGAAAAGGGAATTCTGCGTACTGTTGAAAATATTATACCTTCTGACTAATAGAGCTGGGCTCGATGTTATACTAACGGCATCTCAACCTTATCAAGGCTAGACGAATCTTTTAATCTCTTTATTTCTAAATGTCATAGAGATATCATTTTGATCGTGAGTGTCGTGTGACAATATTTTTTTAACTAAACATAAAAATGTGCACTATATTATATTGCCAACTCAAGAAGGGTTCGACTCGAGTCAGCGCAACTCTGCTAAGCGTTTTTATAGTCGTGTAGCAAAATAAAAATAATAAATACAATAAGTTTCTGTCAAAAATTTCATTTTTGTGACAAGCTTTTGTTGCCGACTACTTTTTATGGCACAGTCACCATCTGCTTATCAAGACCAAACTGACGAGTCCAAGTCGGTGGGTAATGTGGGTATATGTGAAGTACAGCGGTGATCCTGTTGCCACCTTCCGACTCAATCATCAGATAAGCTCTTTGACACCATAACATTACATTGTCATCGGGTTTACATATGTATTCCAAATTTCGGCTCAATCGGACAACGGGAAGTGGTTCAAATCTTGCTTGCAAATTTTGAAACGAACTATTTACATACATACATACATACGAACATTGCAAGTTAAATAAAAGCTTCGCCTACCTACGTCCCTTTGTACAACTTTATGAATTAAATATTTGTCTTTGTATACTTGTACGCACGTCAAATACTAAACCTTTGTTCCACTACTTCTAAAGGTATCACTGCTCTTTGATCCCAAATGATTCCAATAATGAGAACTGAGATCATTTTTGCTTCCACTGTTTTAGAACATTGTCCAATGGTTCGTTTGATTAGTCACTCGTCCAACTGAACTGGAGCAAAGTACTAATTTACAAAGCTACCTAGGGTGGGCGAGGTTTGAAGGGCTAAAACGATAATTAAGTGGCGCCCAAGCGGCGAAATTTTAACTTTTGAATGTTGGAAAATACTAATGCAATTTCAGGACGCAGCACGTGCTTGCTTGAAGTAAGGTATAACATATATATTTGAAAACTTCTAATTGGCTTCAGACATTCTGGAATCTTTTTTTCGAGGATAAATCAAGATAAAAGATCCGAAGTTTATCTGGACTTTTAATACTTACATAAATTATCATTTATAATGAAATTCGGTCTCGTAACGAATACATTTCTTTACAATATCCAATTTTAATAAGAAATGACGTCTAAAATCGACTTTTATTACGTTCCGCCTCTTGGAGAACTATTAAATATAGGATCTTATAAATAAAACATGATAGTGTACTTACGACGCAGTTAGCCTAGTTGGTAGTGACCCTGCCCACGAAGCTAGCGGTCCTGGGTTCGAATCCCGGTATGGACAAATATTTGTGTGATGAGCGCGAGTATTTGTTCCTGAGTCATGGATGTTTTCTATATATTTAAGTATGTATTTCTCTATATAAGTATGTTTATCGTTGTCTAGTACCCATAGTACAAGCCTAGAGCTTAGTTTGGGACTAGGTCAATTGGTGTGAGATTGTCCCCTGATATTTATTTATTTATTTATTTATACCTATACCCAACAAGTTCACGCTTACCGCAATGCGAAGGCCGGCCATGATGCTACTATATTTAAACCCCTCATTGCGTATATACTTTATATAAAATATTACAGACAACGGTAATGTAAAAGAGCGCTAGAAAGTCGAAAATCTCCCGCCCCCAGATTTTCCCTTCATCGTAGTGACGTCATAATCAACTATACTTGATTCCAAAATGGATTAACTTTTATGATGTTTGCATAGTACCTTACCTTCCAACCTAATAAGTAAATTACTGTATCTTAAAATACAAGTTAATTAATTGACAACGAATAAAATGAGAATAACATAAAATAACAGATATAGCCTATACGTATAATGTACATCCGTTACACTGATGGGTTTGCTCGTGATGAGTTTTTCACGCAGGGTACAATTATTGTTATTGTTTATTTTTAACCTGCTATTGTGTTCGACTAGTGGACAAAAGAGGTAGCTCCTTCCTAGAACCTTTCATAAAGTTACGTTGTGTTAACTTTATGAAAGGTTTTAGGAAGGAGAGAGTTCTTTACAATAATGAAATAACTAACCATTTTCATTTGTAAAATTATCCCGTCAAGAACTATAGAGGGTGTTAAAAGTAATTAAGTCCTAAAAGTACACTAGTCGACCGTTTTCGTTCTTTACGACAACTTACCCCCCCACTATACCACGTCACGTCGTAAAATACACCGCTTAGGACAAATTAAAGTGAATTCTCACCCCTAGTCGACCCCAGCGCCCTCTACGGACTTTGTCAAAGTCATTGCGTTATCTGTTGGTTTAAATGACAAGTGTGTATTTATGTGTATTGATAGTTGTTTCAAAAGAGAATGCCAGATTCTGCCCCACTTTGTGCAAAGATATGAAACGAATCGAAATAAAATACGTGAATATTAAACTATTTTATTATTATTTGTTTTTCTGTAAAACTGCAGGTTTAGAAATCATTTAAAATAAGTAAATCAATCCATATCCTGTTTCGTGTAGAGATTATTCTTAATTTTTTACGGGTAGCCCTGTAATATGAACTACCCGCACTCATATTGGTAATTATTATTCACAATTTCATGTTTACTTGGTGCCTGCGCTGTGCCTTCTGCTTACTTTTTATTATTGTTTTTCTTTAATGACTACTATTGCTCATACGGATTTTTATTTAGGCTAACTTGTTGACTTTGTGGTGATAACAACGGATTTCGATTATTTGCTTGCGATTTGGTTTACGATGTTATGGTGCATAAATTGTCACCTGACAGGAGACAACGGCATGTTGTATCCGTGATACCAGAGGAACCGATACGGATTCTTCTCGCAACATGGAGATCTTTACAACAGGTTTGTTTTACAGATAATATCACATTACTGAGAGTTGACTTAGCGCTGAGCTGACAGTTGCTGTTTTATTCCAAATAATTAGGTAAAAGTAATCATTACGTACTTTTCGATTTACACATAAACCTGCAGTTTTAAAGGCTTAAAAACATATATTCTGCTATCAGTAATGAACCATCGTTATATTGTTCCATACGGCACTTGTGCACATCATGGGGCAAAGTTGTATGGAGATTCTGGCATTCTTTTTCCTCGGCTTCATATACTACTCTGTCAAGAAAGTACCGGGAAAAGATCAATAATACACAAACTGTTTGTTAATCATCCAAATTTATTTTATCACCTTCAAAGTATGCTCCTTCAGAAACGATACACTTACGCCAACGAATAATCCAATCATCAAAACATTTTTTAAACGCTGTTTCCGGAATTGAATTCAGTTCTCGGCGCGAATTCTCCTTTATGTCTTCTACCGATTGAAAACGGGTGCCACGAAGTGGTAATTTGAGTTTAGGAAAAAGAAAGAAGTCGGCAGGAGCCATATCTGGTGAATATGGTGGTTGCTCGATGGTATTTGTTGAGTGTTTGGTCAAAAATTCTTTCACAATGATGGCCTTGTGCGAAGGCGCATTATCGTGGTGCAAAATCCAAGAATTTTCATTCCACAAATCTGGCCTTTTTCGTCGAATTTGCTCTCTTAAATGCCGCATAACGCTCAAATAATATTCTTTATTTACCGTTTGACCTTCCGGCAAGAATTCCGAGTGCACAACACCGCGATAGTCAAAGAAAACAGTCAACATGACTTTGACTTTTGATCGACTTTGGCGTGGTTTCTTCGGTTTCGGTTCAGTTGGAAGGCGCCACTCCGAAGCTTGTTGACTAGCCAGTTGAGTCAAACTCGTAAACCCACGTCTCGTCACCAGTAACAATGCGTTTCATGAATGTTGGGTCGGAATTGACTCGTTCTAGCATGTCCTCAGCGACTCTCATGCGATTGAGTTTTTGGAGAAAATTCAGGTCGTTTGGGACTAGCCGAGCGGTAACATGTTTCATACCCAAATGATTAGTTAAAATAGTACGGATCGACTCGTGAGATACAGAAAGTTCGGCGGCTATCTCTCTCAAAGTTGAATGAGGATTTTCAGTCACTATTTCCTTCACTTTTGCGATGTTAACTTCAGTTGCAGACGTTGATGGCCTACCAGAGCGAGGCAAATCTTCCATCACATCTCGACCGCTTTTGAACGCTTTGTACCACTCATAAACACGTGTTTTTGATAAAGTCGAATCACCGTAAGCCTTCTGTAACATTTTCAGTGACTCCGAACACGAAATTCCATTGGCGATGCAAAATTTAAGACAAACTCTTTGTTCAATGTTTTTGTCCATTATGAAATTCGCAATACACACTAGATATGATATAACTAAAAACAGCACTGTATTTAATATAAATAACAGATGCAACTCAAACTCCGCGCCAAAATAGAAAACAGTTGTGCCAATCTAACAACAACAAAAAAAACAAAAATTTGAATTTGGAACCATAAACAAATCATCCATTCCCGATACTTTGTTGACTGAAGGTATATTGAAATATGCATCTGATGCAAATAAGGAAAACCATACAACTAATATAATACAAGTACAAAATAAAATAAGAGGAAGCATGCAAAATACTTGTATCTGTGTGTGTGTGCGTGTGTGTTTGTTTGTTAGGTGTACAGCATTATACACAAGGGTGTGCGAGAAAGCGGGAGAGCGTCGGGCAATATAGGATTTTACAGTTGGTCAAAATCTTTTTTCGCCGTCTTCTATTTAATTGTGCGTGACTCGGTATCGAATGTGTCCTGCGATGTGTGCGGATCACTGCAGTGCTTTCATAATGAAAAGCTGTCTCACTCTCAGTAGCCCCGCCTCTTTGTAGAGCAAGTCGGTTGGGTGGCTAAAAGGATTTTTAAACATATAATGTTTATTACAAACAAACCCCATACATATTCAAGAAACGTACCTAACGTTTTTTGAATAAATATAAATAATATATATGAATTTAAAATCACGGCATGGAAGCGGTAGTGCTATCTACCGTATAAAAATGCGGATTGAAAACTATTTATAGTATGAAATGTATAATTTGTAGCCGAAATTAGCATGCGATTTCATCAGATCAAACGTGTTGTCTCGATAGTAGTTAATAGCTTATATGAGCGTTCATAAATCGACGCTCGGGTCGGAAGGCAATCGTAACTAGATCCGTCTGCCCGTAAGGGCGGCATCTATTTTCGGTTGTTAGGAATCACCCTGGTCCTATTTCACAAAAACCTTAAAATATACAAGTTGACAAAATTGTAATGTTTGGAAATGTTGTCAATGTCAACTTGTACATTTGTAACGTTTTGTGGGATTAAATATCCGCATCGTGTGTAATGAATGTTGCTGTTTGCTGTCAAATCTTCACGTTTATTGTTAGTTAGTTGCTTTATTTCATTACAAATTCAACTTACTTATACCGGAACTGCTAATCTTGGGTTTAATACAGGTTCTTTTCCGTATGCGGGTTATTTAATCCGCGCGCTTCGAAATATTCATGTTTGCTTAGTGAAAGCGAATGAATTCGCATATATATTACGCAACCTGTCTAAAGTGTCCAAAGTTAAGTCACGATCTTCTGCGTGCATTTACATCTCGTTAAAAACCCACATTATGAACCTTGCCTTTGTTATCACAGAGGCCATTATCGTCTGAAGTTCTGAACGATTTACTTACACTATCGTGTATCTTATAGTCGACTCGTTAAGGGAGGTATTTGCTTGGTTTAAACATAGCGTGTTGTTTGTGAGTTTCGGGGCATACAACGGCTTGTTAAATTTGTAAAGTTTAATTAAGTTTTCACCTTACAACCTACAACAAATGTTACACGGGCGCTATTGTAATTCATTTGATGTGCCTTCCGCTCTGTGGTTCTCAGGAGTTATTTTTAAAAATAACACTATTATTTATGTATGAATCATAATGCCGTTTGAATCGTTCTTTTATGAAATAATTAGGTTATGGTTAACTTTGCTTTATAAAACTAATGCTTAACTTTGCTAATATAATTTCGACTATAGTTTAACACAATTACCTAACCACGTTTTCCAAGTCCTATCCAACTCTTCAAATAAACAGATTTTTTTATTTCAATGCCAGGATTGCCAGACTTTTTGGGTTTGTACAGTTGAGGAACGAAAGATGTTTACACTTTTGTACGTTATTACAATGGAACAAGGTGAAAAAGTGTAAACATCTTTCTGTCCTCGACTGTATGTTATAGCTTGTTCTTAACGCTTCTGTAGTCGAATCCCATAATTATAGCTAAATCGCTTTCGAGTGTTTCGTTTGCATATACGTATGTATAAACAGACAATCGCAGGTACGTCAGTTTTGTGCTCAATTATTGTTGTATTAGTTTTTACAAAATACCGCTTCTATCAAGTGATACACCTCTACAAACTTATGTTCCACTTTCAAGTAAAAAAGTAGAATATACCGCTTATCCCCATTGGCCCGGTTGTATAGAAATCGACCCATAATCGGGCTCATTGCCTGGTTCGTCAACAGTATGGATATACGATGCAAATTCATACGATTTTCTCTGTTTGCATCACGGTTGGTGTATAACGTTTATGCATGTATGCATTAAGTGTGGTGGAGCTAGGTTGGCCTTAAATTATGTTTGTCATGAGGGTAATTGTTCTTATTATGATTTTTACGGATATTTGCTTATTTCCTATTAAAAGTGTTCCTCAATGCTTAATCTGCTAATTTGAACTTATGTTAGCTTTTCATTGTTATTAGCGACACCGTCTAAAATTGGACTTCTTTGGTCATCTTGCCGTTTTAAAGTATTTTTCAAGTCTGACCAACCATATTTTCTTCTGGGATAATACGATTTTATTAATCATGAAACATCTTAAGTTCTTGTCAGCAGTTCTCTTCCAGAATTTTATTAATATTCAATTGAATAATTTACGTTCTTCAGAACTTCAGTTAGTTTAAATTGCTGACACAAGTTTAACATTAGACTTGTTCGGTTGAAACATTAATAAATTAAACAACTAAGGTCTCAAGTTTCTATTCTGTCTAGGCCTTTAGTTAGGGCTGTTACTTCTTGTGGTATTGTTGAATGGATTTTTTGTGATATGTCCTAAGGATGCTTATTATTGTACAAATGGACAAAGTGGATGAGTTAAAATATTGTAGACAAAGGTAGGTAGCCAAAGCCGTTTTAAAGGGAGAAGGGAGGGAGGGGGAGGGGGAAGGGTGAGTGAAGTTTTGAGAGAAATTATTTATTTATCATTACAGTGCTAAAAAATCGATATGGTATTCATTTTGAAAAGAGTACGTATAATCTCTATGCACTCGCAACTTTGTCGTAACCATAGCAACGGGTGCAGCTTATGCAGAAGCACTGCAGTAAGTGCAGTAGTTGGCAGTTACCTTAGTCTGTTTAGCAGAAACTCGCGGTCGACGACCTCATTCCACTCCGCGATCCCAGTTGGAATAATATCTATAACGAAACAGTATTTCGTGTCAAGAACACGCACGTTAATCAGAACCTAATTAATTGTTGACATCTGAATAAATACATGCCAATTACGAGGAGAACTACTTAGTTTTCCTCTGAACATTAGTTATTCAATTATGTGTGTACTGGTTTCTAGTTGATATCGTTTTATTATTAAAACAGTAACAGACAGCTAATCTTGACATAAAAGTAACACTACCTACATGCGATAAACACCTGCTACTTGATTGGAAAAGCGACACGCAAACGTCAAAAATTCAACTGATCTTCCAACCGGAGTGCTATATTACATCGCATGCATGTAGTGCCGCTTTCATGTCGCTTTAATGACGTGTTTTTGCACTATTTATGAGAAATAAATTAGAAATTAAAAGCTTCTATCGAACGGATGGTTTTGTTTACGTAGTTTTAATCTACGCTCATGCTTAAACAATATCATAATAATAGTGGTTCGATAGTGAGGCTAATAATGTATTAGAATGTAAATCTACTTTAAGGAAGGACATAAATAATTCTACATAAGAAATGGCAGCAATTTCAGGCCTGGTCGAAATTTCCTAAAGAACGGGAGTTATATTTTTTCTTGTATCACTGAGTTATTGCCTTGTTTTCGTACTTCTGCTCACACGTACATAATTGACGACGATTCCTCTGAAATCTCGTTAAACGAAATCTTTACATGAATGTTTTCTGACGCCGGTTAAAATTGTATGTCGTAGGTGAAGATTAAATCTTACTAGAATATGTTTATTGTTCATCATTTCTGACACTTTTTAGATCATTCTCAAAGCGGAAAGCTTAAGGAACATCGACGCGTTCTTGAGATTATAGAATAAAAATGTTACTGTAATGTGGCTCAAGAGTTTATGAGCTACATTTTTCCACGCGAGGACTGCCAGACTCTATATGTGTATGATTTATTTTACTTTTCTAACAATCCTTTCCTTTGTCAGTCGAGTATGCAGCACAGGCACAAAATGTCACTTTTATAAAGTGCCGCCCCAACAATATTGCTCATCTTAATACTCAAATACTCAAACGTTTATTGCAATCTATAATGTTAGTTATTTGAATCTTGAACGAAATATCCGCTCTGAACCGTGGCTACTATCTCGTACCTATCGATCGGACGTCAACCACACTCTAGTCACGACTCCATTGTCAATAGGCTCTCCGCATAATCTTCAAATTTGAAGGTCTAGGGTACAAATTGCTGCGGGCCGATGTTCCACCCCAATTAGGATAGGAGCCCTTAGCCGAATTATTTAGTATTTCATATCCGTTTCAAAATGAGTTATGGGAATAAATTAGTGCTAATCACTTATTTGCTATTTTAAGAAAGTCTTGCTTTATTTACCTATGTAATCCATGATTTAATCTGTCACACATTTTCATCCATACTACTCTTAATAGTAGCAGTTTTGCCTGTCTCTCTCTTCTCTCTCTCTAATCTCTTTTACTTAAGGCAATAGATTTAACGTAACCTGTATGTTTAGCAATACTATCACTGCCTCCCTAGTAACACTAATAAAATTACGTTCCTACCTATCACTAAGATGATATAAACTTACGCTTACAAGGCGCGTCAAATATATAGCTTTTTCTAATGTACTGCAATGCTTTTAAGTTGTCCGTCGCCACTCCGCATATTTTATGTGAACGTAAAAGCTTGAGACAGGCCTGTTTACGAGCACAGTTCAAGGGCAACTGTCATGGATAGTTTCACCGTCTGAGTCGGCGCCATTGCTACTAATACCTTTGCACTAGCAAAAACAAGAAAATGTTTCTTAAGTCGTACGCAAAAGGACGAAAATCCTCCCATATCTCACAAATATTGGCAAAAAATGTACCCGTATTATTCAGCGTTGTTGTTGTAGTACTATATTTTTTTATTATTTAGGTAGCTGAAAATAGCTTTCTAGTCAATCCAGTGTTATAGAAAATGGCCGAAGAACAATTTGAGACTAATTAATGATTGTACAAGTAATTGATAACTGATTTGCACTGCCTTAATATTCCATTATACTCTAAATAGCTTTCCGCCCGCGACTTCCTCTGCGGAGAGTCTGTACCTTCGTAAGTTAAAATACAGCCTATGTCCACCCTGAAAGACCATTATAAATGTTGGTGAAAGAATTTTTGAAATTGGATGTTTAGTTTACCCCTTACATACAAACAAAAAAAAATATTACAAACTTTACCTCTTTATAATATTAGTATAGATGACATACAGTTGTATACTATTTAACACTACTTTTAGTGCACATACCGCCGCACTCAGAGACGTCAATTAACTTTTAAGTGTCATTAAAGTTGCTGCTGTCACTTTCTTTGCTATAGCGATAGAATAGGGCGCAGCAACTTTAATGAAACTTAAAAGTTAATTGACGTCTCTGAGTGCGGCCGTAAGTCAGTTATCAGGCACTTGACTACTATTTAAGAACGACAGGTGCATTTGTGGTTTCTCCAGTTTTCTCAGCAAGGTGCAAATTTCATGGAACCTCGCAGCTGTGTGTATTAAAACGCACATACGATCGATACTATTATTTTTTTACCAACTCTCACATTACAGCACTTACATTCCCGCTCCAATATTATGCCAACGTTTGAATTAGGTCAATTGCACATCTATCTGTCTCATCTTTATTACGTCGTGTTGTGTTACCCTTTTATTGTATAACTGGAGAAGCAATGTGCTCACCACACCTGCTCGTAAATGGGCTAGGTCTACGCAACCCACGCCCGTTATCGGTTAACCTATTATTGTTACTACCACTTCAGCTGACGTATTGAAGGAGAAAATTTCATTATAAAACTGATCCGTTACTGACTGACTGATACACAAGTCGCGGGCAAATAACTAACGTAAAGAAATGGGGGAAATAGCAGGAAAATTGCAGGCATCCACTAGTTGGTATATAACAGTAAAATTATGGCATAACATTTTTAAATTTATATACATGAGAAATCATTCAGACATATATCAAAGGTTCCAGACGAGAAATACTGTCATGTTTCTGCTGTAAAGAAGCCTTATATACAAATTACGGTCAGTGTCGAGAAACGTGCAGCATTCGAAAGGCGTATAACTTGTCGCCGTTCCCCACAGAATTAATGAGAACGCCCAGGGAAAGTTATGAGAACCCCTCTCCTATAGCGGACCATCTCTAAAACGGTTCAAGGCTCACGAAGGTTAGCGGCAAGATTCTATTTAGAGACGGCACGTGCGATGCCGACTTTTCGTACAGCTGCCCGTGCAACATCGAAACGACTTGATAAGATGTTTGGAATACGAGTAGCTACAGCATATTACCAAAACAAAAAGTTCTTTGTTTATACGTGCATCGAATCAGACGCTAACAGGAAGATTAAAACACCGGAATATACAGCAGAAGAATTTAAAACTTCTCTATTTGAGGAAAATTTAAAAATCATTGTCTTATCTGGATTTATTACCTGTTTTATACAATGTAGCCGTTGTTTACATGCGTCACCACCACTAAAACTCTCAAGGCCTTTGTGAAAACGATAACCTTGCGGCCGTTACAGCAACGTTTTTCGGGATCGTAGTCAACAAATAAAAAGATCGTGGTTTTTTGGTTATTAGACGAATCAAACTCGACCAATAATTTTCAATAATTTTGCTACCTCTGTTGCTAATTTTTACGGTTATTTCTGTCGACATCCTCGTTATTACTTAAAAGGTTTCTAAAAGAAAAAAAATATCACAATTTTGAATGACTGCCTGTGTAAAAGTTTCGTCACGTTGTCGCCAGAATGTATCGAAGAAAATTATACAAAGAGTTTTCCCCTCGGTATGGGCAAACGCTCCTGGCTGTCGTCCAAACATGTTACTTAATAATAGTTTATTATGCAGGTGTCGTGCGTATTTTCACTATCGTTCGCACGTCACCCGGTTCATCGTGCCATCTCGATGGCCAGACTCCAAAATTAATATAATATTGAGAGGGTGGATACATTTAGGGTGGGTCGAATCTTACCCGTAGGTAGACCTGAGATTTCGCATGGTAAGTTTAATCAAGAGCGTTCAATATTTTGTGTTGAACGATGAGGTAGGCTTTACGAAGATTTAATAATCATCGAGCATTCGTTTCTGATTTATGTGCCGTTTCAAAGATAGAACTTAACATAAAGAAAGATCTGCTAGTTCCTAAAACGACACCTATGCATAGCACCTATAGGTACATAGCTCGTAATTTTGCATCTTTCTGAGTATTTTAAGGGTAACGTATTAGCAAGCCTTTTAGCTTTTAGTAGACTCTACAAAAAGACACACCTTTATCCTTTTCATTGTCTATGTCTCTAAATCGCTGTGACCTCGCGTTAGAATTGTGACCTTAGAATGAACGTCGGATTATCTCGAATTTCAAGCGAGCTTATCCTCGCATCAAGGGGAAAACGTGTCTAGTAATTTTATCCCTTACGCGAAATTACGCCAGATAGAATTTGAAAGCTCCATCAGTTTCAATGTTGAGAAAATTATCAGGAATTTCGTTCTCTTATGCTTTACTAAGTAAATTTTCTGTAACATTTACTTGATACGGTTGGGCTTTGCAGTCACGTTGACCTGCATAATCACAACAATTTTGCAATCTTTTGTTACTACGGTGTTATTATGTTTATCCGATGAACTGAAACTATTTGGATGACCATCTATTGTACTTGCAGACAATAAATTACGCCAGACTTCTATAACTACCTAACAAAAACTAGTACGAGAGACGGAGTAAATTTGTAGTAAATATACATACCTCACCAATTAAAGGTCGACCTTTTCAAGCAGCCTAAAACTGGAGTACTTAAAAAGTTCATGAAGCGTGTAATAAACGTGGTGTGAGTTTGCCCCCTTGGGGAAAAAGCGTGGGTAGATTGTTCGAGACTAACTTGCGAAATTACCTTTTAAATACTTAAACCGTTACATTCGTGAAAACAATGTTATAAATTTAAGGTCTTATTCGTCATTGCGAAAGTATTCTCAAATACAAAAAGCTAGGAAACAAGGCCTATTTTTATTATTTAACGATTTTAAAGAACTTTATTTAAAATATGAATTTACGAAACTTGTTCTTGTTCTGTCAGTGATGTTGAACTTGATAAAGTACTTGAGATTTTAGACTTTGAACTGTAACTTTTAAGTTAACGTGACCACCGGTGTAAAGCTTTCGGCACACCAAACGCGTGTCAGGCGCGTCGCGCTTTGAACGCGGGCCTGCGCATGTTGCAATACAACAAAGCAAATTGAATCGAACTGCTTCGCGCATGCGACGCGCCGCAGTCGCCGCAGACAACTCGGGCAGCGCGGCGCGTGGCGTGCGCGAAGCAGGCGCGTTGCGCGCGCTGGCTCGCGAAGTTGTATTAGGTAAATATGGCCGCCATGTTTACCGGCACACCGGGGCGGGGCGAACGCGTCGCGTCAGCGCGGCGTCGGCGGGGATACTAGTCGTTGTATTTTTTTACAAACGCGTGGTAGATGCACGCGCGCGCCGCGCAGCATGTCACACTGAACGCAGCCGTGAGGCGTGCGGCAGCGCTGGCACGCGTTCGAAACGCGTTGAAGCTGTCGCCTGCCTGCGGTGTGTCGGGTGCTGCGTCGCTCACGCCACGCGACGCGACGCTCCTGACACGCGTTTGGTGTGCCGAAAGCTTCAAAGAAGACTTCGAGAAACTTTATCTAAAGCTCAAGGTGTTTCATACATGTATAACACACTAATTTATCAAGTATCGCATTCCGTAACTGACATCTATAGGTAAATAATTCCTTAATAACTGACTGCCTTTACGATTTCTTTATTTGCAGGTAAATTAAGCGCTAAACTATTTGTCGGGTACTTAATCTTACCGTATCGTAATTTTATGAGCTCGTTACTATATTGTCTTGCTTGCAGATAAACCCTAACTTTTTATTTGTGGTCTCTCGTATATTTATGAACCCTGCAATGGAACTGCAAAATGATACCTTAACTAGCGCTAGTTATATGGTACAGTATCTTGTTATGTCTTAGCAGCGATCAAACCTGATTTCAATTATATTAGGCACTGGAGACCTAAATTTATATATGTATTCAACTTTACTGGTTTGAGAATTCCACCTTCAGTAACTAATTACGATAGATAGGATTTATATGTATATTTTATTTATTAACTATCTAGGCTATATCTCTAAAATCTTTCGCTACGCAGAGGAAAGTGCTTTATCTTTTATTAACTACGCATTACAAGCCTAATATTTATACCTACTTAGATGCGAAATTAAGTAGTGAATTTATTTTCAAGAAATGGTTGGTCCAGCCGCGTTCCACGTTTCTTTCGTTTGATTTAGACTTTGCAAATAAAATGTAATGAAATAATTTTATTCCGGAAACAGGTTCAATAAGAACGCAAAAATACAAAATCATACAAATGATATAAACAAACTATGAAAGTACTTTTCTTATAAAACTTGAGCTCTGATCGAACAGCTGATGCACATAGTAATCACATAGTAATCACATATTAATGCTTACAAATTGCGCTGCAGTGCAACCTCAATGATACTGTGCCATTAAGCCAATTACTTTTCTCAACTCGTAAACATTAATTATTACTTCCTCGACGCTGGAGGACCAATAGTGATCCAGAGCTTTAATTTTAATTATCACAAGCGATCTCGTTGAACGAATTTAGACGATTGTGTCTATTTACAGCCTTCTTTAATCATCCACTCCCTTGACCTTGTCTTGTTGCTAATTCCGTGCAATCGGAATTGTCTTTCCACCGACTGTATGTTAGGAAATTTTTACTTTGTATTGAATATTTCGCAAAGAATTGCAATAACGAAATTATCGGGTTTCAAAAACAGATGAAGGTGTGTGGTGTGTGAACATTCTTATTTCACAATACGTTTATGTGCTAAGATGCACGTTTTCAAAGACTTTGTAGTTTCTGCTAAAAGCGTTCTGCTTACTCCTTAGTCTTATAAGCACAACGCTAAGTGGAACACGTGTTGTCAACCAAACGTGTTCTAGTTTGACGCACGTTTCCCGGGGAGGCGTGGGAGCGCTCATGCCACAACACTATCTAGATTAATTTAGGTTATGCAAGCTAGACAGTTAGACAGTTCTAATGCATATCCAAGAAGAACTTTACGATGTGACAAAATTTTGTAGAGTTCTCTAATAATCTGACTTACACATAGAAATATGCATGCATATTTTAGCTAGGGCACCTATACGTAGAGTATAGAGAGATATATATATATTACGCTATCTCTAAGCTTTCTTGCTCAATTGCACTGACGACGTGAACATTACCTTTCAAAGCACAATAAACCAATATTTTAGTCACAATAAACAGCACGTAATTTTTCAATGTCCTAAATCAACTCCCAAAATAGATTGAACCATTTATATTGTTTTAAAACCTCGTAAAGAAACAGAAAATTTTCATTGTACCTCATTTATTGCGTTATGAAGCTTGATATACATATTTAGCATTTCTCTGGCCGAATAAAGTTCATGTAACGCGTAGGTGACGTCAAAGGATGTTTGTTCAAGTTATTTCGGCCGGACTTAATGTTTGCTCGGCAGTTAGGTTACGTGTCGTATGGGTCTTGCCTCTGGATTTATATCCTGGATATCGTACATTCTTCTCTCTCCCAAGTGTCCAATAAATTCTCAAGGATTATCCGATGTGTATTTATATCTTCAAATGTCCCGCCGTTAATGTGTTCCAGGGCAGTAATTCATCGTAGACGTCGTTTGGAAATGACATCCACTTCCCTGTCACTTTGTTGTGATCGAATTTCCAGAGTTGTGAGCAATTTATTAATCCCAAAGGTCAGGGCCGATGATATGGAATCTAGGACTTCCGAATTTAATCTTTTGTCAGGCTGTTTTATTTTATCTCAACGTATCTCGATTATTGAATAACGAAGAACCTTGGCAAAGTCGTAGCTTTTATCTGACTTGATTTGTTTTCTCATTCATCTGCATGAAACACGATAACAATAGTTATACTTAATATTTGATGTGGGTGGCAGATAAATGTCACTTGTGCCAGTGTTATTGTATACCCTTGAATTTATTTTTCCAAGGTTAGAAAAAAGGCCGTCGCGGCTTTTAAATACAGTTAAATTTACAACTGTTTAATGTTGAATCAACTTTGCCGACCTAAATAACTTCAACGGAAGTACTTCCATTTGTTTAAGGTTTAGCATTTTCGTTTCCTCGTTTCTTCTTGTATAATGTTCACGCTAAAAATTAAGATAAAATGTTTTTAGATTTTTTCTCCATACTTTCATTCTTTTACTGAATTTAATTCCTTTCATCGCTTCGTGATGATACTTTATAATCTGGTTAGCTCATTATTTCTAAAATATTTTAGGTTATTTTTCGCACCTTTCTATTTTTCGATCTCGTTCAGCTTCTTGATGACAAAATCATGAATAGCAGCACATTTGTTTTATATCATACCCCTACAACTGAACACAAAGAAGAAGTATGACAGCCTCTAGGTAATATATTGCGTATCACCTTCATATCTACATCATTACATTTTTATCGTAACATTAGCTTTCATAAAGCTTATGTAAATATTGCCGTCATATTCCAGCCTTTATACTTAGCAAGGTTGGTCCGCAAAATTGCTACTGTTGGCCAGGGGATGCGATACGACGCCAATACCACCAACAAAGTAAGGGGAGGGTGGAGGGTGGAATTAGATTATAAGAAGCGTGTATGGGTTGAGGTTCGCGGTCTTTGACTACCTATAGAGGTCTACCCAGTAGCAATGATTGACTCTAGCCAACATCAGTGATTCAGAACAAAATTGACGCACACTCGTCACGGTACTTGACTAATATTGAATTAAGCTACAATTGTCTTCTACTTATTTATACAAGCTTTCAGACACGTATGCAAATACAAGACTAAGGTGAATTGTGAAAGAATTATTTAATAATTTTACTCTTCAAACTTATTTTATATCAATTCCAATCAAAACAAATAGATAAATTCCGTCCAGTGGACATAAGCCGCTACAAACGAACGCCAGCCGAACCAAATTTTATATCAATAACATCAATAAAATCAAAAAATAATAATGTTGATGCTCTCTTTTGACAAGGGCATATACTGATTACATTCTTGCTTATAAATTATACGCCGAGACCATGGATAAACCACATTGGATTATTAAAGTTGCTTAGGAGATAAAATCTTTCGACATGGCGATAAACAAACCAACCTAGATACGCTACCGCCCATTGTCATGCAGAGAGAGGGTGGAGAGTGCCGCTCCGAACCTGCACGGGGCTACTATATCTGAATACATTCGTTAGTTAGACCACATGAGCTCAGCCCCTGTATTTATGGTCGCCTTTATCGCGGTGGATAAAGAATCCATCACTCTCGCATTTACGTACTGGTCTGAAAGTGACAGACGTTTTATCCACATCGATAAATACAACATTAATTGGCCCGCAGGTAAATTGGAATTTTAACCTCGCGCTCTTCGAAGAAAAAGCGAAAACATTAAATCATTCTGATAAAAACGAACTGAAGGGTCGTGGGATATAAACAAAACAAGAACTCGTAAACTGTTTTGAAGCAAATACATATTTCAATAACTTGTACACAACGTTTACGGAGTAATCAAGTCATTATGTCATAACTTTTCACGTAACGTATATTAAAAGTTAAGGAGATTTGTGTAGAACGTACAAGAAGATATGGACCTGCCTCAGTTGTCTAAGTACTTTTAGTAACAAAGTTAGTAAACGAATCGTAGACCCGTAAAAAAATAACTGACACAATTTTGCTCCTTTACGAGCCAATATAAGTTTTTTTACGGCTCTTTCGACTTAATTGTCTGTATTAAATTCATTAAAAGATAATAATCCATCAATCTTAATAATGCAAACGATTCTAGAGAAATTTCAACGGGTATTTGAACACTTACCAAAGTAATTCACCGAAGATTTATGTTGTGTGCGGAGAAATTTATTCACAACATAGTGTAAGATATTTCAAAATAATTACCTACACGTTGATAGCTATGTATAGTAAAATGGTCTGACGTGTCATCGAGAGAATTGTCACTTTTTCTTTATTTAACACTAGCGACCCGCACTCGCTTCGCTTGGAAGTCCATTCTAAATATTGGTAAAAGGCCTCGTACATCCAAACATACTTACAAATTTTACCTCTTTAAGGACTGTTTCTGTTATATACATTGTTATTTATACATCTTACCGCCAAAAACAAGAAAATACTTAACTTGCTTAAGACTTAGAGTCTTTTTGTCAAGTTTTCGGACTTTACTTCTTATTAGACATATTTGTCGCATAAGGTTTTGGACAACACTTTCACCAAAGGTTTTGGCTACTTGATTCCAGTCTCTTTTAATTTTTTTTAAAGAATTGACTGAATGATTTTGACGTAAATCCCTCTTCATTAGGGCTCAAAATTTCTCGATGGCCGAACTTCTGGACAGTTTGGTGGATTGTGTTGTTTGCTTACAAACTGCACGTTTTCCTTGACATACAGAAGAAGCATTGTGAGAGCTAGCGAAGTCAGGCCAAAATAGTGTTGGACCTTTGTATCTTCTGGTCCAACTTAGGTCTTAAAGGACCTGGATTTCTGCCACGGTCAGGGCGGTCTTTTTAAGTGTAGTGTTCACCGAACCTCTGAATTGCATTTTAGACTGCATGAATGCGGTGCACCATTTGGAAATAATAGATGTTCTCTTTTCAGGCGTAAGGCCTTTCATTTTGAAAATTACACAAATATTTTATTAATTGACTATGTTACTTGACTTACCGAAAATAACATATTCGACAGATTAGTGTAGATTCTGTTACAGATTCGGATTTTCGAGGTTGTGTTTGCAGCCACTTTTGTCTGTTAAAGAGGGCTCCATTTAGATTTCCCTTTGGGTTGTCTCGCCTGTTAGGCAAAAGTCACCTTACCCCAATCTTCTTTTCAAATTGTAAGTGAGTATATACGCTTATATTTTATTTGGAACAATCCAACTTGAAAATGTATCTTTGCATTCGTTTATTTATTTAGTTCGCTCACTTTGTATTCCAATCCTAATGACTCGCTCAGTTTTATCTCTTGATATTGCATTACTTTTTTAAATCTTTGATCTTCTTTCAGCGCAGAGCTTATAAACAAACGAGGAATTATAAAGGTGAGATAGGAATTCAACAAATTACCTCTGCGAACTAGTTCATCATTCTATTATTTCCACTCTCGCACAAGAAACAATTAATGACGTAGGTATATCAACTGCAGGTCTTGAAATAATACTTAATACCTTGTAATCATGGTTTTTATATTACCGGTTCTCACCATCAACTCTGACCATTGCCACGTTGTTGTTAGCTCATTCAGCGCCAAGCTCCTCATTTTCTTACAAAATAGACTCGAAGTGATGTCGGTCGGTGTTGAATTAGCTGACTCAACCGTGCCCCGCGCACGTGTTGCGCTCACGCGGCGCCTGCGCATGTTATCTGGCGTGCATCTATACGTGATGGACAAATCGTTTCCTTACTAATTATTTTCCGATACGTAGAAAACTTAAGTGTATAGACATCACCATCCTTTGAGTCCTGATTGAATTATTAATATAGATGCGGCGAATACAGGTTCAGCCGAATACGAATATTTGGCCGAACGTTCGGTCCCGCTCTTGCTGAAATGAATATTCGGCCGAATTATTCGATTCAATTTAAAGTTTACACCTGCCGGCTTTTGAAAACCAGTTTAGGTTCGCGCGGCAAGTTAACAACAAGTTATGGCATTAGTTGTGTTTACATTTCGTCGGCATCGTTTGTTGTGTAGTGACAGTGGTATAATTATATGTTTACGTTTACGTATGACTAATCACAAATATTTCTATGATTAAATTTATTGTTCGGTAAATACTCGGTAATTGAACCGAACAATCCGGCCGAATACGAACATATAAAATTATGCCGAATGTGCCGAATACCGAATAATTAGCGAATGTTTGACGCATCTCTAAATACTACGACCTGAGCGGCAGCGGTGAGCGAATTCTCTTTTCATTGCTCGGCCGAGACGCTCACCGCGCAGCAGTTAGTTGACGTTACACGCAATACATTCGTAAATTTGCTCGCCGCTCAGCCGGTCGTGTAAAGTCGTGGCCAGGCCCTTATAGATAAAAAGCCTAGTGAATATGGATGAATTTGTTATATCTGTCGTGAGATGATGGGAAGCAACCACTCGTAATAGATCTGAAAATACCTTTGTGGAGTTCACTTTTTAATCGGAAGTTGGTGGTAAATAACAGTTGCTTAATTGAATAGAATACAGTGACAAAGATTGAAATTGTATAATTTTAATATATCACTATAGGATTTATGGATTTGGGGAAGGCATGAATAGAGGATTTACATAAAAAAATATAAAAAATTCAAGATTTTATAAATGCGTTGAAAATGTTCAAGGAAAACACGCAATGATCGTAAAATTCAAGATCTGCATTGTTGAACGTTTTCCAAAAATATGATTTTTTTTTCTCTCGTGATAATATAAATAAATAATTATCTCGTGTTTGTGTTGAAAAGGTAAAAGTTCAGTTCTTAAGATTCCTGTAGACCGTTTATAATGATTCTGGCTGGGTTTATATGAATGGAAGAATTATGAAAGCATGCTTCCGCTGATAGCTGTTATCATAACGCTACGTTTCACAATGGTGAATATTTTGTACTGCGACGGACAAACTGTTTTTGTTTAAGATTAGATTATTTACTCGGCCTTCTAATGACTAATGTGAGCGCTTGGAATCTCTCTTGGCATTTTATTTACTTCTCCGGGAAAATCGCCAGAAGAGCCTAATCAAATTAGACTCCTAGTTAGGTCGTCTACAAAATATGTACGTAATGATCAGCACTGAGATTCTCAAAGAGAATAGAAGTTGACGAATTCGCTTTACTTAACAAATTTACAATTTACACTACAAAATAACATTTTCCTAGTTAAGTATCTTTAAAAAATATCAATTTTCTAGATATAGCTATTGGTGACTTGGTGTTGTTGTTAAAACTTGTTTCAGTTCATTTGGGTTGTTCGTACTTACTACTAAGAAATAAGTGGCGAACTTTAGTTTGTTATTTATTGTTAATGGCACGATTTTGTTCTGTTCTCTAAGGAGTAAATACTTGTGATATAGTATATATTTTTATATCGTAAGTTTGTAGGAACAATCACGTGTGCGATTTGATTTTTTTGTAACGAGACTGTCGTTTAATTGCCTTAAAGGCACTCCAGCGGGCCTATTATCGCCGTATTTATCGCGTGACAAAGCGTGGATAAGGCATCCGTCACTCTCGCGCTTATATATGTGTCAGAAAGTGACGGATGCTTTATCCACGTTTTGTCACGCGACAAACGCGACCATAATACGGCTGATCTGATCTGATATAGTTTCAAAAGAACATGCGTACGATCTAAAGTTCTGTCGTGATGGCGATGATCAAACTTAACATTAGTTTTGTAAATATATGTCATGTTAACTTATTACTAATAGTATGTAAATGATTTATGAAAGGTTATTTCTTTCTCAGTATCGGTAGTAAGCATGTATTTGCACGCAGCATTGCACTCACACGTTCCATGTTATCATTACTACTGACTGATACTCGTTTGGAATTAATTATGTAGCGTGCATTTGTATATTCAGTTGACTCAGTGCGTTGAGGTTCAAATCAGCACGGGCAATTTGGCTCTCGTCCAATACAGACATCACGTCATAATCGCCATCTGTTATTTCTGGAGAGATTATAAATCTCTGCGTTCCCGTTTACTCCTTTTCGCCCGTTTTCATCGAATGTTTAACCACGTGAATTCTCACTGTAGACTTCCTATGATAGCAATGTCACTGATAACCATTGAATAGGTAAGTTTCGAAATTGTCCCCGTTCTTGGTTTTCTCGCAATTCTGATGTCTGTAAAAATATTATTCTCCCTTTTACTTTTGAACTTGACTCTGCAGAATTTCTTGAAGCTCGTAAATTCCACAAAGTTCACAACGAAGTTCCACGAATCTAATTAATTCTTGAGAGTTAGCAGTTTTAAAATTGTGCTATGTTTTCTGTGGTGTTTACGTTTGGCGAAGTGGTCTCCGCAGTCTTATTTTTATGCGTTTTCTTTAGTAGTAGTGATAAAATAGAAGGTCATATCATCATCATAATTTCAGCTGAAAGACGTCCACTGTCCAGACATAGGCCTCCGCTAAGGTTTGCCACAAGGACCGGTATTGCCCCGCTTGCATCCATCGGTTTCCCGTGACCTTAATCGCGTCGATGGTCCATCTTTTTGGAGGTCTACCCACGCTACATCTTCCGGTACGCGGACGCCACTCGAGAACTCTTTGGCCCCATCGACCATCTGTTCTGTGAGCGAAGGTCATATAATTGTAATCAAATCAGTATTGTATATATAATAATGAGGGTAACCTGAAGTCAGATTAATTCGTTTTATTTTAATATTTTTTGGTAACACATTCACCGACACCAATTTGAAATGTATTTAATTTATACATCTGTCAAAAGCATTGACTGGCAAATGTTATGTTGTCTACCTAAACACGATGCTCACTTAGTAACTGTTATTATATCAACATCACTTGTTTACGTGACCCCGCTAAACTTCCACCAAATTCCAAACAAGCCGAAGACACGAACAATCTTAGTCAATTTCCCTTCAGTAAACAACCTCCTTGATTCTAATAATCAAGTTATAGACAATTGCCTCTGTTTCCATCGAGTGTTCAACAGTTTCCTCCCTTTCTATCCTATATATCTCGCAAACTCGTTTTTCTTTAGATACACGTCTCGTCTTTACGGTATACTAGAGGGGAGCACATATTTTCTCATGGGAGACCGAGCGTCGTCGCTCGGGACGAAACCGAATTTTCATCGACTTCTAAACAATAACAAAAACCCAAAAAAAGAACAAAAAGAAATAACGTTCCATAGCTGGAGGTCGAACCCGCAGTCTTGGCGTAGTAGGCCAACGATCTTACCATTAGTCACGGCGGCGGCAGCATCGAAATTACGAACCATATTGCGCGGCCATATCTTTTTGCGTGAAAATACAGGGAAAACGAATTTTCCCAGATGTGAGACCTAGCTATATCGATTTTGCGCCCCCGTAAAGCCCTATTATATTGCAAATTCCATCGAAATCTTTAGAGCCGTCGTCGAGGAAAACACATTTTTTGTATTTTAAAAATGAAAAGTTAATTAGAAACGAGAATTTTCCAAAATAAACTTAATAAAATAACAGACAAGCTAAGAAAACATCTTTTCTGACAGATTTCGCAAGAAAGTGAAAAAATGAAATTTTTGAATCTTGCTACGATCCGCCATACTGTATTGTATACGTATTATGCCGCAGAATGTTAAATAAAAGTTGATTAAGGTCGATTTCCTGAAAGGTGCGGCCGTACTTAAGACAATGCAGATCGTTTGCTTCCATTTCCGTTTACGATGTGAGTGGATGACGTTTTGAATGGCGAAGTCTGCTATTGAGCGAGTAAGTTGAATCTTGAAGCAATATCGAAGATATCATTTATACCTACCTAATATGTACCTATATATGCAGCCTGGTGTTGTTCCTGAACCCTATATGCATGTAATTAAAAAAGTGAAAACTTGTTTGTTATTCCATCAGTTAGATCCCAATCAAGGCAAGTTTTTGACTTACGTAGATTACGTAGATCTCGAAGAATTTGTTGTCATTTCTAGTTTCAACCCCTCTCGCTTTTATTTCGTCGATAATGACGACGGTTCCAAAGTTTTTACGAGTCTCGCTCAGTGCGTCTTTCTATCTTACCTTGTAAGTAGCTGTGCTAGCTCAAAAATGATATCCCGTTATGATGATGAGTGTGAAGGCCTTTTCGGAGGGCGTATTGCGTTCATTCAGTATGAAAGAAGCTTCTTAAAGGTTCCTACACGCAAGAATTGCAGGAGAAGCTTTCTCACAATTTCTCCAATATGACTATTCGAACAATTAGCATAATTTCCGCTATCAGCTTTATGACTGACACCAGATCATTTGAGGTTATCGCTGGATGCACCGCTCGTGATTCATCCTACGCAGTGGAATTTTACCGCACTAATTGATTTGGCTGACGATCGCCGAAATAACCAAGGTCATAATCTGCTCCATGAACGCCACGGTTATTTGGCTGGATGATACATTGATTAGCCACAATGAAAAAACAGTTTGTGATCGAATTGGCATTTGTTTTATTTGAGAATTGTTGTGATGATTCACAAGAACGAAATCATTTTGCATTGATTCCGGTCGCACGGATCGGAAACTAAAATTTTCTGGGTCGAAAAGTACTTTGTTCTTCCCAAGGCTTAAGCTTATTTCGCATCAAATTTTATTTATCAAAATCCGCTGTCTAGATCTGAAAGCGAATAATCTATATAAATAAAAATCAATTGCCAAATGTATGTAAGCGCATCACTTGGGAAAACGGCTCGATCGATTTGGCTGTTTTTTTTTGTGTTCGTAACTGAAATGAAAGATTTTTATCGAATAGTAATCCATTTAATATGTTTTTACATAAAAATTTTCGAAACACGCATGATCGGTGGGTCAACCGCTCATGAGCCTTAGGCCTGAATCACATTTATCAGCATCGATTCGCATTTTGTCTATAATGGCTGTTCTGTATGAAGTTGCGTACGCATTAATTCTGCTTAAGCATACAAAACAGACTAAATGAGATTCGGTGCTGATAGACGTGATTCAGGCTTTACGGCCGCACTCAGAGACGTCAATTAATTTTTAAGTTTGATAAATTTTAATAAATTTAAAGCTATATCAAAGAAAGTGACAGCAGCCGCTTCAATCAAACTTGAAAGTTAATTGACGTCTCTGAGTGCGGCCGTTAGTCACACAAGTTTCAAGTTTGCTATAAACACTGGTATTATTGGAATTTTTTGGTCTTCTTCAACAATTTTTATGTTACCTTAGTTACTTAATTATTTGCCTACTTATGTACATCCTAAACATGCTAATGAGTTCACACGTGCTTATTATTTACCAACAAGTTTCGCGCTCGGGTTATTAACTTATTTATCATAGACCGCAGCACTAATTTACCGCCTGAGCGAGGTTTCTCGTCCGTTCACCTGCGCTCAATGGCCAAAGGGCGAAAAGGTCGCGTCTCGCGCGCTTTGTATAAAACTGTGTACGCTTCAGGCGGATAATCCTAGGAACGAATGAAAATAACATCTAACAGGCTTGCGTCGGCCGAGAACTTAAACTCGTTACTTAAACTACAAAGAAAAATACACCGACTCGGTTCAGTCGTGTTGAATTTTATCACCAATGCCATTGTTACAACGATTATAGCTTGCAAATGCAAATAAGCTTTTTAATATTTTAAGACAACATGCGACAGGATAGTAGCGACAGTATATCCCTATGAATGAAATCCCTAGGAATGAAATTGAAACAAACTAAACCTAAATTATTCTCTTGAACGTCCAAACAAAAAATATTGACCCTGCCTTACCTTGTTCATAACTGCCAAGATAAAGTTACCAGGCTATAGCTTGCTTCATTACGGTCTGGTAAATAAACCTCTAACGGGGTAAATACTTGCGGTTAAAGCATCAATATCTTAACGTCTATCAATCTGCTTGGTTTTCGTATTCTAGTGGTATTTCGTATATTTGCATTGAGCCGTATTATTGCAAGATAACATATTTTTTGATCCCTTGGATTCTGTATAGCGTATTTCTGTTTATTAGAAATATAAATCGCCCTCTGAATAAGGTCGGGTTAATCCGTCGCACATCAATTACTACGGTCTAAAGCTTATTATACTTCCTGAAAGTAATTAATTGTTTTATGGACATGCGAGGGCTAGATAGGAGCCTTAACTTGACTTAAGTACCAGACATCACAACCTACATTTATTTTTATCCTTGAATGAGTTTTATTAGTTAAGACAGTGGTTTTAAACCAAATTTCGCATGACCTTAAACGCCCTTGACAAATTACAAACAAATGGGCTTGTTTGAAACCGTGTAGTAGCTTGCTCCTACCAAGGTCACTTGGTTTAAAACAATGCGCCCTCCAACATAACAATGTGTACTGCAGACCAGCTAAATATTTACGTTTAATTTCCAGTTGACGAGAAGATCTTCTGCTGCCACGGCGGGCTGTCCCCCGACCTGCAGGCCATGGAGCAGATCCGGCGGATCATGCGGCCCACGGACGTGCCCGACCAGGGGCTGCTGTGCGACCTGCTGTGGTCCGACCCCGACAAGGACACCACGGGCTGGGGCGAGAATGACCGCGGCGTCAGCTTCACCTTTGGAACTGAGGTCAGTCTATGCACACCTCGATTATACTAAGCTGGACAGCAATTAAATAAAATTGGTCAAGTACTTTTTAATGGGTGATAATTTTATGGCCATTGTATGTGGGAAACGCAAGTGCCTTATGATATGGGCACCCCTGTAGTTATTATATTATATAACAAAGTGAAGGAGGCTTGTGTATAGTAAAGGGCGGTGGTCCCCCCGCAGGTGGTGGGCAAGTTCCTGTCGAAGCACGAGTTCGACCTGATCTGCCGCGCGCACCAGGTCGTGGAGGACGGCTACGAGTTCTTCGCCAAGCGCCAGCTCGTCACGCTCTTCTCCGCGCCCAACTACTGCGGCGAGTTCGACAACGCCGGTTAGTGCTACTTGCACTAAACACACTACACTACACTACATTACAAACCGCCACATTACACTACACACCTTTATACCACACAATAAATATATAAGATATCTGAGGACAAACAATTTCACATTAACCGCCTGTTTCACAATCGTCAAGTAAAGCATACCTGTCAAATAGATTTAGCCCTTTCACTTTATTTTACTTGAAAATAGACAAGGAGAGGGCTATCTTAAACTAACAGATGAATTTACTTGTCAATTGTGAAACAGGCCTTAAGGGTACTACAACGACGGTAAATAAATACTTAATACAAAAGTCTCGAATTCTCAATCCTCAGATAAATTTTGATAATCTTTCTTTTCCTTTATCTCATCTTCATCTCTTCTCTTTTACTGGCATTTTATGTAACATACAATTCTTTTTTATATAGATGACTTTATTTGACGATTGAAATCAAAACTGAAGGATGTTCAGGGTTTCTAGAACAAACTTTATGCAGAAAACCTGATACTACTACTTACCATTAAGCCCAAACCAGGCTTCTGTAAGTAGATTTATTATAACTAACATTATAAATATGAAAAAATGTCTTTCAATCACGCATGAACGGCTGATGGCATTAAATTCATCGCACATTTATTTAATTCATGTCTAAGATTAGCACACAGGTTTTCTAAAAAAAAATAATGATGCCGAGAAAAAATTGCGTTTAATATTTTTCTAGCCTATCTTAGGGCCATAATAAACGCATCGTGACTGCGATGCACATCTCAAGACACGTCACAAGTGTCGCAACGATTGACTTGACGTTTACTTTGACGTATCTTGATACAGGTATATCTCAGTCAAGATCTGTTTATTAAATACGGCCCTTAGTGACCCACTGCTAGGCACAGGCCGTCCCTCCTTACCGCCATTCGTCCCTATTGAGTCCACGGTAACCTAAAACTTTAATTATTGGGACGAGCTTTTCTTGCCAACTGTACTTTTTTTGCACAGTCGTCATCTGCCCAGCCACGACGGGTTTATTATGACAAGTTTAAGACTTCCTATGACCACCTTCCGTCTCTATGATCAGACTCGGCGCAGTGACACCATAATATTGCATTGTCATCGGGTTTACATACGTATTCCAAATTTCAGCCCATTCCATTAACGGGAACTGGTTTAAAATTTACTTGCAAGATTTGACCTTAACAAACATACATTGCAAGTTAAATATATATTAAAATTATGTGTATTGCTTGTAAAAAAAATAGATCGTTTTGTTGTGTTTTGCAGGCGCGCTGATGTCGGTGGACGAGACGCTGATGTGCTCGTTCCAGATCCTGAAGCCGGCCGACAAGCGCAAGCTGTACTCGGGGCTCAACATGGGCCGCCCCAACACGCCGCCGCGCTCGCAGCCCAAGAACAAGAAGAAGTGAGTACACGCCACTACTACCGCGGCGCACGAGCGCCGATCAACCGTCTTAGCCGTCTCCACTCCGTTCCCAATGTTCAAACCACGGATAACAACTAGTTCACCAACAGTTAAACGGGCGATTAAAATTTAACACTCCGTTAAATTGGTTGGTGTAATGTGGCAAATGTCAAATTTTAACTCGAAGTAATCTTATCTATCTTATTGAATATTGGAAACGGGGATTATGTTCACGGAAATTATGACCGCCAGCGACTGGTAGCGTCAACCCACGATGCTCATCGGTGTCAACCGAAGGGCGTTAACCCTAAATATAGTGGCAAAGTCGTTTTCACCATAAAGGACATGGCCCGTTTTACTATGGCGCTGTGCCCCAAACGTTACAGCAATGATTTATATGTTAAACGAAAGAAAAAAATATGTATTATTAGAATATATATGTCATTTAACTTATAAAGCAGCGGTTTAAAAGTAATTCGGTTATTATTTACTTAACCTCAAAACCTTACACGTCGGGAAATGACAATTACGTTTAAAGGTTGTTGCACACATTTCAATCGCTACCATCCTTTGTTTTATAACTCCAATTCCATATCTTCTACAACGCACACTCATCAGCATTATAACATTAATCAGTATTCGAATAGTAGGTACCTTAACAAGGGCGAATACCTACTCGAATGTATTTTATCTAGTATACCCACACTGGCCTCTGTATAAGCTAGTGAACCGCATGCAGTTCCTGGTTAACTCGAAGTTACCGCGCTAAGTTACGTCAGGTATGGCACTCCATCTGCCTTTACAATCTACTTGGCACCCTGATTGCCTCTCCCAAAGCCCACCACCGTCGACAAAGCGACTGTCGGTGCGGTGCCGGTCATACCATGTGCAAGTATTATGTATCGAAACTTAGGTATCGCAGGAAGCCTTAGGGTTAGGGCTGCAGAGATGAACCTGCTGACAATACCCTGCCGTATTGAAGAGTACTGTTTTCTGTATCTATCCCTTGATCCAGCCATTTAGCGAGAGTCTTTTGAGGTTTTGATCGAGATTCTTCGCTAAGTACAGTTAAACGCCAGTTCTCAGGAAAGTAGCGTAAGGCTACTGTCGACTGCAACTACATAACGATCACGGGTCTATATCGTCTTCCATAAAGTTTTAGTTCCGTTTTTAAGATTCCATAACGTTTTTAGTCATAAATATTGTTAGTCATAATATTGATTGTCATAATATTTGAGAGTATATTTTTGTATTTCCGATATTTCCTGGTCATATTTGTCGAAAGTCATTAAAACTTTATTCATAACTTTTTACATCATAATGTATTAATTACACCTCATAATGTTAAAGGTAATAATATTGCTTGACATAGTATTTATAAGGTCCAAACTTGTTTATCATAAAAGTAAAATAAATAAAATGTAAGTTTCGCGTACTATATTAGTTAAAAAATATGTTCGGTTCTGGCGCTTCGCCGGCCGCTGCTACGGCACGCTCGCTTCGCTCGCTCGGCTCGCGCGCTGTAGGGTCGCAGTTCTACCTAACAGTCCTCCTCGCTTCGCTCGTCGTCGTACCTAACGGAGACCTTCCTTATATATCTACATCATATTCATAATATCAATTTAAAATTAAAAAAGAAAGAACATTTGGAGTCATAAAAATTACATACTTATGTACTGAGGCAATGAAACGGTATGAATAATAATAATTAGTGGCTTAAAATATATGCTTTAAAATATTTCTTTTTAATCATCAATATGCCTTTGAATGTTATAGATATAATTTTTATGATGTGAATTTTATAATCCTTAACATTATGGACTATTCACTTTAGCATTATTTATAATGCTTTAGCATAGATAGTATGACAATCAATTTCGGACTTTCAAAATTCGATACAACAACTTTATGGGTGACAAAGGCATCCCAACGATCACACATCCATCACACTCATTGTTAAAGATATTATTCCCGAGTCTGCACACCTTGCGGTTTATGGAGGTTTTTAAAGTGACATGGCGTAGGCATTATGAAGTCCTAAAACCTCACTTTCAGTGAAAGGGACAGAGTAAAGGCAGTCATAATAGCCTTGTCCCTTGTTCGTTGCATAGGATACTAAGAGTTCACAATACGACCTCCAGGGATACAAAACTTCAAAAAGTCATGCTGGTGGGAAATAAAAACCATGTAATTATTCAAAATTCAACAATTTTTTATGACAGGCATGCGCACGTGTGTATGTGTGCGGGCCGGACTGTCAAGTGGGTAATTTCCGGTTCCCAATGCACACAATATCTTTTAATAATTAACTTTTTTTCCGCTGCTTGTACAGCGATTAATTTAATCTTATGTATAATTATTAATTATTTAAAGATTTTTCACATACTACTCTGTCAAGAAAGTACCGGGAAAAGATCAATAATACACAAACTGTTTGTTAATCATCCAAATTTATTTTATCACCTTCAAAGTATGCTCCTTCAGAAACGATACACTTACGCCAACGAATAATCCAATCATCAAAACATTTTTTAAACGCTGTTTCCGGAATTGAATTCAGTTCTCGGCGCGAATTCTCCTTTATGTCTTCTACCGATTGAAAACGGGTGCCACGAAGTGGTAATTTGAGTTTAGGAAAAAGAAAGAAGTCGGCAGGAGCCATATCTGGTGAATATGGTGGTTGCTCGATGGTATTTGTTGAGTGTTTGGTCAAAAATTCTTTCACAATGATGGCCTTGTGCGAAGGCGCATTATCGTGGTGCAAAATCCAAGAATTTTCATTCCACAAATCTGGCCTTTTTCGTCGAATTTGCTCTCTTAAATGCCGCATAACGCTCAAATAATATTCTTTATTTACCGTTTGACCTTCCGTTCTTCCTTTTCAGTCACTATTTCCTTCACTTTTGTGATGTTAACTTCAGTTGCAGACGTTGATGGCCTACCAGAGCGAGGCAAATCTTCCATCACATCTCGACCGCTTTTGAACGCTTTGTACCACTCATAAACACGTGTTTTTGATAAAGTCGAATCACCGTAAGCCTTCTGTAACATTTTCAGTGACTCCGAACACGAAATTCCATTGGCGATGCAAAATTTAAGACAAACTCTTTGTTCAATGTTTTTGTCCATTATGAAATTCGCAATACACACTAGATATGATATAACTAAAAACAGCACTGTATTTAATATAAATAACAGATGCAACTCAAACTCCGCGCCAAAATAGAAAACAGTTGTGCCAATCTAACAACAACAAAAAAAACAAAAATTTGAATTTGGAACCATAAACAAATCATCCATTCCCGATACTTTGTTGACTGAATGTATGTCTCATCCGTGTAACAGTCTGGGGCAGAAACGGGCCATGTCCTTTGGGGGGAAAATAAATGTGGAACGAATTTTACAATTAGGGGTATTGAAATAATAATTATGAGTATGAACAAAATTAACTGTATTTGGCATGCATTCAGGAGCCTAATCAATTACTTACACAATATGGGTACAACGCGTTACCACGATAATACTGATCAATCAATATATAATTTTATCCAGATTAATATGCATTGTGCCCATAATTTTGTACCTATACGTATTTATTTAGAAGAAACACCAATATCGCAATAGATTAGTATCATCATTATTAATATTAGTTATCACAAGTAATGAATGGATTACTTGGCTCGATCCCATTTTACCACATTTGAGCCACCAAATCAAGGCAAAGTATTACCCCTGATAATAAACTCCCACGTTTCAACAACTAGCTTGATAAGAAGAGACGTTTCATCAAAACATTTAGAACAAAATGGAAGAATGTTTGACTACTCAATTTGTGATAGTTTGTGGATTTCCTTTTTAACATATATTTTCGTTTCAATATTATACCAATGATAAATATGTCCGCACCACGGTTTTAAACCTTATAGATACGTGCTTGTATCAGTAAGGCCTCTTTTATAATTTACCGTTGAATGGCACGGCACGTTTTTACAGTCGCTGTGAAACGGGAGGCCTAAATGTATGGAATTGTATGGAGACGCTTTTAGTTTACCGTCCACGGTATCGGCATGCCGCGGCATACAAATCTACCGTTTACCGTGGCCGTGCAACGGTAAATTATAAAAGCGTCCTAACGTTGGGAATCGCTATGCTTTTCAACCGTCATTGGCTTGACGCCAGCGAGTGACGACTGTATTTAACATTGGTGTTTAAAACTTACGAACGGCTCTAGCTCCTCAGAACTTTTGATGGTCTCAATTAACCTATGTTAAAATGTATTCTGTCATCACATGGCACAAATGTTGGCCAGGAACTATCGTAATTCAGGAGTAGTCAACCATCATTTCCACACGATTAGTAGGGGTTTGCATTCTACGAAAGTTAACGGTTTTCGAGTTTGACAGCGACATAGCCATAGTACAATGCCGCGTAACTAACAAAGCAAATAAGGTGCAATATCACGTTACTTATTATACCACCCCTGCCGACAAGGTAATCCATTGGCGACAATAACCGCTGATACGCCAAAGAGTCTACGGTGTAAACCGGTAAAAGGCGGCATCCTTGCTCGCTGACTCAATGTGTGTGCTTGAAATCCAAGCTGCTGAGACAGCTGCAGGGTGCCAACGCTATTTGACACTATTTGATACTTGTTTCATACTGTCTTAACTTCTACAGTTTTTTTTTGTGTTATACAGTATTATATATCAAAGCCAATAAATATATTTCCATAAGTCGCAGATTATTTGGTTCGCTAATGGATTGATAACGCCCTTGGATTAATGCATTGTTAACCTATGACGATTGATAACGATGGGTTCATGTTTATGTAAATATTATTTTTGATTACTAAAGTCGTTAATTGTCGTAGAATGCAACTTACCGTCAAATCAGACAAGTGTTCAAACAAGCAACTCGCTCTTAATTGTACAATAGAGTCGTAATGTTGTCGAACACCTTCTCTCCGCCCTTCGTTCGCCAGCACATGCTCACTCTCACGTTGTTTGCGCAGCTAAGCCGCGCCTGCGCGGACCCCCCGCGAGCTGACGGCGGCCGCGAGCGCCCGCGCGGCCGGCGCCTCTAGCGACCGACAGTAGAGTGCACGCATCTGTATTTTTATTATGGATTCACCACCTTTTTTATTATTTTATCAATGAAATTTTAGCAATCGAGTCTTATTTACAGTGATGTTTTTACCTCCGCTCTCTTTTTCAATTATTCAATGTGAATTTTTCTCGTGTCCCCTTGTTTTGTAGACACTCATTTCATTGAATGTGTCGTTTCACCGAATTTTTATATCATCGAAAGCCGATTTCTGCTGAAACTTTATTGTTTTCAGGTTAACTAAAGCATGGGTTACGTAGGTTAGGTTAGGTTAGACCTGTGACCACCAAAAAATTACAACTCTTGTACGTAGAAATGCCTGTCGATGAAATGAAAATTCGGCGAAGTAAAACATTCTATGAAATGAGTGTCGGTGATTGTAAGGTAAACCAATTGTTCTATTATGGGTTGTTATTCGTTTCGCTCGCATGCAAAACTAACATTTGTTGGAAAATTGTATTCAGCGTAGACATGAGCGAACGAATATGTAACGAATCGCCAATGTTGCCAATCTTATCGTATTTATTTAATCGATAAGGCGATTTGTAAAACGTAATACGTATCCGTAAAGGTAATACTCGATATATTTTCAGTAGAGCGGTGTATATTCAAACATCGCTAGCTAAAGCTGCCAGTGTTGCTCTAGTGATAACTTCTTTATTTAAAGCTGTTTAATTTAGTACCGGCTCGGGGTGACCCTGCGGGCAAGTTTTAAGATGTGGAAGGATGTCTCGTGAATGCTACAAAATGGAAAATGTAATTGTGCGTATGACTGCAGTTGTGTGCTTGTGTTGTATTCGATATCCAACAGGTTAATGTAAGTTAAGCATGCGGTTTCTACATTCACACTTATTCGGTGAACCAGTGTGTGTGACACGTTAGAATGCCAAAATATCGATAATCGATTCACGTGTGACGTGAACGCGATGTTGACGACGTCCCATGCATTTTGTGAAGTGTTAATGTCGAAACCGCATCACGGTCACTGATCTCTAATGCCGATTGGATTCCCGCGTAATCCCCGAGATTATAAAGGTCGAAGTGGTCGATCCACTGCCAATCCGGTCGTGTCAGGGATCAGCACAGTTAAATTAAAATCGATGACAGAAATGTAATAATATTGGAAATAATGGATAAAGTATAATAAGTAGTAAGCATAAATAATGTAAACGACGCATAGTTTGTTGAAGGCAGAACAAAAGTAATTATTATACCGTCCCCCGCGTAGAGGTCGGACGTAGAAACTGATGTAGAAGCTTTAGCTGTTTGCTGTCTTATACAACCTCTCTACTTGCTACAGGCATCAATATCTTAGTAAAGATAGCTTCGTTTGTTATTCATATTATATATATAAGTTCATTAAAACTATTAAAATATGGTCGAGATTATTGAAATATGCCATAGGTCTGATCGAATCAAAAGGCATTCCTAATTTTATTTGATCAAAGTCTAAATCTGGCTTTGGGTGTATTGCTTAATATTTAATTCACTCCACAAGCTTTTTCTACATAGTCAGGATACCCGCCTGGCTAAGGGTTGTATAAGATACGCTATAAGCAACTGAATGTTTTTCCTTATTCGCTACTAAATTGATTATTGGGCGCCAGCTCCACGATTCGTGTATGAACAAGAATTGTATATTAATTTCGTAAATAAAAACACTTTCCGAATCTAATCTTTTATTTATTTTGTGCAGTTTAGTGGTTGATTTTGTCTAACAGCGTGTAGTAGGAGAATGAGGTCTTGATTATCTGAAAAGTAAAATGATCTTTATTGCCTGGCTTGGATTCTGCGCAAACGAATACATATCTCCTAACATTATAAAAGCAAAAGTAACTGTCTGTCTGTTATATCTGAACCGATTTAGGGTATAGAGATAGTTTGAGTCCCGGGGAAGGACATACGATAGTTTTATCCCGGATAATTTGATAGTTCCTGTGGGTTACACGATAAACGACTTCTACGCGGACGGAGTCGCGGGCAAAAGCTATTACAGATCATGCGATGAGGTGACAATACATTTGTTCCCGCCGCCTGCGCCTGGAGGCGTAGCCTTTAAATGACAACATTTGAAAATTGCAACTGATGCATATTTTTAGATGTCTTACTGCCGCACTCACGAGACGTCGATTATTTTTAAATTTCATTAGAGTTGCCGCGTCTTTTTCTATTGCTATAGCAAAGAAAGTGACAGCAACTACTTTAATGAAACTTAAAACTTAATTGACGTCTCTGAGTGTGGCCGTTTGTTAAACGCCGGATAAAATAATTAAAATAAAGTATATGTATATCATACAATAAATAAGTAAAGCCCCTTGTTGTTATTCAATCCGTACATTGTTATTCAATTCTCATGGTTGATGGGAAATAAGCACAAAACTTCAGGACTTCCGTAATTTGGCAATAGGTAGCACTCTGGTTCTGCCACATGTTTTTTTTAAATCGTCGGTTCAAAACATTGGCAAAGGTTGACACCAATTCAGGTATATGCCATATACCCTCTTTTAGAATGACTTCAAATCCATTTTTTACAAGAAACCAAAATATTTTTTTGGGAAAAAAAAAAACGTGTTCTGTTATTTTTAATGCTCTTTCCAAAGGGGACACGTAAAATACCAAGGTGAGAAAAATGAAATGTTGTCAATTTTTCTTCCTATCTTGCTTTGAAATCGTTATCAAATCATTCTTAACGTTATGACAGCCCTTACTCTCAAGTGAATAAGTATGCACAAACCACAGACCAAGGAAATACTATAGACGCGGTAAGGGGCGTGGCGCGTGTTACCTCGCTTATGATCAGACGCTCATGTTATTGTCAAACGCAGCTCAGTTGTAGTACAGACGTGGTCGACGAATTAAGTGAGTTTAAAAATAGTAAAATGCCGTGTTGTGCAGATTTATCGTGTCAAATAAGGGGCTAAGATCTTAAAGGTACCCCAAGAGTGATTTCATTTTACCTGTAAGCACTAATTTACTTTGTTAATATTTCGAGAAAATCCAGTTATCTATTATGGTATTTACTTATAATACGTTAGTACGACAGTAACTGCTTACATTGCTAGCTAACCATTGCTGACGTTCTTGGAACAACGCGCGTATTGCGCGGCTAAAGTTACGCTCGTTAGTCTTTATTGCCCGGATGACACTTCACCGGTTCGTGTCGGTGCGGCCGGCCAGCAGCTATTATTTCTTAGTCCTTAAATCGCTATACATAAGAACTACTATCTTAGCGCCATCTAGCGCTGAATAGCAAGGCTATTACTCGTCGCTAGATGGCAGCTGCGAACTGGAAAACGCTATCTAACGTCGAGTAACTGAACTGCGATGGACAAAAAACGACCTTTCAGCATTTTTCGACCTTGCTAAATGAACATAAAGCTTAATTTTGTGTTACTAACAAAATTATGTTATGGCGTTTTTAGTTCGTAAGCTGTAGCCAATTATGAGAAAGATGTTTTTGTAGTAGTTCATAGAGCGTAAGCGTAAAGACGCACACATTTTTAAAAGTGGCGACACCGGTTCTCGATTGAATTTGCGCTCATGGCGTATCTCCTTCATTATATGATCTGTGGTACCTACAAAGTAATAATAGCAATAACGAGCAGCTGTCATTAGGTTATTACTGACATATTCCTAACTCTACAAACACGTTTCTGAAAATCTGGTGGTTGAACAAATTGTTTCCCATGAACCCTGTACACGGGATGTTTTTTTATTCGTCTACAAAATTTTGGGGCTTAAATCACTAAGTCATACTGACCAACTTTCACTATGGGACCAACCCCGAAATCGCGAAAAAAAATTCGACCCTCCCATACAAAACATCGTCAGCTGACTAGCCAAAATGTATGACTTACTGATTTAACCCCCAAAATTTTGTAGACGAATAAAAAAACACCCAGTATATGTACGTACAACGACGAAGGTATGCAGGTCCATAGGCAGGAAGCCGCCGGCGCGCACGACCGCGGGCCGCTGGTTGGCGAGCAGCAGGCCGAGCAGCAGGCGGCGCGGGCGCGCCCCCGCCGCCCGCCACGCGCTCCGGTACGCCGCCGTCGACACGCGCGACGCCTGTAACGTGCCACAGGGTTTGGCAAATGTCGCTTGATATAAAATATACCAACTGGAGCTTAGCAAATTCAAAAGTGATAAACTAAAATTCGATTGGCGATTAGCATCACCCTTTTATAATATTTATATAGCCTATGACACTCGCATGGTTTTGACACTTTTAACGAATCATAACACAATAAATAAAATTCAATAGTTTAGGAGCTAGAGTAGAGCATCCGACATTTTGTCTCATACGTTTTTACGTAAAAACATACATACATGCTAGGGAGATAAATACCTTCATCTATTCCATATTCTAACGTTTAAAATAAAAGCGGGACACTTTTATTGATAAAATTGCTATAAAAATGTGAAAATCGCAAGTCAGGACGAGACACTTTTATTTTAAACCTTAAGCGTTAATTCTTACGTTAGAATATGGAGTAGATGTATTCATTTCCCTAATACCAGTCAAATTTTATCTCGTGTTCGCTGGTAAGAAAAGTGGTAAAGTGGTGGTCTACGTTTGGTGACATGGATCAACGTTAGATCAATCTTCAATTGACATAGGTAGGTAGGTACCACAAAGTATGTAACAGTCATGGTAATAAATTAGTAACAAATGCCTGCGTTTATATATTTTTCATTTTAAAGTACCTGTCTACTTGCCTTAAAATCAGAAGGTACTTTCAAAAATTCCATTCACCATCCATACCATACCAACCTGTAAAATAATCTGATTCCCGAAGTAGCAATACACGAAGATGTCCAAAGCAACAGCCCCCAAATATTCTACGGTGATCATGTCAAATTTCTGAAACAGACGGCGCAGCGGAACGTGTTCAGTCAGGATTAGTAGTTAGTTAAATAAATCTGTCGCTCTCACACAAATTCAGTACGTCATTATACCGCAAAAGTTTAAGAAACAGAGCTTGCCTAGCAGAGTGGATTATTTTTCTCTGCAGCTGACTATAAAACACTAGCCGCGATTAACGCCGTGTAGGTAGGTAGATAGGTTTAGAGCTGGCGCACATTGGGCCACTAGCTGCGGACGAGTTTTTTCATACATTTTGTATAGCATCGGCGCACACCGAGCGTTCGAGTGGCCGCGTCCGAGCCACAAGCTGCGGTAGTCGCCCACGCTCGCCACTAGTGTGTTACTCACCTCGCGCGCACACTCGGCCACAGTCGCCGGCTTCTCCAATAAACAATAGACAATAGTGGCCGCCACTCAGCCACCGGTGGCCGCGATTGGTGGCTGCGTCTAGTGGCTGAGTGGCGGCCACTAGTGGCTCAATGTGCGGCCGCCCTAAAGGTAGGTTATTAGGTACACCACACTACCCACAAGTAGCGTGCACAGCTGAATACCCTGCGCTGTATACACTACACGCACCACACAATCCACTAATAGCTCTGTGTACAGTTGCGGGCTTAACATGCATGCACGAGATAAAATTTTACAGGTGCTAGGGAAATTACATCTATCCATATTCTAACGTAAACTTAACGCTTAAGGTTTAAAAAAAAGTGTCTCGTATAGCCTTTTATTACCTTTTATTACTAAGCGATTTTATCCGGTATTGCTAGAGTAATGAAATAAATCGTTCAAATCTATTAAGAGCCCTGTGCACACATAGCGTTTTTGTCCGGTCTAAGGACTACAACTGGGTAACAGTGGCGAGCATTTATTTATAATATAACGCATGTACCTTTTTTGAATAAATAAAAAAAAAAAAAAAAAGATTCCGGAGCTGAGTACAGGTTTTTTTTAAATATATGAATGCAGTTTTTCTTCTTATTAAAATCGATGACATGGTTCCTAAGAACAGAACAGATATTTAGTTCCTCTAGCAACTTTTTATTCGTGCTGTCACTTTATTCTCGTGATGCATGTTAGGCTCGCTGTAGGTATACACCACACTCTCCAGACTAGCCACGAGTAGCTCTGTGTGAAGTAATGTTTACAGTTGTATATGTACACTGCGCTGTAGACACTCACCACGCTAGCCGCGTACAGCAGCATGCACAAATACAGCGTGACTTGTACGACGCGCAGTGCCAGCAGCGGCGAAACGAACTCTTCGAACTGCTTTTTGTATCGTGCTGTTACCTGACAGGCGCGGGCGCAATCTTGGAGCGCTGCCGTGGTTTGTTCGTCGTACTCGGGGCTGTATATATCTAGGATTAACGGTAAACCTGTTGTTACAACAGTGCCAGGCTCTTAAATGACCAAATTAAATGGAACCGGGCCTTGCAAGAATGACAATACTAGTTTCAAGAAAGATTGGATAACTATCTTCATTTCATTAGTACAATTATGCGCCTATTCCTTATTGGCCCCACGTTGGGCGCCACTTGCCCGGTGGAGAGTAATACCACGTCGCAACGAAATCTAAAAATGTAGCATGATTGTATAGCAACTACTACACATCTAAAAACCTGCTATGGTAAATGTCAAACTTACCAAACTGAGTTCGACTATCCGTGAAATGAGAATTCTGCAACAAAATCAAAGTTGAGTTAAAAGCCATACTCCTTTTGGCGTGTAGTTCAGTATTCTCAAAGAAATCGTTTACCACTTTTTTGTCATAATGATACTTCGATTCCTTCATCTCCGTCTTGCTATAGATATAATTATGTCGCTCATCATCGACAATGCCGGTGTAATGCTGTAACAACGCCTTGTACTGCACCCCGGTTTGCAGCAGACCGGTGTAGCGAGAGTTGCGAAGGCTGCAGCAGACTAGGTCTAGCTGTCCGCAGAGTAAAATGGAGTTTGCTGCGAAGAATACCCCTGTAAAATAAATGTCGTACGAGATGTTACAATGTTATAATGTTCATGGAAGCAAATAAATAATTCGAATTTTAAAATTTCAATAAAACACGACTGGCGAATAAATAATAGATAAGTGCCTATTGTACGCGACAGCACAGGAGTGCGGGTCAAACAATATGAAATGTTAAAATAACTGTAACTAGTTAAGTACGTCGAGTAAAACGAAATGATGCACGCACGGCAAGGTCAAGCGCATCACTATGACTGACTGGGACTGGTCAAACGCGTGCGAGGGAGGCGGGTGGAGACTGGAGAGTACACCCGCGTCCCACCTCATACGTCGCCCGCGCTAGTACTCTGTCGCGCACTGTACCTATACCCACACCGCACCCCATGAGACTCGCCACTCACCCTTTCTTCACGAATCAGTGATACCACATTTATAACCATCGGTCAAATATTAAAAGTGGAAGTCGTACATAGGTACTAGACTTTTAAACTATCCATACCCTCATTTTGGCTTTGCGCAATAGAGCCTAAGCTGTTTAAATGCTCATATTTTTTGCAGGTAGACTGACAGAGAAATGTCGTTATCCATCCTAGAATGTTGCCATAATCGCGGATACAACGTACCTACCTACACTACAATGGGTTTCCCAGCCTATACCTACGTTTATCGGTGGAACAAATAGCGGCTAAATCTGGAGGTGAGGAGGCCACGTTAGAGATAACTAATTCTACAGAAGTGGGGTACCTAGTTGGCCGACGGCGAGTCCCACGAAGGCTTGCGATAGGCTGAGACGGAGGAACGCCAACAAAATGTAGTGCGCCTGCTTAACGTCCATGTAGATCCAGTTGTGAAGAGGTTCCTTCGTCCACACTAAAACAGAACCAATCATATACTCCCGAATAAGCAGTGGCGGGTACGAGAACTTTGAAATAGGACACTAATAATATTATTTGATACTTACGGTGAATAATCATGGGCATCACAACGTACATGGTAACACTGAACAGCGTGCAAGCCGTATACACCAACGCAAAGTTCCTCGCTGACTTGTAGCTATCTTCCATAGTCATATTAGTCAAACCTCTAGCCGAATGAAACTTGAAATTGGTGTTCATAAAATCTGCTAAAGCGTACAGTTCTTTTTTGTAGAAAGCGAAGTAAATGACGACAGCAACGGACACAACCAAAGGCAAGCCGTCGGCTAACTTGTCCAAACTGTCCATAATACCATTCCATTCTGTGTACAAATCAACGATTAACATGATTGGGCAGCTTGAAAGAGTAAATAAAACGGTAGCCAAATATATGTTGTTTATCAGTATTTTGTATTCTTTGTCGGGATTTGGATACCAGTCCCAACAACCGACGATTTGAAGAGGCAAGGTTATGAAGTGAGTGTAGTTCGGAATAGGTTCGTTTGGTTTGTTGGTGGCCATTTTGTCGCAGCGGTTGAACGTGAAATGGACGTCGTTTCTTTAAAACTTCCTTTAAATTAGATATGAATATTAGGGCGCGTTATCACTTGTTCCAAGTTTCGAAACACTGGTTGATACCGATTTTATACCTTCATAAATAATTAATTCTTGAGGCTGTGACTAATACAGCACTGGGTATCTTCCGGCTGACATGATAATAGGTATGATGATTTTAATAATGTGGTCCACAAAAAAGGTACAAAATGCCGCTACGACAGTAGTCGACTCGAATCGTGACGTGTGCATGTAGCAACCAGTAGGTAAGTAGGTGATACTTTTTAATTTTCTGAATAAATATTTTGAGTTGTATGTAGTTAGGTGGATCCCGCCCTACAAGAACCACGTCGATTTAAGTTAACCAATTCCTTCAATAGATATCATCTTTACCAATTCAGAAAATCACCCATATAACTGCCGCCTAAGAGCTCAAACCAAGTAATTAAACTGCCTTGTTAGCAACTCGCCCGACTAATTAGCGAAAGGATTCGTTTTGAATAAATACCTCTTTAATTTCTTGGCCGAAGTTTTGGAATATTTAAGTGGCACGACATAAGTGCTCTGAATTCGATATCGGGTCCGATTTGTATGCGAATAAAGAAGACTGGCATTAAAATATCTTAAATAATCTTTTGCTAATTATTTACTGATTTACATACTACTAGAATGTGAAATTTTAAGTAGGTAAGTTGGTAATTCTCTAAGTTTCAATGTGTTTACTAACTACCTTGAGGCCGTTAGTATGTGCTCTTAAAAACTGCTAAATTCAGTTTGAAAGGAATAGAAGAAGAAGAAGAAATCATTTATTGACAACAACGAACACAGTAAGAATAAGAAACGAACATAAGAAAACGAACACAATAACATAAAGTTACCTACACAGCAAAGTTGTCGCGAAACTGTCCCAACTCAGCCGGTGCTGGCTGTAGAGCCAACGCTGGTCTTCCGTTGAGACCGCTCGTCGGCGGAATAGTGGCTGAGATGTACGAGTAGATTCGTAACCGCAGGGACAGAGTTCTATTCCCAAATTGCCGCCGTGTGCCAATAACTTTTATTTTGTTGTGTTTGTCTTTAGTGGACCAAATCCAGAAATTAAATACTTATGTATTTTTTTTGTTTAACCTTCTACATTGGTGCTGCCTGAAAAAGGATAGCCCAGAACGAACACGTAGTAAAATCAAAAAACCTTAATTGTATTTATTTAATATACTTTATTACTGGACAACGATTTAACACAAAATATAATAAAAAACTACTATTTATTATTTTGTATAATACAGCGGTTTTGTATAATACAGGACATGCGATAATGGCTCCGTTTCCAAAATGTCCCTTCGCAAAATAACAAAGTATTTTTAAACTTGCTTATCCATTTAGATTACCCACTCGTCATATTTTTACAAAATAGTTTACGAAAGTAATACTAAAATAAGTCGCGCAAGCTGCTAGCACTTCATCATTCTGTTCACTCTGACGGATGAGACCAGGCTTGATCTTGAACCTTGTGGAACATTTTGTCAACGTGACCGTTTTGTCATGTAAAACTACCATTAAAAACTTGCAAATAATTTAAATAATATGATAAACCATTAAAATTAAGCCGTCGCCCCTGAGACCGCTGATGCCACGTCCCTGTAAAAAAAAAACCGGTCTTTCGGTGTTTTGTAGACACTCATTTCATCGAATGTGTCGTTTCACAGAATTTCATTTCATGGGTGAATTTCACGGCGTTTCAACCGCCGTCATTAGTGTCACCAAATATATTGACGAAATCAATGACACTACAGCAACTTCTGATGCTGATAGAAACTACATCCCCGGTTCTGCTTCTGTTTACATCAGGAGTTGCTGGTAGGTGTCATTGATTTCATCAATATATTTGGTGACACGAATGACGGCGGTTGAAACGCCCTGAAATTCACCCTCATCAAAAGCAAATTTCTGCTGAAACCTTAATGTTTTCAGGTTTACTTAAGCATATTACCTCGGTTAGGTTAGACCCGTGACCACCAAAAAATTATAACTCCTGGTGGCTCAGGTGGCTATCGATGAAATGAAAATTCGGCGAAGTAAAACATTCTATGAAATTACATATTCGCAATGTAATAATGCCTTTTATACTTGTGGAGATTTAACCTATAAATAATGACCTTGAAATACGTCACGGGTCTGTTTTTGTTTCTTTTCTAAAGAAAAAAATAAAAATAAAGAATAAATAAATAAATAATAATAAATTCCTGGATTTTCTAAGGGCCGGTACAGACGGACAGGATTTGAACTGCAACCCAGCTGCAAAATGGCAGTTTGAGTGCAGTTGACTGCATTAAAACTGCAATCCGACTACGCAGTCCGCATGCAGTTGCCGTGCAGTCCTGTCGACCACACACCGAATGCAAGTTAGTTGCACGGTTGAAATGCAGTCCTATTGCAATTGGGCCAACTGCAATACGACTGCATTTCTTCTATTGCATCGTATTGCAGTTTTGATGCAGTTACGTCAACTGCACTCGAACTGCCATTTTGCAGCTAGGTTGCAGTCCGTCTGTGCCGGCCCTAAGAGATGCAAGAGGTCCGTGACGTAATTGTTTGCTAGGTGTGCACCTCCACAGTGTATAAGGCCGTAAGGTCACGTTCGGCGGTGCGGCGCTGCGGGCGCGGCGCTCGGGGCCGACTGGCCACGCTAACAACTAATGATTGGCCGTTAACTTTATTATAAATTAGTTTTTGCCCGCGACTTCGTCCGCGTAGAGCTCGTTTATCGCTGCTCCCTCGGGAACTGCCCATTTCTGGAGATAAAATACTTACTGTTTATGCTACTGCCTATGTGCTATTCCGACTATAATCTATCTCTGTGCCAAATTGCATCCATGATTAATAAAACCTCCAGCTTTGTGCCCTTTAGAACATCACCAACGAACTCACTTCTCCTTGGACTTCCTTTGCGCGATCTTGTAAATCCTCTTGAGCTCCAGGAGAGCCCTCATGATGACGACCAGCTGCTGCTCGAAGTCCGTGGGCTTCACGTCGACTGTCAGACCCTTCTGTTTGCAGATCTTGACGTAGAGACTCCAGATCGCAGACTTGACGTGGCAGAGCTCCACGTGCCGTTTGGCAGCGGTTTCCTTGAGGCGGTGGAGGGCCAGCTCCCATTTGATCACGCGGTTCCGGACTTTGTCGTGTTGCCACTGGAATGGAATTGGTTTATGTATGTATAGGGTATACGAGTACCTATAGGCTTTTGCTGACAAGGTTGTCGAGATTTATTATTTGGACTGCCAAATTTTTGGGGATAATAAGTAGTGTTCATCTGCTGGTAATTTAGTACCTAACAAAAGCAAACAAGTGGGTAACTATACACTCAACAACTTTATCCACCATATCGTTAAGTCGCTATCACAGTATTTACTTTACTTTATTTTAACTCTTATTCACTTCAAGTTAAACGCGGCAATAAGTAAATGATTTATTATTAAACCTCATTCACTGCCACAAAGGGTGCCATGACGGGTGCCAGAGTGATGATCAGTGGTCGGAATAGGTAGAGCTAATTTACCTAAACTTGACGCATGTTCATTCAATAATGTGTTCCCACCTCACTCATGCATGAATGAACATGCGTCAAGTTAAGGTAAATTAGCTGTACCTATTCAGATTCAAATTGCTCGAAAAAAATGAGTGCACGATGTAGGTACCTACAAATCCAATAGTCAGATTGGTCGGTTTCGCTTCTCTCCGCTCCACTCTGCTTTTAAGGCTTCGTCAAACAGCCAGCGTGGCGCGGCGCGACGATGGCGCAGCGTGTTCTTAGCGCGACGTTATCGTAATTCTCTCGCAATCACGATCCAGGTACATAACACGTACATTTTTGTGGTTTTTATGACCCAAATCATATTGAACTGGATGTTCTCTAACTCAATCTATTAATATTACGACATCCATTGTCATAAGTACACTGTAACCGCCCGGCAAAAAATCACGCCGCGCTGCGCTTAGCTGGTGTGATCGCGCCCGAGTTGTGCTGGCGCAGCGCGATAACTATGTGTGACGGCCTGCATAGGTACAACTCCTTGCTAATTTGTGGAAAACGCGCCACTCTACCGTCGCACCGCGCCACGCTAGCTGTTTGACGAAGCCTTAAGTTATAACGAACCCTAATCATAAAGTGAGATTTGATCTTTAGGCTATTTTACACGCTCACCCGTAGGTTGGCCAGCGTGTTGTTCAGCCCCATGATAAACAGCTTCTTCTCTTCGGTGAGAGCACCGATCTCTTGCCGCGCGCTCTCTAGCATCTCAAGGTCTCTCTCTTGCCGGTCGGCTAGCGTATTCTTCGCAGCCGCTGAGGACATCGAAATGCTTGTTTATTTTCGTGGTATGAGGAGAGGGGTTAATGATTTTATATTAGTACCATCCCTCAATGTACCCTACAAAATAGGTGGGATTCACCAATGTTGCGGCACTGGATTGGGCTACACGTCTCAGGTGCATAGCCTATGTTCAGTGCTGCTGATTGGATATATAGGTAAGGTAGTTTGTAAGTTTTATCTCTAATGTATTGGTAGGTGGTACTAACATTAGCTATAAGTTCTTGCGATTTCTAACACATATATGGATGCATAATCCGAAATAAAGATTTTTATTATTATTATTATTATTTAATAAAATAAAATAAAATAAAATTGTTTATTTAAATGTGTACACCGTTTTGGTTACATGTTATTTGGTAATCTAACTTAAAAAGTACACACACATAGTTTGACTTACAGAGAAAACAAACAGAGGCCCCCAAACTAGGCGAAGCCTGTATCTTGGGAGACCGACACAGATTAACATATACAGGGTGTTAGGTAATGAGTGGATAAACCGTGAACTGCTGATAGGGGGCACTTAGGTCGTTCTAATAATGATAAATGAGGTTTAGTAAAAGTGCCACGGTTTTCGAGATATTTGGACTTTTTTAATTTTTTAGGAAATTGACACCCTTACTCGATTTTTTGGTTGTGGTTAGTGTACTAAGATGTTTTTTTTTTATTTTCTTTTTAGCTTATTATTGTTAAATAGTTGTGTTATGCGATAAACATTACCATTTTGGCGTAACTACCGCGGTTTAATTAAAAAAAATCGCAAACTTGAATTTTGCATCTTCGATAGAACATTTACCAAATTTTGAGCTCTTGCGGTGAAAAAAAAAATTACTAAAACATGGTAGCCAATGAGCTAAAAAACATGCCCATTTAATAGAGATTTTAAAACAGTAAACATCTTTTTATTTAAATATTAGAATAAAAAACAACATCAGTTTTCCGCAATCGATTCGATTATTTCCTGTGATTATTTCATATTAAATTTGTGCTCCACAATTCCAAAGCGTACCTAATTATGACAAACTTTTCATTGCGAAAATAAAAATACTGGCCACTAATTTTGTGAAACTTTTTATTGAAAAAAGTAAAGATTTGTGATCCGAGCGAAGCTTTACAACCTTTTTGTTGTAATAATAACGATACCGGGCACTAACTACTTTTTTAATGCCATTTATTCGAAATTTAAAAAATATCCCGTCAGCTTTTTATTCTTTTAATAAGCTTAATAACATGCCTATTTAATAGAGATTTTATAACAGTAAACATTTATTGGTTTTGATAAATAAAACTTAAAAAAGTAGGTATTGGAGTAGCAAGGAAGCCGGTTTTTCTAATGAATGATTTAACTAATGCTATCTGTGAAATAAAAAAACATAAAAAGGAAATGTTTTAATAAAGTTAAGTTAAATAATGTGCTCAAATTGACGTCCACCAGCCCTAATGCAAGCTCTACATCGTCGGATAAAGGAACGCCTGACGAATCTGGTGTATCCAGAGTTCCCTATTTCTTGAGCAGCAATTCTTATTCGCTCTCGTAACCCAGAAAGACTCGTAATTGGACGGCTGTACACTTTCTCTTTGAGACAACCCCAATAAAAAAAATCTAAGGGGTTCAAATCCGGTGAACGCGGAAGCCATAGTATTGGGCCTTACCGGCCAATCCATCGTTCTGGGAATGCGGCAGTTAAGTACTGTCGCACTCGTGCTGCGTAATGTGCGGGACAACCGTCTTGTTGTAACCACATTACTTGCCTTAGTGCAAGCGGCACATCTTCCAGAAGGATAGGTAGATCATTTTGAAGAAACTCCAAGTAATTATCTCCATTTAGAGTAGATGGCAGCTCGAAGGGGCCGATCACTTCGCCATTCAAGATACCGGTCCACAAATTTACCTAAAATTAATATTTGTAATAGATAGGGGATTCATCGCGGTAAAAAGCATAATTAATTAAACCTTGACGTTTTTATCGTATTACAACAACCGTGAATACCGTGATCATGAGAAGACTTACCTTAAATTGGTACTGAGATCTATCCTATCTCATTAAGTGAGGATTATCTAACTGCCAACTGTGCAGATTGTGTAGATTCATGTAGCCATCTTGACGGCAAGATGATTCGTCCGACCACAGTATCTTGTTAAAAAAGTCTGGGTCTTCACGCATCCGACGCAGCATCACTCGACAAAAAGTTACTCTTAAGGGATAATCTCTAGGCAATAAAACTTGCACACGTTGGACGTGAAATGGGTGTAATTGGTGTACTTTTAATGTAGTATGCACTTTTCATACAGATAAACCCAGGTAATTTGCCATATCACGCACGGATAGAGAAGGATCTGCTTCAACTAGGTCCAAAACATTCTCGTCATCTCCTCGGGTGGGTCTTCCTCCACTTGTTCCACCCACACCCTGACCAAGAATTCTGCCTTCAGTGAACGCATTATGTACTCGATTAAAAATCCGGTAGTCTGGATGGCTAAATTTCGAATAAATGGCATTAAAAAAAGTACTGCCCAGTATTGTTATTATTGCAACAAAAGGGTGTAATGCTTCGCTCGGATCACAAATCGTTACTTTTTTTCAATAAAAGGTTTCACAAAATTAGTGGCCAGTATTTTTATTTTCGCAAGGAAAAGTTTGTCATAATTAGGTACGCTTTGGAATTGTGGAGCACAAATTTAATATGAAATAATCACAGGAAATAATCGAATCGATTGCGGAAAACTGATGTTGTTTTTTATTCTAATATTGAAATAAAAAGATGTTTACTGTTTTAAAATCTCTATTAAATGGGCATGTTTTTTAGCTCATTGGCTACCATGTGATAGTAATTTTTTTTTCACCGCAAGAGCTCAAAATTTGGTAAATGTTCTATCGAAGATGCAAAATTCAAGTTTGCGATTTTTTTTTAATTAAACCGCGATAGTTACGCCAAAATGGTAATGTTTATCGCATAACACAACTATTTAACAATAATAAGCTAAAAAGAAAATAAAAAAAAAACATCTTAGTACACTAACCACAACCAAAAAATCGAGTAAGGGTGTCAATTTCCTAAAAAATTAAAAAAGTCCAAATATCTCGAAAACCGTGGCACTTTTACTAAACCTCATTTATCATTATTAGAACGACCTAAGTGCCCCCTATCAGCAGTTCACGGTTTATCCACTCATTACCTAACACCCTGTATATATTTAGTTTTAGGAACTACTTAAGTACCGTTTACAAGCGTTTACAAGCGTTTATGCTATTAAGAGTGGCCAGAACATAAGTCGAAAGCTTAGAGCTATTAATAATTGTATTTATTAAAGACTTCTTCAGAAACATGATAGTCCAAAGTTAGCAACCAATCTGCTAGTAGCTTTTTAGCTTTGTGAATTTTACAGTTTTTAATTTCACAAAATTTTAATACTGCATTATAAACTGATGCTCTAACAAAATTACCAAATCTTTGTGCAAATTTTGAGTTAACTGAGGGAAGTTTCAATCTGTATACTCTTTTTTTCAACATTGATTTATGAAGTTCGGAGCCAAGAAGTTGTTTATGAGTGAGGAGACAATAATGTTCTTACCTAAAGCTTCATACCGGTTGAGGACATCCAAAGGTTGCTTGAATTCCGGGTAACTGTGGACCACGGCCACTAGGTAATCCTGAAACGAGTTTAATGTTGTTTTACAGAAATTTTAGCTCCATCGTTGGATATTACGCGGAAACCGTAGTAGAAGAGGGTAAGGGATTCTGGCCCTCTGGTACTATCATTGACCGTTAGTGCGTGATAACTGGTAAGTACTACCTACTTGACGTGACACCGAAGTTCTGTTCTGTTCTGAGTGTTCTGACTAATTTGGTCTCACTCTTCCTTCTGCTCAGTACAATTTCTGCGATAAACCATAGTGTACAGTCGCCATTATATATATATATATTGCAGCAAACAAGGTACTCACAAATATCTGAACACGACTCTATTGTCAAGGCGTTAGAGTTCATGTTCAGATATTTTTGACCACTCTGATATGTACAGATATATTTGATGGCGAACTGTACAAGGGATAGGAAGAAGAGGAAGCCTCCTCAGCTCCCGCCTAGCTGTGGGATTGTATGACGCACCATTACATTTTTTATATATCTACTTAACTCGCACGTAGGGTTCCGTAGTCAACAAGGAACCCTTATAGTTTCGCCATATCCGTCAGTCCGTCCGTCTCTCTGTCCGAGGATTAACTCAGGAACTCTTGGTACTTCAAAGCTGTAATTTGGCATAGTTATACATTTAAATTACGCCGACAAAGTTGTAAAATAAAATCGTGAAAAAAAAAATTTTTTTTCGGGTACCTCTCATACATGTAAAGCAAAGGTAGAATTATTTTTTTTCCTTATAATAAAACATCGAGCGAAGTATTATTGGATAGCTACCTAACCTAACCCTACATTGAGCATGGTCCGACATGCTTTTGCCCGGTTTTTGAAGAATAACCATTATGACACCCCATTGATTAAAATCAGCCCAATAGTTTGGCAGCTAGAGTGGAACATCCGATTTACTTGTCACATAGGTACATACATACTTACATACATATACCTACATAGACAGTTTATTACTATTCTTTCGGCCTTGCTCAGTCGAGTATAAATGGTATTCCTGACCACTGACCTCATAGATGGTGTAGTCCTTGACCTGCTTCTCCATCATGAGCTTGACCTCCTCCATCTCCTGCACGCGCAGGCGCATGGCCTCCGTCTCGCGCGACTTCCGCTCCAGGGCCTCCTCGTCGGCGGCCATCTTGCGCTCCGCTCGGTCGCGTTTCTCCTGGTTCTCTCGGATGAACTGGGAGAAATAAATAAAGAAAACTTCAAGGATACATTCAAAAATATAGTTGAAATGTAGTTACATTTCTAAAGGAGTATACATTTTATTCTGTATACTACATTCGGCGACATTTAGTGGCGCCAACTCCTTAATGTATTCTTGCACGTTGCTAGTTCTTTGAATGACTCCGCAATATGAACAAGAACTAAGTGCACCCATGCGATTTCCTAAAAGCACTTGTGGATTATGATTTAAAACAATAATAAGCACCTTAATGAATGAATGGTTTATTTAAGCACCTTATTAAAACTAATGAAGGACTCTTTCAGAAGCAGCTCCTTGTTTCTCAAGTCCGCCCACTTCTGGTCCATCTCAGCGCGGTTGGTCTTCTCCTCCTGCCGCTTGACAAAGAGCTTCTCATCAGCGTCCATCAGTTCTCGCCGCGCCTGCTCCGTCAGGACTTGCGGGGTGGGGCGGGCCACGTCCCATACCGGATATTTTCTGGAAAAAATCAATAGCAAATAGTGTTTATCTATGGCGTATACCAATCGAGCATGCAGGCCATGTTGGTAAAGGTGCGTTTGGAATTTCGATGGCAACACATTTGCAATTAAACATGTATTCAAAAAATACGTAAGTATGAACGTTAGTAAGTCTTTGTTGGTTGAGAATTGAGTTTGATATTCTAAACGTAATTTTCAAAATATCTAAACATTACAGTTTCGAATTCGCATGCTACTATACTGCAATTGTTTAGGTAATTAACTAAATGTAAACAAAACAATCACGTGATAGATTTCGTCAGCCAGTAGGAGCAGAGCGCTGACACGTCAAAGCTCAGCAAAACAGTTTTGATTGGCTATTTAACGCAGTTTACATTTAGTAAATTACCTAAACAATTGCAGTATAATGGGCACGAGCGTCCCAGCTAGATAGCTTGAAAACTAGTCACACAGACACTTACCCTAGCTATGGTAATTCTACTTCTGTGTATATGTTGTAGACACAGACATAGATCTATATCTGTGGTAGTAGATTACGTAAGAGTCAGCATTATCATCACATCAGTCAAAAGACGTCAACTGCTGGACATAGGCCTTCTCCAAAGACTGCGATGTTGATCGATTTTGTGCTATTCGGATCAAATGGAATCATAGTAACATAACAGAGCGTATTGTAGACAAAACTGCGTTTCCACCACACCATAGGTACCTGGTTGCTGTGCCAAGCATCAGAACAAAGCGGTTCGGGGCGACTTTTTTAATACGCTCAGCCAAGTACGGAACCCTGCCGGCATCCGTATTTCCGAATGCTTATGACCCGGTGTCCTTCAAAAGTAGGATTTATAGGTTCCTTCTGGGTAGCTTTCTCCATCGTCAACCTTGTTTAGACTCTTTGGTCTCGCGCGACTCGAAAAAAAAAAACCAGAGCGAGGAAACTGTGCATTAAGAGAGAAACGGGTTAAACTATAGATATTGAACACCTTCATAGAGTTGGGGGTAGATGGGGAGGAGTTAGGGGGTGGGGGTAGATAACCCCTACATCCTCCCCCCCTGCCGGAACCGTTAGTTTTTGGGTTACAATTTTTTTGTAAAATTATAAGTACCTTTAAATACTTGGGAGAGGGGGAGGAGTGAGGGAGAGGGGGAGTGAGGGAGACCTCCTATATCCTCCCCCCCCCGGCCGGAACCATATAGGTAGTTTTTGGGTTACAATTTTTTTTGCAAAATCACTCACTCACCTTTTTTGCGGGAAGTGCCGCATAACGGAGCGCAGGCACCCATACTCACCTGCTGGTATGGTGGGCGGGGGCTGCGCTCCGTCCGCGCTTCCGGCTTTTTATATACACTGTAGTTGTAAGTAGTAGCCGCAATACTACGTGGGGTCGGGGTGCACTGATTCGGTTTTAGAACCTAAAGTAAATCATCATCGTCTTCATGGTTCCGGCGGGGGGTAGGATGTAGGAGGAATCCCCCCCTTCTCCCTCCCCCCAGGCCCCAACCTACCCCCAACTCTCTACGAAGGTTCAATATCTATTATAGCCAACCCGCGAAACGTCTACCGTATAGCTTCTCTGTGGGTGTCTTAGGGCTAGGCTAGGCTAGCAGCTATCCTATTGGTGGATTTTTCCACAAGTACCGCTTAGCAGCGTCGTGCAGATTTGGAGGCCGACTTTTAAAAGCTCACCGACATTTTTGAATCTTATTGGTGACTGAAATTTCTCACGCCTATCGCCTACGATATCAAATACGCGTGCCCTATCTACTCGTAAAAGCACGGTCTTACATACCGCAGCGCCACCTGGATTTTACTTCAACAGTGGAGTCACTGCGTCCCATAGAAATTTTGCCCAGTTGCAAGACCTGTATGTAAGACCGTGCGTAAAAGAAATCTCGCGTGACTTAATTGCCTGAAGCTATGTTGGAAATATACTTACTTGACCACCATGGAACTCTGCATCAAAGAGTTGTAGTATTCTTCAGCGCATTCCACCGGCGGACCGTGCGGAATGGCTATGGGAGCCAAGTCTTTCAGCACTGGTTTGTTCATTTTGTAGCCCTTTTATATTTAGATAATAAGGATAATGATAAAACAGGTAAAAGTTCGCAACTTTGTGATTTGACACAATGTACACAAGTTAGTTGCTTAGCAACGGGCAGTATTAATATAGCTAAAGCAGTAAAGAAACTACGAACGTTCGAAACGTCGCACTCACACAGACGTACTTCCAACCACTCGTCTACACACGACACCCGAGGGCTGCCATATGTACGATTAAAATCGTACATATACGATTTTTTCTTTGTACAGATTTGCATCAAATTAGTTTTAATAATGCTTAATAAAATCATAATTGAATGTACGATTTTAACACTCTCCCTGCCAGCCATATATAAAGCGGTTCTACTTCAGCAGGCCAAGGGATCCGCTGGCTTATCCCAAGTTTTCTGTAACTCCACGCCAAGGTTAAAACGTTTAGCAGTTTGGGGGTTGCGGGCGGACCCCATGGCCTCCTGATAGAAAACGTTGAATATTGGCCTAGCGTGCTGTGCAAGGCCAGCTGGGGGTCGACGGCGGATCCCATTGCGGGGAGAGTGTTAATTTTTTATATATCCAAGAAATACAACTTTTTGAAAGCTGGTATATGTACAGTCTTAGCTTTTTTCCATCTGGCACCGCTGCTCGCCACTGACGGCACTGCCATATCCGCTTGAGACGTGCGCCTGTGTGAGTGCGATGTTTCGAACGTTTGTTTTTCTTTGTAGTGTTTTTACTGCTTTAGCTATATTTATACTGTGACACTTTCAGTGACACTTCACACAATGTCAAAATTGACAAATGTCATCAACGCTCAACATAACGTATTTGAGGGAGTTCTGTGACAAGAGTGTTGGTTGCTGCACGTGTCGATTATTTTGTCGCGTTTTTTAGTGCCTCAGTGGTGTTGAAGAGCTCGGTGGAGTGGTCGGCGCGAGCGGCGGCCGACACTCTTGCCTCTGATCTCGGAGAATATAACACTCTAAATGTTTTAATAACATTTTCAAGAACCGATCACATGTAGTCTAAAACTTTGACATTGGCAGAATTGTCCTCATGGACAGACGCCATTTTAACAAAAAATTGAATTGAACGTATTTGAGGTTATGTTATTATGGAGTCTATAAGCCAGATAAATCGGAGAACTGTTCATAATTAAGACCTCTGCTTATTATTATACTTTAATAATATGCAGCAAAATATTACGTTTCTAACCGGCCTAGGCTGCGGTGTTTGTTTGGGCGTTTCTGCATTTGCGCTCAGAAAATACTTGGGAGTGTTTTCTAAAGTAACAAAAGCAGCGAGACATGTAAGCATTACATTTATATTTTATCCCTAAGTTTGTTTCTAGCTAACTTCTTTCATAAATTTATAAATGCTTGGGTATATAATTTCATCTCTGCTGATTCTTTGCCAAAAAAAGCCTCCCTGAGGACTGAATGTTTTTTTTTTGACATGACGCACCAAGATATTTAAATTTTTTTTTATATTATGTATACGTGGTTGACAATCTTGGCTTGTCACGATTTTTTTTTTGGTAGGTTTTTCTTCGGGAGAAGGCAAAAAATGAAGCGAAAAAAAAAACAAGTTTTTTTTTATCTAAGTTTAAGGACATGAATGTCTGTAAAAATATGTATTATTAATCCCATTTTATTCTCCCTCAATTCTGATTTCATTTGGTTACCCGCGCTTGCTTGGTTTAGCTATAATAACAGTTTAAAAATTATCTTGATTTTTAACATTTTCGTGAATAAATCTAAAACAAAAGAAGATTGAAGGCTGATATTAGGCATACCTACAGTGTTCTTAGGTCCTGCCACTACTCCACCTAAAAGTATAACCAAATCCCTCGCGGGGGCCACTTATATTAACTTAGCCTGCTCAACCCTTTATGAGTTCTTTATCAACAATATCGAGTTTCGTTAGACATACACAATTATGTGAACTACAAAGAGTTTTGTATAAAGACATACATAACTTACTTTAAAGGTCTCTGCCCACTATATCATATCATGACCGTACTATAAATGTATCAGGCACAATCACTCACTGCTATAGAAAGTGACAAGTGTCGGTGATGGACGGTCTAGTGGGCATGCATATTCAATACAAAGAATTTTTTTTTGTCTGACATATTCCTATTACGGTCCAGTGTAGTAGGCAGAGGCCCTAAAGGAGATCTCTTTCAGTTAAACTGAACTATGATAGATATTGATATGTTAGCATCTAATGCACCTGAAATAAATATATGTCATACCTACAGCATAACTGATTCATATCATAATGTTCCTCACAACTTGTGTTCTTTTCAGTTTTCAACAAATTCCGAATACAAACTGGCACTTGTAGTAAGATCTGATCTTCAAATGAGTAAAGGAAAAGTGGCTACTCAATGTGGGCATGCATCTGTCATGGCTTTTGAAACTTCTTTCCAAAATGACCCAAAAGCCACAGAGTTCTGGCAGAGTACTGGACAAACTAAAATAGCTCTTAAAGCTGGCTCAATAGAAGAAATTAAAAGTATAGATGAGAAAGCGAGGAAGATGGGGGTGATAACTTCCATGGTGTGTGATGAAGGGAGAACCCAGGTAGCTCCCAACACTGTTACAGTATTGGGTGTTGGGCCTGCGCCACATGAAATAGTTAATCAAATAACCGGCCATCTAAAGTTATTGTAAATGAGAAACTGATTTGGCCCCACATATTGGGCAAATATATCTGAATATTATAGACGCAGTTAGTGCGCTAGAGTGAGATACATGAATATCGTTCTCTGTCTAATGTATGTTCGCGTCTCTCGCATTCTATCGCCGGTCACGTGACCGCGAATGCAGAGATAGATAAAGAGATGCATTTTGTCACTTAGCATTAAATAAATAGTAATACACTGTTATGTTATTGTAAAGATTTTAAATTAGAATTAAATGTGATAATAAATTATTATTAATTGAAATGAAATTATTCTGTTCCATTTTATTATGCTAAACCTTGAAAATGCGACCTTAACTTTGTAGACAGACAAAGAGCTCGAGCTGATAATAGTATTCCTTTTTTGTACAGCTTGGCAAAATGAGGACGTTGCTCGGAGTAAAATTGGTAACATGATCCAATTTTCACCCAAAATTTGCTGCTTTCTGTGGTGGCTGCCACCTGAAAATAAACTCTTCTTTACCGAGCAATAATTGCTCTGCGATGGTTATTTTAGCAGCCATCAAATCGTATCGTCATGCAATAGCTTATTAAGATCCTGATTCTCGTATACACAGACCAAAGAAATACTATAGACGCGATAAGGGGCGTGGCGCGTGTTACAGCGCTTATGATCAGACGCTCATGTTATTGTCAAACGCAGCTCAGTTGTAGTACAGACGTGGTCGACGAATTAAGTGACTTTAAAAATAGTAAAATGCCGTGTTGTGCAGCTTTATCGTGTCAAATAAGGGGCTAAGATCTTAAAGGTACCCCAGGAGTGATTACATTTTACCTACTAATTTACTGTATTTATTCATATTTCGAGAAAGTCCAGTAATCTATTATGGTATTTACTTATAATGCGATAGTACGACAGTAACTACTTACATTGCTAGCTAACCATCGCTGACGTTCTTGGAACAACGCGCGTATTGCGCAATGTATTGAGCGGCTATAGTTACGCTCGATACGCGCTAAGTCTTTGTTGTCCGGGTGACACTTCACCGGTTCGTGGTATTATTTTGTAGTCCTTAAAGCGCTATACATAAGAACAACTACCTTAGCGCCATCTAGCGCTGAATAGCAAGGCTATTACTCGTCGCTAGATGGCACTGATGGCAGCTGCGAACTGGTAAACGCTGTCTAACGTCGAGTAACTGAACTGCGATGGACAAAAAACGATCTTTCAGCATTTTTCGACCTTGCTTGAACAGAAAGCTTAATTTTGTGTTACTAACAAAATTATGTTATGGCGTTTTTAGTTCGTAAGCAGTAACCAATTATGAGAAAGTTGTTTTTGTAGTAGTTCATAGAGCATAAGCGTAAAGACGCACACATTTTCAAAAGTGGCGACACCGGTTTTCGATTGAATTTGCGCTCATGGCGTATCTCCTTTATATGATCTGTGTGCTTAAGTTAAAATAGTTGCGCGTAACCAAATGTAAACAACCCGAAAAACCCGAAACCCCAAAAAAAAACCCGACCAAAAGCGTATTTTAACGGAAACCGGTTCCAGTCCCTGTTTATTGGGCCGCACAGATTATAAGGGTATGTTGGGCCGTATAAAGCATCCAAAATAAGACCGTTTCACGTAACTTCGTACTCACGTACGTTTAGGCGTAACTCGTCTAACTTAAGGTAGAAAAGTTGTGCGTGAGACGGGAGAGATGAGATGTCATTTTGACAAATTAAATTCTAAATTCCGCCGTCGGCCGTCGGCGTCTTGCTGACAGAAATCGCGATTTTCTAAGGTTATAATATAATAAAACTATCTATTTTGTTATCAAGCGCTGGTTTATCATATTTTTTCATTGTTAAGATATTCAAGCACAGTTTTATTAATAATCAATCATTTCTACTCAACGGAAAATGGAATTGAACATTTCCTTCTTTTCTGGGTTAGGTTGTGGTCTATGTTTAGGCCTTTCTTTATTTGCCATTAGAAAATACCTAGGTTTATTTTCTAACTCAACAGAACTGAAAGGAACTATTAAAAAGGTAAGTTACTATTATTTCATGGTCCGTAAGTTTATTTTAAACATAAAAAACTTGTAAAACATTTAAGGAATCGACGCTAACGACTTAAGGTCAAAGACGTTATGTCGTTGCACGTTTTCTATTCTAAATGTACCTTCAAACAGGGCCAGATTTAGAGAAGGGCAACCGGGCTACAGCTCCAGGACCTCCATAAGTTAGGGGCACAAGTTTAATCTATTTGGAAAATAATTAGGGGTCTTCACTCCTCTGTTGCCCCAGCGCCTCCAGACTTCTAAATCCGGCCCTGCCTTCAAGAATATTTAAACAAAAATAATATTAAAAATGAATCATGAATCTGACCACTGGTTGAAGTTAACTCATTTTTTTATTCCAGTTCTCATCAAAGTCAGAATACAAACTAGTCCTAGTAGTAAGGACTGACTTGCAAATGTCTAAAGGCAAAATTGCGGCACAATGTGGGCACGCATCTGTTGGAGCCTTTGAAAAAGCACAGAGGAAAGACCCTAATGGTTTGCAAATGTGGCAAATGACTGGACAAGCCAAAATAGCTTTGAAGACAGACTCTGTAGAAGAAATTAAGAAGTTAGCCGAGAAAGCTAAGAAGATGGGAGTGGTTACTTCTATGATACGAGATGCTGGCAGGACTCAAATAGCTCCTAACTCCATCACCGTTTTAGGTGTAGGACCAGCTCCTAAAGAGATTATTGATGAAATAACTGGTCATTTGAAATTGTTATAGGCACAAGCACTCGAAAGAAATATGACTGGAATACTGCAGGAAACAACCAAAACCAAATGAATGATAGGATGATTTCTGCAAATTTTAGTAATTTGAGAACTTGATTGAATCTATCTAAGATAAAATTAAGCTGTTAACTATTTAAGTACATTTAAGTTAATAATATCTATTATTGACTTCTGAAGCACAGGTTTTATTAATCCTTTTATCGCAGGTTTTAGGCCAGAATCACACCAATTTGCATTTTGACTATAGAAAATAGCTACTTTGTATGATGATGCATGAGCATCAATTCTTCTTTCACATGTGTACACATCTTCATACAAGGCAGCCAACTTTTTGCATTGAGTAGATACACCAGATGTCTTAAGCGGCTACCACACGCGCAAGCTTCACCACAGTTTTGCCTGCGCAGGCCGGTTTGTACACGGAACACGGAGCGTGTGGTTGGTAAAACTCTATAGACACGAAGTGTTCAGTTTTGGCTTGCGCAGGTAAAACTGTGGTGAAGCTTGCGCGTGTGGTAGGCCCATTACGATTTCCTAACCACAAGTTCTCATTTTTTGGGGGGAGGCGAGGTAACACAAACTGCTAACACACAAATGCAGAAATTGCTCTTTTAAGGCTTCGTCAAACGGCCAGCGCGGCCAGTGTGGCCTGATAGAGCCCTCCCAGTAGTCACAAGTGTTACACAATTTAAAATCATTGGTTGGAAATGGCTTTTGGTTAAACTTTTTTTTAGCCTGTGTTAGTGTCCCACTGCTGGGCAAAGGCCTCCCCTCTTTTCCGCCATTCGTTCCTTTTGAGCGCATGCTCTGCCATTCGCTCAGAAACGCGTCCAAGTCATCATTATAAGCTGGATATTCACAAAAATTATGAATTTTCCCACCTGTTACTGCTAAGTTGTCACCGCTGGTAACAACTGAGAATATCTATTCCCAGTATTTACCACCAATTTATTCTAATAAATGGTAGCTAATGGGAATTTTAATTATGATGTTGATGGATGGAAGGATGGATGATTGATGTACTTGTATGACTTGAGAACTTTATGTATAATAAAAATCGCGTGATGAATCATAAAATTTTATTCACGACTTGGTAATTCCAATTTTAAGGCGGACAGACAAAGGCACATTTTGGTTTACAATCATTTCGTTGGTCTTGTATTGTAGCTTATGTTTTTTATTATATTGGAAGACGCCAAAAAGGAAAATAAAGTAATTAAAAACTTAAACATATTCTTAGTCATAATCTCTAGAATTAAATTCAGCACCACAAGAGTATGTTTACTATAGCGGCTTAAAAGGCCTCTACACACCGAAAGCGGAGCGGCGGCGGACTCGCGCGATTACTATGGCAATGGTGTTTGTTTTGGTGTGTCGAGGGTTTAACTAATCGGCGGATAATGCTTTGACCATTCATCTATGATCGTAGGAAACTTATAAATCGAAAGCTATGCTAAAATCGCCAGCTATAAGCTGTTAAGTATGACCATAGTATAAATGATAGGGAGCTAGAGTTTGGTAGGTCGAACCCCATCTATTTCTCAAACCGGAACTCAGGAACAACAAAACGGTAGCCTGTTAGCTAATGGTGCTTCCACACTGTGGTTATAAAATGTTGTAAAACATTTTTCAAAACTACAACCTACTATATATCATAATATAATACAACCGCTGTGTGGGAGCACCATAAAATAGTGCAGTTAAAGTTAGATACATCTAAGTGGAATGGAAAATACAGCATCTTTCAGTTGTACTTATTCAATAGCGTAATCTGACAATGACCCGCACAAAGGTACTTAAAACTTCGTGGTTCCACTCTAAACATAGGTGAAGTAGCATAATTAAGTAATCAATTAGCACAATTCGGCTAAAACTAATTAATACAAAATTCACAATTTCAATAACCATAAAACTCAATAAAAATATCGAAACTCTCGATAAAATTAATACTTTGCACTGAAATTGCTCTTTATAAAAACATATCAAAATTGTTTTATAATTATCATAATTCTAAATTAAAAAGTAAAACTTTTATAAAAGTAAACTTAAATACTAAACTGTCTTAGGTAGCACGATAGACATTAAAAAATAACCTTACTTAAGAGAATGTCCCGGACTATCCCAGACCATTGCGGACTAGACATTGACTTAAACTAATCCCCTTCACCGTTTGGGTGATTTTTTAACTTTTCTATTTCACTCCGTAGAGTGGTTATAGAGTTTCGGTACAGCTCTGCTGCCTGCGGGTCATGTTGCCTTACTTCTGCCACCTGTTCCATCATGCTGAGCATCACTTCTAGGCCGGTGATCACTGTTTTGTGTCCTACAATTGAAAGCTGTGAAAAACAAAACAAATATATTAATTAAACCGCTTCAAATCAAATCACTTAACAGTTCTTGGATACCATATATGGCTTCCAGAGTAATACGATTGGTAAAATAATAAGTGTTTTATTGACAGCATCCTCAAAGTTAACAGGGTTGCTATGATCTGTAACTTACTATTTCCTTACTAAAAAGAAATGCCGAGGGACACGTCTTTGGAACTATATGTCTAGTGTTTGATGACTCCTATGGACGGGTATCAAAAAACAATTCGACATACCAAATGACAGAGATGCAACGAAACTGTTCGGGAAATGATAGCCAAGTGAAGTGGCACCATTATGATGATGATGATTCGAGTTGTTCTTTTGGGTTGTTGCATAAAGAAAGGTTGTTACCGCGGGCAGGACTAGGAGGTCGGCGTCGGCGAGCTCCTGCTTGACGCGCTTGCCGGCGGCGGGCGACGGGCGGCGGCGCTTGGCGGGCGGCGCGCTCTCCTCGTCCTTGAGCTTGTCGCGGCGCGGGCAGGCGCACACGCGCGCGCCCACCACCTGCCGGCCCAGCACGCGCCCGCTGCCAGAGACCAGAGACAATGATGCCGGGACTACTTGATAGTGCGGTTAGCCGCCGAGTTACGTTCCCGCAGGATAATTACTATTAAGCAAATTCGAAATTGCACTTCTTATTTAAACTATAACTCCCATCTTTTTTGATTCTTGATTCATATAATGAATGATAATTGCCTATTCAAAGTAAAGCCCAGTAAAGTTACAATTAACAGAATACATAAATTTAAAATGCATGATTTAAGGATATAATTTATAGCTCCGATCTTGTCCAAAAAGATATGTGATCAGAATTATTTATTTAATAACACTAAATACTCACAACTGATCTTCCAAGGTGAAAATGATTGCAATTGGTCTCCTATTAATTCCTGAAGAGCAAGAATTCTTGCAGACGAACTGGTACGCGTGGGAATGGGCTTCCGTGCCGCGGCCCTCGAACTGCACCAGGACAGAGTACCACGAGTCGGACAGCATGTAGTCGCCCGAGTAGTAGATGCCCTGCGTGTAGGGCTCCCGGGACGAGTGCAGGACGTTCTTCACTATGGACATGTTCACATCTGGAAATAAGGTGAAATGTGTTTGTTTATACATAGAATCAACACACCCACAATAACATAAATATATTCTACAGGGTTTTTACAGAACCATTTACCAAATTTATTGGAAGATGTGCCACTTAACATTTATGGTAACATGTGGTTCCAGCATGACGGTTGCCCAGCGCACTGTTCTCGCGCAATAAGGGCATATCTTGATGAAGATTACCCAAATAGTGGATAGGACGGTCGGGTACAATTCCGTGGCCAGCCCGCTCACCTGATCTACATCCTTTGGATTTATTTTATTGGGAAGCCATAAAAGAAAAAGTTTACTCCAAACCAATACAAGATTTAGCCGAGCTACGTCACAAAATTATATACCATATATTAAGAAGCCAGTGACGATATCAACAGGAAGATACGCTCGCCTTATAAGTCGATCGTTTTTAAGAAGATGTAGGAAATGTATTGACGCTAAAGGCAAAAAATTCGAACATTTATTATGAATAAAATAACATTTGATACAAATACATTTTTTTTTATTGTTTGTTTTTATGTTGTTTTTGGAATCGTGACTAATTGCGCCATCTTTTAACAAAAAACTTTTTTGAAAAAAGTGATATTTCTCCTAAAATTCAGTCCGTTATGTTTTAACTTGAGGCTGTATTTTACAGAGAGGTTATTCAGGGATACATTAAAAATAAAAATAATGAGTTAATGTTCTTAATAATTATTAATAACATACTTACATAATATTTTCATAAATATATTGTGATGCTTAAATAGGATGTTTAAATATTAATTTGTTTAAAAAGTTCTCTTATAAGGAATCACGGGAATTTAAGTTATATATAGAGTGAATGGCTCATTTTTGTAACACAAATATTATCTTTATGTCAGCTGCTTTACCCCCATAGAAGCGAAATACCTTTTCACGACGAAACGGCGTAAGAGATCTTAAAGGAGCATCCTCACTGAGAACATTCTTACCCGAGCATTTGTAAACAAGCAATAATTTCAATAATTTGTAAGCTTTGCACGCTCGGCTCAGCGTCCACACCACTCGAATATTCGACGCTGAATGCTCGTTACGCTCGAATATTCGACGCCGAATGCTCATTACACGCGAATACTCTTAGTGGGGACGCTCCTTAATGAAATCTGGCAAGGAGATAATATTGTATGCTGGGGAAGGAAATAGGATACTTTTTATCGCGATGGAATAGGGATGTAACACTACTACGAAAACTGAGTCGTGGATAAACAGTAGATTGTACAAAAAGTGCATAAAACGCACCGTTTTACGCGAGACGTTTATCCATCCAAGCGAGCTTGCGAGCGAGGATGGATATAAAGTCGAGTGTTGAATGGGTTTTATGGACGAGTTGTACACTCTACTTTTCACTTCGATTGTGAGGAAATGAAACAGTAACATGATAAAAATAATAATAATAATATGTAAATGCGACGAAAAAAATTATAAGTTTATTTCATGAAGCTTTATTGTGTACTTTGGCTTCTGGTATCCTTGCCTTGGTCTTAAAATACAAACGAAACGAAATAAAATAAAGAGGTTATTGTATGAAGTTAAAGTTGTTCGTGCGGCTGTTGGACCGATTGCCTAGGTCTTCGACGAAGATTTTACTTTATGCACTAGAGCATAAGAAGCGACTTTATGTCGCCTACGCACGACATAAAGACGAACTTTACGAGCATGAGAAGTGAAAAGCCAAATATATATGCGGGACTCACCAGCATTGGAACTCTCGTGGGTGTGCTGGATGCATCGCTCCACTCGCTTCTCAGCCTGCGACTCGTCCGAGAACACTGTGGTGGCGCGCACGAACATGGGCCCCGGCGCGCGGTCGAAGTCCCATCGAAACTGCACCGGGAAGTCCGTCTTGATGTCCACGTAGATACGGTTCAGTAGATGAGAGTACTGCAAATAAAGTGCATGTTGAAATTATTTATAACCTCGACAAGGTAGTATTGACATATGTATAGAATAGAATGTAATGTGTCAAGTGTAGTATAGGTAAAAAAACTCAAGTATAGCTCTTGTATGTAGTAGTAAGGTGTCTGTATAAACGCTTTGACGTTCCAAAGGACCATGCGTCAAAATGGGCCTGAAACCAACAGCATTGAGAGTTATGTCAATAAATAGGTCTTAAAATATACTTTATTTCATTATATGGGTACAAAGTAAAATTCCATTGCAGAACTAAGATATTTGTATTTTAGTCACGGTGAGTGCATTCGGAGAATATTCATATTCTGGAGGGTAGGTATTGAGCAAACCCAATTTAAAAAATGAAGGTAGGGATATCGACCGTTCCATTAATTATTTCATTTTATTATTTATTTATCGCGTGACAAAACGTGGATAAAGCATCCGTCACTTTCTGACACGTGTATAAGCGCGAGAGTGACGGATGCTTTATCCACGCTTTGTCACGCGATAAACACGGCCATATTAGGCCCGCAGGACGAGGTATCCAGGCTGAAAATGTTTGGTTGATTAGAGGCCGTGTGCAATCTAGACATGTTCGAGCACGTAAGTACTACGTCTACATTCTGGTTGATAAAAATCAAACTGGCACCTATGCCATCCCACACTATTACTGTTCATGTTTGACTGGCAGACGAACAATAGGATCTTGTGCACACACAATTTCTATTATATGGTATTTAGGGTTAGGCAGGCACATACCATTTAATCATCCTGCAGGTCATTTAAATGACTTAATTATTGATGTAATGAGGTAACAACTTGCTGTATATATATTTTTTATTTATTAATAAAACCATCAAGTGCTACAAAACGTATGTTTATTTCACACACTAACCCTACCCTAATAATTCTGAATTTGTATTCTCAAAGAGAACGTGTTTTTTAATAGATCCTATTTACGGTGACTTAAATATGAATATCTCAGTTCTGCAATGGAATTCGGCTTTGTGCCGATATCATGAAATAAAGTAGATTTAAAGACCTATTAAATGACTTAAGTTTCAGCTCTGTTGGTTTCAGAACCAGGCTCCATACAAAATTGCCCATGGTCCTTTGAAAAATTACGTAAGTTCCATATAAGTGTTGTACATACATTAAGATTTTCACCTGTAACCGACCAGCTTTACTTACCAAATACTTCTTCCTGTGGGTATCCAATGCGCTGATGTCCACTGAGAAGTTGAGGTCTCCGGAAAACACATTGCGAGCCGGCGGCCCGCGCGGGGGCACCTGGGGACACACGCTACAATAAACAAGTACCTTAGTGCTGTATCAAACCGTATACGGTTGACGGTCAAGCCTAGAATTTTATTATTAACAGATATACATAGAAGTTTTAGTAGCACAAATGAAATTAACCTTGGGCCTTCCCAACAATATAGATTTATTGATAAATTGTGTTTACTTATAATCCCTATCACTACATATTATACACAGAACAAAGTTCCCCTGCCGCGTCTGTCTGTCTGTCTGAACGCGATAAACTAAAGAACGACTGAACAGATTTACACAGGGTTTATACCAATGGAGGGAGTGATTCATGAGGTTTAGGTGTATAATTCATTAAGGTTTAGGTGCGTATACGCTCTGCTACCCGTGCGAAGCCGGGGCGGGTCGCTAGTATATGTATAAATGGATGCAGTATGAATGTAACCTTGTAAAGTGGAGTTCTATTTTAACTTTATATTGAGATAATGTTTTTTTTTGCAAGGAATGTGAATTTTTGTTATTTGAGTTAATTTCACGTTGGTATTGTGAAATTGTATTAGGGTCAAGATAATATTTTTTTTATTTTCTAATAAAAAAAAATATATATTTTAGATATTTATCATTAATAGTGAATACAACTTAGCTCCTATTTGATCTGATGATCTCAATGTGCACTATGTAATGTCATTTGGATGTAGTTATCAATAAATTTAATATTGGCAGGAAGTCCCTAGTTAATTGAAAAAAAAAAAAAAAAAAATGAAAAATTGTACTAAAACTTCTGACTGATCATTTATTATTTGCAACATACATTTTTGCTGACATCTCTTAGTTCGGCATGCCTCATGCTCATAGCAAAAGCCCACAACTTCCACCGTTGTCTATGCTGTCCAACTCTTCTCGGTTGGGACCTGTTATCAGCATTACCTTGGCTTCCTATCTTTTGTTTTGTTTTCCCCTGTTTCATTAATAGGGTTGACAATATGTTATTTTATAAAACCAGGTACAATTCAAATTATACATAAATAATTGTACTGGGCCTCTATGAATATCACTTTGATTTTGCCCATTTGAGGTACTTTTAAATCATATTCATATTGGTGACACTATGGTAGCACTTATCCACTTGTTAATAAGATCATTACGATATAGATGCAAGATGGGCTAAAAAAAATTGGAATAAATGCTGCACAATATAAACGAGAACAAAAAACCTTTATATTCAACACAAGATGATGTTCTAATAATGTTAACTAAACCATAACAAGATGCTCTGTGCTAGAAAATAAATCAAGAATGTTACAACAAATCAGTGATCGAAATTAGGATTACTTCCAAGAACTCAAAACAAATAGAGCCATATCCAAAGATAAATCGTTAACATACAACCCAACCCCAAGATAAATTATTTTATGAGATTCAAGCAGCAATTGAAACATCTTCCGGCTTTATAATAATACTCATACATCATAGTGTTACCATTAAACCCCATTAACACAGCAATACACAGCACATTAATTTATTTACGGTGCTGGATTAGCCCTTAAACAAAGTAAACAGCTGCTTAGGGCATCGCGAGTCACGGGGCACCAAAATCAAAATTGACACAATAAATTGTCAAACCGACAATGGTGAAAATGCTTAGGGCACCATGGAGGCTTAACCCATCATATGCTTAAGCAAGGATCCGTGCTCAAAATTTGGATATTTTTTTTTTTTTACTTATTTTTGTGGCCTTTATCATAATCTGAAGAGACTAGAACTTGGTATATTTTTCGCCTCCCGCATACGAAGGGTTAATCCGGCATTACCATTATGCAAAATATATTCATGTTTACACCATATTACATGAAGATCCTGATTCTGACATAGGTTAGGTTAGACAAGTTGCGCTAGGAACTCTATTAAGTAGGTTTCAAATTTGCAAAATGATGAATTTGTGATAAATTTGTGAACTTTTTTGGTAACATTGGTATAAAAAGAATTTGCAGTGTGATCTGTTAATGAAGAGGTTAGTATTACCATAAGATCCACCAGAAGATTTTTGTCATTGCTGGGTTCATTTGTGGCGGCTACATCCAGGGTATCTTCGGACATGTCCGGAGGAGACAGCACCACCAAATGTCCCTGGCTGTTTATGGCGCCCAACTCCTGGCTGTTGATGCTGCCCAATTCCAGATTTAGGAGCTCATCGCTGCCAAAAAAAGGACAATGTCAATGTTACCTGCTTGTTATAATCAAATCAAATCAAATTTGAGATAAATGCTGCAGCTTTAGAAAGATCCTAGCTAAAAAGTAACACACACTACCCTATTCATATATTAATAAAGAAAATTAAAAGCAATAACTAAATGAAACAAATGAACATGGGACATTTTTAACACTTCCCACAGGATACATATAAGACTGTATCTGTAAGTAATTAATAATGGGAAATACAATATTAAGACATATTTTACACTATTATATTTTTGCTACTCCAGGAAATTTGTGCCATTGTTATTATTCTCATCTAAAAAAAGTAAGGCCTGGACCTCTTTCAGCTGATGACATGATTTTACAGTTTTCACTGACTTTTGATATACAAAACTAAAATTCATACAGTTTACTGAAAAGCATAAACATACCAGACACAAAGTTTAGCTCACAACTAATATGTATAAATAAATTGAAAATCATAATACATGAGGTTTAGTTTACCTGTAAGTCCCGAAGGTGTTCATGTTTCCATCGTCCAATGAAAACATGTCCATCGTGTTTTCTTGCTTCAACATCGCAATGTCTGTAGAAAAACCAGAAATATACCTATAAACGGATTTTACTTTTAAAGGTTGGTGAAAATTTACAATGTTCATGTTTAAGAATACACCAAATACTTAAGAATACACTAAATACCTTTCTGGTGTAATTGGAGATTGAATTTGGACTGTTTTGTTTTATTAGTTGATTTTAGCGTATATAAAACCCGGATCGTTGTGTTAGTTGTGTATACACATCGAGGCAAAACATGACGAAATCAATATGATATCGTTTATGTTCAGATATATTAATTTTACATACAAGTAGAAAAATAAAAAATGTGTCAACGTTTTAAGTTCCAATTAACAAATCAAAACAAAACAATCGCCAAAACTTTGTAAATAAAGAAGCATAAAGCCATGTCAAAGTAACGTGTTCCATGCTTTTCATAACTTCGACAAGTCAACTTACCTAGCTGGGTTTTACGGAAATATCTATCTATTTTCACAAACACAGACACTGTCCGTTAAAATTGCATTAATTTCACACCTTAGTAGATAGTACGGACGCTTAGAACAAACGGCAAAACACGGCCTTAAAATGCGGCGAACGCGGCTACGGCTTAGCATCTCAGCCTACCAAACCAATACTGTTGGTTGAGAACGAAAAAAAAAAAACCGGACGCCATGCATGGACTCACAGACTACTAAGAGGTGCATGGACTAGAGAACTCAGAAAGCGTAGAGATAATTGAACTAAACAAAGGAAATGTTGAACGAGCGAATGGAATGAATTTAGCGCTTGGTAAACCTTCATCACACGCCACTACTTACTATTACACTATAAACAAAAATATCAGTGCTTAATACAATAAAGCGCGTGCTACACGGTTTTAAACGACGGTTTAAAACAGACGGTTTAAAACCGTGTAGACATGGGTTTTAAACTTCATTCATATGAAATTTGGTTTAAAACACTGTCTACAAGGGCGTAGCTACAAGGATGACCTGGCAGGCAGGCGTGCGCTTCAAACAAATGGGCTTGTTTGAAACCGTGGCTCGTTTCTCTAAGAGGCCGGCCTTACACAGTCTGAATTTTAAGAATCTGAATTCATAATCTGAATCCAGAGTGTGTGTGCTCGTCCATAGATAATGTATGGAAAGTGGTGTGTTCTGTCAGATCAATCTGAGAAATTCATAATCTGAAAAAATCAGATTGTGTGTGGATGATAGTTAAATTGTATGCAATTCCGTGCTTTCTGAATTAATAATATGAATTCAGATTCTTAAAATTCATACTGTGTAAGGCCGGCCAGAGTAAACCTTGGATCATGTTGCAAATTTCATTCCGAACAACAGAATTCTAAATTAAGTAGATTTTGCCATTTTAAAATTGCATTTGATAGCTGTTTCGAAACTAAATAGTGGAAATGCCTTTCTTGTGTAAACTGGATTTATTATTGTTGCATTTGGTCAAAAGCCAGTTATTTATTGGTAATGTTTTTACCATTAGCTTGAATAAATACACCTTGCAAATTTCGCGGTTCTTGATTGTCAAAAATGACAGACATATTATGTGACATACATGTATGACATTATCACTGAGTATATCACTACGTTTTGAACATTATCTTGTCGACAATTTCAACACTAGTTTAGCAAAGAATTGAATTGAATTTAGTAATCTCATAATCTATGATATCAACATTGAGTGGACATTGACATGACAGATTTTCGTGAATTAATACGGGTGCTTTAACTATGATATTTATTTAACTATATTATAGTAATTTCATAGTGCTTTAATTAAAGCCCTTCTTTCCGGTGGGTCTGGTTTATAGTAGCCATACTATTTGGTCCGGGTTTAATGCTCTTCTGGTGGGTCCAGTCCGGTATTTTTGTTTTTGTGAGGTTAATTTGATTCTTACCAATGTCTGATTCATCGGAAGACGAGGATTTAACCAGATTTCATGAGGCTGTTGACATTACATTCACTAAACTCATAAATGAAACCCGAGGCGTTTGTCAAAAAGGTAATAAAATGATTATTCTTGCATGATATTTAGCTTTCTGATCTTTTTTATATTTGCTTTGATATATACCTTTTTAGAGGAAAAGAAACCACCTTCAGAACGATATTTAGAAATCTCCAGCCACTACAACGATGTCAAAGTGCCAGAGAAAATGCAGAAACAGATTGGTGAAAAAATTTCAAAAATTATTAATAAAAATGTTGAATTTGTGGATCTAGAAATAAATGGAGTAAAGTAAGTACTTAGCATCATATCATATGTAAATTTTGTTGCTTATTTTATTATAGAAGACCTGAAATAGTATGCTTTACTAAAATTATTATAGGTATATATTGTCAAATAAACATTAAGGTTTAAAATCCAATACCCTTAAATAATTAAGCATTAAGGACACTAAATAAAGACAAAAATAACGTCTTTTGTTAAAAGAATATTTTGCAATATTGAAAAATTAATAACTTCAATTAATTTGGCATTATGACTCTTTGGAATAATATAGTATACCCTAAGTAACAGCTCTGTTGTTGAAAATGTCCATAGGCAGCAGGAACCACTTCCCTTCAGGTGGGCCATCTGACAGTTTGTCAGTCAATGTCAATAAAAAAAAGCATTAGTTTTGCATACATTTTGTTTACATTTTAGAAAGCGTAAAATCAAAGGTGGTGTGTTGCTGTTCTCAAATTCTGAAGACTATTTATCCCACGAAGATGCAAAGGATACCAACACTGCAGCACACAACGCTCAATCCAAGAATATTAAACACAAGAGAAGGCTGATCGATGATGAGAAAGAAATTGATGAAGATGGTAAAATTGTTTTAAAGATGTATCATCCCTTGCATAGTTTGAAAACCTAGTTATACTGGGAAGTTAACCTTGCGTGTGACACAACTAATGGCATCATTGTTGACCCTAGATGTAATCATCAGGGTGTCCTGTATGTTAGTTGCCTTCTTCACGCTACACATATAAACAATATCATTGCAGTTGAAATTTAAGTTTTTAAGTATTTGAGAATATGCCTAGTGCACTGCAAAATAAATACAGGGTTATTTTTTAGTCAGTGCGCAAATTTAGGGGGTTAAATCGGTAAGTCATACTGACCAACTTTCACTATGGGACCAACCCAAAAATCGCGAAATAAAAATCGACCCTCCCATACATTTTGGCTAGTCAGCTGACAATCAGAATTCTGAAGACCATTTGCAGTGAAAATATAAATCTAGTTTTAATCTAATCTACTGAGGATGTCTTAAACTGGTCTAACAGCCACACTTAGAGATGTCAATTAATTTTCAAGTTTGATCAAAGTTGCTGCATCTTTTTCTATTGCTATAGCAAAAGCAAAAAGGACAGCAGCAACTTTAATCAAACTTAAAAGTTAATTGACGTCTTTGAGTGTGGCCGTAAGTGTTTATTTTTGTAATTGGATGTAACTTATGTCAATTTAAAATATTTCAGAATTAATCCAAATTCTTTCAAAATAAGTAAGCTAAACTTCTGTTGCCCATTAAAATGTTGACATGTTTAATTTTCAGAAAAAAACAATGCCGTTGCAGTCAGTGGTGCCTACGTGTTGTCTAAAGAAGAAACCAAATACTGGAAATCAAGAAGAAAAGAGAAGCTTTTCAAGTACAAATCCCAAAATGGTTCAACTTTAAACGCTATTGAGTAGTCATCACCATTGATCAGATTTTGTGGTGCCACTTAGGGTGAATGACCTTAATCACCAATATGGATATGCCCCGGGATTCTGGGATAAACATAGTAGGAGGAGGATTATGTTTCGTATTGTATTACACAATAGTGATTGCAATTTGTAATAAATGATGTGGGTAAATTTTTCATACAGTATAAAAATGATTTAGTTAATTAATTTCTGTTAATATTTCTGTAATGTTTTAATTTACGCTGTTTACTTAATATTTTCATGTTTTTCTATAAATTTATAACACTTAATATCTTTTTTTTAAATGGTATCGCGGGGTTATTGGCTTGTCCATATTAAGATTTCTACTCGATATCCCGCAAAGTGGCACCGAGAAGTCCGATCTCTGATCATCACTTATTCAATAGAATTTTAAATTTTACTTAATGTGGGTATGTTTGTTAATTGTTACGAAAATAAAATTAAACAAATTAATAACATTTACCTTTTTATTAATATTTACAATAAAACTTATATTAACAAATAAATTATGTACAAAAGTCAGTATTACAATAGTAACTGTTTCTTCTTTTACATTCAATTTGCATCAAATAATTCGAGAGCCTTTGACATCAACATTATTTTTAAAAACTTTCAAGCCTATAAAATAATAAAAAGGCATTGCTTGAAAAATTAAAAATAATTGGCCATAATGCTACAGTCTGTTGTAGTGTTTTACATCTGTGGTCATTACAATTAATTGTTATGTTTTTAATTTCAAGCCACTACCTTTTTTACAAATTACTACATCCTAACTCATAATTCCAGACAAGACGGTGTTTTTTATCTTGTACTTGCTTGCACTTGGTTTTAATTATAACTAGCTTTTCCCCGCGACTCCTTCCGCGAAGTAGTCATTTTTCGCTTATCCCTCGGGAACTATCAAATTTTCCAGAATAAAAAGTATCTATGTGTTAATCCAGGTACCTAATAAACTATCTGCGTGCCAAATTTCATAAAAATCGGTCGTGCCGCTCTTGATTTATAAATGGTGTAACTAACCCGACTTTGTTTTATACATTTAGATTATATTCTTCTTACTCTGCCTTAAAATGTAAAGGACTTGGTTGATTTAATTAATTAAATCAAGATCTTTCAAAGTCACTTCACTATGTATTTGATCTGGAGGATATTCCTTTCAACTTTTGCAATACTCTCTTTTTTTTAAATAAAATTTAATATGACTTGACATCTCTAGACTTATACAAGTTATTTCCATGGCCTTTTCATTATCTTTTCATTTATGCTTTGGCTTCTAGGCCATCAGCTTAAACAAAAACAAAGAACAAAGTCTTTTAAAACATTTAATGTCCACAGACATAATTGAACTCTACACAGCCTATCTGGATCTGTTTCTCAATGGATATTTATTTTACCAACGCATTTGTTTCCTACAATCTGCTAGAGTCATTTGCGGGCAAAGGCCGCGCGCTTGTTCGTACTGGTAGCTCGTCGTGGCTGTATGCCCGGTTGTCGAGGCCATTCGGCTTGGCTGTTGGCTGTTCTGGTGCCGCGGTCTCCACCGGCCCGTCCATTACGAACATCGTGATGAAGAACAGGATGCTGCCTGTGGAGTAGAAAATATGATTAAATATTATCAATCACCATTTAAACTTACTTTGTACTGTTTAAATACTTTAAATTAATGCGAAATTATCCGGTATAGACGCTGCGGCTTATTGCATTAAGATTTGAAGATTAAGAATTCAAGAGCTTGTGATTGCAAATGTGTTGCCGACCCTGCCTGAGCACAAATGCCTGATATTTATTAGAACTGATATTAAGTTCTCAATCAAATCAGTTAGTAACAGCAGCGAGTACATCAGAAGTTGCTGGTATGTGTCATTGATTCCGTCAATATATTGAAAACGGTGATGACGGGCGGTTGAAACGCCCTGAAATCCACCCATTTGCTATTCAACCGACGTCTCAGGTGATGTATCTAACGTAACTCGTATGGAATAAGACGCTTATTCCCTAAAATCACAATCTTGACGTTTTTGACCGGGGGTCTAAGGGCTAAAATCGCTAGTGTGCATAGGCTCTAAGGTAAGCATGATATTTAATTAGGTACTCTAGCAACTTTTATTCGTTGTTATTATGTTGATGGGCGCTCTACATCGAATGTATCGCGCGCGATTTGCGGACATGAAATCGCGTGTCAACTCTTCTTGGCTCCACATTCGCAGTGTTCACAATTGTGTTCACAATATAGTTCGCGCGTTGTTGCCTCGGCAGGCTTACTGCTGTGTGCATTTGCATATTACAATTATGTTTACATTAAAAGTAAAAAACAAATTAAAAAGAAATGGAGGAAACGAAGATGGTGTATGACGAGTATTCATCGTAATAGAACTAGGTTTGTAATATTTTTAATTTATTACGCGCGAATGTGGCGTCTATTGTGTCTACGCAGCTTTCGCGCGTTCGCAGGCTCTTTGACGCGGGCAAAAAAACCGACAAAAGTGGTTAACAAGGCGCGAAGCCGCCCGAAGGCGCACGAAGGCGTGGAGCGCCCATGACTAGTTAAAAGGGGATATCCGTGCGACAAATAAGTCGGCAAGTAGGTGTTGAGATACTCACTGATCCCGTAGAAGCCGGCGTAGAAGATCATGATGGCCTCCCGGTAGCCGATGGCCTTGGCGACCGGGTCGACGAGGATGGGCAGGTTGCCGCCCACGTTGTTCATGACGAACAGGAACACGCCGACCGTGGTCGAGCGCACCGCCGCCGGGACCACCTCCACCAGGATCGCGAACACGATGCCGAACCACATCTCCGCTGCGCGGGGACAATAATGCGTTCAAACATGTCTAACTTCTATAGTAGCCGTAACTATTAGGCGCGTCACACACGGACCTATAATATATATTAATATGCCAAAATATATATTATACCAATGTATATCAATCAATCAAATTAATTTATTTGCTAGAATACAATAATCAGGTTGTTACAAAATATTTATGTTCCATTGTATGAAATTGCATGCAAGTAGGTACTTAGTTGAATTTAATTATTTAAATTAATTAAACAGCTCAATATATCATAATATTATAATAAAACAGTAATTAATAAAATTATTTGTAATATTTGACGTCATACACATGCATTAGTTGTTTACATTAAATTTTAAATAATTGAACACTAAAAATATTTTTCAAAAAGACAGTTTGTCATGTTTCGCTTGAAACTACTTTCAGACCTTCTAACTCTTAAATGGCCCAACAGATTTTCACCAAACTTTGGTAAGAACACCTTTGGTTTAGTAACTTTTCAAACAAAAAACTAAGTCAAAATCGGTCCATAAGTTTGGGAGGTAAGATGCCACAAACAGATACACAAATACACATGTACACATACGTTAAACTTCTAAAATTTAGCATGTTTGTATACAGCGGGCTTAGCATGCATGTGCGAGATAAAATTTGACAGGTGCTAGGGAAATGAATACATCTATTCCATATTCAAACTTAAGACTTAACACTTAAGGTTTAAAATAAAAGTGTCTCGTCCTATCTTTTATTACCTTTTATTATTCAGCGACTATAGCGATTTTCACATTTTTATAGCGATTTTATCAAGACGGGACAGTTTTATTTTAAACCTTAAGCGTTAAGTCTTATAGAACATGGAATAGATGTAAGTATTAGTTTCCCTAGAACCTGTTAAATTTTATCTCGTGCATGCTAAGTCCGTCCCTAGACGGACATTTTATCCCGATATTTAAGGTTATTTGAAAATCTTATGGAAATAGCATCCTAGATATGTGATTATTGGTACTCGACAATAGATGGCGCTTTCTTTTACGCTACTAATTGTTAGATGTCACTGTTAAATCGAAAAGTGCTAGTTTTTTAGGTAACAGCCTAATTAATACAAAAGGTGGTGTTTGGTAATTGAGCGCTTTTTCAAAAAAAGTGTCGTTTAGGACAAAAATTAAGAAATTTTAACTTTTCCGGTGCGTCACGAAAATCAGTCATACATTTAGTATCGTTAATTTTCGTGACGAGCCGGAAAAGTTACCGTTTCTTAATTTTTTTTTTAAAAACGCCCAATTAATGATATTCTTTATAGTTCAATCACTTGCCGTGCGTTTGTATGCGTGTTTGTTGAACCGTTTGTGTTCACTTTACTATTACGTTAGCCGTCTTTCTCTCGCGCTTATTTTACTTTAGGTAGAGTGAAAGGGAGTGATTTTACCCTCTAGTGACGTGTAATTTAACATGTGCCTATTATGGTCGTGTTTATAATGTGGATAAACGTGGATGAAACATCTGTCCCTTTCTGACTGAACCCTTAGCCAAGATGCCCATCGCTAACTAGCGTTTCTATTCGTTTAGTTTTTAAACCAATCGCGTCACTGGTAGATCACGTGACTCTCCGTATGACGTGATCTACCAGTGACGCGATTGGTTTAAAAACGAAACGGATAGAAACGCTAGTTAGCGATGGGCATCTTGGCTAAGGGCTCAGTACGTAAGTGCGAGAGTAACGAATGCCATATCCACACTTATCCACCGGGATAAAGGCGACCATAATACGGGTGCGGACTTACCGAAGAAGTAAGAGATGGCCAGCGTGACCATGGCCCACAGCGGGCCGAAGACCACGGAGCCGAAGGCCGGCAGCGTCGCGATCAGCTGCGACAGCGCCAGCACCAGCACGCGGGAGCGGACGCCCATCTTCGCCACAAACCTGCACATAAAATAATAATAATATAATAATCCAGCCTATATACGTCCCACTGCTGGGCACAGGCCTCCACTCACAATGAGAGGGTTTGGGCTATAGTTCCCACGCGGTCCCAGTGCGGATTGGGAACTTCGCACACCGTCAAATTGCTTTGCAGATTTGTGCAGGTTTCCTCACGATGTTTTCCTTCACCGAAAAGCTCATGGTTAATTTACAAATTGTATTTCGCACATAAATTACAAAAAACTTAGAGGTGCGAACCCGGGTTCGATCGAACCCACAACCCTCTGCTTAAGAATCGGCAGGTCAAACTATTAGGCTACCACGACTGACTTATAAACGCTCCTCGCCCGCACCGCCGCCTCAAATAAAGATTTTGTTTAAATGAAGATAAGAAAGCGGTGATCTAAAGGGGGAGGGAGTAAACCTCGAGATTACAACAGCGGGCTTGAACTTTTAGCCTTTTCAACACCATTGACGGATATATCCGCACCACTGGTTCAACGCCACACGGATATATCCGTCATGGTTGACAGCGCAAAATAGACCTGAGTGTCTATGAGTAAGGTTGACATTAGCTCTAGTTTTCAGCTGTCATTGGCGTGGCGAGTAACGACTTTTGTATTTGACATGCCATTGAAAAGGTTAGAAAACTATTGAAGCTCCAGGCAATTTTTAAAGTCTGGCAAAAAAGAGTAGAATATAATGGGAGCGCCACTATCTATGTAAAATTCGATTTCATGTGGCAACTCTTAAGTGCTTTTTTTTTTTTAATTTATTCGTGACCATGGATACTAGTCCTTCAGTCGAAATTTATTTATTTATTTATTTGTCATACCAACAAAGTACACAGCTTATACATTTACAATTCAGATGATATACAGGAAGCATGACCTGCCTGTACCTCAATAACAGGTATGAAACAGCATGTTAAAGTACTTTTGTATAGAATAAGTGTTGCCGGTAAAAATATTTGTAGTACCGTTTCTACAATTTTTGTCACACTGTACGGCGCCAACTGGCAAGAGTGGCAGTTATTGATGGTGGTGTGGACTCACTTGTCGGAGACCACGCCGCCGACGACCACGCCCACGGAGCCGATGCCCACGGTGACGGCGAACAGCCACCAGCCCAGGTCCACGTCAGGGAAGTAGTCGCGGTAGTACAGGTCGGCGTTGTACGCGAAGCACATGCCCCCTGAGGAACAGATGGTTTGGTCAAATAATTACCTTGTCGTGCAGATTAAAATTATAATATACACACTCAGACACGTCAAATAACTTTTTCACTTCATGCTCTAAAAGTTCGTCTTTATGCCGTGCGTAGGCGACATAAAATCGCTTTTTATGCTCTAGTACATAAAGTAAAATCTTCGTCGAAGACCTAGGCAATCGGTCCAACAGCCACTCGAACAACTTTAACTTCATAGAATATAACCTCTTTATTTTATTTCGTTTCGTTAGTATTCTAAGACCAAGGCAAGGATACCAACAGCCAAAGTACACAATAAAGCTTAATGAAATAAACTTATAATTTTTTTTTCGTCGCATTTATTATTATTATTATTTTTATCATGTTGCTGTTTCATTTCCTCACAATCGAAGTGAAAAGTAGAGTGTACAACTCGTCCATAAAACCCATTTAACACTCGACTTTATATCCATCCTCGCTCGTAAGCTCGCTTGGATGGATAAACGTCTCGCGTAAAATGGTGCGTTTTATGCACTTGTACAATCTACTATTAACTTTCTTTGCTAAAGCAATAGAATAAGACGCAGCAAGTTTAATCAAACTTAAAAATTTATTGACGTCACGGAGTGCGGCAGCTAGATATTAAAAAATATAAACAGGAATTTGACGAAGGGAGCTTTCGTAGATTCTGTTGTTTAGTTAGGTACCTACTTACGCTAACAATAAAGCCCACGGCTTGAATTCCCGATAATTATTTCGCGGCTTATATACCCATTATAAATGTTTGCCTCTAATCCTCTTATTCTATAAATAGACTGCAAATTCCGTATTTTACTAACAACACAATTAATCTGCCTGTCTACTCAATTTTCTTCACGGAAACGTGCCGAAGTAATAATTAAACAAAATCCATATAAATTCGACCCGAGTTAGTGTCCAGGGGCATTGAAAGTGTAACCAAAGTTTGCAATAACCTTGGTCTTATCAGAATGGCATAAGAACTATTTTTGCTTTTCTAGCGACCCAGTAATACGGCCTTGCATTTTGTGACAGTCAGAGCCGTGACAGGCAGGATATGAGTGACAGGCGAAACTATTAGTCATTGTTTGGGGAATATTAAACCTTATACAGTGTGAACAAGGTAAATATTGTCGAAATTGGTTGTATATTGACTTTTTGGTATATCTTGGTAGATATCTTGTCCATTTAAATTGTAGCCTGTCATGATTTTGATCAATTGTTGTCGTATTCGTTACTTCAATGTTTTGTGTCGGAAATTAATACCCACCAGTTACAATAGCTGATTTCAAAGTAAACAGGGTGTTTTCTTACCAAATAAGGGCGTTTTTTATTTCTATATACCATAATTAGTACTAAAATCAAGAAACGATAACTGTTCCACTGAGTTACGAAAATTAGTCATACATTAGTATTGTTCATTTTCGTAACTCAGTGGAAAAGTTACAGTTTCTTAATTTTAGTCCTAAGTAGTCCTAACTAGGTACATGGAATTAAAAAACGCCCTTAATATACTTAATATATGATTAAACGGATTTTGTATTTAATTACCTATATTCATATTTCATTGTGCATTACAAAAAAGGTTTAGTTTGTGTGTAATGCCTCGTTATAATGTAAGTAAATACTAAAACTTGGGGGCGAATGGTGATATTGCTAGGTATACTTAGATATTATTTTACGGCGTCCTGAGTTTGATCCCTAGAAACTCGCGTTTGGCTGAACCGATTTAGATGCGGTTTTCAGAAAAGTATTTGTAAGACCGATGTTAATCCTATGTTAACGTACAAGTATTTGTATTTATTAATCTTTATATTTATTGTTGTATATCAAGCAGTCCCTTTCGGAGCAGTGTGTAAGTTTGAGGGTGACGGATGCTTCCACCGCGATAAAGGCAGCTTAGTTTGGGACAAAGTCAATTTTATATATTTATATTTACTTACCACAGTGCCTGATGGACGCAGCAATGCACAGCAGAATAATCCTCGGCTGGGCGATCACGTGCCAGATGGTAACTTGCGGCATTTTCTTCCCGGCCTCCAGGGTGGCGTCGTTGGGCCCGGGGCCCGAGCCCTCCTCGCCGATGGTGGTGCGCTCGGGCTCGCGCAGCGTCAGGAACGTGAGCAGCGTGACCAGCAGCCCCACCACGCCGGCGCCGTAGTAGCACACTCGCCAGCTCTGTCGAACCACACAACATTGTTAGCGGGATATTTGAGACGTTCTCAATACAAAGGGACCTTATTAGGCAGGCGGTTACGCAGTTTTTAGAACTGTTACCATAGTATTCGTAAGAGCGTAACTGACTTCCTCCATAAGGTCCCTTTATATTGAGAACGTTACATTTGTGAGTAACTATTAGGCTAGCTTAAACCAACGAAAACCAGTTCCTCGAGCCACTAAGGTATATTGAAAATGCTTAAGGATTTTTGTTTGTTTATTTAATTATATGTTAGTATTTTATCACGTTAGACGAGATCTACGCGGATGCAGTCGCGGGTACAATCTTTAATTATTAAAAATATAATCACTGCAATAAGTCATTAACTGGAAATAACATTAAAGTAGGACATAAAGAACTATGCATACATACCCACATACAAACATAATAATACAAACTTGGTCAGAATCCAATGTCTGTCGTCTTTTGTGACACACGATTAATAATAAAAATACAACTCACCAATCCCCACGCATTCAAGTCTGGTATATACCGGCCCACAGGGAAAGCTATACCATAGCCTCCATAGATCCCCCAGTTGAAGATAGACAGCACCAGCGCCCTCTGGTGTTCAGGGAACAGGTCAGTCAGTATTCCTGTGGCTAGCGGGTTGCAGCCCGACTCCCCGGCGGCCATGATCATTCGGAGGACCACCAAATGCCAGTATTCCTTGACTGCTCCCATCAGGATGATGGCGATCACGAAGACCAGGGTGCAGTAGGCAAGGATGCGAGCTCGGTTGAACCTGAGAGGAAGTTTCAATGTTGATCGAGGGGACAATACAGAGGTCGGCATAAGGTTAACAAACTAAACTTGACACATGTTCATTCTGACGCATTTTCTTGCGACTTCGTGCGGCTTTTTCAAAAGTCAACCTATGAAGTGTCACGAATTCTGGATAGAGCATCTGCTCTACAACAGTTTTTTAGCAATTTTTCGCTTTGCGGTTTTATTTTGTAATGCAAGGGCGTCACATTATTGGGGCGTCACATTATTAGGACGTCACATTATTAGGACGTCACATTATTAGGACGTCACATTATTAGGGCGTCACATTATTAGGTCGTCACATTATTAGGGCGTCACGTTATTAGGGCGTCACATTATTAGGGCGTCACATTATTAGGGCGTCACATTATTAGGTCGTCACATTGTTGGGGCGTCACATTATTAGGGCGTCACAATATTAGGGCGCCACATTATTAGGGCGGCACATTATTAGGGCGTCTCATTATTAGGGCGTCACATTATTAGGGCGTCACTTTATTAGGGCGTCACATTATTAGGGCTTCACATTATTAGGGCGTCACATTATTAGGGCGTCACATTATTAGGGCGTCACATTATTAGGGCGTCACATTATTAGGGGGTCACATTATTAGGGCGTCACATTATTAGGGCGTCACATTATCAGGGCGTTACGTTGGAATATGAAATTGATGTATTCATTTCCCTAGCACCTGTCAAATTTTATCTCGTGCTTGCATACGGGATGGATTACCTGTCAGCGGCGACGCCCAGTATGACGCCGACGACGGTGAAGACCGCCATGAAGGCCGGCCCGGCCAGCACCTGGTAGTCGATGCCCAGCCCGTTGTAGCCCCACTCGCAGTACCGCGTCCCGTTCAGCGACAGCGACAGGCATCTGAGGACCAGCAGGAAAATCAGAGAACAATAAAAAATTAATAAATATCAAGGGACAATCTCACACAAATTGACCTAGTCCCAAACTGCTAGCTTGTACTATGTGTAGGTACAGTCACGAGCTTTAATTTGGGACCCACTTTAGGTCCAAAGTCAATCTGACCTTCTACAGCAATAAGGTGAAGTTTCCTGTAAGTTACAAACGATTTGGCATCTCTAATGACATTGACAACTTCAAGCCATATTTTTTTGAAATGAGCCCCAAATTAATGCTCGTGACCGTACTAGGCAAGGATATACGGACGCTGTTATGCAAAATGTGTTAACCCATAATAATTTAGCAATAAAATATTAACCCACAATGATGGATACTGTAGGTTGACATTTTATTGCTAAATAATTGTGGGTTGACACATTTTTGCGTAACAGCATCCTACATACTTATATAGAGAAATTCTACTTAAATATTAGAAAACATCCATGACTCAGGAACAAATACTCGCACATCACACAAATATTTGCCCATACTGGGATTCGAACCCGGGACCGCTAGATTCGTAATGGTTGTACACTTGGCCGTATTTGCTAAACATTGATCTTACTCTTATAAATACCGAATTAAAGAGATGCAACTAAAATGACTGACAATAGCCAAGTGAAGTGCCATGTGCGTCAACATTCTTCTGTTGTCTTGGCTTCACCAATACACATAAACAACTTAATACAGTGAGTGACCAGGGGCTCTAGACAAGATGCATGCTAACTTAAGGATTTTCGGGTTAAAATAATAACGTCTGAAATAACTGTCAAAATAAAATTGATTCGCAATTTAAATGTGACGTTCTCAATATAAAGGGACCTTATGGAGGAAGGCAGTTACGCTCTTCGTATTCTTGTAACTAAACGAATACTATGGTAACAGTTCTAAAAACGGCGTAACCGCCTGCCTCCATAAGGTCCTTTTGTATTGAGAACGTCACATTTAAATTGCGAATCAATTTTATTTTGACAGTTATTTCAGACGTTATTATTTTAACAATCGCTAAATAAAACGTGTCTTTTGAGCCTTGACATTCATGGCATCATCGATAGTCTCGATGGCACTATAAAAGCAAACTGATCGATTGAAGACTTAAAGAATCGTGCGAAATGAACTCTCTTAATGGCCATTGTTCGTCAATAGCGGCTTAGCAACGCAACAGTTTCTAGGTAAACAATTAAAATCTCCGAGTAATTGTTACACTTTACGGTGATGTCTATAGACGTCAAGCAGTTTGGCGTCAGATAAAATGTCTGAGTTTGGCTAATTGGGTAGGTAAAGTTTTTGGAAGAGGTGTAAATTATATTTTTTTTCGATAGTCGTCATCCTAAAGATCAAGGAACTGCGGCTCTTTTATTTTTATTTCCTCTAATATTTTAGAAATATTTTTTTTAGTTATTAAGTTGACATTTGTACACTTTATTGGCCGACAAGCTTGTTGCCTTCGTACTTAATGAAAAAGAAAAAAAAAACTGTCACTTCTATAACTGTCATTGTCAATCAAAGTAAACAAACTTTACCTACCCAATTGACCACTAATCACGGTACTGCACTACAAAGTGTTTTAACACAGCTAATGAGTGTCGTGTAGGTAATGTGGCTAACAGTCAATGTATGCATGTATGTGATCGAAAATCGAATGATCCACTCTAGCTCCTTGTGCATTCTGCACATTTCTCCCCTTGCAGACAAGCTTGACCAGCTTCTTGAGGGGCCGCCGAAGTAGTCCAGTCGATGTAGCGACATCCACTCATCGGCTCGACTACTTAAGAAGCTGGTCAAGCTTGTCTGCTGAAGAGGGGAGAAATGTGCAGGATACACGTCTTTTTGCAAGTTAGACTTGTAATTCAGTACTAAACGCTATATAAAAATAAAATACATAACTATTAAATTTAAAAATGGAAATAATAAAAAAGTATCAAAAACCATAAATTATTTAAAAAAAGATGTGCAATGCACACTCCTAAACTATAGGACCAATTTTAATAAATGGAGTGTCACTATGATTTGTCAAAAACGTGATACTGTCGCCAGTCCGGGTTAGGTTAGGTTAAGTTTAACATTTGTATCTGTGTGTGTATCTGTCTGTGGCATCGTAGCTCCTAAACGGATGGACCGATTTTGATTTAGTTTTTTTTTTGTTAGAAAGGTGACTTAATCGAGAGTATTCTTAGCTTGGTTTGATGAACATCCGTTTAGCCATTTAAGAGCTCTGAAAGAACTTAGTCCCGATTTTGTCGGGGTTTTTTAACTCTGTTAGGTTATCTTATTATATTAGCTACAGGCATTGCTCGCGTAGATCCTCGACACATGCAATTTATTTTCAATTGAAATTAGTTTCTTTTCTTGAAATTTTTCAGCACGTTATTAAGGGCTTACGTGGGCGTTTTTAAAAAAAAGTGTACATCGTTACGGAAAAATTAAGAAATATTAACTTTTTCCAGTGCGTCACGAAAATTAGTCATACATTTAGTATCGTTAATTTTCGTGACGAACCGGAAAAAGTAAACATTTCTTAAGTTTTCCTTAACCATGTACACTTTTTTTGAAAAACGCCCTTGTACATCGTCGCATCGTACAAATCTACGAACTTTCTGCGCAGTTTATTATACATTTCATTACATTTGCGTCGTGGATTTTTGCGATGCGACGTCGCATCGCAGTTTTGTGTACAGGCCCTATGATCCGATGAATTTGGTGATAAATTAAAGTCAATGTCTGCACTTATAACTAATTTAAACTATCGTTATTAATTACATGAATAATTCCATTAAAACAGCTTGTTTATTTCCTAGTTTTTCTCGACTATAGACCGGATTAACAATATACTCGTAGCTGTGACAGTTTGTCCTTGCTGTCACTTTAATGGTTTTTATTGCGCGTGTTTTTCATCCTAATGCACAATAATAAACTGTCGCATTAATATACTTATAACTATTTAAATAACTAAGTATCATTCTGTATTGTTGTCTACAGATAATCCTAGTTCACTAGACAAAGACCGATTATTGCGACTTAAGACACATTTTAAGACGGTCCTTGAGAGGCTTATGCAGAGCAGTGAACTTCTATTATAGATTTTTTCATTTTGGCGGACCAGTAGGACAAGTTTAAAATGCACGAATGTAGTCATAGTACGGATAGAGTTTATCGTGTCTTACGGCCGCACTCAGAGACGTCAATCTTTTAAGTTTCATTAAAGTTGCTGCTGTCACTTTCTTTGCTATATATAGCAATAGATTGGACGCAGCAGCTTTAATGAAACTTAAAAATTAATTGACGTCTCTGAGTGCAGCAGTTAGTCGATTTATATTTAAATAATGTACTTAATATTAATTAAACAGTGACTTAAGATAGTGTTTTTAAATAAATGAATACAGACAGATTTTTAGTTTGCATGTATTTTGAGAAGTTATCACATTACTTTATAGGTTTAACCTTGACCAGCAACATCGTGTTTGGCCTTGAAATCAAGTTATACTCGTTGACCTTGAAAGATCAAGGGCAAATTTGAGTGTCGCGTAGTTACTTAAACACTAGCAAAAACTACGGCGTAGCATAATTAGCACTTAGTTAAATTACCTAAATAAAATGTGACGTTCTCAATATAAAGGGGTAATTCTTCGAGCATTTCAACCGCTCTCATTCCCCTGGTCGCATTAATGTCGAATTTCCTGTACATTAGAATAGCATTTTCAGTTATTTTGTAGAAATCAGACTCTACAAGATAACCGAAAATAGCATCCAAAGCTACAGGAATTTCGACATTAATGCCACCAAGAGAATGAGAGCGGTTGAAACCCTCGAAGAATTACCCAAAGGGACCTTATGGAGGAAGGCAGTTACGCTCTTCGTATTCTTGTAACTATAGGAATTATTACGAATACTATGGTAACAGTTCTAAAAACGGCGTAACCGCCTGCCTCCATAAGGTCCCTTTGTATTGAGAACGTCACAAATTGATTAGATATTTTAGATAATACCAAGTAGGTATCTCACCTTATAATCCCATAGAATAAATAATTAACATGAAAAAATCACGGACACCGGGCTTAGCATGCATACATGAGATAAAATTTGACAGGCGCTAGGGAAATGAATACATCTATTCCATATTCTAACGTAAGACTTAACGCTTAAGGTTTAAAATTCCCGTCTTGATAAAATCCCTATAAAAATGTGAAATTTGCTATAGTCGCTTAGTAATTAAAGATAATAATAGTCAGGACGGGACACCTTTATTTTAAACCTTAAGCGTTAATCTCGTTTGAATATGGTATAGATGTGTTAATTTCCCTAGCACCTATCAAATTTTATCTTGTGCATGCATGCTAAGCCCTCAGGGGCCGTAATATGAGCTTTTAAAAACCTGCCGAGTTCCATTCAGTCTAAAGGATAGAGCTATAAGAGTCATATATCTGTCCCTTTCACCTACCTGGAACTTGTTTAGTAGGTTATAATAGCTCAGTTTGGAAAAAATAGTTACTAACCTAAAAACTCGACTTCTAAAGTTTTTGAGGGGCAAATTGAAATCCGAAATAAGATAAAGGATTTCAATTTCAAATTCAAAATCATTTATTTGCAGAATACAGTTTTTGAAATACGAACAGTAACAGATGACACGTGATGTAGGTTCTTAATAAAACTGCCATTGCCTATATGACAATGGCCTTAATAGAAGATAATCTAAAGAGCTTGTTGTGTCATGTCATAACGTGTAACCTTTTAATTAGCGTCCAGTGCGGTGTTTTATTGATCAATCTAAAGTGCTAATGCTTCGATGGGTCGCAGGTTTGAGCCAAGACTACAGCATGCATGGACTAGATAAAATTTGACAGGTGCTAGGGAAATGAATACATCTATTCCATATTCTAACATAAGTTTTAAAATAAAAGAGTCCCGTCTTGATAAAATCGCTATAAAAATGTAAAAATCGCAATAGTCGATTAATAATTAAAGGCAATAAAAGTCAGGGCGAGACACTTTTTTTTAAACCTAAGCGTTAAGTCTTACGTTAGAAAATGGAATAGATGTATTCATTTCCCTAGCACCTGTCAAGTTTTATCTCGTCCATGCGTGGTAAGCCCGCTGGAGTTTATCGCGGTGGGTAAATCAGGATAAAGCATCCTCTCACTCTCCCACTCACATACTTGTCAGAAAGTGACGATCGAATGTTTTATCCGAGTTTATTCACAGCGATGAATACGAGCATAATATTCCCGCAGGGAACAATTTGATACAAACTGACATAGTAGTTCCAAACTAAGCTCTAGGCTTGCGTACGTATTATTGGTACATAATTACATAGAGTTCCTTTTAAAAAAAAAGAGGGGTGTTATGTTTGACGTGTATATCTGTGTATCTATCTGTGCCATCGAAGCTCCTAAACGGATGGACCAATTTTGATTTAGTTTTTTTCATTAGAAAAGTGACTTAACCAAGAGTGTTCTCAGCTTGGTTTGATGAAAATCCGTTAATCCGTTTGAAAGTTATGAGCTCTGAACACGATTTTGTCGGGAGTTTTTTAATGCTCGAAATCTTCTAGTGCCGAAGTCCCTCCAGTGAAAATGTACGTACACGGCCCGTTGAAGTTTTTGCTCATTGTGTTTTTTTTAGGCGCTAATGTCGGAGCTTTTAACTCGGTAAGGTTATTTTAGCATAGTACTTACTGCCGCACTCAGAGACGTCAATTAACTTTTAAGCTTAATTAAAGTTGCTGCGTCTTATTCTATTGCTATAGCAAAGAAAGTGACAGCAGCTACTTTAATGAAACTTAAAACTTAATTGACGTCTCTGAGTGCGGCCGTTAGACTTTAGATTATATATCAGGGACCGGCCCGCTATTCCTTTCAATGGGTTTTGTATGGGTTTTTCGTAAGGATTTACTTACCAAACCCTCTGCCCGTCAAAACCCTTTAAATGTGCTTTTAAAGCGCTATTTCCAAACGATAGCCCATTCTATTAAGCGCTAACCAATACCCTTACAAAACCCTTTAAAAAAGGTTACTAGTGTATACGCAATTTTAGACCTTTTGTAGACTTCATAAAACACACGTTACTTTGCGTCCCTTTCGAAGCAAGTAAACAGCCCATTCAACTAAGCGCTAACCCAATACCCTTATAAAACCCTTATTAGTATACGTTACCGACGGCGTATCGTTTGAAGTTACCGCGCGGAGCGGCAAAAGATCTAATACGGTTCGATTTCCTATGGCACACGTTTGTGATTGGCTCGTACAAAAGGGAAAGCTTTATAATAAGCGCTTAAATCGTTAGGGAAACCCTTTCTTAGGGACATCAAGATGAATCGGTTACCAGTTACCTATTTCAAAGGGCTACCCTTATCGTTGGGTTCTTCATTCGATAAGGGAAAGTCAATCGTATGGGTTGCCAATTGGAATGGGTGAGCAAATCAAGGGGTTAGCTATATCAAAGGGAAGCCCTTTGAAAGGCTTTTCCCGATGAAAGGGTTGTCCGGTCCCTGTTATATATTATATGTGATTACCTACCTAAGTTATTGAGCTCGTCACAAAAGCGATTGTAATACGCAAGCTGAGTTTGCATGTGATTGGCTAAACACCTTAACATTCTTCTCTACTCATTTAATTCAATATACCTTTTGACCAGCGTAGTCTGATATATAAGACACCACACCAAAGCTAATGTCAACCTTCCTCAAATACACTTAGGTCTATTTTACGCTGTCAACAGTGACGGCTATAGCCGTCAATGGTGTTCAAGAGGTTAAGTACCAATTTCACCAATCGATGTTAAATGTTAATCGACTGTTAGTTCTTACATTTTGACAGTTGAATGTATGACCTAACAGTCGATTAACATTTAACATCGTGTGGTGAAATTGGTACTAAGCTTATGATGTTAATTTGTTGGCAAACCAAATAAAAAAAATAAAAAAAAAAAAAAACGTAGAGAAATACCTATAACATTTAAAAATAGAAAACGCTCAGGAACAAATACTTGAGCGCGAGTCTCACAAATAAATATTTACCGTTTGGCATTTATTTTTTTGCTAAAAAAATAATAAAGACTTGTCTAAGAACTGTAAAAGGTAATACAACTGGAGCAGGAAAAGGAACACTTTATTAAATAAGACCTGAAACCGTTTGCACGCTTCCTTATTGGTTAGTTTTTTTGTCAGCTCCAAGTATAATGCAAAACGCATGTATTAAAGTTTAAAACACGTTTGGTTATTAAATTCAGGGCGGCTGGGCCACTAGTGGCCGCCACTAAAACGCGATCACTAGTGGTTCGGCTAAGCCACTTGACGCAGCCACCAATCGCGGTCATCGGTGGCTACCACTATTGGCTATTGTTTATTGGAGAAGCCGGTGACTGTGGCCGAGTGTGCGCGCGAGGCGAGCGACAAAACGCGGCCACTAGTAGCGAGCGCGGGCGACTACCGCAGCTTGTGGCTCAGTCAGATCAGACGCGGCCACTCGAGCGCTCGGTGTGCGCCGATGCTATACAAAATATATGAAAAAAACTCGTCCGCAGCTTGTGGCGGTCACAAGTGGCTACGCCGTGGCCGCGACTAGTGGCATAATGTGCGGCAGCTCTCAAATAAACTGTTTCATATTCTATATTTATTTATTTCATTAAAGTCGTTCGTTTCGTCTTACTCTTGGACATGGTATTTAAACCTTTACCCCCTTACTAATAAACGTTGAGTAACGGCTGAGTAGTTATACAATGCTTTGTCCTTATCTGTCGAATTCAAATGTCACAATGACAGATAAGGACAAAGCATTGTATAACTACTCAGCCGTTATTCAACGTTTATTAGTAAGGGGGTTAGTAAATACCTTTTAAACGATGAAAGGTTAAAAGATTCGCTATATGTGTGATCTACAGCGTAACTTCTTTACCGGTAATTATCATCTCAGTATCTGTAATGGCGACATATCAGTTTAAAAATTCTGCTGGCTTAACATGCATGCACGAGATAAAATTATTTAAATCGGGACACTTTTATTTTAAACCTCAAATGTTTAGTCTTACATTAGAATATGGAATATATGTATTAATCCTCCTGGCACCTGTCAAATTTTATCTGCTGCATGCATGCTAAGCTCGTGGAAATCCTTGGGAAAGGCCTATGTCCAGCATTACACGTTTCAGCTGATATGATGATGCGACCCAAGTAGCACACAAGCAGTTAAGAGCTTATACAGCCCTTAAAATGCAAAAACTAGAGTTATAATGGTTGTACATATAAGAGCTTATACATCTTTTGTGCTGCGTGGGAAGGCATGTACTTACATCTCGCTGGAGTTGACCTTCTCGCAGACGACAGGGAGCTGTGCGTACGTCAGGTGGGAGTGCGTCGTGTTGAGCATGCACGCCTGGTCGCCGTAGTGTAAGTCGTCGGCCGTCACTTTCGACGTCGTGCCTGAAACGGTGATTCGGAAGTGATTTCAGAGTTTACGGGGAATATCTACAGGGTGAAGCGTAGATAAAGAATTCGTTTACTAAGTAATTAAAACGCCATTTTCGAAATAATCATGGGTCATGTTATGACTTGGAGGTTACAAGTATACATATGTATTTAAATGCTTATAAATTGCCATTAATAGCGGTTATTTAGTTACCTAATAGTTTTTTATTTTTACCAGAACTGGGACATGTGCTTTTTACTAGCTTCTAGTCTGTAGTGAGCCAATGCACGCACTTTACTATTAACACAGTTATCTTCGCTAAAAGTGAAATTTCCCCGGTGCGTGACGTAACGGAGTTTACACGCCGTCACGCGAATTCTGATTAAGGTCCACGTAGCAAACTCTCCCCCCCGTTCGTGAATAATCCGAGTAGTTTGTTGATTCTTACTGATGATTAGTGAGCAATAACGAATATAAACTAACGCGAAAGTCTCGTTTACGAGTGGTCGGGGGACTTGAGATCACGGACGTGAGAATTTTAAAACTCAAACTTAAATTCATAAGTCATAAAATTTATTTGACGAACACACTGCAACACAACCGACTTTATAATAGAGCAAGATTATAGCAATTAGGCCGTATTAATTAACTGATCGTGACTGAAATATCCGTCACAAGATACGCCAAAAATGAGAATTAAATATGGTATTGTGATGTGGGGAAATAGTCCCAAAACATTCAACTCTTTAGATTACAAAAGCGTTAAGTGAGAATAATTACTTGTAAATATAGATCCTATGGAAAGCTGTAAACCATCACTACATAATATTATACATGTTATCTTTCCTGTTACGTGTTTACTGTTACTTGTGTTTCTGTAAAAGTTAGGTTAGTTTTATTTTTAAGTCAGGGTTCCTCTGAAAACTAGCGGTTTCACTGCGGCACAATGCTGTTCAATGTAATAGTCACTAATGAAAATTCCATACATTTTCACACATTTCTACGGTCATTTAACACATACTTATTGTTTGATTTCTAGAGTTAACGCGTTTGTAAATAGTATACGACATGTTAACTCACTGCAGCGCGGTGGGATTCGAACTTGTGACCGCTTATTACGTACCTACGAATAACTATTTATGCCCAGCGAACCGATCGGATGTATGATATGTGGGTTGAGTAACTTTGTTAAGTACTTACCGGTCTAGTGTAGGCATGCGGATACGTTTTTTTGATATACAAAAACCAGTTATGTAACTTAGCAGGCCCTTCCATATTTGAAATCATCATACATTATACATACGTTTTTTATACTAAATTATGTCAGAATAACTTTACACGCAACAACTATGATCAACGAACATTTAATGTTACAATTAAGGCATATTCTCGTATTTGAGAGATACAATTTGTCTAACCACGAATACCACGAAATATTTGTCTATAGATGTAATGGTGCCACTTCATTTGGCTATTATTCGGTATGCCAAATGAGAGAGACGTAAGATGAATGTTTGGCAAATTCTACCAAGTGTAGTACAGTCAACATCAAAAGTAGACACACACTTTTGTACCTGGTCGCTATACAGCCACGTTAGCAATGTCAAACAAAACTACCAGTGGAACTTACCACCACAAGAATGCAAGGTGCGATGTAAGAATATCACAGGCGTGAGAATTTGAGTCAATAAAAATTAGCTTTTTTTGAGCTTTGATAATCGGTCCCCAGCACATCTTGTATTTTCTCGCTTGTCGCGCAGTGCGTCTCTATCATAACATACTAGTTAGAAAAGGATATCCGCGCTATACACAAGTTACTGACAACGGGTAGGTTCCACTAAACGCCCGCAACGATCGTAACACCCTCTGTATCGTTCCACCTAAGGCCCGTGGACGTCGCGAGCGATCGCTCGACGTCATAGATGACGTCACACGCACGTCTCAACGCGTTACCCGACATTGACCAGCACTGCCATGTTCGCTTAGGGCTCTCGTTGAGACGTCTGCGTCTGCGTCTGTGTGAGTGCGACGTTTCGAACGTTTGTTCGTAGTTTCTTCACTGCTTTACCTATATTTATACTGTGTCGCCGTCCTGGTCGCAATGTAAATGCTTATGGCTTAACCTTAGTTGTAATAAACTATTACAGTAGCCATCCATCACGCCGCACGACGCGTGTTAGACATACCTACTTTTTGCTTGACCCTGGCATTGAACGCCCTCGAACTCGTAATTAACAAAAAGCAAGAAATGTTCCGCTTTTTGCGATAATGATTTAGCGAGGTATTTTGGCAATCATTAACGATTGCAAAAAGTTTTTGTGTGAAATGTTTAAAGTCATTGTTGATGAGGGAGTCAGTGAAGAGGAACGCTCAACGCTGGTTACTCCCGGATCGCCCTTTCCAATAAGTCTGTAATGATAGAGACGCACTAAGCGAGAAATTACAACATGTGATAGCTACTACAGTTGATTTTGGAAGATAGATAAACTTTTTTTTTACTTCATATGGTCTAAAAGCGAGTTATTAAAGCCGACTAAAATATATATTTTTGACTTTAGGGACTATGGTACTTTGTTCTTTTCTCTTAAATGATAAGTAGCGTTTCATTTGAGACTAAATAGTCAGTACGACCGTCATCGACGATCATCATCATCACCATCGTCATCATCATCATCATCATCATCCCCTTTGGAATCGGCGCAGCACATCTTTTTTATCATTATTACAAATTTTAGTAAGTATTTTCAGGCTTAATATGTACCTACATAGGTTAATCTGGGCTTGGTGACTTATTTTTTTCTTTCATCCTAAAAAAACTTACTGCTACTGACAAATACGGCAACAGTATTAAATTGCGCTTCACAACAAACATCTAAAAATCATATTATACTTGCTCGTCGCACTATTATTTGCCTTTACAGGGAATCAAACCCGGGACCGCAAGCGTCGCAGGCAGGGTTATCAACTAACTGCGACACCAACAATACAATGCGTAGTAAACGCGCTAACTGCCGCACTCAGAGACGTCAATTAAGTTTTAAGTTTCATTAAAGTAACTGCTGTCACTGTCTTTGCTATAGCAATAGAATAAGACGCAGCAACTTTAATTAAACTTAAAAGTTAATTGACGTCTCTGAGTGCGGCCGTAAGTGTGATTACTTATATGTAGTTTATTCAGTTTAATGCCAGATTGTAAGAAAAAACAAGTTTAACAACTATGTAAATTATTGGCACATTAGTTTTATTCATGTAATAAACCATGGCCTTGAACAAGAATGCTATTTGTGGGTTCACGTATTACGTTTTAACGTGAAATTAATTAATCGTACCAACTAATAGTTATATTTATTATAATAGAGGTAATAAAACCGTCTGGCTCTTAAGGCCAACACAGACAGTCCGCCTGTCAGACAGCTGCCGGGAATATTCTTAAAGATGGCCATACACACTAGGGTAAGCCTGCGCAGTTTTGCCTGTACAGTTGAACTGCACAGGTAAACCGGAGCGTGTATGATACACAAGTTGCCTGAACAGGCGTGGAAACCTGCACAGTTGTGTCACATACATGTGTATGGCCAGCTTAACAGTCCGCCTGTCAGACAGCTGCCGGCAATATTCTTAAGCTGGCCATACACACTAGGGTATGCCTGCGCAGTTTTCCCTGTACTGCACTGAACTGCACAGGTAAACTCGAGCTGAGTAGAGGACATACCTGCACAGTTGTGTCACATACACGCTCCGGTGTACCTGTAAAATTGAACTGTACAGGCAAACCTGTCAGGTACACCCTAGCTAGTATGGCCAGCTTTACAGCCGACTTCAAACTGTCGCTTTACACATTATCCGTTTCGAGATCGCACAATATGTAAGGCTTGTTTTGCCGTGACGCGTAGGACTGTTCGGCTGAGATCTGTCGATACAGGTATGTTATTCTGTTAACGCATCGTCCTTCACTTCTACTGAGTCGAAGAATAACCGGCGAATTTACGTCATCCGTCATTTATGCGTAAATGACAGTTAATGCTTGCACTTTCATTCTTTCATTTAGTCGCCGGTTTTAAGCCTGGGCCACACCGGATGCGTTGCGTAGACGTGCACGTGCGCGTTCGCGTTCCACTGCGTTGTATAGCTGCGTCTTCAAGTGAGGATTCATACTATACAACGCAGTGGAACGCGAACGCGCACGTGCACGTCTACGCAACGCATCCGGTGTGGCCTAGGCATTAAGCGACTTAATGAAAATGCAGGCCATCAAATGTCATTTACACACCTTGACTCTTCTTCGACTTTGTTCTCTTCGACTTATTCGATGTGAAGGTGAGACGATTAAGGGCCACTTGCGCGGTCCAGAGTTAATTTAAATAACCCCGAGTTAAATTCTAACGGAGGGTTAAGTAATTATTTATTCTTGCACTGCCTAGACTTCTCCTTACAATGGGTGAAATATTTAATTATTTAACCCGCCAAAATTGGAGGGTTAACTTTCTAACTCGGGTTTTAAAATGTCAAATTGTGAGGTGCCGATTTGACAGATAAAATAAAATGAAGGTCGCCATTCAATATAATCGACCGAAAACGTAATGTCACTTCAAATCTGACAGAAAGAAAAAGACTTATGGAAGTTACTGTTATGTGAGAGAGAGAAGAATACTTATGTCATTCGTTATTCGTTCTCTGGTATTTCGCCGGGTGTAAGCAGAGGGAATGAATTGTCAACATGCAGAATAAAATTTTCGGGTTAGTAAACCCTGGGTTAATTTCTTTATAGTATGCAAGATAAACTCAGGTTAATAAAATTATTTCTCGACCCCGGATTATTAAGCTCGGAGTTATTTTATTATCTAAAAATTTCCGTGCTAGTGGCGATAGGGGCTCATTTGAATCAAATTAAAATGCATTTATTGCTCTGATATTACGTAACATTTCGCAGTTTTAAAATGAAAACAGCCATTACACGAATCATTAGCATTCAAAACAAAACAAACAGAAACGTATGTACCTTACTATTAAGGCAAGATAAGACCTTTAACTAATCTTTAGGTACTGTCACAAATGATTGAAATGCTCGTTTACAAATGCTCGGGTAAATGCTCTCAGTGGGGACGCTCCTTCAGGGTTAAATTTCACAAACCCACACAGAAGCTATTCAGCATTGGACATCTTTCGGTTGATGATTTGTTTTGATGTCAAATGTTCGATACCGTTCACGAGTGACCGTTTCACTGTCAGCGGAACCCTAAAATTAGCTTTTGTTCAGAACTAGTTCTTAGCCGTTATTATATATTTAGTACGACTATATTTTTTGTGCAATAAAAATATTTAAGTGCCTAGTTAGTTACTATGTTATTAGTTATTAAGTGCCGAACACATTATAAGCTAGTTAGGTAGAGTGCTATAAAATAATAACAATCGTTTCTCAGGATTTGCAGTTTGCATAATAAATAAAATATAATGGTTTTATTTTTGCTTTTTTGTCGAAAAAGTTGACAGAACGATACTAAATGTGTGACTAATTTTCGTGACGCACTGGAAAAGTATTTTCTTAATTTTTGTCCTTAACAGTGTACACTTTTTTTGAAAACCGCCCATTACTATAAGTTTCTCGGACGATTTTATTAACAGGATGACAGACGGGACTGCCGGTGGACTGCCAATCTGTGTTGCTCTTTAGCGCCAGAGAGAAGAGTTGCTCGTAAAAATTTCATTATAAGAACAACTCGTTAATCTAACAATATTCTCATTATTTTTTTCTCACTATTTCTGGGTCATATACAGTCCAAGAAACAAAAGTTGTCTCTCCTGTTCCAGAAAGGTCTTTGAAACCTATTTTTTCGGTTTACAACAGAGCCCACTAAGAACAGGCGGCCTTTATTTGCCTTTTCCAGGCCATTATAGAGCGTAAAACACAGATAGCGGGCGCGGGCCGAGACCGAGCGTTTTGCTGTTACATTGTGCGCTCTCGGCTAATCGAAGAATGCGTGCATTACGATCAATGTAACAGCAAAACGCTCGCTCCCGACCCGCGCCCGCGCTGTGTGTGTTTTACGCTTAAAATATCCATATCAATTGTCGTCGCTGTAAGTTTGTATGTGATTCATAATAAATAAGTGAAGCCCAATAGTGGGCAGAACTCACCAATGAGATAATGCCCCAGCTCCCCGAGGATGTAGCCCACGGAGACCAGCCCTAGCACGTACCACTTGTACAGCGGCTGGAGCTTCGTCCAGATGCCTCCGTGGAACATTGTGAATCTGGAACAACCATGGAATTATTATTGACCAGGGCTCAGAATAAATCATAATTAGGGGCCATCCATAAGTATCCTGTGCGTCAACTTAGAATAAGGATCTGTGTGCCAAATTCCCAAATCCGTTCAGCGGTTTAGGCGTGATTGAAAAACACACATCCACACATCCATACAAAGTTTCACATTTATAATAATAGTAGGATAGTGGGATGGGATTAGTAGTGATTAAGAATATTTTTTTCACTTCTCCTATTAGAAAAAAAGGCTTTTAAAACTCGTTTTTGCTCCCTCTTAATATATATTTTTTAATTTTTCATTTCTGCCCTGCCGCCTGGGAGTAAAATCGATTTTGCTCCCTAATGTCGCGTTCCTCATTTAGTGAAACCACAGATATAAGAATACTTAAAATATGACATAGTAAGCGTTCTACACACCAGAGACACCACAGAGCACTAAAAAAAAATCCAATAATTTAGAACGGTGTTCAAGGAGACTGCCTGAGTAGGAGTTCAAAAAGCGCGCCATATTTCTTAATTGGAGCGCTTAAGGTTTAATAAAATTTATCGTCTCCTTGAACGCGTATTACTGCATATCATTTTATGTACATTGTTTTTAATATGGTATCAATATACTTTTTGTTTATTTTACGCGTAAGTAATTATTTGTTTTCCTTAATTAAATGTATGATTGATCTTTTACTTACTTATTGGATGAATAGTTTTTCTCATAGGAGAAGTGAAAAGAAGAGTGTATTACACGGTAGCAAAATTATTTCTATCTTGAATCCCACACTACGCTCAGGATTCCATATTAGAACCCCTAGGATTCTAATTCTGGAATCCATCACTTCGTTCGGGATTCAACACGCTAACCCTCGATGACATATTGCATTTTGCTCCCTTGTAATACAATCTACTATTTAATGAGCTGATAATCAAAAACCTGACTGAAAAACCTTATAATACTAATAGTTGGATGCAAATTACAGTGTCACTCTGCATATCAGCCGGAAGACGTCCACTGCTGGACATAGGCCATGACATACGGAATAGAGACCATGACTTACGGAACAGAGGCCATGACTTACGGAACACAGACCTTTTAAGAAGGTTTAAGGTCAAGGGGGAATGAAAAGGGCTATGCTCAGAGTCCGCGAAATCGAATCAGGATTGAGGAGATCTATAATAAAAGGTTAATATTTGTATTTAACCTTATAACGGTTCTTCAAACAAAACATCAATGGGCGCCAGGTGACGCAAAATACTTAGTACCTACCTAACAAGAAAAAAACATCGTGGCCTCTTTTAATTTGGGCGTTAAACTAGGTAAACATTTAAAACCACGTGACGCATGTGCGATTAGTATTACATATTTGAATCTTCCCAAACTGTGTCACGACCACGTGCCTCGTGAAATATTAAACAGGCTAAACTTTACGTAATTATCTAAGTAGCAATTCTGGTAAAACAAGTTGAACTTCAAGTAGTGCTTAATTTATGCATTTGGATTAGACTTCTCAATTTTTCAGGATTCCCAAATGTGCCGGGACTGTCCAATATTCCAGGACTGTCCAAAAAATATATATTTATTCAGTAAGCACGGGCACTTTAACATGTTAAAATATTCCAGGCGCTTCCCAATATTTCGAGACTGTCCAATATTCCGAGACTGTTAAATATTTTGGGAATATCCAATATTCCAGGACTGTCAAATATTTCGGGACAATCCAGTATTCCGGAACTGACCAATTTTCAGACACTATCCAATATTTCAGGGCTATCCAATATTCGCGGACTGTTCAATATTATTGGACTGTCCAGTGTTTAGGCACTGTCCAATATTCCTGGAATGCCCAATATCCAATCCTCGGACGGTAGAACTACGCTGTAGTTATCCTTAAGTCTACATGTAAGAACCTACCTTAAGTTTATACTGTAAAAACTTTTGTTGTCAGCAGTTTAACCTTTTATACGGTTGAATTAACCCTGAAACTACTTTTTTTGGGTTATAAATTCCTATTTCTCTCATAAGACAAGTAAGAATGGTTAATAAAGTGTGTTTAGGTGATAATAACAATGACCCGAATACTACAATGACATAATTAACTGCTTTTGTTGCGTGTCGCTATTGTGTACAAGCTGACAGACAAGGACATCCGATAATTGGAGTGGAGGGACCCTTGCTGTCTCATTCTGTGATGCTATTGGAATTAGGTTATAGTTACAGTAGGTAATCTGTAATGAGTGTCAGTTGACGAATTGGAGCAAAGCTCCGAGTTTTATTTTGAATAAACACTTAATCGAGACTCAGCATATTTTTAACCCCCGACGCAAAAACAGGGGGGTTATAAATTTGTAGTCATAAGTTTGCAAACGCGCTCTCTTCCGTTCGGGCGAAAAATGTTTGGTCGAATATATTATTTACCCAAAGTTATTAATGGTATTTCCCGCCGCAATAGTTTGCATTTTATTATACTCGTAGCCAGGGGGTCGATAATTATATTGGCTCACCGAAAATTTTGTAGTCCGCATGTATCGTTATTATGTCATCACTAGTCCGATAGTGAATTTTACTGAAACTGTTCTGACTTTAGGATTTTTTTAAAGCAAACCTAACTGAACCTTATTTACAAGTCAGATATTTTTAAAATCCTGAAATAACGGTTTCAGTTAAAAATACTTTCGGACTTACTACGGATGGACAGACGGACAGCGTAGGCAGTAACAGGGCCTACCCTTGGGTACGGAACCCTAAAAAGGAAGTATTTCCTGCCAAAGCCCTTGAACCCGAGCTAGGCTGTAAGTTCGTTTTCACGCCTGAACGGCTGACGCCGTGACACCGCGACAATTAGGCTATTAATATCCTTCCGCATTCGTTAGTTTATAGTAAAACAGCTTTTTGTCCGACTGTCGTGACTTGTCGTTTCGTTATTGAAAACAAGTTTATTCTACTTAATTGTTATTTTATGTAAATATATTCTGGTAGGTTTTTAAAATAATTAAATTATGCAGTGCGGATTAAACCTCCACGGTAAAGCCTGTTTTTTTTTAATTCGTTGTGATGCCCTAAGAGCTGCTTGCTTTGTTTAATGGGTAATTCGGCCCTGAAAATATGTTAACCGTCTGTTTCACAATCATCAAAGCATATTTGAAAGATAAATTTAGCCCTGTCCCTTTCTTACACTTGCAAATAGACAAGGCTAACTTTCAGTTACATAATTTTTCACGGAAGGTTTGTGTTTTGCGTATACAAGTACCCGAAGCGAGCGGGTCCCTAGTAAATTATAATCTAAAAATAGTAATCCATTTTAAATAATCTACTTAAAGAGTTCTTTTATATTAATGAGCACAGACTAACCTTCCTTAATCGACTGCACACTCTGAATAATATAACACTGACCGACAGAACAATACTTATAATATAAAATACATAAACCCATTTATTCTTTTATACGAACGCGATCAACCGGGCTATCTTTTTTTTAACAATAATATCTGCAATATTTTTAAAGGTCGTCTGTTTGTGCGCAATTGATCTTCGTAACGGTTTCGGGTTTATATAGAGCGAAAAAAAATGGAGCAAAAAAAGAGAATGCTCTGTTATGGTTGCTTACTCTGTGCTTCTCAGTGATCCGCGTAATTGCGTCTATTAAATATTTTAGTTATGCCGTGGCATTGGGATTACTCGTTATTAAATGAATGAATCAACTTTTTCTTGTTGTTATTCTGTCCCCTGTTTTCTCCTGAGCCCTTGTATCACGTGATCTACCAGTGACGCGATTGGTTTAAAAACGAAACGGATAGAAACGCTAGTTTTGACGACGCGGTTAGCCTAGTTGGTAGTGACCCTGCCTACGAAGCTAGCGGTCCCGGGTTCGAATCCCGGTATGAACAAATATTTGTGTGATGAGCGCGAGTATTTATTCCTGAGTCATGGATGTTTTCTATGTATTTAAGTATGTATTTCTCTATATAAGTATGTTTATCGTTGTCTAGTACCCATAGTACAAGCCTAGAGCTTAGTTTGGGACTAGGTCAATTTGTGTGAGATTGTCCCCTGATATTTAATTTAATTTAATTTAGTTAGCGATGGGCATCTTGGCTAAGGGTAAGGGCCCTGGACAACAGTGATAGTTTCTTGGAAAAATGTTAATATAATATATTATATGGGTTCTTATACAGGGTGTTTTTTTATTCGTCTTAAACATTTTGGGGGTTAAATCAGTAAGTCATATTGATCAACTTTCACTATGGGACCAACCCCGAAATCGCGAAAAAAAAATTGACCATCCCATACATTTTAGCTAGTCAGCTGACGATGTTTTGTATGGGAGGGTCAACTTTTTTCGCGATTTCGGGGTTGGTCCCATAGTGAAAGTTGGTCAGTATGACTTCCTGATTTAACCCCCAAAATGTTTAAGACGAATAAAAAAACACCCAGTATGCTTAGAATTTAACCCATAAAATAATGGGCTTGTAATGACCTAATGACTACAAAAATTACGTTTGGTGGATTTATATACTTTAAAATCATAGTTTATCTAGTTGTCCAAGAGATGTCACCATGGCAACGAGGTACAAAAAATAGCTGATTGACCCAAATATATTTTATAACTAAAGACTGACGTTTCTAACACATACTCGTATCGTTCTCACCAGAGGGCCTAGTGTAAGTTTTGCAACGTTTTTTACGTCTCGATCGCGTTTGCGTAAAAGTGTCACTTTGTATGGAACTGTCAAATGTTTAAAATACGCGCCGCGAGGGGCGCTCACACTTCCATACTAATTGAGACTAAACGCAAACGCGATCGAGACGTAAACAACGTTGCAAAACTTACACTAGGCCCTCGGAACTCTCTGTCTCTCTCACACTGCGTTTACGGTGCGTCAACGTCTCTTGAGCACCGGTGTGGCCGATCCTTTAACAATAAACAATATCGCCGGATAGTTCTTTGAAATAAATTCTGATTCTATCTTTTTTTTAACGACATGCTTTTGTTTTCGACTGTACTGTAATGCTTGTAAAGTCGTCAGCGGCTCTAGACAAGATACATAAAGCTAATGATAACGATGTTCGAAAACTGTCAATTTGTATAGGATTGACGTAAGTTGCTAATCTATCACGTCGGGGTTACGTAAACGGTTCACCGAATGCAACTTGTCTAACCCTACAGAAGTGTTATTCTCTTAATTATTAGCCGTTGTATTTGACGAAGTATTAACCGACCAAATAAAGTTGCCACGCGCACTCATAGGCTATTAAGGCAGTTAGGTACCCGTGCTGTGTCGTCGACGAAAACGCCATTATTCCTACTGTTTTTATATGTAACAACGTAATTAATTAAAAACATGTGCGTCATTGAGTAACACAAACCTTGTCGAACCTACGTCCTTGCGGTCAGCATTCTCAGTATTCAGTGACTAGTAAGTTAATTGAACGCCTTTGCTTTCGGCGCCCGCGCATTGATATCGGCTGTTAGGCTTTTTGGAGGTTGTTGGATCGCATTAATAAACTCATCTCAACTGTGATCCCCGTCTCAAGATACGTAAAAGTAAACGTCACAATCTACAGAGTATCCCAATATCAGTAACCCACAGTGACACCGGAGGTAGACCAGCCTAAGACGGACCGAACCAGCCTAACATGACCTCAGTAAAAGTCGCATGGTTTTCGAGATATGCCAGTTTAAAATTTGTACTGGAAAAGAACTTTAAACTGGCAAATCTTGAAAACCATGCGATTTTTACTAAGATCATGTTAGGCTGGTTCGGTGTGGGGACAATGCGTAACGCATTTCCCCTCCGTTAAAAAAAAAAAACAAAAGTAAAAAAAAAAGTGTCTGGTTCGGTCCGTCTTAGGCTGGTCTATTTATTTACCCCCTTACTAATAAACGTTGAGTAACGGCTGAGTAGTTATACAATGCTTTGTCCTTATCTGTCATTGTGACATTTGAATTCGACAGATAAGAACAAAGCATTGTATAACTACTCAGCCGTTACTCAACGTTTATTAGTAAGGGGGTTTTAATATAAGGTACACCAACAACAAACATATTAACACAATTACAATAGCTAAGATAATAAGAGAAGAGTCTGATATGCATGTCAATAAGAGGCGTACACGACATTCACAATATATAGCCTATAAAATAATTAAAAAGTACATTTTTTTTTATTTTTTTTTTAAACATTAACATATTATTACATTTATACTACTTATATTTATACATTTATAAAATTAAATATAAGATTATAATTCAAAATAACATCAAAAATAAAACTAAATTAAAATAGCCTAGTTAATCGCAGATTAATTCAATAATTTAATAATTTTGTTTTTAAATGTAGGAAGGGAGTCGTGGAAAATATCGAGATGCGGTGCTTTTTTATTAATTTTATTGTACTCAGAACATGCCCTCTACCTCCGTTCTACCTCCGGTCTACCTCCGGTGTCAATGTGGGTTACTGATATTGGGACATCCTGTATAGAACACTGTCATTTTTGACGCATCTTGTGACGGGGATCACAGTCGAGATGAGTTTATTAATACGGCCCTATGACGACCTGAGACGGGGATAAGATTAATATTATACATACTGTGTTCAACATCCAGGTTACTACATTAAATAGACCCGCTACGGAGTCAATGGCATTGAAACGCCGAGAACTTCATATTTCTCAGTACTAATCGAAATCGAAACGATTAATTGTTGAACCTTGAAATTAATTTTTGAATAACGAATTGGTTATTTATCGTAAAGGTAAGTTAAATCAAGTTCGAGTCGGACTCACGCCAATGGTCACAATACCAATAATCTACAGTTTTAAAGATACTATGTGAAGGTAGGACAGACGGACCAACCGGACAGCGTAGGCTTGTAATAGGGTTCCATTTCGCATACTTTGGGTACGGAACATCATAGCCTACATCCAGCCACCTCACTGTAAACACTGAATCTCCGCGGTCACTGCCGCAGCCTTGGCCCAGATATGAGATGATACAATGATTGCGCGAAAGATGATATAACTGGCATTGTTGGCTGTGTGCTAATTCTGCGGCACACCCGGTGATTTGTACTCAATGTTTACTTGTATGATAGGCTAGTAATACTAATGATTTTAAGATAATAAGTAATAGGTACAGTCGAACTCATAAAGTAGCTGTACGTTTTAAGTAGTACTTTGTCGCATTATTGACATAAATTCAAACTATTGATACTTATAACTTATTATAATACGTATGTAACTGCGACATGGTACTAAAATTTAAAGCTACTTATGAGTTCGACTTTTTGCTTTTTTGCGATTCAATTTTCTATTTAAGATAATATTTTTACAATAAAGATGTCAAAAACTGACTGTTCAGTTTATTGCGGCGCTTCTTCTCAGAAATACATAATTACATAGAAAACATCCATGACTCATGAACAAATCACATTCATCACACAAATATTTGCCCATACCGGGATTCGAACGCGGGATCGCTAGCTTCGTAGGCAGGGTCACCAACTAGGCTAACCGCGTCGTTAACCTACAACAGATGATTAGTCAATCACATAGCTTGTCAATGGCAATGATACGTCGTGTGGCAACCTCAGCACGTCGGAGTTTATCGGAGATCTGGTCACGACGGGCGTGGGCAGGCTCATGTCATGAGATTAATATAATTTTATGTTTATTATAGCTATATTGTAAGCTTGTCGGTCGCAAGTTAGTCCCATAGGCTGGACGCAAGTAAGAAGTATCCTGCTAATATAATATCCGTATCAATTTGTGTGAGATTGTCCCCTTATTATTTATTTATATTATACAGGGTGTTTTTTTATTCGTCTTAAACATTTTGGGGGTTAAATCAGTAAGTCATACTGATCAACTTTCACTATGGGACCAACCTCGAAATCACGAAAAAAAAATTGACTATCCCATACATTTTGGCTACCTAGTCAGCTGACGATGTTTTGTATGGGAGGGTCAAATTTTTTTTCGTGATTTCGGGGTTGGTCCCATAGTGAAAGTTGGTCAGTATGACTTACTGATTTAACCCCCAAAATGTTTAAGACGAATAAAAAAACACCCAGTATATGAGCTAAACTTGTATAATATAACGTGTCGGTTTGTCGGAAATGGCTCAATCTTGATGAGGATAGCTGAGTAGGGGCATTTCGGGTCAAAAAGGGCTACCGGGCTTTGATAAAGTTTTTGATTTAGTGGTATTTCCTAAAGATACGTCTTTTGTATTGAAAACCCAAATGTAGCCAAATTTAAGCCTATAACAATTAACTTCAACTGTAAGATATCTTAAATATTTTATAGTGTATGGTTTGTATTGATAAACCAGATTTTATTTTTATTTTATTTCTGATATTTAATTTTTTGAAACTTTTTGAGTACAACGCGTGTCGGAACTTTGCGAAATATTTCGCTTTTACAAAGCTTCGCGCTTCGCTTCACTTTCGCTTTTGCGCTTTTTTCGCTTTTTTAAATGGTGTTTATTTTTTTAGTTGCATTCTATGAGACTAGTCTAGAAGACTGGAACGAACCCAAACCCAGCTAAACAAAAGGCTGTTTAAATTCACACAATTCGTTGCGCCTTCAGTGTTACACTTATTAGTATTCGCAGACGGTCAGACCGACCTTGCGCAGGCGCAATGATCTAGTTATTCGACTAGGAAACAATATATTGTTTCAATACCTCATCGTATGCAAAACATATTTTCCCAAATTTTTTTAAAAACTTGAATAAATAACAAAGGAAACTAAGCACCTTACTTATTAATAAAAAATAGAAAAAAAATGTAGCGTGAGGTCTCCGAAATATCTAATTTCACTGTTTGTGGGTGGGCTGCGCGGGTTTATTTCTATTTAGAATAATGTTGTGAATATTTTGCATTACCTTAGATTAATTATGGCAAATATGAGTTACGGGTCAATGAATGTCAGTGCTTTAAAAGCGCTAAGAAAAAGAGGTTCAATATTAAGCGGGCTGAAAGAAATACTAATTCAGAATTTAGTTTGTTTACTGTTTTTAGGTAGGTATATATATCTAGACATATTAAAATTTTTAGAAAGAGCACAAACACAAATAATCTTTTTTGTATGAATAACTTTGACATTAATATAAGCCTTTCTTAGCCTAGTTGGTATGGTAGTGTAGCCTATGAAGCTAGCAGTCGCGGGTTGAATTCCGGTATGGACAAATATTTGTGTGATGAGTGCAAGTATATTTGTTCCTGTGCCATGGATGTTTTCTATGTATTTATTAAGTATGTATTTCCCTATATAAGTATGATTATCGTAGCCTAGTAACCCATAGAAGCCTAGAGCTTAGTCTGGGACTAGGTCAATTTGCGTGAGATTGTCCTCTCATATTTGTTAATTTATTTATTTTTAATGCTTTTTGATCTCAAGCTCAAGCAAAACAAACACACACACATTTTTTTTAGCGTATATTAATATTAATATAAATGGAGAATGGACGGCTTAATGCAACAACGCATCAATGATTACAAAAACAATATTATTATTTATCAATTACACGATTGATAATCATTTTCTAGTTTCCTATAATTCTACAAAACTATTACTTATAAGTACGTGGGCAATTATAATGTATAGCCTTCGTCCCATAATAACAGTATGATTAAGACAATAAATAAAACATAATTTGATTAACATATATCGGCGCGCGAGTCGCCTTGGCCACAGGAACTATGTGCGTAAATTTAGAGGTTATATCGATTAGGAAACGGAGGTTTCTGTTTTCCGATATGAACCGGTCTTCAGAATTTTTTGTAACATGCGTCGACATATTGCGACTTAAATAATAATTTATGTAAATATATTATTTTTATTGTTTGCACGTGTATTAATTTATCAATAGAAATATATTTTTGTAGATCAGAGCCACTAGCACGTCTTTTATTTTCTCGCTTGTCGCTCAGTGCGTCTTTATCAATACAAACAAGCTAGAAAGGGAGATCAGAGCGACAAAAGTCGCAGACCGCTTGTGCTAGCCGTCGAGAGATGGCAGTGTCGTATAGAGCCAGTAAATTTTCTTTTTAAAGATATGTTATGTACGGTTTCTGATTTCTGTGGTGCAGAATTAAAAATCAATTCCTTTTCTTTGTTTATGTGTGATCGTGAACAAGTCAGTATAATCACAATGAAAAGTGTATATTTCTTCATCCATCATCATGTGTGAAAATCGTGTTAGTTTAAAACAATGTACCTAAGTAATGTGGATCATACAAAAATGAAATTAAAGTAATTTAGAACAAAAATGTAGTTGGTTAATTATTACATGATAAATACTGAACAAACATTTAATGAAATAAAAATGCTACAAAATCTACGATGTCTGGTGATTGCCTTCATAATATGATATCAGTGTAACGTAGTAGGTACACACGTTGTTGAAACAACTGTTCAATTCAATTAAATAAATACTGGTAATACCGGATCATATCAATTATTCATACACATAACTTAGTGACACTGAACAATGTAATTTGCATCCAACTATTAGTAATTGAGGAAATAAGCGTATTTAGTTAAAATTATAAGGTTATAAGTCAGGTTTAGCTAATTAAAAATATCTTTAATCACTTCTAATCCAATCCCACTGTTCTACTTAATATTAAAACGTGAAAGTTTGTATGGATGTATGGATGTGTTTCTGTCACGTCTAAACGGCTGAACAGATTTGAATGAAACACAGTTCCCGGAAAATCTGATAATTCCCGTGGGAAAAGGGATGGACGACCTCTACGCGGACTCTAAACTAGCAAGTCAAATCTAGCTGTGACAATGTTTTATTAACCTACAAATTTTTAATCATTCTTTACAATTAATGTAAATTGATGAAGCCTTCACGCTTAATTAGTTATTAACAAGTATAATTTAAAACAAAACCTATTAACGTCGCGCAGGTTTTTAGTAAAAATCGGATACTTAACAAGAAAATAATAATATATTTAATTGATCCAAGACCCATATGGCTATAAGTGCTCCATATTCGAGCTCCAATTAACTGAGTGCCAAGGATGACGATTTCTATACAAAATTGACACGATACGGATGTTTGGGCGTTCAAAGAATTGTGTTAAACATAAGGACCACTGAGTGCGCTTACGCCCGACCCTGAACTTCACGCGAACTGGTCCAGCTAGTGAAAGGACAGGGCGGTTTCATGCAGCCATTAGCCAAGATTTATTTAAATTGATAATTACTCTGGGACAATTAGGCTATTACTACCGCTTAAAATTGTAATAAGGAAGCTTAAAAGTTAGTTATAAGTTACTAAATAGTAGTGCTTTGGGCGTCGATGTTGTTCAGAAAATAATTTATTAACGGATTTTTGCCGTTTTGAAAAATATGCTATTAAAACTGGAGTCTGTAATTTTGTTGCAACTTTACGACTTTTTGATTCAGACATTCAGACGTATAACTTTATAAAAATGAGTTGACAAATAATAGGAAAGTTTCAAATCATTGCAAAGTTTACATGCCGAAATGGACCAATCAAAATAACTTTAACTTTATTACTAAAACTTAAGGTATTGTTTATACATAACTAATATTATACTAATGTTACACATTTGCCTGAACTAGGATGATCCTGTTATTCAGGCAATGATAAGTCTAAACAGTAATTATCAACTCAACTCAATCGATAAATTCACTAATTAATTAATAAACTCATACACAAAAAATAAGATTTTATGATAGGTAATAAATGATTTTATGCTCACAAGAAGTTACAAAAAAAATATAAATAATAATAACAACTTACTATATTTAAAAAAGTATCATAGCATAAACCAGGCTTGGTTAGAAATAGAGATAAGTTTACAATTTTGCTGAAATAAAATACAACCTGTAGCTTCATTTAGGAACCGTCATTAATTTTATTTCCTAAAGTTTTTGCCTAGTTAATCTTAATGCTTTAAGTTAACAAAATAAACCAAAATACATGAATCATTTATCTATTAATTAGTTTAAATTTAGTACGGATTTGTTAAATTGAATTTTAATGAACGTTTCTGAGTGCGTCAATAAAGTAATTGGCAATTAATTCTATTTACAGCTTCCAATCAAGGCAAATCATCGGTATCTTGCAACCTATTAGGTATCTTGTGAAGTTTAACAGATAGTCTATCGTATTAACAATATTACGTAGCGACGGGAAATTGCAACTTTGTGGTCTAGGATTTAAGCTGATGTGCCGGCTTAACGTACATGGACGAGATAAAATTTGACAGATATTCTAACGTAAGACTTAACGCTTAAGGTTTAAAATAAAAGCGTCTCGTCCTGTCTTTTATTATCTATTATTACTAAGCGACTATAGCGATTTTCACGTTTTTATAGCGATTTTATCAAGACGGGATGCTTTTATTTTAAACCAAGCGTTATGTCTTAGGTTAGAATATGTAATAGATGTAGGTATTCATTTCCCTAGCACCTGTCAGATTTTATCTCGTGTGTGCATGCTAAGCCCGATGGTGTCATTTTGTTGTTTATAGTCTGATGTTTATTTATTGGTACAGTCAAGGGCATAAATATATATATACGTTCCCAAGACCTCAAAAATATCTATACGCCTTTATGCCACTGGCAATAAGGTCCATGTATACATATATTTGACGCGATGACTGTACAGATATTAATGCCCTTGACTGTACGTGCATGAAGAGGTTGGTGAATGTAGAGGAAGCGAATGTATGTTTGTGCCGGTACCATGGCGTTCCTTAGTATCTGCCTACCCCATTAGGAGACAGACGTGAAGGTATGTATGTATAGCGTCAACAACTTTATCTAGCTGTGGGTGTAATAGATTTTCAATTCTGTTCATTTTTGGGACAAGTAGTTGTTGCCCATTATAGTTTTTACCCAAGTGCTGAAGAAGCAGTGTAATGTTTTTGACCTTTATATGTAAGTGTGTATGCCCGATTCTGAAAAACGAGGTGTCGTTATATTTGTCTCAGCGTCGCAAATGTGACTAGGTACTTGAATTAAAAAAATACCAAATTGACGGATTTTTTTTTAGTTTTGCAATTAATTATTATGGGCAAAGTTGCTGGAAAGAGTTGGGCGAAGAAAGAAGTCGTGGCTCCGCAACATCCGGGAGTGGGCTGGAATTACGAGCGCGTCCGAGCTATTCCGTCTCGCAAAGGACAGGGACAGATTCCAGCAACTGATAGCCAACCTTCACTAGTTGGAGAGGCACTTTAAGAAGAAGAAAGTTTATAACATACATAGAAGACAATATTAAAAAATATGCAGTGTTTTTAAAGCTTGTTTAAACGGTGTTGCATGAAACCGTCCCCCGTAGTGTCGTTACGGATATTGACCCGGCGCAGGCGGCGGACATAGTGCCACTCTTGAGCCTTTGCGCATAATAGGGACTACTATTTGCATTTTGAGATTATTACCTGGAATGTAAAGGCTGTTCGGATATGCTCGTTACTTTGTTACATTATTATTATTAGTTTTCCAAGAACACGCATTATCATTTAAGCTAGGGCTGCCATATTGTAATAATTGGATATATTTTTTTAATGTTGTTGCCTATGTATCCTCTGTGTTGATCACATTGTATAATAGGATACAAATACCACAAACCTTGCGTGGACGCCACGTTATCGATTTTATTAAGTCAAGTACAGTCAGCATCAAATAGATAGGAGCAGCGAAATTGGCCAAATATATCGCAATTCGCAACACACCTTTATTACTATAGGAATAAGAATGTGTTGCGATATATTTGGCCATTTTACTGTACATGGAAAATATTTTTGGCATAGAAAAAAGTTATATAACGTACACTAAACGTATCAAGTAACTTAGGAAGCGGCGGATATTAAATATTTATCGACTACATATTTAATATTCATTATTATTTACGTTATATCACTTTTTTTCTATGCCAAAAAATATTTTCCATGTAACTTATATTTATGGTTTTATTATAACCACGTTATTTAAACGAAATTTAATCTTATATATTAATCGATACTATTTGAATTATTTAAAAGATTGAAGGAAAACACATATAGTTAATGTGGGCAATTTCGTTTGCGGGGCAAGTCCGTACAGGCGTTTGTGCTCATTCGAATAGGCGCCATGCCGCCATCTCTTTTAAAAATATAGAACTAAAAATTTCCCCTGCTTTATCGACAGAGTTAACAACGGTATGCCGTTCTTAGAATGGGCACAAACACCTGTGTACGGTCTTACCCCGTGGATGGAATTACCCACATTGACTATATAATATATAAAAAATAATGCAAGTGAGAAACCCAGTGATTGACAAATGGATTCAATAATTAAATGCTAATTGGCTTTTATTATAAATACTGACGTAATTAACGTATATAACGTCTTACTAATGCCGGTATTCCTCGACGAAATACATATTATAGTAAAGCTAGCGACCCGCCCTCGCTTCGCTCCGGGTACCATTACATACATAACCCTTCCGTGAAAAATTATCTAACTGATAGTGTAAACCGCATCAAAATCCGTTTCGTGGTTTAGGAGGAGTTACCGGATAAACAGGCAGATGCGGAGCGACTTTATTTTATACTAGCGACCCGCCCTCGCTTTGCTCCGGATACTATCTTATACATAAACCTTTCGTGAAAAATTATCTAACTGATGGTGAAAACCGCATCAAAATCCGTAGCGCGGTTTAGAGGAGTTAGCGGACATACAGACAGACTCGGAAAGTGACTTTATTGAAAGAACTTGGAATTAACTTCCCGCTGAGATATTCCCAATGCCCTAAAATATGGTGCTTTTTAAAATAGGGTGTCATTAAATTTCTTCGAGACCGACAACGCATTAGTGACCCTGGTGTTGCTAATGTCCAGGCGGCGGTGACCACTTCCATCACGTGGGCCGTATGCCTTAGTCTCAATTTTCAATATTTTTCAATATTTTTGAGTATTAGTCAGATTCGGCCTTTAAGATGGCGGAAACTGTATGGGAGAGATCTTGTGGCCGCCTTTCGACTCCAGCATTAGACCACCGCTAAATAATAGCATCTGACCCCCTAGCATGCATGAACGAGATAACATTTTACAGGTGCTAGGGAAATTATTACATCTATTCCATATTCTAACGTAAGACTTAAAATAAAGATGTCCCGTCTTGATAAGATCGCTATAAAAATGTGAAAATCCCAATAGTCCCTTAGTAATCATCATCATCATCAGCCGCAAGACGTCCACTACTGGACAAAGGCCTTCCCCAAGGTTACTTCCCCACCACGATCGGTCCTCTGCTGCTGTCATCCAGCGGTTTCCCGCGACCTTTATCAGATCGTCAGTCCACCTTGTGGAAGGCTTGCCGACACTTCGCCTCCCGGTTCGCGGTCGCCACTCTAGAACCTGTCCGTTCCAACGGCCATCGGTTCTAAGAGCAATATGCCCCGCCCCTGCCACTTAAGGTTTGCAATTCAGTGACCTATATCCGTTACTTTAGTTCTCCTGCGGATCCTGCTTAATAATAAAAGGTAATATAAGTCAGGACGAGACTCTTTTATTTTAATCCTTGAGCGTTAAGTCTTACGTTAGAATATTGAATAGAAGTATTCATTTCCCTAGCACCTGTCAAATTTTATCTCGTTCATGCATGTTAAGCCCGCTGTAGCATATTAATTCATTGTGACCAAAGTTACAAAGTTAGTTAGAGGTAGGTATGCCAAAACAAGAGGCCGAAAAATGGGTCACAAATAAATCGGAAATATAGAATATCAACGAAGCAAGTTAAAATATAGAAACTTGTAAAAATAACCCATAGGCATATTATGACCGAGAAAAACAGGGGTCTAAGGCCTAAACCGTTATCAAACTATCATATTAATATAGGCCCTATGGCCTAGTTCAAAATCACTTTCTCATTGAAGTACAGTCAAGGGCATTAATATCTATACAGCTATCGCGTCAAATATATGTATACATGGACCTTATTGCCAGTGGCATAAAGGTGTATAGATATTTTTGAAATCTTGGGAACGTATTTATATTTATGCCCTTGACTGTACAGTAACAATTTTCGAAAACGCGTCAAAGATATGCATGCGTTTGTGATTGCCAGTGATCTTAATTTGTATGACTTTTTGACACACTGTGTCACCATTGGCACTGATGCGTTAAAGGACTGTTTCCATCTATTTGTATCCAAACAAAATATATTTATAAAAAAACTTGTCCAATTGATAAATTTTTTGAGTTGGTTAATTGCAATACATAAAAGAAAAATTATGGCCAATATTTGACAAGTCGAGACCAAATTTGCTCTCTGTCATTTCATATCTGTACGAGTAATATTCTAGTTTTAAAATGTTTTTATTTTCTTATCGTTTTTTTATATTATAGTTGTCTGTTCGCTGTTGTGTTGAGTGTGTTTATCAAATAAATATTGTAAGTGAGATTTTATTTATATAGAAGACATAATCAAAGCGAGACACCATTATAACGACTTATAAGCTACATATTTGACATGACGTCGTCGATCGATTTCTGTACATTATTGTCTCTTTCTTTATCAAGAAAGGGAAAAGAAAAAAAAGACAACATACTTACCAATATAACAAGCAACCGGAAACAATAAAGGAAAAAACAATAAAGCTTAGATATTAAAATTGATTGTGCAATTTAATTGATTTTCGGCCGCACTCGAGACGTAAAACTTTCAAGTTCAATTAAAGTTGCTGCTGTCACTTTCTTTGCTATAGCAATAGAATAAGACGCAGCAACTTTAATCAAACTTAAAAAATAATTGACGTGTCTGAGCGCGGTAGTTTTTAATGCTAAAGTGTAATTAAAAAAAATGACTTTGATTCTAATTACGTTTTATTAAAACTTGAGTCATAGCGTCTAATATGCCCAATAGCGTAATAGATCCCTAAATCTGTACCAAAATGGTAAAAATTAACCCTTATCGTGAAGCTTTGGGGGTCTGTTTTAAGTACACAAATTGACCTAGTCCTAAACTAAGCTCTAGGCTTGTACATAGGTACCTATGGGTACTAGGCAACGATATACTTATATAGAGCAATACATATAATATATATGTCATAGTTAGATGTCTCGCGGTTTGGAAGCCGATACAACAACAATTTTGTTAATAACGCGAAGCTTCAAATTAGTTAGGAAATAGGTTAGTAGGTCGCAGCACCTTTGTACCACCTTGATTTGTATTGATTTTTAAATAATTACACTAGAATTACACTTACAAATAGCTAATGATTGATATTAGAATTCTATAGTTCTACTGTTAATCTCTGCATCGTACCTAATATTTCGGTTCCTGAACATTTCTGAAACCCACCATAAAAAATGTTATAAGTACTCACTGTTAAATATTTCGTAATTTTGTATTATTGTTTTTCTTTGCAAAGTTAATTAAGTAATTAACTATATTTAATACCGGAGAGTAATTAATGCATTATTGCACGGAAAACTGTGCGGTATAATTTTTACTGTGTGACCTATATAAGTATCAGCCAATGAATTCTAAAGTATATTCAATTGAAATTTTTTGCAACTTAAGTCATGCAATTAAAAATTGTTATTCAAATTGTTGAATTAACGCTAAAACGTATATAAGAGGATGATGCTCCGCTGTAATATTCAAATCTAAATCTTTTAAATACACCCATAAAAATCTATAATTAAAATACAAAATAATATCAATTAAACTCACCTTTAAATTAACCACCAAAATAACACTTGCCAATTTCAAACCGGCAACACCGCACACGCGAAACCAAAAACGGTCGCTTCGTATTCAAAAATTTGAATTTCGAACTCGCCGTTACTTTTCTGTTGACAACCTCTAAAAGTGCTTCATAGGTTGCATCAGTACGCGTGCGCCGTGGTAGGTTGCACGGCGGTGACTAGTCTGTGGTCGTAGTCTTGCCACCACGAAGGTTTTACAGCCCCGCCCGCCTAGCATACTTGGTTTAATAGGCTGTTAGTATCAGTATCAGAGCCCTTATGATCAAGGTTGCGCCGGTGTTCCGGACTGTTTAGTAAAACTGTGTTAATGTTATTTGAAACCAGCGTCGTGGCTCGCCACGGCATTACGCTGAGTGGCACTCTTTTTGACCCATTTTTTGGTAATTTTTAACCGACTTCAAAAAAAAAAGGAGGTTCTCAATTTGACCTGTAGTTTGTATGTATATATGTATGTATGTATGTATGTATGTATGTATGTATGTATGTTTGTCCACGATTATCTCGCGTTTGGCTGAACCGATTTAGATGGGGTTTTCAAAGCAAAGTATTTGTTACATTCTGGAGAAGGTCTTGGTATACAAGAATAATGGATACCACGTGACGTCATCCGCATGGATCCGTTATTAAGCGATATATTAGTTCAACTCGACCGATTTTGTGTTGACGCGATTTTTTTAGTGATAGTTATATTCGTATCTCTAAAAAGCGAAAAAAAATGTAATAAAAAAAGACGAAAAAAATTTTTTAATAAAAAATAGAACCGTCTTCAAAAAAACCCACTAAACAAGACTAAATAATGACCGGCTTCCTAGGAATTGCCTATTTGATGGGTGCCTAATAGGTACATGGAATATATCGAAGTCGGTGGCAAGAATCATGTGACATTGCTATTGTGTAAACCTACTTGACACCGGCTTAGATATATTCCATGTACCTATTAGGCACCCATCAAATAGGCAATTCCTAGGAAGCCGGTCATTATTTAGTCTTGTTTAGTGGGTTTTTTTTGAAGACGGTTCTATTTTTTATTAATTGTTTGTTCTCTCTTTTAATCCTTTGTTTTACTGTAACATAATGTGTGTCAAATAAACTTTATTTCTTTCTTCTTCTTCTTTCTTTATTCTAAAAGTCATAATTTTTGGGGTTATGAGGGTTATGGTCACGAATGATTTGATTTTATGTGGTAACGCTATCGCAACAATGATTTAGAACAATATTGACGCATCTAGCTTTTCCGCGCGACTTCGTCCGCGCACAAGTAACTTATCGCTGCTTTCTAGGGAACTGTCTAATTTTCCGGAATAAAAAGTATCCTATATTCTTCCCCGGGACTCAAGGTGATTGTATATCAAATATCTTCGAAATTCAGCGGTTTTGCAGTGAAAGCGCAACAAACACATAATATATATATATTGTGTGTATATGTATGTGTATATATGTGTACTCACGTTCTCGAAAACGGCTCTAACGATTTCGATTAAATTTGAAATATTGGGGTTTACCGGGGCGAAAAATCGATCTAGCTAGGTCTCATGTCTGGGAAAATTCATTTTCCTCGTATTATCACGCAAAAAGATTTCCCGCGCAATATGGTTCGTAATTTCGGGGCGGCTGTCGCCGTCTGAATAGACTGATGGTTAGTATTGGCCTACTACACCAAGACTGCGGGTTCGAATTCCAGCTAATCAGCTTAATCGCTGTGACATGCGTATATGCCAGTTTAAACATGACATTAAATAGACAAGGTACTAAAGTGTATACATATTTATGACCTTGACTGTACTAATATTAAATAAGGATATAAGATGGGCCTGGGATTTGCGTGTTTGTTTGTCACAACTCGTTAGAGACAAACCTAATTAGCCGCGGTACATACGTATAAGACACCTGACAATGACTAACATTGCTAACTAATATATTCAAAGCAATTAAATACAAAGATAGTTGATTGAACACGCATTAAATGGTCGCATCGTCTATTATTCTTATATTCTGCCAACACGAGCTTTAAATATCCTACTAATATTATAAATTTGAAAGTTTGTGTGTGTGTTAGTTTGTTACTCTTTCACGCTGCTCCGGCTGGACGGATTTGGATGATATTTGGAATGGAGATAGCTTATACCCTGGATTAACGTATACAGGGTGTTACAAAAATACCCGTAAAGCAGAAAGGGGGTGAAATGGTCCCTTGTCCATTGACAATGTATGATAACCTTAGCATGAGTTTATAAGATGACAGTTTACTAAGGTTGCATTATTTTTGGCTTTGATTTTTTCCGGGTTATTTTGTTACACGTTGTTGAATATTTTTTCTCCCGGACAATTTTGTAGTTCCCAAGGGAGAACCGATAAACGACTTCTACGCGGACGGAGTCGCGGGCAAAAGCTAGTATTAAAAAGTTATTACTTGCGTCAATTAGGTAAATCCAGCCTTTACTTAATACGGACAACTATTCCGTGATAGCCAGTGGACTGTGAAGTAACAAAAACCACTGACTCACCGTTTAAACACTATGGAAAATTATAAGAACCGATCATTTAATGTAAATCAACATTTCCGACGCAAGCGCAGGCCAGTGCCTGATCTTAACTAGGGTCGGCCATACTTCAGGGAATCCCGTGCGTAAGGCCTTTAAGTAAAGACGTGTTTATAAAAAATAATTCTACTAATATTATAAATGAGAAAGTTTGTATGATTCGGTTGTATGTGTTAGAATCAAGCCTGAACGGCTCACCGTATTTGTATGACCTGAATTAAGAAAAAGGTATGTTTTTGTCCCGTAAAAATTGACAGTTCTCTAAGAAAGAGCGATATAGGACTTCTACGCAGACGCTACAGCTAGTAAAGTTATATTTTTAGTAATTTTAACCTATCTCCATACCAAATTTCATCTGATTTGGTTCAGCGGTATAAGCGTGAAGAGGTAACAGACAGACAGACAGAGTTACTTTCGCATTTATAATATTAGTAGGGAAGTAGGGACAAGGGATAGTAGGGATAAACGGTTAACACCCACGTTATAACACGACACGACACGACACGACACGACACGACATGACATGTTTCGGTCTCGTCAGGAGTCCTTCATCAATGGATCATCGTCCCGGCTTATAATCGTGAGTGTTAACCGTTTATCCGTTATATGGTGATGGATTATGTTTCACGTTAGCTTATTTAAGCTATGCACACACACACATATTACACACACACATCACATCACACACACACACACATTTGTGATTAATTAATGTTTAGTTTATTTGTAGTTATTGACTCAGTAAGTTTGCTTATCTCTAAGAAGTTTAGTTTTTTTAGTAAAGTTTATTGAAACGACTTGTCTTTATGATTTCTAAAGCATTTTATACGAATTTCCTTTTTGGGTAGAATAAAAAATAAGCGCAGGTTTATTTAATCTCACTTTTGTAGCAAATCATCCAAATCCAAGTAACAGTATCATTCAAGCACATTTAAAATATACTGACCCGAAGAATTAGCAGCGTGGCAATACCCTTATTTACAAAAGAAAAAAAAATGCTCGTACGTAAATGCATTCCACAGAAAAACGTCAGTCAATTTATTTCCTCGAGAAACTAGTTTTTATTAAGCGGATGGCAAAAACCGCGCTAAAAAGTCAGGTCTACAGGGTGTCCCAAAAATGGTACATCGGAGGTAGACCGGCCTACGGACCGAACCAGCCATTTTTTTTTTGACGGCGTAGAAATCCATTACGCATCATTCCCACTCCAAACCATCCTAACATGATCTCAGTAAAAATCGCACGGTTTTCAAGATTTACCAGTTTAAAGTTCTTTGCCAGTTTAAAATTTAAACTAGAAATATCATGAAAACCATGCGGCTTTTACTGAGGTCATGTTAGGCTGGTTCGGTGCGTCTTAGGCCGGTCTACCTGTCAATGTGACGTACCATTTTTGGTACAGCCTGTATGATAAGATAACAATTTAATATAAATACTAAAATGAATTGTGTTTTATATCCTGACTAATGTACGTGACGGTTTTGATTGTGCCTACACAATATGCAAACTTTAACTGACTATACTGCCCTGCTAAGGTAAAAGGCAGTATTTTACACAAAACTACTGTAGCAATTACAACCTTATTACCCAGTAATGAGGTTGCAATTATTTACCTTAGCAGGGCAGTAAAGTGCTAGCGATAAGAACATTTTGTATGACTATCGCGGTGGATAAATGTGGATAGAACATCCGTCAATCTCGCAAACGAACTTATATGTGACGTTCTCAATATAAAGGGACCTTGTGGAGGCAGGCGGTTACGCCGTTTTTAGAACTGTTACCATAGTATTCGTATAGTTACAAGAATAAGAAGAGCTTAACTGCCTTCCTCCTTCCTGACTCGCGGATCCCACAGTCAAACTGTGAAAACAGTTTTGCGGGACGTTGTTTTAAAATGAAGCCTGTTGATATGTTATAATAAATAAATAAATAAATAATAAGGTCCCTTTATATTGAGAACGTCACATATAATACAATTATTTACAATGTTGTCAATCGAAACAAAAAACCATTAAAAATTAATCTAAGACTCTTATGTAGAGCAATAGGGATGATGACTGGTAAAGAAAACCAAATTCTCCGTAATTTTTTGATTACTTATGTGAAAAAAGAAAAAATACGTGTCCAATACTTTTAATCATTATCCCTATTCTACTCGTTTTTCAGTTATTTATTATTTTTAGATCTTTAGGTTCCGCCTTAGTGGTAACTTAGAATGGACGAATCCAGCGTCAGGGAGGCAGGGTGTCGCCTCGGCAGTGACATGAACGCTGCAGACGGCTGCCTTGCGCTGGTGTTGTCGCTGTCGGAATAGATTGGCTGCCAATTGAACTGGAACAACGAAGTGCGTGGAGTCGGTATCGAATTGTAAAGTACTAGATTCTAGATTTCTAGGTTTACCTCTTTGCTGCAAGTGACCCCTGGGGCCACTAGCAGGAATAAGAACCTAATTTAAGTGTTAAGTTAGATTTAAGGCTGACAGTTACATTTTGACACAAGTAAGCTCAACTTTATAGCCTGGCAAAAAAGTCGAGCGTGTAGTGACAGCTGTAACTACAATATTTTCAAATGGCAACCAGCACAGGTTAGAGTAAACCTTGGATCATGTTACCAATTTCATTCCGAACAGCGCCCTCATTTTTTTCTCGACTTTTTGTAAGAGATTTAAGACTGACTATTTTAGCCTTAACTGGGTTTATGATTATTTGGGCTTTTAAATAAAAAATAACATATCAGTTGCGCAAGACATCGGCGAGAAGAAGAACTTTATTTACCACAGACAGCACTAAAACGTATCCATAAAAGGTATGAACCTGCGGTGTACCAACTTAACAATTATGTAGAGTTGACCAACATCAACATTGAACACTCACAGTTCCATACATTATGACACAAATAAACTGTACCTACTTAACACTAAATCTACATTTAAATACCTGCAAGTTGCCCTTAGTGATTAATGTAAAAGAATAAATGAAGTGCGATCAAAAGTCTAAAAATAAAAACGAGTCACTCATAGAATTCTCTGTTCCAACCACACCCAAGAAATTCATATCGACATAACTCAGTTATTATTGATATTAAAACCAATAAGAAAACCTTACAATGCAATATATAGTAAGGTATGATAGCCATTCTTTACGAGCATTGAAATATAGCGGAAATAGCAGCTTCCGATAGTAATCGTCGACCTAAATGTATGTTGGAATTATTGGACGTTAATAGGATCATTTATGGGCTGATTGTTGGTAGTTAATGCATTGAGATATAAGTAACAAGAGCAACAAGTCGAGTAATGTTAATTGGGTTTATAAGGACCGGCGGCAAAATGCCACAACCACAGATCAATTGTGATTAAAACGGTACATAAAAAATTAAAATAGTTATAACTATAGAAGGACCGCGTAGTCTTTACGATAGATCGTTCATCTTGTTCTTCTGGAAGTGCCAGGTGCCTTCCGGAAGTACTTCGGTTGGCCTGCTAGCATCACTCTTTTTGGTATGGAGATTTACTTACAGTACGTCCTGCTGGCACGTGCACAAACACACTTAACCAATTTTACATTGCACAATAGCATTTTTGTTAATTAATCAATCGAATCCAGTGGGTAAGGTCAACCAAAAATACACTCACACCGGGAAATTTAGCGGAACAAAATAAAAGTAAGACATTTCGAAAAAGTTATTTTTTGCCCGAGTAAAATGTTTTAAGTTATTTGTTTTTCATAATAATTTAGCGTTACAAGAAATAAACATTGTTATATTTGTGAAACAAAACTATTTCGTTAAAAATTTAGACTTTTTATTTTTGTTCCGCTAAATATGCCGGTGACTATATAAATATATGAACGCTAATTATTTATGAAGTATGTCTTTTTTATTTGCCGTGACTTTAGATGGCAATACGTACAAAATTCATCACAAAGTAGACGAAATATTCTTCTTATATTTCTGTTCTCTTCGTGGATTACCCACAGAAATGTTACAAAGTTACGTCCTTACGAAAGGACAGAGTCTTGTTAGCAGGACTTTGGAAGGGTGCGTTAAACGCTGCGGAAGACGCCCCGCGGCAAACGCACCCTTGCGGCATACCTACACCATACAGTGCAATAGCTTATAAATCGTTCTTCGGGTTTGTATTTCCCTCTCACTTGTTCCTATAAACCCGAAACACTTTTTAAGTCCTCTTGCACTGCACATCTCCGGCTGGTACGGAACACCAAAACCGGTTTTAACTAGTATGCGACTGAAAACGGTTTTAACTATCGGCAGCACTCAGAGACGTCGATTAACTTTTAAGTTTGATTAAAGTTGCTGCTGTCACTTTCTTTGCTATAGCAATAGAATAAGACGCAGCCACTTTAATCAAATTTAAAAATTAATTGGATAGCGTTATGCAGACAACAGCCAACTGATGTGAAGTTGAAAGGCAGATGGCTGTTTTCTGCATAACGCCATCCAATTGACGTCCACAAGTTCACATAGCACTTCCAAAATTCACACCACAAACAAGACCACTCAAACTTGATCTCACACCTATCTCCACACGTACTTCAACTGAGCTCACAATAAACTGGTCTCGTTAAAATCAAATCTTAACGATGTGACTTAACATTGACTAAACCCGGCGACCCCGCTACAAGTCATTAAAATAAAAATCACTTAAAACTAAGAATGTGGATGGACCAATTTAAACCTTAAAACGACGTGATTCCAGTTAAAATTGGATTTTATTATTTTTTGGGTTAGATCGTTTTGGTTCTTCATACTCTAATTTTAATAGAAACTGATAATAAATAAAGAGGTTTTATTGAATATTCTTTAATGCAAATATCGGCCTTGCAGAGAGGCCCGTCCGGCACAAAATTTAAATATATTATGTAATAGTTTTATAGTTATTTATTATATATAGTTAGTTATATATTATGTATTACCGTATTTTTTGCTTCGGGATCGTTGTCTAGATGAAAATATATGTATTATCCAATATACTTTTTTTTATGAATACCTAGAGAAGTGGAGGGGGAAGGAACGTACCCCCGAACTCCCAAACAGAGAAATCAAATGCTACATGTACGAATTTACAAGTTTACATCGTATTAGTTTTAAACTCCGGTGTTATGTGTAAGGAAGGATCTTAGTCCGTGTATTTGACTAGTATGTGTCCGTTTATCTTTTACTCCCTAGTACCCGAACTGATAAACTATTATTTAAAATATTATATTCTAACATCAAAGCCATGCGTTATGAAAATCTATTGGGCCAATCGATTGTCATCAGCCCTAAAAATAGTTTCTAAATAAATATTCTGAACCGTTATTAAAGCGCATTTATATCTTATTAATCTTATTATGTAATTTAACGCTGAATAGAGAATATGCATGATTTTTTTGCTTTATTAAAAAGTCATTCATGTAACAAACAGTAGAGAAAAATATTTTTTCGAATAACTATAAAATTGTTTCTACCTTTCTAGCAAAACAGAATTTAACATGGAGTTTATATGGCCGTGGGCCTACGGATCTCTCCGTCTCATTAGTAGTTTTAAATACTTATATTATCCGTATTTTTTAGCCAATTTTAATTTGAATTTCACTTTTTGCAATTTCTCTTACGGTATTTTCATATTTTGTTAAGAGATGCGATAAGACAATTTAATGCATGTTCCCAATTCTGATGACAGATACACTCCGAGCTAGAAAATTACAGTGTTTCCGGGGCCTCCGAGCAGATTCAATGCGACAATGTAACGGAAAGGGCCGTCGTCTGTCCGTCATGGAGGACGAGGGTCCTGGTGGTGGGGGGGACCCTTTGTACAGTCAACCCACGGTATTGTTGAGCCACTTGCTAACATTCTTAATTCGGTCGGGTTGTCAAATCGTACACGGTATGTTACTATTGAAAGGCGATTTGACAACCCGTCCGAATTAAGAATGTTAGCAAGTGGCTCAACAATCCCTGTGACTGTACATGATATTTGACATTTATGGAAAGCGAGTAAGAGATTAAAAACAGATGGATATTGTTTATTGGCCTATGCAAATGCCCGTCATATTACATTATGGTTTAAATTGAAATAATTAATTCAGTAAATTGGCCACACCAGGGGGTCTAGCCAAGTGTCACACGCTCCGTAGCGTTTCTGAGCCCTTAGCCAAGATGCCCATCGCTAACTAGCGTTTCTATTCGTTTCGTTTTTAAACCAATTGCGTCACTGGTAGATCACGTGACTCTTCGTATCACGTGATCTACCAATGACGCGATTGGTTTAAAAACTAAATGATTAGAAAAGCTAGTTAGCGATGGGCATCTTGGCTAAGGGCCCTGTTCGTTTCGTTTTTAAACCAATCGCGTCACTGGTAGATCACGTGATACGATAAGCCAGATGGTCTACCAATGACGCGATTTGACTAGAGACGAAACGAACAGAAACGCTACGGAGCGTGTGGCACTTGACTATAGGCTCAAAGTCTATAGCCAAACGGCATTCGTTTATTTCTACAAACGTTAACGCTACGACGCCTACGACACTATCCATCACGCGTTCGCGGACTAGTTAAGAAAGGGATACTAAACAAATGTTTCTTACTGCCGCACTCAGAGACGTCAATTAAGTTTTAAGTTTCATTAAAGTTGCTGCGTCTTATTCTATTGCTATAGCAAAGAAAGTGACAGCAGCTACTTTAATGAAACTTAAAACTTAATTGACGTGTCTGAGTGCGGCAGTTAGTGAATACGTAGCTTTATTCGGAAGCTGTCAAGACGGCAGTGACATGAATTGTTTGAATCGATTGTGTGATAACAACTCTTCCGGTCTCCGTGACCGGTTCTATCTAGACCTTGCCGGCTGCCTGCCTCCACCTCTTGAAAGAGGTTCTTTTGAACACGACTCAGATCTAATTATCGTTAGATTTCTCGTTTACTAGATATGGTTACTTATTCTGCGCGTGCTTTTATGTGTGAAAGAAATATTTTTTGGGGTAAAGTTATTTGATATGATTTTTTAAGATTTGTATCCTAATCACAAGATAGGAAACCCAACTTTAGCAAATAAATAATATCTCAGAACAATCTGACAACAACCTACTCCCCCAACCTAAGCTCTAGGCGTATCGCCAACCAAACCAACTAATTCGGCACAGTCACCATTGCTGCAACCTAAATGGTATTGCTGGCTGTTTTGTGTTATTTACTTTGTAATATGTTAATGTGTCTGTTGAATAAACGTTTTTATATTCTATTCTAATCTTCTTATAAGAATAAGAATAATTTAATAATAATTTATTTGGACACCGTACCATATAAGTTATTTAACTTATTCTTATAAGTTATTCCTAAAAATTGTCCCCAAATAAGGGCCACGTTGACCAAATCAAAGGTTTTCATTTTAATTCTTATTCTTACGCTGATAAGGTAACATTTAGAAGGATAAAGTTTAACAACTTTCATGCTTTTTGTTACATATGTATGCATGTGTGAGTGGCTGCGCCCACCAACGTAGTATTCCGATACTGATTAAACAGTGTACTGCTCGCTACTGGCTGTTTCATTCGTGTCCCTGTCTACCGACGTATCACAGGCGACGACTACCCACATTTAGAAAAATAACAAGATGTCGACTGCACTCTTTGGAATTCTAACCAGTTTTGACCATAACTCTCAAGAATGGAAAACTTATAAGAGCAGATTGACACAGTGGTTCGTAGCTACGACATATCTGCAACCACAGATGCAAGCGGGAACAAGAGACGAGCCATATTGCTGAGCGCACTCGCAGAGGGTACCTATAGGCTTGTTGCGGATATAGCATTGCCTAAGGATGTCCAAGAGGTGCCCTATGAGGATATTTTAAAGTCATTGGATGACCATTTTAACCCCAAGTGCGTAGGGTTTAGTGAACGACACAAATTTTATGCAGCGGTGCAACAACCCGGAGAGTCGCATACCCAGTGGGCCGCGAGGCTGCGCGGACTCACTTCGCTCTGCGCTTTTAGTAACGTCGAGGAGGCGTTGCGCGATCGATTCATTATGGGAATGACGTCGTGTCACGAAAAGGAAAAAATATGTACGCGCAGGACCTCACGGGCATGACGCTGGGAAAAGCAGTGGAGTACGCGGAGAATATTCGTACTGCGAGATCGGCCGCTGCCGCCAGCTCGAATAGCACCGCCGCCGCCGTTAGCGAAACATTGTGTAAAATTTCGCAACCACCTAAAGGAAGGGCAAGTGTAAAAAGTGGTCGGTCAGGAAAGCAAAAGTGTTCAGTGTGTGGTTTTACTAATCATAGGTCTGCCGAGTGTCAATACAGTGAATATGTATGTAGGAAGTGCAATGTCAAAGGCCATCTACGTAGGATGTGCACATAAAAAGTAAACTACGTAGACAATGGAGCCGGAGACGAGGACGTCGGCGATGATGGTAGGGTTTTCACTATTCGATCGTTAAGGGGAGAACCAATGTTAGAAACTGTTTCTATTCGCGGATCACAATTTGAATTTGAAATTGATAGCGGTTCGGCCGTGACTGTGATTCCCGAAAATATGTATAAGTTACATTTTAATAACGTGCCATTGGGTCCGTCGCGTAAGAGGTTAATTAGCTATACTGGTAACGATATCTCATGTGTAGGTACGGCTCGGTTACTTGTGAGCTACGCCGGCCGCACTCGCGCGCTGGACATGCACGTCGTGCGCGACGGCGGCCCGCCGCTACATGGTAGGGATTTCATTTCGTCATTTAAATTAGAATTTTTACCAGTGCACTATTGCCAACAACTATGCACAATTGAACAATTGCAAATTAAATTTCCGAATTTATCTTCAGACTCTTTAGGACTTTTTAACAAATATAAAGTAAGGTTAAATTTAAAAGACAACGTAAAACCGGTTTTCTTTAAAGCACGCCCTGTCGCGTTTGCGTTGCGTGATAAGGTGAACGAAGAGATAGAAAGGCTAGTAAAACTAGGTAGGTATACTTAAGCCGGTAGGTCACGCGGAGTATGCTTCCCCTATAGTCCCCGTTTTAAAAAGAAACGGTAATGTGAGATTGTGTGCGGATTATTCTGTTAGCATAAACAAACAGCTTCTTATTGATCAATATCCCTTACCGACCGCCAAAGAGTTATTTGCAAAGCTGTACGGAGGTAAAAAATTCACTAAACTAGATCTTTCGATGGCTTATAATCAGTTTCCTTTAGACGATGAATCACAGAAATATACGTGTATAAACACGCCACGCGGGTTATATATGTACACACGGTTAGTGTTTGGACTCGCGTCCGCGCCAGCCATATTCCAGCGCGCGATGGAGGGCGTGCTAGCCGGCATGGAGGGCGTGCTGTGCTTGCTGGACGACGTGCTGGTCACGGGCCGCGACGACGCCGAGCACGCCGACCGGTTAAACGCGGTACTCGAGCGGCTGCAAGACGTGGGATTGACTTTGCAACAGGAAAAGTGCGATTTTTACAAGGATGAAGTGAGTTACTTGGGCTACAACATAAACAAACACGGGTTACACAAAGCTCCTGATAAGGTTGAGGCGATAGTAAAAGCACCTGTTCCAAGTAATGTCGGTCAATTGCAATCTTTCCTAGGATTAATTAACTACTATAGGAATTTTGTGCCTAATGCGTCTTCCATTTTGTGCCCGCTATATAATCTCTTAAGAAAAGGTGTAAAGTGGGAATGGAATGAAACGCATCAAAATGCATACAGTAAAATAAAGGAATGTCTAACATCCGATCAAGTGCTAGCACACTTTAATCCTGAGGCAAAGTTAATCTTGACTGTGGACGCGGGCCCCGGGCTCGGCGCGGTGTTGTCGCAGGTGGGCCCCGACGGAGTCGAAGCGCCGATATCGTTCGCGTCGCGCACGCTCACAGCCGCTGAGTCACGGTACTCTCAAATACAAAAGGAGGCTACCGCGATCATCTTTGGGGTACGTCGCTTCCACCAATATTTATATGGTAGGTCTAAACCGTTCGTTTTGCGCACTGATCATAAGCCACTCATTTCGATATTCGGACCGTATAAGGGAATTCCGGAAGTTTCCACAAATCGCCTACAAAGATATGCTATATTTTTAAGTGCTTATAACTATATAATTGAGTATGTACGCAGTGCCGATAACAGCGCGGATTTTTTATCTCGCGCCAGCCTACCGGCGGGCGAAGGGTTGCGCGGGGCGCGCGGGGCGGCCCGGCCGCAGGAATGTGCTGAATCGTGCGACCGCGCCGCTTATGTTTACTTCGATGTGGACGGTAGTCTACCCGTTACAGCGGCAGAATTAAGAGAAGCCACTAGTAAAGACGTTGTTTTAAGCTCTGTCGTCAATTACGTTATGAATGGTTGGCCAACTAAAGTAAACGATTTGCGTTTGAAGCCATTTTTTTGTTGTAGAATGCAACTTTCATTTGAAAATGGATGTGTTATGAGGGGCCATAAGGTCGTAATTCCTGAGGCACTTCGCGAAAAAGTATTTCAGAGTTACACAATTCACATCTCGGGATAGTAAAAACTAAGGCTGAGGTTAGGGGTAGGTTCTGGTTTCCCGGGGTGGACGAGGCCGTGGAACGCTTAATCGGTAACTGCGAAGTGTGCATCCAGCTACGCCCGGCGCCGGCGCGCGCGCGCCCCGCGCCCTGGCCGCGCCCGACACACGCTTTTAGCCGCGTGCACATTGACTTCCTTGGTCCGATCGCGGGTCGCATGTATTTAGTATTAGTAGATGCGTTCTCTAAATGGCCAGAAGTTTACGATATGGCCAACACAACCACGTCTAATGCCGTCGTAGAAAGGATGTAAGAGTTTATGTCCAGGTTTGGCATACCTCAGACCATCGTGAGCGACAATGGCACGGCTTTTTGCTCCCGAGAATTTGAACATTTTTGCAATGTAAATGGGATATCACACGTCACGTCCCCACCCTTTCACTCGGCCAGCAACGGTCAAGCAGAGAGTTATGTAAAGGTGGTAAAAAAAGGCATTAAAGCTAGTCTTTTATTAAGTAATAATATAAAACATACACAAAAGCAAATATTAAAGTTCTTGTTCGATTATCGCAATTTTATTCGAAACACACAATGACAGGGTTCTCCCCCGCGGAGCTGGTATTCGGGCGCAAGCTGCGCGCGCGCCTGGACCTGCTGACGCCACGCGCGCCACCGTCCTCGTCCGCGGCTCCTCAACCTGACCCTCAGTGTTCGCAGGGTAACAATTGTGCCAAGTTAAAAATGTTTGTACCGGGCAATCTCGTGCTATACAAAAGGTACAGTAAGAATAAATCAACATGGGGTAAAGGGATAATTGAAAAACGTATTGAAAAAGTTATATATGTAGTTAAGGATTTGGAATCACAAGTACGTTACCGCAAACACTTAAATCAACTCTTATTGTATAAAGGCAAAAATATAGGAAGTAATGTATGGGACTTTGACGCTTGTGGAACACAAAAGACTTACTCACCGCCCACGTCGACGTCGCCGCCGCCTTCGCCGCCGCTGCCTCCGCCGTCGCCGCCGCCGTCACCGCCGCTGCCTCCGCTGTCGCCGCCGCCGTCACCGCCGCTGCCTCCGCTGTCGCCGCCGCCGTCACCGCCGCTGCCTCCGCTGTCGCCGCCGCCGTCACCGCCGTCACCGCCGCTGCCTCCGCTGTCGCCGCCGTCGTCACCGCCGCCGCCTCCGCCGTCGCCGCCGCCGCTTCCGCCGTCACCGCCGCCGCAGACTCAGCTGCCGTCGTCTTCGCTGTCGCCCCCGTCACCGTCAACACAGCCTCCGTGCCCGCACGTCAGACCTGCTGTCTTACCGTTGACGTCGCGTCCACAAACTCCGGTGGACAGGGAGCCGCAGATACCAAGCGGAGCCGGGCTGCCGCCCACTGCCGCCGAAACGGCCGAGGAGTTCCACGAAGCAGAGACAGGAACAGAGATAGAGGCTCCAGCTGAGCCGCGGAGAGTACTGTTGCGTTCCCGTCCCAAAATTGATTTTAAACGATTCTATTAGTATGTTTTTTAGACTTTAGCCGCTCTTAGCTTAGTTTTTAAATAGGTGGAGGGATGTTACATATGTATGCATGTGTGAGTGGCTGCGCCCACCAACGTAGTATTCCGATACTGATTAAACAGTGTACTGCTCGCTACTGGCTGTTTCACTCGTGTCTACCGACGTATCACTTTTTAAGGAGTTTTTTAGGAGCATTACTTAGCGTTACTTACCGTCCAATCAATACATAGTATAAAAAATGAAGTCGCCCTCCGCGTCTGTCTGTCCCTATGTATGCTTAGATCTTTAAAACTACGCAACAGATTTTGATGCGGTTTTCACCATCAGTTAGATAATTCTTCACGGAAGGTTCATGTATATAATAGAACCCGGAGCGAAGCGAGGGCGGGTCGCTAGTAGTAAATATAAGATTATGTTGTAGCGTTTCAAACACAGGTTTAAAACAATGCTATCGACCGAGTAGCTATCACAGCCGCTAAACACGAAGGTCAACTCCAATTGGACTTTCACTCCGACTTCCGCGTGTTTTTGTCTCGGCCAATTGATGTGTCATTTCACAGAAAATTAACAATTAAGGACACAAAAAACGTAAGTACCATACGGACACGCCATAGAACTCTGTCGCAGGAATTAAAACAAAATCAAGTAAGGGCAATATGCACCTTATAAAGTAAGTCAGTAAGGTGCATTTTACTGCCTATTATATTTGTTAGTTACGCAGTATCACCGACGAAATGTTATAAGCGTTTCTTGTGACCTTACGTTACTTCATTATTTATAGATATCATTATATATAGATACTCACTAGCTCTTGCCCACGACGCCGTCCGCGTTCGTCTATCGCTATTCCCTCTGGCCTTGCCGATTTTACGAAAAAAAAAACTTATGTCCGTTTCATGGCTATAAACTCATCTCATATTGGTACGATAAAGATAAAGATATCTGATAAAGATCGCGGGAAACCGCTGGATAACAGCACCGGTCGTTGTGGAAAACCTTGGGGAAGGCCTTTGTCCAGCAGTGGACGTCTTGCGGCTGATGATGATGATGATGACGTTGAGGTGCTGAACCCCGAAGACCAAACCAACAAACACAGTTTCGCATTTGTTACTCCATTAATGTCACTATCATTTTATTAGTCCATAGGTTTCCATATAATTTAATAAAATAAGTAAACTTGTAAATAGAACAAGTAGGTATTCATAATTTAAAAGTAATAACTTAATTATTTATTTAATTAAGTATAAATAATAAATTAAAAAAAAAAAAAACCTTTAATTCCCACTCATTTTTTTTAATTACAGTAACACTTATACTACTTATAGATAGTGACGTGCGATACTATAAACTTATCTAAAATTATTTGAAATTAAGAATCACTGTCTGACCTGCCTTAAGATAGAATAGGTAGGTAATTAATAATTACATGACTCCTAAGTTTTGTGTTAATAGATTAGTACAAAACATATTAGGTAATTAGAGCATTAGGTAATGTAATATTATGGTTTATGATCATTAGGATGTAAGATCATTATGGCAAATAATCATTATGACAAATGATTGATATGTCAAAAGTATTTAGAGTAAAAGTGGTATGGCATTTGACTTTAGGACATACGATATTATGGATTGCGAAGGAGACCCCGAGTAAAGGCCTCTCCCAGTTAACGCCAATTTGAGCGATATCTTGGGCCACTATAAGTAGAATCAAATAAGTAATTACAGGTTGCTACGTATAAATATCGGCATATGGCCTTTAATACAGGTAATGTTATTCAGACATTGATCGATAACATCGACCACGATTACAGATCAATCACCCAAGATCTACGAGCATTTTTGACACACGACCAGTTTACTGTGACCTTTACACTAGTAAAGATTACACACAATTATGTATGTAAAATAATCATTAGAACAAACGATTATTCTTCAAGTACTAAGTAAGTACCTAATACAGGGCCCTTAGCCAAGATGCATTACGCTAACTAGCATTTCTATTCGTTTCGCTTTTAAACCAATCGCGTCACTGGTAGATCACGTGATACGAAGAGCCACGTGATCTACCAGTGACGCGATTGGTTTAAAAACGAAACGAATAGTAACGCTAGTTAGCGTAATGCATCTTGGCTAAGGGCCCCGGTGTCCCGCGATAAAGTGTACAAACGAAACGAATAAGGGTGAAACTACATGTGATTTTATCGCGGAATAAAATAAAAAATAAAAATTATACATTTTTTTAAATTTTGCATGGAGTTTACAATAATTATTATTGTGAACCCCGTACAATTTTTTTTATTTAATTTTTTTCCGTGATAAACTGTGTACTTAGTTTTTTTTTTCTAGATATAAGTATAGAATTTTATTTTAGTTTTCATTTTATCACATAGACTTTATGGCAAGTGAGATTAGGAAAAGTTGAACAACTAAAAGATAAGAAGCCCGACCAAATTGGGACTCCTACTTTAAGAGCTCATAACTCTGAAATCACCTAACGGATTTTCTCCATATTTGCCTAAGAGCACTCTCTTTTAAGTCACTTTTCAAACAAAAAAAAAACTCCTTTTGGGAGTTACGATGCCACAGACAGATACAAAGACATACAGATACTCGAGCTATACTTATAGCACCCCTCTCGCGTCGGGGGTTAAACGTTATGGCAAAAGATAGAGAGCCGTTTTGACCTTATTAACTCAACAGTCCGTTAGCACTCCGAACAGGATTCGGGTTTGTACTTCTCTCTCACTCGCGCTCGTACGCACTTATGCGAGTCTAGCCGACTTTACCCGAAGCGGAATCCTATTTTAAGTGCTATCGAACTGTATTACTCAGTTTCTACTGAATAAATAGTTATAGCAGTAAAGAAACTACGAACAAACGTTCGAAACGTCGCACGCACATGAAGCCCTATTAGCAGCGAGAGGCATTAACTCCCCTCTCCAGTTAGACTGTCTGAATACCGCGTAGTCTAATAAGCGCTACAGACGCACGTCTCAACGAGACGAGACCCCTAATACCCCTTCTATACGATCGGGCGGTTGGGCCAACCGAGAAGGACGCAGCTATCTGTAAGAACGAGACGTACATATTACTATCTCATTCTGACAGATAGCTACGTTTCTTTCGGTTGGCCCAACCGCCCGATCGTGTGGAAGTGGTTTAAGCGAACATGGCAGTGCTGTCAGTGGCGGGTGTCGCGTCGAGACGAAAGCCTGGGCCACACCGGATGCGTGGTGTAGACGTGCACGTGCGCGTTCGCGATCCACTGCGTTGTATAATATGAATCCTCATAAGAGGACGCAGCTATACAACGCAGTGGAACGCGAACGCGCACGTGCACGTCTGCGCCACGCATCCGGTGTGGCCCAGGCTGAATGGTTGAACGTGCGTGTGAGTGCGACGTTTCGAACGTTTGTTCGTAGTTTCTTTACTGCTTTAGCTATATTTAATCAGTGGTGGATGTATGAAACTGTAGTGAACCAACTTAAAGTTGTTTAGCAGTGTACCAACATTACAACGTTAAACAGATTAATTTCTTCTCATTAGATTTAATGTAGGTAATTTTATTGCGCGTTAACATTAATAAAACTTGGGACTGCTAACTTCGTACGCAGGATCACTGTCAACTAGGCTAATTCTGTGTCATCTTACATAATCGTCATCTAGGATAACCGTACTATACGCCTATCGGTATTTGTTTCGTTCACGTCAAAGACATCATTGCTTGTGCAAGTTTCGTAGGCGTCGTAACTAATAACATCACTACATAGTATTAAAAAGCCGTCTGTCCCTTTGTATGTACGCTTAGATTAGCGTTTATCTGTATAATACCTGGAGCGAAGCGAGGGCGGGTCGCTAGTAGTCTATCATACGGCCAGCCGTTTGTTATCGTAATCGTTACGTTAGCGTAATGCATCTTAACTAGGCCCCTAGAAGTTACAACTTTTTAGGGTTCCGTACCTAAAGGGTGCCAACGGAACCCTATTACTAAACGTCCGCTGTCCGTCCGTCCGTCCGTCCATCCCTTATACTTTTATACTCTAAGTCGAGATTCGTTATTCAATTTGAAACTGTATGCCCGTCGTTGTAAACTCATATTAACTATCCCATACATATTTATTATAATCAATGTTAATAATAGAAACTCAGCATGACTTGCTTAAGTAAGCATGTAAGTAGTCATGCTGAGTTTGTTTCTATTATAACTTGACGATCACGATGATGCCGCGTTATACAGATATCAAAACAAATTGAGACACAAAAATTATCTTGTAATCAGGTGTTTTCGTCCGGGTATTTATATAACAGTCGACACGGTTGATACCCTTCAGTGAACAACATACGATCAAGCAAACATGTTGGTCACGACGCTCTTTGTGCTCGGGTCTGCTCTAGGTCTTCTATATCTTTTTCTAAAGAACAAAAATGAATACTGGCAGAAAAGAGGCCTAATTTCCCCAAAAACTTTACCTATTTTCGGTAATTATGCGGACTTTATCATGATGAAAAAAAATATCGGAGACACGGTCACGGATATCTGCAAGCAGCTTCCAGACGAGCCTATCATCGGTGCTTACTACGGCACGGAACCTGTGGTGATTCTGAAGGATCCTGAACTCATCAAACTGGCTGTTACCAAGGACTTCTACTATTTTAGTGCCCGGGAGCTCTCCGGTCATCAGCACAGAGAGATCCTGTTGAAAAATGTCTTTAGCGAGGAAGGAGACAGTTGGCGCGTTCTCCGACAGAATCACACTCCAGTTTTCTCCTCAGCCAAGATGAAGAAGATGTTCCATTTAATCGAGAACCGCACTCAGGACTTCGAGAAGTTGTTAGCGAGGGAAGTTGACTTGAGCCAGGAGCACGAGGTCCGGAGCTTTATGGGAAAGTTCACCATGGACTGCATCGGCTCTTGCATTTTTGGACTTGAGACCAAAGTAATGGAGGAGGGAAAAGATAATCCATTCGTTGCTATAAGTGAGAAAATATTCGATTTCGCTCCTCATAGGGTATTAAAGAATATTATAAGGACCATCTGGCCGAACATATTCTACAGACTCGGTCTATCAGCCTTCTCCAAAGACGTTTACGGGTTTTTCAAAACCCTCATTGTTGGAGTGTTCAACGAACGCGACAACACTCCTGGCTCCAGAAATGACTTTATCGACTTTATTCTCGGTTTTAAAAACAACCACTATATTGTTGGGGATGATATGATGTCATTGAAGAGTAAGGGGGGCGAAAAGGAAAAAATCAAGATGAGTGTGGACGACGAGATGCTGGTGGCGCAGTGCATGATTTTCTTTGCGGCAGGGTTCGAGACTTCAGCGGCAACTATGAGTTTTACTTTGTACGAACTGTCAAAACATCCAGATATGCTGCAGCAAGTTTTGGACGAGGTTGATCAGCACTTGGCAAAGACTGGTGGAAAGATCACGTATGAGTGTGTCTCGCTTCCTTACTTAGAAGCTTGTGTTGACGAGGCATTGCGTCTGTATCCGGTCCTGGGCGTGATCACTCGGCAAGTTGTCGAAGACTACAAGCTGCCTTCGGGGGTGGTGCTGGAGAAGAATGTGCGAGTCCATCTGCCAGTGCACTACATTCACAAGAATCCGGATTACTTCCCGGAGCCAGAGGAATTCCGTCCGGAGAGATTCTTGGGTGACAACAAGCGTGACATCAAGCCGTATACGTACTTCCCGTTTGGAGAGGGACCCAGGATTTGTATTGGTAAGTTTATACGAAATTCATGAACTTGTTTAAATGCATTACCTTCTCTTCGTCTTCCTAGCGATTTTGCTGCTTATTGTTTTTCGTTTTGAGAGTACTTGTTTAATCAGTGAAGTGATACTTCCATTTAAACTTCATATTTCTTGATAAATTAAATCAAAGAAGTCCAAGGTCGGTCCCTTGCAATCATGTGTTCCTATAATATTTATATTTACCAGGTCATTGGTCTCGGATGCTATTTAAAACAATATTTAATCATATAGTTAGAAGATATCATTGATAAGAGGCTATTATCTCTATTAATTCCACATTCTTCACTCTGTTTTGTTTCAAGTATGTAATTGCGTACTCGTACATAAGTACACAAGTATTTATTAACTATCCTTATTATGTTACAATTGCGATAGTATGCTTATTTTATCCTTTTTCACGTTAAAAAAGTAACAGATTGGCTGGTTGTTATTGTTATACAATAGAAAAACTCTACTTAACACCATATGTGACGTTCTCAGTATAAAGGGACCTTATGGAGGAAGGCAATTACGCTCTTCTTGTTCTTGTAACTATACGAATACTATGGTAACAGTTCTAAAAACGGCGTTACCACCTGCCTCCATAAGGTCCCTTTATATTGAGAACGTCACATATACAGTTACAGCAAGGAAAGGAAACATACCGGTTTTAAATTGGCTACGTTTTAAATATAATAATATAAAGAAAATTGGATAGTTCCCCAACAATTTTACCAATAATATTTCCTATCAGGATAAAGTAACGAACAAAAGTTGTTTATGTAAAGAAATAAAGAATCTATCCGTGAGAAATATAGAGAAGCTTACAGCAAATTAAAGCCAATATAGTCAACGCTGCTACTTTAATTTAAGAAATGTACCGTATCTCCACAATTCAAAGCTCACTTTTCAACGTTTACCTTTGAGGCGAGGCGGTGCTGGTCTGGTGCCGGGGCGTCGTAGTGTGCGATGACCTTTAGGTTTAAAATTAAAGTGTCTCGTCCTGACTTTTATTACCTTTTATTACTAAGCGACTATATCGATTTTCGCATTTTTATAGCGATTTTATCAAAACGGGACACTTTTATTTTAAACGTTAAGTGTTAAGTCTTACGTTAGAATATGGAATATGGCGGCCTTTCCAGAGAAGCGGAGACGAGTGGTGCGAAGAGGAGCTGTGTAGGAATCGACCAATCACATTGGTTGTAATCCACATCTCGGCTCCGCTCCGCTTCAATGGAAACAGTCAAGCGGAGACGAGATGTGGATTATAAATGTGATTGGTCGATTCCCACACAGCTCCTCTCCGCACCGCTCGTCTCCGCTTCTATGGAAAGGCAGCCTATATGTATTAATTTCCCTAGCACCTGTAAAGTGTTATCTCCTGCATGCATGCTAGTAACTAATACTTAGAATAATGTCTTTTCGAACGTTGCAACGATTCCGACATTCACCACAACCTTTTTCTCCAGGCATGCGTTTCGCCAAGATGCAGATGATGGCTGGGCTGGTGACCCTCTTTAAGAACTACTTCGTGGAGCTGCCTGCCCACATGCACAGGACCGTAGAGTTCGAGCCCATGGCCTTCACCACGCAGACCAAGACCAGGGTTCAGCTTAAGTTCGTTCCAAGAAAAACATACTAAATAAATATATGTTACGTTCTCAATATAAAGGGACCTTATGGAGGAAGGCAGTTACGCTCTTCTTGTTCTTGTAACTATACGAATACTATGGCAACAGTTCTAAAAACGGCGTATCCGCCTGCCTCCATAATGTCCCTTTATGTTGAGAACGTCACATATGTATTTCGGAGGATTATTATCATACCCCATTATCAGTAGAGCAGATTCATTGGAACTAAGTCGTAGGGTTGTCGTAGTATAGTTATTTCGTATACATGTAAAATAATGTGACATATTATGTACATATTTTACCTAGTGAAGACAACATATTTGTGATACATTTCCTCAATTGGTTACATTTCTTAAAGAAATATTGAGAGATTTTTGATATTACTTGGTGTCGAATTCTGTTGTCTATTTTTTATGTTATTTAGTACCTATTTCCTCGTTGGATTCATTTTATTTCCAATTTTGCCATGAGCTATTCAGCAAGATTGAGATAATTCATACGCATTAAGTATTAAACTGATGCTGATGATGAAGTATTAAACGAGTTTAATGACATTATTCGTCATTGACAAAGAAATTATCATTTATCTATTATGGATTTTTTTTAAACTGATTAAGAAGGTTTTTAGGTCTGAAACACAAAAAAAAAACTGTTAATTTTATATATTTTTACATATTAAAAATATTTTGTGTTCGCAGCAGTTGTGATTTCAATAGGTTTCTCTACTGATAACGGAGTATGCGTTAGGATTCTAGCGGATTCTGTCAATTTCATTTGGGTAGCAATTTTTTTTTGTCGCCTTTTTATGGCTAGTTTTTCATCAAGAAGCTCAAACGCCCAGTCCAACAGCACGCTTTGATCTTAAGACAAGTAAAAAAAAAAATAAGAGAAGAGTCAAGATGAGTATATTAATACGGCCCTTATAAGGAGATTGTGGTAAATTAAGTAAATATTAAGAATTAGTTTAAGATTTGAATTAAATTAATTACAATGTGATAACAATTTAGAACACTTCTCGTTTAATTTTTTGAGAGCAATATGGAGTGATACTGATTCGTAGCGGTTCAATCTCTACAGCACCAATGCGTAATGAACGTGACAATAACGAACGACTTAACGCTTGGTTTAAAATAAAAGTGTCTCGTCCTTTTACTACCTTTTATTACTTAAGCGATTTTCACTTTTTTATAGCGATTTTATCAAATTTTATTTATTTTAAAATTTATTTTAAACCTTAACCGTAAAGTCTTACGTTAGAATATGGAATAGATGTATTCATTTCCCTAACGCCTGTCAAATTTTATTCAGTGTAGTGGTAACAAACACAACAATAAAATGCTTCCTGTAATGTAACAACGTAATGTAAACTGTAACGTTCACCGAATGCAACTTATCTAGCCCTACAGATATATACGACGTCAACTGCTCGCTAGCTCAGCGGCTTCCTGCACCGGATCCGGAAACGTCTCTCTCGCGAGCTTGTGCCGGTCCCCGTTCCCACTATATTTCTGTTACAAACCTATGTATGGTGTCCCCTTTATGAATAAGGCCCTACGCATCCTACAAATATTATAAATGCGTAAGTGTGTGTGTGCGTGCGTGCGTGCCAGCGTGACGCGGAATCTGTCCGCTCTCAAGAGGCAGTGCGCGACTTTGTAATATAGACTTTAATTACTGTGTAGACAGTTTAATTTCGTTTAAAGATTGTAAAATCCGTTGCCGTGCTGTCCGGTCGGTGGAGATCGTCCCTTTCTCGGAAACCGTTCTAACGATTTTCTATGTGGTCAAGAAACCGATCAGTTAAGTAGACATCTTCGGGAACACTCGGTTTCCACCAGGTTTTAAACTCCGAAGCTCTTCAATCTGTATTAATTTGAAAGCGCCTTAGGCTTTAGTGAAATTTGCTCCACATAACCAATCAGGCGTTAAGGAGGGTCATGCATATTGCTTCCATTAACCTTTGTGTTAGGGCCGTGGAAACGGATGAATAATCACAAGCACAATCATTCATAAACGCAAAATAAACCTGATTTATTGTAATAATGCTCTGTCAGTTTCTAATACCAAATTACGGAGTTACCAGTAACTTGGAGTGATTTGTAATTTGTAAGATTAATTTGAATACTAACCGACTCCAAATTATTAAGGAGTTCCGTTGGGAGGTTATTATCTTTACCATTAAATATTTCAATTATCTGTATTGCCAGCTTAAATTAAACATCGGGCGGGGTGGGACGGCGACGCGACGTCGGCGCGACGTCGGCGCGGTGTGCAGGGCTCACAGCCAAGATGCATTACGCTAACCTAACCAATCGCTTCACTGGTAGATCACGTGATACGAAGAGTCCGTAATGCATCCTGGCTAAGCGCCCCAGGGGTTCTAACCAAGTGTCACACGCTTCGTAGCGTTTCAGAGCCCTTAGCCAAGATGCCCAAACGCTAACTTAACCAATCGCGTCACTGGTAGATCACGTCATACGGAGAGTCACGTGATCTACCAGTGACGCGATTGGTTTAAAAACGAAACGAATAGAAACGTTACTTAGCGATGGGCATCTTGGCTAACGCCCTGTTTTCTGTTTTTAAACCAATCGCGTCACTGGTAGATCACGTGATACGATAAGTCAGGTGGTCTACCAGTGACGCGATTGGACTAGAGACGAAACGAACAGAAACGCTACGGAACGTGTGGCACTTGGCTACAGCTATGTCCACACCAGTTCGCTTTCATGGTCATCTTGCGCTTTCAACTTTCAATTATTCTTGCGTCAAGTGCATGCATTATTGATTGCTTAAGACGCATGCAGCTTATTGTCTACACCTGTGCGCTTGACGCATGCAGCAAATACACGAGCCTCGATTAGCCGTCAAGATGGACGTGGAACAAGTAGCTATCAGTGCGGCATATTTAGTGTTAAGTGCAAGGAAAAAACGAAAAAAGGAGAATCTGGATCGTTTTGCTAAAAGGCGCAAAATGTCGCACGTCAACCCAACGGTGACGGATCAACGCGCGCTACGGGTTTGCGCTGCTGTCAAATCAGTTTGAGCGCATGCGTTATTGCATGCGCTATGGTTGTAGAGGCATTCGTCAGAGGAAGACGTAAGATGAGCGTGCAAGCGCACTGGTGTAGACATAGCTTATAGGCTCTGGTCACACTGCGGGCATGCCCCGCCCGTCGTTCCACCCCGCCCGCTGTTTGACATAAGCTTTACCCGTGCTTATTACCGTACCGCACTAAATCCGTGACTCATCGCTATGTAATACCTAACTAGAACCTTCCATTCTAAGGTTCATTGAATTCGATGTCAAATCGCTCTAAGGGCTTAGGTATATTTATTTTCCTGTACCGTAAAAAAATATCCTGAGCCCGAAGACGGTCAATATACAATCTGATTTAGCTGATCAGTGGGTCGAACAGATACGAAATAAGGATACGTTATGTGAGTTCCCAATCCGCACTGGGCCCGCGTGGGAACTATAGCCCAAACCCTCTCACTCATTGTGAGTGGAGGCCTGTGCCCAGCAGTGGGACGTATATAGGCTGGATTATTATTATTATATGTGAACCTTATCTTTGAGTGTCGCCTTTAAAATTACAACTAGAAATAGAAATATATTTATTAATAGAAAAGCATAAGTATTATTAATTAACATATTCTGTGTGTATTAATAATATATTCAGAATAAGAATAATATATTCTGTCTCAATAAAAAAATTCATTTTTTTTGTTTCAACAGAATATAGGTCACTATTGGTGTTATATATAATTTCATTCCCGATATATTCTGCTGGAATCCAGTGGATATAGCATGTGAATTTATATATTCTTAAATTGCTGTAATTTTATGGACAAACAAAAAAAAAAAATAGTAAGGAAAAATTTAATAACCTAACCTAATTAACCTCCATTAACCTCCATAACTAAAACCCGAGTGGCGGGTTTGATTTTGACACACCCTTATAATTTTTATATAGCATATGACACTCGCACGATTTTGACGAATCATATGACACCGAATAGTTTAGGAGCTAGAGTGGAACATCCGATTTTCCGTCACATACATATATACATACATAGACTGTTAACCACATAACCTTTTTGTTTCGCGCATTAAAGTATAGAATAATTTAGTTTGGATAATTTGTGTCAATGTTAAAAAAAACACTTTTAATCACTATCACTAGGTACATAGTATAAAATAAAGTCGCCCTCCGCGTCTGTCTGTCCCTATGTATGCTTAGATCTTTAAAACTTCGCAACGGATTTTGATGTGGTTCTCACCATCAGTTAGATAATTCTTCACGAAAAGTTAGCTGCGCTACGAAACTATGTGACCGTTTCCACGAATGCTAAGCTATGTCGCCGTTCGAGGAAGATGCGCTATGAAGATGCGCAGCCTCGAGGTAGCTGTGCGAGGAAGATGCGCAGCTCGAGCGACACCACTCGCGACCATCCATATCACGCATTCATAGCACGCATCCAGAGCACGCATCTAAAAAAAATACATAGCTTAGTTGAACCCGTTCCCACCAAAACTATGCTATGTGGGCCAATGAATATGATTGGTGGATATCAATCGCATCCATAGCAACGTAGCATAGCAAAACATGTACCTACGATCCTTGTACCTACACAGTTTTAAACAATAAATTATTCTGATTCTGATTCATCTCTGGTGGGAAGGCACCCTAATACGGGTGCTAGCCTTTATTTTTTCACCGACTCTATTGTCTGCGTCATCTTTAGTTTCATATTTCCACAATACGGCTCTATTATAGAGGAAAAAAGGCGTAATTGTGCAACCCCATTATACTCGAAAACAAAAGACTGTGCATTAGGCTGCGGTATTTCTCCTCCATTTTTCTAGAGTTCCGCATAAGAGAGTCACTCGTGTTGTTGTGGATATAGTGCGGGTATTGTGCTGTTGGCTACGCCACACAATATAATATAGATAGCAGTGGGTATTTTTGTTTAGCTGGATATGAATAAATGTTAAGGTAAATTAAAAAAAAACGACCTTGGTTGGGGAAAGCGCGAGCCGCCATCTTGATATAAAGGTGCCAAAAGCTTTCCTTTCAATAATTTCTCAACAATTGACTCTATGACAATAATGCGATTGGGAAGTACGAGCAAGACAAAATTACCCATAATTTTGTGATGACATGTTTATTTTGGAAGCATTTTATTGTTGTGTTTGCTACCACTACACTGAAATGCCGCCAGCCTCAAGTAATTATAACACCTCAGCGGACCATGCACGAGATAAAATTTTACAGGTGATAGAGAAATGAATACATCTATTCCATATTCCAAGTAATCTGTAGGTAAAAATATAATCCTTCTAGCGTCTTAAATTAAATAACGTGTTAGGGACAGCACATTTTGTCAGTAATTTTGTTTAAATCTACAAATCACTTTCCAAAAAATAGGATCGAAAAAGAAAAAGAGAAAGAAAAAGAAAAGGAGAAAGAGAAAGAAAGAGAGAAAGAGAAAGAAAGAGAGAAGGAAAAGGAGAAAGAAAAGGAAAAAGAAAAGGTTTAACATAAAAGTGTCTCGTCCTGACTTTTATTACTAAGCGACTATAGCGATTTTCACTTTTTAATAGCGATTTTATCAAGACGGGAAACTTTTATTTTAAACCTTGAGCGTTAGCCATAGCACCTGTCAAATTTTATCTCGTGTGTGCATGATTTAAGCCCGCTGTCATCTAAAATGACGGGTCTGGCTCGCGGGACCAACTAATGATACTTTAATTAAACCATCTAACTTTCCTTCAAGGTTGTCCTGTCAGACTACTAACTTACCCGTTCAGTTGCACACGGCGCCTGTGTTACAGGCAACTCGTGGGTTTATTAAACAAAATGCTAGTTCCAGCATTTGTCCACCGGCATTATTAAATTTGTTGCTTAGGAAAGTTCATTCATTCATTTAGGTACTCGTTAGACGTTCTATTCAACAAGTATCACACAAGCTGTATAAGAGCTTATACAGTCCTTAAAATGCTGAAACTAGAGCTATAATGGCTGTATAAGCTCTAACGGCCGCACTCAGAGACGTCAATTAACTTTTAAGTTTCATTATTGCTGCTGTCACTTTCTTTGCTATAGCAATAGAAATAAGACGCAGCAACTTTAATCAAACTTAAAAATGAATCGACGTCTCTGAGTGCGGCGGTTATACAGCTTTTTTGCTACTTGCAGTAATGACAAGTCAACTCATACCCCTTCTATACGGTCTGGTGGTTGGGCCAACCGAGAGGGATGCAGCTATTTGTAGGAACGAGATGTAAATATTACTATCTCATTCTGACAGATAGCTGCGTCCTTCTCGGTTGGCCCAACCGCCCGACCGTATAGAAGGGGTATTAGGCTCGCCAGTGAGTTCCACGTCTGTTTCAGTGTTTTTTAAGAGAACAGCTGGTAAATAATTAGGTGCTAATAATAATTCGGGTGCTGGCAAATGGTAATACACAACAATGTGATTCTGATAACGTCTCGTTGTCGTTTACATCTGCTGCCTGGTTTCAGCAATGAAACTGGCGACCAAATAAAAGTGCAGGTAGTCGAAGGTCATTTACACACCTTGACGGACGACGTAAATTCGCCGGTTCGTCTCAGTCGAAGGACGATGCGACAGAATAACATGGCAGGGCGTTACCGACCTAGTTTGGTCGAAATAAGGGAGACTTTTAATAAGAGTATTATTGAAGTTCGACGGCTTGTTACAATATCAAGGGCCACTTGCGCAGTCCAGGGTTATTTAAATAACCCCGAGTTAAATGCTTACGCAGGGTTAAGTAATTATTTTTTCTTGCGCTGCCTAGACTTTACTCTTAACAATGGGTTAAATATTTAATTATTTAACCCGCCTTATTTAACTTTCTAACTCGGGTTTTAAAATGTCAAATTGTGAGGTGCCGATTTGACAGATAAAATAAAATGAAGGTCGCCATTCATTATAATCGACCGAAAATGTAATGTCACTTCAAATATGAAAGAAAAGGACTTATGAAAGTTACTGTTATGTGAGAGAGAGAAGAATACTTATGTTATTCGTTCTCTTGTATTTCGCCGGGTGTAAGCAGAGGAAATGAATTGTCAACATGCAGAATAAAATTTTCGGGTTAGTAAACCCTGGGTTAATTTCTTTATATGCAAGGTAAACTCAGGTTAATAAAATAATTTCTCGACCCCGGGTAATAACCGGGTAATAACTCCGAGCTTAATAAAGCTCGGAGTTATTTTATTATCTAAAAATTTCCGTGCAAGTGGCCCAAGAGACAAAAAATATATCCCGTATATAAGTAAAGTGTTCGGAAATGGTCTGTGTATTATTTCACGTTTCTTAAACTTTGTAAATACTGATGCTAACAAGCGATAACGTTTTCCACCCCCTAAACGTTAACCGAATTCCACCAATTTTGACATGTGGTCAGTCGGAACAAAAACCATGTCCGTACGTTTCGCATCAAAAATTGGTCGAAACATTTAGGGGGTGGAAAACGTTATCGCCGTTTGTATGGAAAGCTGTCACCTCACACTCCTCTTAATGTAAATGTATGCGTATAATGTGGTTTGTACGAGGTTCACGCACCGGCGCGCGCGCAGCCTGCCGTGTTCACGAGATTATTTTTACCCAACTTTTTCAGAATGGGGATGAATGTGTTACAATTTTTTAACATATAACGAGAGTTTTTTAATGCTTGTCACTAAAATTGAAACCGGGGATTGATTAAAATTAAAATACAAAAACTTTATTGCATATCATATTACACATATTAAGGTGGAAAATAAACAATTAGGTTACTTTAAGTTACAATAAAATTCATGTATAATTACTTTTTGTTTTTGGCTTATTTACCCACAAACACCGCTAACCTTAAGTGATTCACCCTGTATATTAGTGTTACACGCGAACCCTTTCGCCCTTTAAGTGTTATTAATGTGTTCCAGCTCCCAGTAATTGGGCTTGAAGACCGCTGTTTGCATTATAAAGGTCTCTGTCCACTACACCGTATCATACCATGGCCGTACTAATAACGTATCAGGCACGAACGCTCACTGCTATAGAAAGTGGCGCTCGGTGACGGACCGCTCTAGTGGGCATAGTCTCATACTTTTCAATACAAAGAATATTTTTTTGTCTGACGGGTGTTTTTCAAAAAAGTGTACAACATTAAGGACACAAATTAAGAAATTTTAACTTTTTCAGTGCGTCACGAAAACAGTCATACAATTAGTATCGTTAACTTTCGTGACGAACCGGAAAAGTTACCGTTTCTTAACTTTTGTCTTTGTGGCGTTTTTTTGAAAAACGCCCTGACACGTTCCTATCCTATTAAGGTCATGGTATGATCCGGTGTAGTGGGCAGAGGCCTTAAAAATAAGTAACTGATCACTTTAGAACCCTTTCGCTTTCACTCGTTTGAGGAACCCGTATGGCTGTTCAAGCATGACGTATAACGACAAAGTACGAAAGCGCTCAACCTGAGGGCTTCGCTTACAACAATATTGACGGACCAGTAATAACTTAATACCCTGCTAGGCTATTCTTTAACGGTTGTTTGCAATACATTCAATCGATCTTTTGTTTACCCTATGGAAGATAGAAAAGGCTATCTATCTTTAACATTTTCGTCGCAATAAATTTGCTATTACTTAAGGATGATTGTGACAAATTAAAGAAAAAGTATTTGCTTGTGTGTGTATAGTATATTTGTCATAATTACGCTAACAAAATACAAACACCTGCCACACCAATGTAGTTCGAAAACAATTGAATGACACTGCTCGTAACTCTATATTTCTATAAAAAAACAACTGTTAAAATGATTTTATTCCTCAAGCTGTCACAAAAAGAACAACCCTCGAGCTCTACAGGATGTTTATTTATCGCTTCCAATCGATACTTCAAATATCAAGATTCTTTTGATACAAATTGATATAGATTGCGGAGCCACTCATTGGCTGGCAAGTTAAACACCCGCATTAAGGCATTCAGAGCCACGCATCGAGTATAACATACAAAACAGAGCCAGTATCTAGTCCTGGGCCGTGAACGCGTAAAGTCGCATTACCGAGAAAATATCCAATCAATCAAATTGTCTTAGACTGACCAACCTTTTATCGATTCTATAATAACCCCTATATCTTCGCAGATAAGGATCACCACACCGGCATCCACCTGTCGCAGTGTGGATACATTCTAATAATGTTGTATTTGCTCGGTCTGACACACGCAGCCTGTACGAGTTAAAAGGTCGTATGTGTATTGGGTTTAAGATAATAACTAAGCCCTTTTAACTGGGGTAGACGGAGGGGCGAGGCGCGCAAGCGCGCCTGTTCCCCACTTCTCCCCTTCATGAAGTCTCCCTGATTTTCTGGGGTGTCCATGATATGGTTCTCAAGGTCTAAGAATAGAGTTTTATTATATAATGAAATAGTGAATTATTTTTATTATTTTTTGTTCTGTAATTTTCATCTTAGACATTTACCTATTTGCTTTTAGGATTGTTTTTTTTATAAAAGATATCAACGCTTTGCGAAATATAAATTACAATAGAAGAACACATTGAAACAATGGTTTCTAAACATCTGTTTAATTCTTAAACATTATATTTTAATTATTTTCTAAATATTTAATATTGTATTTATCAATATTAATATGTATGCCGATGTATAAGTACAGGCATACCAATTGATTGCTGAGCCACTTGCTAGGATTCTTAATTCGTTCATGTTGTCAAATCGTCAAATTTCAATAGTAACATACCGTTTACGATTTGACAATCCGACCGAATTAAGAATGTTAGTGGCTCAACAATCCCGTGTGTGATTGTACCTTAGTACAGGGTCTTATGCTTATTTTGCGACTAGTTAAATTTATACAATATCGTGCGCTGCATGTAAGTAATTATTACGACGCAGTTAGCCTAGTTGGTAGTGACCCTGCCTACGAAGCTAGCGGTCCTGGGTTCGAATCCCGGTATGGACAAATATTTGTGTGATGAGCGCGAGTATTTGTTCCCGAGTCATGGATGTTTTCTATATATTTAAGTATGTATTTCTCTATATAAGTATGTTTATCGTTGTCTAGTACCCATAGTACAAGCCTAGAGCTTAGTTTGGGACTAGGTCAATTGGTGTGAGATTGTCCCCTGATATTTATTTATTTATTTATTTATTTTATTGCCTTGTTGTTTGGAACTAGCTTTTCCCCGCGACTCCATCCACAGAGACGTAGCATATCGCTTTTCGCTCAGAATCTATCATATTTTCAGGATAGAAAGTATTCTATGAGTCCATTCAGGAGAAGAACGACGAAGTGTGCCAAGATTCATCCAAATCCGTTCAACCATATAGGCGTGCCTACAGTTTCACATTAGTAGGATTATATTCCAAACACGTTTATTATATTTTTTATACGGGAATAAAATGGGAATAGTGCGTATCATCCCTGTCTCATGGGCACCCTCTCCCACCCCCATCGTCCAGAATCCCAGTGCTACGTCGCCCTCCCTGGACCGCACTTGCACTAACATATTGACTGACAAAACAAACATTTCTACAGACCAGCAGTCTCAAATATCAAGACTCTTCGGCTTAACTATAAGTTATAAAGAGTAATTTAAATAAGAAATATTTTAGACTGTTTAACGGAGACAATAACATATCTAAAAAAACATATCGTTACTTGTTGAATATGTATTGAGTATAGTTTTTTAAAGTGAGTGTTAAGTGATGGATTGCGCTTTTGGAACGGTAAGTGTTGTTTTTTTGTGACGTTGTGGTTTGCAGCAAGTTGTGACGTCACTCGTGATGCAGTGAACGTACGCACATTGTATTTGATAGTTTATCTAGTTATTTTTATTCCGATCAAAAAAAAAATGGTTCAGATTTTTTTTGTATGTGTTTTTTTGTGTATTCTAAGAATGATATTTGCCGATTTGGAAACATTTTTTTTTAATTACCATAAGCTTGTTCTTATGATTATTTGAAGTGTGTATTATTTAAAATAGTTAATAACTATTCCTTTTACACATTTTATCGTAATATGATCAGTCTAGCGTACTGAAATTCCGAAATTGCATCCTTTTAATGTAAGAATTATCTCTTTATTTCAAATTTACAACCATTGTGAGTACTATTATAAAATTAAAACGTTTTAATTGTGTTCTAAATATTAGACATCAGTTTTCCGATTATAACTATGTTTTAAATAATACCTTAAACGATTTCTTGTACTTTTGAAATTGGTGTGTTATATTTTTTCGACTTTAGAGCGGCTATAAATAGACTTAAACTGGGACTGTACAGATAATCCTTGTCTATATCAATAAAAAAAAACTATTCTATTGTATTATTTTCTACTCTGTTCTATCCCAACCGTCTGAAGGACCTTTCCTTTTCTTGTGAATATTTCCTGGCATAAGTAGTTTTTTTTGTTACGTTAGTGGTCCATAAGGCACAGTAAAACTGCCATTTCTTTAAAGACGATCTAGCTTTATGAAGGTGTCATTATATTGCACCGGAAAAAATGTGGACAGCAGAAGATTGTTAAATATTATATTACTTTTTGGGGAATTTCAAGAAAATAGCACACCTTTCACTTTTTCTTCAGATTTGGGAAAAAAACTTGCACGTTGGTTGGGACCACCATTCTGAACAAGAAAAATAGAGTTTTCTTTATATGTCCCCAAAAAGATGTATGGAATTGTCCGTTTTGTTATCTAAATTCAATACATTTCTTGGTAACAAAACGGACAATTCCATACATCTTTTTGGGGACATACCAGGAATTTCTATTTTTCTTGTTCACAATAGTGGTTCCAACCGACGTGAATTTTTTTTCCCAAATCTGAAGAAAAAGTGAAAGGTGTGCTATTTTTTTTAAACTCCCCTTTGGTTATAATTTAATTATTAAAAAAACACTGGTTGGTTGGTAAAGTGGGTGGGACTGGACCCGGGACCACTAGCTTTGGAAGCGGGGTCACTGCTACATGGCTAAAACCTCATGCTACGCAGGCATGCTACGACGTCTACGGCGTAGCGACATTAGTCTCGTAGCGGTCATCTGGGGATCTATAAAGTGGCCATGGCTGTTAGCACAAGACTTTTTTGTCGCTCGTTAATCCCTCTCCACCTTGCATGTACCGAAAGAGATGCACTGATGCACTGCTAGCTATACAGGATGGTTATTTAGAATTAATTTAAAAATTCACTATTATATCGAGAAAAGGATGGAGCTCCTTAGCTTCGAATTTCGATTTTCAAAGTTGAGCCTGGTGCCTCTACCTCTTTCATTGTGTATTAAACCTAAATCAAAGTCGAATATATTAATAAAACCAGTCAAGTGCGAGTCGGACTCGCGCACTGAGGGTTCCGTGCATATTTGGCTGGTTTTTAGTATTTGTTGTTATACTATAGGGTTTGTTCTATAATCATACCAAATTCGCTTGTATGTTGTACCGTTTTTACGATACAACAAAAATAAAAATGGTACAGCTCTTTATAGTTAGGACAGACAGACGGACGGACGGACAGCGTAGGCTTAGTAATAGGGTCCCGACACCCTTTGGGTACGGAACCCTAATAAGAACTTGCAAACGATCTTGCGAAAAACGTTTGCTCCCTGAAAACCATCTACTCTTTTAAGAGGATTGTGAGGTGACGGCTTTCCATACAAACGGCGATAACGTTATCCACCCCCTAAATGTTAACCGATTTTGACCAATTTTTGATATGTGGTCAGTCGGAACAAAAACTATGTCCGTACGTTTCGTTTTTTTCAATATTATTAATAAATTTCGATTCCCGTTTTTTTGTTTTCATACAAAAGTAATTTCGGCCATAATCTCTTTATAACTAATCAATATTTTAAAAACGAAACGTAGGGACATAGTTTTCGTTCCGACTGACCACATATCAAAAATTGGTCGATGTCGGTTAACATTTAGGGGGTGGAAAACTTTATCGCCATTTGTATGAAAAGGCTAGATTTTGCAGTTGGTTCACAGTCCTCTTAAGTATTGGTCCTAGTTTAAACTACGCCCTAGACTTGTTATAGGACAACAGTAGACATACATAAACACCTAGAAAATATCCAAACATTTGGATTAAATACTCGCCCTCATCACAAAAAAATCAGTTAAAGAAAAGTTAGCTAATGACTGTAAAGAAACTGAAGAGAAGTGCTAAACGCGTTTACTACACGTCAGGCCCCCTAGCATGCATGCACGAGATACAATTTGACAGGTGTTCGGGAAATGAATACATCTATTCCATATTCTAACGTAAGACTGAACGCTAAAGCCTTAAAAAGTGTCCCGTCTTGATAAAATCACTATAAACATGTGAAAATCACAATAGTCGCTTAGTAATAAAAGGTAATAAAAGTCAGGACGAGACACTTTTATTTTAAACCTTAAGTGTTCTTACGTTAGGATATGGAATAGATGTATTCATTTCCCTAGCACCTGTCAAATTTTATCTCGTGCATGCATGTTTCCAAGTAGCACAAAAGCTGTATAAGAGCTTGTACAGCCATTATAACTCTAGTTTCAGCAATATAAGGGCTGTATAAGCTCTTATACAGTTTGTGTGCTGTTTGGGTTAAGCCTGGTAAGTTAGACAACAATTACCCTTGAATGCCGTCCAAATGAATTAATAAATTAATTAATTTTCAGTTTAATTTATCATTTCCCAAATTTTCTTTTCCCAAAAAGAAATTTCTCGGCACAGCAGCTGCATTTTATTGTGGTCACTAGTAAACAACCTAACCAATGTAAATAGGTTTTGATATCCTCAAATTAAATTATAAATAATACAAACAGCAATAGCAGGCACCGGAATTAATAATTGTACATTGTGTGTAGTACACACTTAACTTATTTCATTAAACTAAATAGCAACATAGCAACCTTTCTGCCGACCCTATCATAATAAAACTGTCCGCGAAACTGTTATTGCCCGCATTTCTGCCCCAGATGTGTTCAGCGTTCATTTAGCACGACCCTCAGCTCCACGTTCCATACACGAGTAAACTCTAACTAGCCGAATAAACGACTAAAAGTTTTTATCCCTTTTACTGGACAATGCGAGCTTACTTGCCATTCTTAAGGATGATTTTTCAATCTTCATCTAACGCTGTCAGATAAATTTTAGCTCTGTACTTTTATTTTATATGACATAGAAAAGGAAAACGATAACTGTAGGATAGTTTTAACTGGAGATTGGAAGAACCGGCCCTTAGCATAGGGTTTTCTAGCCGTTACTGTAAACACAAAAAATATGTCTCGAAACCATAAATAGCTAGCCAAATATATAGAATGTACCCTGAAAAATTGGCTTCATTTAACTAAAGATAGTCCACCAAACTGTTATCGCTACACATTCCCGCCAGATGTCTCCAGTAGACCCTCAGCAGAGAGCTTTACCGTGTGAACCGTTCTTAACACAAGCTGCACACAAGCTGTATTTATAAGAGCTTATACAGCCCTAAAAACGCTGAAACTAGTGTTATAATGGCTGTATAAGCTATACTTCTTTATGCTTCTTGGGAGCCAATTCTTTAACAGTATTTATATTTGATATGACTTTGCGAAGATCATATTAAAGTGAATAAGGAATATGCATGTTTTTTTTTTGTTTTAATAAAAAGTCATTCATGTAACAGTAGAGAAAAAATATTTTTCAAATAACTATAAAAATAACCAAGATATAAGTTTAAAGATTTGCCCCCCCGACTTGACGACGCTTGGGTCAAAACAAGACTACTGACAATAAACTTATATTATTTATTTACTTATTAGAGTTTTATTTTAATGAGGGGGGTTTTACATTTTTTTATTTAAATGGTTAGGTGGTTTACTAATGATTCGCAACCGCACGTTTCGCAAACTGTTTCATTTCGCAACCATTTCATTTGGCCAAACGCTTTTTTTTCTGAAACTGTAAATATTTCAGGATTTTTTATAAAACTAACCTAACCTAACCTATAGGGTTCTACACAATAGTCATGAAATAAATCCTGAAATATTTACAGTTTCGGAAAAAAAGCGTTTGGCCAAATGAACCGGTTGCGGAATGAAACAGTTTGCCAAACGTTTTTCCCCCAAATGGAAGGACACCGTATAAATAGATAGATAAAGAAATACCAGAGTTATAGTTAGCCAACCGTATAGCAACATGGCCGTCCCACTCGGCCAGAAGCGTCCAGTATCCATTTACCGTATAACCGGCACACCAGAGAGCCTCACACTCGAGTGGACCGTAATTGGCCAAATTGGGCAGAGCATGGTTACACACTGAAGTGGCTTGGCTGCCCTCGCACAACACTGCCAGGCTTCTTTTATTATACACACAGTGTAAAGAACAGTCACGGAAAAGGAGCACGGTTGTTTCAGGCCAATTTTTTACGGAAATGTAAAGTTGTGACCTTTTTATTTTTATAATTCCTTTCCTTCGTTAAGGTGCAGTTGCACGAGCAACTCTCGGCAATTTTTAGCCGGCCGTCTATGGGCGTGTCGTGTCTCGTTCTATCATACGAAATTAGAGTAAGAGAAGCTATGGTTGACGGGCAATTATTGCTCGAAGGGTTGCCCGTGTAACTGCACCGTTACTGTTTAACTTTGGTATCTGTGTGTGTTGCCATTCTTTTAAAATCTGTAATCTTTGTTTTGTTTTTTTTTCTTGTGATCGTCGAATAAATCGCATCCCCAGTACAACACTGTATATATTATGTCGAAAAATTTCAACATAGAATTTTTATATTGCAATCACATATTTTGACTTAGTGCAGTGTTGTACTGGGGGTGCGAAATGTTTCTATTTCTATTTCTAAATATTTTCGCCGGGCAGTATACGCGTGTACTCAGCCTTTATTTTTATATATTTTTTTTACGGAGTGGAAATGCCTTACTCATCATCCCACCACCGACCCAGCCTAACATCCCAAGCAGCACGCAAGCTGTATAAGAGCTTATAATAAGCTCTTATACAGCTTGCGTGCTGCTTGGGATTACCTCAGTAAAAATCAGTTTAAAGTATTTTGCCAGTACAAATTTTAAACTGGCATATCTTGAAACCATGCGACTGTTGCTGAGGTCATGTTAGGCTGGTTCGGTTCGATTCGTCTTAGACTGATCTACCTCATATGCATTAAAACCAGGTCTTAATTATTTGTTGTACACGCGAACGTTTAAAAATCCCTAATAATGTGTGTATGTTCCGTTTTCACGTCAAAACGGCTGAACCGATTTCGACTAACGTCGAACGTTCGTTTTAACTTATTATGGAGATGGTCTGAGTCCCAGGGAAGGACATAAAAAACTTTTTATCTCGGGAAGTTGGACAGTTCCCGAGGGAGCAGCAATAAACGACTTCTACGCGGTCGAAGTCGCGGGCCAAAGTGAAGGATTTCTTTTCATATTTAAGCAAACGATATGTTATGTAAACAATAACTACAGAAATGGGTCTTTTTCGAATGAACAATTTATAGACATACTTAAATTGAAAACTTCAAAGTTCATAAACTATAAAAATAATACACCCCACCCACTCTAGAGAGAGGGATATCCTTTGAGAGAGGTGAGCGCCAGCTCTGGGATCCCCGGAAGCGACTATGGTCTCCACTGCTAGCGCTGCAAATTCGTAATCATTTAGGGTGATAGTATCAGCATTGGACACTTTGAGCTGACAGGCACCAATAATGGACTCTTAAACCTTAATTCAAAGCTTATGGTTATAAATTGATTGTTGCAAAGTAAACGAAGAACCCTTATCTTCTTCAAAATAAGAATTATGTGTCCATCATTGGTCCTAGTCCATCACTGGTGCTGTCACACCTAATAATGAAAAATATTTGCGGCGCTGGAGCGTTTGGGCCTGATCTGCTGCTGCGCGGGCCTGGTACACTAATATTCACTTCTTTTCACCCTGCGGGCCCTGAATTCATCCATTCCATATTCTATCGTAACCCTTAACGCTTTTATTTTAAACCTTAAGCGTTAAGTCATACGTTAGAATATAGAATAGATGTATTCATTTTCCTAGCACCTGTAAAATTTTATCTCGTGTATCCATGCTAGGAGGCCTATAGTCCAGTTAAAATAAGTGTAGCTACCTACATAAAGACGGCATTTAAGTGTCATTTAAATAATGTTTAACTTGCAATTTCGTTACGAAAATGTATGCGCCTGACATTAACTGACAGTTTCGTGACGGATAGTGACGTTAACTAACTATTATTTAACAGACATTTCTTTTGAGAAATACTCAAATGTCTTTTAATGTCTCCTAAGGCCAACATACAATTACACGACACGACATTGCGACACGATGCGACGTCTTGTCGTCATCAGTGATAGGATGTCGCGGGATCTTGAGTAGAAATCTTAATATGTATATGATTATGAGTAGATTGAAACACCTGCTTTTAGCTAAATGAGTAGGTAAAGTCGAGTTCAAAAATATGTTTAAACTTTTGCACCTTATTTCAATGGGGATAAGGCGCAAAAGCGTTTACATATCTTTGAACTCGACTGTACCTATTTACCAACGTTACGAGTTATGTAAAAGCCAATAAAATCAATAAGTACCTAGTTTAAAAGTTAATTAAACGATTTTCATTCACGGGGACAAGCCATTGTCGGTAAAAATGAAGAATGCGCTTTTGTTAATGAGGTCGTCATTAACAAAAGCGCAAATTTTACAGAAACGTAAATCTTTATTAGCAACTTAGTAAGGTTGAATTTGCCACAGCAGCAAAAACGAATACGCGTTATTTTCAACGGTAAAAGAATTATTCTCTATGTTATTTTAAGGTTCCCGATATTTGCAAAGCTCTTTAACTTTTCACCGAGGTCGCCTTATCTTCGTTACCTTGAGCGGCAGGACGGCTAGCACAACAAGTTTGTCGCTCGGATATCCCTTTCTAAGTAGTCTGTCACGATAGAGACGCACTGAGCGACAAACGAGAAAATACAAGGTGTGCTAGCCGCTATGCCTCTGCCCTTTGAGACGCGCTCGAGGTTTAACCTTCATCATTATGTTAGCAAAAGTTATTCATGTGTAACATTTTTACACTCCTTTATTTATTAATTTACCGGGCATAAGCCCGCGGTTTAAACATAATTTATGTATACAGGGTGTGATGTAATTAATTGATTATGCGTGACCTGCAAAAAGTGGGCTCTTAGTTCTGATAAATGTTTGAAAACATGAGCCAACTTCAAATTATTAACGAGTCCCGTTGATTTTCTATGGATGACCAGATCTTGACGAAATTTAAATGGGACAGCCTTGTGATATATCACTATAGACACAGTAGGCATGATGTCATTTTTTTTTAAATATGCTAATCGATCCGGTTTTATGTAAGGATCAAATGTATGTATGGGACCAACTACAATAAAAGGACTGCAACAGTCGGAAATGTGAGCCAAAGTCCGACATCTCTACTAAGCGTTGAAAACGCTCCATACAAATTGACTCTAAAATATGACGTCACACCTTACGGCCGCACTCACAGACGTCAATTAACTTTTAAGTTTGATTAAAGTTGCTGCTGTCTTCTTTGCTATAGCAATAGAATAAGACGCAGCAACTTTAATCAAACTTAAAAAATTATTCACGTCTCTGAGTGCGACAGTTAATAAATGTCGCACTAAATATATGAACAAAGCGGAGAGCTTCTAGAGTGGCGACCGCGAACCGGGAGACGAAGTGTCGGCAGGCCTTCCAGAAGATGGACCGACGATCTGATAAAGATCAGCGGGAAACCGCTGGATGACAGCAGCAGAGAGGACCGATCGTTCTGGAAAACCTTGGGGAAGGCCTTTGTCCAACAGTGGACGTCCTGCGGCTATTGATGATGATGATGAAGCACATAGTTGTCATACAATTTATTTTTAGTTTAAAGATAAGGGTCCTGATAGTACCTTTTTATTTATAATTGGATGAAAAAAAATAAGACGAAACTTCGAAACTTTGAGGTCTCGCATCTTTAAATAACTTTGATATATTTTTTTATTTTCACTTTGTTATGATAATTTGCAGCTTTTTAATTCAAATATAACCTTGACTGTACATAGTAAAATTTAACATGACTCATCATCCCCGTTCTATAGTAGGTTAGGGTTTGACACAGGATATAGTAGTGTTTTTTGCAGGCATGATCCCGGCTCGGTGAGGTCGCATGGGCAGCCTGCCGGACTTGACGGAGCGGTCGCGGCCGGCGCCCGCGCGCACCGCCGCGCGCACCGCCTCCGACCCGCACCGGCACCACGCGATCAAGCAGGTGACCGGGGTCTGATCGTGGCTTGAGCATAACATACACCAACATTAAACAAATTCAAGTTATTGGTCTCAAGATAAAATATATTTATTCAGTAAGTAGGCCGCACGGGCGCTTACACGTCAAAATCTACCAGCGCTTCCCAAGAGGAGAGTACTGCTGAGAAGAAACGCCGCAAGAAACTCAACAGTTAGATCAAGAGTAATTAAGAGTAGGGAAAACAAACCTTTTGGTCTCGTCTTGATTTTAATAGCTCTACGAATCTCCAAACTCAAATTACATTTTCGAATTATATTTTTTTAAACAGATACCTGTCAGCACGATATACAAGAAGGATTGGCTATGGAAGAAGCCAAAATCAAGCGCGAGGGCGCCGACCTCGGTGCAGTCGTCGCGTCGTCGCGACTCCGTCGCGTCGTCCGTCGGCGCCGCGTCCGTGCGTCGTCTCATCGCGCGCCAGCCCCCGAAGATCCCCAAGACCGTCGTCCACCGGTTCACTTGCCTTTGCGTAGCCAGCGGGCTGTGCGCGACAGCCTTGCTCCCTTTTACAGCCTTTGCAGGCGCCGAAGCTGGCGCTATGCCTCTCGCAATTATGCATACAGTCGCAGCTCTAGTCGCTCCATTCTCCCCCCTCATTCTTCAGAAAACGGGAACAAGGGTAGCCGTCACGGCGACACACACTCTAGTATGTGTGTTACTAGCTGCACACACTGTACAAACCCCATTATCAGTTCTGCTTCCTTTGTACGGAGCTTGCGGTTTGGTTTTGTCTCCTATGTCTCTTGCTTTGTGTGCGTCAGCGACGACGTTGGCTCAAGCGGCTGGCGATGAGTGCAGAAGGAAGATTGCGTTGAGGAGAGCGCTGCGAGCGCTCCGGGCGGCTCAGGACTTGGGGCTGGTCTGCGGGTCCTTGCTGCTGGGCGGGGCGCTGCTCATCTGGCCTGAAGACTTGTCGCCGCTGGCTCAGTTCACGCCCGTGCCTACGAACGCCACGGTGCCGGCGTGGCCACCTCCTGATGAATATTTTCCGGATGAGGAGTATGAGGTAATATTACGATACCATAAAGTACGAAAATAATTGAGTGACCACAATTTAATAAATAGCGGGAGGGATTTGATTTAGCCACAATAAATCAGGTCAATTTATATTGATGTCAAAAGTGTAATTGAAATTGAAATTATTTATTTATGATTTTGTTACCCCGCAATAATGTTATGCTGTCTATGTATTGCGTAATGTCGTGTCGTTCAAGGGCCAATAAAATACAACTACAAGTAAATCCTACCTTCAATGGTTGATGTTAAATATATGTTTTATTAGCTGTAATTTATATCGTACCGATTGTGCCCAAATAAAACATCAAAACATTCTATCCCTACGGGTGTAAAATGCCAATATTCAGCGCATCGCATTAATAAAATGTAAATTGAATATTTAGGTATATACACGGAGAAAAAAATCTAGTTTCGTGTAACAGAATATTGTGAATTCTAGTTGATTTTATTGTATTATATGAGACAACTATACGTTTTTTACACATTAATATAAAATTCTACTTCTGTACAACATAATTTCTAGTACCTATTACCACTTACCTAGTATCGTAGGAAACAAATTTTGTGTAAGTAGTTAGTATACAAAACCTGTTGGATGCTAAATGCATATTTTACTCTGTAACTATTAGATAGTAACCACTACAATATCAAAGTTTTCGTGTACTAGAATATTTTAACTAGAATATTCTAGTATTAACAAAAATATGACTTGTTGTCATTAAAAAAAATCTGTTAACCATAGCTGAAATCTGTTTTCCTACACCAGAATCATAACTACAATACAATTATTGTAAAATATTTTTTTCTCCGTATATTCGTAATAGACGCAATCATAGTAGCTTAATTTGAAACTATATCTAAAGGAACAAACCTGCGGCGCGGCTGGCTGCCCAGACGTCCAGTCTCTCTCCGGGTCGGCGCTGACGTCGGACGGCCGGCGCGCGCTAGTCGCCGTCTGGTCGCTACTAGCGCTAGTCTCCGTCGGTCTCGGCATGTACGGCGCCACGTCGGCGCCCGCGCCGCCGCCGGACGCGCGCTCCATCGTGCGCGACCCGCGGACGCTGCTGAGCTTCCCCATGGGACTGTTCATTGGACTACAACAGGGATTTATTTATACGTCTTATATTAAGGTGAGTATGGTTAATACCTCAGCCAATATTTTTATTTAATCTAATCTAAATCGCCTATTTAGTGTCTCACTGATGCGCAAATGCCTTCCTCTCATATCTCCTCATTTCTACATTTAACCAGCCTTGATTGAATTTATTGCCTTCTTCTGCTTCTACGGTTGCCGTTACTTGAAACCCAGATATTTTTATATTGGTATAAAAACCCCAAATCCAATATTGAAACCATCAGTGGTACGGCGTATGCGTGGGTGGCTGGGCGTGCGCATGGCGCGCGTTGTGCGGCGCGGGCTGCCTGCAAGCGCTAGCTGCGACCACATTGAGCATGGCGGCGGCGCGCGGGCGGCGAGGAGCGCTAGCGGCCGGTGGCGCCGCCGCGCATGCGTCACTCATGCTGGCGCTGCTTCGATGGCGCGCCGCCCGGACCGACCTGGCACTGCCGGCGGTAGCGGCCGCGGCCTGGGGAGCGTGCGCTGCGCTGTGGGATGTGTTACAGGTGACTTTGAAACCCTGTCTAAATAAATATTAGCTTTTGTTGTATAAATACTGGCGCTGCCATTGGTGTCGGTCACAGTCTGGGGCTGCACTGAAGGGTAGTTTACAGATAAACTTGAGGAGTTTGAAATTTACTTGCATTGATGAATAAACTATCATCTATATCAATTATCAACAATTACTAGCGATACACGTGGGCTGGGTAGGCAAGTAGTATTGAGACGCAACATAAATATTCGCCTTATAACATTTAGTATGTTTCTTAAAATAAAACTTGCTAACCAAAATACACCTAACGAGAGATAGAAAGTTTGCCCAAAAGGGGCATATATTTAAAGTATATCAAATATAAACTGATAAAATTAAGAAACATATTTATTAACTTCTTATTCCACACAGTCTGGCATCTGCATCGGCGGGCCGGGTTGGCGCGGGCCGTGGTCGCTCACGCTAGCGGCGCGCCACGCGGGACTAGCGCTAGCGTGCGCAGCGCGACAGCTACTGTGCGCTCGCTCACAGATCGTTGCGCTAGCCACTGCGCTAGCGGCCGCGCTAGCCAGCCAGACAGCACTAGAGATGCGGCTGCGGAAGAACGAGGGGACGCGCCATAGGTAATCTTAACCCATCCGTTTGCTTTTAATCTAATAGGGCCACTTGCGCGGTCCGGTAAGTTTTATCCCTTTTATTCATACGCTAAAGAAAAATGTGGTTGATTTCTACAAGATTGTGAGTGTTATGTGAGTGTGTATATAAAGCGTCTAGATTCCATATGAGCCTAACAAGACGTTAGATACATCGAGGTGTAGGTAAGTTAAATAATAAATTACTTACAATGTTTGCCTTTCTCATATATCGTTCTTCATCACAGGTCCTAGCGAAGGGCGACGGCCACGCAGCTGACCTCCTTCATAACGACAAATAACGATATCGTCGAGGAGGCTGCGTGCCACGTCGTCAGTTAACCATCACGTCATGCCACGCCACGCTATACCATGCTACAGTCATGGCTAAAGCCACACCACGCCACGCTACGTTACACCATGGCTAGTCACGCCATGCCAAACCACGCTACGGTACATCCACGGCTAGTCACGCCACGCCACGCTAGTGACGCCAGGGGGCCGCCACGACACCGCCATGATTGCAAGTGATAAATAATAGGTTCTTCTAGCACTTTGGACTAGACTGTTTGTTAAGAAGTGGAAACTTATTAAAATGTTATTTTTGTTGTTAATGCAATTATGTATACAGTAATGGTGCATTCACAGTATTTTCACACCGAGGTTTATTTTGTGGAGCAACGTTTTACAATAATGGAAATGTACATTTTTAAACTAAGTAATAACTATGTATTTCATGTATTAACGCATTTACTATCCAAGCAGCACACAAGCTGTATAGGAGCTTATACAGCCCTTAAAATGCTGAAACTAGAGTTATAATGGCTGCATGTATAAGCTCTTATACAGCTTCTGTGCTACTTTGGTACCAGTCAACTATCAGGTCAATCAAGCTGTAAAAATCTCACATGTTCCAGGCTGGGAGCGGGACAGCACATTAGTCCCATAGCTCTATTCCTGTCATTGACTAGAAGTTGACAGGTTTCAAGAGCTCATAATGGGCCTTAGAACATGTTAAAGTTAGTCTAATGTTAATCATTAGTATTGTGTTTCTCACTTACACTTCGGAGCATTTCTCCACGAATAGTAACTTCGGTGTGATGCATCATAACAATAACATCGTCATATTACATGACATCAAAATTACCTCAGTCGATATTAGCGACATCTAGCGATATAGATCTTTAAATAACTTTTTTAATTTGGGGCTAACTTAAAATATCAATATCAAAGCACAGCGAAGCTCCAAACACCTTTTTTACTTAAGTATTAAGATTGTAAAACAATCTAAACACTTGCTTTTGGCACGCGTAAAATTTTATAATTAAATCAATTCGGTAGAATTGGATTGGTTTTGCTAAACTATTAAAATAGGTACCGATCTTTATCTTTAAAAGATCTCCCACAGATCATGCCATATTATTGTTCCGTGTTTTTATAACAAAGTGCCGTCAAAGCAAAACTAGACAAGAACGTCGACATCGTCGATGTCGTCTCTGTTGGTTTCTATAGCTATATCACAGATTAAAGAAAAGTTACTGCTCTATTTTATTCCACTCTTCTCGAAAAGCATCCCTCTCCCTTTGTTTTCAAAAGACCACAACTGAACTCTACCAAACGCGTAAACGTTACAATTGGCTAGATAAAGAAAAAGACATTTTTTTACATTTTATCGTCGATAAAATTGGGTATAAGTGATTTCCCCCATTTTAATATGTGCACTTAATTTACCCCAAAATTAGGGTAAACACCAAACAATTGAATAACGCGGTTGCCATCTCTGAACAAAGTTTTGAAACAATTTCGCCAGCTCTTCTCTCTGTGACCTCTTTGCGTCGGGCCTCGTCTGTTCCACCACGTCAAGTGCCCTTGGCCGCCCTCGACTGTTCTGAAAATAAAGTCGGCCTCACAAGCGACAAAAACCTCTAAAAAACCGTAATTCTTGCTACTTATTGCAACTTTGTCCTTTTAGAGTTCCGTAGTCAAACTAGGAACCCTTATAGTTTCGTCATGTCCGTCTGTCCGTCCGCAGCTTAGCTCAGAGACTCTTAGTACAAGAAAGCTGTTATTTGGCATAAATATACATATTAGTCACGCCGACAAAGTGATAAAATAAAATCTTGAAAAAAAAAATGTTTTTCAGGGGGTACCTCCCCTACACGTAAAGTGGGATGGTTTTTTTCTCGTCTACCCCATGTTGTGGGGTGTTTAAATAGGTCTTTCAACAATATTGCGGGTCTGTGAAAACAATTTTTTCGATTCACGGTATTTGGGCATTGTTGTTTGTGTTTGTAAGAATAGTGACGGAACCCTATACTGAGCATCGTCCGACATGCTCTTGCCCAGTTTTTCTATAACAAGAAAGGCCTTAAGTTGCCTAAGCTTATTCAGATACGCTTTTTTATCGAAAACAATCCAACTCTGCTGAATTTGTTCCACAAGTCTTACTAACGTTAACTTTTGAACTATCTCTCAACACGCTTCACTTTGTGATATTTTGGGATTGTTATGATAGTCTAATTAGAGGCCAGGGGCTGTAATTACGAACTTTTAAAGTCTGTTAAATTCCAGGTAGCGAATGGGACGGGGCTATACGCCTGCTATAACTCTGTCTCTTTCACGCCTGGAATTTGGCAGGCTTTGACCGTTCATGATACTTCTGTTGTAACTTTTAGAATGCAGTGGATTTGACACATTGATCTCTATAAACATGATGCACAGTGCTGTCTTGTGAAAACATATCGTACGAAGGCCGCTGCATCAAAATATTATTAACATTTGCGACGTTCTCAATATAAAGGGACCTTATGGAGGAAGGCAGTTACGCTCTTCTTATTCTTGTAACTATACGAATACTATGGTAACAGTTCTAAAAACAGCGTAACCGCCTGCCGCTATAAGGTCTTTTTATATTGAGAACGTCACATTTATATTTATAACTTTAGTTAAGTATGGTGTTTCGTAATAAAATATCGTAATTTTATCGTCTTGCGATCACACTTCTTATTTTCGTAATAAATATCAATTTTTTTAAATTTATTAATGAAGCAAAATAAATTCTGTGGTGGTTTAGAGAGCGAGCCAGTTACAAAAATAATGTAAAAAAATTAACTATGGAGGGACTAACGGCCGCACTCAGAGACGTCAATTAACTTTTAAGTTTGATTATTTTGATTAAAGTGGTTACTGTCACTTTGTTTGCTATAGCAATTGAATAAGACGAAGCAACTTTAATTAAACTTAAAAAAATATTGAGTGCGGCAGTAAAATGTCAATTAAAGAACTTCAATGACTTCGTCCGTGTACAATTAGTAACACAGTATAGGTACCATTTCGTTGACTATCCTACGGGAACAGTTTTTCGGGATAAAATGTAGCATTTGAATAATTCAGGGGCTTCGCTTTAAATTTGCTCCAAATCCATTTAGTAATTTCAGCGTGAAGGAATAACGAACAAATATATTAACACTTATATACTCATCCTCTCACAAACTTTCGCATTTATAATATTACTGTGATTTTTTGTACACGGGGATACATTTTAAACTAGTTGAACAAATAAAATTAATATGGTGGCTGTCAACAAATGCGATTTTTTTTATTAAATGACTTTTAGTAATGTGAAAGAATTGTCCGAACACAAAAAAACGAATATCATTGTGCATCTACGTTATCGGAGAGATCAATATTATAGTAGAATCGTCAATAATTAAAATTATATATCAATTCTATATACACAATATTATTAAAAAAAAACAAATGTCAATGTGCCAACACAATATAATTAAGGTGAGTTATATTATATCGTTCCGAAAATTCCTAGACTGACAATTAATATTAGAATTTAAAAAAGTAATAAAGAATTTCACATTTTCCTACTGTCTAGCTTCATCCAAAACAGTTATTAAACCGACTTCAAAAAAGGAGGATGTATGTTGTTTTTCTGAGGTCATTCAGAAATGAATAAATATTTATGAATGAATAATCTCGGTGGTGTTTCTACACTATTTAGTTAGTTACTGGGCTATTTCACGTCATTTTTACCCGTATTGCAATAATATTGTTTATGACTCAGCAGCCTTACTGGCATCGCAGCGTAGGGGCCCGCCTCGACGATGGACACGACCTTGCCCGTGAGCAATTAGAACAGGATTCAGGTTCGGATAAAGTCGGCTAGACTCGCACAAGAGCGAGTGAGAGAGAAGTACAAACCCGAAACCCGAATCCTATTCTAAGTGCTCACGCAAAACCAGCACACAAGCTGTATAAGAGCTTATACAGCCCTTATAATGCTAAAACTAGAGTTGTGAGATATGTCTCTATAAGCTCTTATACAGCTTTTGTGCTGGTATTTCATCACTTCATCGAAACACCTTTCATCGAACGTATCATTTCATCCAAGTTCATTTCATCGAAAGCAAATTTCTGCTGAAACCTTATTGTTTTCAGGTTATCCTAAGCATGGGTTACGCAGGTTAGGTTAGGTTAGGTCACCACCAAAAAATTATAACTCCTGCACGTGGGTGTATTTTGGAGAGTGTGCCCAGGAACTACACGACCTCATCCCACCCTCCACTTTCTCCAATCGGTCTTCCAGACGCATCCTTCCAGCAGGCTTCCATCCTCATGTAGTCGAATTTCCATCAGTTCGGACGAAGCGGTTTGCTGCGTCATTTCTTATTCGCACTGCCAAGGAGTGGAATGCTCTCCCTGCGTCTGTATTCCCGCAATCCTATAACCTTGGTGTTTCCAAGGCAAGAGTGAATAGGCATTTTCTGGGTAAGCGTGTACCATCTTCGACCTCGTCTTCCCTTAACATCAGGTGAGACTGAGGTCAAACGCAAACCCATATATGATAAAAAAAAAAAAAATTAGCTTCCGATGAAATGATACGTTCGATAAAAGGAGTTTCGATAAAGTGATAGCTACGCTTTTGTGCTAATTGGGGGGCTGTAATAAAGGTTGCAGGGAGTCGTTGGATGCAGGCCGCAAAGGATCGTTCGCTGGAGGCCTATGGTCATCAGTGGACCTCTGTGGGCTGAGACGATGATGATGGACGACGGACGAGCGATGTGGTTAGCCTAGTTAGCCTACGAAGCTAGCGGTCCCGAGTTCAAACTCCGGTATGGGCAAATATTTGTGTGATGAGCGCGAGTACCTATTTGTTCCTGTGTCATGGACATTTTCTATATATATTTAAGTATGTCTTTTTTAATATAAGTATGTACTCGTATATCGGTGCCTAGTACCCATAGTACAAGCCTAAAGCTTAGTTTGGGACTAGGTCAATTTGTGTGAGATTGTCCCCTGATATTTATTTATTTATTTATACTTATTAACAAAACGATAACAACAGGGGAAAGACAATGTAAAATAAGGGCCCAGCGGGCTTAACATGCAAGCACGAAATAATATTTGACAGGTGCAGGTGCATGAATACATATATTACAAATTCTAACGTAAGACTTAAGGTATAAAATAAAAGTGTCTCGTCCTGACTTTTATTACCTTTTATTCATAAGCGACTTTAGCGATTTTTACATTTTTATTGCGATTTTATCAAGACGGGACACTTTTATTTTAAACCTGAAAGCGTTAAGTCTTACGTTAGAATATGGAATAGATTTATGTATGTAAACTCTTTATGGCACAGATAATAGACTTACAATAAATACTCATCAAATAAAATGTTCTAAGACGAGCTTATCCCTATAAGGGATCTCTTCCAGCTAACCCTAGCACCTGTCTAATTTTATCTCGTGCATACATTTTAAAAGCCCACAGGATGTTATAATAAAATAGAAAGGAACTAGAAAACGCATTGTACGACTGCGTTTATAAAATTGTTGAACGAGGTTGTAAATACCTATAAGTTAGACAGTAAACGTTTAGTTAGTTAATAACCAAATTATAATGAATGTTAACTCCGTCATGATAAGTACACAAAGTATTTTAATACCCTTTAAATATTGAGTTTTTATCGCAGCAAATCTCAAGACGTGCTATGATACTAGATTTTAAAACCACTTTCCTATTCCATTGATCCAAATTAAGAGTCTACTCAGATGATTTATTATATAAAGTCTATACCACATATTATAATTGTATGAAAAGCTCTTAAAGGCTTAACGTTGAACATGTTGTTACAAATAAAATGTAAGTCTATGCTTTGATTTCATTTCACAAAAGTTTCCTTTTTCCCCAATCCCTGCTGATGTAATAAATTCGAAAGGGAGTTCGTCTGACGGTCATCGAACCGATTGTATGACATTATATCTACCGGGTTTAACAAAAATAACTGTTTTTAGAGTCACTGACGACGGCGCAAGAGCAACATTTGGAAAAATAATAGTTTGTACGGTATAGTTCGTCGATGGTATGGAGCCGGGATTACAAGAATGCTTTGTCTTCATACAACACATAATTTTTTTTTTTACAATTTTCACTCCTAGTTTTTGTTATATGTCCTGTATAACGCAATAGGTGTACTTTGATAGTGGTCCGTCAACTGCACAGTCTATTAGAAAAAGGGCTACAGCCTACAACCTCTATAAAATGGACACTTTTTATCTAAGAAAATTTTGATGAAAATGCGAGTTAACTTTTAGGGATAATTATCCAATCTTCAGGTAACATGCAGATAAAAATATAAGTTTGGAAAAATCGTCCCTTAAACGTGTTCTAGAGGTCTATGATTGATATGTCAGAGGGCTGTAGGTCGCGAATCGGTCGGCAAACCGTGACCTTTACGGGTAGTAGGCCACGCGTCGACCTACTTCCCGACCTACTTTCAATTAAAAAGTTCCCTCGTTATGAGATTTTTTGGGAGTAGTTGGAGCCATTGTTAAATATTATTAATTACAAACAAATAATATTAAGTATGAACAAGGTATGAACAAACAGATTCAGCGCGGCGGGGCTTCACTACAACAACATAACCCTCCGTCGGGCAGTCGGGTACATAATAAAACAAAGTCGCTTCCCGCCGTCTGTCCCTTTGTATATGTCTACGCTTAGATCTTTCAATGGTTTTCACCATCGGTTATGGTTTATGTATATAATAGCATCCAGAGCGAAGCGGGGCGGGTCGCTAGTTAATTTATAAAATATATATTAATGAACTTTATGTCTGATATGTATCAGCTTTTTTTTTCCTATAAAAAAATCCTAAAATAATCGTTATTGTCACGCTATATTTACTTTTAAGTTTACTATGATAAGGCACAAAAGTGCTCAACAATGAGTAAAAGATATCAAACGTTTACGCGTCTGAGCAGGAGCGCGTATTTTCCTTCCCAAATGAAAATAAATGGGTTTTCCGCGAGTGTCATAGTTTCTTTCCCACGGGAAATCCCAAACAACGAACAAGCTGAAAGGGTCTGTAATAATATATTGATCTAGTGACAACAACAATAAATAACAATATGTATTTACTCGACGTATGTATGTACAGTCGAGGACAGAAAGATGTTTACACTTTTGGACCTTATTCCATTGTAATAAGGTGAAAAAGTGTAAACATCTTTCTGTTCTCGACTGGACAACTCTCATCTAACATTTACAAAGGTTTTTAATTAACGTTACATTGTCACGGCTAAACCGCTAAACTGATTTCTATGAAATTTGGTAGGTAGATAATTTGAGTCTCGGGGTACGACATAGAATACTTTTTATCCCGGAAAATTTGACAAATACCGAGGGAGCAATGATAAACGACTTCTGCGCGGACGAAATCGCGAGCAAAAGCTAATGAGTATAATAGTCATAGTAATAGGGCCTGTATCACAATCGACAAGTAAATTCATCTGTCTTCTCCTTGTCTATTTCCAAAGGGAAAGGGCTAAATTTATTTGACAGATATGCTTTACTTGACGATTGTGAAACAGTCAGTTAATATATAATAATAGTTATTATAATCGTAATCGTATTGCTGAAGTCAATAGTCAACAGTGAGATTACAATATCGAAGTAATTATGGTCTATTTTGCCGTCCTAAGCTAAAAGGCGATATCTCAAATTCAATAGCCAAAACAGATTCAGTCCTCTCTTGTTAGTTATGAAGTAGCAATTGCTACAGCAGTCTTGTCTGAGATATCGCATATTAGCTTAGCAGGGCAGTATTAGGTATGGTCGTTTTTATCGCGATGATAATAAGATAGATAGAAGATAGAAGATAATAAGTGACGAATGCTTTATCGACAGATAAAGCATTCGTCACTCTCGAACTTAGGTACAGTCAAGGTCATAAATATGTATACACTCTAGTGCCTTGTCACTTTATCGCTGTGACATTCATATACGGCAGTTTAAACATGACATTAAATAGACAAGGTACTAAAGTGTATACATATTTATGACCTTGACTGTACATACTTACTGGTTAGAAAGTGACAGATGTTTTATCCACGGTTATTCACATCCAGGTCCAGCAGTACATCTTTTGAATGATATATTACGATGATGATGATGATATCATTATCTGCCATTCATTGCCAATCTATTTATTATCCTTGTTCATTCTACTTTTGTAAAAGGGAATTGGAAAGAACGACAGTTTTGTTTGATAATATTTATTATAAACGACTATTTAGGTTTAAACATTGTTTTTTTTTTAATAAACCAATACGTAAAATCGACACTGCTGTCCCAGACACTGAAACAAGAAGGCAAATGGGTAAATTGACAAAAATCGTCCAAGTAACAAAGTTCTAGCGACTTGTACCTATTATGAATAGTTGGCTTACATACATACCTATTTACCTATACATATATAATCCTATATCCTGTAACTTGACGTAGGTAATTATTACAGGGAATGTAAAACGAGTATGTACTCGCTGAACATTCAGCGCCATCTTAAATATGGATTTAGGGCCTGCGCAAACCGGCGGAGCGCAGCGCAGATCACTTTAAATTTATCAATGTATATTCTTTTCTATTTAAATTACAATAAGGTATAAATTTAGAGCCGCAGCCGCAGAGTAGAAATCCCCCGTGATGCTCCGAGGTCGGTCTCAGAGCATTAAAATTTATACCTTATTGTAATTAAAATAGGGAAGAATATACATTGATAAATTTAAAGTGATCTGCGCTGCGCTCCGCCGGTTTGCGCAGGCCCTTATTTAGATAGTGAAGATCGTGAGACCCTGGTGAAGTCGCGGGAAGCCGATGGATGCGAGTAGCATAAAACCGGCCGCCGGGGAGATCCTTGGGGCAGGCCTATGTCCAGCAGTGGACGTCTTTCGGCTGATATGATCATGATATAGAAAGTGATGATATTTTGAAATAACGGTGTAATTCGTACATTGCTGCGTTATTGAGGATTGCAAGTTTTGGAATTAGATATTACAGATATTTTTAACCGAGGGAGCCGCAATGTAGCGATCCTTTACCATTATAACTCAACTAATTGACATTAAAAAGTTAAGGCAAACCCTGCGGGCTTAGTATACACAAGATAAAAATTTGACAGGTGCTAGGGAAATAAATACATCTATTCCATATTCTAACGTAAGACTTTACGCTTAAGGTTTAAAATAAGTGTCTCGTCCTGACTTTTATTACCTTTTATTACTAAGCGACTATAGCGATTTTCACATTTTTATAGCGATTGTATCAAGACAGGACACTTATTTTAAACCTTAAGCGCTAAGTCTTACGTTAGAATATGGAATAACTAGATGTATTAATTTCCCTAGCACCTGTCAAATTCTACCACGTGCTTGCATGCTAGGGGGCCTGGACTGGTATATAAAAACTTTTATGTCGTAATATTTTTGTGAAGTTTTGGGACACTTTGTACATGTATAAGTAGGTATGTATGCCAACTATTCAGAATAGGTATAAACATATAAATACGTATGATTATCGTTGCCTAGTCCCACCCTACAGGTCTAGAACTTAGTTTGGTACAGTCGAGGACAGAAAGATGTTTACACTTTTTTAAACTTATTCCATTGTAATAAGGTCCAAAAGTGTATACATCTTTCTGTCCTCGACTGTACATTAGTGTAAGATTGTCCTCTGATATAATTATTTATTTATAATAAAACCAATCTGAACGACTGGTGAAATAGAGGGCAGGCCTTTGCCCAGCACTGGGATACCTAAAAAAAGAAAAGAAATGCGATGAAAACGAAAAAAAAATGCCTACTTACCCAGGCCTTGCATCCATATCCTGCACACTGAATGTAAGTAAATTATTAGTCTATTATCTTTATATTTTATTTTCGATATAAAGGAAGGTTTTAACTTAAATGAATTAGGAATACGGTGTAGCGTAGTACTGATACTCCATGAGTAGTAGACGGAAACCGGACTGGCGACAGTATGACGCACCCTTATAATTGTTATATAGCCTATGACCAGGGATCGAAAATTCGGTAAGATATTTAGGTACCTAAAAAGCCGTGGTAGCCTAATGGTTTGACCTGCCGACTCTTAAGCAGAGGGTCGTGGGTTCGAACCCGGGCTCGCACCTCTAAGTTTTTCGGAATTTATGTGCGAAATACAATTTGTAAATTTACCATGTGCTTTTCGGTGAAGGAAAACATCGTGAGGAAACCTGCACACACCTGCAAAGCAATTTGACGGTGTGTGCGAAGTTCCCAATCCGCACTGGGCCCGCGTGGGAACTATAGCCCAAACCCTCTCATTGTGAGTGCAGGCCTGTGCCCAGCAGTGGGACGTATATAGGCTGGATTATTATTATTATTATTTACCTAAAGTTGGCTAAAACCGGGTAAAAATGGAGGCGGCTTCTTAATTAAATTATTTTAATAATATTATGTTCCGGGATTCCGGAATTGCATAAAACGATACGAGAAGGTACACAAATGACAATGATAATGATAATGATGATGATGATGGTGATAATGATAATTATAATGATAATTAATAATGATTTGCTGCTGATAGGTACTTTGTTAGTTGAATGAATCGCAAGTAAATTAAATTCAATACTTCCGCATGGAAAACAAATTCAAATAAATAAGCAATATACTTAAATATGCATTGTGGAGGCCTAGTTACTAAATGTAGAAATCCCGGGAATTTTATTAGAAAAAATAAATTGGATCCATCTCCATACCGTTCACGCCGCCATACTTTAGGTAAATGTCTAACCGAATTTCCGATCCCTGCCTATGACACTCGCACATTTTTAACGAATCTATCACACCCCATACAATAAAATCGGTCCAATGGTATAGTAGCTAGAGAGGAACATATATTATATAGGAACATATAGTAGCTAGAGAGGAACATATATTATATAGGAACATATATTATATAGGAACATATAGTAGCTAGAGAGGAACATCAGGTGTTGGGTTACATACCCACATTACATACATACATTAGATAGTGGGATAATTTTAACTCCCAGCGCTAAAGGGGTGCTAAGTTTAACGTGTGTATTTGTGTATCCGTGGCATCGTAGCTCCTAAACGGATAAACCGATTTTGATTTAGTTTTTAGGGTTCCGTGCCTCAAATGAAAAAAACGGAACCCTTATAGGATCACTTTGTTGTCCGTCTGTCTGTCTATCTGTCTGTCTGTCTGCCTGTCTGTCTGTCAAGACCCTTTTTCTCAAGAACGCGTGAAGGTATCAAGTTGAAATTCATATCAATTACTTAAGCCTGTTATCCATTGGATCAACGCAATCAAAAGATACGGCCGTTTATGCCGCATATTGAAGGGAATCTCAAGGGAATCAAAACTTTGGTAAGAAGCAATGTCTTATTGCGTGTCAGTTTATGCTGGACTTTGTTTATATTGCATTCCCGTGATTTACGTACTATTTACATGCAGTGGCGTAGCGTGCCTTGTCGGGGCCCCGTATAAAAATTTTTTTGGAGGCCCTTATATGGAGGTAAAGATTTTTCCTTACACACTTTGGGGGCCCCCGTGGCCCGGGGGCCCCGTATAATTGATACGGCAAATACGGCGGTAGCTACGCCCCTGTTTACATGCCTACAAGTTTGTGCGGAACCCTCGGTGCGCGAGTCCTACTCGCACTTGACCGGCTTTTTTTTGAAAAGTGACTTAATCCAGAGTGTTCTTAGCTAAGTTTGGTTAAAATCCGTTGAGCCATTTAGTAGTTATGAGCTCTGAAAGTAGTTCCAATCTTGTCGGAGGTTTTTACCTATTGAATAGTTATTACTAGCGACCCGCTCTCGCTTCGCTCAGAATCTAACAGATTGTGAAAACCGCATTAAGAGGATTATGAGGTGACGGCTTTCCATACAAACGGCGATAACGTTTTCCACCCCCTAAATGTTAACCGATTTCGACCAATTTTTGATGCGGTGTCAGTCGGAACAAAAACTATGTCCGTACGTTTCGTTTGTATACTTTGTATACTATGTAGTGATTGTCGCACTGTTTTTCTACCGACGTCGATCTTCTCATTTAATTTACTGTAAATGCATTCTTACCTGTGCTGTGCAGTTTAATCCCTCGCACTTTAAATGAAAAATACTTTTTTTACAAGAGTGCAAATTACATACATTGCAGTATTAGTAAAGCTCTTTAAGTACCGATTTTTCAATCTCCAGATAACAGTCAGTTATATTTTAGCTCAAGCGGTAACTTTAACGGTCAGATAAATTTATCTGGGGATTGGAAAAATGTTTTTTTTTTCCTTTTACTCGCATGCTTATAAGTACGAGTATAGTGGCACTACATTTGGCAGCATTTGCCAAATACTGATCTTACATCTCTCTTGTGTGGCATACCGAATGAAAGGGATGCAACGAAAATGTCTGACAAATAAAATAATAGCCAAGTGAACTGCCACCACAAACAACTTTGGAAATACTTCGGGTACTTACGCCCGCCTCGCATTTGATTCCTGCACACTAAAAAAATATTAAAAATAAAATTAATTAATTAATTACAAATGCCTTTACTCTCAATGAAATTAGACGCTTACTTAATTTTTTATAGAAAGAAAATAATAAGCAAAAATATACCTTTGAATAACAGTATTCACCAAAACACTGGCAGAGATAATCAGAGAAAAATTAATGACATATTCACATTTTCTAAATCTAAATTAACAATTAATTAAACTCTAATATCTGTTTATGTTAACTCACCCCAGAGTGGCATTCTGTTTCATGACACTAAAAGTAAAAGATAAATAAAAAACCGACACGAGCTTAATTTAAAACTGACATATTCTTTATGAACTGATTTTTATTAAACTTTGCTAAGAACTCCCTCCCAAATACAACCTTTAATACAAAAAAACTATTTATATTTCATATCCTCGAGTTAAATAGGATGGGGGTTAGAAAACAAAGAAGAGAAAAAACTTAACCACGTCAATTTTGACATAACCTTGTAGAGAATGCGACTTACCGTTGAATAACAGACTCCCGTATCGCTCAACTATAACAAGTAAGCAAACATGAATACAAAAGAGTCATTCATAAATGTGTTTAGTGTTTAGTTAAAATATGCGAGTATAAGCCAGAAGAATATTTAAGAGGCCACATATATAGTCCTCCTCATCGATTTCGATGACGGCGACCCTTTGCTGGAAACTATGGACTAAAATGGACTTTGCCTATTATGGGCTCGAATGTGGCTAGCGAAGCCAAATTTACTTGTTATTATGTGTATAGCGAACGGATCTTAGAATAATAAATAACACAGAAACTTAGTCCGCACACCAAATGTGTAACCACTTAAATTAAACTATTTTGGCATACTCTATGATGATCGGCGCCTGTCAGTCGTAATCACGTCGCACAGCGTCAACAGCTCCCGGATTTTAATTCAAAATGACGGTTTGCGCAATAAATGGGTGCGAGCTTCTCATAAATTAAATAAACATGGTAAAGTCACATTCCATTCGAAAGCACTTCGTTTTGACTTGTCGTTTTACGTAAAACGTTCAGCAAAATATTTTTTTTTACAAACCCTATTACACGGCAATGTTGCCAGTTCAACGGAATATTTCCCCCTAACTTCAATCACTTTCAACAACCAACGTCGCATTTTTGCCTAAACATCTTTAAACAACTTCCGATTTCTGTCCAATTTCCTGTACGATTGACATTTTTATATGGACAATTTGAATTACAGGGCAGTAATACTTAGTACTAAATCTAATGTCTAATTTATAAATGACATAGGTGCCCGTAATTTAAATTAATGGATTAATATCCATTAATTAACTTACTAATGTAAGATAATATTATGGTACGCTACAGAATACTAATGTAGCGTACATTAGTCGACAATGAAATGCTATATTTTAACAAACATTATTGATAAGAGTAAGTAATTTCTAAGTTTTCTGGGGAAACACAACCCGCTAGCAACATTATTTGTTTACTTGTGCGCGTGTTGTCGTGCGTAAGTACGCGTTGATTACGCCTACATTAATCCATTTTGTGCTTCACTTTTGACGGGTTGGCTGTTGGGAACTATCTTTCTATCTGCCGCACTCAGAGACGTCAATTAAGTTTTAAGTTTCATTAAAGTTGCTGCGTCTTATTCTATTGCTATAGCAAAGAAAGTGACAGCAGCTACTTTAATGAAACTTAAAACTTAATTGACGTCTCTGAGTGCGGCAGTTAGTGTTATCATTCAAAGGAACAGATCTTAATAACCATAACGATTAAAGATTATGAATGTGCTCGTTGGATATTAAACTTTATTAATTTCTAACGTGAAAAAAATATATTATTGTCAATGTGCCTACTCCGATCAGCGCCTTAATTTTTCCCGAATCAATAAAAATAAAACAATCAAAAATAAAAATACTTGCCCCTGCTTCGCATTTTGGACCTGAGCACTAAAACAACATAAATATTCAAATCATCTTTTTAATAGGTCTTTATTAATTCAATATAAGATTTAAGTATATTTTATTAGAAATATTTAATTTCACGAGTCAACTGGTAAATTTATTTTGTACGTACCCTGGCATCACAGTCACAATACACTGCCTGTAATAAAAATTCAATCCTGTTAAATCTCGTATTGTATAAAAACTGTGCCCGTTTACCCCTGCTAGGAATGACTGTGCCCATTTAACTCCGTTGAACTTTGCATATTAAACTACTCTAACTCTTCTTCTTCTTCTTATGCCTTCGGCTGGTAACTTCCTATGCTCTTCTCTATCCGTTGCGAGACAGAACAGATGCTCTACAGTGACTCCGGTCCACTCCCTAATATTCCCGCAGCCACGACTTCCTTCTGCTGCCAGCGCACCATTTTATATGGAATAGATGTATTCATTTCCCTAGCGCCTGTCAAATTTTATCTCGTACATGCATGCTAGCGGGCCTGTAGTTTTAATATTTTCCTACCTTTAAATATGCTACGACCACGATGAGCAGTGCTTGGTACAGCATGATTCTGTAAACGATACGGTTCACGATTTCACGCTGCAATCGTCGCATGATTGCTCATCTTTTTTATGGTATGCCGACGGAGAAAACTAATTTAAAATCACGAAAATTAATCAGTCACACGGAGAAGAAAATATTTTACAATATTACCAGATTGTATTGTAGTTATGATTCTGGTGTAGGAAAACAGATTTCAGCTATGGGTTAACAGATTTTTTTTTTATGGCCACAAGTCATATTTTTGTTAATACTAGAATAATTAAATAATAATACTAGAATAAATAAATAATTGATATCTTTGTGGTTACCATCTAATAGTTACTGAGTAAAATATGCATTTAGCTTAGCATACAACAGGTTTTGTATACTACACAAAATTTGTTTCCTACGATACTAGGTAAATGGTAATAGGTAGTAGAGATTATGTTATTTTATTATACAGAAGTATAATTTTATATTAATATGTAAAAAACGTATAGTTGTCACATATAATACAATAAAATCAAGTAGAATTTACAATTTTCTGTTAAACGAAACTAGATTTTTTTCTCCATGTACGTATGTGGTGCTCTTAAACCACTTCTAATCAGTTCATCAACCTAAGTTTCAAGATAAGTGAAGACAGAAGATGAAGCAGCTCGGCCCGCTACCTTCCGTGCCCATGAGCGAGTGGGATGACATTTAGTACCGGTTACCCTTCAGGGGACTAAACTATTTTAAACTAGTCTCTCGTCAGACTTATTAACCGCCACCGACATTACGTTGTCCCGTTGTCAACGCCATATTATCTTAAGCCAAACGTAAAACAGTAATATAATAACATTAATAAAAAAGACTACGTTAATATGTATGTAATTACACTTATTAATAAAGGTTTTGTATTTAAAGCCAGTGTAAACAATTATACCATTCTTGTTTTTAGGACCATATTGGTAGGTGATAACAATGTGGTTTAGGAAAAGTGAAATGGAGGCCGTCACCAATTACCTGACAAAATAAACCGACATTCGAGAATTCAACACTCCACCATTAAAACTATATTCACAATTTGTACACCACTAGTTAGATTTACTCTTGTTTCTAACGAGTCGATGAATTGGAATTTTTAGGCAAGAAAGTATCATATGTGTAAGATTGTTATAGCTCCGTATGTCTTTGATGCCATTCTGATTTGATCATGTCGGCTGCTTTTTCAGCAACCATTATTGTAGGAGCGTTTGTATTTCCACGCACTATATCAGGCATGACACTTGCATCTACGACTCTTAGGTTTTTAACGTTTTTAACCCTTAATTCAGGATCTAGTACTGCTGTTTTGTCATCAAGCGGTCCCATTTTAACGCTGCACGTCGGGTGGTACAAAGAAAATGTAGTTTCTCTCGCCATACATTCTAAGTGATCATCTGATTCTTTTTCATATTTCTTGCAAGATTCAAGTTCAACCCAGTGACGTTTAAAACCAGCCTGTTTGAATGACTTCGTTTCACCTAACTTTAAGGCATGCTGCTTTAATCCCCTTAACACGGTTTTCATATCTTCGTCGTCTTGGAAATAATTAGCATATATCAAAGGATAATCATTATGGTCCGCACTTTTAAGAGCAATGTGGCCTCTTGATTTAGGTCTAAGCAATACTTCAACAACAATGAGAAGAAAGTTATTTTCATTTACCTCGTAAATATTTTTTCTAAATTCATCACTGAGTCCGTGACTTTCAAAGATATCATTAAGCTTATTAAACCCTGGAGGGAGAACGACGTAATGGAACTGTATATCTGGACTGCTTGCGTTAGGATCCGTTGTGTTTATGAAGGAAATTACCTTGTGGGGGCTGGTGTTAGCAAACAAACCCTTATTATAAAGAACAAACTCGGTCAATGCTCCTATGACCAGCGGTGCCTCAATAGAATTTTTGTCACCTGGCATTATGTAGAATGTAGGAACGTACAAGTGATCTTTTAAATCTTCACCAACCGGCAAATCAACTTTAACTTCTATATTAAACTCTTCCAAATGTTTCCGTGGACCTATTCCTGACAACATAAGCAGCTGTGGAGAATTAACGGCACCAGCTGACACAATGACTTCATTTTTTGCACGGACTACAATTTCTTCACCATTCTTAGTTAAAACCAAGCCGTCAACTTCGTGAGAGTTTGGTTTAAATAAAATTTTGGTAGCCAATACATTTTTTATTACATGTAGATTCTTGCGATGTTTAATTGGATTTAGAAAGGCTGACGCAGTGCTTTCTCTGATGCCCTCTCTGGTTGTACTAAAAGCTCTTGTAATTCCCATTTGATTATTACCATTTATATCATAGCGGTAGTTCATTCCTAATTCCTGGGCAGCGCTAACGATTAATTTTTCGACATCGTCTATATTTTTAGGGTCTTCTACTGACATGTATCCTCCAGGACCGTGGTATGGGGTGGTATCTTCTGTGAAGTGGCCGGTGAAGTTTTGGCTTTTCTTGAAGTAAGGTAATACTTCTTCGTAGCTCCAGCCGTAGTTGCCGCTGGCTGCCCACTCGTCGTAGTCAAGTTTGTTGCCCCTCACGTAGTACATCCCGTTGATGGCGCTGCAGCCGCCGAGGGTCTTGCCGCGAGGCCAGGCGCAGCTCCTGGTGGCGTAAGACCGACACGCTCCTTCTTGTGGGACGGTCCTATAGCCCCAGTCATCACGACCATTTAGGGTGTTGAAAAACAGCTGCGGAATCTGTACAAATAATATAATTACTTACTGCCGCGCTCAGGGACGTCAATTAAGTTTTAAGTTTCATTAAAGTAGCTGCTGTCACTTTCTTTGCTATAGCAATAGAATAAGACGCAGCAACTTTAATGAAACTTGAAACTTAATTGACGTCTCTGAGTGCGGCAGTTAGAGTACTTTTAATTAAATCATGAGATTCATGAGCTAGTCTGAACAACAGAAACCTAATGACTATCAATAAGTGCTCTATCATATTTATCCCTTTCAACTAAGCTTATTTGATACCAACTATTGTTGCCGCCTTTGTTGAGTTTATCGCTAACTGCCTCCTTATCCGGGACAGATACTCCCCGACCCTCCAAATATATCTGAGTGCAACCAGTCATGATGTGGATCCGGTGAATAAATTATAATGTGACGTATCATATGTTTTCAGTAAAGAAAAACATCGTGATGGAACATACACATTTGCAAATATATTCCTTATTATGCATGAAAGCCTTAACCAGCTTGGCTGACGTTAAGGACTATACTTCTTATCGCCATGAATCCGCCTGTGCACAGAAGATATAACAGACATTTTAGTTAATAATAAACTCACCAGTGTGCCAAATGAAGGGTTCCCTCCCGCTTCAACGAGTAAAACCTTCCAGTCAGGCACTTCTGACAGGCGGTTCGCCAGCACCGACCCGGCAGACCCTGCCCCCACTATGATGAAGTCATAATTTGGGTCTGGAATAGGGAAATAATTATTTTATAACTAAGTACATATAATACATAATATCCAATGTATTTGCCTCTTGAATAGAAGTGAGTATATACTCCATAAGCCATCGGGCCAGCGCACGCTCATACACTAGGAACCCTTGCAGCATCTGCACGAACAGCTGACTGACCCAACGTCTGAACGCGGGAATTTTAGACTCTAACCGAAGAGCCTTGAAGAAACTGGACCGTGGCACCGGCCGGCTACTCGCGGTCTTTAGCTAAGTACTCTTGCAATGCCTGTATGAACAGCTGAGTCAGCGTCTGAATGAGGGTCTTGGACACAGACTCTACCTGTAAGGACTTGCTCCGTGGTATCAACTGACCACATGTGCAAACAGCCCTTGCAGCATTTGTATGAACAGCTGACCCAGATTCTGAACAACGGTATCCGTAGACTCTGACTGTACCTTGGAGAACCTGGTCCGTGGCATCAGCCGGCCACACGTGGTCTCCAGCCAGCGCACACTGAGCCGCTAAGAATCCTTGCAGCGTCTGCACGAACAGCTGCCCAATGGGCTGGTAGCTGGCCAGTATGGGACCGGTCACAGCGGGGTCGCATGCCCACATCTTGAAAAATCCCTGTATTAGCAAAATTAAAACTTTAGAGCTGTCAGTCTCTGAGGTAACGTGGACAATTGTGCCAAATAACGCGCTTGTTCATAATATGAAAAAAAAACGGTCAAGTGCGAGTCGGACTCGCGCACCGAGGGTTCCGCACAAACTTGTAGGTATGTAAATAGTTCGTAAATCAGGAGAATACAATATAAACAGGATCCACTATAAACTGACACGCACTAAATATGCACTCTTGTACTTAGTAAGTGTCAGTTTATACTGGACTCGATTTTTTATGTGATTTAACTACAAATTAAAGGTTTTTCGGATTTTTTCCTTGACTTGTGCTATAATACTTCTTGACGAATTTCATGATTCTAAGTCAACGGGAAGTACCCTATAGGTTTTAATTCCATTGAGATTCCCATGAATATGCGAATATGAACGTCGTGCACTTGACCGCATGCGCATGCGCATGTTGCCGAGTTTCCTTGTTAACTTGGTCGCTGCGGCCACTGTTCGTGGTCGTGATCGCCTATTGCGAGAGGACCCGTACTCTAATTTCGTCACTCATCAATTTCGGGACGCCTATTAGATAGCCGCTTATATAGCCGGCTAAAAATTGCCGAGAAAAGTTGCTCGTGTTAGTGCATCTTAATAAGACTACACACGTATCTGATAAGGAATATAATCATACCGTTTATAAGACATCCTGCAAACATAATAGCTACCTTACACGTAACATAATAAAGTTGATAAGACTCCTTGGCCTTGCCAATGGGGAATCCCAACGCGCAAAACTAAACAGACCTATTAACGCACTCACCGCCTGCATCTCCGATTTATATAAAAAAATTACTCCTTATGGAGTCATCGGCGCTGAATGTTAAATTGTCAATAAACAATAATTATTGATCTTGTTCAATAAGTGATTGGAAAATCAAGCTTGTTACGTTTATATTAAGGTGGAATTGTTTATTTTATTAGCATACCGTTTGTTATTGTTTGTTTTATCTTAATAATAATTTTACAATCATAATGTTATGTAAATTAAATCATTTGAAGGTTGCGGTTTTTCAATGTTGTAGTACTTAGAGCTAACACAACAACCATTCATAAATAAATAGAAAAAAAACAATATTCTGAATAAACTTTTAAGTTATTTTTTACACGACTGAGCGAAGAAAAAAGTATGTAAAAGTTCTCAAATACGAAACTACAATTATTTCACTTAAAACATTTAATTCGAGCAAGTTACACAACAAAACTCTTGAAGAATCTTATCTTTTTTTCGGCAAAAACTAACGAGGTAACTCCGCTGTCAAAAACTCAAACTTTTTAATTTCATAGAGCCGCATACAATGTTCGTTCATGAACCGTATTTAAATCAAACTTATTCTTTATATCTTAAATATGTATGTATGTAATCAAAAATCGATGTTTCTCGAACTTATGGCACCAATTTTAATAAATGTGTAAAAATAAGTAAGGGTGCCATACTAGCCGCCAGTCAGATTTTATTTTGCAACTCTTAAATTATTAGCATACTTAATTAACTCGAGTTAAGAACTGGGTAAATAATAATTTGTCAATATTATAATGACAAAAAAGCCGTGGTAGCCTAATGGTTTGACCTGCCGACTCAAGCAGAGGGTCGTGGGTTCGATCCCGGGCTCGCACCTCTAAGTTTTTCGGAATTTATGTGCGAAATACAATTTGTAAATTTACCATGAGCTTTTCGGTTAATGAAAACATCGTGAGGAAACCTGCACACACCTGCAAAGCAATTTGACGGTGTGTGTGAAGTTCCCAATCCGCACTGGGCCCGCGTGGGAACTATAGCCCAAACCCTCTCATTGTGAGTGGAGGCCTGTGCCTGTTTTATATATTTAGATAGATATTATAAATTGTTTGAATATTTCACCGTGCAGGTATCGTACACAAATGTTTTGATTTTCTAAAAAAATATAATTTCTATAACATGTCGAAAAATGGGGAAGTTATGTGTTATTTGCGATCGTCATGCATGATGTGTGCATATGTGACGTTCTCAATACAAAGGGACGTTATGGAGGCAGGCGGTTACGCCGTTTTTAGAACTGTTACCAAAGTATTCGTATAGTTACAAGAATACGAAGAGCGTAACTGCCATCCTCCATAAGGTCCCTTTATATTGAGAACGTCACATATTTACTCACACATATGTAAGCGGCATACTGAAGCGCTTAGCTTTTCTCGTGTGCACACTTGGTACACATTTACTGGGACTCATTGAGTAATAGAGTCTTACTTGAGATAGACGCGTGGTGTTTTGAAATATTTTTTAATAAAAAATTTAATAAAATGGCGGCAGTGAAACGAGTGCTCGTAATATACACCGGAGGTACTTTCGGGATGCTGAAGAATGAGAAAGGAGGTGAGTTGGTTCCTTACTAACCGCCGCACTCAGAGACGTCAATTAACTTTTAAGTTTGATTAAAGTTGCTGCTGTCCCTTTCTTTGCTATAGCAATAGAATAAGACGGAACAACTTTAATCAAACTTAAAAGCAAATTGACGTCTCTGAGTGCGGCAGTAAGACAGTTCGTAAAAGGTTACAGGTTCTACGCATGTAGGTACGTGATAACTTATTTAAAAATAGATATCGGTAGAGTGGTTGAGCTGCGAACAGACAAGCATACTGAGTCTTTTTCATTTATAATACCTATTAGTAGGTAAGGATTACTTGATCTGGAAAAAAATAAAAATGTTACAATTATAATTTATAGCCTAACTAAAACAAGTCTTCTTATTGTACTACCGACGTACGAGTGACCCATTTAAGTGATAATTCAAGAGATCAACAGTCAATATTGATAAAACTGTTGATACTCGTATCGCAAAAATAACATATGTTCTGCGGGCTTAACATGAATGGACGAGACGTTATGCAATAACAAATCAACCGACAATTATTTCACGGTCAAATGTCAACCTTGTGTCAATAGATAACATTTTATTTTATTGCTAAATAAATCGTCGCTTGATTCGTTATTTCATAACGCTGTCCAATTATAGATATCCTTGGTTTTATGATGGCACTTGCTTCCAGTACTGGTGCCGCAGAAGAATATAGAGCAAGTGATCCGGAGACTGCCGCAACTGCACGACGACAAGTACTGGAGCGAGCAGCTCGCCCCGTCGGGGAGGGGGGAGTACCTCGCGCTACCAGGTCTGATCCTCATCCATTAGTTCCATTATTATTTAATAACTACCAGATGTACCTAATCCTAACCCATGACTGTCATCTACCACTAGCACATCTTGTGTTTTCTCGCATGTCGCTCAGTGCGTCTCTATCTTTATAGACTAGTTAGAAAGGGAGATCCGAGCGGCAAACAAGTTGCGGACCACTTGTGCTAGCCGATTAGGTCTGATCCTAACCCTCACTCAGGATCATACCTGGTAATAATTAGACAACATTGACTATCTATTAATTATCAGGTCTAATCCTGACATATCACTGTCATCTAATGACCACCTACAGGCCTGATCCTTAATCACAGTTATCCATAATAGAGTTATAATGGCTGTATAAGCTCTTGTACAGCTTTTGTGCCACTTGGGAAGTAAGGAATCTTCTATATTTGCAGTGCTAAATTATTTAATTACACAATACAGTTATATTTTTTGTCTAATTTCACCAACAGCAGACGATTAGAGTGTTAACAGCTGTCAAAATGCATGAACTAACAGTCGATTAACATTTAACATCGTTTGGTGAAATTGGTACTATTAAAGAGTATCCATTAACTACAATATCCAGGAATACTTCCCTAATAATAATATGACAAATCGTTCCTATCTCCTTGAAGAGCATCTTGAATATACATACTTAGTTATCTTATCTATTATACTTACTCGTAGGTATTTAAGTAAATACGTACGAGAAAGTATAATAGATAACTAAGTATGTATATTCGAGATAAGTATCTTGAATTTGATAATTTCAGATATTTATCAAGTAACAACATTTGTTTAATAAATTACCCATTACAATTAGACACTCAATCATTCGTAGTAGGTATATATGTACAAGGTGGGCCAAAAGAAATCACCCTATTGGAAGATGCTCTCATTTTTGCAAATTCGCCAATGTCAAATCTGTTTTGACATTTGTGGACTTGACAGATGCAAAATACAAGTGAACAAGCCATGGAGCGATACACTCCCCAAGAACGCGGAATAATCGTGTCTATTTTTTTGCGTAACAATTCAAAAAAAGAGAGTCAAACAACATCGGATGACTTCTTTTGGCCCACCTTGTATAAACAAATGTATCTATCTACATAAATAAATAAAAAAAACAATTACCGCATGCATGATCATCAATTGCTAACGGCTCGCACTACCGATTTGGCTGATTTTTTTGTTGTTGTGTTCGTAATTGTCACAAAGTTTGTATGATAGTTTTATTTGGAAAATCGCACCCGTGGGAAGCCGGGGCGCATCGCTAATAATAATAAATAAATATAAAAATGAATCCCTATTTCCATTGGCCACGGCATCACGCGCGGCTGGACCGATTTCGCTAATTTTTTTTTTAAATATTCCTTGAAGTCCGTGGAAGGTTCTTATGAAGAGAAAAATTGGATATTTCAACTTTAAGGGGAAGAAATGGGAGGGGGAACTTTAGTAATAAATAATTACCAATTCCAGACAACAAGGACACAGAGCTGAAAGTTTTGTACAAAATACTTGAATATGAGGAACTGAAGGATTCTTCCGACTTCACACTCGACGACTGGATTAAGATGGCGCGGGATGTTAAGGTAAGAAGAAACACTAGGTAATAATAATAATAATATGCATACATTATCCACCAAAAACATGCTCACTGACAGCAACCTAGATGCCACCATAGAACCTTATTACACGTACAATCCTGAGAGTGTGTTAGAAAATACAACGACGAGACTTTACTTTGAAAGAGCCATCCTCACTGACCGCACCATCCGCTACAATAGCCCTGATATCACATTTATAGACAAAACAAATAGATGTGCATACCTAATAGATATAGCTATCCCCAACACACACAACCTACAAGGTACAATTGCTCAAAAACTTACCAAATACACCGAACCAAAAGAAGAAATCACACGACTTTGGCATCTTAACAAAGTCACAATAGTACCGATCGTTCTTTGTGCTACAGGAGTGATACCAAAACAGATACACCAGTCTCTAAAAACCATAAAATTGCCTCCAAATATTTACAACCTTCTCCAAAAGGCCGTCGTCTTGAACACATGCCGAATAGTCCGAAAGTTTCTACAAAATGATCAGGAAGGCCCTGCTTCATCCATACCACCCGCACAACACACACTGTATTCAACCTCAACTTTTTAAGTACCTAACCTTGGTGTTTTCAAGGCAAGAGTGAATAGGCATTTTCTGGGTAAGCGTGTACCATCTTCGACCTCGTCTTCACTTAACATCAGGTGAGACTGAGGTCAAACGCAAACCCATATATGATTTAAAAAAAAAAATCGCAGTTTGTTTCTCCATACTAGGTATTCCCAGTGTTTGTTTTTCAGTTAGAATGAAAAAACAACATTAAGTGATTACTTAAAAAGTTGATAAAAAAAATCTGGCAAATGGTTTTAAAAATTTCGCTGATTCGTAATGACTAATGATTCTAATAATGTAAGATACCATTGATAAACTTCTGAAATGAAACATGAAATCAAGGATTTTTCGTGACATGGACATACTTAAGGGAAAATTACAAAAATTCAGTTAAAGTTGAAATATCCAATATATCGGTAGTTTTATTAACATTTTGCTCTTAGAAACACTACCATGAGTACGACGGGTTCGTGGTGCTGCACGGCACGGACACTACTGCGTACGGCGCCTCCGTCCTGTCCTTCATGCTGGAGACAGTGGGGAAGACAGTCGTGCTCACTGGCGCACAGGTAACGAATCTATACAGTATAGGTATACGGATACCGGGAAAAAAACTACGCCATATTGCGGAAAAGATAACTTATCTACATATACATCATATCTATATATACATTTTGACCCTGTAGGACCTTTGAAACTGAAATTCTTTATTCTGTAAGTAGGCTCTGTACTTAGGCTCTTTACATGTCGAGAAGAAGCGCCGCAAGAACCTCACACGGAGAACCTCACACGGAGAAAAAAATATTTTACAATATTACCAGATTGTATTGTACTTATGATTCTGGTGTAGGAAAATAGATTTCAGCTATGGTTAACAGATTATTCTTTTATGACAACAAGTCATATTTTTGTTAATACTAGAATATTCTAGTTAAAATATTCTAGTACACGAAAACTTTGGTATCGTTTTGGTTACCATCTAATAGTTACTGAGTAAAATATGCATTTAGCATAAGTACAACAGGTTTTGTATTCTACACAAAATTTGTTTCCTACGATACTAGGTAAATGGTAATAGGTAATAGAAATAAATGATGTTGTACAGAAGTAGAATTTTCTATTAATGTGTAAAAAACGTATAGTTGTTACATATAATACAATAGAATCAAGTAGAATTTACAATATTCTGTTAAAGTAAACTAGATTTTTTTCTCCGTGCAACAGTATTTTTTTCAAATAAATCCCTAATACAATTATCGTTACAGAAAACGATTATATTAAACAAAAATTAAGAAAAAACCGGTCAAGTGCGAGTCGGACTCGTGCACATGTCGGTTCCGTACACATTAGGCCGTTTTTTAGTATTTGTTGTTTTTCTATAGGGTTTGTTCTATAATCATACCAAAGACGCTTGTATGTACTAGGTATGTATCGCCGTTTTTACAATAGAACAAAAAAACGTTGAAAAAAAAACGTTTATTGTATGGGGACTCCCCTTATTATTCTACTTTTTGCCTTTTTTATTATTTTTTAAGAAATCCGTCGTTATATCACATATCTGCAAAAAAGTCAACGGGCTATCTTTTACGGTTCAAAAGATACAGCTCTATAAAGTTAGGACAGACGGACGGACGGATGGATAGCGTAGGCTTAGTAAGCTTAGTTAGGCACCCTTCGGGTATGAAACCCTAAAATGTAGCAAATGGACATAATTAAGAAAATAAAATATGTATAGCGTGGGAGATGTACATAGCTAAGGTATACGGGTGTCCCTTGATCGCATTAAAGTCGAAATTTCTGTAATTTTCGGTTATTTTGTAGAAGTCAGGTTTATTTTGTAGCATTCTATTAAATAACCGAAAATGGACTATAATGCGATCAAGGGACTGACGTTACGGCGGTTGATACGCTCGACGAATCACCCATAATTATTACAGCACATTTTCAAGATGGTGTCAGAATAACAAATAACTGCCGCACTCAGAGACTTCAATTAATTTTTATGTTGGATTAAAGTTGCTGCGTCTTATTCTGTTGCTATAGCAAATAAAGTGACAGCAGCAACTTTAATCAACGTGATCAAATCTCTGAGTGCTGCCGTAAGACAAAGAAAGCAGATTCTGACTATAGTGAAAACCAGACACATTTTCTATTTTAAAAAGATAATTATTAAATTATATCTGTTAAAAGAACAAAGTCTATCACTTTTAAGGTTTTTCTACATTTGTACAGTCAAGGTTATAATATAAACATAGAGTTCGTCCAAAGCTTCAACAATATGTAACCACGGTCTTATGTCGCCGTAATAAGGTCGTGGTTAATTCTTTTTGACACTCTGAACGTATCTATACACTTTGGCTGTACACCTTGGCTATAAAACCTTTTTAATTTTTAAACATTATTATACGATGATTTTCGCGACTGCCAGTAAGAGACGTGTTATAAATCACATACCTACTAAGGCGTACAAATCGTACAATTAAGCAAATTTAAAACTTTACCTTGATATCCCACTTATAATGTCGTTATCAACAAAACAAAGTTAACTCAGCCGCTCGCACATTAACAACTGACAAAACTGGCTAGTCACATCCATTTAAATAACTTTTGGGGTAATTGAGTCCAAATTAATTTAAATCGATTACTGTATTCACACCGACACACTAATTTAACTTTAATTATAAAGGTCCAACGGTTTTGTTTCGTGTGCGCCAGGTGCCGATCTTCCAGGCTCGCAGCGACGGTAATAACAACTTTTTGTGCGCGCTGCTGATCGCCGGCACTCAACACATTCCGGAAGTGTCGGTGTTCTTTGGCGCCAAACTATTCCGAGGCACAAGGTTGGTTTAGTTCTGAAACTTAGCGATAGATGGCACTATTAAAAATGATGATGAAACGTCACATAAAACAACGGTGAAAGTTTCGTGAAAAAAATTAGGCAAACAGTTTGTGGATTACTTTTTGCCTAATGGGACCGCAGCCTTCGTTGTCGTGGCACAAGTTAATCTTACAACTCAGTTTTCTACCATTTCTCCTTATCAAAATGGACTGAAATTTAAATCTTAACATTCTGTCCTCAGATCAGCTCGTCACCATAATATTGCATTGTCATCAGGTTTGAATATTTATTGCTTTCAACCCATAGTAGTTATCAACCAGTTCATTCAAATCAACTTGCAAGATTTTAACTAAACAAACAACCAATCAAAAAACATTTACAGTAAAAAAAAGCTTGTAAAAAGGAAGAGAGTTGTACCTAGTCCTTAGATTTGCTTACAACAAAAACAATCATGCCATGTAACATTTTCTGCAGGGTTAAGAAAGTATCCAACACCCGTATCTACGCGTTTGATTCCCCGAATTTTCCACCACTCCTGGAAGCCAAGACGACGCTGGATGTGGACCCCAAGATGCTGATTCATCCGCCAGGGTCCGTGCCCGACGAGTGCCAGATCCATGACCGACTTTCGAGGAAGGTGTATGTCCTGAAGGTAGCTCCTACCATCACCGCTGAGATCATCAGGGCGGTGTTTGAAGGCATGGAAGGTGGGTGTTAAGTTTGGTATGAGATATTGTGACTCCAAAAAAAATTAGGTGGTTTTCGGAATGAAATTGGTAACAGAATGAATTTTTTTACTCAAAAAACAGCTGCTTTAATGATGTAGTTGCCACTTGATAATATTGTAGGTACACCTGTCAAACTCTTTTTGCCAAGCGGAATATTCCTGAGAAAAAATGAGATCTCCAGTAGGATCAGCACGGCTAGCACATCTGCGCATGTGCTAGCCGTGCAGGGCACCTATTAAACAATGTCCAAAGAATTGCTTTAAGAGACAATTGGCTGGGCCACGTATGGAGCAGGGTAACGCAGACGTAGCCTATGTTCAGTAGAGGACGTTTTTCGGCTGATATGATGATGATGATTTTGTTTATTGGGCGCTGAGTCTGTAACAGGCTAGCTATGCAGGGCATCGGGCAGGGTAGTGCCAAAATTTTAGGGTAGGAAGTTGGATAGGTATGGACCAGCCCACTGACCGCTTTGAAAATGGATAATAAAGTTTGCATGTTAAACGAGTACCTACTTTCTTATTGGTTTTAGGCGTGGTACTAGAGACTTACGGGAATGGAAACATCCCGATCAAACGCAAGGAGATTTACCGGGAGATCGAGCGAGCCGTGAAGAACAACGTGCTCGTCGTAAACGTGACGCAGTGCGTCAACGGGACCGTCCAGGGGAAGGCTATTTACGAGACGGGCTTGGTATGTTGCTGTTGCTGCATGTAGGTTCGTAGTATCTTACAAAGCCCAGCCTTTTGGACGTAAAGAGAAACCAGGCAAGACTTTTCCAGATCTTCGGGAAAACTTGAATTTTTTCTCCATGTTAAAATATATCAGTAAGTGAAGATTTTTAGATGTTCTGATATTTGGATTAAATAATAAAAATCCGCATAGGCACTTTTGCAAGTAAAAATCTACTAGCTCTTCCCAAGAGAAGACCTCTTTTAAGATTCAATTTTGCATAACCTACAAGTAATCTATGCTCTAATATAGGCATTTAGACTTATAGTTAGTTCTGAAAAAAATTCAACATGGCCGAAGACGTGAATCAGAACAAAGCGCTTCCGGTCAACTTTTTTAATGCGCACATCCCTGCCGGCATCCGTATTTCCGGATGCTTTTGATCCGGTGTTCAAAATTAGGAATAATAGGTGCCTTCTGTCTGGGTAGCTCGCTCAGTCGACCTTGCCCTGGCCCTAAAAGTTCGTAAGCATAAAGTTTGTTTTGTCGCCAGCTGCTGGTGGAATGTGGAGTGGTCCCCGCCTTCGACATGACCGCTGAAGCGGCGTGGGCCAAGCTGTGCTACGTGCTCGCCAAAAACGAACTGACCTATCAGCAAAAAGTTGAGGTAAAACAATCCCCTGGCCACTTGCAGAAAAGATAAATCTAGTTTTAGACTGACGTTCGGTTTAGGATCACTTGCAACAATAAGATAAATCTAGATTTAGGCTTAAGTTTAGATTTATCCTCCTGAGATCAAGAGAGAAGAGATCAATCAAGTCACACTTACAAATATTTGATTTCTGCAGTCTTACAAAATCTGTTTTTTTTTTTTTTTTTTTATAAATTATTGTCTTTTTCAGTTAATGAAGACTAATATTCGAGGCGAGTTGTACAACCCCAGTCACGTCGCTCAGAGCGGGAAGTAGTGCGTCACGTGTTCCGAAAACACTGAGGGTCCTCCCTTTACCGCCCGATGGTGCCATGGATGACTGGGTTTTTTCCCACCCATAAGAAACTGGAAATAAAAATTCCTGTATTTTTTTCATCAGCCCAAGTAAATTGACTTTTCACGAGTCAATTTTGCCAAATGTAAAAAAAAACCTAAGTAAAAAAAAAACTAAAACGGTTTTAACGATTCAACTCATTGTTTTAAACGGCTTTTAAAACATAATCACCCGTGAGCAGTCAGTATACTTTTGTGATAAAAAATAAAGACTTTAAATGAAATAAGTGTGAACATCTAAGTTTTTTCCCATGAGAAACATGAAGGTATAGCCCGTTAACAGTATAACATTTCATTTGATAAGTTAGTTTTATAATTAAATTAAGTTTGTAATGTTTAATAAGTAATTGCATTGTAATGAACAGTGATCGGAATAGGTAGGGTCTGGCAAGTTTGACATCGCACAGTGTAAAAAAAAAGTATGGAAACCTGTAGTGCTGCTTTTAAAAAAAATTGCCTGTTTAATGGAGATTCTAAAATGATATAACAATTGAGTTTATTGATTATAGCAGCGAAGTTATTATTAAGTTTCAAACAAAGACTGAATTCTATCAAACTATCTTATTTTATTTTATTTTTATTTATTGGAGAAAAAAACAGATATAGACAATATACAGAATACAGAATAATATGCTAAAGTGAAGTACTGAAAGTCTAAATCCTTATACAATTCTCACAAAGAAGTAATGGCTAGAGATAAATGGTAGCGGTTGCGGCTGCTACATAATATATAAAAGAACATAATATTAAAAACTTAATAAAAAACATAATATTAGAGAGGGTAATGACACAAATCAGTACAGAACACAGAGACAGGCCAATATTTCAAATTCTTCACTCGAAATTGAGATACATTAATGACGAGACACAAACAGATTAGGCACTGAATACAAATAACAACATGACACATGACAACATTAACATAAACATAAGTAAACAGATTTTTGGCATATATATTATATTTCATTAAGTAAGAGATTGATTTCGTACTTGTAACGAGCGCGCGAGCTACTGAACATGTCGACTGAGGAGAACTGTTTATTGTGAGTCGTGCAGATCCTGCGCAGCGGTGCGCGCAATCCTGCCTTGGTTGAGCTCACCGGGACAGCGAATAGGGCTGTTGATCTGGTCCTGAAGTAGGTCTGAAGTGGTCTGGTTGAGTAGGGGCTCGAAAACTGATGTTTTCTAAAAGTTCGGGGCAATTATATATACCTCTACATATATTATACAGGGTAGAAGCATCTTGCACTGTACGCGTGACCCTCAGTGTAGTTAAATTATATCGCTCAAGATGTTTGTCGTATGATAAAGATTTACGATGAAACCTAAAGTTGAGAGATCTAAAGACTTTTTTTTTGAACAGATTCTGTTTGATTGATGTATGAGAAATGATGATGTTCTGTTTGAGAAATGGGGGTTCCATATTTCAAACGCGTATTCCAAAATAGGTCGGACTAATGATTTATATAATATTGTGTAATGTGTAGGAAGAATATTTTTTAAGTGGCTTTGCAGATCTTAGGACGAATCCCAACATTTAGTATGCTTTAGAGGTAACTTTGTTTACATGCTGGTCGAGAGTTAGTTTTTCGTCTAGTGTACCTCCAAGATCCTTTACAGATGTTACCCTTTGCACCGCTACGTTACCTATATTGTAAGTATTTAAAGTTTTGTTCTTGTTCTTTGTAAATGTAACTTGGACACATTTGTCATAAGCCAGGTACAGTTTATTTGTGCAACAGTAATGATGGAAGCGATCAAGATCTTCTTGAATAAATGCACAATCGTTTGGGCATGTAACATTTCTGTAAATCTTTGCAATTTTGGAAACATTCCCCGATGTCGTTAATAAATAACGTGTACAGGAGTGGTCCCAAGATAGAACCCTGGATCACTCCGGAGGGCACTTGACATGTCTATGACTCATAACCATTCAATACCACTTTTTGTGTGCGACTTTCTAAGTAGGATGCGGACCACCTAAGCAAATTTCCTTTAATGCCGTTAAATGCCAATTTGCGTAAGAGTAAGACGTGGTCAACTTTATCGAAGGCTTTCCGAAAATCTGTATAAATTGCGTCTACTTGGGTTCTTTTATCCATGGATGAGAAAAGGAAGTTTGTGTATATGAGAAGATTGGTAGTTACTGATTTACGCTTCATAAAACTATGTTGTTGTGGTATTATTTGATTTGATATAATGGGTAGATAATGCCATGGATCAAAGATTCCAACAGTTTAGGGATACTGATGGGATGACTATGGGATGACTGGGTGGAAATGGGCCTGTAGTTGCTGACAGAGGATTTCGAACCAGATTTGTGAATAGGAGTAACAAACGATAATTTCCAACAGTCAGGGAACGTACGAAATTCTCGAATGGCGTCCGCGTACTGGAAGGCGCAGCGTGGGCAGACCTCCATCAAGGTGGACCGACGACGTGGTTAAGATTGCGGGAAACCGATGGATGCAAGTGGCGCAGGACCGGTCCTTGTGGCAAACCTTGGGGGAGGCCTTTGTCCAGCAGTGGACGTCTTTCGGCTGAGATGATGATGAGGGAACGTACTCTCAACCATACATTTATTGAACAGTATACGAAGCGGTGTAATTCTAGCTGGAGATGTGTTTTTTATGAATAAAGGGCTAATTTTGTCAGGGCCAGGACTTTTTTTTGCGTCTCGGTTCGGCTGTGCCCTGGTTCGGCTGTGCCTCACACGGGAGCACGCCACCCTCGTCCTGCGAAGCTGTGACGGTGCATTGCACCAACAGCATAAGTCCCTCAAAAAAAAAAAAAAATTGCGTCTTGTTTCAGGACCAAACTTAAAATATCACTGTCACAGAAACGTATGTCAGAAATAATGTCCGATGTTGGTGAGCAAGGCAGTTCGTCAAGGTCAGCACTTAGATAATTGCCGCCTTTTTCAAACACGGAGTTGAAAAATGTTGAGAATAGTTCACTTATATCGTTAGGAGTGTCGGCGATTTTATCACCGAGATTCATTGTATACGGGTAGTTTGGCCTTGACTTTTTTAAAGAAGAGATATACGACCAGAAGGGTTTAATGTTAGTAGTCATGGCTTTTTCCGCGTTATCTGTAAATTGGTTGTAACATTTCAATATCAGTGACTTGCTTCTTGCTCGTAAAAGAGAAAATTCTTTATAGTCACGAAGAGAATTGTAAGTTTTCCACTTAATCCATACTTTTTCCTTACGTTTTAAAGTTGCTATAAGTAAGTGCATTTGAAAACCATTTAGGGTATTTTATTTTCCTATTTTTATGAATTGGTACGTGTCTGTCTATTATTTCGTACAACAGGTTATAGAATTTGTCTACAGCTTCATTAACAAATAGGGCATCAAGTTCCTCCAACCATTGAATTTTACTAATGTCTTCATTAATACTAGGATAGTTAGCTTTAAAGAAGTTATATTTCGGTAGTTGATTAGTCGACATCGGTGTATCGCTCGTGTAGTAATAGTAAATTGAAATGGAGGGTGGTGCCGGTCAACATTACTGAGAAGAACATCAGGGAGAGAAATCTGACATTCCTGGCTAGACAGAAGTAAATCCAGGGTGGTTGTATTGGGTTAGGTCTAATAATGAGCATTTGTCAAGCACAAACTTAGAAGTATCATTTGGCACGGTGCCAGTTACTAGTTTTACATAATTTTCTACTTTAATCCAAGACAAGTCGGGCAAGTTGTAATCTCCTGCTATACATAATTTGCAGTTAGGAAACTGGTCTTGAATTTTTTCCAACGAGTTAAAGTGATCAGTATAGATATCTATAGGTGAGGTCGGAGGAATATACACAGCAGATATAATTAAATCGCAAAAAGAGGTCGGTACAACCAAAAATAGGTCTTCGGCAGTAGGAGATTCCCACTCGAAGTGGCGGGAGGCTTGTATGCTGTTCCGAACAGCCACCAGTACCCCACCGCCATCCCTTTTGCCTCGAGTCGTGAGGTTGCGGTCCCGGCGGTGAATAGCATAGTCGCTGCTCAGCAACTCGGCATCCGATATACCCGGGCGAAGCCAAGTCTCAGTTAATATAATAATATCTTAGGGCGCATTTAATACATTAAGACGCAGGTCAGTCAGCTTAAATCTTAATCCACCACAGTTTTGATAGTAACATAATATTTCATTATTAGACGTCATCGCAGTACATAGCTAAAACAGGGTAGTAAACAACTAACACGGTGGTAGCCAACCGGACCTGGTGTGCGTCGTGATAGATTCCGAGTATAATATACAATACAATAAATGGAAATGTTTTTATTACAATTTAATAACACGACAGGTATACGTGCAATAGGAATTAAAAATATATTATGTAGATAGTGTGCCGAGTGTGCCGAAGTGAAAAATAATTTTAACGTAAATGAGACCACTGGAGTGAGTGAACATGTTGATAACGTAAAAGGTTATCAACATCTCCATCACTCTTTATTATAATGATTCGCGTATCGTCACCTTTACGCATAAATATGGTCGCATTTTTGACCCAACAGTATTTATAGTTCTTACTTTTTTTGGCTTCACGGACACGAGCGTGCAGAATTTTATTTTTTGGAGTTAGGTGTTCATTCACATAGATCGGGGATGAATTCGCTGACATGCCAATGTCGGCACCGGCGGCTGAGTACAGCCACGGTGCTTTCACTTCGAACGATCCGTTTTGTATGGACGCCAATGTCTATTCTTAGTTCCATCAGTTTGCACTAGATGGCGTTATTTAGAAAGGCTATAATAGCTGAAAACAACTTTAAATTCTAGTTTCAAAAAAGCTGTGGCAGTGGCCCATGGGCAGTGGCACAGCAGGGCTGGTATTGGTACCTACGTGTATTGGTCCTTGATATTATAGGTATGGTAATAGATGGTCCTAATAGTAGTTACGGGAATTTGCGTTAGATGGCGTTGTGCCGTTGAATAGAGTGATATCTCTATCCTCATATATATAATGTACTCTTTGAGTACAGCTGACCCGCAGTCAGTCCTCGGCGCACTCTGGCGGCGGCCACTAGATCATCCCTCAGGCGCCGCGAAGGTGCTCGTTTTCCGCCTGTATATCGGCCACGAGCTCCACTTTAGACTCGAGAGTGCCAATTCGATCTTCTCATGAGCTAACCGTAACAGCTATCTCAGATATCGAATTTAAAAAACGACTTTTGCTTCCGTTTAAAACCAAGTTAACTGGTTTTAAATATTTTAAAAGACAAATAACGTGAATGTAAAATACAATTACACTAGGATAAAAGGTAATAACTTACATTTTCTTAAATTTAAAGTAAGTGTTTAAATTGCTTGCCGCCAGTCCTAATGCAGGCTCGGCAGCGTTTCATAAACGACATCTTGAGTACGGAGGCATATCGTCGCTCACCAATATGTCGGCTAGCTTCTGCGACGCGACTACGCAGCTCTTCCAAAGAGGAAATAGGTTTACCATACACTCTTTCTTTTAAATAAAAATAAAAATAGACAAACAAAAAAAAACTAACGATGTAATTGTCTAATTAATTCAATCTGGATTTAAAAGTTTGGTGGCCAGTATTTACTAACAATAATGCCGGACACCTCGTATATGTTAAGAAAAAAAAACACGTTTTCGTAATTGTTGCACGTAAGTGTTGCACAATGTTCGCAAGTTCGTAGCTTCTCAGACGCACGAGAATTTATCAAATTCTGGGATTCCCTGCTACAAGCACGCCACCAGACGCCACTCAGCGGACACTTGTCAACGCTGCAACGGGTCGTACAGTTCGCCATCAAATATATCTGTACATATCAGAGTGGTCAAAAATATCTGAACATGCACTCTAACGCCTTGACAATAGAGTCGTGTTCAGATATTTGTGAGCACCTTGTTTGCTGCAATATATATGATGGCGACTGTACACTAGTACAGACAAAAAACGGGGGAAACAGGTACCCACATAGTACATTATATATAGGAGGATAGAGATATCACTGTATTCAACGGCACAACGCCATCTAACGCAAATTCCCGTAACTACTATTAGGACCATCTATAACCATACCTATAATATCAAGGACCAATAATCACACGCACCAATACCAGCGTTGAATGGAGCACACATTTGAAACGTGTATCAGTATTACCATTACAAAAAAAACAATTGGTGATACCAGAACCTGATAGCCTTTCTAAATATCGCCATCTAGTGGAAATTGACGGAACTAAAAATAGACATTGGCGTCCATACAAAACGGATTGTTGGAAGTGAAAGCACCGTGCAGTTGCCGTCGTATCTCGTACGCAAATACGAAAAATAGGCTGAATAGGCTTGTAAAATCCGCAGAATATACTATAAATTCCCCATCCGAACTGGCCATTTTTATTCTATTGTGGATTCACATGGACAGGCAGAGGGCAAAAAAAACTCACGCTCGCTGGTTGAAGAAAATTATGGTTTTGGAAAAATATATGAATAAAAGAATACTATGAACTAAAGAACTACATGAAGACGAAATTACGTACGGAAACGTCAATGGACACGTTCTTTCCTCGATCATGACTCACGACTCGATTGTTAATATTGTCACGATTATTGGGTTTTTTATGACAATCGAAATCGATATTCTTCAATAATTATACAAATAAATTATTATTGATCGACTATGATTTTTTTTCAATTTCTTGCATGCAGTAAAGTTCGTGAATAATTGATGGCATTTAATTGTGTCACAATAATAATTATTTGCCTATCGAACTACGTACCTTGTTGCCCAAAGAAATATGAAAAAAATTACCAATTAGTCAATAATAATTGATTTGTTTAAGAATTGAAGAACACCAATTGTTCACATACTACAATTAATTTATATGTATATATTAAAAAAAATATTGTCGAGACACGGAATCGAATACCCAACCTCCGAGGTTGCGGGCAAGTACCACCCCACTCAGCTATTGAGCCATTCGGGTACTCCCTCAAGATGGGTAGTAAATTGGAAGTGCTTAACAGGGTCATTTGAGATTTTGATATTTCACTGATTGCCTGAGTGAACAAATATAGATAAATTATTTCTGTTAATATTTAAGATTAATATAATCAAATAATCATGTATGTACAAAGTAATGTAGGCTGTAGGTAAAAGTAAAAGAGCAAAAAAAAATATCAAAGGGAAAGATGTTTACTAGTGTTTACTGGGTCTCCTTCGCAATCCATATATAGTATGTTCTAAAGTCAAATGCCATACCACTTTTACTCTAAATACTTTTGACATATCAATAATTTGTCATAATGATTATTTGCCATAATGATCTTACATCCTAATGATCATAAACCATAATATTACATTACCTAATGCTCTAAATACCTAATATGTTTTGTACTAATCTATTCACACATAAACTTATGAGTCATAATATACAAAACCATAAATCACATGTCCTAAAGTCAATGATTACTTGCCATAATGATCATAAGCTATAATATCTCTTACCTAATATCCTAAAGTCGAATGCCATATTTATAGTAGACGTTAAATTTATTAGTGTAAAGTAAGAATCATTACCTATTCTACCTTAAGGCAGGTCAGACTTGGGTTAGGTTAGGTACGACGACGAGCGAAGCGAGGAGGAGTGTTAGGTAGAATTGCGACCCTAACGAGCGAGCGAAGCGAGCGAGCCGCGGAGGCCTATATTGAGTATCTTAAGGATGGAGGGGTAAAAGTGAAAGCCACAACTATAATTGACTTAATTTTTACTTTGTAAAAAAAACATTCATGTGTAAAAAAAATAAACATAAAAATAATGCAGGCTGGATATCATATTTTAGGATAAGTAACTATTAAGACATATGATGATTATGGCAACCAGTATTAGGATATGTAATTGTTAGGGCACTTGATCATTAGTACTTAGGAAAATAATGCAAATTAGGAAATTCAATATTAGGATAATGAATATTATGGCATTTACATTAGGAGAAACGTTATTATGACAAAAGATCATTATGACCACAGTTATTATAGAATTTACAAATAGGAAAAAGGATATTATGGATTTCAATATAGACCCGTGTTTACTAGTTGGAATTTGAAAGATTTATTTTTTCCGAAGTCTCTATTGTGGGGGCCCCGCGTATGTGGAGGCCCCGGGGCTTTCGCCCCGGTTGCCCTCCCCTAAATCCGGCACAGGGTAATCCTAAAAGTGATCCTATAAGGGTTCCTTTTTTCCTTTTGGGGTACGGAATGGAGGCTGTTACGAAAGATTTTCTGGCAAACAGCAATGAAAATGCAATGCTTCCAAGAGGGCGTCATAGGTCGTAGAATTTGTAGACAATATGTATAATAAAATCAACAGCAATATCGCAATATACAGTCTCAATAAACATTGGTAGACTCAGACACGTGAAAGCGCCTAAAGGGCCTGTTTACGGAATAAAGATTTTCATTTTCACTTACCAAAATATAAATGGAACCCTGTATACAAAGGCTGAAGTACAAACACGGCTGAAAATCTTGTGTCAATTTAAAACTAATTTTATCTTAACTATTTATAAGTGCCGCAAAATGGGCGATGTAGACGGGGCAGGCCTTAGCGTAGTTGGCGGGACGACTGACGTATTCACCAAATAGGGGCTAATGGCGATCAAGGCTTTTGTCCAGCAGTGGGACTTCATGAAGACTAGAGAAAAAAAACGTATTGTAAACGTAACGATAAGTACATTTGTAATAAAAATCATTGAATTCACAAATGGCTACAAATAACATCAAGGTCTTGTACCTACCACGACTACCTCGGATAAAGAACCCGTAATTCCCATAATTAGGAGTTAGGTGGCAACACTGGCAACATATTTGTGACTCTGAACCAACTATGTTAACTTATATATAGTGCGTATAACGGTATCTTTTTATTTTTATTTTATGAATAATTTCATTCTAATTTTTTAATAAATTTTTTTATGACTAACGAGTGACTGTTTTCTGTTTGAAGAGCTTTGTTTCTTGAGACGCCTATCGCCAGCGATTATCTCCCCGATAATTGACAGATATTCTCTTCTTAACAAATGAGTAAAAGAACCTAATTCCAGCCTGGTTATTTCAAAATTCTATATTCTACAAAAATAATTAAAATACCATGTTTAGAAATCGAGTAAATAACCAAATTACCCCGATTTTTTCGCATATCACTACTTAGTAGTGCAGGCCTCACTCAGTGTTAAAATAGGTACTACATAGATATACAGACGCTGCGGTGCATTATGTGAAATCAAATCAGTATGACGTAAATCAAAATAAGTACAAAAGGTTTGACACGCCATGTTTACCATCATTCTGCGTTCGCTGCTGTTACGGAAGGAGGTTTTTTTTTGTAGACAAAGAAGGATAGGTGCGAGTCAAGATGACTGATGTCGTGCTTAGTGCGACGGTAGCGGCGGCTATGCAGGTAATGAAGATTTTTTCATGTGTTAGGTCAATATACTTAAATAAAAAATAGAGTCAATTTTAATACAAATTCACCACCTAAAGATACAAAACGCAATAATAAAATCGTTACCTAAACGAGTTGAATATTGCATTGAGAAAAATGGTTGTCATTAACGAACATCTACTAAATTAAATTAAATGATATGAAATACAATGAATTTTATTCATTTTAGATATCATGTAATCACACAATCGATATCAAAACTTCACTTTTTGCTGTCACTAAAATCAATGACAACCATGGTTCCTAAGAACAGATCTTTGTATGCCTTATAATTACAGACTTGCCCATACTGACCGGCTAAATGTGCCACCCTGTATAAACTCGGTTTTGTACTAAGACTTTCTTGTAAATACTCGTAGGTACCTATATTTTGTGTAATTTCTTGATTTACAATAAAAAGTTTACAGTTGATTTAAAATAAAAAAGTGAATGTTATGTTGTTTATTGTGATGATCATTACCAAATAAAGGGTTCTCTCTCTCTGACATAACAGACATACCGATAGAATCCTGAGTGAAGCGAGTGGTTCAAATATAGAATCCTGAGCTTAGCGAGTGTAAAATAATTTTGCAGCCGTGAGTAACACAAATCTTTTCACCTCACTAAAGCGAAGAAAAATACTACATACGAAAAACAAGTGAAATATGTAAAATCAGCTTTCGTGAATTTTCATGAGTTTTGAGTTTGCACTGTTACTTGTGATGCGTTCAGAATAATTAAAATGGATGGATCAAAATAAAATTTATTGTTGGATTTTAAGTGTTTTAAAAGATAAGATAAAAAAAAGATAAAAGATATTTATTCAGTAAGTAGGCCGCACGGGCACTTTTACACGTCAAAATCTACCAGCGCTTCCCAAGAGGAGACCACTGCTGAGAAGAAGCGCCGCAAGAAACTCAACAGTTAGTCATTTTTTAAATAAAAATATAACAATGTCACTACTTATTCTAGCATTATATAAAACTGTAAAAATAATATTAAATATCTGCGTAGTTTTGCAGGAAAACATGTCAGAATGACTAATTTTGTATATATATATATATATATCACACAAAACAGTTTTGACATGTCTTCCTACATAAACCGTGTCCCCTAGACAAGATACAGCGTTTACATGATTTTTATGAGGTATGTACGAGTAGTAGGTAAGCTATTGAACATTAAACATTAGTTAATTTTCTGGTTTAGGCCAAGCATTTTTGTCCGTTAGATAGTCCTCGACCCTATAGTACGCCTTTGACATCAACGACTTTTTCAAGTAATTTTTAAGTGCTGGAAGGGGTAACTCTAAAACTACGTCGGGTAATTTATTATAAAAATGAATGCATTGACCTACAAATGATTTATATACTTTACGGACACGAAACTTTTTTATGGCAATTTTATTTTTATTCCTAGTATTTATATTATGTATATCAGAATTTTTAACGAAAGAGTCTAGGTTCTTAATAACATACATAATATTTTCATAAATGTATTGGGATGCTACTGTTAAAATATTAATTTGTTTAAAAAGTTATCTTAATGAATCACGGGAATTTAAGTTACATATAGAGCGAATGGCCCTTTTTTGTAACACAAATATAGTTTGTATGTCAGCTGCTTTTAAGGTAAAATCATGTAATAATATTTTTTGCACTAACTATATGTTTTTAATTGAATACAATTCAATATAAAATTATTGAGATGAAAACTGTTTTATTGTACATTTATTGTCGAGGGCTAACGAAGCAGTGTTCAGAAATTTGGCTTTGTTTTACTTTGTATTTACCCTCGACGCAAAAAGAGGGGTGGTATATAAGTTTGACGTGTCTATCTGTGTACGAGTATCTGTCTGTGGCATTGTAGCTCCTAAACAGATGGATCGATTTTGATTTCTTTTTTTTTGTTAGTAAGGTGACTAATCTAGAGTGTTCCTAGCTTGGTTTGATGAAAATCTGATAAGCCGTTTAAAAGTTATGAGCTCTGAAAGCAATTTTGTCGGGAGTTTTTAAAACGAAAGACGAAGTCCGTCCAGTGACGTAGGTACATACGTGGGGCATACTGAAAGTTTATGGAACTGGCCACTTACAATAAATAAATTAAAAAAGCAATAACAGAATTTGAAAATGGAACTCTCTATGAACATATTACTTTTGATTTACGAGACTGTCATTTGTTTTTTCAATTTGGCGGGGTTCAGAGAATTGTGTGTCGCTATTATAATGAAACTAACTCGTGAAAATTCAATGATTTTTACGATTTTCGCTGCGGCTTAAGTCAACAAGAGAGTTGCCAGAGACTTAAACTGGCGTTTAATGATGAAGCCCCGTCTCGTAACTCTGTGTATTCGTGGTTCGGAGAATTTGGACGGGGACGAGATCATTTACATGCATGACGATGTACGTGAAGGTCGCCCGGTGACTGCGATTACTGAAACTAATGTCGATACCGTACGACAACTAATTAAGGCAGACAAAAAATTACCTGTCAGAAAATTCGTAGGCATAGGAATGAGTCAAGTGCAAAACATTTTGCATGAGCAACTGAAGGTTCGGAAGCTTTGCACTCGATGAATACCGCATGATTTAACGGAAGACCAGAAACGAGACGACGAGGAGAGTCATGGGCTGTTTATAATATTAATACGTACTGAATAAATATCTTTTATCTTTTTATTGTAACAGGTGACGAAACCTGGGTGTATTGTTTCGAACCGGAAAGAAAAAGCCAGTCAGCAGAATGGGTCTTTCCTTTTGAAGAGTTGCCAACAAAAGCTAAGAAGAGTCGAAGCACTGGCAAAAAAATGGTTGCGTCTTTCTTCAGAAAAAACTAGATATTATGTAATAATTTAGTGTTTACGCGGATAGTCTAATTTCAATACTTGTAACGACATCTAGTGGTCCGTTTTAGAATTAACTTCAATTTAAAGATACTCGCGCACACACCTTATACCTATATCCTATCCTGTCTATCGCATGACTCAGCGTGTGCGTTGGAAGAATACAACGAGAGCGTCTTCGCCTTATTAGAATGGTTTTGACCGGAACTAGAGAAAGCACAGACCAAGGAAATACTATACGCGTGGTAAGGGGCGTGGCGCATATTACCGTGCTTATGATCAGACGTTCATGTTATTGTCAAACGCAGCTCAGTTGTTGCAGTGGTCGACGAATTAAGTGACTTTAAAAATAGTAAAATGTCGTGTTGTGCAGATTTATCGTGTCAAATAACGGGTTAAGAACTTAAAGGTACCCCAGGAGTGATTTCATTTTACCTGTAAGCACTAATTTACATTTATTAATATTTCGAGAAAATCCAGTAATCTATTATGGTATTTACTTATAATGCGTTAGTACGACAATAACTGCTTACATTGCTAGGTAACCATTGCTGACGTTCTTGGAACAATGCGCGTATTGCGCAATGTATTGCGCGGCTATAGTTACGCTCGTTACGCGCTAAGTCTTTATTGCCCGGGTGACACTTCACCGGTTCGTGCCGGTGCGGCCGGCCAGCCGCTATTATTTCGCAGTCCTTAAAGCGCTATACATAAGAACTACTATCTTAGCACCATCTAGCGCTGAATAGCAAGGCTATTACTCGTCGCTAGATGGCAGCTACGAACTGGTAAACGCTATCTAACGTCGAGTAACTGAACTGCGATGGAAAAAAAACGACCATTCAGCATTTTTCGACGTTGCTAAATGAACATAAATCTAAATTTTGTGTTACTAACAACCAATTATGAGAAAGTTGTTTTTGTAGTAGTTCATAGAGCGTAAGCGTAAAGACGCACACATTTTTAAAAGTGGCGACACCGGTTCTCGATTGAATTTGCGCTCATGGCGTATCTCTTCTTTCTATGATCTGTAAGAGAAAGTAATGCTACTGGACACTGGGAAGTGATTCTTACTTCCGTTTTCGGCGTCGCGCCGATGCGCCCACGCTCCGCTCCTATTCTGATAATATCTTCATAATTTCGTGAAACTGTGGTGAACTTTATTGTTAATTACCTACTTGGAAAGTGATTTAACTCTCCTGCTGTGACCTGCGACCCTGGCCAGGGTACTTCGGAGGAGCTGATCACCGATAAGCGACAAATCCAGTTGAAATGTACCTACGCTTTTGTCATGCGATTCTCTTTTTCCTTAATGGTGTGTGCGTAACGATATCTTGTAATTATTATTATTATTATTCCAACTCTCATTGCAACATTTGCAACTCTCACGCGTAATACCCGCAAGGTCCTTCGTTCGGCTCATAAAAATAATATTTTTCCGCGAAATGTCTCGACACATTTGATGAGCGTAACCAGTGTCGCTTGAAAATCAAAGAACAGTCGCTGCAGATTGGGTATGTAAACGATTGCTTGCCCAATGTCTTAGAAAAAGTTCGTGAAAAGCGTCTTCGCAGTCATGTCATCCTTCACCACGATAACGCGTCCCCACATTCCGCTAAAAGAACGAATGCGTATTTGAATGCTTCAAATGTGGAACTGATGACGCATCCGCCGTACAGTCCGGACCTCGCCCCTTGCGACTTCTTTTTATTCCCAAGAATAAAAGATAAACTTAGAGGTATACGATTCTCAAGCCCAGAAGCGGCAGTGAATGCATTCCAAGAAGCCGTTGAAGAGGTCTCTACCGAAGATTGGACCCACTGCTTCACACAATAGTTCCAACGAATGAAAAAATGTGTAAATAATGAGGGAATATACTTTGAAAAACAATAAATTAATCATAAACATCTTTATCTAGTCTTATTTATCAGAATCCAGAAACTTTCGGTATGACCTAAGTACGTGCTCGGAGCCCGTTTAAATCTTTGTCGGAAGATTTTGCTTAGAGGTATTTTTAGGCGCTGAACAAAAAATTGAGGCAAAGATCTCGCGTCGCAATTTCGTGTTTCTTTCCGGAAAGTATACTTGCATGGGTGATAGTGTTGATGGTAACGTGTCTACAAGTAATACATAAAGTTAAAAAAGCATGAAATATAAATTTAAAATTTAAAATAAAACTTAAAAGTTAATAAATAATATGGCCCTTAAAGCTTAATGTCAGTAGTAATATTTTGATTCACGCGTCGGCAGGTCGGGGAACCGCTAAGTAAATTAAATAAAAACAATACTAGGTATATTAGCGCTGCCTATGTTATCAAGTACGAATAAATAAAACATAAGCTACATTACGATATATTGCTATAATTAAGTAATAAAAATGTATTTCATAAACAAGAAAGTTCGTTAAAGTTTTAATTAATTCCACTGTACTAAAAATGTTCGCATTAAATTTCAGAATTCATATTTTCTGCCCGTCCTGATAGCCGTCGTTGCTTACTTCCAAATGAACCAGGTATCCCAACCGAAGGATATTGAGGACTCCAGCCTGCGGCCCAAGTATGACTTCATTATCATAGGATCTGGTTCTGCCGGTCAGTGACTATACTACCTAGTAAAATTATTCCATTAAAAGTAGGTATAAAAAATATATTATTAATACTTATGTGTGAGTATTCAATATTATACTCCAATTCTGTTTAGATACTTAAGTCGAATTTCACCAGCAACTTAACAGACGATTAGATTGTTAATATCTGTCAAAATGTATGAACTAACAGTCGATTAACATTTAACATCGTTTGGTGAAATTGGTACTTAAAAAGGTAAGCAATCGAAACTAAGTGGCTCTGTTAAACAGCCAATCAAAACTATTTTGTCGTACTTTGACGCATCAGTGTTCTGCTTCTATTGGCTGACGAACTGTATCACGTGGTTCTGTTTGTTTACATTTAGTTGAATTCTAAGAAAATGGTGGTATAGTATAGTACGCGCGCGATCTAAGTGCAGTCAAGGTATGAGGTGGGGCGTGCCCCCGCCGTCGACACACCTCGCCTCGCTCGCCCTGTAGTGTAGGGCTGTGCTGACCTTGATGTCTCTCGCTCGCATTCCTCAGAGCTGCACTCGGATCGCGCGCGTGTAATACGTGGCGTGCATTGCGTGCGCTGCTCTACCCCGCTGCCTCGTCCTCATCTATCACTTCGCAAGAAAATCATTCATGTAGGTACTTGTCGGACTATAGCACCTAAAGTCCATGGAATCATTGTTTGGAGTCCGATCACATAGTGCTCAGTGTCCCAGATATTACCTACATTAAATCGCTCAACATTTGGAAAATGAACATTTGCCATTCTTACGATATTGTGCTTTTCAGGTTCTGTATTGGCCAATCGTCTGACAGAAATTGGCAATTGGAACATTCTTCTCCTTGAAGCGGGCGGACCAGAGACCATCGCATCAGACGTCCCGCTATTGTCTGGATATTTACAGAAAAGCGAGTTAGATTGGGCATACTTAACAGAGCCAAGCGACAGCTTTTGTTTAGGTAAATAATTAAATACGAGTAGTACAGTAAGTAAATAGTAGTACCTTAAATAGTCACTGGAACTACAAATGGATGAAGTTCCAAAAAATTAGCAAGCTAACTCACGCAATGAAACTTTCTATGAAACTTTTCGTCGCACAACATAACTTTATAGCCTTCTTTGTTTTCCATAGGGTAGCCCATAACTCGGACGTCACATTGACACCGGAGGTAGACCAGCCTAAGACGGACCGAACCGATTTTTTTTGACGGGTGGAAATGCGTCACGCATCATCTCCACACTGAATCAGTCTAACATGACCTCAGTAAAAGTCACATGGTTTTCAAGTTATTTCCAGTTTAAATTGGCAAAAAACTTAAACTGGCTTATCTTGAAAACCTTGACTTTTACTGAGGTCACGTCAAGCTGGTTCGGTGCGTGTTAGGCTAGTCTACCTCCAGTTTCACTGTGACGTACGACCTATGAGACACACTGTATGGTTAACTAGGCTTAACTATTTGCCAGTTATGTGCAACTTTTTGAATTCGACCCAAATTCGAAGCTCAAAAGAAAAAAAATCTATATAAAATATGTTACTCTTAACCATTTATACTAAATAGTTAGATACTTTATATGCAAACGACTTGAGTCACGGGAGTTTAACTTATAAGTGTCCCATTGCCGGGCCTTGCCTCTCCCCCTTCATGAGAAAAACCATGTAAAATATAAAGACATAAATTCTACACGTCTTCAGGTGTTCGCTCATTTATTAATGTTTATTTACTGTTTTATTTACAGCAAGGACCAATCGCAGATGTAGCTGGCCCCGCGGCAAAGTCCTGGGAGGATCCTCCGTCCTCAACTCCATGATCTACGTAAGAGGAAACAAGAAAGACTACGACACTTGGGAGTCCTTGGGAAACAAAGGATGGGGCTACAAAGATGTTCTGAATTACTTCAAGAAATCAGAAGACAACTTAAATCCTTACTTGGCACGAACTCCCTATCATAGCACTGGGGGATATTTAACCGTAATCGAGCCCCCATACCAAACGAATTTGACAGCTACTTTCCTTGAAGGAGGGAAAGAACTGGGATACAAAAGCAGAGACATTAACGGCGAGAAGCAAACCGGCTTTATGTTAGCACAGGGCACGATCCGACGAGGCGCAAGATGCTCTACAGCCAAAGCATTTTTACGCCCAGTCATGGATCGCCCAAACCTTCACATCTCTATGAACTCACTAGTTACAAAAGTTTTGATAGACCCTAAAACAAAGGTCGCTTTTGGTGTTGAGTATGTCAAGAACGATAAGGTGTATCGCGTTAGAGCTAAAAAAGAGGTGATACTATCAGCTGGTTCAATAAATTCGCCACAACTTCTTATGTTATCTGGTATAGGACCACGTAAAGAGTTGTCGAAATTTGGAGTGCCAGTAATACAAGACTTAGCAGTGGGTCGAAACCTACAAGATCACGTTGCACTCGGAGGACTCCAATTTGTCATTCGCAAAAACGCATCTGCAATTAATAGCGGGTTAAATAATATGGAAACTGTATTAGAGTACGCATTAAATGGAGAAGGGCAATTGACTGCCTTAGGTCCAAACGAAGGCATAGCGTTTCTTAATACCAAGTATGCGAACGCATCGGACGACTACCCTGATATACAATTTCATATTAGAAGCGCACCAGCCGATGAGGATGGTGGCGTACAGGATTGTAAAACCCTAGGGAATAAGGAAGAGTTTTGTGAATCCGTATTCAAACCAACAGGAAACCCTACCTTTAGCATTTTGCCCTTGCTTTTGCGACCTAGAAGCAGAGGCTACATAACGTTGAGGAGTGCAGACCCGTTTGACCCGCCATGCATTTATCCCAACTACTTTGCAGATGATATGGATATGAAAGTGTTGATTGAGGGAGTGAAGCTCGCCGTTGCCTTGTCAGAAACAGATGCTTTTCAAAAATTCGGGTCAACATTAAACCCGAACGTTTTTCCAGCATGTCGAAACGTACCGCGTTACAGTGATAAGTACTGGGAGTGCATGATTAGACAGTATACTGCAACGGTGTATCATCCATCGGGAACGGCGAAGATGGGTCCCTGCTGGGACTCGGAGGCGGTGGTAGACGATCAGCTCAGGGTGTACGGGGTGAAGGGCTTACGGGTGATCGACGGCAGCATCATTCCGCTGGAAGTGAGCGGTAACACCAACGCGCCCATCATCATGATCGGTGAAAAGGGCAGTGACATGATCAAAGAATACTGGTGTAAACAGCAAAGACCGAATTTCCATAAAAATTAGGTCTGAACGTACAAGTCTCATTTTGTAATTTTGCAAATAACGTAAGAGAGTTGGGACCATTTCGTGACTACATTCTTACTGTGTGTATTTTTTTGTCCTTTGCTGATATTGGTCACGAATAAATGTTTTTCTTTCTTTCTTTCTTTTAAACGCTTTATTGTACATCAAAAATAACCAGAATTAAAATAAAAGCTTGTAAAAGGAAAGTTTTATTTTCATCCTTTAAAAAAATCAGAGCATTAATCTTGATTATTTTAAGAATAACGGATAATAATTAATTTTAATGATTTAATTGTTGTTATTCTAGATGTAGTAATCAAGCTCGCTAAATATTTAGGTCATTTGGGAACAAAGTAATGCATTGTAAACGGAGAAGTGCACACGCATAGCATCCACGCATTTTACATTTATACAATTGATATATTGAGATTCCGCTGAAATAAATTAACCAGGGCTCGGAACGGAAATTGAAGAACTCCGATAAACCTGTATTAACCGGTTAAACTCAGACTACGTCCTTGTTGTCGCCGCTCGCCGCACCGCGCAGCTACCTTTCAATTCAATTTTTTGTTAAAATGGCGTCTGTCCATGAGGACAATTCTGCCAATGTCAAAGTTTTAGGTTACATATGATCGGTTCTTGAAAATGTTATTAAAACATTTAGAGTGTTATATTCTCCGAGATCAGAGGCAAGAGTGTCGGCCGCCGCTCGCGCTGACCACTCCACCGAGCTCTTCAACACCACTGAGGCACCAAAAAACGCGACAAAATAATCGACACGTGCAGCAACCAACACTCTTGTCACAGAACTCCGCAGCTACCTTGCAGCTTGCAATGTCTTTTCCGCGCGTTTTGTTTTGTTTTGATCACCGGCCGGCAGCGTCGACGCAGTCAGTCTAGTCTACTCTACCTACGCTATGCTCGCTGGGACGTGAGATTAGAGTAAATTGTGTTTGAATCGGGTTGTTAGATCATTTTCACAGCAGACATTTTTTTATAGTAGCGAATAATCGTAAATTTTCTCAATTGCTTTTCTTCATGTAGCGATTTTTTATAAAGCGTTATTTAAAAATATCTTCTGTGAAAATTATCTAATAAATCAGCCAGCATCTTGAACTTTTTAGTTTTTCGACAGATTGCTTCCAAAATCGATATCTGGGGATCTGTGTAGTCTCCGACAACGAATCCGTTGACAGAATGAAAAAAAGTAGCCACCATCTTGAACTTTTTAGTTATTCGACCGATTGCTTTCAAAATCAATATCTGGGAATCTGTGTGGTCTCCGACAACGAATCCGTTGACAGAATGAAAAAAAGTAGCCACCATCTTGAACTTTTTAGTTATTCGACCGATTGCTTCCAAAATTGATATCTGGGGATTTGAAAGGTCTCCGACCACGAATCCGTTGACAGAATGAGAAAAAGAATCCGCCATCTTGAACTTTTTAGTTTTTTGCTCGATTGCTTTCAAAATCAATATCTGGGAATCCGTGTAGTCTACGACAACGAATCCGTTGACAGAATGAGAAGTAGCCGCTATCTTGAACTTTTTAGTTTTTCGACCGATTGCTTCCAAAATTGATATCTGGGGATTTAAAAGGTCTCCGACCACGAATCCGTTGACAGAATGAGAAAAAGAATCCGCCATCTTGAACTTTTTAGTTTCTTGCTCGATTGCTTTTAAAATCAATATCAAAATCAATATCTATTTCAAAATCAAAACTAAATTACCCCGATTTTTTCGCATATCGCTAGTAGTGCAACCGGTTGCCTCACTCAGTGTTAACATACTAGATAGGTATACAGACGCTACAGGTGCATATTATTATTGTGAAATCAAACCAGTATGACGTAAATCGAAATATAAAATGTTTGACACGCCATGTTTACCATCCTTCTACGTTCGCTGCTGTAACGGAAGGTTTTTTTTTTGTGGACAAAGGATAGGTGCGAGCCAAGATGGCTGATGTTGTGCTTAGTGCGACGATAGCGGCGGCTATGCAGGTAATGAAGATTTTTTTTACGTGTAGATCAATATACAAATAAAAAATAGAGTCAATTTTAACGCAAATTCACCACCAAAACGCAATAGTAAAATCGTTACCTAATCGAGTTAAATATTGCATTAAGAAAAATGGTTGTCATTTACGAACATCTACTTAATTAAATGATATGAATCATATGAAATACAATGAATTTTATTCATTTTAGATATCATGTCATCACACAATCGATATCAAAATAGAAATAATGTAAGTTTTATTTTTCAATACAACCGGGTTCGAGTCCCGAACTGAGTACAAGTTTTTTTTTAAATCTAAGTATGCACTTTTTGCTGTCACTAAAATCAATGACAACCATGGTTCCTAAGAACAGATCTTTGCATGTCTTATAGTTACAGACTTGCCCATACTGACCGGCTAAATGTGCCACCCTGTATAAGCTCGCTTTTGTACTAAGACTTTCTTGTAAATACTCGTAGGTACCTCGTAGGTATATTTGTGTAATTTCTTGATTTACAATAAAAAGTTTACACACAGTAAACCCGAGTATTAACAGACCTCGGCTGTCTATCGCTGATATCCTTTATTTGACAAAAATAAAAACGTCAGAAATTCAAACCTCTTTAGATTTTAAAACAGCATAAAAAAATTGGTACCTAACAAAAATATAAAAAAAGTGAATGTTATGTTGTTTATTGTGATGAACATTACCAAATAAAGGGTTCTCTCTCTCTGGCATAACAGACATACCGATAGAATCCTGAGCGAAGCGAGTGGTTCAAAAATAGAATCCTGAGCTTAGCGAGTGTTACAACACACGAGACGTAAAATAATTTTGCAGCCGTGTTTAACACAAATATTTTCTTTGGAGATGTAATATCTCCAAAACTGTTTACTGCTGCATTGGAAGACGCTTTCAAGCTTCTGGACTGGGAGGGTTTTGGCACCAGCATAAATGGCGAATACATCACTCACCTTCGATTCGCCGACGATATTGTCGTCATGGCTGAGACCCTGGAGGACCTCGGTACAATGCTCGATGACCTCAGTAGAGTCTCTCAACAAGTGGATCTTAAAATGAACATGGACAAGACGAAAATCATGTCAAATGTCCATGTCGTACCCACTCCTGTCAAAGTTGGAGACTCTACTCTCGAAGTTGTTGACGACGATGTATACCTAGGACAAAGAATCCGGTTAGGCAAGTCCAACTTCAAGAAAGAGGTCAATCGTCGAATCCAACTTAGCTGGGCAGCGTTCGGTAAACTACGCACTATCTTCTCGTCTCAAATACCACAGTGCCTCAAGACAAAAGTCTTTGATCAGTGTGTGTTGCCAGTGATGACATACGGATCTGAGACATGGTCGCTTACAATGGGCCTCATAAGAAGGCTCAAGGTCACTCAAAGGGCGATGGAAAGAGCTATGCTAGGTGTCTCCTTGGGAGATCGAATCAGGAATGAGGAGATCCGCAGGAGAACTAAAGTAACAGATATAGCTCACCGAATAGCAAACCTTAAGTAGCAGTGGGCGGGGCACATTGCTCGTAGAACCGATGGTCGCTGGAGCGGAAAGGTTCTAGAGTGGCAACCGCGAACCGGGAGACGAAGTGTCGGTAGGCCTTCTACAAGGTGGACCGACGATCTGATAAAGATCGCGGGAAACCGCTGGATGACAGCAGCAGAGGACCGATCGTTGTGGAAAACCTTGGGGAAGGCCTTTGTCAAGCAGTGGACGTTTTGCGGCTGATAATGATGAATGATGATGATGAAAGCGAGGCAAATACTACATGAGAAAATCAAGTGAAATATGTAAAATCAGCCTTCATGAGTTTTCATGAGTTTTGAGTTTGCTCTGTTACTTGTGATGCGTTGAGAATTATAATTAAAATGGATGGATCAAAATAAAATTTATTGTTGGATTTTAAGTGTTTTAAGGTAAAATCATGTAATAAAATTGTTTGCACTAACTGAACTGGAAAAACTGGACATTATGTAGTGTCTGTTCACGCGGATAGTATAATTTCAATACTTGTAACGACATCTAGTGGTCCGTTTTAGAATTAACTTCAATTTAAAGTTACTCGCGCACACACCTTATACCTATATCCTATCCTGTCTATCGCATGACTCAGCGTGTGCGTTGGAAGAGTGCGACGAGAGCGTCTTCGCCTTATTAGAATGGTTTTGACCGGAACTAGAGAAAGTAATGCTACTGGACACTGGGAAGTGATTCTTACTTCCGTTTTCGGCGTCGCGCCGATGCGCCCACGCTCCGCTCTTATTCTGATAATATCTTCATAATTTCGTGAAACTGTGGTGAACTTTATTGTTAATTACTTGGAAAGTGATTTAATGTGAACTGTGTACTTGGATACTTACATTTTCGCTGTGATAATCGACAACTCGAGTCTCACCGCCATTTTCCGTGAAGCAAAGGAAGCGCTCCTGTTGTGACCTGTGACCCTGGCCAGGGTACTTCGGAGGAGCTGATCACCGATAAGCGACAAATCCAGTTGAAATGTACCTACGCTTTTGTCATGCGATTCTCTTGTTCCTTAATGGTGTGTGCGTAACGATATCTTGTAATTATTATTATTATTATTCCAACTCTCATTGCAACATTTGCAACCCTCACGCGTAATACCCGCAAGGTCCTTCGGCTCATAAATTAAATAATATTTTTCCGCGAAACGTCTCGACACATTTGAAGAGCGTAACCAGTGTCGCTTGAAAATCAAAGAACAGTCACTGCAGATTGGGTATGTAAACGATTGCTTGCCCAATGTCTTAGAAAAAGTTCGTGAAAAGCGTCTTCGCAGTCATGTCATCCTTCACCACGATAACGCGTCCGTACATTCCGCTAAAAGAACGAATGCGTATTTGAAGGCTTCAAATGTGGAACTAATGGAATTTCCTCGTCGCATGGCACTTGCAGGTAAGAACCCGCGCGTCATCGGTCCCACCTACTACGAGCATCTACCCGCCGATCTCAAACGCGAACCATCAGACGAAACGTTTAGGCGCCGGCTGAGAAATCTTTTGTTGGATAATCCACTTTATTCTGTTAATGAGTATACAGAACTTGACATATAAATGATATTGACATTTAATGTATTTTGTGTTGACTTTCATTGTTGTTATATGTTGTTATTCCTGATTTCTTTACGTATTTATATCATGGTGTTATGACGATCCTTAATGGAGATATACTTATAAGATGACATTAACATGGAGGTTAAATAATTCTAATTTTATATTTTTGTATTTTCATAATTGATGTGTAATTTCTACTTCTGACGATCTCAATATAATAACTTGTAATTTGACATGAAGTGCAATTTATACTGTAATTTATGTTGAGTAATAAAATCTGAATCTGAATCTGAATCTGATGACGCATCCGCCGAACAGTTCGGACCTCGCCCCTTGCGACTTCTTTTTATTCCCAAGAATAAAAGATAAACTTAGAGGTTTACGATTCTCAAGCCCAGAAGCGGCAGTGAATGCATTCCAAGAAGCCGTTGAAGAGGTCTCTACCGAAGATTGGACCCACTGCTTCACACAATACTTAGTTCCAACGAATAAAAAAATGTGTAAATAATGAGGGAATATACTTCGAAAAACAATAAATTAAACATAAACATCTTTATCTAGTCTTATTTATCAGAATCCAGAAACCTTTAAGTATGACCTAAGTACGTGCTCGGAGCGCGTTTAAGTCTTTCTCGGAAGATTTTGCTCAGAGGTATTTTTAGGCGCTGAACAAAAAATTGAGGCAAAGATCTCGTGTCGCAATTTCGTGTTTCTTTCCGGAAATTATACTTGCGTGAATTAGGTGATAGTGTCGATGGTAACATGTCTACTAGTAATACATAAAGTTAAAAAATCATGAAATTAAAAATTAAATTAAAAATTAAAAATAAAACTCTTAAAAGTAAATAAATAATATGGCCTTTAAAGCTTAATGTCAGTAGTAATATTTTGATTCACGCGTCGGCAGGTCGGGGAACCGCTAAGTGAATTAAATAAAAACAATACTAGCTATATTAGCGGTCCCCCGACGTGCCGACATTATTTATTTAATTTTTACCTTGATTTTGACACCGTTTAACCGGAAATCGAACCCGGAACAACTAGCTGGGTCAATTTCAACATTTGTGATTTTCTTCTCATTTCGGTGTAATTTTTAAGTTTTGTATATTTCTGAACGTTTTTCATTTTAAATTACGCATTGTAATATATTCTAGACGTAAAAGGGGCACGCAATATCATGAATAGTTTATGAGATATACGAGATAGAATATTTTATGACACACCGAAATGATAAAATGTACCCACCGAAGTGATACACACCCACTGGAATGATAGAAAATACCCAATGGAATGATAGAAAAGACCCACAGAAATGAGATCTTATCCACCGGAATAAAAAAGTTAATAATCTAAGTGAAGCTACTTTTGTATCATTCCGGTGTTGCTTATCATTCCAGTGGGTTATCCATACAACGGAAACATCGGAATGAGAACATGGGAATGAGAAAAACTTAACAAAAATATTATTTAAAAAAAAACGGAGTCCTCTTTTCTTAAACTAACGTTACTCCAGAAGGAAGAAACATGACGTACGTGTTGTATATTAATCTTAAATAAAACAAATAAAAAACACCAAAAATAAATCGAACGTCGGAATGAGTTTTTTTTTGTCCCCACCCCACCGAAACCAAATACTTACCTTTGTATCTGATCGACATAAATGCGCACAGCACAACTGCTCGTACCAAACTGTTGCGTGTGACTAACTCTAGGAGTGCGCGGGAGATGGGTTGCGTATATATTGAAGCTTAGCAGATATAACGCACAGAATATTTGTCGGTGGTAATGAGAACGTTTCTCCGGACAAACGTATTTACTCGTACCAGACGGTATGTGTAATAGATTTAAAAAAAGTAAGGGCTTCTTTTTGTACATTGACTATATAGTATTTAAACTAAGGTAAACGTTTTTCATAATCATAAATAGTATTCAATTTATTCCATGTTTTGCAATCAAAAAGGGGTTGCGGACAGCCCACGTGATGAGAAATGAGGTCTTAATTAATTTTTTTTAATTATTTTTTATATTGATATTTTAATTCTAATTATTGCCCGAACTAGGCTACTGCGTGAAGTTTTCAGAAAAAAATAGCAGTTTAATATTTAAACTTTGCTCACCCACGTTTTCAGCTCCGCCACCTTAAATTATTGCTTGGGAAATTGACCCAGCTTCGTTGACAGTCACAAGTCACTATCAACTCGGCGACGTCAAACATACTAAAACGGCTGCCTATGTTATCAAGTACGAATAAATAAAACATAAGCTACATTACGATTTATTGCTATACTTAAGTAATAAAAATGTATTTCATAAGCAAGAAAGTTCGTTAAAGTTTTAATTAATTCCACTGTACTAAAAATGTTCGCATTAAATTTCAGAATTCATATTTTCTGCCCGTCCTGATAGCCGTCGTTGCTTACTTCCAAATGAACCAGGTATCCCAACCGAAGGATATTGAGGACTCCAGCCTGCGGCCCGAGTATGACTTCATTATCATAGGAGCTGGTTCTGCCGGTCAGTGAGTATACTACCTAGTAAAATTATTCCATTAAAAGTAGATATTTTTTTTATTTTTATTAATACTTATGTGTGAGTATTCAATATTATACTCCAATTCTGTTTAGATACTAAAGTCGAATTTCACCAGCAACTTAACAGACGATTAGAGTGTTGATATCTGTCAAAAAGTACGTACTAACAATCGATTAACATTTAACATCGTTTGGTGAAATTGGTACTTAAAAAGGTAAACAATCGAAACCAAGTGGCTCTGTTAAACAGCCGATCAAAACTGTTTTGTCGTACTTTGACGCTTCAGTGTTCTGCTTCTATTGGCTGACGAACTGTATCACGTGGTTCTGTTTGTTTAAATTTAGTTGAATTCCTAATAAAATGGTGGTATAGTATAGTACGCGCGCGATCTAAGTGCAGTCAAGGTATGAGGTGGGGCGTGCCCCCGCCGTCGACACACCTCGCCTCGCTCGCCCTGTAGTGTAGGGCTGTGCTGACCTTGATGTCTCTCGCTCGCATTCCTCAGAGCTGCACTCGGATCGCGCGCGTGTAATACGTGGCGTGCATTGCGTGCGCTGCTCTACCCCGCTGCCTCGTCCTCATCTATCACTTCACGAGAAAATCATTCATGTAGGTACTTGTCGGACTATAGCACCTAAAGTCCATGGAATCATTGTTTGGAGCCCGATCACATAGTGCTCAGTATCCCAGATATTACATTAAATCGCTCAACATTTGGAAAATGAACAATTGCCATTCTTACGATATTGTGCTTTTCAGGTTCTGTATTGGCCAATCGTCTGACAGAAATTGGCAATTGGAACATTCTTCTCCTTGAAGCAGGCGGACCAGAGACCATCGTATCAGACGTCCCGCTATTGTCTGGATATTTACAGAAAAGCGAGTTAGATTGGGCATACTTAACAGAGCCAAGCGACAGCTTTTGTTTAGGTAAATAATTAAATACGAGTAGTACAGTAAGTAAATAGTAGTACCTTAAATAGTCACTGGAACTACAAATGGATGAAGTTCCAAAAAATTAGCAAGCTAACTCACGCAATGAAACTTTCTATGAAACTTTTCGTCGCACAACATAACTTTATAGCCTTCTTTGTTTTCCATAGGGTAGCCCATAACTCGGACGTCACATTGACACCGGAGGTAGACCAGCCTAAGACGGACCGAACCGATTTTTTTTGGACGGGTGGAAATGCGTCACGCATCATCTCCACACGGAATCAGTCTAACATGACCTCAGTAAAAGTCACATGGTTTTCAAGTTATTTCCAGTTTAAATTGGCAAAAAACTTAAACTGGCTTATCTTGAAAACCTTGACTTTTACTGAGGTCACGTCAAGCTGGTTCGGTGCGTGTTAGGCTGGTCTACCTCCAGTTTCACTGTGACGTACGACCTATGAGACACACTGTATGGTTAACTAGGCTTAACTATTTGCCAATTATGTGCAACTTTTTGAATTCGACTCAAATACGAAGCTCAAAAGAAAAAAAATCTATATAAAATATGTTACTCTTAACCATTTATACTAAACAGTTAGATACTTTTTATGCAAACGACTTGAGTCACGGGAGTTTAACTTATAAGTGTCCCATTGCCGGGCCTTGCCTCTCCCCCTTCATGAGTCCCTAACTCTAAACCATGTAAAATATAAAGAAATAAATTCTACACCTCTTCAGGTGTTCGCTCATTTATTAATGTTTATTTACTGTTTTATTTACAGCAAGGACCAATCGCAGATGTAGCTGGCCCCGCGGCAAAGTCCTGGGAGGATCCTCCGTCCTCAACACCATGATCTACGTAAGAGGAAACAAGAAAGACTACGACACTTGGGAGTCCTTGGGAAACAAAGGATGGGGCTACAAAGATGTTCTGAATTACTTCAAGAAATCAGAAGACAACTTAAATCCTTACTTGGCACGAACTCCCTATCATAGCACTGGGGGATATTTAACCGTAACCGAGCCCCCATACCAAACGAATTTGACAGCTACTTTCCTTGAAGGAGGGAAAGAACTGGGATACAAAAGCAGAGACATTAACGGCGAGAAGCAAACGGGCTTTATGTTAGCACAGGGCACGATCCGACGAGGCGCAAGATGCTCTACAGCCAAAGCATTTTTACGCCCAGTCATGGATCGCCCAAACCTTCACATCTCTATGAACTCACTAGTTACAAAAGTTTTGATAGACCCTAAAACAAAGGTCGCTTTTGGTGTTGAGTATGTCAAGAACGATAAGGTGTATCGCGTTAGAGCTAAAAAAGAGGTGATACTATCAGCTGGTTCAATAAATTCGCCACAACTTCTCATGTTATCTGGTATAGGACCACGTAAAGAGTTGTCGAAATTTGGAGTGCCAGTAATACAAGACTTAGCAGTGGGTCGAAACCTACAAGATCACGTTGCACTCGGAGGACTCCTATTTGTCATTCGCAAAAACGCATCTGCAATTAGTAGTGGGTTAAATAATATGGAAACTGTATTAGAGTACGCATTAAATGGAGAAGGGCAATTGACTGCCTTAGGTCCAAACGAAGGCGTAGCATTTCTTAATACCAAGTATGCGAACGCATCGGACGACTACCCTGATATACAATTTCATTTTAGAAGCGCACCAGCCGATGAGGATGGTGGCGTACAGGATTGTAAAACCCAAGGGAATAAGGAAGAGTTTTGTGAATCCGTATTCAAACCAACAGGAAACCCTACCTTTAGCATTTTGCCCTTGCTTTTGCGACCTAGAAGCAGAGGCTACGTAACGTTGAGGAGTGCAGACCCGTTTGACCCGCCATGCATTTATCCCAACTACTTTGCAGATGATATGGATATGAAAGTGTTGATTGAGGGAGTAAAGCTCGCCGTTGCCTTGTCAGAAACAGAGGCTTTTCAAAAATTCGGGTCAACATTAAACCCGAACGTTTTTCCAGCATGTCGAAACGTACCGCGTTACAGTGATGAGTACTGGGAGTGCATGATTAGACAGTATACTGCAACGGTGTATCATCCAGTGGGAACGGCGAAGATGGGTCCCTGCTGGGACTCGGAGGCGGTGGTAGACGATCAGCTCAGGGTGTACGGGGTGAAGGGCTTACGGGTGATCGACGGCAGCATCATTCCGCTGCAAGTGAGCGGCAACACCAACGCGCCCATCATCATGGTCGGTGAGAAGGGCAGTGACATGATCAAAGAATACTGGTGTAAACAGCAAAGACCGAATTTCCATAAATATTAGGTCTGAACGTACAAGTCTCATTTAACCTTAATAAAATAAAAGCTTGTAAAAGGAAAGTACTAATTCTTTTCATAATTAAAAAAAATCAGAGCATTAATCTTGATTAATTTAAGAATAACGGATAATAATTAATTTAAATGATTTAATTGTTGTTATTTTAGTTGTACCTAGTAATTAAGCTCGCTAAACATTTAGGTCATTTGGGAACAAAGTAATGCATTGTAAACGGAGAAGTGCACAGCGCTGACGCGTGCAAGATGCAAGTTGCACAGAGTAGGGTAATGAAGAGGTACCGTAAATAACATTTCTCATTCTGTTAAGCCAATTTACATCGTTAATGTTATATGTAGTTATAAATAGGTTAGCAAAAGAGAAATTAATAATAAATAAATAAAATAAAATACCCTTTAATTACTAGCATCCACGCATTTTACATTAATACAATTGATACAATGAGATTCCGCTGAAATAAATTAACACTTTCAAAATATATATTCCAAACAATATTATGCGATGTAAGTGTGGACATCTAAGTTTTTTCCCATTAAAAATAATTCCCACATGTTCCCACTGGCCACAAAGGTGTGTAGACAGGAAGGTATAGCCCGATAACAGTAAAACATTTCATTCGGTGTAAGTAATGACTACTTACAGATATATGCCCGGTTCCTATATCCAAACCGCGGATAGATAAGGACACCTCGAGTTAAAATTTGACATTTTCCACGTACAACATGTGTCAAATTTGAATCTGAAGTAACCTTATCAATGCGCGGTTTGAATATAGGAACCAGGCAATAGTGAATAATATGTTTCCATCGGTAAAACTCGGATCTCAATCGGAAGACGACGGGACCCGATGTGTCAATTAATTATTGTATTAAATGAGTGACATGTTTATATTAGTGTGATATTTCCGACACAATTTTGATTACATTGAAATTTTCATTTCATTCATTTACATTGAATTTCGATGAATACCGTTCTTCAGATTCCTCTTACGTAAAACCACTTTTTGATTCTGTTATACTATATTTATGATAATAAAATAAAATATAATTTTTCTTTCAAATTGTTTTATTGGAAAATATATTTAATTATACGTCACTATACACATCGAAAGTTACCACATTAATATTTAAAATAAATCATAAGTATTGCCATGCAAAGGTATCAGAGAATATTAAATAAAATTATTATTCATAAAAACAAACATATATTATTATTTATTGGGAATCGCCCTGACGACAGGTGATGCATTATTAATATTATTGAGTAGATTTACTAAGTAATCTCTATGGACTATAGTCGGTTTAAATTATTTTGCGCTGTATAATTATTGCTAAAACACCACACAAACAGCGAACACACAGCCCTTAGCCAAGATGCCCATCGCTAATTAGCGTTTCTATTCGTTTCGTTTTTAAACCTATCGCATCACTGGTAGATCACGTGACTCTCCGTATGACGTGATCTACCAATTGACGCGATTGGTTTAAAAACTAAACTGTTGATATAATTGTACTCATACCATCTATTGTAAATGTCTTTGGTACAAGCTAAATCCGATTTAGCTACAAACGTAGTAGAACATTAAAAAAGAATTAAATTATCAAAGAATAATTTATTTATTTATATGTATGACACTGCACTATATTTTAGCGCCAAATACTAAAGTATTATTTGTAATTCCGAACCCCCATTTTGGTTTGAAATATTTAGATTAGATTTAACATATTGTATTTTTTGTGGCACATGTGAAGACGAAAGCAAATGGAAAAGGTAAAACTTTGGCTTTGGTACGATCCCTCTATTATCTATTTTTTCCCAATAAACGATGCAGAGAAGCGTAGGTACCTCAACCAGCTTCTATATTCGACGTTATCTAAACAATAATTTTCTTTGATCCTTTCCTACATCGTCATGTTTTGTGCTCATTCTTCCTTTTGCTGGCCAAAGTAGGATGAAACATTGTTATTTAGAAAACTTAGATGGCCAGTCATTTTGACTAGCGATGTCGAATAAGTGTGGGCCGTTGAGGAATATTTTTTTAAATTCACATATTCAGATGTCATTTAGGGCCGTATGAATAAACTAAGGCTAAGACGCCCTTCTATGGATTGACATATTCTTTGACGTATCTTAAGACGGGGATCACAGTTGAGATGAGGTTATTAATACGGCCCTTAGTCTTTCATTATCTCATGCTTGTTTCTACAAGCTTCTTTAATTTCGATCTGGCTTTACAATATACTGGTTATTCTTTAACAATCAAACTAATATCGATCGGATGCTAGGACTCTCAATATTTTTTCCACATTAATCAATGCATAATTTTGCGTATCAATGGTTTCAGGTGTTGAAACGTCTGCACCCTGCATCCGGACTCGCTCCTGGTAAGTCCTGCGTTAAACAAGAATCGTAATAGAGCCCGTTGTATGAACTGTCAAAGCCATCCTAATTCCATGCAGTGAAACGGATATATAGCCCTGTCGCTTACCTGAAACTTCAGAGGCTTTTGACACTTCATTATATGGCCTTAAGGTGCATCCAAAAGTAAGTAAGTTTTTAGCTACGATTGATTGTGTACGAATCGCTTACACCTCAATCGGTTGCTCAACTCTGTTGACCAAAGTCGTGTCGTAGCGTGGTCGAGATAAAACAATTGTCACATGCTGTCATTGACTGTCAATGCACGGCGTGTCATTTACCGTCATGGAAATGAAGTTAAATGTCATTCGCTCTCAATAGCGTAGTAACTTATATTGACAATCGCATCAATTGCTTATGGTAAACGTTCATTTTTCGCGTCAATGATTGCACTCAACTTGAACTTTGACAATCGTGAATGAGCATTTTGGGGACCCTTAATCCGCCAAGGAGTCATATAACACCGTATCTCAACAGAGATTTGTCTTTAAATATTTCTCCTCGAAGACATTTACATCTTGCATGTCTCTTATTTGATTTAGTAAATTTTAATAAGCCAGAATATCTCTTTGATAAGTTGAAGGTCTCTTCCTTCCATCAAAGGTATGGAACCAGATCCTCTCGTTGTCCTTTGGAGAGTCAGCGCCACAGGACTGTGGCAGGCAGTTTCCGTTACCTAGCTACCAAATGCTGGAACAATGTTCCTCCAATAGGCCTTTTGACATCAAAGTACTCTTTTAAAAAACATTATAGGGACTTATTACTACAAAAACAAACAATTGGTATTCCTCACGGTTACTTGGTATCGGATTTTGCTGTCTAATGCTCTTAGCGCACTGTCACATTCGCCAGATACAATGTTTTAACTCGCGCAGTTTTTGTTTTTTGCAAACTAACACACAAGCATGCGTACATACACATTTTAATTACACCTTTGCATGGCAATATCTGTGATTTATTTTTAATATTAATGTGGTAACTTTCGATGTGTATAGTGACGTACAATTAAATAGTTTTTCCAATAAAACAATTTGAAAGAAAAATCATATTTTATTTTATTATAATAAATATAGTATAACAGAATCAAAAAGTAGTTTTACGTAAGAGGAATCTGAAGAACGCTATTCATCGATATGTAATCAAAATTGTGTTGGAAATATCACACTAATTTAATTAATTTAATACAATAATTAATTGATACTTCGGATCCCGTCGTCTTCCGATTGAGATCCGAGTTTTACCGATGGAAACATACTATTCATTATATCTGTAGTCATTACTTACACCGAATGAAATGTTTTACTGTTATCGGGCTATACCTTCCTGTCTACACACCTTTGTGGCCAGTGGGAACATGTGGGAATTATTTTTAATGGGAAAAAACTTAGATGTCCACACTTACATCGCGTAATATTGCTTGGAATTTACATTTTGGAAGTGTTAATTTATTTCAGCGGAATCTCATTTTAACAATAAAATTGTATTAATGTAAACTGCGTGGATGCTAGTAACGTGGATGGTAGTGTACTTGACATACATATGTAATGCAATTACTTGAATAAATAAATAATTAAATGCCATTTTATTTTATTTTATTAATTTATTTATTATTTATTTCTCTTTTGCTATTCTATTTATAATTACATATAACATTAACGATGTCAATTGGCTTATCAACATGAGAAATGTTATTTACGATACCTCTTCATTACCCTACTCTGTGCAACTTGCATCTTACACGCGTCAGCGCTGTGCACTTCTCCGTTTACAATGCATTACTTTGTTCCCAAATGACCTAAATATTTAGCGAGCTTGATTACTACATCTAATAAAATAACAAAAATTTATAAGTATCCGTTATTCTTAAAATAATCACGATTAATGCTCTGATTTTTTTTAATGATGAAAGGAATACTTTCCTTTTACAAGCTTTTATTTAATTCAGGTTATGTTTGATGTACAATAAAGCGTTTACGTTATTTGCAAAATTACAAAATGAGACTTGTACGTTCAGACCCGATATTTACGGAAATTAGGTCTTTGCTGTTTACACCAGTATTCTTTGATCATGTCACTGCCCTTCTCACCGACCATGATGATGGGTGCGTTGGTGTTGCCGCTCACTTGCAGCGGAATGATGCTGCCGTCGATCACCCGTAAGCCCTTCACCCCGTACACCCTGAGCTGATCGTCTACCACCGCCTCCGAGTCCCAGCAGGGACCCATCTTCGCCGTTCCCACTAGATGATACACCGTTGCAGTATACTGTCTAATCATGCACTCCCAGTACTCATCACTGTAACGCGGTACGTTTCGACATGCTGGAAAAACGTTCGGGTTTAATGATGACCCGAATTTTTGAAAAGCCGCTGTTTCTGACAAGGCAACGGCGAGCTTCACTCCCTCAATCAACACTTTCATATCCATATCATCTGCAAAGTAGTTGGGATAAATGCATGGCGGGTCAAACGGGTCTGCACTCCTCAACGTTACGTAGCCTCTGCTTCTAGGTCGCAAAAGATAGGGCAAAATGGTAAAGGTAGGTTTTCCTTTTTGTTTGAATACGGATTCACAAAACTCTTCGTTAATTCCTTGGGTTTTACAATTCTGTACGCCACCATCCTCAGAAGCTGGTACGCTTTTGAAATGAAATTCTATATCAGGGTAGTCGTCCGATGCGTTCGCATACTTGGTATTAAGAAATGCTACGCCTTCATTTCCACCCAAGCCAGTCAATTGCCCTTCTCCATTTGATGCGTACTCTAATACAGTTTCTATATTATTTAACCCACTATTAATTGCAGATGGGTTTTTGCGAATGACAAATTGCAGTCCTCCGAGTGCAACGTGATCTTGTAGGTTTCGACCCACTGCTAAGTCTTGTATTACTGGCACTCCAAATTTCGATAACTCTTTACGTGGTCCTATACCAGATAACATAAGAAGTTGTGGCGTATTTATTGATCCAGCTGATAGTATCACCTCTTTTTTAGCTTTTACGCGATACACCTTATCGTTCTTGACATACTCAACACCAAAAGCGACCTTTGTTTTAGGGTCTATCAAAACTTTTGTAACTAGTGAGTTCATAGAGATGTGAAGGTTTGGGCGATCCATGACTGGGCGTAAAAATGCTTTGGCTGTAGAGCATCTTGCGCCTCGTCGGATCGTGCCCTGTGCTAACATAAAGCCCGTTTGCTTCTCGCCGTTAATGTCTCTGCTTTTGTATCCCAGTTCTTTCCCTCCTTCAAGGAAAGTAGCTGTCAAATTCGTATGGTAGGGCGCCTCGGTTACGGTTAAATATCCCCCAGTGCTATGATAGGGAGTTCGTGCCAAATAAGGATTTAAGTTGTCTTCTGATTTCTTGAAGTAATGTAGAACATCTTTGTAGCCCCATCCCTTGTTTCCCAAGGACTCCCAAGTGTCGTAGTCTTTCTTGTTTCCTCTTACGTATAGCATAAAGTTGAGGACGGAGGATCCTCCCAGGACTTTGCCGCGGGGCCAGCTACATCTGCGGTTAGTGCTTGCTGTAAATAAAAAAAGTAAATAAACATTTGTAAATGAGTGAAGAACTGAAGAGCTGTAGAATTTCTGTCTTTATATTTTACGTTACATGGTTTAGAGTTAAGGACTCATGGAGTGGGAGAGGCTTTTGCCCGGCAGTGGGACACTTATAAGTTAAACTCCCGTGACTTAAGTCGTTTGCATAAAAAGTACGTAACTAGTATAAGTGGTTAAGAGTATCTAACATATTTTATATAGACATTTTTTCTTTTGAGCTTCGAATTTGGCAAATATTTAAGCGTAGTTAAGTAAAATTGGAAATATGTATCTTGAAAACCATGTGACTTTAACTGAGGTCATGTTAGACTGATTCGGTGTGGAGATGATGCGTAACGCATTTCCACCCGTCCGTCTGGTGTACCTCTGGTGTCAATGTGACGTACGACTTAAGGGCCATCCTATAGAAACAAAGAAGGCGATAAAGTTCTGTTGTGCGACGAAAAGTATCCTTACAATTGGGTAGGTAAAGTTTTTGGAAGAGGTGTAAATTATATTATTTTTCGGTAGTCGTCATCCTAAAGATCAAGGAACTGCGGCTCTTTTATTTTTATTTCCTCTAATATTCTAGAAATATTTTTTTTAGTTAGCAAGTTGACATTTGCACACTTTAATGACCGACCAGCTTGTTGCCTTCGTACTTAATGAGAAAGAAAAAAAAAACTGTCACTTCTATAACGGTCATTGTCAATCAAAGTAAACAAACGATTCAATTCAACGACTCTTTTCTGTTTGCTTGCGTTTCATGTGATCAGTGTTTTTAGAAATATTTTAACGACCTCAGAACGAATTCCGGACTTTCGATTTTGCCGCTTTGCTCCTGCTTTGCTCGCTTTGACCTTTACACAATATTTGGACTACGATTTATTTCCGACCCCTTTGGCACTGCTTCTTGGACACCGATTTCTTTCTTTCACGACGACTCTTGCCCTGCTTTTCGATAGCCACGAGAGCACGTTTGAATCGTATACACGCAATGAATTCAAGCAATCCCACACAGACTTTGGAAATGGATGGACAAAGCTTTACTTAGATGCTTGAAAGAATTCAATTCAATTCAATTTTTTTGTAAAATGGCTTCTGTCCATGAGGACAATTCTGCCAATGTCAAAGTTTGGCGTTACATGTGATCGGTTTTTTAAATGTTATTCAAACATTTAGAGTGTTATATTCTCCGAGATCAGAGGCAAGAGTGTCGGCCACCACACGCGCCGACCACTCCACCGAGCTCTTCAACACCACTCAGCACAGACGACTAAGAGGTACTACGTACAGACGAACAACTGCCATACATCCAATACTAGCCTCTTTAGATGCGGATCCGCTCTGAACGTTTAATATGTGTTTTGACAGCTTTTTTTTTTTTAATTTAATTCCTTTGAAGGCCAAGGTAATCAAAGAGTATAGTGTAATACCAAACGGAAAAAAGTGGTAATGACGAGTCGATATGGTCGTTGACCTAAGCCTGTCCAAATGGACAAAATGGGAGAAAAAAAAAAGGAAAAGAGTGGCTTCTCTGTGGTTAAACATGCACCTAAGAACGTAGCACCATCTATAGTTCGTAAGGTGAAACTTCACACGCGTGGTACACACACACACACACACACACACATAGATTTATGTATTGCTAGTTAGGCAACGAACGCCAGTGTCAAATACAGCGGCGCCCGAAGGATCCTCTTGTTTACTTAGATAATTTTAATCTCATGAATTAAAAATTATCTAGGTAAGCGAGAGAATCATTCTGACTTCTTGAGCTCGGCGCCGCTGTTCTTGACGCTGGCAGTGCTGGAATGGAGAAATGTCAAATGATTATTAAGTACAAAAAATAACACATTTCTTGATTATATTATTTATTTGTATGTAAGCGCATTTTAACATAATTTAAACTAAACATCTACAAAGGTTTAATACTTACAAATGTATAGGTGTAACCAGGGTTTGTTTTAACTTAGTATGGAAAAAGCAACTTTATGTGATTACTAAGCTTATTTGATAAAAAAAAACGGGCAAATGAGTTTAAAACCTTCGCTGATTCCTAATGAATCAAATAATGCAAGACACCACTGAAAAACTTGTGAAGTAAAACATGAAATTAAGGATTTTTCGTGACATGGACATTCGGGAAAATTGCAAAAATTCAGATTAAAATGATCAATACGAGTATTTCCGAAACTAGTAAAACTCGCTGAACGTACATAAAGGTTAAATCGATAGCTTTTTAGCTGCTCTATCTGCCCTTAATGGCTTGAAGTTGGTTGGTTGGTGGTGGAAGGGACATCCTATATATAAAACAAACTTATAAAATAAAAACTAAACCCGTAAATTTATAACTCAGGAACGGCTCAACCGATTTTTGAAATGAAATGAAATGAAATTTATTGCATATGGAATTTGGGTTAAAAATCATGCAGATAAATTTGCCAGTTACATAGTCTCACCAAACCCTACCTTTACAAGCGTATACGCATTTTACAATGGCAAATTATTCATAATTATTAACACATTTAATAATATAGTATAAATAGGTAGGTACTATAACATATCATAATAAAACTAAAAATGTCAAGTATTAATAAAACAGTAAAAAAAAATCAAAACGTCCCATAATATAAAATAAAAATATTATATAATTTTGACATGTCCAAAGAATATTAATTTTCAAAATACTCCTTAATACTATAATAACATTTTTGTGCAAGCAATGACTTCAAGCTATTTTTAAACTTTGTGATCTTGCAGTCTTTGTTTTTGACGACAATGCTAATTTAGCCAGAGGATGGTGTAATTTATGTGTGTAATGTTGTCTAACCATTCTCGAGCGCGTAGACTGAATATTTTGGAACAGATAATTATATTTATGCACGAATGTACAAATATAAAAAGATAGGGTACAGTCAAAATGCAATATTCTCTAAAGTATGGAAGGCACGAGTCTAATCTATGGATATCAAATATTGCTCTTATGCAACGCTTTTGAATTAAAAGTGCCTTGTCTTTCGCTGTGGAATTTCCCCAGATAACAATTCCATAGCGTAATGTCGAGTCTACATAACCATTATAGGAAGACACTGCAGCTTCAACCGACACTGTCTGACGAACTCTTCTTAAGGCAAACACAAACCTATTTAACCTAGAACACAGGTTGTCGACATGTTCTATCCAATTACAGTGACAATCAATATCTAATCTATCCTTGAAATTTTATATGCTCAACTTCTTCGACGGCATCGCCTTGAAAAGCAACATTCAGTTTTTGTGCCTTACCTCGTGACGAGCGAAACTGAATATATTTAGTTTTAACTATATATGCCCTTTAGTTATTTCGTGTTAACCAATTTACAGTAGCTTCTAAAGTTTTATTCATTTCAATATTATATGTCAACAGGTCTTTTCCCTCTATAATTATTGTTGTGTCATCGGCAAATTTTAGGAACAACAACCCAAATTGCCACTGTTTTAAAAGTACTTTTAGATCACTGTTGATCACAAGATTCATACAGTTTCATTCTACGAGCTACAATTGTGAAGAGGATTCGGGTGAGCAGTTATTAAAAAAACTAAAAGGATTATTTGAATCATTCAATGAAAATGAAAGTGATGAAAATGTTAGCCCATATGAATCCTCTGATTTGAACCCTGCTGCCGGACAAAGCATTCCCACAACCGCAAGCCACGAACGCCTAAACATACACTCACGCGCTTACTGTACGGGGTGGGTCATAAGCATAAGAAAAATTTCGAGCCATATTAAATGCATGAACTGTGAAGGAAATTTAACCTCCAATGATGATAACGCGGAGATAAATAATTGGATAAGATTAAGTAAGTAAGTAAGTTTACTGTCACTGCGTGTCGCAGTGCTTTGCCTTTATTTTTCTTTAGCGAAAGACTCGATCCATTTACAGAGTCAAATAAATCGACAAAAAATTTAACTATTTCCAAGGGTATTCTTTTTTGGTATTTCAATTGTTTTTTGGACTTAACATATTCTTCATACAGTTCAGCACAGCACGGTAACAATTTCTTCTTCTTTGAAATTACTTGTTTCCTTTTGATGACTAATTTCGGAGTATCAGCACGTTCATCTTCTGTAACGTTAAAAAAATTGGATAGGGCTAGCTAGTTATAGCAGACCTCTTGGTCACTGAAAATTTACGCTTCTAGCTTTATCGATATTTAGCATCTTGGGCTCTCCTACAAATAAAGACAAAATTGCTATAAGGACATTTCTTAGTAGGCCAATGCATTCAACAAACAAGCGACCCGCCCCGGCATCGCACGGGTAGCAGAGCATAATACGCACCTAAACCTTAATGAATTATACACTCAAACCTTCCTCGTAAATCACTGCGTCCATTGGTATGAAAATCCGTTCAGTAGTTTTTGAGTTTATCGCGAACAGACAGACAGACGCGACGGGGGGTTTGTTTTATAATATGTATGTAGTGATTACCTGACGTAGATTTAGTTACCCTTTTCAGCACTTAAAAATGACTTGAAAAAGTCGGTGATGTTCGAAAGCGTACTATCGTCGAGGACTATCTAACAGATAAATAAGTTTCAGTCAAAAACTTAATTTTTGGGACAATCTCTCAATATCTTTTCTTGCCGACTGTACTTTTTTTTGCACAGTCATCATCTGCTAATCAAGACAAATCCATCATCAGACCAGAACAGATGGCCGTTGGGGCCGAAGAGTTCTCGAGTGGCGTGGGCAGACCTCCAACAAGGTGGACCGTTGACGTGGTTAAGATTGCGGGAAGCCGATGGATGCAAGCGGCGCAGGACCGGTCCTTGGAGAGGCCTATGTCCAGCAGTGGACGTCTTTCGGCTATGATGATGATGATGAAGCTAGCGGTCCTGGGTTCGAATCCCGGTATGGTTAAATATTTGTGTGATGAGCGCGAGTATTTGTTCCCGAGTCATGGATGGTTTCTATGCATAAGTATGTATTTCTCTATATAAGTATGTTTATCGTAGTCTGTACCCATAGTACAAGCTTAGAGCTTAGTTTGAGACTAGGTTAATTTGTGTGAGATTGTCCTCTGATATTTATTTATTTATTTTATTTTATTTATTTAATGCTAGAAGTAATATTATTGACATAAATAATGTCTAACTGTTGAGTTTCTTGCGGCGCTTCTTCTCAGTCGTGGTCTCCTCTTGGGAAGCGCTGGTTGATTTTGACACGTAAAAGTGCCCGTACGGCCTACTTACTGAATACGAGTAAATATATTTTTATCTTTTTTTTTATGCCAATTGGTATTTGTACACTTCCTGGTTATTTTAGGGCAGCATTCAAACATGTTGCACACAGTTACTTTATTTAAATAGCTTATTTATTACCTCTAGCAACGGGTGTTTCCATAGGTTTATTCATTGAATCAGATGCCAACGGCAACGGTATATTGTATGCCACTAAGTTTCCTTCATCATGCTGAGGTTGACTAGAGGAAGCTGGCATAGCCCCGTGTTCTGAAAATTAAGAATTAAACTAATTAACACGGTCGTTATACGAATAAATAAAAATAAAATGGTTTATTTCTGATAACATAGATCCATTGATGTTAGTGGGTTAGTTACAAAGTTCCTTAATAATTATGTCATCTTACAACTATGTTAGTATATACGTTATTTTGTGTTAGTCCAGGTAATAAACTATCAATTGGTGTGCCAAATTTCATTCAAATCCGTTCAGCGGTTTAGGAGTGATTGAGTAACAAACATTCAAACATCCAAACATAAAAACTTTTTCATGTATAATATTTGTAGGATAAGCGTGTAGAGACACCATCTTGGCATACTTATGTTATGTACATAACTACATACTTGAATTTTTTTGTCAAGATTGCAAAAAATATTCTTAATAGGTTTTGCCTGCGACTGCGTCCAAGTAGAAGTCTTTTGTCGCTGCTCCCTCGGGAACTCAAACCAAATTTCAACGAAATCGGTTCAGCTGTCTAGCGATGAAAGCGACAAACAAACAAACTCACTTTATTATAATTATATTATGTACTAGGATGGCGGCCGCCCGCGACTTCGTCCGTTAACTTCGTTCCTGTGGGAATCAGATATATCCGTAAAAAGTAACCTATTGACGCTTCCGGTTATTTCCTATAACCGTGTACCAAATTTCAGCCAAATCGCTTCAGTGGTTTCAGCGTGGTTTCAAACAAACATCCAAACTTTCGCATTTATAATATTATGTATAGTATGAAGTAAGATAAAAAGATAAACATTTATGTAGCAGCCGCCCGCAACTTCGTCCGCGTAGAAGTCGTTTATCGCTACTTCCTCGGGAACCATCCATTTTTTTCGGGATAAAAGGTAGCCTATGTGCTATTCCAGACTATACCTAATCTATCTCTGTGCCGAATTTGCCCGCGATTCCGTCCACGTAGAAGCCGTTTCGCTGCTCCCCAATAACAGCTAGTACTTAGATCCACACCTGCAACTTTTAGTGCCTGGCCCTGGGCTTTATTAATTTTCATTGTGTAACATAAGCTAACTGGAAACTGGACTATAACACTATCACCTGCTCCACACCCTGTTAAAATTTCTGCTCTCTCTCTCTGCTTTTATAACGTTTCCTTGTAAATTAGTCACACATTCCACTTAAACTTAACCATTGGTTAAAAAAATCACTAACATTACTTTGGTTAACTATGTATCAAAAACTCCACTCTTATTTGATTAGAAACTTACCAGTATCCATCCTTTAGTTGCCATTTGCAATATGCATGATCTTCATGCTTCCTCTTTTTTGCATTATTGTGGTCTTTATTTATACCATTTTCTGAAATTAAAAAATGCATGCACTAATAGTAATTTTATCTATATTCATTATGTTACTTCTGTCTGTTCACTATTTGTTAATAGGATTAAGAAGCGCTTCAATTCAACAGTGTATGGATAAACTTGTACCATTAGTTTTTGTATACTGTTTTTGTAAGATATTTATTATAAATTGTTAACAAATAAATTATTTCAATTTCAATTTCAATAAAACCTAAGGAACTAAGAAACTAAGGTTTACTTAATTATGGACTTACCGCGATTTTCGTTTTCGTGTGTTATGCTCGGTAGGCCACATCGAATTTCTTCCTCCGTATCCGAGATTTCTCAGTTTTGAACCTACGTTCAAAGTGTTTGTGGCACACAAACATTTTTCGTAGATCTTGAATTGTTAAAATACGCAGCCGTTCACTATTTATGTACTGCAACCATTTGTGGAGTTCTGTATCCGATGCGGGAAATTGGTGCAATTGAACGTCCTGTCGTTTACTTGCACAGTTATCAACACAACACTGGTTATACATTTTAGTTGCAAAAAATAACTATAGTATTGTATTACTATTTTAATCTGAGAGGATAAGCACGGATAGAAATCAATGACACTTCTCTCGATCAGGATTTAAAACATGGCGGGTGCAAAATTGCAAACTGTCAAAGTAGAAGCAACATGGCGGCGGTCAACTGACAGTTAGTTACCTTACCTGTCAGCTGTCAGCTTCGATTCCCTAGCGAGTCTTCTAAGGACGATTTTACTTTGTATGAAGTTTATAGGCCGTGCCACTCAGGCACTAAAAAACGCGACAAAACAATCGACACGTGCAGCAACCAACACTCTTGTCACAGAACTCCTTGAAAGAATTGAATCGTTTGTTTACTTTGATTGACAATGACAGTTATAGAAGTGACAGTTTTTTTTTTTCGTTTTCATTAAGTACGAAGGCAACAAGCTTGTCGGTCATTAAAGTGTACAAATGTCAACTTAATAACTAAAAAAAATATTTCTAAAATATTAGAGGAAATAAAAGAGCCGCAGTTCCTTGATCTTTAGGATGACGACTATCGAAAAAAAATATAATTTACACCTCTTCCAAAAACTTTACCTACCCAATTGTGTGTCGCACAACGGAAAGTTTCATAGAAAGTTTCATTGCGCAAGTTAAATAAATAATATAAATAAAATAAAATAAAGTTTATTTGCCATTAAGATTGCACAAAATTGTAGGGTACATTATCTACATTATATTATCTGTGACCTCCACACTAGGCTAGGCCTGTCTCGCGGGGCCGTTTACATACATTTACAAAAACGTTACCCATTTCGCGCTTTACCTCCTTGTAATACTGATCTTTACAGTGTTGGTATGCTACATGAAATTCTAAGTTCTAAGATACTTGAAAGGTTCTAATACTTACGATATTTTTATATAATTTAATTTAGTTAGCTTGACAATTTTTTTAAACTCCATCCATTTGTAGTTCCAGTGACTATTTAAGTTACCACTATTTACTGTACTACTCGTATTTAATTATTTACCTAAACAAAAGCTGTCACTTGGCTCTGTTAAATATGCCCAATCTAACTCGCTTTTCTGTAAATATCCAGCGAATAGCGGGACATCTGATACGATGGTCTCTGGTCCGCCTGCTTCAAGGAGAAGAATGTTCCAATTGCCAATTTCTGTCAGACGATTGGCCAGTACAGAACCTGAAAAGCACAATATCGTAAGAATGGCAACTGTTTATTTTCCAAATGTTGAGCGATTTAATGTAATATCTGGGACACTGATCACTATGCCCAAGTACCACGCAAGCTGTATAAGAGCTTATACAGCCGTTATAACTCTAGTTTTAGCTGCATAAGGGCTGTATAAGCTCTTATACAGCTTGCGTGCTGCTTGGGTGTAATCGGGCTCCATTGTAAACCATTGTAAACAATGATTCCATGGACTTTAGGTGCTATATCGCTGCCCCAATATTACAAGATTCTATGTTAAATTTTTTCCGCAATATGAGTGTCTTTAGGTGTATTTTGCTGAAACCAGGCTCTTAATATCATCAACTAATAGTCCAATAATCCCGATATTACATGGTTCTATTTTGTGGTTATAAAACTAACACGGGTAACAAGGTCCTATGTTTGTTTGATTGTGATTATTATTATTATTGTTATTATTGTTTACTGTGCTATTTGGACTGAAGCTACTGCTGGCAGAAGTGGTAATGATGCAAGTGCTATGTTTGCAATTTTAAAGCAGGTTTTAAATGAAAATCCCCAATTTAGTTCAATTATACTGTGAAGTGATAGCTGCGTGCCACAGAATCGCAACAGCTTCATGAGCTTTGCGATGAGATGTATTTCAGGCAATTATCCAAATTTGAGAGAAATCGTCATGAAATTCACGATTCCCGGACATTCCTGTATACAAGAAATTGATAAAGTGCACAGTTGTATTGATAGACTCATGACAAAGTCTGAATATTACTCACCATTAAATGTCATTAGACTCATACAACAGGTGAATTTAGTGAAACCCTACTGCATCATACAAATGAGTAAAAATGACTTCCTAGATGTGGAGTACTATGAAACTGTTTTCAACGAATGAGTCTAATACCAAGTGTTTGCGCTCGCAACACTGAAGTGCCCTGTGCCAACCACAGGGACACTCGACGACCAATGAGGGCTCGCGACGCCAGCGCCGAAGTTTCACGCATACACCACGTCGCCCAGGAAGCGCCGGGCGCTCGCTCTCTTGACTCTAATCCGCCAACGAAACCGCGCGTGTCCGAGACTACATATATATATTTGTACTTGCATATTTAAGTAAAGAATGGTAAATGTTTGAATTATAGTTTTTATTCTAACAAACATCCCAAACACCAAGTTAATTTTTAGTGTTCCGAAGCCAAAATGGCAAAAACGGAACTCATTAAATATAAAGCTATATTGATAAGATCAAAATGAGCCACCGTGTATACCGCTCGCCTGTGGCGCGAGCTACAAATACCAGCTCTCTCTATGTATTCCTCATTTGTCCGCATAAAATCAATAATTTTAGTACTAAATACTACGCTATAGACAAACAAAGTCCTATGTTACACAACAGAATGTTTCTATAACGGTTCCAAAGTTCTATGTAAAAAACAAATTGTTTATATTTAATAAATAATTAACTGATTACGGCGTATTTTTATATTTTCGGCATCAGTATATTTGTGTTTCAACAATTGACATATTCGTTCATCTACCAGGTCTTTAACAAGCGAAATACCTATGAGTATACTTATTTTCAAAGCTAATTATCTCCGTTCGATGTTCATGTAACATAGAACCTTCTAATATTGGGGCAGCGATATGTAACGAGGTGTACGTATGAATTACACCTCGTTGAATAAAATCATTCTGGCCTTTTATTTTATTATTATTATTCTTAATTCTAAATTTAAGCTCATTCAAAATTTTACGATCGGCTGCGCACGACAGGAGGGCCAGTTGATGTCTAGCTTTCAATTCGTTCGTGACTATGTCTGTTTACAGACATAGTCACGAACGAATTGAAAGCTAGACATCAACTGAATGTAAACAAACAGAACCACGTGATACAGTCCGTCAGCCAATAGAAGCAGAACACTGAAGCGTCAAAGTACGACAAAACAGTTTTGATTGGCTGTTTAACAGAGCCACTTGGTTTCGATTGTTTACCTTTTTAAGTACCAATTTCACCAAACAATGTTAAATGTTAATCGATTGTTAGTTCATACATTTTGACAGATATTAATATTAATCGTCTGTTAAGTTGTCTGTGAAATTCGACAAACCTAAACAGAATTAGAGTATAATATTGAATACTCAAACATAACAATAAGTATTATTTTATTTTTTTATACCTACTTTTAATGGAATAATTTTACTAGGTAGTATAGTCACTGACCGGCAGAACCAGCTCCTATGATAATGAAGTCATACTCGGGCCGCAGGCTGGAGTCCTCAATATCCTTCGGTTGGGATACCTGGTTCATTTGGAAGTAAGCAACGACGGCTATCAGGACGGGCAGAAAATATGAATTCTGAAATTTAATGCGAACATTTTTAGTACAGTAGAATTAATTAAAACTTGAACGAACTTTCTTGTTTATATAACTTAAGTATAGCAATCGCTTCGGTAAAATAAGTAAAAATAAATATAGTCTATGAAATAAAATATAGCCTTTTTTACCACTGGATAACGTAGCTTGCTAATTGTGAAACAATTAATAAAATCGGTTCAATAATATAGCTATTACAACCAAACAAATCATGCCTCATTATAATATATTACTATAGATTACTACTATAGATTAGATTTTTCAGTCTGAACTTTTCATTCAACTCAGGTTTTATTATATCTGTAATTTAAAACGAAAAGTTTTAAAAGTTTTCAATGTCAAGTTGTCAAGTCAACTCTTGACTAAATCACAATATTACAATGGAAATAATAAATTACTATGGCCGTGAATTGCGTTTACGTTACTGTGGGATGATATTACTTACGCTGAAGCCAGAGGAAATATAAGCCGAGGTTTAACCGTAAACGATAACATACCACGGGCATCATCATCCATCAGCTACCAGCTGAGTCATTGTAAATAATCTGTACTTACAAAGCAAGCGGGATAACTAGGGCAACAGCCTGCACAGCACATGACCAAAGAGTGGCTGTATATCCTCTATTATCGACAGAACAGAGCATTTTATAACGCTTTAAAAGAACGCCCTACTACCGGCAGCTGAGCCCATAGCCAAGTGCCACACGCTCCGTAGCGTTTCTGTTCATTTCAACTCTAGTCCAATCGCGTCATTGGTAGACCACCTGAATTATCGTAACACGTGATCTACCAGTGCTGCAGTGACGCGATTGGTTTTGAAACGAAGCGAACAGAAACGTTTTGTAGAATCCCGGAATCCCGGAATTTTTTATTATTATTATTCCTTTACACAAACGCGTATATCCCAACCTACACAACACCAATATTTAAAAACAAAAAAAACCTTTAAAAATGTAAAAAGAAACACACTATACTAGGTTCTGTTTACGTCTCACCCAATCTGTACACCGCTAATGCCCAATGAAAAATTTACCGAACTCCTATACAAATTTCTTCCCCAAATTTTATAAATGGTTTTAATATGTTTACTGCCGCACTCAGAGACGTCAATTAATTTTTATGTTTGATTAAAGTTGCTGCGTCTTATTCCCCCATAGCGGGTGAGATAAACACTAAATTTTATACAGATCTAATTACCTCAAATACAAACAAATACTCAACAATGAACACCACAACCACCTCAACTTTAGTATAACTTTGATCTGAGTATTTACCGTTAATTATAGGTTAAGAATATAATTTAAAAGTTTTAACGAAAAAACACACGTGTTATATTCTTAACCTATAATTAACGGTAAATACTCAGATCAAAGTTATACTAAAGTTGAGGTGGTTGTGGTGTTCATTGTTGAGTATTTGTTTGTATTTGAGGTAATTAGATCTTTATAAAATTTAGTGTTCATCTCACCCGTTATGGAGACGAGTCCCCGGGGTTCGAACCCTTTGAACTTCCTGGATCCTCCCTCCCCGGGTGCGTTTGTTACAGTACGTGGTGAAGATGAGAATAATTTAAATCATGCTGGTAATCACTATAAGAAAAAAGGCAGGAAGGGTAGACAGAGGTACCGCTCTGATCAATCAGTGAAAGATAATAATACTACCTCACGTTCACGATCGGGCTGCACGTCTCATAAGTCACGTTCTGGTACTGAAGCTTCGGATTCTGAATTAGGTAATGAGAATTTGCTTTCGAAAAATAGTTTTGCAGTTCTACCCTGTACACAGTTCACACAAAATTCGGAAATACCCGCTGGGCAGGCCATGACGTCACAGATTACTCAACATGAACCGACTCCACCGACATGTTTACAGGCTTCTCCTCCTGTGTCTCAAACTTTACCGTCGATGCCGACCCCATCTTTGGCAAGTACAAACAGAAACCAATACGAGTTTAACGACCCTGGCCCTTAATCCGTTCACATTCAATATGAAGAGAGTTCCTTAAAATCTGGTGCCACCTTACACCCTGTTACTCTTAGCCAATTTATACAAAAACACCACAGAGAATTTCCTAATGTTATTAACGGTAGCGTAAAGGGTTTAGGTCGCAACAGGGTTACAGTGACTATCCATAGTGCAGTTGATGCCAATAATTTTCTATTGTCGAACACAATTGAAAACAGTAAGTTGAAGGCATTTATTCCATCGTCCAGCATCACTAGGGTGGGCTTGGTTAAGGGCATTCCCACCGGGTGGTCCCTAACCCACAATGACTTACACTAAAAAAAAAACAATTTTTCAAAAGCCCCGTGCTCCCCCTCCGTCTCGCAAGGGGTATGATAGATCAGCCCACATGGCCCTTATCAGTTATCAATGAAGATCTACCCCCTTCTGTAAATGGTACTGCTTTTCTACCCACCTCAAATCCACCTGTTATTGAGAATCCTATAGCTGTTCTTATTCAATTACTTACAGTTATCTCGAAGGTATTCTCCTCACCATCAAATAATATGGTTTCCCACGTTGCCCCTCTTTTGAATACGTTTATTTTTTCCATAGATCATGGATCAAGTGGCCCTTCAATGGAACAGCCGTAGTATTAGAAACAAAAAACATGATATTATTTATCTCCTTAATAAATATAATCCGATTATTTTCGCAATATCAGAAATATGGCTCAAAGGAACTTATTTTCTAATTCCGGGATATTCCAGCGTTCGGGACGCGAGACTCGACGGGTATGCTGGATGTGCCTTACTCATCAAGAATAACTTTTCTTTTAAGGAAACCCCATTACCTAGGATAGATGGGCTACATACTCGTATTGTAGCGGTGTCCATTGTTGAATTTACTTTTGTATCTCTATATATTCCCAACCCCTCCCACTTTATTTTAAATCAATAACTGCAGCTATTAAGTTCTCTTCCCCGTCCCTTACTAATACTAGATGACTTTAACTGCCACCATAGCCTATGGAGCAGTGGTAAAACTGAGGCACTAGGGTTAGTTCTACTAGAAGTTATTAGATCTTAACTTATGTATTTTGAACACTGGGTCTGCTACTAGACGCACTCGTCCTTCTGAATATGCCAGTGCAGTTGACATATCTTTATGTTCTCCCGAATTAGCTTCTCAATTGGAATGGGAAACTTTAAACTCCACCTTTGGAAGTGACCATTTTCCAATAAAATTATTCCCAAACAGCCATTACTTAAATATATACTTCTAAATGCTGACTGGGATCGTTTCCAGCAAGAATTGGATAATAGTGCGTCTGATCTACCTTTAATTTCTATGGATAATATAGAAATCTGTGCCAGAGCTTTAACAGAAACTCTCCTAAATAGTGCCGAATTAGTATTCCAAAAGAAAAACGCTTCAACAGGTAAAATTCCCTCTCTACCTTGGTGGGATCGGGAATGTACTAATGCCATTAAGGCACGTAAAACTGCAAAAAATATTTACGGGTTGGACCTAACAGATGCTAATTATATTGAACTACTTAAATAAGATTTCTGCAAAACAAAGTGCCTCCTTAGGTCGAAAAAAAAAGATGGTTGGCATTCTTTCTGTTCTTCGGTTTCCCCTTCAACTCCAATGGGTAAAGTCTGGTCCAATATTCGTCGTTATAGAGGTTGAAAAAATATTTCAAGTTCCCCCCATCCCCCAACCCTTGATTGGGCAGTCTTTTATGGACATTTTAGCTCCTCAATATGCCCCTAATATCTCAGATATAACGTCTAACTAACTATACTTTAGAATCGAATGATCCCCTTGACAGCCCCTTTACCTTAACTAAGTTGAATAATGTATCTCCAACGATATATAGATTACTTGCTTCCTATTGAGAAGAAAATAAAAAAAATATATAATTTAACAATGTTAAGTAACAATGTGTATTTTTTTTTAATTTAATTTCTGGCTTTGATCCGAGTTTGTTTGTGACAATAATACTCCATACCGATTTAGTTCATTCTTTTTAAACTGACGTGATACTGGCAGGAATGTCCAAAGGAGTCGATCGCCATTGAATAAAAAAAAAAGATCTGTTCTCAGGAACCATGTCATCGATTCTAGTGACAAGAAAAACTGCATACTTAGATAGATTTTAAAAAAAACTTATAGATTGAAAGTTAGGGAATCGAACCCGGTCGTATTGAAAAATAAAACTTACATTATTTCTATTTGGATATCGATTTTGTAGGTCATAATACTCATAATCATAAGCATAAGCAGTAAATGCTACTATGAAACATGATATCTTAAATGAATAAAATTAATTGTATTATATCATTTAATTTAATTAAGTAGATGTTCGAAATGACAACCATTTTTCTCAATGCAATATTCAACTCGTTTTACGATTTTACTATTGCGTTTTGTATCTTAAGGTGGTGAATTTGCGTTAAAATTGACTCTATTTTTTATTTGTATATTAACCAAACACGTAAAAAAATCTTCATTACCTGCATAGCAGCCGCCATCGTCGCACTAAGCACGACATCAGCCATCTTGGCTCGCACCTATCCTCCTTTGTCTACAAAAACAAAAAAAAACCTCCTTCCGTTACAGCAGCGAACGTAGAAGGATGGTAAACATGGTGTGTCAAACCTTTTGTATTTCGATTTACGTCATACTGATTTGATTTCACAATAATAATATGCACCTGCATCTAGTATCTATGTTTACACTGAGTGAGGCAACCACCTGCGCTTAATATAGTGATTTTCGAAAAAAAATATTTGGTTATTTACTCGATTTCTAAACTTGGTAGGTATTATAATAATTTTTTCACTTCTCATGCTCTAAAAGTTCGTCTTTATGTCGTGCGTAGGCGATATAAAGTCGCTTCTTATGCTCTAGCTAGTGCATAAAGTAAAATCTTCGTCGAATAACTAGGCAATCGGTCCAACAGCTACACGAACAACTTTAACTTCGTAGAATAATCACTTTATTTTATTTCGTTTCGTTAGTATTCTAAGACCAAGGCAAGGATACCAACAGCCAAAGTACACAATAAAGCTTCATGAAATAAACTTATAATTTTTATTTCGTAGCATTTTTTTTTTTTTTTTATTATGTTGCTGTTTCATTTCCTCGCAATCGAAGTGAAAAGTAGAGTGTACAACTCGTCCATAAAACCCATTTAACACTCGACTTTATATCCATCTTCGCTCGCAAGCTCGCTTGGAGGGATAAACGTCTCGCGTAAAATGGTGCGTTTTATGCACTTATTGTACAATCTACTATTTTGTAGAATATATAATACAATTTTGAAATAACCAGGCTGGAATTAGGTTCTTTTACTCATTTGTTAAGAAGAGAAGATCAGTTAATTATCGAGGAGAAATAAGTATAATTGCTGGCGAGAGGCACCTCAAGAAACAAAGCTCATCAAGCAGAAAACAGTCACTCGTTAGGGGCCGTTCAAGTATTACGTAAGCACTATGGGGGGGTGGGGGGTCTTTGTTTTGCTTATTTTTGATGACATGGGGGGTAGGGGAGTCTAGATGATGATTACGTCATCGGTAGTTATTTACTTTTTTACACGAATGGCAATACTCACATTGTCTATGCTTGAAAACGAAACGCATTTTCGGGGATTCCCGCAAATAATGCCTACGTTTAGTGCATTATAATTATAATATTAAAAAAAAATACATTTATAATTGAATAATGTTTACGTAAGCATGGGGGGAGGGGGTAAGAGCTTTGCTTACTTTTGCTGACAGGGGGGATGTGGGGGTAAATAATTGTAATAAATCTGCTTACGTAATATTTGAACAGCCCCTTAGTCATAAAAAAAAATGAAATTATTCATAAAATAAAAAGATGCCGTTGTACGCACTATATACATATATAAGTTAACATACTTAGTTGGTTCAGAGTCACAAATATGTTGCCACCTCACTCCTAATTATGAGAATTAGTGGTTCTTTGTCCGAGGTAGTCGTGGTAGGAACAAGACCTTGATGTTATTTGTACCCATTTGTGAAGTTATCACAAACGAAAAGCGGAAAAAAAATTGTATGCATGCATACTGATAAAAAATTATAGTTAAGTAATATATAACTATTATAAGATGATTTTATTTTGTTAGACCATATTTGTTACAAGACTGACATAATAATAAAAGTTGTACCGGTGCACCGCGGTAAGACATATCTCTTTCTACACATTTGGTAATGTAGCTGAATGATTTTTAATTGTCAAGAATATGATAAAAGTTAATAAATATAATGTTTACAAAATACACTGGTCTTTTATTAGATTTAGTTTTTAATTTTATTCTTTTATTTTACATTGTTGTTTATTTGTTTTAACACGACAAGAATTTCTTTTTTACAAATATTTATATTTTATTTATTTATTTAGTCATTTATTTCCAACCATCTATGGGTCATATGATGTTAGTAAAATACATTAAAACTTAAATCTACTGTTAGTAATGTTGTCAAAGTCACAAATTACTTGGATCGGTTTGTCAGTACGTGTGTACCATGCATCAATGGTTCACGTACTGACAATCTAACCTCTGTGCAAATGTCATCAAGATGCTTTTGGGGCTGGCCCGCACCCGGCGCCCCCGGGGGTGTGCAGCGTTTTCGCATGGTGGCGTAAAAACAGTCCAGTCTCTTGCATCCACGAACATACCTGACGCGCTGCAGAACCGAGGCAGCCCATCAGCATCCTGAACGCGTTGTTAAGGCTTCGTCATACAGCCAGCGCGTCACGCCTGCAGCGGCGCGTGGCGCGTTCTTACCGTGACGCAAGCGCGACGTGACGCGCTGCAGTCACACTGCAGGCAGCAGAAAACGCTGCGCGCGCGCGGCGCGATCACGCCATGCAGCGCGGCACGGCGCCATCGCGCCATGCAGCACGGCACGGCGTGTTCTTAGCGCGACGCGTTCCAAAGAGTAAAGTAACTATAGAGGGTAATAAAGTAACAAAACAGTGGCGACTATAAATATAAATGTTAACGAATTTTCTATTCAAACTTATCTTAGCTGATTGTCGGTAGGTATAAACATTTTAATCGTCTGTAACTCAAGTACCAATCAAGACTACTTAGTCGTGATTGTTTTCCTTTTATAATCATTATATGCGCTTTCATTTAAGATATTTTTCAGATTTTTTGTACTTATTAGTAGTTTTGGCTGTAGGGGGGGGGGACACTCGACTCGCACAAACGGATCCCTTATCCAAAAAATGCCGTGTAGTGCCGGCTTAGAATTGCACCACCCCGATTCTTCCCGTGGGTGTCGTAAGAGGCGACTAAGGGACATACACCGGGGGGCGGGCAGCGGCGCCCCCTGCAGAACATCTCCAACCACTGCGATCCCCAACCCGCATGCCCAGCGTGGGGATTATGGGCACTAACCCAACAATGAAAATTAAAGCCAACAGAAAATGGCCCTCAGTTCCCGGCCGCCTCGCTATTCCTGGCCATGTAACGGCGGGGCAGGGGGTGCTAAGAATCCCCGGGCTACCTCAGGCTACCATTCATTGCTCAAAAAACTGACCCTGGCTACGTTTAACGGACGCACTCTGAGGCTTGACCATCATCTAGCGCAGTTGGAAGTGGAGTTAGAGAACATCAAATGGCATGTTCTGGGGTTATGTGAAGTCCGTAGAGAGGGGGAGGACACCGTAACCCTAGCCTCAGGCCATCTTCTCTACTTTCGCGAGGGTGATAAAACATCCCAGGGTGGCGTAGGTTTCCTCGTCAATAAGGCTCTCTCTAACAACGTTGAAGAAATCTCCAGTGTATCGACCAGGGTAGCGTACCTCATCCTTCGGCTATCCAAGCGGTATAGCATGAAGGTAGTTCAGGTCTATGCACCGACCTCGGCACACTCGGATGATGAAGTGGAGGATATGTATGAAGACATATCCAAAGCCTTGCACAACACCACTAAGGCTCACTTCAACGTTGTTATGGGGGACTTTAACGGCAAGGTGGGAATCCAGACGGGCAACGAATCCCGAATAGGCCCGCATGGTTATGGAGTTAGGAATCACAGGGGGCAAATGCTAGTAAACTTTCTTGAGAAAGAGGGGCTGTTCTTAATGAACTCCTTTTTTAAGAAAAAGCCCCAAAGGAAGTGGACATGGCAAAGCCCCGACACTGTGACTAAAAATGAGATCGACTTCATCATGAGGGATAGCAAAGACATATTCAGAGATGTCTCAGTGATCAACAGGTTCAATACCGGATCTGATCACCGACTGCTTTCTTGATCTAAGTTCTGCCTTCTTGATCTAAGTTCTGCCTTTGACACTGTAAATCACGATATTTTGCTTGCGAAGATGGAACACTACGGAGTTAGGGGCAAAGTATTAAGTTTTTTTCGTTCATATCTTACTAATAGGAAGCAATACGTCGAAGTACAATGGATGCAAGACGGCAACATAAAAGCATACAATTCAAAAATGGCTAGAGTTAAAAGAGGAGTCCCCCAGGGATCTGTACTGGGTCCAATATTCTTTATATTATTTACAAATGACCTGATTAGTTATATACATAACACTGTACCTAAAACTCAGTTGGTTGTTTTTGCAGACGACACTAACGCTATCATTTCCGCTGAAAACCTCTCTCAGCTAAATGTAACTGTCAACGATGCTATTACAGCGTTTCACGAGTGGTTTACGGTTAACGGTTTGTCACTTAATAGTGGTAAGACAACCGCATTGCTCTTCACAACAACCACGAGGAAGAAAGATTACCTTCAAATATCTCTCGACGGCGACAAAATTCAACAAGCTGAATGTGTTAAATTTCTTGGCATCCATATTGACTCTAACCTAAATTGGAAAAATGAATTAAATGCAGTGGTTGGTGCCATTAGTTCAGCATGTTATGCACTCAGAAGTCTGAGGGAAGAGATAAAGTTGGGCCAACTAAAAATGGTCTACTACGCTTTGGTGGAATCCAAACTACGATACAGCATTAAACTTTGGGGAAATAGCTATAAGTACAACGTGCAATCTGCCTTTGTTGCTCAAAAAAGAGCCATACGAATCATTGCTAGAATACCGCAGTGGATATCTTGCCGGGACTATTTTGCTAAATTTGAAATCCTTACTGTTCCATGCCTTTACATCTTGGTGGTGCTGACGGATTTGGTTAAGCATATTAACAGGATAGAAACACCAGATGAAAGGAAAAAGCGCCTGGCAACAAGAAGAAAGGATTTGCCGCCGTCAATCATGCCTAGGTTAGAAATTGTTAGACATTTCGCGGGTTTCCAGGCTATAGTTCTTTTTAATAGATTGCCAGTTGATATGAAATCGCTCGCAAATAGTTGCATATTTAAAAACAAATTAAAGGCATTCTTGCTCAAGGAGTGTTTTTATTCAATTGAAGAATTCCACGCATGCAAATCCGATTTAAAGGGTTAACTCTTTAATACTTATGTGACATGTATAGCATACCTATAATAGTAATACTTATATTATATCGGTCAATGTCATTTTTATTTCTCAATTAACTTTTTTAAACGACATAGGTACTATTTTAATGTGACATGTTTTTTCTTTTATATTAATATTATTACTTTTATTAATAGGTTGTAAGTATGTTTGTTCATAAACTGTTACTTTGTTAAAGATTAGTTTTAAGTAATATTCAAATACAATGTATTAATTGTTTATGAATTAAATAAATGAAATGAAATGAAACTGCTCCGAGGCTCTCTGAATATCAACTTGAAGCTAGAAAGATACCGCAATGCTTGAAAACGAAGGTTTTCAATCAGTGCGTCCTACCCGTTATAACCTACGGAGCTGAGACGTGGACACTCACGGTAGGGCTGGTCCACCACTTCAAAGTCGCTCAGCGAGCCATGGAAAGAGCTATGCTCGGAGTTTCTCTGAAGGATAGGATTCGTAACGAATACATCCGACAGAGAACCAAAGTTATCGACATAGCTCAAAGAATCAGCAAGCTGAAGTGGCAGTGGGCCGGCCATATCTCGCGAAGAACCGACAACCGCTGTGGTAAACGTGTTCTTGAGTGGAGACCGCGACTCGGCAAACGTAGTGTAGGACGCCCTCAGGCCAGGTGGGATGACGATCTGCGAAAGACTGCAGGCAGATGCTGGATGCGGCAAGCTGAAGACAGGGCGCTATGGCGCTCATTGGGGGAGGCCTATGTCCAGCAGTGGACTAGTGTAGGCTGATGATGATGATGATGATATTTTTTATAATAAAATAAAATATGATTTTTTTATTGGAAAAAATATTTAATTGTACGTCACTATACACATCGAAAGTTACCACATTAATATTAAAAATAAATCATAAGTATTGCCATGCAAAGGTATCAGAGTATATTAAATAAAATTATTATTCATAAAAACAAACTTATATTATTATTTATTGGGAACTGCCCTGACGACAGGTGATGCATTATTAATATTATTGAGTAGACTTACTAAGTAATCTCTACGGAATATAGTCGGTTTAAATTATTTTGCGCTGTATAATTAATTATTGCTAAAACACCACACAAACAGCAAACACACCTGGTTGATCTAATTGTACTCAAACCATCTATTGTAAACGTCTTTGGTACAAGCTAAATACGATTTAGCTACAAACGTAGTAGATCATTAAAAAAGAATTAAATTATCAAAGAATAATTTATTTATTTATATGACACTACACCATATTTTAGCGCCAAAAACGAAAGTATTATTTGTAATTCCGAACCCCCATTTTGTTTTGTAATATTTAGATTAGATTTAAAATATTGTATTTTTTGTGGCACATGTGAACGAGAAAGCAAATGGAAAAGGTAAAACTTTGGCTTTGGTACGATCCCTCTATTATCTTTTTTTTCCCAATAAACGATGCAGAGAAGCGTAGGTACCTCAACCAGCTTCTATATTCGACGTTATCTAAACAATAATTTTCTTTGATCCTTTCGTACATCGTCATGTTTTGGTCTCTTTTTTCCTTTTGCTAGCCAAAGTAGGATGAAACATTGTTATTTAGAAAACTTAGATGGCCAGTCCTTTTGACTAGTGTCGAACAAGTGTGGGCCGTTGAGGATTATACCATAACTTGGTACTATGGTAAGTAATAGATCATGACATTTTTTCTACTCAATATTCAAAAAATGTAGTTGATGGCATAAAATATAGCCCAGTTTTCTATTAAAACTTTAATATTCCTAGATATATTCAAAAGAAGAAAACTATTGGAATACACATCAACCAGCATTAGGTACGTTTTGTTCATTAAATATACTCTACAAAGTACAAAATCTAATGGTCGCTTTAGTTCTAATCGATCTAGTTATCATGCATATAAATATAAAGTCTCCTTAAAGTAATACTATTGCTGTTATGAATCTATTGCGGTGGGTTACAATTACACAGTGGTGACCAGATAATTAGGGACGCTTGAGATTTTCTCATACAATTGACTTACCTACTATTACTATTACTACCTACTATTACTACCGAAATTCACCACCAATCGAAAAGTACTTGACTAATTTTTATGTTATTTACAATTTACTGTAGACTAATTAAGGTTTATACGAAGTACAATTAGTTCAGAAAGATAACGCTATGAGGTGCGTGTTGATCGCCATCTATCTGCTCGGGTGTACTATTAGTTACGTATAATAGACCGGGAGATGGTGACACAAAATATTAGGTGATTTGTAAAAAATAAATTTACTCCCTTGCGGGCGGTATGGCGGCCATTTGGAACCGTCCGGAAAGTATGGCATGGTGATGTTCGTAAATGGCTACTCGACGATGATTAGCTGTGCAAAAATTTGCCTGGTACATATGGTTGAATAGTTTTTTTTAAATTAATGTGTTCGCGTCGGTATGGCGAGCTGTAAGTCACACCGGAGAAGTATGGCATTACGCTACCGCCTACTTCTTTTTTTATGGACTATCGGAAAATACAAGAATTTTTGTGGAACAAATCGTTTGACACTAGTAATTTATCCGACACGTACTACTAACGCCCACGCAATTGGGCCGCCGGTACCAGCGCTATGACCATCATTTTTCTTTTTGTCATTACGTAATTAGACCCCTGAAGAACCGCCATACTGGTACAAATCACCTAAAATTTTGTGTCACCATCTCCTGGTCTATAAACTTCAATAAGATCTCACTATATGGCGTTGCAACACCGTAAAAATACAAAAATCCGCGTTCCATATATTCTAATAAAATAGCTATATTATTTATCGATATATTTATGTATAATATATGAACTTCATACTCGTTACCAAATTTCAAACTAAGATTTTAAACTCTCAAAAACATCACCTGCTGAGTGGATTCGAACTAGCGACCCTCGGGGTACAGGACGGTCTTTTTCAATTGAAATCAGACCTTTTATTTTATAGGGATTTAAATACAGGGCGCTGACTCATCCATACAATAGTTTTCAACTTTGTATGAACGCTGAAGATTACTTTTTTTTTCAAATCCTTCTAAAATTAAAGCTACGTTTTCAACAGGCGTTAATTATACATAACGTTTAACCTTATTTTATTAGTTAACGTAAATGTAACTCACAATTAAATTGGTCAATAACTTTTTGATTGGTGGCCAATTTCGGTAAGTCATACATATTTGAAGGTAACTGTATGGGAAAAACACAAGCGTCCCTAATTATCTGTCCACCCCTGTATATATCTACCATACAACTGAACCATGAACTGAGCGTTTTACTACATTTGCTATCGATAACCACTAAGTAGGTACAACCCCAATGACAAGACAAACCAACTTCAGAGTGTACAATCTAAACATTTTAAAAGTTTTTGTACTGAATACAACACCGGCATACGTATTCCAATTTTTATTACACAAAATTCTATTTTCGAAAATATTTCACGTCAATATTATTTAAAAAAAGCCGCAAAGATCTATTATTTCCATCAAGATCTTTAAGAGTATATGGCAGTTTGTTGGCGGGGCCGGAAGGCACTTAGCTAGCCGCTACCTTCTTGGTCGAGTGCGGTACAATGGCCGGCTCTTCTGGAACAAAACGGGAGAGTTTGGAAGCATTCTTGTAATAAACCAACCTAATGGTGCATCTAAACTGAAGTTACTTTTTGTGGAGCAACATTTTGCAACATGATAACATTAACTGCCGCACTCAGAGATGTCAATTAATTTTTAAGTTTCATTAAAGTTGCGGCGTCTTATTCTAAAGCTATAGCAAAGAAAGTGACAGCAGCAACTTTAATGACACTTAAAAATTAATTGACGTCTCTGAGTGCGGCAGTAAGTCCCCAAAATGCTCATTATCGATTGTCAAAGTTCACTTGAGTACAATTATTGATGCGAAAAATGATACCATACCAATACCATACCATAAGCAATTGATGCGATTGTCAATATTAGATACTACGCTATTGAGAGCGTAGTACACCTTAAGCGATTGGTACACCATCAATCGTAGCTAAAAATTTACTTGTTTTGGATGCACCTTAAGGCTATATGATGAAGTATCAAAAGCCTCTGAATTTTCAGGTAAGGAACAGGGCTATACGTCCGTTTCACTGCATGGAATTGGGATGGCTTTGACAGTTCATACAACGGACTCTATTACGATTCTTGTTTAACGCAGGACTTACCAGGAGCGAGTCCGGATGCGGGGTGCAGACGTTTCAACACCTGAAACCAATGATACGCAAAATTACACATTGATTAATGTGGAAAAATATTGAATTTTGTTGTTAAAGAATAACCAGCATATTGTAAAGCCAGATCGAAATTAAAGAAGCTTGTAGAAACAAGCTTGAGATAATGAAAGACTAAGCGCCGTATTAATAACCTCATCCCAACTGTGATCCCCGTCTCAAGATACGTCAAAGTAAATGTCAATCCATAGAAGGGCGTCTCAGCCAAGATTAGTTTATTAATGCGGCCCTAAATGACATCTGAGTATGTGAATGTAAAAAATATTCTAAGTAAGTACCTAATTTAGACGTTAACAGTTGAAGTAAGGGTTTGTTGTGTTACGAAAATTAACCATATGAATAGTAATCTACGACTAATTTTCATTTCAAACATCTAAACTCGCTCCATGTTACCGACGACGTGTAAAAGAGCTCGCACGTGGCCAATTTACTGAATAAATATTTTGAATTTTGATGGTCGTAGCGATCCAAACGAACCCTGCTCAAGGTGCTGCGCTATATATTGAAGACACTGTTGGCGGCTATATGCCCTTATATAATAAATATTCCCATTGGTTACCTGAGTCAGGTCGAGCCCGGTGAGCGTCTTGAGCGCGGGCGGCAGGCCGCCGGCGAGGCGCGCGAGCTCGCCCGTGGCGCCCGAGTCGCCCACCAGCACGATCTCGTCCGTCTTGGCCAGCGGCGCGGACACTTCGGCTGCGATCTGCAATTGCCGGGAGGGTCAGTATACGTACATATCATTAACCTAGTCCCAAGGCTCTAGGCTTGTACTATGGGTACTATTCAACGCTAAACATAATATTACTTAACCTATTTGGACGTATTAGGAAAACTATCGCAAGATTATTCCTCACCTTTGGCAGTGCCTCCAGCACGAGCGCCATGAGCGCCGCGTCTCCGTACTGCTTGTAGACCTTGGCTTTGGCCAGCATGCGCTCGGCGTCGGCCTTGCCCACGTCGCCGATGGCGTGAGCCTCGGCCAGACCCAGGACTTTGATGCGCTCCGCGTCGGCCTTCGCGTTCTCCACCGTTTGGGTGCTGGAATGGAAAGGAGAGGAACCTGGTCAGGTAAAAGCTTATAAAATCTGAACTTGAATTAATAAATATAAAATAAGGTAGGCAAAGGGTTTGCGCAATTTAAGAGGACCGGAGAGGTTTACTGGACACTCAGATCAGGAAGTCAAAGTGTGAGCTCGCTGAAGTGATAGTTTGACGATATGACGATACTTTTTATTTGGGTGGCTGTTTTGGACCAAATTCTCTGCACCAAGCTATTTATGCAAGAAACTTTTGTTTATGCTACGATTTTACTCTGTAACGAAGACGAAGAAGAACATAATGGAAATGATGTCTCACCGTTTGCCCTCAGCGATGGCCTGCAGACGGTAGGCCTCGGCCTCCGCGGGCAGGCGCACCGTCGACACCAACTCTTCTTCACGACGGAGGATCTCCATCTGTTCCACCTGGTAACAGAACAAACTTTATGAGAGATCTCTCTAATGTAACTCTTAAGGAAGAATGCTGAATTCGAGGTTAATGTGACCGAGCCTAACATTATTAGAGAGGTAGGATTCCACAGGCTCAATGATTCGGAAAAATAAGGGGACGATTAAAGCCAAATCTAAGAAGAGCGAAGTGATGAGACCTGGTAAGAAAAGACCTGCAGCAACTTCTAGCCGGCGATTGGCGAGAGCAGGTACCACGTAAATGGCATGCTCTCCTCTCGGACGCCAAGATTTTTTTTAGGTCAAGTAGTGTAAAAGCCATGACTTGCCTCAATCTGCTTGCGTCGCTCCACAATCTCGATTTGTATTTCTTCGTTACGAATCCTTTGTTTTATTTTCGCGGCTTGCAACTCGTATGCTAAAGCTGCTTCGGCTTTCTGTAAACCAAAGTAAAGCTCATAAACAAGTGAACGGCAGGTTCAAATAACAACCGTGTTACCGTGTATTTGGACTTACAGCAGTGTTGACTTCTTGGTCGAACTGTGCCTTCTGCAATTTGAACATCCTGGTGTTGTCTTCTATCCTGGTGTCCATCGAATACTTCACATCCATTGCGCTCTTCTCACACTCCGCTTCCTGAAAAATTCGAGAATAGTAATTTTAAGAAAAATGTGTGCATGTTATCGTGAGTTTTCTCAAACAATAAATATTTTCACCGCACGGCGCTACCATGGGTATAGGTAGTCTAAATATTTAAATTGGTCTGAAAGGTTAAATTAGATTGGCCAAGACTTTAGTTGGCACCAATTAGAAAACAACGCATGTGAATTGGTGGCATTTATTTCTAGGAGCGTTTCAAAACAATAAAATTGTTATTGTAAATTGTATCATTACAATACACGCAAAATCACACTCTATACATAAAACAGTTTTGGAGATTTATAAAGTTCACAAGATCAATTATTCCATACCAAGAATTGTATTTATCCTGTAAAGTAATTAAAGTATAACTACTTAATTATACATATTTAATATTTTTTGGCCATTAGTTTTTACAGTTTCTGTAATAAAACATACGTAAAGAAGAATTTAGAGACTTACTCGTATCCCAGCGTCCCTATTGGCCTGAGCGACGCCCACGTCGGCGTCCCGCTTCACCACCGCCGTCTGCGCCTTCCCCAAGCTGGCCAGGTACTGGACGTCATCGTACACGTCCTTGATCGTGAAGGAGAGGATCTCGATGCCCATCCGCCCGACGTCGGGCGCGGCCACCTCGCGCACCAGCCCCGCGAACTGATCCCTGTCCTTGTATACCTCTTCTACTGTAAGCGTTCCTGTAAACAAAGAGAAGATGCTTAAGTTGGAGAAGGAATTCTAACAATATAATGGTTATTCAGAAGTAAGGGAATGAAGGCGTGCCATTGCACTCCGTTTCACACTGCCTGCGATATGGAAGGGGTGATCCATTACAAGTAATCTTTGAAGTACGCTAATGGGGTTTTATGTATCATTTCATGTTACATGATTGGAAATATGAAATACATGAATTATAGAATCCATGGCGGACTGTGCTAAAAAGAGAAGTAACACCATTGAGATAAGGGACCTCAAATTATGCGAGTCACCACAATTTCAAAATAATGTGTTTATTTATTAGACTAGATTACACAGTCTAACTAAACCATTGATTTTCAAAAGAATTACATCACATTTTACCAAACAATATAAATACTGTTAATTAAATCTTAATCGACTGCTAGTCAAATTGTTAAACCTTAGAAGGAAAGAAACTTATGTCGGATTTCACCAACCACTTAACAAACGATTAGAGTGTTCACAGTTGTCAAGATGTACGAACTAACAGTCGATTAACATTTAACATCGTATGGTGAAATTGGTAAGGGATCTTCTTTATCAATGCATAAACTGAGCGACGTTAAAAGAGCAAAAAGCCGTCTTTTGAAAGTAACCTCACCAATTTTGACGCAGCTCAATTTACGCTGCGTCAGCGTGTTTTAATCTCTGATGTTGGTAATCCTTTAACCTTCTTCTTTTTGGTAAAATTCAACGTGTTTACCTTACACTGTATAGGGCGTTATAGACTTGTAACACCGCAGTGCCGCACTGGTTTTATAAAAATAATGGCATATGTGCCATACCCTAATATATAACCTTATAAGGTACGGTAGCGTAGAGTTCAAGTATACCTATACAATATAACCATTCCTTAACGTTAGGCCCTGCCTCATTAACGGCATTCTAGCCCATGTGTACAACTTTTAGTAAGTACTTATATTTAACTTTAATCATAATACACTACAGTACAGATACGTTTAAGCACAACTTACTTCTTAAGATTAAAATAAGTCAGGCCGAGAGTTAGCGCCAGCGGTACCAGAGCGACCCGCAGTAGCTCCATGATGATACACTTTGATCACTTTAGTCTTTAGCATTAGAAACACTTCAATTCATGATCGCCACTTTTATTGTCCAATTGTATAATTTACAGATACCAACTTAATAGGGAAAACGTAACGAGCTGAAGAAAATAACTATTCAACTAACGTTTTCGCATTTGTAATATAACAAGAGACATTATAGTATTATTCCTTAATTAGCAGTGATCGGAATAGGTAGAGTATATTTACCTAAAATTGACGCTCGTTCATTCATGCGTGAGTGAGATGGGAACACATTATTGAATGAACATGCATCAAGTTTAGGTAAATATACTCTACCTATTCCGATCACTGTTAATTAGTGAAAGCTCGATTTCGTTGTGTTCTCTAGATTGCTGTCCCTGACATTTTAGATATCCCACTAGATATTAACACTAGAAATGTGAAAGTTTACATGGATGTTTTGATAGGATAAGAAAAGAAATTGATAGGATAAGTGTTGCACCGCACCCATTTATAACATTTAAGACAAATTTTCTATTGAGCCTTTAAAATGATCCAGTCCGTTACTTGCGTTCCGTAACATATTTTACACCGACCAATATTTGCATCGCTCGTGTTTACCTCATTAAGGCGTTCAGTGCCACCAACTGGAATAGTATGAATAATTTGTACACGTTAAAGTGTCGTTGGGACTGAATATGAAATAGAAGCGCTGGGCCCTCGCCTAGCCCTAAATAATTTAGCGTTTACACAAAAATAAAAACAGAGTTAACAAAGCCTCGAAGTTAGTCGAAAAGTGTAGTTTTAAGCTGGTTTTAAGTTAAGCTCATGTTTTCATTCGTTCAATATTTCCAATTGACCTATGTAACACTACAAACTTACATATATAGAATACATTTAACCGCCGCACTCAGAGACGTCAATTAAATTTTAAGTTTGATTAAAGTTGCTGCTGTCACTTTCTTTGCTATAGTAATAGAATAAGACGCAGCAAGTTTAATCAAACTTAAAAATTAATTGACGTCTCTGAGTGCGGCAGTAAGACTCAGGAACGGAAAGTTAATCGCACAAATATTTGCCCACAGCGAGATTTAAACCTGGGACTGCTAGCTTCGTAAGCAGGGTAGGAAACCTCAGAATCTTAAGGAATAATTAATGGTTTTCCAGTTTCAACCTACACAATTGGAAGACGCATTTGAAACGAGTTGATCGATTTTATGCGGTACGATTTAGCATTGTCAAACTAGAACTATTTATTCCAGATTGAATTCGTACGAGGAAGGAATAGAACTAGGAGCAAGAAGGATTTAAATAACAACGCAAGGGGAAGCTGTTTCAGTGGTTTGATTTGCGCTAGAACATTTTATTTGGAGATCTAATAAATATTATTAGCAGAGATTTGATGTAACATATATTTAACTTATTAATAAATTATTAGTTTTTGACGACGCAGACATTTGCATTTAATGTCCAACAAGCTAGCATGCAAAATACGATTTAGGTACACTCGTATAAGCGTCCATATATTTCTGTTATTATTGTCTTACTTATTTTGTTGTTGATTTCAATAATATATATAGATACTTTAAATTACTATACATTCTATATAACTAACTACTTTTCGCATGTAATTGTTTTAAGTTAGTCTAAGTCCTTTTACGCCTGAGATACAGGAGAACATCCTAGTTCAGGCATGTAATTTATACGTCTCATGTTTTTGTGTAGTACATAGTTAATATTGTAAAAAAAGTGCTTTGAATAAAGATTTATTATATTATATGTATTATTATTATGTAAAACTTAAGTTACTGAACTTTGCCTTGAAAAAATGCCTTGCATAAAAACCCGGTGGTAAAAGAAAGTTTAAAAAACCGAAGTAAAATGGAACTAGTTAAACAGGGAATGCTCGACAATGGTTTCCCATTCGAGGATCCCCATTGTATGGGAAGCGGCTGGCATTGTAAAACTTAAAATTAAACCTTGCAATTTATACCACGTAATTTACAAAAAAAACCTTTTTTTTTGTCGAATATTAATTTGATAGAATTTTATTTTTTGCCGCTGTTATGCTAAAGTTTTTTATAAGTTAGAATAGGTTAGAACTACGAGAATGAACAATATCGATTTAAGTCTCCCATTGTGAAACAACGTGCAAATTTATATATATTTGGGATTTCATCCAGTTCAGTTATAATATATTTATGCAATTCAAAGTTATGTAGAGTACAGTCGAACTCATAAGTAGATTTACATTTTAGTACCATGTCGCAGTTACGTATTGTAAGTTATTAGTGTCAAGTTATAGTATGTCAATACTGCGACAAGGTACTAAAATGTATAGCTACTTATGACTTCGACTGTACCTACCCGGATTTATATAACCTTCTAAATAATACAGCATGTTACACAACAGTGTTAATATAGTAAAAATAGACATCAGATATTCCTTTCACAAAAATGTTCGCAATTTACTTAGCGTCGCAATAAATTGTGTAGGTTGTAACCTTGAATGCACTTCCTAGTTCCTACTGCATGTGCAGTTACTTGCAAGCACTATAATATACGCTGAATAGAGACACAGACACATTTGATATGCGCACGGGTAGAATTTATAATGTTCTGTGGTCTATTAATAATAGACCGGTATAGTTTGAGTATATTGAACAAGGAAAACACATTTTTAAAACTAAATTATGTACTTGATGCTAGCCTTACGTAAAATGAAAGAGTTAACCAAATATTCTTGAAATTGGAGTGACAATTCCATTAATAATACTTTTAGTGAGAAGGAAGTGACATTCAAGCGTCTGAATAAAATATGTTTTAAATGTAAATACGAAACCTGGTTTCGGATCTATTGATCGTGAACGGCCCAACGCTTTTCATAAAACCTGACTAAGAACCACTGAAAAAATATTTCTTCCTTGTTCCATTCCATATCGTAATATATTTCTGCCTCGCGATGTATAAATAAGTATCCAAAACCGTTCCGAATTCTTTCCTCCCCAACAATAAATCGTGTGAGGCTGATTAAGCCTTCATTCATTCCCGACCCTTCCACTCGAATTACTGCGTTCTTCATCATCTGCGATTACTTCCTTTCACTAATTGTCCCACCGGCCAAAAGCCAGCCAATTTCAAACTTGGAATATTAAACATAGAACGATTCATTTTAAACAGAAATTGCCACTTCACAGTTAGTTGTCTTTATCACATTAGATACACTTAGATCATACGCTAGTTTAAATCAGCGTAGTCTAGATATTTTGTGTTTAACAGGTTATGCAAATTTAATATATCAAAGCCGTCCACGCGTTGACAGTGTTGTCGCCAGTGCAGATATAGCACAGAACTGCCTGTTGGTATATTTTTTACAACAGTTGCAGAAGGCATAAGGGGGTTATCATTATTTGCATTAGAGCAGATATAAATATTGATAAGAGTGCGGTGCGAATGGAGTTGATAATAAAAAATGAATCTTGCGCAGTGTTATCATATCTCGCATGATCTTATGCGTCACCGCAGTGTGGTGAAGCGAAATAAAATTATATTTTTTAACAGATAGCGATATATACTTTTTATGTTTGTCGTGGCTAGTCCTACGATGCGGGAGCTTGTAATGCAAGTGGATGCCAGTGATGAGAGTAGGAAAAAAATTGGTTATACCAGATCAAGGAAATCTAGAACAACAAATTCCACACATGAAATATCAGCTATGTTATTCTGTTAAAACAACGTTATTAAGTTTTACTCAGTCGATGAATATCCGGCGAATTTACATCGTCCGTCAAGGTAGGTAAATGACATTCAACTGCCTGCACTTTCATTTAGTCGCTAGTTTGACAGCTGTTCGTCTGTGAAACCAGCGACTAAATGAATGTGCAGGCAGTTGAATGTCATTTACCCACCTTGACGGACGATGTAAATTCGCCGGCTATTCATCGACTGAGTAGAACTGAATGACGTTTGTGTTAACAGAATAACATAGCAGTTCAGCAGTTCTTGAATAGATATAAAAGGAGTATCTAAATCAACCAATCCCATTTATTCGAACACTCCAGATTTATCTTTTTATCTGACTTATATTATATTGAAGGCGGCGAAGTGCAAGGTTAGCACTGATGTAGAAGTTCGAAGGTTCCAGAGTTTCTCTAAATGCGCCGAGGCAGACCACGGATGTGGATATTTACTGGAACGAATGTAATCCCACATAACCCGGTTTCTTAATATATATATAGATTGTTATTAAAAAACTTATAGACTTAAGTTTTTAAAAATCAACAGTCTTATATTAGTATAGTACAGCAATATTATCATAGCGCATACTGCATTTTTGTTTCGGTCAGCGTATTGGTCTAGCAATTGTCATTAAGTACTTGGTGCTCCGTTAATTGGACGGCCTGGGGGGCTACTTTGAAAATCGAAGTTCAAAGTTACGTTAGCTCCTTCCCTTTCACACGATTTAATCACAATTGACGAGTGACAGGGATAGTGCATCCGAACGTTCTAAATTATTGTTTCGTGGTAACCATCTTGCACTCGCACAAGGGCTGGGCAGAAGTGCCAATTGGAACAGTTGCATAATCAAGTGCCGGAACGAGAACCTCGGTAATTGCACACTAATTGACCAGCCCTATGTTCGACTTTGCCTAAACAATATGATTTTCATATGAATGCTACTTTGCTGCATTTATGTCTCTTCCTATCTTGTTCTTTCTTTGCAAAACAAATAAGTAACAATATTTAGGCTAAGTTAAATATAGGCCCTGTAGAGAACGTTCCGTGATTATTACAGGATTCATAACTTTACGTAAAACGTGATAGTGGCAGATAACTAAGTAGGTATTCATAAACTGATCTTGGCTAAGATGCACGTCTCAAGACACACCAGGAATAACCGTTTTCTATGCCTGAAGACCAGATTAATAATACGGTTTCGAGTGTTTTTGTCTGGCACGCTAAATTACTACCCAAAGATAAACGAAGCGAAAGTGAAAAGATAACACCAGGTTGCAGGCACTTAAATGATAATTATTAATAACAATTTATTTAAATATAAACCACCCCTGTATTAAAGCGAGCAAAACTAAAAAGTAAATATTCAAATCGGTCAAGGCGTTTTTGAGTTTTAGCGAGACTAACGAACAGCAATTCATTTTTATATTTAAAAGAAGATATCATCTATATCATGTTAGTAAAATCTTAAAATGTAAATGTCTTAAAATCGTAAATGAACTAATAGGTAAAGTTTTCCAAGATTTTTCATAAACTGTAGTTGCATAAATGGACAATGTCGGAATGTTACAGACTACCTATTATATTTGAGCACATAAAGCCTAAATCCATGGACTGTAAAGTTAGTTATAACAATGTAAAGCTTCTGAAGCAACAAAGTTCTCGTTCGTCGACCAAAACTGTAGTAAAGTTATTAAGCTCCTGAATAACTCGGGATGAGCTAATATTATGCGTCCATCGCTTGAAAGTTAGGGTCCTTCTAAATTCATTTTATACGTATACTAGCGACCCGCCCCGGCTTCGCACGGGTAGCAGAGCGTATACGCACCTAAACATTAATGAATTACACACCTAAACCTTCCTCATGAATCACTGACTCCATTGGTGAAAACCGTTCAATAGTTTTTGAGTTTATCACGTTTAGACAGACAGACAGACAGACGCAGCGGGGGGACTTTGTTTTATAATAAATGTAGTGATATCCAGTGGCTCCAGTGTGAAAGAGTATAAGTATCCTGAGATTCAAGTGAAAAAGGCCATTAGTCTATATACTCTGTATTATGACTTATACCCTTTTCTATATCGAGCTAAATAGACTTGTTCCCTTTTAAACTGTAACTAAAACCCGACTGGCGACCAGTATGACGCACCCTTATAATTTTTATACAGCCTATGACACTCGCACGTTTTTGACGAATCATATGGACACCCCATTTATTAAAATCAGTCCAATAGTTCAGGAGCTAGAGTGGAACATACAACAGATACATTACATACATAAATACATAGACTGTTAACCACATAACCCTTCTTTTGCTTCGCGGTCGGGTAAAAAAAGTAATGCCCATTCGCGTATCCTGGCGCCTGGCAACACGACAGTATGAAGTGATGTCTCAATACACCCACTACTGAAAAGTATCACATCACACAAAATACGTCGACTTTGTACAGTCACCACACGGGATTGTTGAGCCACCATAGAACCCTATCATAATGACAACGTCAAGTCATTCAAAAGAAATTACGTCAAAATTTTCCGTCGACTTTCTGTGAGAGGGTTCTATAGTGGCTCAACAATCCCGTGTGGTGACTGTACATTCATTGACCCTAATTTTCTTAAACGCTCCAAGGTAAAATAATAAATCACAAGTCTATCTGTCCGTGACACTGTATTAACTCTCGCTAAAGTAATGTAGCGACTACAGGCCTACATTTTACGCCTACGTCTTATTAACAGTGTCATCTGACCGTGACTCCTAAAGTGCACATCTAAGGTCTATTATCGAGTAATGGAAGCTTTTGTAACACAAGAGCTGAAAACAAATGCTTGCGGCGCCTTTGTGGAAAACCTTTTCCGCGTCCGTCGTCGTGGTGTAAAATTACGATCGACTTTTTATTAGTTAACTCAATTTATTTACTATGTATATTATTTGGGATACAGTATTTTCAAATCACACAGTTGCTCAAAATATTTTGAAATAATATTTATAAAGATCTGCTTAAATTACTTTTTCACATAGTCGCACCTTCAATTTAACTTTTGTCGAATTATAAAACAAAATTAATAAGTAATTATGATAATTTTACGCGTAAATTTAAAGCGTTTAGAATTAATTAACTGTCCATTATGGAAATTTATTTGAAGTCTCTACCTAAGCTCTTATTTTAATGTAAATAGCCGATTGTTTATTGATAAGACAACTTTCTTAGGCCTAAAACTGAAAAAAACTGTTCTAATAAAAATCGTCAACACACATGTACAATTTTGCACTAAACAACCAAGTTACTTTATCTTTTCGGACTAGGATCATAGTAAAACCGAAGAGATAACGTTATTAACACTTCCAGCGTCTAATATACTCGTATATATCTTATGAACATGGCTCGTAGATATAGGTTATGGGTCCCGGGGAGGCGCGGACCCGCCGCTCGCGACGGCTGCGGCGGGACTGGCTCCTCCAACCTCTAACACCCTGGTAGCCTGGTACTGTTTACAAGTTAGCACCCGGATCAAACTGATTTATTACCCTGAGTGATGAAACGTAACCGTAAACGTAGAATTCGTTGTCATAAGATCGTTTTAATGTGGGTCGTAATAAAAGACGTTTCCTTACCTACAGATTGTAAAAAGCGAGTCTAAATTATTACCTAGATTTCAGTTAAACATGTTATAAATACGGATGCGCTGACATTTTCAGAATGTAATCTATCAACTTGTCAGCGAATCTAAAATAGCACTGCATCACAACCTTACCAACATTTTTAGTCTAGATATAATGATAGATCACTGACATACTGCAGACAATTAAGATTAAGAATTAAGACAATACGAGCGTTTCAACCACCGCCATTACCATTTTTAATATATTGACGAAATCAATGACACCTACAACAACTTCTGATGCTAATAGAAACCATCCCCGGTTCTGCTTCTGTTTACATCAGAAGTTGCTGGTAGGTGTCATTGATTTCGTCAATATATTAAAAATGGTAATGACGACTGTTGAAACGCTCGTAGGATTACCCTTTACTATCCGTCAGAACTGAAAATGCTGGTGTGTCAAGAAAATACGACGAAGATAAAACAGTTCTCGCCTAAGAGGGTTAATCTGGGTATAAGCCATTAAGAACACTTTCAGCAAAATGTACATCAAACGTGGTCGAATATTCCTAGAAATATTTTCTCGGTTTTCTATGTGTTTACGTCAATGTCGAATGTAGCCCTGGACTAGATCAATAGGGACTCCAAGCTGAAGGGTCGTTGAAGCATCATCAGAAAGTTTGGATTAATCAAACCGCTAATTGTAATTGTCTAATGTTCTGAAACAATTAGAGCTTGATGTAAATTAATTGAGTTAGCGGCACAGCTATTTGCAACATAAATTTATATCAGTTAAAGGTTTTATTTGTACTGTATAGCCCTTTATAGCATAACTAAAACAAGTTTATGATCTTAATACGCACGCTCTTCTCAGAAAATATATTACAGTGCACTAATTATAACTACGTACCTTGTCAGTTTCGAATGGGACAGGATGTCAACCGCGAAAATGTATACAAATCCTTCGCTTCGATGACGGAACATAAACACTAAACTTCCACCTTAAGGTGTCAGTGTCTGCACGCATCAGCAGCAGACGACGTGTCGCCGCGACACTACTGGTTTCTATGTGTTTCTATGAAAGCGACGTGTCGATAGCTACGGAGGGAATTTCATAGAAATACTCGTACATAGAAACCAGTAGTGTCGCCACGACACGTCGTCTGCTGCTGCTGCGTGCAGTCGGCTACCAACTGACACCTTTACAATTTTCACAAATTCATTTTAGATTTCACGCTGCCTTCGTAGCCCGGATAAGTGCATGTTTGGCGAAAGGAAGTCATAGAAGTAACGATAAGTAGCTATACTCACAAAACATATTTTCCGATAGCGAAACGCGTAAGTGCAAAGGTAAACCAATAATAATTCAATTGTAAAGCACCGTTACAACTGTCCAATAGGAAATTCCTTCGTTTCCTCCAAATCGATAAAATGGAAACCCGGTGCAAACTCGACGCAAGTTATTTCATTTCTTGAAGCGATAGCTGCAGGCGTATGTACATTCGTTTTGCACTGTTGTAGTAGGTACGACGTGGTGACAGAACTACAATTACGTATAGGATGCATATTGGTATTATTATATTTATTATAAGCGCATGAGAGGGAGCAGTTTTAAGAGCTATCACAGTTAAAATATCGCGAAACAACGTCTATTGTACCGGAGAAATATTTGCCTTCGAGGGTTTTTTCAGAAGGATACTCTAAGCGGAAATGGCGTGACTTGGACGCGTCACTAAATAACTTACCGGAGATTGGTTATGGAACACCGGAAGGGGGAAAACGTTCCACAAACACTTTGGGAACATGCATTTTCGGACTGATTTGGTTCATTTGAGAAGGATACCGATTGTTTTTTTTGACATAGAGAAGGCATACATCACAAGCTAACGGATGGTAAGTGGGCTCTGACCCCATGGTCTTGTGATTGCATTAAATAGATTAAAAAAACGATAAAACTAGGATCCCAACTTTCAGAGCTGGCCAAATATATATCGCAACACATCCTTATTCCTATAGTAATAAAGATGTGTTGCGATATATTTGGCCACTTTCGCTGCTCCTATGTATTTGATGCTGACTTTACATACCCACAGTTAACTATGTTATTATCTCCTGAAAACGTAAAGTTACGAAGTTTTCAACGGCAAATTGAGGCAGTTCCAGACCAATCACGGCCTTCAGCGAACGTTAGAAGCAACGTTTAACTGCCTTTAGCAACAGAAGGACATTTACACTCACTTCCGTAACATCCTATGTTCATTGGCAGCGGCCGCCAATCTGAACCACATTTTTTGTTCTCAACGTTTAATTTGAAACTTTACTTTTCAGTAACATAAGACTCAATGAAAGTAAGCGTGCCATTTCGCTCTCGTTTTTTGCGAGTTCGCAAGCATTGATTATGAAAGAGGAAAAAACGTTAGGAAATATATTATTAGTAGTTCTTTTTCGTTATTTTTTATATTAATTAAATACGACCACTATGGTATGGTTGTGCTAATTGGATAACGTTTATGTGTTATTTTGTGTAATGGAGCTAAAACGCTAATAATAATATAATAAATATCCACAGAAACGTACCTAACTATTAGGTGTTATTGCTAGGGCCCATCAAATCTCAAACCAAAAGGCTTTGTCTTTATTATTAGCAACATTAAAAGATTCTTAACGTCTTCTTCATAATTAATATTAATTGATCAATGCGTTATTCGTATTGCTCAATTAATCAATAAATAAATTAATAAAGAAATATTTTCATTGATTTCATTGTCTCTAATTATATATTAATATGTAGTGGTCGGAATAGGTAGACCTAATTTACCTTGACGCGTGTTCATTCATGCGTAAGATGGGAACACATTATTGAATGAACATGCATCAAGTTCAGGTAAATTAGCTCTACCTATTCCGACCACTGATAATATGTTGGCGTATGATGTAAATAAGTTAAAATGCAATTATCAAAAGTCCAAAAGAAACAATATAAAGTAATACTGGTAATACTGAGCAGTACCGTTTATTAAAATCCTTTAATGTTATCATCAGGCACTATAAGAAAGGCCCGTCCATCACTTGTTTCCTTCAAAACTGCCAACTCATGGAAGAGGCCTACACAAAAAGGCCATCGCAGCGTTAGCAAGTTTGTCTTCCGAACGTGCCCGAGCATAGATAACGAGTTTCTGAAGAACGTATCAATTTATGAAAAAAGTCCGTGATTTATGGTAGCGTTATATTTTTACGATGGCCATATTTTTTGACATTAGAAGTATAATGCAGTGGAATGAACGAATAGGTGTAGTAATGACAGGTACTGACGACGCTAATAAACTGTAATTTAACATGGATCGTGGCTGGTTTTAGTGCATACATGTTTTCTAAAAGAAATGGGCAGGTAACATCTATTTAGTATACAATGGAAGTAAATAAACACCTATATACTGTTACGTACGTGGGGGTAGGCAACTGATAGAACACAATTAAACCGATAATTAAGAGCTAGACTTTATTAATGCACTCACAAAGCCGTTACAAACAATAATAGCGCTATAAACTCAGCCTTATTCCTATAGCAATAAAGATGTGTTGCGATCTTGCGATATATTTGGCTGCTTTCGCTACTCCTAAAACGCTGTGATGCTTGGTTCAGGGGGTGAGAAAAGTTACCGCACGGAGCCAAATTTGTATGGAAAATTTTTGACAGCTACGCGATTCCAGCGTCACTTCACAATCTTCTTTAATTGTACTTTAATAAGAAAGCGTTAAGTCTGCGAGCGTTATTAAGAAACAAATGTCAGAACTATAATTCTGACACGACTTGAGACGGGCATCTCGCTCAAGATCAATTCGTTAATACATCCCTAAAACTGTAAAGTTTCAAGATCTTAAGTCTAGACTCGGGGTCCGCCAAGATAAGATCCGATTAGTCGGAGCCATCCCCCGCATATTTTATATAGATACCTTTAGTTAACTATTAGAAAACTAAACACACTTTGTCGCCTTGCTCAAGGAATTTGCCATTTAAGAACAAATGAAGAAACGACAACAAGTTTCACAAATTTATAATCAGTTATTCAAGTTAAATCACTGTGCATGTTTACAACATTCATCAGACCGACATATGGTCCCTCATCCTCATCACAGCCCTCATCAAACGAAAAAGTACTTTGAATATACTGACACTGAATGCTTTCAGATGGATCACAGAATCAACGTTTAAAATGAAATGGCGTAAAATGGTGCGGGACAGGACCTAACCGACCGATTACACAATTCATACCAACATGGGACACAAAAAAACTCTAATGAGTTTGTCAGATATTTTTGAGCGCAATGCCAGATAATATTATAACCTATTTCTGGTATTGGTATTGGTAGCAAAACAAGCCAAATTGCAATCTACAAAAGATAGCGACAATAGAAATATGTCAAGCTCACATCAATCTTTAACAAATTCTTTGATTTCTAGGCCCGACTGTTTGCTGCCAGCGTGGAATAACGAAGCGTTGCCGGTCATGCGCGTGCTACACGGTTTTAAACCAAGTGACCTTGGTAGAAGCGAGCTGCTACACGGTTTCAAACAAGCCCATTTGTTTGATATCTGCCAAGGGCGTTTAAGGTCAAGCGAAATTTGGTTTAAAACCACAACCACCTGTTTTAAACCTTTGTTTGAAACCGTGTAGCACGCGCTTCAGGCATATGGCTGTTTTCACGGCGCGACGGCTCGCTTTCTGATGCAAATTGGTGACAGCTGTGTTTAAACTGAATTTGCCGAGCACTCGACTGTTTTACTAGGGCTGCCACGGTAATTTTAAATATGCAGAGGGTCCAATTCCAAACTGTTATTTTTAAATTATGAAATGTCTAGAGTTACGTGTAAAAACGTAGACTCTATCAACGACTAAACTCGAGGGACTTATTTCCTGTGAATTCTAGAGAAGGAATATTATAATGACAATATTAATAAGACTGCAGAATGCCATAAACAACAACAGCCATAGACGAGACCTTTATGTTTGCTCGTAACATAAGACGCACCATAAACAGAGGACAAAAGAAGGAAAAATCTTAATGTTTCACAGCGCCATTATATTAACGGCGACCTTTCACCAGATTGTTGAAACTCGGATTATAGTCTGCATAATTTGTTTCATGTGAAAAGCTGACGAGGAATGAGAGGATCATAATGATTATACGGTCATCCTTGCAGATAAACACCCGATCGCAAATTTTGGAGCTATTGAGATTGGTATAAGAGATCAGAGTCAGAGGTTTTTGGGACTTTTCTGTATAAGTCTACGAGTATACTACATTTGTTCGCCTTTGTACATTATTTTAATTTATTTTCTGTTTACATATTAATTTGTCAACCTGTTTTTGAGCAATAAAGAGTTTACATACATACATACATACTACATTTGTTGAGATACTTATACTTGTAACCAAAAAAATCACGTGATATAACACGTAAATTCGTCAGCCAATAGAAGCAGATCACTGTAACGTCAAAGTTCGACGAAACGGTTTTGATTTGGCTGTTTAATAGAAAACGTTTGGTTACTAAACAAATTTAATATACTCGTATTATAGTACCCTTTTCTTCGATACTAAATAAGAACACATGCATTTAATTGATTTAAACGGTTCGAAAGGCACATTAAAACTTCCCACGTCGTCTATCAAGTGCCGAGGCGAATGTTAGCCCAGAATGTATGTTGCGGGTTGTGATTTTAATCATGATTTTGATTACCTGTTTTAAATAGAACATGGATATTGATTTAATTTTAAAAGCTGCAGTAATACTCAGCCCGACAAGCTCAGTGGCTTTAAACGCGGTCAATTGGAGCGAATGCGTCGGGAAATGGCGCGGATAGGTTGAAGTGTGGGTACGTACTCGTATGATGTTGGATAACACGGGTAAAAGTGTCACGGTATTTGTTACATTACATGTGAATCGTTTAAAGATAAAATACAAAATGCACAACACCAAAATACCTGCAAGATTATCCAATATACCGTGTTCAATGTGCGATTCCGGAAATCTCAAATACCTATTACTTACATAACCCTATTTCGATGATATTTTTATCCTACTAATATTTTTTATACTACTACTCTTACGCCCGCGGTGTAACAGACGATAGGTCTGTGTGTCGATACGGTCCGAAGACTACTCTACATTCGTGCATCTGTTACGGTTATTAGACTTATACATACCCGTCCAAACTGTAAAATAAAAACCTGTCCTAACAAAAACGAACAGAGTACGGTGGATAGTCTCGTAAAATAACTATTGCTAACCCCAAAGGTTACAAAGATAATGGCGGGTAATAATCGAGATTACACGCAGACAACTTTATAATGAACATTATTTTCTTAGAAGTTGCTGGAAACAAGTCTAACGAAGTTAGGTAGAATCGGAAAATAATACGAACACCACCTCTTCTTGTTTGTTTTCTATTTAATCCAAGTAAATAATCCCTAGCAACCCGTGATCGCTTCGCTTCGGTAAAATAAGTAAAAATATAATAAAATATAGCTTATGCTACTTCTGGATAATGTAGCTTTCTAATGTTGAAAGAATTATTAAAATGGGTTCAGTAGTTTCAAAGCATATCGTTTACAAACAAACAAACCTTTCCTCTTTATAATATTAGTATAGATGTAACTCATTAGCTGGATATAAACAAACATGCAGAGCGGTTATTAGTGATTACCAGTGATCGGAATAGGTAGAGTATATTTACCTAAACTTGACGCTTGTTCATTCATGCGTGAGTGAGATGGGAACACATTATTGAATGAACATGCATCAAGTTTAGGTAAATATACTCTACCTATTCCGATCACTGGTGATTACTAATTAAATAATGTAAAAGCACAGTGCTCCAGTTATGAACAATCCAATAAATGTAAGCTATTAGTGTAACAATTAGATTTAGTTGAAATTATTCGGGGTTACCTCTATTTAAATAAAATGTTCGGTAATTACCAAGTCGTTAACAGGAGCTACTTTACCACTGATCCATAAAATCGGTCAAAAAAATCGTTAATTATCTGCATACTCTCGTTGGTTCACATTCCAAACAAAGCGTCACATTAACAAACATCAAAGCATCAATTGGATCATCCAAATGTGGAATTTGACCGGTCGCTTGCTACCAAGAAACTCATACATAAATGTGGTTGCGGAGTTCTTGAACTTGACCCAGGGTCGGCGCGACCTTCCGTCAACAGCGACAATACAATGTCACGACACCACCAAGCCACTTCGTTAACTTTAAAGTTTATTGTAAATCAAATGCAGAGTCGTTTAACAAATTAAAACGGGGTCATTTTGAAACACGGAAAGTATTGTTTATCCAGAAATATGAAACGTTTATTGAAGTTGTACAATCTGATAAAACAACAATGCGTCTAAACGAGAGCAGTCATTTGTTTTAGGACAGTCGAAATATTGCGTTGTTTAAAATAACTATGCGCACAGACAGAGAAAAAGCGACTTTGTAAAACTACTAATTATAAGATAACGTACGTAACTAATTATAAGAGAAATAGATAAGGAATGACAGTTACGAGTAAACTTGATATCTTCTTTTAGCTTTGCGCAGTCGGTAATAAATTCTAATTTATAAATGTCAATTATCCGTCTGCTGCTACAATCTTATCCCTTAGCATTAGCAATATATCCCACAGATTAAATAAAAGTTACTCTATACCTAGTTCTATTTTTAAACGGCCAACGGCCAGGGGTATTCTCTATATGCGCAAAAACATAGAAGAACTTAAAAGAGAACCATAAACAAAGCGGAAAATCAGAACAATGCGGTGCTCGCCCGTGCAGTTTATTTATTATGATGATGAACACTAAGTTCTTTTTTAGTTGTCTGGGTATGTAAAGAGGAATAACATTTGGCCTAGCTAGCTTTTGAAACAAAATATGAAACATCTTTGTTTAGTTTAGCAGCATCTGTGGCTGTTTCTAAGTTCTTACTCGTACAACTAAAAATAATAAAACGTTTTGCTATCGACACCTACATCTCTTACGACTGATTTAACCATATTCAGCAGTACCTATCTGTCAGATAAATTTTAGCTTTATCCTTTTCTTTAATAGGACAGATAAATTGTATTTTGTTGTAATATTCTTCAAAACGAAAGAGCTTAGCCCGCCGCATCACGGAATCCTAGTGTGGGGACTACAGCCACCACTTTTGTTGTAACCTGATTTTATTATCAAATAAATTTATCTTATCTTATAACTTTAACTGACAGATATATTCATATAGGGATTGGATAAATTGGGCCTTAAGCCCGAACGAACATAAATAGCTATAGCTAGATAACCTGTTGAACAAAAAAATTATGCAGATGCAAAGTCGACTGCTCCATTATTTAGTGGGCTGATTTTTCATTAAATTCTAGTATACTACAATTTACAGCCATTCCAATACTCGCAATCTAATATCCAATTAAAACTTCGATAAAGTCCGGTCATACTCGTATCACATGTGAATAATTGCTATGCGGGAATAAACGGCTACATCGACTCCTACGCATTGTTTTAACACGGTCGTAAAGTATTAGAATCTGCAGTTTTCCTACTCAAACTTGTTAATCGTACAATATTCTTTTAACCATCTACCCAATTAATCCCTCGATGTTATGTGGGGAATATGTTTTATATTTGTAAGTTTTAGTGATGGTTGTCGGTTAGACCACTCAATAGATAGTATCAGCCAGCACTGAAACGAGTTCGTATGTTTGTGTCTTTATTTTTAATAACGGTATAAACGTTATAAACATATGCGACGTTAAACATACTGTTTCTTGCGGCTATCTGATAAGTAAATGCAATTGCGTAAGAACCGGGATGATTGTTGACGGAGTGTTTCGGGTTTTCGTCACTGATTATATTGATCTCATGACCGTGACTATGACCTACACAATAACACATGCTCATGACACACTCAGTCATTTGGAAATCCATTTTGTGAACTTAGGACCATATTAATAAAAAATACCCGACAATATTGACTCTTAAGTAGATGGCCTAAAGAATTATCACCAAACTTAGCTAAGAACACTCGCAAGTCATCTTTCAAGCAAAAACAAACTAAATCAAAATTGGTTCAGCCGTTTGAAAGCTACGATGCCACAGACAGATGCAAAAACACACAGATACACACGTTAAACTTATAACCCCCGACGCAAAATAGAGGGGTATTTTGCGACGGGGGTTAAAAACAAAACAAAGTCAAAGTTAATAGTCATGACATTGTACAACTGCCCTAATAAAAGTTAACTGATTCACGACGCCGTAGTGAGTCATAAATCCATGCAAATGATGATAATGCGCGCTGAACATATTAAAGGTCATTGAACGAGTTGCAAAACCTGAAATCGTTAAGCTAGCGGAAGGAAAAAACATACCTTTTCTAGATGTGCAAGACATACGTCAGTGTACAGTTAGTTTAAAATTATGAGTGTGTACATCTTTACTTATAAATAGATCAGTCCAGATATGTATAGTCGGTAAAATAAGATGTTTTCCAATTTTGACACGACTTCCTATCAAATGGAAATGTCCATAAAGTCGAAATTTCAAATTGTCAGACAAATCGGCATGTGACATCTTAATGTTATTTGAGGGTGGCAGATTACTACCTGTACCCCAAGCGGTACCTAATCAAACATAAAAAAAAAAAAGAAAAAAAACATTGACTTTTCTACGTGAAGCAAAAATAAAACAAGTATTACACACACCCTTTTTAATAGAGAATTAATATTGTTCGTCAAGTTATTCATAATTACTTCGATATCTCATTAATTGTTCTGTAATATAAAATTAGCACATAAATAAACAAAAGAATAGAGCAAAGTGGAAAGAGAAAATAAGGAAGGCAAACCCCACCATCAGATGAGATTAATAATTGCCAAAGAGAGAAAGTGAGAAAAAATAAATAAAATACTATCTTAAAGTATTCTCAGGTTCAAAGATAGGATCATCTTGATCCCTTAATAGTGAACAAAGCTGGGGCGCCAGCAGGTGAACCCTCAAAATCCCCAACGTCATAAATAACATAAAGCAAATTTCAGAACGTTTTACGAGCTAACGTGCTAAAACAATGAAATTGTGGAACAATGGTTGAAAATGGTGTCGCGTTTGCACTTAAATGTATTTTTATCTCACCAGGGCCCTTAGCCAAGATGAATTACGCTAACTAGCGTTTAAAAACGAAACGAATAGAAATCTTGGCTAAAGGCCCAGGTTGTGTTTTCCGGTGAAAGTATTTCTACAAATCATGAAAAATAAATACTCACGCTTTTACAACTGCAAAAGTAGCACCAACTGTTAGTCCCAGATTAAATGCGCTCATCCATAGCAGAGACATGGCTTCAGCTTTAAAGCAAAGCTACGTATAACGGAACGTTTGAGGAGGGCACTGCACTAAAAAGCCGGGAACATGGCACAATAGTAACAGTCACTATAAAACTGTATTTAAACGAGACCAAAACGTTCGAAAATTAAAACGCGAACAAACACTTTTTTATATTTTATTATTTACAGTTAAAATCAAACGATCCAATTTTAAAATTGACGGATGAGCACAAACTTTTTTTTTAATCGATGGACTCGTGGCGTTAATACGCAACGTAACAGCGTATCGCTTTGTAAATGAATTAAATAATCGACTATGCTGCGAGTACAGGCTGTGAATGCAGAGTGGCGTGGTAGCTGTATCCTTTACAATATAAACTGGAAGTTTCCCCCCGCGCGCGTCTCGGCCGTTACCGAACGTATTTTCTCAACGACTCACTATTATTTTATGGTGCAATTTCACTGCAACTACAGTGCAACCAAGTCGCTACCATTATTTATGCATTCTTTCAGCATAGGAAATGATAGACTATCATCATTTGCGCGTCTTTCCGGCCAGTACTTACTTATAATTATAATTTGATCTCATTGCCTCATTGCCTTGCCTGTTTTATACTGGCTGGAAATATTGGTCAAATACTGATTTCCATAATAAATCTCAATTAGCTGATTATTCTAATCGTATATTTCTTCCTATAAGTATAATTAACGGGTCTTTGAAGTGGAACGAAACATAAATCATCTCGTATGCCATCTAATTACTTTGAACCTAAATCTATCGTCAGTTAATTTTATATTCCCTAATTGCCTAGTAAATGTTGTTTGTGTTGATTATTCAGAATAAAGAATACGAAATATTGGCCGTTCCGCTGATGAAAAATAAAACTATTTAGTCTGTCAGCAACACGAAGAGTTCAATCCCGGCGAATCATAAATCATTATCAATATGATTATGATCGGTGCGTATAGTCTGTGTGATTCTTATTCGTAGTCATGTATACAATAAATAAATGAATAATGCTTAACAATTTCTAAGGACAGTCTCACAAATTAACCTAGATCAACTAAAATCTACGCTTGTACACTTGAATGATAAGTTCTGTGCGTATACTACGGACACTAAGCAACGATAAACATAATTATATAACATAATAAATAATTAAATACATACAAAACATCCAAGAATCAAAACAAACATTCGAGCTCATCACACATATACAATATACTACTCTGTCAAGAAAGTACCGGGAAAAGATCAATAATACACAAACTGTTTGTTAATCATCCAAATTTATTTTATCACCTTCAAAGTATGCTCCTTCAGAAACGATACACTTACGCCAACGAATAATCCAATCATCAAAACATTTTTTAAACGCTGTTTCCGGAATTGAATTCAGTTCTCGGCGCGAATTCTCCTTTATGTCTTCTACCGATTGAAAACGGGTGCCACGAAGTGGTAATTTGAGTTTAGGAAAAAGAAAGAAGTCGGCAGGAGCCATATCTGGTGAATATGGTGGTTGCTCGATGGTATTTGTTGAGTGTTTGGTCAAAAATTCTTTCACAATGATGGCCTTGTGCGAAGGCGCATTATCGTGGTGTAAAATCCAAGAATTTTCATTCCACAAATCTGGCCTTTTTCGTCGAATTTGCTCTCTTAAATGCCGCATAACGCTCAAATAATATTCTTTATTTACCGTTTGACCTTCCGGCAAGAATTCCGAGTGCACAACACCGCGATAGTCAAAGAAAACAGTCAACATGACTTTGACTTTTGATCGACTTTGGCGTGGTTTCTTCGGTTTCGGTTCAGTTGGAAGGCGCCACTCCGAAGCTTGTTGACTAGTTTGCATGTCAAACTCGTAAACCCACGTCTCGTCACCAGTAACAATGCGTTTCATGAATGTTGGGTCGGAATTGACTCGTTCTAGCATGTCCTCAGCGACTCTCATGCGATTGAGTTTTTGGAGAAAATTCAGGTCTTTTGGGACTAGCCGAGCGGTAACATGTTTCATACCCAAATGATTAGTTAAAATAGTACGGATCGACTCGTGAGATACAGAAAGTTCGGCGGCTATCTCTCTCAAAGTTGAATGAGGATTTTCAGTCACTATTTCCTTCACTTTTGCGATGTTAACTTCAGTTGCAGACGTTGATGGCCTACCAGAGCGAGGCAAATCTTCCATCACATCTCGACCGCTTTTGAACGCTTTGTACCACTCATAAACACGTGTTTTTGATAAAGTCGAATCACCGTAAGCCTTCTGTAACATTTTCAGTGACTCCGAACACGAAATTCCATTGGCGATGCAAAATTTAAGACAAACTCTTTGTTCAATGTTTTTGTCCATTATGAAATTCGCAATACACACTAGATATGATATAACTAAAAACAGCACTGTATTTAATATAAATAACAGATGCAACTCAAACTCCGCGCCAAAATAGAAAACAGTTGTGCCAATCTAACAACAACAAAAAAAACAAAAATTTGAATTTGGAACCATAAACAAATCATCCATTCCCGATACTTTGTTGACTGAAGGTATACCGGGGACCGATCCCGGAACCTTTAGCTTCATAGACCAGGTGACGTCCAAGTAAACTAACCGCATCGTGGGATAGGTATATGGATTTTGTCGGTAAAGCAAATCACGATCAAGAGCAATAAAAATCGGACACTATACAGTCATCATACCACGGGATTGTTGAGCCACTTGCTAACATTCTTAATTCGATCGGGTTGTCAAATCCTCAAATAGGCTAGTTGACTTATGTCAAAATAAATTATTTTACACTACCACTAAATCAAGCTTTCGAAAATAACACGGAAAAACCTAGCTATCGCTTGTTTTTGGAATTTAAACGATTTTTAATTCAACAAAAACTTTGTAAAGGAACACTGAAAATTGTGGCGTCACAGGTTTCTATTTTCATACTAACTTCATTCATACTACCGAATCGTTTTGACGTTTCAATAAAAGTTACAGTTTTTTTTTATTTTATTTATTGTAAATTGATTTGGTTTACATAGTACCTTATTCTAAATGTCGCCCTTATGTGACCCTTAACCAACCATGTGTATAATTCCCAAACTTACTATAAGGACTGATTTAATCTTCAGATAACAGTATCTGAAGGATAGAGCTCTATCCTTTTCTTTCGTATGACAGGGTAAAGGAGACTAATAACTTTAACCGACAGTTATTTGAATCTGAGGTTTAGACAATTATATTACACTGTCATATCATTGGATTTAGATAAATCAACGGCGGGTCACAAGTATTTTAATTTGCAGGCTAGACGCGGAACCGCTTATTTGATCTGTTTCAAGAGTTTACACAGTAAATGTCAGGCCGCGAGTTTGAACGTGGGGGAATCACATCCGACCAACGTGAACTAAGATTGATTTAGCAATGTCAACAGCAATTAATATTCTGTATTGTTTCATACAATCAGTTTATAGACTGATACAAATTTAACATACGATCATAAGCGTTACACGAAGAAACTCATCATCATTGCGCATGGCAATCATCCTGCATGGATCAAACGTACATTTATGCAGCTCCTCCATGCCTACGGGAAAACAGCGAACGAAGAAACTGTCTTATCAACACATTTCAAATTGCTGAAGCTAGAAAACTTGGGGAAAAGCTTTATAAAATTATAAATACAATATACGACGATAAATTCGTAAAACGATTAAAATATGCTAAAGTTGACTCAAGTCACGAGAAATTACGAAATTTCTTATGAATCAAAAAATGCCAAATGACAAAGTCAAGGAAACTGGAGAGCATCTCTCAAATACTTTAAATGATATTTTATTTGCCCAACACGTCCTAATACTTTGACACTTTGATGTTTAACAAAAACTGTGGTTTCAAAACTGTATTTAATTACTGAAATTTTATTTCAAGAGCCCTACCGTGTGTTAGATGACTAAAATTTTATCTCTCTTATCTATATATCTATCTATAACTGGAAGATACTCCACATGAGCAAACGGATGCAATTACTTTAACATTATACTTCAAAGACCCAGAATTTAAGGGAAAACAATAACATCCTGATGATTTCGACACACTTTCCCAAAATACTTCCATAACAATCTTTCGCAACTATCAGTCCTCCTTAGGTGCCGCCACTCCAAGGTCTTATTAATCGACAAAGACAAAATAGTTGAAGGTTGATTTCTACAGTGTCTGATTTTCTCTTCTTTATTCTTTGCATAGAAAGAGTAGGGCAAAACAATGCGATATAAATAACAATCGGAAACAATATTATCACATTTCGAATATTGTAACTCTCATAGCCTCAAAAACTAGCTAGTGCAACAAATACGGCCCCTACGCAGACCCTATATAATGTAAGAAGAAGAAAAGCATTTATATGTGACATAAAGCTAATACAAAAAACATGACACTGAAAGATAAAAAGTCTAATGTAACGTAATGGTGCCAGTTTAGCATATTGCTAGCATAAGGCTGCCTTTCCATAGAAGCGGAGACGAGCGATGCGGAGAGCAGCTGTGTAGGAATCGACCAATCATATTGGTTGTAATCCACATCTCGTCTCCGCTTGACTGTTTTCATTGAAGCGGAGCGGAGAGAAGTCAGCGCTGGTCTTCCACTGGGACCATCGAGTGAAGCTAATAAAATATAATTACTACATAGTATAAACCAGCCCGCCCTCAAATACAAATACAAATACATAGTATAAAGCAAAGTCGCTTCCCGCCGTCTGTCCCTTTGTATGTATGTATGCTTAGATCTTTCAAACTACGCAACGGATTTTAATGCAGTTTTCACCATCAGTTAGATAATTTTTCACGGAAGGTGCATATATGTAATAGTACCCTGAGCGAAGCTAGGGCGGGTCGATAGTAATATAATAAGAACCTGATAATGATAATTAAACAGCATTCATTCTGATCATTTTGGCTATGTTCTCTCTCTTCCTTAGCAAGAGTATGTTAAAACAATCTTAATGAATTTAAAATTAAAAATAATACCGGCATTGTTGGAGCTATTGGAAAAGAACAAAGTATTTACACTTCACAAGCTTCTGACCTTAAACTTGCCGGCAAATTGCGAAGTGCGTTCAACTCCGTCGATAACTCAACACTTTCAGAGATCCTCGGGCTGCCACACAAACAAACGTGGTTCGAAAATAACTAGAGATTCTCCCTAGTCTAAGTAGCTATATAAAAAGATTAATAAAAAAGTGTGGGAAAAAATAAGGGCGTATTTTGGATGGTATTGGCAACTATTTTCGTTAATATTTATGTTATTGTAATTCCACCTATCACGAAATCAAACTCATTTTAGCCAAACTACTAGTGCGGTCCAAAAGTTTCTGGCTGGAGAAATATGGCGGGTTAAAAATAAAAACAAATGGTGTCATTGTGATTGTCATTTATTCTGCTTATTCGTGTATAGTTTTGAGATTTCTGTTGGTTGTGGTTTTGATTTGACGGCGTTTAGAATAATAAGAAGTCTGAAAGTTTTTGAAATGTTTAAATTGGAATATCGTTCCGTGATCAAGTTCCTGACAAACGAAGGGGTCAGCCCGACCGATATAAAAAAAAGGTTAGATGCTGTGTACGGGGATACCTCTCGGTCATTTTCCACCATTAAAGAATGGAGTAAACAGTTTCGTTTAGGGCGGGAGTCCATTGACGACGAACCTCGCTCCGGCCGGCCTGTGGAAGCACTCACCGTGGACCGCGTCAAATTAGTGGAAGAGGAAGTTCTGAGTGATCGAAGACTGAAGACTAAAGAAATAGCGGCAAGGACAGCGCTTTCAAAAACATCAGTTCTTAGGATTCTTCATGAACATCTTCACATGAATAAAGTTAGTGCGAGGTGGGTGCCCAAACTTCTTTCAAGCTTGCAGCGAAGTGAGCGAAAAGCGTGCTCTCAAGAAGATTTAGACGCATATAGACGACACGGAGAGAGTTTTTTGGAGTCAATTGTTACGGGGGACGAAACCATGGTTTTGTACTATGATCCTCTCTCCAAAAGGGAATCGATGGAGTGGCGTCGTCCTGGTGAAAAGCCGCCTAGGAAGGCCAAGGTAACACAATCCATTAAAAAGATAATGGCTACGGTATTCTGGGATTGTCACGGAATACTACTGATTGACATAAAAAAAGGAATACCACGGTAAATGGTAGCTACTACGCCACCCTTATTGATCAGTTACGAGAGGCGATCAAGCAGAAACGTCGTGGAAAACTTAGCAGTGGTGTACGGCTTCTCCACGACAATGCACCCGTTCAAACCGCTTCAATTGCCAAGGCTGCTGTTGCGAAATGTGGCTCCGAGGAAATTCGCCACCCACCTTACAGTCCCGACCTGGCCCCGAGTGACTATTATTTGTTCTCGAAACTTAAGGCAGACTTAAGGGGAAAAAGATTTTCTTCAGATGATGAAGTGACCCGTGCGGTTTACGCTCATTTTGAGGATAAAACTTCTGAGTATTTTTATAAGGGGATAGAAATGCTTATTAAGAGATCTGAAAAGTGCATTGAAATAGAGGGAGACTATATCGAAAAATAAAAAAAGTTTGGTTAATATATGTACTTCTTTTCTTTGTTAGGCCGGAAACTTTTGGACCGCACCTCGTACATATTACAACGTAATATAGTCACTTTACAAAGAACAAGGGATATCTTTTAAGATTATCTTTTAAGATTTTATTTTAATAAGTTGCGTATCAAAAAGTTTCATTTAATTAATACGTTTAAGACCTGTTTTGTTAGTGTTAAATGATATTCTTATTTCTTAAAACACGTGTGCTAAAAAATAATGGTTATTTCATTGTAATTATAGAATTAAGTTTCGATTTCCCGGTAAAAGCGTTCGGGTTTGCCTACGTGACCCCATGCACGTACGCAATGGGTAGAGACAGCAAAAAACCGCTTACGCAAACTAAAACTGTCACAATATCGAGTTCGCATGTTAATGCGTTATCACTGTTGGTACAATTGTTTTGAATTAATTGATAAGCCTACTAAAGGCTTCGTCAAACAGCCAGAATCAGACAGCAAACAGAAGAAGCTAAGAATGCGCCACGCTACTGTCGCGCCGCGCCAAGTCGGCTGTTTGTCGAAGCCTTAATAACATAAAGATATACTTAATGGAAAAAGCCTTAACTTTTTGTACATCACCATAACAAGCTCACACACACACACACACACACACACACACACACACACACACACACACACACACACACACACACACACACACACACACACACACACACACACACACACACACACTCGCACATAAGCCAAGTAGGTGGCGCGGGTATTTTAATTTTTCGTTGAGACAATTTCAAGATTGCAAATACGTTGCCAATCCTGAGGACTAAAATGGAATGCCTCTGTACTGAATATCACCGGCTACCAAACTGAAATCTAGCTATAATAGGTAGGTATATATCTTAAATCGCTCTTCTATTCGAGAAGCCTAGCCAAGATTTTCGTAAATCGACAAAATGTATAGAATTGACATAAGCGACTGACGCGATCTGATCGTCACCTTACGTTAATCCTATACATTTTGACAGTTTTCTAAAAGCGCTAAACTTTGCGTTATAATCTTGGCTAGGCCACTAGGGAGCCTAAAGGCCTAGTCACGACTTTGCGCGACCGGCTGAGCGACGAACTTTCAACATTGCATGTACCGTCAGTAAAACACTGCGCGGTGAGCGTCTCGACCGAGCAATGAAGAGGGAATTCGCTCGCCGCCGCGCCGCCGCCGCTCTAAGTCGCAGCCAGGCCGTAAGTCATTCCATCAGAACGGCTACGGCAAAGTCGTCTGCGACTTGTTTCTCGCTCGGATCTGCTTTTCTAACTCGTTTGTTACGATAAAGACGCACTGAGCGACATGCGAGAAAATACAAGATGCGCTAACCGATCAGAGCCCTTAGCCAAGATGCCCATCGCTAACTAGCGTTTCTATTCGTTTAGTTTTTAAACCAATCGCGTCACTGGTAGATCACGTGACTCTCCGTATGACGTGACGTGATCTACCAATGACGCGATTGGTTTAAAAACTAAACGAATAGAAACGGTAGTTAGCGATGGGCATCTTGGCGAAGGGCTCTGTTCCTTATTAACATTTTCCACAGAGTCGTAACAATACGATAACGGAAAGGAAACAATGTAGAACAAGAGCCCTGGTGCCCGGCACCATATAGAAGCTAGCGGTCCAGGGTTCGAATCCCAGTGTTGAGCATGAGTATTTGTTCCTGAGTCATGGATATTTTCTACGTATTTAAGTATGTATTTATTTATATAAGTATGTTTATCGTTGTCTAGTACCCATAATACAAGCCTAGAGCTTAGTTTGGGACTAGGTCAATTTGTGTGAGATTGTCCCGATACTTATATTTATTTATTTATCTATATGCGAACGCTACAACACCTAGTGTGCGTGTAATGCACATGCAGCACGCATGGCTGTGTGTGTGGCGGGAGTACCGCGGCGTGATTCAGCGGACACCGCGCTTCCTTATCTGTTCCAGTTAAAGAGGCAGTAACTATGTAGGGTAAGGTGGGGTAAACACGAACAGCGGGTAATCACGAACAGTGATTTTTGAGGTTTATATCATGAAATTATTTTAAAAAAATCTTTTGATTACCATTGTTTTTACTGCGAAACATTAATTTCACATTTTTTATGCGGAAACAACTATTTTTTCGGCATATTAACAATATATGATTTTCAGCAAATTCTTATTCTTATCTTACGAATTATTTAATTAGGTACCTACTACAATTATATAAATTAATTTCCTAACCAAAATGAGGTACTTAACTTGAAAATAATGTCACCGTAATGGATATTATAGTCACTGATATTACTCAGCTTTAACTAGCCACTACCAGTCTGTTCGTCATTACCCATCCAAATTCGTAACTACCCTACGCCTGGCAATTTTGTTTATGAAAGTTTACGACGCTATAACATGTTATTGCAAAAATTGTTTTGCTTTTAAATAATAGCTTGATAACCAATGTAATAATACAATTAATTAGAATTCAACTTTTCGCAATAGCTTAAGCATAATTTCTGATTTTCCTTAAGTGTTCGCCATTCCCCCACTTTCCCCTATACAAGTATAATAATAAGCAGGCTTTAAAAACCCGAGTGCTTTTATTTTGTCGCCTACGTGTGTTAAAAACAACTTAGGTATATATTTTTAAATACGATATACCTAGTTATTTTTTAAATTAAAGTGCACAGTCTTCTTGCGGTTTAAAGTGAGTCATCCATCATACTATTACCGTAATAGAGTAATGTTTTTAAAATGTGATAATGATAACCAAAAACCCTCTAGCCCCTAGCACAGAATAAATATAACTAAAACAGTAATGAAACTACGAACAAAACGTTCGAAACGTCGCACTCACACAGACGCACGTCTCACTCAACGAGGGTCTCGTTTAGACGATATTTAGACGATATTGTTTTTACGCAAAACTAACAAAAGGTACCTTGAAGTACTAAACTGAAAAGTTTAAAATAACTATGACTAGGAATATATATAGAAATAACTATGAAGGTAATAAACTAGATAAAACCAGTTTCCGCACTATTCGGAGGCACTTTGTACTGTGTTGTCACGCCTAACCTAGACGCAGCCTTGTCGAGCCAGAAGGTCTTGCCTATCCGTCTATCGAAGACCTACCTATTTGCGTCAACCTTTCCTTGTAGCCAGAATGTTCTAGAAATCTATTTACAAATATTGAGTATTTTTAAAAATGATTAAACATTACCCAATATTTTCCAAATTCCAATCCAATTTCTATACTTTTGAAAAATTGTTAAGTATAATAAATTCAAGTCGGAAGACATATTTTTCTTATTTAGACAATACTCAACTAGGTAAATGTTTCAGAACAAAAAATGGACGAGCGAATAAGACCTCACTTCAAAATGGGATCTTATTTTAATTAAGTAAAATTAAGCCTTGCGTTTATGTATGAGATACGGTTTAAATTAAAACGTTTTAGCTTGACAATGATTCTGACAAGTATCTAAGTTTATATAGGTTGTTATAGGACGCTTTTCTAAGAGAATTTTCTACGAGTATCCAACCCGGAGTCTATTGGTTAGTACGTCAATGGTTTCTGTCCCAAAAGTGAATGGATTTCTTTCTGGCGCAAACGCCCAGTCGCAGGATTTATCACATCAATGTCAAGTAAAGCATATCTGTCAAATAAATTTAGCCCTTTCCCTTTCTTACACTTGAAAATGAGAGGGCTATCTTTAACTGACCGATGAATTTACTTGTCGAATGTGACACAGGCCCTTAAAGTTGACGATCGGCAAATACCCAAAGAAATAAGTAAGAAAAACGTCACATTCAATTGTTTCCTTTCGCGAATACGAAAACTGATAAGGGTAGAATTAAATAATTTATACTTAATAAGTTCTCTGCCGTAGCGCATGACGAGGGTAACCGAGTGATCCTCTAAGGTGCTCCGAGTTTCCAACCCTCTTGAAAATAATAATAACTATGTTAGTATTATTTTCAAGTTACTCTTAAATAGGGTTATTGTTTGCAAGGGTTTGCTTTTTTATGTTTTATTTAAAGTAATCAGAACTGATTTAATATAGTTGTAGGTTTTTAACCAATATTACGTCAAATCAAGGAATCATATTGATTATATTTCAGTACTTAATTTTATTAAGCTACAGACGGTGTAGAATAATAATGAACACAGGGTTTTCATTCCACATCTATCACAATCATGCTTTGCCAAACAAGGAGAGGAAGAAGCAAATTCGCTTAGTTCTACACTGGTCGAGAAATTGATTCGCGATTAATTGCGCGAGTAGGGCAGTGTGTGACCAGAGAGGGCAACATCGCGGCAGCGCGAGTAGTAGAGCGATGAGCAGCGCGAGGAGCATAGTGAGGCAGGGCCATTAAGAGGACTGTAAACCAACCGCAAAATCTAGCCTTTTCGTACAAACGGCGATAACGTTTTCCACCCCCTAAACGTTAACCGAATTCGACCAATTTTTGATATGTGGTCAGTCGGAACAAAAACTATGTCTGTACATTTCGTTTTTTTTTTAATATTAATTAGTTATAAAGAGATTATGGCCGAAATTAATTTTGTATGAAAACAATGAAACGGGAATAAATCGAAATTTATTAATAATATTGAAAAAAAAACGAAACGTACGGACATAGTTTTTGTTCCGACTGACACCGTATCAAAAATTGGTCGAAATCGGTTAACATAGGGGGTGGAAAACGTTATCGCCGTTTGTATGGAAAGCCGTCACCTCACAATCCTTTTAATTGCATGAGTAGAGCAGTGCGTGGACAGTGAGGGCAACATCGCGGCAGCGCGAGGAGCATAGTGTGGCAGGGCCATAATAACGTGTGCCCGCTTCGGACGTTTACAGACAAAAGCCGTTAGCGCTGCTCATACCATTTTTCAATCCAGACACGCCGAGCGTGCACCCGCGCGTTTTAGCGTACGCCCTTAAAGTCCGTGACGTGTCGCTATTATCGACCATACGTGGCCATGTGCAATCGGACTTTCTAATTGCACGGCGGCCCTTTGTCCGTCGGGGACGGAACATGGCACGTAAAAACCCTGCTTCGATAACACGCGCGTGACTCACAGGATATAAATGAAATGATTATCTATACTATAATGCACAATAATGGCCGTTGGAGCGGAAAGGTTCTAGAGTGGCGACCGCGAACCGGGAGACGGAGTGTCGGCAGGCCATTTACAAGGTGGACCGACGATCTGATAAAGATCGCGGGAAACCGCTGGATGACAGCAGCAGAGGACCGGTCGTTGTGGAAAACCTTGGGGAAGGCCTTTGTCTAGCAGTGGACGTCTTGCGGCTGATAATGATGATGATGATGATGATGTCTATAATGCACTGACCTTTATTCTGGCAACGCGGTTAGCCTAGTTGATAGTAGTAGGTAGGGACCTAAAAAGCTAGCGGTCCCGTGATGGAGAACCGCATTAAAATCCGTTGAGTAGTTTGAAAGATCTAAGCGTACATACACACAAAGGGACAGACGGCGGGAAGCGACTTTGTTTTATACTATTTAGTGATACGTTCAAAGTTTACGCAATAATAAGTAACGAACGTGAACAATGTTTACATCCATTGCAATCACAACACGAGGGTTTACCCAGTACCTACTCGTATCAACGTCGCGCGTGTATGAAGGAGATAACATTTGACGTGTTGATTCCACAATACGCAGGCAATACTATAACAAAAACGTAAAATCATTGCAGAAGCATTATAACACATGTTATAATTATAAAGCTGTTCGGTTACTGATAGAAATGTAAAATATAAAGTCAATAAAAATATATCAGGGGGTAACCTTCGGCTGCCTTTTCATAGAAGCGGAGACGAGCGGTGCGGAGAGGAACTGTGTAGGAATCGACCAATCACATTGGTTGTAATCCACATCTCGTCTCCGCTCCGCTTCAATGGAAACAGTCAAGCGGAGACGAGATGTGGATTACAACCAATGTGGTTGGTCGATTCCTACACAGCTCCTCTCCGCACCACTCGTCTCCGCTTCTATGGAAAGGCAGCCTTACGTATACCGACCGTTCCAAACTAACCTCTGGGCTTGTACTTTGGCTACTAGGCAACGATAAATATACTTATAGAAGTTATAAAAAATACCCACGACTCAGGAACAAATAATCACGCTAATCATACAAATATTTCCCTATACCGGAATTCGAACCCGGAACCGCTAGCTTCGTAAGCAGGGTCACCACCAACTAGGCTAACCGCGTCGTCAATGTATATTTCTGGACCACTTTTTTCAAAATACAACCCCTAACAAAAAGAAATGCAAATAGAAGGGAACGAATCCCACATACATATATGTACCTAAGTCGGCCGTCCACCAAGTAGTGAAGTCATATTTTCAACAATATGTTGAAACAACAGTTCACGTTACGCTTTCAAATTATTTGAAAACGACTTCAAAATACCTAAGAGAGAGCGAAGTCGCCGCATGCATATTATTTAAAGACAAATGGAAAACAACCGACAAGAGCTTGGCTCTTAAATAACGAGAGAAGAAAACCATTACAAAAAAGCCGGTCAAGTCAAGGAGGGTTCCGCACAAACTTGAAGGTATGCAAATAGTTCGTAAATCACGGGAATCAGGTCTCGAAGATTTTTCCCTCTTTTTCCGAGTTTTCCCTTGGAGCTGTGAAAAAGTCAAAAACTTCTAAGCTAACGCAATCAAAAGATACGGCCGTTTATGCCGCATATTCAAGGGAATCTCAAGGGAATCAAAACTATTAGGACTTAGAATCATGAAATTTAGCAACAAACAATTTTTCAGAGCACTAGTAAAGGGTAAAATCCGAAACCCGTTAATGGGTAGTTACATCACATAAAAAAAAACATCGCTTCTTGCTAAATTTCATGATTATAAGTCAACGGGATGTAGGTACCCTATAGGTTTTGATTCCCCTGAGATTCCCTTCAATATGCGGCATAAACGGCCGTATCTTTTGATTGCGTTGACTTAGATGTTTGATTTTTTCACTGATCCAAGGAATTGTAGATTTAAGTATTTGATATTAATTTCAACTTGATACCTCCATGCGTTCCTGAGAAAAAGGGTCTTGATAGACACACAGACAGACAGACAGACAGACGGATGACAAAGTGATCCCTAGGAACCCTAAAAAAACGAAAATACCAGAACAAAAGAGAATTCTTGGCTGAATTAAAATATAAACTAAATTGAAGACTGGACAAACAACAAACAGCAGACAGTTTTTACAAGCAAGAACATTGCGCGTTCGCCGTAGAACCATCTGCATTATCCACCGTTTAAGATAAACTACGTCTAGACAGAAAATACAAGATCAGGAATCCTTATCCCCAGTATAATTGAATGAAAACATTGCAAACAAACTCCGGGAATAGCTTCCGAATGTAACGGACTCTTTTGTCCATGAAGATCCGTCCGGTACATTAGACAGATTGCTTTAAGGTCGCCAGGACGCTCGGCCTCATACAAATGTAGAAAGTTACATTTAAATTTATAAATATACTTATTATCGAATTAAACTGAAACTTTATCAACATTAAGAGGCACAATGTTGTGGTATGAATTTGTTCTATATGTACATTAAAAATCAAAGTAAATTCAGTAATCAAACATAACTCATCACTCATCTTGAGTGATATGCCCGTCGTGTCCGTCTCAATGTACGTCAAATTGATTGTCAAGCCATAAAAAAACTGTAATTTTGGACGCATCTTGAGACGGGTATCCCTACCCTATGAATTTGTTAATACAACCCTGAGATATGTCCCAAATCTAGGTCAGAAATTAGTTGTTAAAAACAAAAGAAATTACAGCAATATTACGCGTTTCTTACAAAATTTAAAATATAACTTTCGTCATCGATAATTTGTAATTTTATTACAATTGCCAAATTTCACTTTAATCTGACATAGGCCTAGAAAACCGAACTGCTCCTGTAGAAGTACGAATGCTGTCCTTTACAGCATGAGGAGCATCAGCATCAGGGAGCCTCTTGTTTCGCCAAAATATGTTTGGTCGGATGTATCATTTCCCAAATTTTCAATTCCCAAAAAGCTATATGTATTATTTTTGTTTTATTTTCAGGATACCAAAAAAGCCATTTACTTAGATCGGTTAGGTTAGCTTACAGCAGCTTGAGCACGTCATGCTCGTTCAAAGGTCTTTGCTTACGGCGGCGTCGTTGATCGGGTCGCCACCTTCCCGAACATATGGTTGAGGGAGGCGATGGCTGAGATACGCGTCATACTCGTGAACGGGTGCTGTTTGTGGGGTCCGGTCTGTTCACGTCTGCAAGGACTTGTTCAGTTAATTATTCTAGTTATGGCTTTTGACGAAGAGACCTCGTCGTGTTGTTCTCCTAGTCATTACATTTAGTGTAACGTATTTGACCTTACATTTGTAATGTTTTCATTTGTGCTAGTTCTAATAATTAATATTTGTTACTTTATTACCTTGTAATGTAACTTACTTTTAAGTATTATTGTATTTTATATTGGAAAAAATGACCTTCTGCTGGAGTTTCTTGCGGCGCTTCTTCTCCGCAATGATGGTCTTGTCCGAAGCGCTGGTAGATTCACTCTATATTACTGACGTGTAAAAGAGCCCGTATGTGGCCAATTTACTGAATAAATATTTGTATTTGTATTTGTACAGTTGTGAGCGCCGTAAAATGCTATTTTTTGCGGCGGGAAATACCTTTTTAGCAAATGAAAATTTGGGAAATGATACATTTGACCAAACATATTTTGACCAAACGGCAGAGACCCGGAGCATCAGGACTGAGGAGATGGGACTTAAAATTTAGTGGATAAGTCTTTGCTCGATACTTATCTTCAAAATTAACAAACCCCGCGATTTAGGTAAGCATTACCTCTACAGCATCACAATTAAAATATAACATTTGTAGTTTTAAGCGCGAGTCGCCGCAAGTGTACTGACGCGACTCTTTATGAATAGGTAAGATGTACAGTTTGATTTTTATGTGATAATGATGAGAAAAGACTTGCTTTATACCTAAGGTATACATGGTTTTTCAACGAGTCGCAAGGGAGACTACCGAATGTCTTGAGTATAGTTTTTTGTGCTTGTTTTCGATACCCTTCAAGAGCGATTACGCACTGCGTCCGAATCCGAATCCGAGAAATGTCGGTCCGAAATAGCAGTAGTATTACTACTCGTATTTGTATGAGAAGTTGCGCACTAGATCCGTATCCGATTTTTCATACAAATAGTACTACTGCTACTGTGGACCAACATTTCTCGGATTTGGATCGGACGCAGTGCATAACCGCTCTAAGTGTTTTCGTTTTTGTTCTTTCAAGGTCTTCAGCTAATGGCTAATTACTACAGTCATTCAATCGTATCCACTTCACGGGGTTTCCTGCGGGTTTCGTTCATAATGTTTCCTTGAACACAGTCAAGAATAAGTTGTCTGGGCCTCTATTCAATTTTTTTTAGACTTCATTGCTTCTATATCATAACGTATTGCTACCATTATTTATTTATTTATAAGGCACAGTAACAAACTACAAATTTTATTGCAAAACTAGATCGCTTAACTTTAATTTACATGTCTGCAACAACAATAGCTCTTTATTTAACTGATTGTAAGACAACAACATGTAAGAGTCGTAAATAAATAAAAATGTAGACACTGTCTATTAAAAGCAGTAAGTACATATGATAGGTTACGTGCAACCAACGAATAACTTTTAGATTCTACTGATGTGAAGAACGATAAATGATTGATTAATCTACTAATTTAATTTAGCTAACAAGAAACTCTATACCTCAAATTATAATATAATATATAATATAATAATAATCAAACTCAAAACTACAAAACCTACTACAATCCCGATATGCATTTGGCCTCTGCGCGGTCTAAGAAAATATCTTCGTGCGAACTTGACCCTTTAAAGAACCCTTGAAGGGTACCTTAAGGAGATCGCCCTTTGCATTTCCCACATACATTACCCGATGAGTTTTTAAGGTTATTTATACACAGCATGCAACTCGGAAGCGCCGAGGACGATGCCGGTTCCTGTTCCGGACACGACACGTGACGGATACGCCTAAATATTTACGATACCGACTGACTGATCGGACTTCTATTGTTAGAATGTCATAGATAGTTAGAGTAAATACATTGTCAGGGCCAGTGACCAAATTAGCATGTCAATATTAGGTAGAAATGCTAATGAAGGAACGAAAATCATGTAGAAAGGATGCAAGCTATATGATTTCGATTTCATAACGAGTCTGCATAATCGCAAATGTAATAGTACCTAACTGTATTCATAAACAGATTCTAAGTGACATGTATGTACAAACACAAATCACTACTACATACACAATAGCACCATTACTACAATTTCCTTAATACCTAACCATCGGCAATCCATCGCTATCCCAGTTGCACTCGTGTCTGTCAATATATTTATCGCTCCTGTTTCATGGAAGCATAAAGAAAATTTCGACAAAATCGGGACTCTTACTTTCAGACCTCACAACTCTTAACGGATTTTCCTCAAACCAAGCGAAGAACGCTCTCGATTAAGTCACCTTTCTAACAAAAAACTAGTAAAGGTGATCCGTTTAGGAGCTACGATGCCACAGACAGATACACAGATATACACGTCAAACTTATAACACCCCTTTTTTCGTCGGGGGTTAGAAACAGGGTAATAGCGCGACTTTAGGAAGTCGATATCGTAAATAAACGTAATAAAAGTCATAAAATAAAATAGGTAAGAAAAAACAATAATAGATGCAAATACACTTATTTACGTCACCTATTTATTAGATAATTCTAAAATTATTAACCCCCTTACTAATAAACGTTGAGTAACGGCTGAGTAGTTATACAATGCTTTGTCCTTATCTGTCATTGTGACATTTGAATTCGACAGATAAGGACAAAGCATTGTATAACTACTCAGCCGTTACTCAACGTTTATTAGTAAGGGGGTTACTGTAAAAGCTGAGTTGTCTGCGTAAATCCTCGACAAACAACTGACCGCAGGGTGTTATACAGTTATTTTATTACAATAACAATAAGTAAGTACATAGTGGTTATGATTTTATCTACACTAATAATAATAATATTAAAAAGAGGAAAAGTTTGTATTTTTGTATGTTTGTAACGAATAAACTCAAAAACTACTGGACCGATTTCAAACATCCTTTCACCAACATTTAGAATGGACTTTCAGAGTGGATATAAGCAATATTTTAACTTACGAAAGTACTGACTCACCGCAGGCGAATTCGCGGGCGGAAAGCTAGTAGTTAATAAAATACGTATAGTAATAAAACTCATATAAAATCACGTAAACACTGTATCTTGTCTAGAGGATACGGTTTACGTAGGAAAACATATCAAACCTCTTTTATGTGGTTATCATTATCATCATAAGTTTTATTTAATGATTAATTGTTGAGTTTCTTGCGGCGCTTCTTTCAGCAGTGGTCTCCTCTTGGGAATCGCTGGTGGATTTTGACGTGTAAAAGTGCCCGTGCGGCCTACTTACTGAGTAAATATCCTTTATCTTTATCTTTATCTATCTTTAACACACTGATACGGCACGTCGCCTACTTTTTCATTCAATTGTTCTAGATAATTATGCTTTTCTTAGAGTCCCTCTTTTCTTTTTTCCTTCTGTCCCTTATGTCAATTATCATCTTGATGTACTCGTTGTGCCGTAACTGGTGACCAAACATCTTTACTGTAACTGTAACTTACTTTTAAGTATTGTATTTTATGATTGAAAAAATGACCTTCTGCTGGAGTTTCTTGCGGCGCTTCTTCTCCGCAATGATGGTCTTGTCCGAAGCGCTGGTAGATTCACTCTATATTACCGACGTGTAAAAGAGCCCGTATGTGGCCAATTTACTGAATAAATATTTTGATTTTGATTTTGATTTCCTCGTCTGTTTTTGGCACTTATTACCTGAATATTCATTTCTTAAATACTTTCCAAGGGCTATCAGGCTAAATACTAACCATAAGACACGAAAACATTCCTGAATTCTAAATAAACATTTTCTTCCTTCCTTACAAATCGCACAATGGGCGATTATTCGATCAATGCCGCGTAATAGTTGCTAATGATAGCTAGAGGCATCTAATGAAGACATTTGTGGCCGAGACCTTGCCTCCGAAACCGACCAGATACTTTTGTCACTCGACATGACCGGAGATAGACCGGTTCTGTCAATGAAAGTATTACGTTGCGATTTTTTTGAGGTTACAAATAATACAGTATCGGGGTTGTATGTTTAATTTAATACCAGGGGACCAAATTACACAAATCTAGACCCAAACTAAGGTCTGGACTTACTTTTATATAGAGCAATATTTACTTGTATACCTAAAGCATCCAAGACTCAGGTACATCACGCAAATATTTGCGTTTTCCGGGAATCAAACACGGTACCGCTAGCAACGTTATCGCCGTTTGTATGGAAAACCGTCAACGCACAATCCTCTTAAGTTTAGCGTATTATGGCGTTTATATCTAAAGCTACGTCAACCTTTACCCAAAAACAAGCACGTGGCAAATGTAGGTGACACCGTTCTTGATAAGTTAACCTACAAAGACCATTAAAGATGAAAACAAAAGCGAAAGTTATGTCATGGCCCTGGCCTGGCAACAATATAGCCAGTCAGTATTTATTTACTATCTACTTATAGAGTCATTGGTTGCAACTTACAACCTTCTTATATTAAACTACAAATAATAAATGATAATAGACCCAAATAAACTATTGAAACAAAATACTAATCATTGTTTTATATAAAAGTTAAATATGAAGACGTAGCGACATCTATGAATACCAGGATCAAATAATTACCTCAAACTCCGCACTTGTTCATGAATTACCAACGTAAAACAGATGTTCCCCGCTAGATGGCGTTAAAATCAAAGCTTTAATAACTTACCAAGAATAGCTCTCAAATGGCCTTCCAGCGTCTGAAGTATCGTCATCTTGACCTCCTTGACGGACTTCCCCAGAAACTGCTCGCAGGCAGTCGTGAGGAGCTCGTCTTCGTTCATGATCTTGCACTGGGCGACCCCTGTGACGGTCAGGGGGACACCTTGCGCCGTTTCCACGTATTCGCACATAGGGTTGAGCGTCATCACCTATGGATTGGACATCCATTGGAGAACTGACATAATTTTATCCTGACTGTGACTTCGTTGGCGGCGCAGTAACGCGCTAAAGGTGGACATTCACGGTCAGTTGAGCTGACGTACATCCAAAAACTGACCGTGAATGTGAAATTTTAAGTTGAAATTATACGAACCTTCTGGATGTACGTCAGTTAACTGATCAGTTTAACTGACCGTGAATGTCCACCTTTAGCGCGTTACTGCGTTGCGCGAGGAAGTAGCGACATCTATCGTCTTTCTCAAATTAGTGTACAACGTAATAGAGGCAAATAGCGACAAGCAGCGAGGAAAATCAAATTCTTGTCATTAATGTGCTAATCAATCGTACGAGCGAGCGAAGGCGGTTTAAGAATCAACTATTGCCCGTTTCGAATATTCAAACAGCGGATAGATTCAATAGGTAGGTACTTCGGATAAAAATTTGACCCGTTTTGTGTGTAGAAAATATCTAGTTTTAACTGGAAGTAACCTAATTTATCCGCACTTTGGACATTTGGGAACGTATAAAAATCGTCACTCGTATGTTTGTATGTTCGTTTGATGTATGTTTGAGTACTGTTGATTCGGTTTCAATGAAATTGGAGAGAAGGGGTTATTGAGTCAATTATAATTTAAATAACAGTTTGAACATATGCATTGGGGGAGCTATCAACAGACATCATGGGGGGTTACGTAGTTAATTAAAGAGGAAATCGCGAGGCGTCTGTTTTGAGCGAACTCCTAGTTAAATCTACATTATACATGTACACATAAACAATGCACAGCCAAAATAACTTATTTATTTAATCGTATGGCAGTTGGTAAGTCGCTTAATACTTGGGGGATGAAGTTACTCACGTCCGCAGGAATTGCCACCACTACCCTGCACGTATCCTGCGGGTGGCGCTAAACGAGCAACGATTCGGCTGCTGTACTTGTTGATAAAGGAACCTCACAGCACAATAACCGGTCGCCAAATTAATGAAGGTAGAGATGTAAAATTCTTTGTACCTGTACCTCGACAGCTTGCTAGGTCTTGTAATAAAGGATGTATGAGATACCTCGAGCGAGATGCGCTGCACATCGGTGACCAGCCACCAGGCCCATCCCCAACCGCCCACGATCGTCTTCTTCGTCGTCGAGCCGAAGCAGCCGCCTGCAATCAAGCACACACGTTACGGCCTGTTTTCTTGACATAAAGGTAGAACAGGTCGTTGGGGCAGGAAGGTTCTAGAGACCCTATACGTAGTCCAATGCGCAAGCAGAACTCCGGCCCTCGCCAACAACGGCGTGGAGGGAGAATCGCTGGGTTTTTTGTGGGTATTCCGACCGCTATCGGGCCTTCCCCAAGGTGGTATGTAAATGCATTTTTTCAGCTTAAAAAAATCTAAACGGCGTAATGTTGGCAGGCCTCTCACAGGTTAACAGACGATCAAAAAAATCACAGACTATGGCTAGCCATAGGGTCTTACTCTTAGGTACAGCCGATCAAGTAATTTATTCAGTACTTTTTGATTAAGAAATACTATTGTTACCCCGAGACTCCGTCCACACAGAACTTGTTTATTCTTGTTGCTTTCGAAACTATTAAAATTTCCGGGTCGAAATATATTTTACTACTCGTATACCCTAATCCAGAACGTGGAGTAAGTACCCTGTGGGTCAAATTTCTTTCAAATCTATTTAGCCGTTTTTGCGTGATTAGGATACTATAGCATTCACATCGAAGTTACTTTTGGTAAGCAACACTGTGCAACAAGATTCGGGATTTAAAAAAAAAAGACAAAATGTTATGAGAAGGAAAATATGGCTCTGAAATGATTTGGCAAACTATCCTCGCAAGTTTTTATATTAACTTTAATAGTAGGATCAAGGCCATACCATTGGTACGTTTAGTCGCAAAATCGATACCTATACCTCAAACGTGTTATTGTAAAGTAAACCTCCAAAAACTCATCATTATCATCAACCCACTTCCGTCCACTGTTGGACATAGTATAAATTAGAGTCGACATGAGTTTAGAAAAGCAGGTGGGGCAAACAGGACCAAGGGCAGTAACCTCCAAGGGAGAGTGAACCGTGGTCCCAACGGGTTTGCTTCCCGGCAGGACCAGTCGCCAGCGGTCGGACGACGATCCAGGTTACTTTCACCTTCGCTACGGAAGTTCTACAACTACAACTTGACTATTATGCGCCGATTTTTCAACCTCTCGATTACACTATTTATCACATCAGCACCCGTATTGTGGTCTTTATCGTGGTGGATCATTGTGGATAAAGTATCCGTCACTCTCGCACTTGCATTATCAGAAAGTGATTTTTTATCCATGCTTATCCACATGATAAACACGACCATAGATGCGGAGACGAGCGGTGCGGAGAAGAGCTGTGTAGGAATCGACCAATCACATTGGTTGTAATCCACATCTCGTCACCGCTTGACTGTTTCCATTGAAGCGGAGAGGAGATGTGGATTACAACCAATGTGATTGGTCGATTCCTAAACAGCACCTCTATCACATCTTGTATATTCTCGCTTGTTGCTCAATGCGTCTCTATGGTAACAGACGTTGGTAACATGACCCAATTTCTACCCAAAACACCTGCTTATGTGGTGGTTGCTTTAGTTACTACGTCAAACTCCTTTTGCCAGGCAATACTGAGCCCGAACAAATAAAAATCTAAGTTTACTGTAGTTCGACAGTTAGTCAACTGAACGGACTATCAGCCTCCGTCAAATCGCAAATACGTTGCCGACTTAATTAAACGCAATTAAAATTGGCAAAAATTATTTTTTAATAACTGAGGAATCCTCCTTTTAATTCATATACCTACAGGTGAAACAAAACCCCGTTCAATAAAATAAAGAATGCTAGAGTTGTCAGTGACTCCACAAACGGGTTTTTATCGAGCGCGATTTAGTTACACCCTGTATTTAAATTAAAATTTCAGAAAATCTACTTAGATTTAACCATACATCGAATTTATTACGTACGAAAATAACAACCTTTTAAGTTTAGCGACCGCATTTGACAATAACAAGTCAAACCTTTACTTAGAAAGTGCAACGATGCAGTTGCATAACACCTTATTTTTGTTACCATAGAGACAGTTTTATTAACTTTCTAAGTATAGGTATTATGATTTGCACCTTGGTAAACTGCTTGGTGACTTTCCCCGTGAAAAGTGGTAGGGCACAGCTTATTATTAAATCGCTTTATCTACTTATACCGTTTCTTTTCATATTAAATTGAACACGTTTTACCTTTACACTATGCGTGACATTTGATTAATATCCTTGAACGAGACCGCCTCAAACTGCATGTCCTATCTACGTAGCGTATGCGTAGCGTACAAAAGGGTATATAGAGGTAAAGCTCATAATAACAATAGTATTTGTTCCTGAGTCATGGATGTTTTCTATAAATTTAAGTATGTTTCTCAATATAAGAATGTATATCGAGGCCTGGTACCCAAAACACAAGCCTAGAGCTTGAGCCTAGCCTAGAGCCTAGAGCTTGCCTAGTTTGGGTCTAGGTCCATTTGTGTGTGATTGTCCTGATATTTTTATTTTTTATCATTTTAAACAAAACAAACTCCACAGACCGCAGACACAGCGACACCATATCAAATCAATCTTTTACCACGCCATAATAATTTGCGTTGGACACGGGCAAATCGAACCCAAGACAAACGGTAAAGTTCCTTGCATCTGGGCCGAACGGGCAAAAATAACTGTGCCGTGTCTGAATGACTCGGCGACGGAAGCCGTAACCAGGCCTTGAGCACATCATTTCACTTTCCTCTGATGACCGCCTGCATGACTTGGATCACGTCATCCACTCATAGGTAACTGGGCTGCGTTTGATTGCATACTCGTATATACGTATATGCCACCTCGTGTCTTGTTAGGTTTTCTTTCCGCAGACATTGCATTTCCGAGTTTTTATAACCATTTTGCAATGTAATTTTGTTTCATGAGAAAAAGTACCTGGACAGGGATAAGTGGAAGAAAGGAGGGGAGGCCTTTGCCCAGCACACATAGGAGTATTTGCATTGAAAAACCGCTTAAAAGTCAAAATAATAAAATTAGTCTAAGTCATCCTCGAACCCTTTTTTTGCATACCTGAGTAACCGGTCCACCTAACAAAAGCCATAAAAGCACCCCTCGCTCACGAGCTTCCCCGCACGGTCAGTCGAAACTTAGTCATTGTACAAGTGCACGTCTTTGTTCTCGGCGATCTAATATTTGCAACGCATTCACTTTGCTGTGGTGTTCTTCTGTGGCCGTGTATTAGAACGAAACCTTTTGAACATGGAAGAAGAAGGTATGTATTTCATTATGACAGTGTCATTTATTAATTTTAAGGATAAATAATATATTTAAAAGCAGTTTAATTGTCTTATTGAAATTAGAATTTGTATTAACAAATTGTTTAGAAAACAGTCTTTTTGTTTATGTGCCGGGCCTTGGCGGGTTAGTTTTTTTTAACTAAAATACAGTTAAGGTCAATATAAATTGAATGAAAAATAAAAACTGTCCGCCTTCTTCCGCCATTTTGTTTTTCAGTAGGTTAAAGTTAGATGGTCAGTAATTTGAATAATTTGAACTATATATTTTTGTGTTCTTTTTCCACAGATTCTTCGGAAATTATTAAGGAATTTACTAAAAAATCATTATTTCATATAATGAAAGAATAGAAAGGGAAAAAAATGGACCAAAACCTTTCTTTGTTGGAAGAAAACTGGTATAAATAACCAATTGCCCAGAGCACGCAACAAGTGTTTTAAATCGTGCGTTAAGACATTTTAAGAGCGATTTTAAGATGCAATGGAAAAAGCACATTATAAAGAGGACCGATTCTTAAAAAGTAGTGAAAAATGGCTTGCAGCATCTATAAAATTGCCGGTTTGGTCTCCAGAACTCGCACAAAAAAGGCAAGGGCGGCCTGCCAAGGATTTTGAAGAATTAAGTGAGTGTAGTAAGCGACGAAAAACAATGCAATTGCGGAAAGACGTATCTGCCGAAGAGCTGACATATGCAGCAAGCGTAAGGCAGCGAACTATTGGAAATTCTGACGCTTCAAAAATCATTAAAAAACTCGTTTCTTCGCCTACGAGAGCTACGAAATTGCGTGAAGTTATAAACAAAGTACGAAACCAAGAACCCTTAAAAAAACATATCCCTGAAGAAGCGCTGGCAATTTTCGTAGAAGGTGACTTCACAAGAAAACAGTACGAAATTATACATGGAGCAAACAAAAACCCTTGTTACTCAATAGTCCAAAAAGCAAAAAAGGATTGTTATCCCAATGAGGAGTTAATGCGAGTTACTGAAACCTGCTCTGAAATTGAGTTACAAGCAATATTAGACCGCACAGCATCACGTCTTTTAAAATATGAATATATTTATATATCATTGTCATAAGTAAGTTCTATTAAAAAAATGACTAACTGTTGAGTTTCTTGCGGCGCTTCTTCTCAGCAGTGGTCTCCTCTTGGGAAGCGCTGGTAGATTTTGACGTGTAAAAGTGCCCGTGCGGCCTACTTACTGAATAAATATATTTTATCTTATCTTTTATAATAATAATAATAAAGATAATTAATGCCAAAATTATTTATGTGGCGATATATCATTGAAGGGTTATTTTTAAAATATAATTATAATCAAATACTTTGTTTTATTTCACTACATCACACAAAAACCGATAAAATAATTTTGATCGGTTTTTGAACACAAATACTCCTATGTGCAGCAGTGGAAAATATAAAAAGGCTAACAAAAACAGTATGGAAAATTCTGGTTCAGAAACAACTTTAAATTTCTTCTGATTTTTGTTTGTGCTCTATCACCGAATACCACACTTAAAAAGTCAGTAAATTATAACAAAATGATTGTTATATATTTTTTAAACCAAATAGACGTTTTTCGATCGATATGTGCATCCCGAACAAAACGCTCCCACCATTTCTCCTCGGTACAACGGCCTGCGTGCGCAGGAGTCTATCGTCAACAGCCGAAGAAAGTACCCGTTACATACCGACGCAACGGTACAGAGTGACGCAGCCGCTTTAACTATTCTAATATTTACGCCAAATTCTTTAAACATTAAGGGAACTTTTGAAGTTTGAAGTTTAGGTTAAAACTGGCGGAAGAACCAGCGTCAGTGTTAGTTCCTGTGAAATTTGAACGGTTGTTAGTGTCGTTTCCGATGTTTTTCTATAGCCTGTTGTTTGTTGTGAACGGTCGGATGTGAAAGCACAGAATATTTAGGTAAGTTTGACTGTTGTATATTGTATTGTGATGGCTCACCTATTGGGAGTCAGCCTGTACTCACTATAGTTTTTACTTATAAATAATCTGATTATAATGATAATTGCGTGTGTTTGATTATATTAAACATGGACAAAGAACTTGACGATACAATTTTTTTTTAATAGAAATGGAGGTTTCATCCCATAGCAGTTTTCGAAAATCGACATAATGAATGGAATTGACATATGCGACTGACGCCAATCCTAGTTAGCTAACGACAATCCTACCTATTTTTATTTGACAGTTTTCGAAAAGCGCTAAAGTTAGCGTTATGCATTTTGTCTAGGCCACCTGTAGGTATGTACAGTCGAGTTCAAAGATTACATATCTTTTGCGCCTTATCCCATTGAAATAGGTAAGATGCAAAAGTGTGTGTACGGATTAAGCAATAATAGTCTCTTGGTGAACCGCGTAAGCGCTTTGAAGTGCGTCATATTAATTGTGTCCATCTATACATATTTTTGAACTCGGCTGTACCTTTCAAATTAACGCCTATAAAGACAGACTTAACCTATTTTAATGGAAAGTCGGTATACGTGTATTAATAGGTAGGAAAAGAACCGCAACTCATTGTTAAACAGAAAATATTATTTACTGCCGCACTCAGAGACGTCAGTTAAATTTCAAATTTCATTAAAGTTGCTGCGTCTTATTCTATTGCTATAGCAAAGAAAGTGACAGCAACTACTTTAATGAAACTTAAATCTTAATTGACGTCTCTGAGTGCGGCCGTTAAATACTTGACGGCTTTTAAATAAATAATACATTTGTATTAGTCATATATTAAATCATGCCCAGCAGTAGTCGTCTGCCATCAAAATGAAGATACTCGTAATCAGAGGTCGGAGCAGGTATTTTTTAAATTCTTGATGAGCTGTTATTGCACAAGTGCATTCTCAAACCTATATGGACATACGGCATCCAACTATGGGGTACCGCCTCAAAATCCAATAAGGATATACTGCAGCGCTTTCAATCAAAAATACTACACATGATCACCAAAACACCGTGGTGCATAAAAAAAACGAGCACATGCATAGAAACCTCAAAATAAAAAGTATAAAACAAGAAGTGGCAGACACCTCAGAGAGCTATCAAAAGAGAATGCAAAACCACCCAAACATCCTCGTAAGAAGCTTCATGAAAAACCCTTCAAAAATTTAAAAGAAAAGCATCGAAGGATCCTATTGCAGGATGAAAAGGAGATAAGTAAAAAAATATTAAATAAAAACAAAATGCCCGACTGCTGAAAAGACTGAACTGAAAAGATGTAAACTACTACTTACTATACTAACCTAACTATACCAAGTCCGAGTCCGAGTGTACTATACCTCCGACAAGTCAAGAAAATTTACCTTTGTAGTCTTTTAAAAAAACATACTAATTATCTTAACAGACAGTCTGAGGCAACAAATAGTTTTGGTCTCGATAGCTGGTATACGGCGAGTTATTTGAGAGAAAATCATTCCAAAAAACGAAGATACAACCGCGAACCAAATCTAACTAACTATTGCATATTAGCCTTATCATTTAATCGGTATTCCACACGAGACAGCAATAACTTAATGGCGTTACGTCACGCATTTTCACCGGAACTTAACATTCTGGATGTCGATGTCCAAAGTTGCGCGGGATTCACTTTCTAAACAAAATTCGCCGTAAGAATGACGACAAAACTAATTTAATTTAGATCGTTTCGATTTGCATTTTCATACATATGTTTAAGCAACTAGCGTTCAATCTCACGCAAATAACGTTGCAGTGTTGTAACTTTTTCTATTTCTTCTTCTTCATGGTCGTTCTGAGATCTATAGTCTTTTTGATTGTCATTTCCGATTTCAAAAAAACCGGGCAAGAGCATGTCGGACCCTGCTCAGTGTAGGGTTCCGTCGCCATTACAACAAACAACAATCCCCAAAAAACATAAATATTTAACATTATAACATTATATTAAAGTATGGCACTCAAGGTCGTTTCATAGTGTTGCCTAAATGAATGAAAAAACATCTACTTAGTTAAAGTTATCTTAATAATCCAGCCTATATACGTCCCACTGCTGGGCACAGGCCTCCACTCACAATGAGAGGGTTTGGGCTATAGTTCCCACGCGGGCCCAGTGCGGATTGGGAACTTCGCACACACCGTCAAATTGCTTTGCAGGTGTGTGCAGGTTACCTCACGATGTTTTCCTTCACCGAAAAGCTCATGGTAAATTACAAATTATATTTCGCACATAAATTCCGAAAACTTAGAGGTGCGAGAGCCCGGGTTCGAACCCACGACCCTCTGCTTGAGAGTCGGCAGGTCAAACCATTAGGCTACCACGGCTTTAAAGTTATCTTAGATGATTTAAAAACATTTTAATCGTCTGTAACTCAAGAACCAATACAGTCTACATAGTCCTGATAGTTTTCCTTTTAAATTCGTTTTATGTGCTTTCATTTCAGATATTTTTCAGAATTCTACTACCTACTTGTACTTTTGGCTGTATATATATACTGTTATAGTTGACGAAAAAAAATAAAAAATATAAACATTAGAAATAGAAATATTATTCGCCTTAACGCTTTATCTTTCGAGTACATAGGACAAAGGATGGAGCCGTCTCGGGAACGCACGTGCCATGTGTATAGTGCGAACAACTCGTTTTGATACTTTTTGTTTCTAGGATAGATGGTACGTTAAAAAAACAGGGTCCATATTGGCTCATACAAAATTCTTATTCCGATTTTTGGTTTTACTACCGATTTGTATTCCTAATAATCACTCTTCATAATTTTTTTCCTCATACTTTTTTGTTCATAACTTATTATTACTACCAACGGAACTCATAACAGATAGTTATCATATTTTTTTTATTAATACTCATTTGTATTCATAATAATCACTCTTCATAATTTTTTTCCTTATACTTTTTTTGTTCATACATTTTTATTACTACCAACGGAGCAGGGACTTAGAAATAGAAGGGTAATTCTTCGCTCATCGTCTACTATATGTAAGTATTAGTTAAAAATATGTTCATTTCTGGCGCTTCGCCGGCCGCTACTGCGGCACGCTCGCTTTGCTCGCTCGGCTCGCGCGCTGTAGGGTCGCAATTCTACCTAACACTCCTCCTCGCTTCGCTCGTCGTCGTACCTAATGGAGACCTTCGTTATGAATTAGAATGATTAGGAGTTTCGATCGTTAGTATCAGTAAATATACAGGTACAGTTACACGAGCAACTTTTCTCGGCCATTTTTAGCCGGCAATCTATGGGCATCTCGTTCTATCTTACGAAATTAGAGAAAGAGAAGCTATGGTTGACGGGCAATTATTTCTCAAAAAATTGCCCGTGTAACTGCACCGTAAGACTAACAATTTATTCAGAATTACTGCTACCAGTAGTTGAAGAATTGTCCGTGCCCAGTTGTATAATTAAAGGATGACAGGGTAATCTCGAGTATGTACTTGTTTTCTAAATCCCTCACGTGTTCACAACTTTTCCTCTAATGATGGCTAGTGGCTTCTATTCCATTTTTTATAATTTGTATCACGTTTTCCGAAAATTTAGAAAAAGCATTTGGCACACCTGTACTCGTTAACCGTAAGACGGATCAAGATCGTTTAGTCCAACTACGCTTTTAGCAAAACAGGTGTTAATGGTTTTATAACCTTATTGAAATACAAAAGATAAGCCGGTCTAGTAGAAAAATACGTGGGCTCTTATAGCAATAAGGGTGCGACCACACCGCAGCTTAAATACGGTGACGGTACGGAATCGCAGTGAGAGAGAGAGATCCGGTGAGGACGGTATGCGTTAGAAACGTGGCGGATACGTCACGTCACTGAGTCACCGTATTTTGAGCAACGGTGCGGTCGCTCCTTAGTTCAAAAGTTGCAAACTAAAATCCGACTGACAACTAGCCTATGACACTCGCACGTTATTGAAGAACCGTATGACACCCTATTTATTTAAATCAGTCCAATAGTTTAAGAGCTAGAGTGGAAAATCCGATTTTCGATCTCATACATACCTACATACAGATGCATACATACATTCGAGGGTTGCGTGGTAAAACCCGATAAGTAGAGATAATGAACCATGCAAAATTGCAGCTTCTTAAAACGCCTTCGAAATTCAATATTCTAAAACAAATTATGTTTACTTATGGGGTTTTACCTCGCAACCCTCGCATAGACTGTTAAATTCGTTACCCTTCTTTCGGCTTCGCTCAGCTGGGTTAAAAGGTGTTGACTGTTAGCAGCATTTCTAATTAAAAATTTGAAATCCAAAAGGACGCCATATCGGGTCCGCTTTATATGATAATCTAAGACTCTGGCGCAGGACGTGTCAGATCCAGCCGATAATTAGTACCAAAACCGAGAAAAGAGAAACTACATTAGACGCGTGAACATGACGCTACAAATAAAAGAAACGTATTATTAATGCCCGCCATAGACGTTACTGGAGAGGTACACCTGTTCATCTGTGCCGCACAGGTTCGCAGTACGGTATCACTCAAAAGAATTGATTTACGGTTCTGCGCCGGTCGCCTGCGCAGGTTCACAAAACTGCACAGGTGTATTCCAATACGTAGGTATCGATCGAACTGCGCAGGTAGACCTCTCAGGTAACCGTAAACGTGTTTACCGACATAAGTATAGTATCCGCAAAACTAAGTAGCGAGTCGGGCAATAAAAGTCAGTTACCGTAATTATTATATTTTTAAATGAAATCTTATAACATTTTTTAATTTGTTTTTAGGTGCATAGTTATTTAATAACTAAAAATAAAATAAATAAATATAAGATAATGGAAGATTGCTGCAAAATAAATTTGACAAAGTTATAAAGTGATGTTAACCAGCAAGCCCGGCAGGTCATTCTAAACGTTTATAAATGGTTTGAAGAGATGAAAGAAGACCCTGGTGTCATAAGGAATATTGATTTTCAACAACCAATACATCTGGCAGCGTTAGTTTGTTGAATATCCTAATTTAATATTTCGATAGTAATTATACAATACTGGAATAAAAAAATACCACGCTATTTATTTTCTTTGTTTCATTACTTTATCGCCATTCCTTTTAATGCCTAACGCTACCTGCACTATTGTTGCACGGCCCGCTCCATAAGGCCGTGCAGGTGTGAAAGAGATAGCATGATTCTGATGATATATGACCCGACTCGCCACTTAGTTTTGCGGATACTAAAGTAGAATTGAATGGTTCTTGAATTAATTCGTAACCATAAAAAAAGTAAGTAAGTAAGTTGTAAAAAGTTATTTACCGAAAAACGATAAAAATATATGTCTTATCAAAAATCAAAAACATGAGTATAACAAAAGGCAAATTTTATAAAAACTCGACACCAGTTTTATATTTTCGTTATCTTACAAAAATATAAATAAACGAATCGAACGATTCGCTATATTTCAAAATCTATCCAAGGGTAAAAAGCTGAACCGTGAAGATACGGTTATAAATAAATAAATAAATATCAGGGACAATCTCGCACAAATTGACCTAGTCCCAAACTAAGCTCTAGGCTTGTACTATGGGTACTAGACAATGATAAACATTACTTATGTAGAGAAATACATACTTAAATACATAGAAAACATCCATGACTCAGGTACAAATACTCGCGCTCATCACACAAATATTTGCCCAGGGATTCGAACCCGGGACCGCTAGCTTCGTAGGCAGGGTCACTACCAACTAGGCTAAACGAGTCGTCAAATTTCAAAATCAACGAGTCCGCATAATCATACTTGTAGTAGTTTTAACTGTACTGTGATATACAAATTCAAAATGATAATGTACATACACACTTACACTAGTGATACACTACTATATGTAGTGTATACTACATATGCGATTCCGGGGACTCGTCAAATACATCTAATACTGTGTAATAAGTACTGGCTGTCATTAGAAATTGTGACACCGTCACGTTCAAGCCATTAAGGTTGCTTTTTTGGATACCCTAATTTATTGAACGTTAACTGTTGCTGCTGCTGATCCAGGTCATGATATTGTAGAGGAAATTGTGCTGTTGCCATGTCTACTACACTATGTAACACACAGGAAGTAGGAGATGTAGTGAATCACAAATCATTACTAAAGTTAAGAAGAAAGTTTAAAAATGCTATATTAAACTGTTTAACGATTCAGTTTGCCGATGCTGACCCGGACGCGATGCCTAGTATGGGGGAATATTTGTGTAATAAGACGCGCACATACCTACTTAGTAAATTGAACTCGACTGAAAAAAAAACGTTTCGTAATATGAATGAGTTTTTAGGGTAGGTATATATGTTACTTACTTTTAATATGTTGATATTTATTTTTATGTGTATCGTTGTTCTGTACTCAAAGTACAAACCTAGAGCTTAATAGTTTTATTAGCTACAATCTAATAGGTATTGCTAAAGTAATTCATACATATACACTGAATAAATAATTGGTTACTTCTAACATATTGCGATTGTTGTAAAATAAGCGTCTTGATGTCAATAATATACATGAATACTTCCAGGTCAGTTCAAAATTTTTCGATTTCTAACAAAATATTTTGAAAAGAACCTACCTACTCAAAAACAACAGCACAGACCTGATGACCTGAATCACACCTATGTATGAGCACCGCTTCCCATTTTGTTTATAGAAAATGGCTGTTTTGTATGAAAATGCGTACGCGTGCGAAAAGAGAATTGATGCGTACGCACCTTCATACAAGTAGGCAGCAATATTTTCTATAGACAAAATGCGAATTGGTGTTGATAGATATGATTCTATATATCTAGCCGTGGACTTATTTCAAGTGATATGATGCTGATGATATTATTTTGTTCCGTTTCAGACGCCACCATGAGCTCGTTAGTGACCGCGGCGGCCGATGCCATCGCAGGCTCGGCCGTCGCCGCGGGAATGCAGGTAATACATGCACAATATTCAACTTTTTAAATAAAGTCAACCATCTATGTAATCGTGTATCACAAGCTACCTCTAAACAACCTTTGGCTTTTGTCTATATTCAATACAGGTAAACCTCCAACGATGGACTTATAATAACCCTCACATTAAAAGTAACCTAGATAAGTAAGAAGTGAGAGTATATCCGTAGAAATGCAATTTTAAATGTTGTTCGAATTTCAAACCGTACATCAGTATTTATTTCACACACATGAATACTTTCATTCATTTACTCGATCCAATCGTAGCAGCTCTTGTGATTTTTTAAATTTTGACATGATTTTGAAAAGGTTAAATATTTCAATGAATTTATTCCAGATGGCGTGGTTCGTTCCAATGCTGGTGGCGACCATAGCATACTTCCAGTTCGACCAGACCGACCCTGAAGGTCGGCCGTCCGACGTCGAGGAGTCCCGCATGCTTGCGGACTACGACTTCATCATCATAGGATCGGGTTCAGCAGGTAAGCGAACTAAATTTAAATACAAACATAAACTGAACATAACGTAGATTAAGATCCCAATATAAAATCTATTGTCGTAAAATTTTTAGAGTTAATTAGAACAGAACCTACATTATAACCCGGCTTTACCAGCGTTTTCAGGGCTTTTGGTCCTTAGCCCCCAAATAATATTTTAATGTTTATTTGGACACACGCGAAGCAGCTCTCCTCTCTCGAACAACATTATCAACTTGAAAATCTTCAAAAATCTTGAGAAGAAATATAAATACTTTTTTATAATATTTCAGGTGCTGTAGTAGCGAATCGTCTTTCGGAAATAGGACACTGGAGAGTTCTTCTTCTAGAGGCTGGTGGCGATGAAACAGAAATATCCGACGTCCCGCTTTTAGCTGGATATTTGCAGCACAGCCAACTGGACTGGGCATACAAGACAGAAGCCAATCCTAATTTCTGTTTAGGTAAATGCCAATTCCATGTAACACATTTCATTTATACAAGAGACATAGACAAAATAATTACAACTATGGACTTTATATTTTACAGCAATGAGAGAGGGAAGATGTAACTGGCCACGCGGAAAAGTTTTAGGAGGAAGTTCTGTTCTAAACTACATGCTGTACCTAAGAGGAAACAAGAAGGACTACGACATGTGGGATTCCTTGGGCAACAAGGGTTGGAGCTACAAAGATGTTCTGTATTACTTCAAGAAATCTGAAGACAACCAGAATCCTTATCTGGCACAGACTCCTTATCACAGCACTGGCGGGTACTTGACCGTATCTGAAGCTCCTTACCACACACCTCTGGCTGCGAGTTTTGTGGACGCAGGAGTGGAAATGGGGTATGTAAACAGAGACATAAACGGCGAGAAGCAAACCGGATTCATGATGGCACAGGGCACTACACGCCGTGGTAGCCGCTGTTCCACCGCCAAAGCTTTTTTGAGGCCTGCCAAAAACCGTCCAAATCTTCATATATCTATGAATTCCTTTGTAACGAAAGTTATGATAGACCCCAGAACAAAGATCGCATTCGGAGTTGAGTTCGTGAAAAATAAAATGATACACCGAATCAGAGCCAGGAAAGAGGTAATACTTTCAGCTGGTTCGATAAACTCAGCGCAACTGCTAATGTTGTCTGGTATCGGGCCATCAGAGGAGCTGACAAAACACAGAATTCCGGTAATAAAAGATTTGAAGGTAGGCCAAAACCTTCAAGACCATGTTGCCCTCGGAGGGCTAGCCTTTACAATTAACAGAGACATATCTATAGTCGAAAACCGACTCCAATCTATAAGCACTATGATGGAATATGCGGTCTTAGGAGATGGTCCTTTGACTATACTGGGAGGGGTTGAAGGCCTAGCATTTGTAAATACCAAGTATGCAAACGCTACAGACGATTTTCCTGATATAGAATTTCATTTTATAAGTGGAGCAACCAGCTCTGACGGTGGCGCACAACTGCAGAAGATTCAGGGTCTAACAGAGAAATTTTACGACGCAGTTTTCAGACCCATTAACAACAAGGACGTCTGGTCAATCCTGCCTATGCTACTGCGGCCCAAAAGTAAAGGCTACATACAATTACGTAGCGCGAACCCGTATGACTACCCGTACATTTACCCTAACTATTTCGCTGATGAAATGGATATGAAGACGTTGGTCGAGGGAGTGAAGATCGCTGTAGCTTTGTCTAGAACTAAGGCTTTTCAGCGATTCGGATCTGCGTTGAATCCCAATGTTTTTCCCGCATGTCAGGCTCTGCCGCGGTACAGTGACATGTACTGGGAGTGTATGATTAGACAGTACACTGCCACAGTGTATCATCCTGTTGGAACGGCCAAGATGGGGCCTTATTGGGATCCGGAAGCGGTGGTGGATGATCAGCTCAGAGTGTACGGAGTGAGGGGACTGCGGGTGATCGACGGCAGCATCATGCCGCTGCAAGTGAGCGGCAATACCAACGCACCAATCATCATGATCGGCGAAAAGGGTAGTGACATGATGAAAGAATTTTGGTTGTCCAAAACAAGAAGAATTTCGCGATACTATAACTAACTCTTTAGATACGTTCATTGTATTTAAAGTTTCAAACAGTATTAATTCCTTATTATTTTGTAAATGTATGGGCGTATTTTTTGTACCAGTCAATACTTCTCTATTCATTGTTATCGGGACGCAATAGTTCTCAAGTCTTGAACTGGCAAATGTACTATTGAAACAATTTTCATGTAAATATTAGATAATAGTAAATTATTAAATTATTGTTTCGTTATGTTGAAGTAAATTATTAAATTGTTATTAAGTATGTTATTTTGGAGTTATTATTGAATACCCTATTGCAATTACTTATTCCAAGCAGACTCGGCTTAACCCTCCTTGCAAACTGCCGACATTCGATCGGCCGATTATTCGGTTGTCCTTATCCATTTCTACAAATTTTGTGGAGACAAAACACAATCGGCCGACTAAATAGTCTGCAGTCTGCGCGGGGCGTACAATGTATAGATTTATTTCAGAAGTGTTGGTATTCTGTTGTTATGGTAAAATTCAGTAAATTGCTACGTTATTCAGGATTAGATTGATATCTTATCCTCAGTTTCGGATTAACAAGATAATCTAAATAGCCAAGAGAGACAAAAATATACCACAAGGTAGTGTTCTTTACGAGTATCATTAAAATCTTATACTTTTTTTGTTACGTCCGCTTAAAAACAGACAATACGGTTTGGATTGACAACGTTCTCAATTTATTTAACGTCGAGGTGAATTGTTGGTCATGAATAAATGTAATTGCTGAATCTCAATTAAAAACAATGAGAGAAATGGGATTCAATTTAGGAAGACGCTGATCAAGGCACGGGCGGCGAGAGCATCGACCCGGTACAAAGAACAAAAGCCGGTCAAGTACGAGTCGGACTCGCGCACCGAGTTCGTAAATCACGGGAATTTCTATTTCTATTGAGAAACAAAGTCCAGTATGTTTATACTCAGTCAGCGTCAGTTTTGGCATGCACTAAGTATGCACTCTCGTACTTAGTGTGTATCAGTTTATACTGGCCTTTATTTTTTATGTGGTTTTCGGATTTTTTATGGTATAGGTTTTGATTCCCTTGAGATTCCCTTGAAAATACGGCGTATACGGCCGTATCTTTTGATTGCGTTTACTTAGAAGTCTGATTTTTTTACAGCGCCAAGGGATTGCAGATCTGAGTATTTGATATGAATATCAACTTGATACCTTTACGCGTTCCTGCGAAAAAGGGTCTTGACAGACAGACAGACCGACGGACAACAAAGTGATCCTATAAGGGTTCCTTTTTTCCTTTTGAGGTACGGTACCCTAAAAATGACACAATGGAGGCTGTTACGAAAGATTTTCAGGCAAACAGCAATGAAAATGTAATGCTGCCAAGAGGGTGCCATGGGTGGGTGAATATCTTCAGTATTGTCACTATAATGAATAACATACCTGGTTAAGGACTTAAATCTACGTAAATGTATGCAAAACTCCATATTTTACTCCAGGAATTTTCTTGTTTTTATCCGACTACGGCGAAGCAAAAAGAAGGGTTATGATTTTAGCATTTGAAAAAACCATAGCCAAAGAAATTAGGATAGCTCCAAAGAAATTAGAAATATGCCGAAAAAATTAAGAATATACTATACTTGCACCAAAGATCTTAAAGTAATTTTATGAATTTTACAATCAAGCTAGATTTTGCTTTATTTTTAAACGTTATGATGTAAATCCTATTTAGCCTGTGGATAAGCTATAAGACAATATAACCATACAATGAATTTTATTCATTTCAGATATCATGTTTTATAGTAACATTTACTGTTTATGACCTACACAATCGATATCCAAATATAAATAATGTAAGTATTATTTTATACGACCGGGTTCGATTCCCGAACTGAGTACAAGTTTTTTTTTAAACTAAGTATGCAGTTTTCTTGTCACTGAAATCGATGACATGGTTCCTAAGAACAGATCTTTGTATGTCTTATAGTTACAGACTTGCCCATACTGACCGATCTAAAGGTCATTTTGATACAAATGCCAAAATGCATAAAATACTCCAGTAATTTTACGGACGCTAGTATGGTGAAAGGGAAATAATTTATAATAGCAGATTTTTCTTGTGCTTCGGATATATTATAATTCTAGTAATTAGGTAGAAACATAATCCAACTAAATATGAGTCAATAAGTTATTTAAAAATAATAAATAAATTTAAAAAAATCCTGAAAACAAAATTTTGTTAAAAATAATTATAAACATTTTTTTCCTCTAGTCCCAGTAGTTCGGTTGATTAGTCCGGGGCCGAACTACTGCCACACTTTTGTTCCCAATGACGTCAAACCGAACTACTGTGAATTAAAATGACTCAAAAGTACGGTTAAGGATGGAGCTAAATAAAAAATCAAAGATGCATTTTTTCATTACATTTTTTTATAAAAAAAAAACAAAAGCTTAAAGTAACTTCTTTGTATTAGATATATTATAAACGGGTCACTCACACTTTCAAAGTTGAAACATGAGTCATTCATGTCATGAACCATGTGGAGCTATCGACTTTTAAAACGCGAGTGAACCGTTTAAATATATTATGTTTAATTTCTTCGTCTTATAAATATTCAAATTATTTTCTTATATAGCTAGGCAAACTTATTTATTTACTGCAGTCATAATTTTTTGCCAAAATTCCATATATGCATGTTGCGGAGTATTTAGTATTTATCCGATTCGCACTTGCCGGTGTTTTTATAATAAAAGTTAAGTTTTATAAGAACCAAAACCGAAATTTATAACCATATACCAAAATATATACAGGAACGCCCGCCACAACAATTTAATATAGATTGATAACAAGTTGGCTTCATTAAATATTTTACTCTGTTCAGGAATACCTCCACCAACGACATAATTAATACATTGACCTTTTAACCGGCTTCACGTATATTAGACCTGTAAAAATTGTATTTCTACATAAGTAATAGAAGTAAGTGACTAATTATAATTAGTACAATATAATTATAATAGTGAATATATAGCACTATACTCAATATTGCACGCCTAAAATATGTAGATCAAAAGCACATCCTGTACCACTAACAACTGTCCTAATACTGTGTTCTTGCAATAAATGTCTTTGTCTTTGTAATTTTGCAAATAACGTAAACGCTTCATCAAAAATAACCTGAATTAATAAAAGCTTGTAAAAAGAAAGTATTCTTTTCATCATTAAAAATTATTAATCTTAATCTTGATTATTTTAAGAATAACGAATTCATTTTAATGATTTAGTTGTTATTCTAGATGTACCTAGTAATCAAGCTCGCTAAATATTTAGGTCATTTGGGAACAAAGTAATGCATTGTAAACGGAGAAGTGCACAGCGCTGACGCGTGCAAGATGCAAGTTGCACAGAGTAGGGTAATGAAGAGGTACCGTAAATAACATTTATCATGTTGATAAGCCAATTGACTTAATGTTATATGTAATTATAAATAGGATAGCAAAAGAGAAGTTAATATTATAACAAGTTCTGTGCGCATCTCCCGAGATTCGGTCAGTTATGCCGCGAGGCAGGAAGAACCATGGGTTGGTGGTGGGATTGGTTGGGCTATACTGTAAGGTTAAGCTTGACATGTTAATTAAAGTCAGTAGAGTCTAGATATTGAGTTTTAATGTCCATCAAGGAAATAAACCTACCTTCTTCTGTTTTGTGTTCACATTGCTTCGAGCCTTGACCAATGAAGAGCTCAAGATGCCTGGCCATACCCTGAAGATTCCTGACTTCCCGCCGCCTCCCCGACATATACATAATTAAGATAGACATCGCGTTGTCTCTAGGTCTTATCAGTCTTATCACACAATATTGTAACACTTCCCAAGGAAAAACTTACAATTTTGTCAAGTTGTAAACTTTTTAGTTTTACTAACACTAAACAGGACTTAATCGCGTAATAAAGAACATTTACCTTTTCTACGTTTCGACTGTGTTACAACAGTGGTCACGAAGCGACTCAATTAAAACAACTTAATTATTATTATTATTATTCGTTTTGTGATAAATATAGTAAGTGTCTTGAAGTTTAGACGATATGTCTGAAGATTTTTTTAGTGTTTTTTTTTAGTTTTACTACAATCTTTTACACATTACACCCGATGAAATCCTTAATAAACGATAACTTGAAAATGTATTATACGGCAAGTATTTATTACGAAGCGACAACTCTGAAAATAATACTCTGTACGAATGACGTCACCAATTAAATGCAGATATTGAATCAACAGCCATTCATCTTTTTATAATATCAGTGTGGAATTGGCGGTGTGTGGTCAATTTCCACCATGTCGGGCTACGGGACCATGTCCCTGAAACCTATCGTGTCTAACACCAGGATCATGTTCAGCCTCCTCCCGGGGCTCGGAGCCATGATCCTCTTCCGCATGGCCGTCCATCTGTACCGACCAGACATCGAAGACGCACCCCACCGCGTGCGAGACCATCCGTTCGAACATCTCTACGATTGCTATGACTTTATTATTGTCGGCGCCGGCTCAGCAGGATCTGTGCTAGCCAACAGACTCTCGGAAAACCCTGAGTGGAACGTACTGTTACTAGAAGCCGGCCAAGACGAGAATGTTCTATCAGATATACCAGTGATGTTTCCAGTTCTTCAAACGTCGTCGATAGATTGGCAATTTGTAACGGAATCAAGTGATCAGTACTGTCAGAGCATGGTCGACAAGCGATGCAAGTGGCCCCGCGGCAAGGTACTCGGCGGATCAAGTGCGTTGAATGCGATGTTATACATACGAGGCAACAAACAAGATTATGACAATTGGGAAGCGATGGGCAACCCTGGATGGGGATACAAGGATGTCCTCCCCTATTTCTTAAAATCTGAAGATATGAGAATACCCGTCTACCAGTCTGATCCGTACCATTCTAGTGGGGGTCCACTGACAGTTGATTACTTTAGATATCAACAACCTATTACGAGTAAAATCATAGAAGCTGGTCAAGAGCTTGGATACAATGTTTTAGATGTTAATGGTGAATATCAGACTGGGTTCACGCGTTCGCATGCGACCGTGCGGGAGGGGCTACGCTGCAGTACAGCAAAAGCGTTTCTCAGACCAGCCGCTAAAAGGCCTAATTTACATGTGAGTGTTCATTCGTTAGTGGAAAAAATACTTTTAGATGAACACAAAAGAGCTTATGGAGTCAAATTTTTGAAACATGGTACACAACGAATAGTCAAGGCGAGAAAAGAAGTGATATTATCAAGCGGAGCTATTCAATCGCCTCAACTACTGATGCTTTCAGGAATTGGTGATGCTGAGCATTTAAAGGAATTGGGTATTTTTCCGGTAGCTCATCTTCCCGGTGTCGGACAAAATCTTCAAGATCACGTCGCAATGGGCGGAAATTCATTTCTTTTTGACAATCCCTACACAAATGGATCGGAATACTGTTTTAACTTGTACTCGGTGTTCACACTTGCCAGTTTGGTAGATTTTTCTATCCATAAAACAGGATTATTGTACAGTATGATGGAAGCGGAGGCGATGGCATTTGTTAATACAAAATACCAGGATCCAAGAGAAGACTATCCGGATATTCAATTATTTATAGCTCCAACCGCAGATAACATGGATGGAGGAATATTTGGTAAACGCGCTAACGGTCTGACGGATGAGGTGTATGCAGAACTCTATGAAGATATTCTATATGAGTCGTCGTTTTCTGTAGTGCCCTTACTTTTACGTCCGAAAAGCAGAGGATTCTTAAAGCTTAAAGATGCAAATCCATATTCACCACCGCGTATATATCCAAACTACTATAGTGACCCCGACGATGTTAAAGTAATGGTGAGTTATTATAAATAATGAAATGTTTAAGAAACAATGAACTGACTAAAAAATATTGAGGAGTATTATTCAATAATTATTAAAATCGGTCAACAATTGGCGAAGATTTTGCTTAAGACCTCTTTTTTTGAAGTCGGTTGAAAAATACAAGTAATTGCGCCCCTGCACGAACATGAAAAGGTAAATATATAATTATTTTTTTCAGATTGAAGGTGCTCGTATAGTGGCAGACTTGGCCAAGCAACCAGCCCTGAAGCAGCTGAACACGCGCCCCAATCCAAACAGGACGCCAGGATGCACGAAGCACCCCTTGCTGTCGGACGAGCACCTGGAGTGCCTGGCGAGACACCACACCCTGACCATCTACCATCCCGTGGGCACCGCCGCCATGGGTCCCGCTAACAACCCTGATGCTGTTGTTGACCCTAGACTACGGGTTAGTACATCGCCCAATTATTTCAACTACCAACAACCATTTAAATTTCAACATTATACATTGAATAAATCAAGAAGTAAGTAAGAGGGCGCGCGGGCGTAATAAACCTTTTCATTTAGAATTAGCATGAGGTGTTATGAAATATAGATACATAAGATAAATAAAGACCAGATTACGCAACTTTAAAGGTGGATTTAGACGGCTCGTGATAGCGCGAGCCGAGCCAGGCTTGTGTTTCAATCTCGTCTAAACGGATGAACGGATTTGGATAAAATTTCGCATACAGATATTTCAAGATCAGGACTATCTTTGTGCTAAATTTTATATAAATCCGTTCAGCCGTTTAGACGAGATTGAAACACGAGCCAGGCTCGGCTCGCGCTATCACGCGCCGTCTAAATTCACCTTAAAAGAATCACAAATTTATCCATATTTACATACGGATCTGAACATGTTTTTTTTTTATTAAGTCCTATTATAAGAGACTTTAACATACCAAGATGATAACAAATTATGTAACAAAAAATAATGAATATTTTGTTATTGGATAAACTAAAAATATTACAAAATACGAAACCATTTGCTAATAAAAGTCCTTAGTAAAAATATTTTCTTAATAAATTAAGCACACCACGACGTAAGTATTATATCACTACTATATACTATTATATGTATTATATACCTGACCATTAGCCACACCAAATACCTACATCGTTCATCAATTGATTAAAATATGTCTTTAACAGGTGTACGGAGTTACGAACCTGAGGGTAATAGACGGTAGCATAATGCCAAAAATCGTCAACGGCAACACAAACGCGCCCATCATCATGATAGCAGAGAAGGCTTCCGACATGATCAAAGAAGACTGGGTCGACGTAAATGACGACCTGGATGGTTGCTCTCCTGGCCCGAACAGCAGACAACATGAACCTAAGCAATCAGAAGACGATGAGCCGACCAAACTCGATCTAAACCATCCAGACCTATTTAATGAAACCAGCAGCCTCTTTCCCAATTTACCTTCTGATAAACCTCGAAATGAAACTAATAGTGCAAAAAACAAGGTGCAATCTCCAATAATGGCTCGCGAGTACGAAGCTCGGTATAGGGAATATGTCCCAGTTGCTGATACTCAAAAACGAGAGAAACCCAGATTGATTGATGCTGAAAGCCCTGTCTATCAGCTAGTGTATCCGGCAAAGTATTTCACGAACTACAACGCCCCAACACTACCACCTTACCCGTATAGGCCGGCGAATTTGCGAAAACGCAAAAGACCAAATCAATGGGTGATTCCAGACGCAAATCCATTTAAGAAGAATAAACCTTCCAATTACCTATCAAGGAGTTTATTAAGACCCTTAAGTGTCTCGCCTTACAGAAGTCCATGGACGTATAATTTTCCACTAACTCAAGTAAAAGAAGAGCCTGTGTATGAGATGGATGAAGAGACAATGCCAGAGGGCCAACAGAAATGCAAGATTTGGCTGTACTATGACGGCATGAAATACGAAGTAACTTTGTAATATAGGTACTATTAGCAAATTGGAACACTGACCCATCATACAGGGTGCCTTAGTCTTTATAAAGTGCACATATTAAAATGACATTAAGTTAAATTTTATCCACAAAAAAATGTAATTTTTTTATTTTGGTTATTTTTTATTTTAATTTTTTGTGTTTACATGCGGTACAGTTGCGAAATTTTTTTTTCAAGTCAAAAAAAATTTTTTTTTCGTCTATAAAATTTAATTTAATGTCCCTTATTTTAATATTTGCACTTTATAAAGACTCACATGTAGAACGGTGTCACGGTGAGGTTTTAAATCAAATCGTTAGAAGTGTCGTTGTGACACAGTTCTATGGTGGGTCAGGGTACCATTTTGCCTATAGTAGGTACACTAAAGGAAACGTGACCACCGTATAACCCTGTCACGACAAGGTGACCTTTTTAAACGCCACATCACCCACTTTTGAGCGATGTAGCGTATCATTTAGACAGGGTTCTACAGTGGCACACAAACACATTTCCTTGACTGTACCTATAATGGTTGAGTAATTTTATATTACTTCATCCATTGCATTTATTTACCGTCCCAGTTTATAGTCCTAGCTTTCTGTGTATTTAAAAATGTGTTAATTATAGTTATTTATAAACGATTATAATAAAGTGTTCTTACTATTTACTTAATTTTAGACAAGCAGGCAGAGATGAATTACCCCTCTGTTACATTTGTTTAGGTATTTAAATTAATAAAATGTGCAAGCCTCTAAAAACCTACCACCCGGCCAAAAAGAACCATGGCCCATTTGGAAGGCTCTAAACAGGCTCAGGTCCCAAGTTGGCCGTTGCAAGCAAAACATGGCCAGATGGGGACTGCTCCGCGATCGCTCAACCCAATGTATTTGCGACACGGCACCGCAAACTATGGCACACCAGCTATCGTGCCCCGCATGCCCGCACTCCTGCTCGGAGCACGACTTGAGAGACGCGACGGCCAGGGCCGTCAACACTGCTGCTTACTGGGCGTCATGCATCTGAGGAACCTCGACTCGAAAGAAGAAGAAGAATTAATAAAATGCCCCCGAGAAAACTGGGGCCTCCGCTTTCAGAGCTCAGAACTCTTAAATGGCCAAACGGATTTTCACCAAACTTAGCGAAGAATACTCTCGATTAAGTCACCTTTCTAACAAAAAAAAAACTAAATGGAAATCGGTCCATCCGTTTGGGAGCTACGATACCACAGACAGATACACAGACACACGCACAGACGCATACGTTAGACTTAAAACCAGGGACCGGACAACCCTTTCATCGGGAAAAGCCTTTCAAAGGGCTTCCCTTTGATATAGCTAGCCCCTTGATTTGCTCACCCATTCCAATTGGCAACCCATACGATTGACTTTCCCTTATCGAATGAAGAACCCAACGATAAGGGTAGCCCTTTGAAATAGGTAACTGGTAACTGATTCATCTTGATGTCCCTAAGAAAGGGTTTCCCTAACGATTTAAGCGCTTATTATAAAGCTTTCCCTTTTGTACGAGCCAATCACAAACGTGTGCCATAGGAAATCGAACCGTATTAGATCTTTTGCCGCTCCGCGCGGTAATTTCAAACGATACCCCGTCGGTAACGTATACTAATAAGGGTTTTATAAGGGTATTGGGTTAGCGCTTAGTTGAATGGGCTGTTTACTTGCTTCGAAAGGGACGCAAGGTAACGTGTATTTTATGAAGTCTACAAAAGGTCTAAAATTGCGTATACACTAGTAACCTTTTTTAAAGGGTTTTGTAAGGGTATTGGTTAGCGCTTAATAGAATGGGCTATCGTTTGGAAATAGCGCTTTAAAAGCACATTTAAAGGGTTTTGACGGGCAGAGGGTTTGGTAAGTAAATCCTTACGAAAAACCCATACAAAACCCATTGAAAGGGATAGCGGGCCGGTCCCTGCTTAAAACACCCCTCTGTTTTGCATCGAGAACAGCACATCTCTTAGGGCTTGTACACAAAAATGCAATGCGACGTCGCATCTTAAACATCTACGAGCTCTCTGCGCAGTTTACTATGCAGTTCTCTGCGTTGCGAATTCGCATCGCGCTGATTCGCAGTTTTGTGTACCCTTAAGAGGATTGCGAGTTGACGGCTTTCTATACAAACGGCGATAACGTTTTCCATCTCCTAAATTTTAACCGATTTCGACCAATTTTTGATATGTGGTCAGTCAAAAAACTATGTCCCAATCCCATACGTTTCGTTTTTTCCAATATTATCAATAAACTTAAATTTATTCCCGATTTATTGTTTTCATACAAACGTAATTTCGGCCAGATATAATCATAAATAACCGTTTTATCGAACTTTGATGTACGTTCTGCTTCTATTGTCTGACGGACCATTACCACGTGGCCTTGTTTGTTTACGTTTATTTAAATACTTAAACAAATTAAGTATACCCTTGATAGGTCATCGCATCAGACCAGTTTATTAATTAACTCGACAAAAGTTATCAGTTACTTTAGCGGTCATCAGCAAAGAAAAATAAATTCTATTTACTGTGCTTAATATCAGCGAAGTAATAAATGCTCGAGCGCATCAGGGCAAAGCAAACGAGCTTAGTAGATGAACCGGCCAGTCGCGCGAGGCCCGAGGAGCGCAGTGAACGTGATACTTTCAATATAGATTTATATTGTGGTAAGTTCTTACGGCATCTTTAAATAATGAGACATGCTGACCTTACTTACTGTTACCTGGAGATTTTAAAATCAACACTTGGTCAATTAATTTGCTAATAAATGACGAGTTATGACGATGACAATCTTATATATTATTCTACTTTTAGGTATTTGTATTTACTTTTCAAAATAATGAGTTGTTTTGTGCAAAACATGTTACATGCATTATCCTTATTCATTAATTATTCTCTTGCATTATCCTTATTCATTCCAGTGTTAATAAGTATACATAAAGAAGCTCACTAGTGGTCCAAACAAAAAAATTTAATAGGTCAACCCCAGGACTACCATAAACACCCCCATGTATGTTCAGCGATATTTACTAGTTTCGGAGATATTGATCATTTTAATCTGAATTTTTGTGATTGCTCTTTGGTATACCTTAAGTTTGCCACTTTGAGCCTAATGCCTTTTAAGCCTTATGAAAAAGCTTATTTGCTTTTTCCATGCCGTAAAAAGTAAAATAAAAATATCACGAACATATTTTAATGTTATACGTTTTAGTGATTGTTTAATTCTTACTTAAATCTAAATTATTAAAGATCTAAGTAGAGTAAACCACCAATAAAAAAACCAAGAGAATCAAAAGAATCAAGCGATCAATAAATAAACCTGAGTCGTCTATGAGATGAGTAGCGGGGACTCTTTGACGCCTTTTGAACCCTCTCCCTAGGTTTATTTAATTTTATTTGACATTCATTACCAACCGACGTGTAGTGCGATGAGCGTTGACCGGTATAACACATACCTAAGCCTGCACCTCAATCTGCCCGAATTGTGTGTGGTGTACTATTTTTGTTGGACTATACAATCCCTGGAAGATCGGGACTGCTCCCGAAAGGTTACAGTGGAACGCCTGGATGACTGAAGAAGCGTAACCCGGACCTAAGACGGTACCTACTGTGCTAACTGTTCACTGACAGACTTTAATTCATTCCATTAGCAGTGATTGTAATCTTAACTTACTACTCGTGTTTACAATTCGTTTTCTTCGTAATTTATACGAAGCTTCAAGATACAGATAGATAGATAAAGTTCCTATGCTAATCTCGTGTCGTAACCACGTCTAAGGCCCACACAGACTAACAATCCGCCGGCAGCCCCAAGTCCGGTGGCCTGCCGTTAAAAATCAAAACTGATAGTCTGTGTTCTAGTACGATTAACTGACAGGTCTAGATCCATTACAAACAAACATACGAATGCAGCACCTTCCCAGACTCTAAAACCTCGCTACGCTCGGCCGATAAATTTATACAAGTAGTTCAACCCGAACAGACCTGAAGATTTCCCTTCCTCACTCCGTAGCCCCTTGACGGATCGGACGCCTTCGTGGATTAAATACCTTACCTAACTACCTTAAGGTGATAAGGTTTTTTTCTTAACCTGATTTGGCCTATGTTACTGGATCCAGTGCAGCCAGGATGTGGGCCTGTGACCCAGCACTGACGTCCACCATCCTGGGCAGCTACCAGGGCGCCGGGCCCTTGTTCGTGCAGGCGCTGGAGACGTTCTTCGCCGCCCAATGCGCGCTGGTGGGCGACCACATCTGGCCGGAGGACGCCACGGAAGCAGCAATTAAAGGTTCCAAATAAGAACTAATATGGACGTAGTAATAAGCTGATCTTGAGCGACATCTGGTTTTAAGACTCCTCAAAGCAAGTCCATAAACCTAGTCCTCATAGAAAATTGACATTTCTGACGGGTCTTCTACCTGCATCTCGATCAAGATTTGCGTGAGCATTTTGTTATATGTTGCATACGGTTGAAATGAATGAGATTTTATTGGTTTCATAAATTAAAATTTAATGACAGATAGTCCACTTGAGTAAAAGGTTTACTAGTTACTCTGTAAGTATAAGTACTTATACTTATAAACAATTTATGAAATAAAATGAATCATTGGAACGCAGGACATCAAACTGCGTTGTATTCTAAAAGCTGGTACTCTTGTTACGTTCAATTCTGAGTCATAATATTAATACTAGAAATAACACCGAAGGTACATACAGACAGTTTCAGGATCTCTAAAAAACCTATTTTATTGAAGATTCTTCGCCGAAACGCAAGGCGAAAACTTAGCTAAGATTAATTTCCATTACTTTCAGATCCAAACTACGATTTTATAATAGTCGGCGCCGGATCTGCTGGTTCGGTATTGGCAAATCGTCTGAGCGAGGTCCCAGAGTGGAAAGTTCTTCTGGTCGAAGCCGGCGGAAATCCTACCCTAGCAACAGAAGTATTACAGACTCAACTAGTAAAAACAATAAGTTCTGATGCATTAATTTGATTATAATAAAGGATTCTTCTTTTATGTTACAGGCTCCGCATCTTTTTTACAATAACATAGGGACAAAGGAGGATTGGGGCTACAAAACCGAACCTCAAGACGGGGCTTGCCAAGCTTACAAAGGGAATAGGTGTGCTTGGCCCAGAGGGAAGACTCTGGGAGGATGCAGCAGTATCAACGCTATGTTTTACATTAGAGGAAACAAAGTTGATTACGACGAATGGGCGGCCGACGGAAACAAAGGCTGGGACTATGAAAACGTACTTCCATATTTCAAAAAAAGCGAGGACTATTACGAAATTAATGAGAAATATCACGGAAATGGAGGTTACTTAAGCGTGGAAAAGACGCCGATTGCACCGATTGAAAGTATTATATTAAAAGCCGCTGCTGAATTAGGAATTAAAATATTGGAGGACGTAAATGCTGAAAGTCAAATGGGAATAATGAAGAGTTTATCAACAACTAAAAACGGCATAAGGCAAAGCACGGCTAGGGCGTTTTTGAATCCAGTCAAAGAAAGAACTAACTTGCATGTAATCAAAAACGCGTTAGTAGCTAAAGTTATGTTCAAACCTTCATCTAATTCCATTGACGGAATAATGATAAAAAAAGATGGAAAAGATTATATTGTGAAAGCTAGAAAAGAGGTAATTTTGTCCGCAGGAGCCATCAACTCTCCACAATTGCTCCTTTTGTCCGGGATAGGTCCGCAAAAGCAATTGGAAGATTTAGAAATAAATGTAGTTGCAGACTTACCTGTCGGAGAAAATTTACAAGATCATGTTTTTGTTCCCACGTTTCACAAAATGCCTAGCCATAAAAGTAAGTCGCCCGTCGGATCTTTAAACAGCATTATTGATCTTTTTGTTGAATTCATTTTAAAACAAACTGGTCCGTTGGCGGGAGTAAGTCCCCATTTAGTTACAGATTTTGTAAATACTACCGACTCCACCGCTTCAAGTCCGGATATTCAACATCATTACCTGGTTTTACCTCCAAGCTTAAAAAATCTTATGGACGTTTTTGAAAAACTCGACTTAGATGAGGAATTCAGAAGTTTTATAGACAAATTAAATGAGGATAATGCTGTTTTAGTAGTTTATAATGTTCTACTTCAACCTAAGTCGAAGGGTCGAATTGTTCTAAAAAGCAAGAACCCTGAGGATCACCCCCTAATTTATCCTAATTACTTCAATGATCCTGAGGATATGAAAACAGTGCTGAAAGGCATGAGGCAAACGCTCAAATTGTCTGAAACTAGAACGTTAAAAGAACTTGATTTAGAGTTAATATGGCCTAGTTTAAAAGCTTGCAATACATTTGAGGAGAGAAGTGATGAGTTTCTTTATTGCTACGCTAGACAACTGACGTTTACTTTGTACCATCCAACGGGCACGGCAAAGATGGGTCCAGATGGTGATAAAACAGCGGTAGTTAATCCGGATTTAAAGGTTCACAGAGTCAATGGTTTAAGGGTTATAGATGCTAGTATAATGCCGAAAATAGTCAGAGGTAACACTAATGCACCGGTTATAATGATAGCTGAAAAAGGAGCCGATTTGATTAAAAAAGACTGGTTAAATGTTCACAGTGAATTGTAAAAAGTGAAATATTTTTTTAAAATATAAGACATGTAAGTTTGTTAATAAAGAATACCATTGTATACGTCTAGTTTTAGTTTAAGATGATGGCCGCCGGTATAAGGACCTCTATAAAAAGCTTTGATCTATACTTAATTTTGAAAATCAAATGTTTAAGTTTAACTTTTGTGTCTACTTTATTTCCCATAAAATTAAAGAAAAACTATTGATTCATAAAATTACTGGCTAAAATACAAGACCAGAACACAAATATATAGTCTATATAAAGTCAAATGTCACGCAACGCAAACGTGTTTCAATCTCAAGGCAAGCAAAGGAATTGTGCTACACAATCTAAGTTCAATAATTTGGGTGATGAATACTAATAAGTATTTAAAGTATATATATATACGTTGTTTAAACAAAATATTGATAAAACGCAGTGACAACATGTATGATAGTATTGACAGTATAAACAATTGTTAAATTTAATCATTGAAATGGTGTAAAACACCGTTAATTAAATTAACAAACACGAGCAATAAAATAATATTGATTACGGAGTTGAGTATGACTTCGCAAGCATTGAATAATTTGCTAACGTTACCCGCTGATCGACAGTTAACGTTAGCAAAACATATCGTTAACATTTTGTTAATATATTTTAGCGTTATTTTTACCGGTAAATTGAGGTAACATTAAAAGCAAAGTATTGTTAATATGAATGTTATCCGCATCCGTCAACAGCTTGATTTAACGTTATTTTTATCGGTATTTAACTTAAATTTAACAGTAGTTAAAGGTATTTTTATGAAATTACATTATTTATTATGCTATCATCTAGTAATTAATAAGCTCGGGCTATTGTTAAAATTAACAGTAAAATTAACGTTAGTAAGTTAACATTATAATAAAATATGATTATGAAATTACTGTCAAGTAATGTTATTTATTATGTTATCTATTAATATTGTTTGGGCTTGTAAAGCCCTGGTTATTTTTTGAAAAGTAAATACGCAGACATAATCCACTAAGAAATTTGATGACGCAGTTAGCCTAGTTGGTAGTGAATGACCCTGCCTACGAAGCTAGCGGTCCCGGGTTCGATTGTAGAATTTGTTCCTGTTATATGTATTTCTCTACATTAGCAGGTATGTTAATCGTTGCCTAACTAGTACCCATAGTGCAAGCCTAGAGCTTAGCTTGGGTCTAGGTCAATTTGTGCGAGATTGTCCCCTGATATTTATTAAAAAGATATAGATAAAAGATATTTATTCAGTAAGTAGGCCGCGCGGTTAGCTTTACACGTCAAAATTTACCAGCGCTTATTATTTATTTATTTATCAATAAGGACTAAGATGGAACGTTTCAACGATGATCTTTTCAAAAACTGAAAGACAGTACGTAACTTTAGTGTCATAGTACGTTTTTGACCCTACCTATTGAATTATCTTTTATTATACTATCATTTTATACATGTTTATGTTGAAATAGCATTGCGTAGTTATTTAAATCCCTAGAATTTAAGGCAAGTCCCATTACAAAGTACTAATTAATGTATGAGAAGAGATTGGTCGGTTATAACAATGTGCTTAGTCGCCGTTTTTGTACCTTCCGGATGATGGTAATTTTAAGGCAAAAAAGCGGATGCACCTTGTACACTGCAATAGCAATAAGTGGATTTAAAACACAAGATTGAAGTTAAAGTTGCACTAGGATTTAATAAGTAAGTTGACGTCCATTCTGCTTCTATTTCTTATGTGCAATTTTATTGTGTAAAATTGAGAAGTTAATAAAATCTAATAAATTCTTAAGACCATTTAAAAAATACAAGACCTTCCGTGAAAGCAATTACACAGACAACAGCTATATTTTGTAGTAAAGGAAAAGACGAATCCGTTTCATGAATTACATTAAGGGCCATCGAAAAGATTAAATTACAACTTACGAAAAAAAATCGATAACATAGTCGCTAAATTTAGAACCGAATCGAAAATAAATTTGACCAACGATTAAAATATATTAAATACTTATCCATTATACACAATACTTAAAGATGCTATGCTTAAGGAACTAGGTGTGGAACAAAAGGCAAACATTGACAGAGCCAGAGTAAAGAAACTATTAACCAATAACGGAAGAGCTTGAAAGGCAAAAATACCGTACACGAGGTAATTATAGAGACAGAGAGTAAATTACTGTTCGCGTTGAGGTGCAGCTCATAAATGTAGCTGTTATGCAAATAAGAGCTAGGAAAGAAGTTATTTTATCGGCGAACATAGCAAAATTCAATGCACAATATCAGGAATAGTTAGATGATACGACACAACATGCCGTTAAAAAGTAAAAATTCCCGGTTTTTCCCGCGACGCGTGGAAGTCGTTTATTCCTTTTAGCTCTGGAACTATGAAATGTTCGGGGATAATAAGTATCCTACGTGTCAATCCAGTATTTAAAGACTGTGTGCCGAATTTCCTCCAAACCTGTAAATATCCATATAAACTTTCATATTTATAATATTAGAAGTAGGATAAGCTTTGGATGATCCATGAATATCGAGTGTTCTTAGCTTGCTTTTAAATCTGTAAGCCTTTTAAGATTTACGAGCACTGAGCCCGGTAGCACACTGTAAACTGTGGCGGAATCGTGATATTTAATACGAAATTGAACTTTATTTCGTTGCCAGAGTTTCGCTACTACAGTTTCGCGGCGGAGATGTGCTACCGGTGTGAAAGTAGGGCTCCCGATTTTGTCGGGGATTGTTAACATTGGTTCGGTTATATCATTGTATGTTTTTCTTCGTTTTATACAGAATGTTGCGATATCCCTGCAACGTTCTCTATATTGATTAATGGTTCAATACAGAGAATCGTCACCGATTTTATGACCATTTTTACAAGATAATCACAATATTTAATTCCACTGCATATTGTTCCCAATCATAAATGCTTTTAAAACTGAATAACATTATGGAATACGTAGCTAAATTGATAAGAGCTAAAGCAAAATTGAAAATGAGAATTTATAAATATTTATCCCTTTTAATCCTTTAAGTAATAAAATCGCACAAGGAAACCTAACTGACCTTAGTAAAAATCGCATGGTTTTCATGATTTACCAGTTTAAAGTTTAAGATTTTTGCCAGTTTAAATTTTAAATTCGTAATATTCTGAAAACCATGCGACCTTTACTGAGATCATGTTAGGCTGGTTCGGTCTGGGATGTAAAGTATACAAATGTCAACTTAATAACTAAAAAAAATATTTCTAAAATATTAGAGGAAATAAAAATAAAGTAGCCGCAGTTCCTTGATCTTTAGGATGACGACTATCGAAAAAAAATATAATTTACATCTCTTCCAAAAACTTTACCCAGCCAATTGACATAATCAAACGCAAGACAACTTACTTATTTCTACATTCGTTTTAACGTTCGCAAAAATAATGCAATTACTAATATACCGGCGTTAAAATTACAGCAACCGCTTTTCCACCTAATTGCCATATTTTATAACTCCATCGACAAACATGTTTTGTTATAATGTTTAACAAACAAATGTTTTATACGCATATGAAATAACGGTCCGCGACTTGTTTGTCGCTCGGATCTCCCTTTCTAACTCGTCTGTAACGATAGAGACGTACCGAGCGACCGCTCAATATTAGTATGGAAGTGTGATAGCGCCGTCAGCGCCCCTTGCGGCGCGTATTCGAAACATTTGACAGTTCCATACAAAGTGACACTTTTACGCAAAGCGATCGAGACGTAAAAAACTTTGCAAAACTTACACTAGGCCCTCTGGTGTCTTCGCGTTACGTTACGTCATGCAAGAGCCTTGACGATTCGTTTCGCTGGGAGGTGGCGAAACTCTTACGTCTGTGACCCCCATTAACCTTGAAAAGATTTATGTTTTAATTGTAAAGTGGTCGTCGTCGTTAGGGGTTATTTTTGTGTGCAATAATTTCTCCTCAAGTTTTGCCAAGAGAGGCAGATGGCAGGGCTGCGACCTGCGACACTAACTTTAAGAGGATCGTGAGGCGACGGTCAAATCGCGTAGCTGTCAATTTTTTTTCATACAAATATTGCTCCGGGCCCGCCCGCAATATTTCTATGAAAAAATATTGACAAGGTAAAGTTTCTCACCCCCGAAACAAACTCCGATTTCCACGATTTTTTAGTTTGTACGTTTCCATTTTTTTAATTGTTCCTTTCCAAAAAATATTTTCTTGAAAAGGAATACGTACAATCTATTTTTTCATTATAACTTCAACATATTAAAAAATCGTGAAAATCGGAATTGATTTAGGGGTTTAGAAACGCTACCGCCTTTCGTATGTTTTTTTTTTATTTACATGGGTTTTATTTCGTACCATAACGGACTTTAATTGATATGCCGCCATAATACCCTGTCATAATGACAGCGATAAGTCACAATAAGGAAATTTGACATAATTTTTTTCTTGTGATTTATCGCTGTCATCATGACAGGGTTCCATGGCGGCATATCAATCATCAATCTCAGCCCTCAGCTTGTTGAGTGTTTATGACGAGTATGCGAAGTTGCACGGACTCGTGTACAATGTTAAAAAATGCGAACTCATGGTATTTCAACCTCGGGGTCGCAAAGTGACAACTGCGCCGCCTGTGCTGCTTAATGGCGTAGGTTTAGTCAGGGTGAAAGATTTTAAGTACCTCGGCCATGTGGTTACTGAGGATTAGAGAGATGACAGTGATATGGAGAGGGAGAGGAGGGCGATGGCGGTCCGCTGTAACATGTTGGCCCGCAGATTTGCGCGGTGTAGCACTGAGGTGAAGATTACTGTCTTCAAAGCCTTCTGCCAAACTTTATACACATGCAATCTGTGGGTCAACTACTCGCAGCGGGCCTTCAACTCGATTCGTGTACATTATAATAATGCCTTCAGGGTGCTGATAGGGCTCCCACGTTACTGTAGTGCGTCAGCGATGTTTGCACATGCGCGCACAGACGGTTTCAGCACGGTGGTTCGACGCCGCATCGCATCGCTCATGCACAGAGTACAGGGGAGCTCCAACACCATCCTGAGGGTCATTAGTGAGAAGCCGGACTGCCCCATACTGCGACACTGGGTACGAGTGCATGCGCAAATACCCGGGGTTTCAGATGGTGGCAGATACCTAAATTAAATTAAATGATTTTAAATTATTATTGTTCATACCTACTAACATAGCTTATACTACCTTCTAAGTACTAACACAAATATGGACTCTGTCTGCAATAAACTGATTTTATTTATTTTATATCAATTAAAGTACACCACACACACTAAACTAAAGGGTAAATTTCCGGGCGTTTCAACCGCCGTCATTAGTGTCACCAATAATTGACGATATCGATGACACCTACCAGCAACTCCTGATGTAAACAGAAGCAGAACCGGGGATGTAGTTTCTATAAGCATCAGAAGTTGCTGTAGTGTCATTGATTTCGTCAATATAATAATATTGGTAAACAAACGCCAGAGTGCTTGAATTTAAATTATTATTATTATTTAATTATTCGACATTACTGAGTTAATCGGCAACCGATTAACATATGGACAGTTCGCTGAATCAGTTACTATGTTTTTCTTGAGAGTGACGAAACAGCTGCTACGGTCAATGACAACAGGTTTATAAACCGCAGCCTTTTACCTTTTATAAGCCAAGAGATTCATTTTATTTTATAAGTGAAAACGTTCGTTTTATTTTACTTTACTTTTACTTCTTACTTTACTAGCTTTACACTCGGGTTTGTCTGCATGTAGCTTCTAAGGCATATTATAACATGGGTCCAAGGAGTCCCTAATGTCGAGGTTTTGCGACGAATGGGGAAAAAACTGAAGATCATCAGAACAGTAAAGAGAAGGAAACGCCGGTACTTGATGATATCGTGAGAGCACAAAATATCGTACGAAACTGCAACTAGTTATGCAGGGCAAGATTAAAGGCAGAAGAAGACATCTTGGCTTAAGAACCTAAGGGAATGGTTTGGCCTGAGTACTCGATCCCTATTTCAGGGCAGCGGCTTCAAGAGTCAAGATAGCCATGATGGTTGCCAACCTTCGTAAAAAAGTGGCACCTTAAGAAGAAGACCTTCTAAGAAATTTTAGTTTTTGGGTGTAATACAATTTGTCTGTCACTTGTGGATCTTCCATTTTCTAATAAAATACCTGCTTGTTAATACGATCTGTAGTTTTCTTTAGACGTGAAAGGAGGCTAACTAATTTTTAAACTTTTTAACATTAGTTAGACTGCAAAGTTTTGTTTTGTCCTGCTCTTTTGGGTGGACTTTATTCTCTGTTATCACGTATACACTTATTTAGCTAATAATAATGTGTACTTATATTCCCATTTTATTTATTTCAAGACGAATCTTGTACGCAATTTGATTAGAAAATACATTATTACCCATAATTAATTGCTCAAAAAAGATTATCCAAGACCCTATGTCCGCACAAGTTGTATTTTCTCAATTGTCGCTCAGTGCGTCTCTTTCCCAAAGAGAAGCTGTGGAAGAAGCTGTGGTAGCCTAATGGTTTGACCTGCCGATTCTTAAGCAGAGGGTCGTGGGTTCGAACGCCTGCTTTTTGTCGATCTTCTTGTACTTACTCGCCGCTAATCGAGTTGAGGTACGTTACTGTAGGTAGGTTACTGTCCATTATAGGTCATGTCATACTTATTACGCGCTTTACTATCGATCGCTTTGATAATTAGCAAACGAAAGTTGTAAATGATGACATTAGGCAATTCATTAGTAAAAAAAAAAAAAAAAGTTTCATTAGTTATTAAGTAATAATTATGGAGATAGGTACTTTTCAATAAGTATACAGGGTGTCTTTATAAAGTGCACATATTAAAATGAGGGACATTAAATTAATTTTAATCGACGAAAAAAAAATTTTTTTGTGTTTACATGTGATACCGAATTTTTTTTTTCCAGAGTCATAAAAAATTAAATTTTATGTCCCCCATTTTAATATGTGCACTATATAAAGACTCATCCTGTAGTGTCTTGTCCTTTTACTTTATCTAACAAATATCCTGCTAATATTATACGTACGTAAATGTGAAAGTTTTTATAGATGTTTGTGTTTGAATCACGCCTAAACGGCTCAACATATTTGGATGAGATTGGCTTACAGATATTTCTTATTCTGGATTAACACAGGATAAATATATTCCGTAAATTTTTATAATTCTCGAGGGAAAAGAGTGTGCCGGAAAATTTCGTTCCCGAGGGAGAAACGAAAAATGAGTTTTGGCATAAGCTAGTAATTATTGTTGTATGCATCTGAGTGGTGTCATTATGTTGGGACGGGTCATTTCCAGTAACTCGCTTAACTTCTGCGCCTGCGGCCACCTGGCTAGGGCTTCATTAAAGTGTCGCAAGCCAGCTCCTTTGCTTTGAGACTTCTTAGGGGCAAGCCAGACGGGGCGTACTGTTCGGCATTGAGTGTACTAAACGATGTCGCAAATGACTCAGCTACGATATGGAATAGAATAGAATAGAAAATCGTTTATTCAGCAGACACATCAACATATTATGGGTACAGAGTAAAAAACACAATAACATCATAAAACTGGTTTATATTTTTTATCACCTAACACGGACACTTTTTTTACCAAGGTTGAAACAATGATGATGTGCGCCGAATTGGTCTCCACTCAGCAATATGGTTGACATGAAGTTGTCAGCCTAGCTGGTTTTCAGGGGAGCCAGGAGGTAGTTTGGGATAGCAAACTGTGATTTACGTATTAAGATTACAATTACAATTATATTATATGGTATCTTTTATTAACTTGACAAGGGTGTTTCATATCGTAAAAAAACCGCCTTATCGCTTTTTTATCCCCCGACGTTATAAGTTTAACGTGTGTATTTGTGTATCTGAATGTATCTGCGTATCTGCTGTGGCATCGTAGCTCCTAAACGGATAACCAATTATGATTTAGTATTTTTAGGGTTCCGTAACCGAAGGGCGCCCAACGGAACCCTATTAATATGCCTACGCTGTCCGTCCGTCTGTAGGTATGTCTGTCTGTCCTAACTAAGAGTATCTTTTGAACCGTAATAGACAACGGGTTGATTTTTTTTCTTCAGAATATGTGGTATTACGGCGGTTTTTAAACAAATAAAAAAAAAGTGAAATAATAAAGGGAGTCCCCATACAAGAAACGTTTTTTTCAACGTATTTTTATTTTTGTTGTATCGTAAAAACGGTAAAACATATATACAAGCGTCCAATTTGGTATGATTATAGAACGAACCCTATAGAATAAAAACAAATACTAAAAACCAGCCAAATGTGTACGGAGCCCTTAGTGCGCGAGTCCGAGTCACACTTGTCCGGTTTTTTTTGTTTAAAAGTTGACTTAATCGAGAGTGTTCTTAGCTAAGTTTGGTGAAAATCGATTGGGCCATTTAAGAGTTGTGAGCTCCCAGGGGTCCCGCTTTTGTCGGGGGTTTTATCTACTGAATAGTTAGGCAATGGTGACATTTACGCAGATACCGTCCACCAATCGATGTCAGAAGTCGATTACGAATATTGCGATGAAAGTGGAAATCAATGAAAATAGCAAACATCCATTCTGTATGAAGTCGGTCTGAAGCGATTTTTTTTTAATAAATGTTTGTCACTTGCGTCGTACTAGAGATCGGCGACCCTATTTAAACAGTTTTGCGAACGTATAGAATATTTGATACCCCCTGTATACATTGAAACTTTAAAACTGGAGTTTTGCCACCATCAATAGACGTTACATACATACGTCTGGCAAAAATCCAAAAAAATCAAAAAAATAAATTTGCATAAGGTTTGCAATAATTAGAAAATAAAATAAAAAGCAACACAAAAAAATACAGGCAGATAATTTAATTTATTTTTCACTTTTTTCCGTGATAAAATCACATTTACTTTCACCCTTATTCGTTTGTGCACTTTATCCCAGGACACCCTGTATATTAGACTTCTTGAATTAAAGTAAATTGAAAAGACGCCGAAGAAACTTACGCCTCTCTTCCTGTATGGACTGAGCCTTAGCTTTCCTTACCTGTAACAAGCGAACTTACGTAAGCACAGTGACTTGACCCTTGACTTGGCTCGTGTCGCTACTTTCAGAAAAACATGATACATAAGTACAGTGACTTGACCCTTGACTTGGCTCGTGTCGCTACTTTCAGAAAAACATGATGCATCGCAAACTTGCGCAATCCCTTTTTAAAATGATGGGTGCGAAAGTTACTTTGTCTGTTAATTTGTTTGATACACTTTCACTTCTAAACGACTGAACCTGTGGAAATAGATTGAGCTCCTAACGAAAGGACATTATTACTATAGGAAGGTCCGATTTTTTTAGGAATCACACGTATGTAGTCGGTTTAGAATTAGGAAAAACGCGATTTTTTTTTTCTAAAACTGTCATACACGACTGGGAACTCACCCCGTATAGTCCTGACGCAGTGCCAATACGACACACACAATAATAAGGAATATGCATGATTTTTTTTCTCGCATTTCTTAACAAAATATGAAAATACCGGAGATGGCAAAAAGTGGCGCTGTTGTGCGCGTCACTAAAGCTTATATTTCTTATACTATATCTATTTGTGAGTTCCTGTAATTGGCTCTGTACCTTTATTTAAGTTACTATCTAAACTGTTACAGCTGTTGGTTCTCCTAAATAAATAAATAAAATTAAAATCGGCCAAAAAATACGGATAATATATATCATAGCATAGCATATATATAGCATTTAAAATTGTTAATAAGACAGAGAGATCTAACATGACCTGTGACGTCAGCGTGCACTACGGCCATATAAGCTCCATGTTAAATTCTGTTTTGCCAGAAAGAGATAGAAACAAATCTTAAACGGCTTATATCTTAATTATTTTTATAGTTATTCGAAAAAATCTACTGTTGGTTACATTAATGACTTTTTATTCAAGCAAAAAAAACATGCATATTTCCTATTGTGGTCTTAGTTAAAAAGGGGTAGATATATAGATAGATAGATAAACATCTTTATTCTTCACAAACATACATGACCTTTAATGCCAACACGATTTACAAAAGAATATGAACAGGTTCATGCAATTTAAACAGTATAACTAACTATATTAGAACTTAAAACTAGAGATAAATTAAAATTTGAAATTTGGAGATTAGAAAGAAGAGTCATGTGATGATGCGAAGAATAGGCGCTGGCTCAGCATAAAACTGCGGAAAACCACAGCACTGGTATTCTGCCAGAACCCTTAAGGTAGTGACGCTAGTAATATTAAACAGGAAAAATTATACCTTTATAGTGGCGGGGTAAATTTAAATCAGGTCTTTTCATTTAAAACTTAAACTGTAGTACAATAAATGTAGTTGATTTTATACCTCTATTCATTACATTATTTTATTACTTTATCAACTAATTTCAAAGTAACATTAATATTGATACATTTATTTGGGTCAAATTTTATTTTATTGGGAGAAAAATATTATAACATATTTAAAATTTCAGAAATATCACGCAGTAGTAATGGGAAAGAATCAAGATAATATTTTTTGTAAGGATAATAAATAAAGCTAGGGTAGGTACCTATAAGTCTTCTGAGTTTCGAGTGAAAAAGGGTATAAGTCTAGTATATGTATATGTATGTACATATGCATGTAAACTGACTGATATGATTTATATCTGTTTTAACTAGGGCTACAAATAACTTCACAAATGAGTAGGGTTGAAATAAGGATTAGATTTCGCAAGTTGGTCCTTCGCTGACTAAAGCCGTCGGAGCGTGGCATGCGCGCACGCACGTAGACGATTAAATGTCGTAACAGCTCCAAGTGTACTTCACCTTTACAGCGACTTTAGGGCGCTTATGCACTGCGAGCGGTCCGGATCCCGAGAAAATAAGGTCCGAGAATTTTGTAAGGCTATAGAATAATATAATAGATAGTACCTACAAGGAACAGAGGCGCTCTTCCTAACAAAGCGTTTAAAGGTACCCACAGGCAACCTAGCCCGTCCTAAAGTCACCCTCAGTGATGCAAGCCATATACTTGTAGCTTCACATCTGAAGTCATAGGTACAGTCGAGTTCATAAATATGTGTACACGGTTACTAACTTGTCAAATCACACATCGCAGTTTAAACATGACATTAAAGAGATAAGGTACTGAAATGTACACATATTTATGAACTCGACTGTACACGGCCTGGTATGGAGTTGACAGTCGGGCCGTACGCTAAAATGATTATACGACTATAAATGGAAAAATAATTAAAGGTCTGTTTCACAATCGACAAGTAAACTTATCTGTCGGTTAAAGTTACCCCTTTCCTTGTCTATTATCAAGTGCAAGAAAGTGATAGGGCTAAATGTATATATGCTTTATTTGACGATAGTGAAATAAGCGGTTAATCAATACAATAATTTTGGCTGGCAAAAAATTTCATTTACTTACAGTGCAATAAATTATATACATCTGGGACCGTTCAGTCGTTTATCCATAATTGAAAGACAACCATCCAAACATAGTAATCATACATAGTATAAAATGAAGTCGCCCTCCGCGTCTGTCTGTCCCTAAGTATGCTTAGATCTTTAAAACTTCGCAACGGATTTTGATGCGGTTTTCACCATCAGTTAGATAATTCTTCACGGAAGGTTTATGTGTATAAAATAATAGTGTATGTATGTAAATAAAATATGATATTAGGAAAGAAAGGATATAAGTAGGATAAATTTATTTTCAAGCAGCGCCCCTTTTCAACGATACTTCTGAAAACAAAGTACCTAGTACCTAAGCGAATTAGCGGATTGTGAATTGGAGCGCGAGCGTAATACACTTGTTCCTGCTTAGGGCCGGTATTTCCGACGAAGCTACCTTTAATTAACAACGGTAAACAATTATATCATATATTATACGAAGAAATATTAGTTTAATTTGTATTTTGAATTAAAAAAAAAAAAACCGTTCCTGCAAGGAACTGAGGAGACGGTACTTGAAATTTAGTAAAAAAGCCCTTACTTTAAATTTTGAATACAAGTTAAAATTAACAAACCCGTAAACCCCAAATTTTTAATACAGTATCATTTTACGATGAGGGAATTTACTATCCAAGTGTGTGGATGATCTTATAGATATTCACTGGACGGACCATCCAGCTCACAAAGGAGTATAATTAAAAATTCTTCTCTGAAAAACTTCTCCATTCTCAACTTATGCCAAAAGCGTTCTTTCAATTCAATTCAATTCAGATCAGTCAGAATTACAATGAATGAATTGAATTAATTATACTCGTAACTGCCACAAAAATCGTGCAGAATTAATTAGTAGGACATCAGAGGCCATATCATGTACTACAAACCTGTGCAATTTTAGAGAAGGACACAGCTATGATTGCTAAAACTCAGTCGCTTGCCCTGAATGGAACTTGACAGGTTGACCCATGATTATGTAAAAATCCGGCCTTCAAAGGGCCATATGGCCAACCCCTAACCAGCCAGTTGCCTCACCCCCATTAACATTGACCGCGAGAACGCTTGCGCAAGCTTCCCCGCCGCGCGACTCCAGCGCAGTGTAGGCTGCACCGCGCAACACACGTCTCGTCAACCAAGGGTACCTGTACCGTACTGTGGATTTGTGTGTGCTAAAGGTATTTAAAAAAGTGTTAAATAAGGTTTTTTATTAAAAACTATTAAAGTTAATTTTTGTTTTAACAATTCCGAGTGAAGTGAAATGTTGTTTCTAAAGTGTGAATTTAAGGATTTAAAAACAAAAATGCTTCATTAATTTTTCGATCAAAGGGTTTGTAGTCGGAACTAAAGTAAGTACCTACTGTAGAAGAATCTAGGTTAGATAAGGCGCGAGTAAAAGGCATCGGATAGTATCCTAGCGCATAGCGGTTCTAGATAAATGAGTAAGCATTTAGCCTTCAACAGCTTTCTGATGACTCAAGTACTGCTCTTTCATTTATTAAGGAATAGATAATAATAATAATCCAGCCTATATACGTCCCACTGCTGGGCACAGGCCTCCACTCACAATGAGAGGTTTTGGGCTATAGTTCCCACGCGGGCTCAGTGCGGATTGGGAACTTCGCACACACCACACCGTCAAATTTCTTTGCAGGTGTGTGCAGGTTTCCTCACTAAAACTAATTATTATTATATAATTATTATTGTTTATTAAGGAAACTTAAAATAAATCTAAATCAGTCATTATATTTAGAACTATCTTTTGCCTGCGAGTCCTGCGACTTCGTTCACGTATTCATATCAATAAAAAACAAAAAACAATAACAACGATCGTGTAAGGCCTCGATCAACAATACTCAACTATATAACCAGTCACAGAACAAAAAACGTCCGAGCGAACAAGACCTCACTTCAAAATGGGATCTTATTTTAATTAAGTAAAATTAAGCCTTGCGTTTATGAGATACGATTTAAATTAAAATGTTTTAGTTTGACAACGGCTGACAGGTATGTCAGTTTGTATAGGTTGCCCTAGGACACTCAAGAGAATATCTATTCTAAAGTCTATTGGTTGGTACGTCAATGAACACAACAGACTAGTTCAACTTTATAGAAGAAACGCTTTTAAATCTAAAAAGGACAGCATTGATGTAAGATAAATGAAGAGCAAAATGTTGTAATGTTGCGCGTGTGAGGTCAGACAGGACAGGACTCAGTTCAGCATGTGCTGCGTTTATTGTTATTCACCAAAAAACTATGAAAATTCCCTTAAATTCAAAAGTATCCTATATCCTCCAACAAACCAGCTCGTAGTCGATACCAAATTTGGCATGAAGACGTGACAAACAAACAATTTTCCGTCACAAGTAAGTAATAAGTTAAATTACTTTTGATGTTGTTTATAACATGCACAGCATAAGTAAAAAGATAAAGCACGCTTAAGGCAGCGTTTCCATTGAGGCGGAGACGAGCGGAGCGGTGCGAAAAGGACCAATCACCTTGTACAGTACTCTCACTAACGCATAGCATACAGAAGCTAGAGGAATCTGATTGGTCCTTTTCACACCGCTCCGCTCGTCTCCGCCTCAATGGAAAGGCAGCTTTAGTGTTATTTTCTAAGCCAACAAAGCGTCGGCCCGTATACTTATTTTGTAAACATACGCGTACTGTAACAAGTCGGAAAACATAAACCATTTGTACTAGTAATATATTGGACATTGTCAAACTCAACATAAGACATATATGCGAAGATTTTCTATATGTACTTACCAGCTATTTGGTCATACTCTTGCTTCACTGAGAACGGGAAAGGAAGATACAGACAAAACTAATATTGAACACAATCAACAACAACAATAGCAACAAAACAAACAACAACGATATTATATAGGCCGTCGAATATAAACCCGGAACGATATCACTTGTCAAAGTTAACGCTTATCTATTAATAGAACAAAAGCTCTAAATACTTAGTACTAGCGACCCGCCCCGGCTTCGCACGGGTAGCAGAGCGTATACGCACCTAAACATTAATGAATTACACACCTAAACCTTCCTCATGAATCACTCCGCCTATTGGTAAAAATCGTATCGAGATCGGGTCGCCACCTTCCCGAACATATGGTTGAGGGAGGCGATGGCTGAGATACGCGTCATACTCGTGAACGGGTGCTGTTTGTGGTCCGGTCTGTTCACGTCTGCAAGGACTTGTTCAGTTAACTATTCCAGTTATGGCTTCTGACGAAGAGACCTCGTCGTGTTGTTCTCCTAGTCATTACATTTAGTGTAATGTAGGTAATTGACCTTACATTTGTAATGTTTTTATTTGTGCTAGTTCTAATAATTAATATTTGTTACTTTATTACCTTGTAATGTAACTTACTTTTAAGTATTATTGTATTTTATATTTGAAAAAATGACCTTCTGCTGGAGTTTCTTGCGGCGCTTCTTTTCCGCAATGATGGACTTGTCCGAAGCGCTGGTAGATTCACTCTATATTACTGACGTGTAAAAGAGTCCGTATGTGGCCAATTTACTGAATAAATATTTTGACTTTTGACTATTTATCTGTATAGGTATAGGTATGTATGCTATATAGGTAGTAGCTATAGTACAAGCCTAGAGCTTAGTTTGGGACTAGGTACAATTATGTGAGATTGTCCCTTGATATTATTAAATTTATAAATAGTTCCCAGATACAATGTTAATAAAATAAGGTGTACCTTCTCATTAACTAATTAACGGCAATCCACTATATAAGTGACGAACCGATGGTAATGCCGCATAGATTCATTACATTAACAAATGTCGTCGACGTCAACTATGGGGCATCCAAATTGAAAAATGGTTTGCACCCTAGATAGAAGATACGAGTAATTAGTATTTCACTGCGCACGAAATTAGTCTAGTTGCTAATAAGTTTTTTTTCAAGTGTCAAATTTAAATTTGGAGTAACCTTATCTATCCGCGGATTTAATATTCGGAACAGACACCAACACTACATAATATTATAAATTATAGCTTTTGCCCGCGGCTCCGTCCGCGTAGGCGTCCTTTAACAGTTTTCAATCGGGAACTATAAAATTTTCCGGGATAAAAAATATCCTATATGTTACTCCGGGGTATAAACTATTACTAATGCCATCAAATTCTGTCCAGAAGTTTTTGCGGAGTTCTCGAACAAACGCACACACGGAGAAAAAAATATTCTACAATATTAGCAGATTTTATTGTAGTTATGATTCTGTGTACAGGAAAACAGATCTCAGCTATTGTTAACAGATTTTATTTTAATGACAACAAGTCATATTTTTGTTAATACTAAAATATTCTAGTTAAAATATTCTAGTACACGAAAACTTTGATATTGTAGTGGTTACTATCTAATAGTTACAGAGTAAAATATGCATTTAGTGTCCAACAGGTTTTGTATACTACACAAAATTTGTTTCCTACGATACTAGGTAAATGGTAATAGGTACTAGAAATTATGTTGTACACAAGTTGAATTTTATATTAATGTGTAAAAATGTGTGTATAGTTGTCACATATAATACAATATTTTGTTACACGGAACTAGATTTTTTTCTCCGTGCAGACAGACAGACAGACAAAAATTCTAAAAACTATTGAAACGTATTTGGTCAACTTTTTAAGACCCCCTAGAATAGTTTTCCTCGAATATGTTTAATACATTTCTTTTTTTTTATATTATAAAGAGGTAAAGTTCGTAAATTTGTTTTTTTGTTTGTAAGGGGTAATCTAACTACACATCCGATTTCAAAAATTCTTTAGCCAACATTTAGAATGAACTTTCAGGGTGGACGTAGGCTGTGTTTTAACTAACGAAAGTATTTAAACTGAATCTCCGCAGACGAAGTCGCGAGCGGAAAGCTAGTATTATATATACCTAAGTATAGATTAGATTAAAGATAAGATTAATTATTGTAATTGTTCTCATACGGTTTCCACCAATAGAAAGAGATTATCTGGGAAGGTTATAAGCTAAAATTTATTAAATAAGTGATACCTGTGCGAAGCAGGGGCGGGTTGCTAGTTAAAGTATATGATAAAGAAAGTCAAGGCATTGACAAACAATACCAACAGCCTTACTGCACAATCCACGACAGGCGTAACAAAAAACAGACAATTGTGCCGTTTCATACTTAACGAAGCTAACAAGCCACACATTGATATACACTGGCGGGCAGCTATAACGAGTCTCTTTGTAAAGGACCAGCGACCCGCCCTCGCTTCGCTCCGGGTCTATTATATACATAAACCTTCCGTGAAGAATTATCTAACTGATGGTGAAAACCGCATCAAAATCCGTTGCGTAGTTTTAAAGATTAAGCATACATAGGGACAGACAGACGCGGAGGGCGACTTAATTTTATACTATGTATTGATTTCAGAAGAACACGACCCATTTATATTGCTTGTGATCGTGATACATAGTAGCTAGTATATTTTCCAAAGACCGCGACGGAAAGACAAAACCAGAGGCATTTTTAACCGACTTTAAAAAAGGAGGTTCTATGTTTGGCTGTATGTATGTTTTTTTATGCATGTTCACCGATTTCTCCGTCAATTGTGGACCGATTTTAAAAATTCTTTTTTCGTTAGAAAGGGTATTTAAGATTTAAAATATCCGACAGATAATTGGTATTAATGCGAAATTGCGTAATTTAGCAATGTTTTTAAGATTATCTCAAGCTACATATTTGTTTACAAGGATCCGCTCATATTGCGAATTCTGACATCTTTAATTCAACACGCTAGAAACCACAAACCACTAAATCTAAACACAATTTGAATACTGGGTGTTTTTTTATTCGTCGAAAAAATGTTGGGTGTTAAATCAGTAAGTCATACTGATCAACTTTCACTATGGGACCAACCCCGAAATCGCGAAAAAAAAAATTGACCATCCCATACATTTTGGCTAGTCAGCTGACGATGTTTTGTATGGGAGAGTCAAATTTTTTGGTTTGTCCCATAGTGGAAGTTGGTCAGTATGACTTACTGTTTTAACCCCCAAAATTTTTTCGACGAATAAAAAAACACCCAGTATAGTATGTCGGTCCGGCTTAGATCTCTGAAATTTATACAACTCAAATAATTCCTAATTGCCACAATGTATGTCGTTCCTGTAGTCTCTTAGTAAAAAGGAGACAGACGACAGGCATGACGAAATAATAACGGTTGGGTTCTGTTTTTGCTATTAGGCTACGTTACCATAAAGACTGAAATGAACTGAAATGAAATGAAACGAAACCTCTAGTTGTGATAAAGGTCGCCTCCCAAAACACAACGCGCATTGTCAATCAATCAATCAATCAAACACCTGAACGTCACAAATTTTCCCGACCATTCTTGAACTCCGCGCCCACTACCTAGACCTAGCCTCTTGAATTTCATAAGCATGCATAATGACGTTGTTTCCGGTGACAAACAAGTGACAATCGTATGTTTCTGTCACGCCGGCGACCTTGTCAGTGACAAGTTGGAAAACTACGAAACGCATCAGCTCCACACTTTTGAAAAGCGACAAAATAACACGGTGGTTGAAAATGGAACTAATTTCCTTTACAATTGTGACACTTTGACGCAGATATTGGCGCCGCTGTGCAATAGTCTCCAAGTATAACGAATGTGACATACGAGCCGACACAGCCAGACGGACATTTTGGCTACGTAGGTAACTTAAAGAGAATTGACATTCTTATATTTATTTATTTATTTATTTATTTATTAATCCATGGAAAACCAACAGCTTCATACAAATTTAGATAACTTAGCTAACCACAAATAGCCAATTATAGGTTCTCACATTTAGCAACTAAGTAAAAAAGAAAAAGCCTAACTTACAACGATTATACAGGGTCAGTAATTAACAATAAATAGGCCACCAAATAATAGTAGACATTGAATACCGACCCCTCCCAGCACCCAAACCCGCCCGCACCCGAAAGAAGTTATCTTACATTAAGATTGTTCATAAAGTATTGAACTATTTTATTCCTAATCGAATTAATACTACTTGCAAAAATGTCAAAGTCTAAATTCAATAAAATACTATTCAGATTCTTGCTAGCCCTGCACAAAAAACTATTTTTCCTATAATTAGTTAAAGCTCGAGGAACCGACATAGGTCGAAAAAGCCGCACACTCCTGTTAGGAACATTAAAAGAAACTCTACCCAACAAATCAGGGCAGTCAACATCGCCTTTGACAATATGTAATAAGTAAACTAAATCGGCTACTCCACGTCGCTTTACGAGTGGTAGCAGATGATGCTGCTTACACAATCTAAAATAATCAGCGGAATTATACTTAGATTTCAGCTTATAGCATAGAAATTTTATAAATTTAATTTGCAAACGCTCAATCCTATCTATATAAATCTGATATTGAGGATTCCAGACCTGCGACGCATATTCCAACCTGCTCCTCACGTAAGCACAATATAAGATTTTTAAAGTCTTTGGACGTGAAAAGCAAGCAGAACTACGCATTAAAAAACCAAGAGATTTGGCAGCTGTTGAAACGATTCTATTTATATGAAGAAATTACAGATACGAATTTAAAAATTATAATTATACGCACGAAACGTATAATTGCGTTAGAGGTCGCATCTCAAATTCACAAAACACTACGCACCCTGTCAATCAATCAATCAAGCACCAGAACTACTTAGCTTTTCACGACGACTCTTGAACTTTGCGAATTTCATAACCGTGCATAAATAATGACGTTGAATCCAGTAACAGTCGTATGTGACTACGCATACGACCTCGAAAGTGATAGGTTGCAAAAAATACGAAACGCGTCGTTTGCTACTTTTCCGATAACGGTAGGTTCTAGAATCTACTCCTTTTAACACTTGTACCAAAAATAACTATTGTATATTTCCTCATTTCTAAATCTTCTTCTCTTATCTTTACAATAATCAAAACATACAAAAAAAAACCAACGCAATCTTCTGAATAGCATTGCAGTTAAATGCCGTAACTACAAAGGTTCCCAGTTGAACTACAGGACCCTAAAAAAGGTTACACCTTTACAATAGAGTTATTGTTGAAAATAATCAATTGAACAAAGGGCAGAATTGCTATTCTTACCATGCTTAACTTTAATGAATCGTTCGTATAAAAACCGATGGTTTACTGGGCTTTCGTTGGGTCCCACGAATAAGTTAACAATGCTGTCTTTAAACATGTGAATTACGACCATAAAGGCATCGGATAAATACGGACAATGGCTGAAAAGTTTTTATAACACCTTAATTGTTCTTATTCTTGAGCAAATGTTTCAAAATTGTCCATATTGGCTCACCGGAAAACTTGTAGTCCGAATGTATTGTAATTCATAACCATCGCAAGTCCGAAAGTGTATTTTACTAAAACCGTTCCCATTTATTTGCCAGTTAGATATTCTAAAAAATAACGGTTTCAGTTAAAAATACTTTCAGCCTTGCGATCAGTATGAATTAAGATACATTCGGTCTATAAATAACTATGTGAACTTCGGTGCACCGGACCGGTTTCAAAATATAATTGACATTGTACAGATCCAAATTTGATTCAGGTAAAGAAGTAGCAGCCCTATATCAAGTAAAAGTAGCGGCTCCCGGTGTTGTCAAATGCCTATCTCCACTCTCACAATCCAACAGGACTAAAACAGCCAAAGACGAAGACTAACCTGACTAACTCATAGAATCGCGCGTACAAGCCGCGGGCAGGCTCTAGCGTCTAACAATATGCCATCAATAAGCTCTACATACATGTACCATTCCGATCAATGACGCAACAGAGATCGTAGGAACAACCTAATTCCCAAGCGCGCGCGCCGTGATAATAGCGATCTGCATTGACACTGTTCAGCAGTCAAACAGTGGTCTGATGACGTACTCAATGTTGACAATTACCTGATAATTATGTCAAAGAAAGAATTGTCTAACACCTTCTCCTCTTGGGAAGCGCTTCTGGTAGATTTCGACGTGTAAAAGTGCCCGTGCGGCCTACTTACTGAATAAATCTCTTTTATCTTTTTTTATCTTTACACCGATGTTACCTACATGGATCCTAGTTCGGAGCCTATACTAATATATACTTTGGACGACGCGGTTGTCTTAGTTGGTAGTGACCTTGCCTATGAGGACAAACATTTTATGTGCTGAACGCAAGTATCGGTTTAAATATATAATTTATTTATATGAATGTGTTCAAAAGCAATATGCTGATCTTCCATCCTGTATACTCTATTACTGGGTTACCTAAATCTCGGTTTATTTGAGGTTTTTTTTGGAGTTATAGTTATGTTATACTATTAGCAACAAAGTTGTGAATTGGGTAACATTTGGTTTGTTGCGATGTAGGTAATTTGTAACGTACAAATACAATCACCTTTCTTCAAAAACGTTTTTTAATTTTTGTTACTCAGTTCTGTGATTCTGTGCTTTTTAAAATGTCCAATCCCTGGTTCAAAGCTTATAATACATATAATGAATTGCAAAATTTGTAGCAAACAGACAAACAAACAATGTTGTTAGATCATTCACTAAATCTGTACAAAAGTTACATTTAACTTCATCCTACGAAAGATAGCGACTGTGGAAATTATGTCAAACTCTATGAAATGACACATCGCAACTCACTTTATACAATTTTTTTTTGATTTCTGCAGAGACGAACCCCCTTATTCATAAACGCACAACAAACCTATTTTAGTAAAAGTATGCTTTGTCCCGTGGTAGCCTAATGGTTTGACCTGCCGACTCTTAAGCAGAGGGTCGTGGGTTCGAACCCGGGCTCGCACCTCTAAGTTTTTCGGAATTCATGTGCGAAATATAATGTCTAAATTAACCATGAGCTTTTCGGTGAAGGAAAACATCGTCAGGAAATCTGCACACACCTGCAAAGCAATTTGACGGTGTGTGCGAAGTTCCCAATCCGCACTGGGCCCGCGTGGGAACTATAGCCCAAACCCTCTCGTTGTGAGTGGAGGCCGTGCCCAGCAGTGGGACGTATATAGGCTGGATTATTATATTATTTATTATTATATGCTCTGTCACTTTCCGTCAGATTCAAATGTCACAATGAAAGATAAGGCCACAGAATACTTCAAGCATACTTTAGTTATTGTGCGATTATGAATAAGAGGGTAACAGTCCGCCGCCGCCCGATCTCGGCCTGTCGTCAGTCAGTTTCTCGTATTCATTCATACATTTACTCACTCCGTAGTTTTCGTCCGGAGACACTTGGAACGACAGACGTCCGCGAAACGCCACATGTCTACGCCCACTGAATCCGTATTTGCAGAAAATTACTCAAAATTGGTAGTTAGCACTGAACGGTCATTAGAACAATGTTGTGTACTAAGTTACGCCTGACTGGTTGCAGCTAATATGCAGCTTTGACTTTTCGCTTAATTAGTCCTACAAATAAAGAGCTGTGTATTTAAATATCCAGATCATATGTAACCACAAGCGCTCCGCCCCGGCTTCGAACGGGTAGCAGAGCATATACGCTCGTAAACCTTAAACTGACGCATTTCTCAATCGATTCTCTTGAAATTTTGTTAACAGGTTCGATAATTATATTGATTTTTTTTGTCGATTCTGTTTTTAGAAACTTTTCGATATGGCGGAGATATAGGGGTTTTTGCGATTACAAACTTATTTGCGGTGTTGGTGAACTGACATCGACCTATGTCGACGTATGGGGATAACAGTTGTCCAACTCACGAAGCTCACGAAGCTACTTGTAATAATATTCGTCACTTGAAAGAAAGAAAGAAAATAATTTAATTTCTGCAAAATGAAACATTTTTTACTTAAGCGCTAACATTCTGTAAAACTAATTATGGTAGAACATTAGAACTTAAGATAGCTTCAAATAGTTTGACATGTTTGTTTGTTTGCGTCTAAAATTTACGTACACAAAATCTTAAGAATTCATATGACACGTCCCATTGCCGTATGAACATTACTGTGATACGATAATAACCTTTATTGCCAAGAGATAATGATCTTATCCCGTATGCGCGACACAAGCTGTTACGTTACCGCTGGTTATATAATATGTAGTTGCGCAAACGCAGAACAACGGCGACAAATACATCATGTGCTTAGTTAAAAGGCTGGGGAAAGAGCAACCAGTGCCTAAGGGGCGTATTTATAAAGTGATCTTGGTTAAGATGCCCCTCTCAAGCCACGCCGAAGTGTATATCAAGTCATAGAAACAGTAAATTCTGACCAGTCTTAATGCGGGCACCTTTTTTTTTTTTTTTTTTTAATATACTTAAGATGAGTTACTACTTGCCCTTTGTCCTAAGAATTAAATATTTGCGAATACTCATTATTTTACATTATTTTGAGTAATAAAAAAAGAGATACCTAATTGTTACATACTCGTCGTCACATGACACAATAAAACTAGAAAAAACTCCAAGATGGCCACAAAAGTAAAAAAAAACGACGAATCAAATTAATGTAGGTATCCTTTATAGCACAATGATTTATGGATGACGACTTTATTAAGGTTCTAACAAGACATATAAACAAAATAGAAACACTTTTAAATTGTTGCACCGTAAATGGTTTCAATCAGTACTACCGCAAAAATGTGCACTATCAAAGACAGTCCAATTCCCTAATTCTTCTAGTTATGGCTTTTGACGAAGAGACCTCGTCGTGTTGTTCTCCTAGTCATTACATTTAGTGTAACGTATTTGACCTTACATTTGTAATGTTTTCATTTGTGCTAGTTCTAATAATTAATATTTGTTACTTTATTACCTTGTAATGTAACTTACTTTTAAGTATTATTGTATTTTATATTGGAAAAAATTACGTTCTGCTGGAGTTTCTTGCGGCGCTTTTTCTCCGCAGTGATGGTCTTGTCCGAAGCGCTGGTAGATTCACTCTATATTACTGACGTGTAAAAGAGACCGTATGTGGCCAATTTACTGAATAAATATTTGACTTTGACTTTGACTTTGAATAGGGATGATGACTGGGTAAAGAAAACGAAATTCTTTTTAGTCCGTCAGTTAGATTATCAAAAAAAAATGGACGGAATGGATGGAATGGATGGATGGATGGAAAAATTCTTTTGTCAATCAAACAACAAATTACAAAGATAAAGCGCGTCAAAGTTCGGGAGTGGGGGCTCGTGACTCACTTATTTTATTTTTTATTTTATTTTCTTTTATTGGGGAAAAAAACAGACACAGACGTTAGAACAAAATATACAGAATAACACCTAAAATAAAATAGGTGTAGCCTATATCCTGGGGCAATTCCCACTGAGAGTTATACAATAATTGTTAAAGTAGTGGCAGTGCCGTAGGAATGAAACATATTTACAACAGACACACTTCTGAGTTAAAATTGTACCAAATTGTACCAAGACCAAGACATGACATATCAACTCAATATATCTCCGTAACTTTTTGATTATGTGAAAAAATACGTGTTTAATACTTTTTGATAATGTACCTGATCGACAAAGAAAAAAAGATTAGTCATCCTTATTGTATTGTAAGCCTCTGGACTCTTAAAGTAAAATTTGCAGCCAGTTGCACCACACTTGCATTACTCACCAAATGTTCAGTCATTCGGAATGTACTCGTTAAATATAAATTGATTAATCCTACGGACTAACGTATTGCACAAATTATTAAGCAACACGATACTTACCTAATGGCAGAAGCATTAGCATTAGTATTCTTTGAGAGCCCAACGACTAAGTATTTCAATTGTGGCCAAAATAACAAATACGCCGTCGAATAATGCCTGTATTTAGTGACTGCTGTGAATTTAAGTAACTAAAGAGTAAAATATCTATTGATTTTACTTTTATAAACTTCGCAATCATTAATTAATTTTATTTATTTACAAATATACTTGCACGGCATTACAGTGAAAACAAATACACCGACAAATCAGTTTCTTATAAAATAAAGAAACAGTATAAAGAGAAGATACTCGTAAATATCATATAAATATTTTATGCATACACGCTAGATTGTCTGTTATCGATCAACGACCAGCCCTAAACCCGTGCTGCGAATCGCATAGTGAATAGTGGATTCGAACAACTTTGCCAAGGTCAAGAAAGCAGCTACGGGGCTATTCATATCCTTGAGGACTTACCAAGATATCAGAAATAGAAATCAAAGAAATATGATTGACACAAGCTTACGATCAGTCAAACCAACCGCTTATGTCAATTCCATACATACTGTCGATTTTTAAAAATCGTTAAGTTAGCTGCATCTTGGTTAGGCCCCGATCAGTGATTTTAGTACACTTTTCCTCAAACTCCCGTCTCGCTTATATTTCCTTTTATTTATTCCAGAACCATGAACTGAGCAGCATGGGGATCCTCACAGTGGCATCTGCAGCCGCGAAGTCGGCTCTTACTATAGGCGGCATTAGTAAGCTGACTTTTATCCCTGCCATGTTGGCAGCGATGGCCTATTTCAACTACGACCTCCTTGATCCTGAGAGCAGACCGTTCAATCAGAAGCATCTACGGGAGCAGTATGACTTTGTGATAGTTGGCGGTGGTTCTGCTGGGTCGGTGATGGCCAACAGGCTTTCAGAGATCGAAGGCTGGAACGTGCTACTTCTGGAGGCTGGGGGACACGAGACTGACATTAGCGACGTACCGTTACTATCTTTGTATTTGCATAAGAGCAAATTAGATTGGAAATACAGGCGAGTTGTGTTTTTTTTCTTTATGGTTATAATATAACAGAAAAGTGAACAATGTGATAGTTGGGTGAATATTCGGGCGTTTCAACCGCCTCATTACCATTCGCAATATATTGACGAAATCAATGACACCTACCAGCAACTTCTGATGTAAACAGAAGCAGAACCGGGGGTAGTTTCTATTAGTATCAGAAGTTGCTGGTAGGTGTCATTGATTTATTAATTTTTTCACCCAGTTAAGTAAGACTGGTTGTAAGAAATGACGAGTGATATTTTTCTATTATGTTCGGAAAGATCGGTTGTACAGGTTAAGGGGTAACTATAAATGTTGATACTAATTTTAATAAAATTGGAATAAAACTTAGTATCAATGGTTAGAATTGCCCCTCAGTCGAAATAGTTTACAATAGTTTAATAGTTTACAGTTTTATACTGGGTGTTTTTTTATTCGTCTTAAACATTTTGGGGGTTAAATCAGTAAGTCATACTGATCAACTTTCACTATGGGACCAACCCCGAAATCACGAAAAAAAAATTGACCATCCCATACATTTTGGCTAGTCAGCTGACGATGTTTTGTAGACGTAGAGTCGCAAACACACCATTTTTCCACTTACACAGTAACGTCTCGCGAAAGTTTTAACATCACTAATGTTTTTGTTGGTTTAATCTGTTTACTTACAAATGATAATACATGTAAATCTACTTTATGGTTCTCATCTTGTTTCTTTCTAAAATTCCAGGGCACAGCCCCAGGATACCGCGTGTCAAGCGATGATCGACAAGCGCTGCTGCTGGACGAAGGGGAAAGTGTTAGGCGGGTCCTCGGTGCTCAACACGATGCTGTACATCCGAGGGAACCGGCGCGACTTCGATCAATGGGAGTCCTTCGGCAATCCTGGCTGGGGCTACGACGATGTGCTGCCATATTTTAAGAAATCGGAGGACCAGAGGAATCCGTACTTAGCACGAGATACTAAACATCACGCTTCAGGTAAAGGTTCCACTTACTAACATTCATTATTGGAGAAGGCAAATGAGGACACAGGCCGCATGATGGTAAGTAGCCTCTGAGGCCCATACACATTTGCAAGTTTAAGACCCCGCACAGACTGCAAACTATTTAGTCAGCCGATTGTGTTTCGTCTCCATAAACTTTGTAAAAATTGATAACGACAACCGCATAATCGACCGATGGAACGTCGGCAGTGTGCGGAGAGAATAAATCTGTCAATATGTTGCCAACCCTGAGGGCTAAGATGGAATCCCTTTATAGTAGTCATACCACCGGTTGTGTTACCCCACACCGGAACGCAACAATGCTAATATTGCTGCTTGATGGCAAGTTAAAGGGCAAAATGTTGCAACCGTTTATGGGATGTGATAACAACTTCTTACTTAGGTTAGACCGCATTTTTGTTGACCGACGAGGCATAAATAAATAATTATAAATAGTTACTTCTGTAAATTGTTAAAGTAACGATTATTTTTATCTAGAGTCATTAAAAGTAATTATGTTCAATCTTGTTAATTTCAGGTGGTTATCTCACGGTCCAAGATGCGCCTTACAATACGCCCCTCGGCGCCGCTTTTTTGCAAGCCGGCGAGGAGATGGGCTACGACATCGTGGACGTGAACGGAGCTCAACAGACCGGCTACGCCTGGTACCAGTTCACCATGCGACGAGGCACCAGGTGCTCTACAGCCAAAGCCTTCCTCAGACCCGTCAGACTACGCCAGAATCTCCACATCGCTCTCTTCACTCATGCTACAAAGGTACTCATAGACAAAGAAAGTAAGAGAGCATTCGGTGTCGAGTTCATAAGAGATGGAGAGAAACACGTGGTATACGCTAAAAGAGAAGTTATATTATCTGCTGGAGCCATAGCTTCTCCTCAGTTGTTAATGCTTTCTGGCGTAGGTCCAGCTAAACATTTACAAGAGGTCGATATTGAAGTGATCCAAGATTCTCCCGGAGTTGGGAAAAACTTGCAAGATCACATTGCTGTAGGTGGACTCGTGTTTAGAGTCGATTATCCTGTAAGTTTAGTTATGAATAGGCTTGTGAATATTAATTCTGCTCTGCGTTATGCGGTGACCGAAGATGGTCCACTGACTTCAAGCGTCGGTTTGGAAGTAGTTGCTTTCATAAATACCAAATATGCCAACGGAACTGATGACTGGCCCGACATTGAATTCATGCTGACGTCAGCCTCTACTCCATCTGATGGAGGAACTCAAGTGAAAAAAGCGCACGGTCTCACTGACGAGTTCTACAACGAGGTCTTTGAAGAGATCAATAACAAAGATGTTTTTGGAATATTTCCTATGATGCTGCGTCCTAAAAGCAGAGGTTTTATTAAATTGCGATCAAAAAATCCTTTAGATTATCCTTTGATGTATCATAATTACTTGACGCATCCTGATGACGTAGGGGTATTGCGAGAAGGCGTGAAGGCCGCTGTGGCGGTCGCTGAAACGAAAGCGATGAAGCGATTTGGAGCGAGATTCCACAGCAAGCCTGTACCGAACTGCAAGCATCTTCCTTTATTCACAGATAAATACTGGGACTGTTTGATTCGCCAATACACTATGACTATATACCATATCTCGTGTACGGCCAAAATGGGGCCTGCAAGTGACCCAACGGCCGTTGTTGACCCAGAACTGAGAGTGCACGGGATCAAAGGGCTAAGAGTAATCGACGCCAGCATTATGCCCACCATTACTAATGGCAATATTAATGCCCCTACTATAATGATAGCCGAAAAGGGCGCAGACCTCGTAAAAGCAACTTGGTTGACTAAAACTCCCAAAAGAAAAAGGAGATCGCTTCAATGTTCCAGGGCAGTGCTAGGCTTAGAAAGTAAAAATACGAAACTTCTTTGTCGGGTAGAAAGATGACGAAAATCTTTTGTAAGGGGATATTAAATTAGTTCATTATTTAATAAAAATAATGTAAATGGTACAAGCAAATACCAAAAGTGCGCAAAGATCACAATGATTACCAGAAATAACTACTGTAAATATGTCTAGTCTCGAAGAACAAACATAAATCAGTTATAGTGATATAAAAAAAAATTTAGATTACCTTTAGATTAATGGTTAATTTGTAAGATATTGTAAATATAATTTTTATAACTCTTCATTTCTTTTTATTAAATCGTGCCCTCTTATACCACGTATCATTACTCGTAGGTCATTCATTGCCAAGTTCAGATCAAGAAAAACCAAACAGTTCATGTAATCACCAAATAGCTTCAAATAACCCTGACTTTGACTTTCGTTCAGATTACCTTAAAAATTTAGCCGCACTTGTAATCAGTATGGTGAAAGCTAACGCAACGCATCACTAGCGCACTCTATTGGCTAGGCATTGTAGTATTTTATAAGGTATATATCTATCGAGTGAAAGATTTATTGTTAAAGCAGGAAAGTAATGCCGATGGTTTTGCAGAGATGGCGCTTTAGTAAGTATAACCCGCAGCCGATTGGCTGACAGCGGGCTGTGATGGTAAAGAATACTAACACTAGATGGCGCCGTCACGTGAAACCTTTAGATATAAGTAAATTAAGCGAGCCGTTTCAATATTGGTCAGTTCTATGATTTTTCTAAAGATCCTTTGCATCTGCCTCTACATAAATACAGTAGGTAGGTACTAGGTACAGGAGTACTTCGAGAGTATAAACTTTACATTTCACGGCCACGACTTTGCGCGACGGCGGCAGCGGTAGCGACAAGCGGCAAGAAACAAATGCATAGAGAGAGTTAAGAAGTGCAACCTCGTGACCAGGCCTTAGTCCTCAGGATTGGGAACGCAGATGCGATTGCCGTCTTATGACCGTATTAATAAGCCAATCTCGGCTAAGATGTCCGTCTCAAGATACGTCAAACTAAACGTCAAGTCGTAGAAAACTGTCATATTTTACGTGTCTTGAAAAGGGGTTCTAAGCCAAGATCAGTTAATACAGCCCTCAGACTTTTAGTCCTTGTCTTCTCCAAGTGGTCTCCTTTTGAGAAGCGACTGGTTGACTCAGATTTATACATGAGTTAACGTCACGCGCGGTCATGTATACGATAACACTACTTTGTTACCCCCTTACTAATAAACGTTGAGTAACGGCTGAGTAGTTATACAATGCTTTGTCCTTATCCGTCGAATTCAAATGTCACAATGACAGATAAGGACAAAGCATTGTATAACTACTCAGCCGTTACTCAACGTTTATTAGTAAGGGGGTTAGAATCTTGTACCGCGCGCCGAGCCAACCGCTCGTTGACGCGCGTTCGTGTGAACTTAGCCTAAATGTACTTCGATGAAGTCCCGTTTCATAGCGTTAGTATGTACCCTAAAGCAATGTCGAAATGACCCTCAAGCACGATATTCGCGTTGTTCTATTTAGCATTTACTAGCTTGCCTCATAGAGAATGATAACGATGACTTGTCATTCTTGTTAGAATATAATTATGAGATGCGATTATATTAGAAACAGCAGTATTCGGGCTTGACCGGTGTAACACTGTTTCTCTTAGCTTCATATTATTAGATAATCCGTGTTGCAACTGAGCAGCGTAATTAGATAGACGACTTAGAAGTGAAATTTGCAAGATCCATCGTAAATGAAGTTTCCATCGGGAAGACTTCAAAAATTACGTAACATTTATTACAAATTAAATGTTTATTAGGTATCTTCATACTATGATAGTTAGTTATCCGGGAAGTATTTACTCGTAGTTTGGAATATGCCTTCCTTTATTAGTGATTGGTCGTAAAACTAATCAGTCTCTTCTCTTCCTGTGATAGAAACATTCTAAATCGTACATGCGAATAGGTACTTTTGCCATCTCAATGCTGCACGACAGTTGCGGCCGTAGACAAAAGATATAACGCTAACGCTAACGGTGTCTAAAAACTGTCAAAGCTAAGCCAAGCTACCAATCTGTATTTAATGTAAACGATAACGTTCACCGAACTTGAGTAGGCTTACGGTTCTGTAGAACCAGCTTATTGCGACGGTATTTTCGGACCGCCACGGTTCAGGGGCCTTCAAGATATGATACTCTATTCTTACAGGTTAGCAACGCATCTGCCATTCCTCTCGAAACGGTGGTATTTTTTGATTTCTGCAGTCGTCAAATTCATCAAAGTTCGCCGAGCCGCCCTCGCTTCGCTTCTTTGACTAATTATAACTTGAACCAAAATTCTATCCGCAGTTTGAGTACTGGGAACGGGCTATGTATGTATATTAGAATGATTTTCAGCTTACAGATGGACCATGCTTTAGATTAGAGTTATATATAATAATAAAATAATAATAATCCAGCCTATATACGTCCCACTGCTGGGCACAGGCCTCCACTCACAATGAGAGGGCTTTGGGCTATAGTTCCCACGCGGGCCCAGTGCGGATTGGGAACTTCGCACACACCGTCAAATTGCTTTGCAGGTGTGTGCACATTTCCTCACGATGTTTTCCTTCACCGAAAAGCTCATGGTAAATTTACAAATTATATTTCGCACATAAATTCCGAAAAACTTGAGGTGCGAGCCCGGGTTCGAACCCACGACCCTCTACTTAAGAGTCGACAGGTCACCATTAGGCTACTACAGCTTTTTTAGTTATATAAGATATTTTTATTCCCGAAAATCAAACAGTTCCCTCGAGTGGTAAATAATGGATAACGGCAAATTTAATGCAAAATCTGCAGCGTCATTCATAACATAACCAACACAAGCGGGCTGCATTACAAAAATAAATGATTAAACAGTTCAAGTGTTAGGTAACAGCTGTACACTACACCTGCTTAGTCACCGGTCAAGCTTTTTATGGGGTCACATCATGTAATGCAATAAGAGTAGTATACTCGTAAAACAAAGTCGTTTCCCGCCGTCGGTCCCTTTGTATGTACGCTTAGATCTTTCAAACCACGCAGCAGATTTTAATGTGGTTTTCACCATCAGTTAGATAATTTTTCACGGAAGGTTTATGTATATAATAGAACCCGGAGCGAAGCGAGGCGGGTCGCCAGTGTAATACGATAATATAAAATGATATTGACGCAGTGAATTCGCTAAAATTGGATTTGGAACCACTTGGAAACGTGGCAATATATAGAAGTAAACATATTATAATAAAGTCACAACAGAGTTCATTGGATTTAAACATAGGTAACAAGTTTCTGTCAAAAATTTAATTTTTGGGTCAAGCTTTTCTTGCCGACTGTAGTTTTTTTGCACAGTCATCATCTGCTTATCAAGACGAATCCAACGAGCCCAAACACGGCGGGGATATTATTATATTAGTTTCCTTGCAGAGTTCCTATGGCTACCTTCCGACTCATCATCATCATCATCAGACCAGCTCCATGAAGTTACGTAGGTATACTAAATTTCAGCTCAATCGGACACCGGGAAGTGGTTCTAATTCAGCTTGCAAGATTTGACCTAAACGAACTGACAAATTAAGGGCCGTATTTATAAACTCATCTCAACTGTGATCCCCGTCACACGATGCGTCAAAAATGACAGCTTTCTATGGTTTGACGTTTACTTTGACGTATCTTGAGACGGGGATCAGAGTTGAGATGAGTTTATTAATACGGCCCTAAGTATATACAAACATTGCAAGTTAAACAAAAGCTTGTAAAAAAGACAAAAGACTAACGGCCGCACTCAGAGACGTCAATTAACTTTTAAGTTTGACTAAAGTGGCTGCTGTCACTTTTTTTTGCTATAGCAATAGAATAATACCCGTAACAGACGCTTCGGACCAAATCGCCCGATATGGTCCGAAGACTGCTCTACACACGGCCGGATCTGGTTCGGAGCGAACCAAATCCGTTGTCCGGCCCGGACCAAGTTCGAGTGTCTGTTACGGGTATAAGATGCAGCAACTTTAATCAAACTTAAAAAATTATTGACGTCTCCGAGTGCGGCATAAATTACAAAAAGTGCTACCATGATTTGATTTGTGGGACTAAGTACCAATTTCACCATACGATGTCAAATGTTAAACGACTGTTAGTTCATACATTTTGACAGCTGTTAACAGTCTAATCATCTGTTAAGTGGTTGGTGAAATCCGACATAAACATGCTAGTTTCGATCGTTTTATCGTGGACGAAGCAATCGTATTTTATACAGAAACTTTAAAATTATAAATGGTAGGTACCAGCTTTCGCCCGCGATTCCGTCCGCGTAGAAGTCGTATATCGTGTATACCACGGGAACTATAAAAAAATTCGCGGATAAAAACTATCCTATGTCCTTCCCCGGGACTCAAACTATCTCCATAGAACATTTCATCTAAATCGGTTCAGCGGTTTAAGCATGAGGAGGTAACAGACATACAGAGTTAATTTCGCATTTATAATATTAGTATGGATAGTATGGATTACCTAGTACCTATAAACGTGTCTAGGCCAATTATCTGTCCGATCTCCTTGAAGATACTTGTATACAAAAATCACTTAAGTAGTTACATATTGCCATAAGAATATAATGAAATCGTGAAGCAATCTCTTGATAGGCTACTTTGATAAATAAACAAAGATTGCATAGACCAACCATGACCATACATCGGAAAAGTTAAATTATACCACGGTCATGACCAAAAAAAAATTGCCGATCGAAGCTTATTCTTCCTCATTCAGTCAATCAGTCATTCGAAAACTATTTCAAGAAAATAGGCTTAGATTCCATTGCCATTATATTTTGTTCGACAAGTTATTCGTTTGAACCTTAGTTTATTTTATTCAAAAGACATCAAGGCGAACAAACCTTGCGAAATATTTTCTAAAAGATCAATACTTATGTCATTGAAACAGTAAATGATAAAATCGGTTTCTTGTAAAAACTCCTATATTTAACAACACAACAACTCCTATATTTAAAAACTCTATTGCATGGATTTAAAAGCAAAAGTCACAAGGTCAAACTTTTCATGGACAAGTTTCTACATCGACAATTACATGGTTATTTTAATTAACAATTAATATGAAGTTACGAAAGGGAAGCGTCGGTAACCTTCACTAAAATTCTTAAATTCTATGATTGCAATAAAAAGTGAGTGTTTTTGAAATGGCTTCACTGAATTCCACTTGAGATTGTAGAATTTAGTGTAAGAGCGCTTTCCAACCGCGTCTGACAAAATGTGGACCTACATCTGTGAGCTCAAAAGATTTATTCAAGATTATAATTTTGCACAGATAAAAGCAAGCAAATCGGCACAATTTTTCAATATTTATTAGCCACGGTATCTCACTTTCTCGAGTTATCGTGTCAACGGATCAAGGAGGAAATATGTAACACAGGTAGACGACCGACTGCTGACCTCCTAGACATTCAAAGGTAAGAAGGTAAGTAGGTTATATCAAAGATACACGTAACTTCAACAATGACTGTCTGATATATTATGCTATCGATTCACACTCTGACTACATATTAAATGTTATATTCTTTATTTAAAACTGTAAAAACGGCGTAACATTAAGGTTAACTTTATTTAACAGTACATTTCGATGCTAGTGCGGAAAGTATGTCATTACTTCACGAGCACCGAGATATCTTGACACGAGCCGCAGGCGAGTGGCAAGACTCGGGACGAGTGAAGAATGACATTTCCGCACGTGTATCGAACGACGTTTTTTAACACAGTTGCGAAAAAATAAATCAATTTCAAACTCTGATTCATTCATTTTATAAGCAACTTTTTGAAAACTTAAGATTGGTAAACAAATTCGTTGTAAGTTCGATCTTTCGCAGTGAACATTTTATACATTATGAAGAGGTGATTTTTTAGCTTTTATTCGACTAGAATGGATTTTGTTATTATTATTGAACCCACTTCAATGACAGTTTTTTTTTCAAATGCATGTTCTATAAGACATAAACAATTGTAAATATAAAACATTGTACTATTATTTACCTAAGTATTGTTATTTACGATTACCTATTTGTGTATCGTATATTTATAAAAACAATATCGAATGTTGCCTTTGGAAACTTAAAAAATGCTTGCAGTAAGAAAAACCGCATGGCTTAAAGGACTTAACATCCAGACCATAATCATTAAAAAAAAAAACGCCTCCTCATAATGTCAAAAATTTTGACAGGCGTTTCGGTAGCTATTCCATTCCATTCAGACAACTTATTAAGAACGGTTTTTCAATATTCAATATTAAAAAATAAACGTGTTATAATGATGAAGAGGTAAGTAATAAAATATGAAATATGTATATTTTTCGTATTCTTACATTAACAGTAGGTTTTTATGTTGATTACGATGTTTAAAGGAAACTAATATTAACACTCATCAATAAGTAGTCATGAATTGGAACAAGTATAAATTAAAAAAAATTGGAAAAGTAAAAAGCACTAGTTCGCGAAAACCAACTTTCCGCACGATATACAGCTACGAAAAGTACCACTTTTTGAGCAACTGTGTTAAAAATTATTTTACATAGCTCGAGACTTTAAAGCATGTTTATACGATCACTATAAAAGCAAATAATATTACCGGGTGAATAAAAAATTTACGTATTAAGGGCAGTTAAGGAGTCAATTAAAAAACCATTGTTTCTTTTGGATTTAAAGTTTACCATAATGATTGTGTGACTAATTTTCGTTACAAAGAGGGAAAAAATAACAGTTTTTCTTAATTAAGTCCTTAACTATGTAAAAAAAAATTGAAATTCACCTTAAGGAGCGTTCCCACTGAGAGCATTCGCGTGTAATGAGCACTCGGCGCCGAATATTCGAATGGTATGGACGTTGAGCCGAGTGTACAAAGCTTACAAAGCAAATTATTGCTCGTTTACAAAAGCTCGGGTAAGAATGCTCTTAGTGAGGACGCTCCTGTATGAGAAGCATCAAATGTTACATTATTCTTGTAGAAATTCATATAAATCCAATAAAGTTCAATCCAATCCAATAAAGAGAAAACGAAAGGACTCATCCACACTCCCACAGCCTATATTCTAATGGATATCTAGTTAGATAACGAAAGTAAAGCAACTACGCCCGTTTAGAAAAGGTTATCAGGTCATAAGACAAATAGTCTTAGGATATACCAGACTAATGAGGCATCAAGTTTTCTCTTAGGCCTTGGTCTCTTGTAAAGCGGTTTACACAACGTCTAACATCAGCTTGACGGCAGCGTAAACCTGCCTCTTAGGCCGCGTTCACACCAAACGTATTGTCAGCAGGCGGCTGTGTGTGTACTGCCTTTCCATACATTCAATTTGTATTCACACGGAACCGACAAGTGATCTATAGAACTACATAATGTCAAACGTAATTACTGAATCAAATTGGGACGCCGCGGTTAGCCTAGACAGTTACTGCCGTGCTAAGCCAAAAAGGCTTATAGGCGTTTTAACGACAACGCCTATAAGCCTTTTTGGCTTAGCACGGCAAAGTAGTGACCCGATGCTAGCGGTTCCTGGTTTGATTTCCGGTAATGGTATGCATTCTTTAAATGAGTATGTTTATAAGTAGTAACTAGTAACGCATAAGTATGTTTGTAAGTATGTTTATGTAAGATTTATTTAATCTTTACACAAAAACACTTACGGCGTACTTAATGCCTAACGCTGCTCTACCAGTTCACCAACCCCGTTGTTTATTTAGTACCCATAGTACAAGCCTAGAGCTTAGTATGGAACTATGAAAATGTGTGTGAGTTTGCCTCTGATATTTATTATTATATCAAAACGTAATAGGCTTCCGAGAATATTATTTTTTATTACGTCACTTTGACACAGTTTCACGGTGGTCTACGAATTAGATTGATCGACTGAATTGGTCATGACCTTAAAATTATCACCGGTATTCATCGATAATGTGGAAGTATCAGTATATAGTCCAATTGTGAACAACACATCTTACCTCAGTTCCGCAAAGCCAGATAATCCTGAATAAGGTCGGTTAAACGAATTTCCGTCGGAACGGGTAAACGCACCAGTTTTACTTTCACCCTGTCGCGGCTTGATATGCGCCCGCGCACGTGCCGGCTCTACGCGACGAATCTATGCATCTATACAAATATAATAAAGAGGAAATATTTAATTTGTTTGTTATCGATAAACTCCGAAACTACTGAACCGATTTTAATCATTCTTTCACAATTAGAAAGCTACATTATCTAGAAGTAGCATGGGTTATATTTTAACTTATTATACCGGAACGAAGCGATTATACCAGCGTATAAATAAATTACCTTTATTCATTTTCGCTTTAAAACATTAATCTTAGTAAGACCATTTTATTAAGCTCGAGGAAATGTGTTTACCTGAAACAAAAAAAAATATTCATTAAATAAAACATATAAGTGTCACAAATATTTATAACCTCAAAGTAACAACATAGATGTAGATACGTTTTCTTGAAAAGAATGTCGCTAACGGATTTTCACCAAACTTACCTAACAAGATTTTCTATTATGTCAGCTTTCAAACAAAAAAAGCTAAATCAAAATCGGTTCATCAGTTCAAGAGCTACGACGCCACAGACAGATACACAGATACACACGTTAAACTTATAACACCCCTCTGTTTTGAGCCGGGAGTTAAAAATGTTAATATTCGTCGTTCACAGGCCACATGTGCGCGTGCGCCGGCTAGTCGGTGCTACATCAGCGACGCGCTCATTACAACGTTGCGTAATCCTTTGTTACTAGCGAGCCGCTAATGTAGCGTAAGCTGCCCTTTAATGAACATTCTAGTAGGAAGCGTTCACGGTGTAATTGTTGACATACACAAAAGTTGCAAACTAACACCCGACGGTGACAGTATGACGCACCCTTAAAAATATAGCCTATGACACCTGCACGTTTTTGACGAACCATAACATGACACCCCATTTATTGAAATCGGTCCAATAGGGGAGCCTCTTCATTCGCCAAAATATGTTTCGTCGGATGTATCATTTCCCAAAAAGCTATTTGTATTATTTTTGTTTTATATTCAGGGTATCAAAAAAGCTATTTAGATCGGTTAGGTTAGCTTACAGTTGTGAGCGCCATAAAATGCAAATTTTTGCGGCGGGAAATTACCTTTTTGGCGAATGAAAATTTGGGAAATGATACATTTGACCAAACATGTTTTGGCCAAACGGCAGAGACCCGTCCAATAGTTTAGGAGCTAGAGTGGAACATCCGATTTTTGGTCACACATAAATGGACTGTTAAAATCATTATCCTTCTGTTGGCTTCGCTGTCTGGTAATAAATAAATATGCGTCAATGTCTAATGCCCTAACTTTGTCAGGCCTAGGTAGGGTCTAGGAGAACAACCTGGAAAGTCCTAACGCGAGCCTCGCCCAAAGGAGTAAGTAGTAAGACATAGGTAGGTACTCGGTTTGACCTGCGGGCTTAGGCATACACGAGATAAAATTTGACAGGTGCTAGGGAAATGAATACATGTTCCATATTCTAACGTTTAAGACTTCACGCTTAAGGTTTAAAATAAGCGTCCCGTCTTGATAAAATCGCTATTAAAAAGTGAAAATCGCTATAGTCGCTTAGTAAGAAAACGTAATAAAAGTCAGGACGAGACACTTTTATTTTAAACCTTAAGCGTTAGCGTTAGCGTCTTACGTTAGAATATGGAATAGATGTATTAATTTCCCTAGCACCTGTCAAATTTTATCTCGTCGACGCATGTTAAACCCGCTGTACTCTGTAAGTAAACGCTAATTATACGAAGAAGGCAAAACGAAGGGCGTCTTGTTTCTTCGAAACCGACAACGAATGAGCAGCGCTGGTGGCCCAGCCAAAATGCATTGTTAACTTATCGTTTTTAGAGAATCGACAATATGTATAGAATTAACATAATTATGCGGCTGACGCGACTCGTTAGCTTAGATACTATAAATTTTGTCAGTTTTCGAAAAGCGCTAAAGTCAGCGTTATACATCTTAACTAGGACACCGTGTGTTGCTAATGTGTTGGTAATATAGGCGGCGGTGACCAGGTTCCATCATTTCTGACAAATTATGTAAGTGCGAAAGTGACGGACGCTTTAAACCCATTTATCCGCACTATTCACAGCGATAAACGCGACCATAATAGATCCAAAAGGGATAATAGGTATGTATGTAGAACATCATTAATATTGTTACATTACTTACTAAATGAAACGGTTTTCATCATTTTGGTAACGATTTTAATCATTTCTTTTCTCCTCAAATCCTAATTAATTTAAAGATTTGTCACATGGAAGAGAAATACTTTTCGCGGCATATATTGCGACACACATATCAAACATGGAAACTAGACTTCCGTCCGATAACCATAACGCTAACGCTACAGACAAGAATCTGCCATCATCCAATTAAATTAACTAAAAATTACGTGCTTTAGATAAAAACGAATTGCTCAAGCAACTTGATCTATTAATTCTCAAATACAAGCAAACAATAGTTTGCTGTAGATAATGTTCTTGTAGAGGTACAAAATGCAACGCTAAACGACATGTGCAAAATTAATTACATTATACATTCGAATAATCCATAGTTATGTAACGCTTTCCAAATATTGGACAAAGGTGATTAAATACATATTTATAAAGGATTCATAAACTGGAGATTATGTGTTGCGTTGCGTAAAACATCGGCCAGAAAAGGAAGATCAGTGTGTCGATGACGCTATTAGCTCGAAGGAAAAGGCTGTTATGGATTAAATACCACAGTTTGTTAGTGACAAAAATTGATAATTGAACAGTTTACCTGCAATAGTAGCTTCAGAAAGAGGTGAATGGGGTGATGCTTCGATTTTCGTAAGAGTCTACAAGACCAGAACACAAAATATTATCAACGAATCCTGCACTAAATTGAAGGGTCGAAAATAACTCGTGTTTGACTCAGTGATAGGACAAAGGAATATGTGAAAATTGCTATTGGTCCGTTTGAAACTGGAAACTACATTTTTCTCAAATTACCTGCAGCATTTTTCTTCGGTCACAACGAGCTATGAACCAGGAACAAATACAAGCAAGCGCACCTGATCTACCGTTAAAACGGCTTAGTTTGCCTGTCTCCACTGACAACCAGTTCCAGATTTCCTCATTCAGATCTCAATCTACGGTGGAAAATACATGGACGCTGTCCGGGGCCTATTATGGTTGTATTTCTCGAGATGGATGAACGTATTAATACATACATTAAACCATATATTATATTACGTATATTATATTATCATATATTATATTACACCTGTCACTATCTGACCGCGATAAAGGTTAGCCGACCATAATACTGGGGCTGATATCACGAGTCGATAATACAAATCAATACTGAAAAAAAAAAATGTTCGAAAACCTGTGACTGTTGTGTAAACGTAATAGAAAAAGTATTAAATAATTGCAAAACCCGCCGACTAATAGGAGGTAAGTGACCAAAAAAAATCAGTCGGGGGACTGACATTCCCTGCTGAATTTTATAGTATCGCGTTGGGTTCGTAATTGATGTAGTATTTAATTGATATTCTCCTTTTCTTAATTCAGGGTAGGGAATGGCAACACCCGACGGATTTTTTTGGTCACTTACGTCCTTTTAGTCGGATGGTTTTAAAAAATTGTTGAATCCTTTTTCTATTACGTTTACATCCGCCGTGGGTTTTTTCAATATTTTTTAACTGGATATATTATTATGGTTGAACTGTTATTAACATAGTGATAGCTCTAAGAACACAGTCTGTACATAGGTCGGTTGCTTTGTAAGCAGCGAATCAAACCCTTCGAAAAATGCGAAAAATATTTACTGCAACAACATTCGTTTTTTGCAGTGCAGCGTCCCCTAGCGAGTTACCACCGTAACATCTACCTATCTAAGAACCATCGCTGATGAATCACAAACCGTTTAGAGAAAACCGCATCTGAATCGGTCGAACCATTTTCGGGATAAATGGCAACATTCGAGTGCACACACAAACAAACAAACAACCTCTCACCCAAAGGCCTGTCTGTCTGTCAAAGGAAGTCTGAATCAGATTATGAATTCATAATTTGAATTCATATTATTAATTCAGAAAGCACGGAATTCCATGCAATTTAACTATTATCCACACACAATCTGATTTTTTCAGATTGATCTGACAGAATGATACTGACTGACATGCGTTATGAATTCAGATTATTAAATTCAGATTATGAATTCCGAACGCACCTCTTTCCGTACATTATGTATGTATGTATGTATGTAAACTCCTTATTGCTCAGATAATAGATTTACAATTAATACTCATAAAATAAAATGTACAAAGGCGAGCTTATCCTATAAGGGATCTCTTCCAGCTAACCTAGAGAATGAGTGAGGACAAAACAAGAGGATAGGCAACATTACATGTAACACACAAAATTGTTAGATAAGATATATAATATAGATTTTATCTATGGACGAGCACACACACTCTGGAATCAGATTATGAATTCAGTTGTGCAAAGTTGCATTAGTAAGTATACCTACTGACGTTCGTGAGACTACTGACTGATTAATCGGAATTTTTAAGACAGTGTGAGGCGAGTCACCGGAATTCAGATTATGAATTCAGATTCTTAATTCAGACTGAGTAAGGTCGGCCTTACACAGTATGAATTTTAAGAATCTGAATTCATAATCTGAATCCAGAGTGTGTGTGCTCATCCATAGATAATGTATGGAAAGAGGTGCGTTCTGTCAGATCAATCTGATAAATGCATAATCTGAAAAAATCAGATAGTGTGTGGATAGTTAAATTGTATGCAATTCCGTGCTTTCTGAATTAATATATAAATTCAGATTCGTAAAATTCAGACTGTGTTAGGGCGGCCTTAGGCCGGCCTAAACGCATATACCGTCACGGAGAAGAAAACTTCTCTATTCCCTGTATACCGTCTCCGTTCCGTCGTGGGTAAAGAAATCGACAGTCTCGAATACAAACACATACCTACATTTATTCAGTTAAATGAGAACGATTGAATTAATACGTCCGACCTTATTTCGGATATCATGATTTTTAAACATGGACATGTAAATTTTAAAAACTTAAATAGGTAAATTGTCAGTTTATGCTGGTGAGTAAACTTACTATTCTTGCCTTATAATATCCTTCAAGGATATTAGAATGTTTGTTGGGTTATAATAATGTTAATATTTGAGTTAAAATCAATGAAGATTGTGCGTGCATTTACTAAAATTACTAACTATATTAAGGTTTTCTGATATGACAACGATAAGACAACATACCATCCGAGGTTTCACCTGATGGTACCAACGGAAAACCAGCGCTGACTTTAGACAGCATTTCGCTGAGTTGGGACCATTTCGTGAACTATATTCTTTTTGTGTATTTCTCTGTCGTTTGTTTATATTTGGCACGATTTTTTTTTCTTTTCGTTTAAAAGTGTAATAAAATCTCTATAAAAATTGTCGCGCGAAGATCAAAATAGTGTTTGTCCCAGGAAGATCAAGATACCTAAAGCAAAAAGTAATTTAGTTTCAATAAAAGAAATCTTACAACCGTGAAGAGATACATTACCCGCCTATAAGGCACTTGTCCCACCGCCGGCGAGGAAGCGATTACCTATCGACTATTTTCTCGCTCGAGAAACGAACAAAACATATAGATCCCGTGTCAATAAGAGACACATATACTGGGTGTTTTTTTATTCGTCTACAAAATTTTGGGGGTTAAATCAGTAAGTCATCCTGATCAACTTTCACTATGGGACCAACCCCGAAATCGCGAAAAAAAAATTGACCATCCCATACATTTTGGCTAGTCAGCTGACGATGTTTTGTATGGGAGGGTCAATTTTTTTTTCGCGATTTCGGGGTTGGTCCCATAGTGAAAGTTGGTCAGTATAACTTACTGATTTAAGCCCCAAAATTTTGTAGACGAATAAAAAACACCCAGTATTAATAGTTGCTCGCTGGCTGTTCACACTGCCGGCGAGAACTCTCTCGCCACTAGTGCGCCACTAGTGCGTCTCGCCATTATTAGAACTAGCACTAGTTGTGCTAGTTCTAATAATTAATATTTGTTACATTATTACCTTGTAATGTAACTTACTTTACTGTAACTGTAACTTTCTTTTAAGTATTGTTGTATTTTATGTTTGAAAAATGACCTTCTGTTGGAGTTTCTTGCGGCGCTTCTTCTCCGCAATGATGGTCTTGTCCGAAGCGCTGGTAGATTCACTCTATATTACCGACATGTAAAAGAGCCCGTATGTGGCCAATTTACTGAATAAATATTTTGACTTTGATTTTGATTTTGATTTTGACTAGTTGGTCGCAGCGACAAGAGCTATCAAAGATAAAACTCACTCAGCGATGCTTGCTTGGCGGCCAGACAGAACTGACGCCGAGTGGCAGACCAGCAGCGGTCATGTATGTCATGTATGGTATGTCTCACCCGTCGCACTCAAACACTCGCTTAGGGCGGCCTTACAGTCTGAATTAAAGCACGAAAAAAAAGCATGAAAGCACGGAATTGCGTACAATGTATGTAACTATTATCCACACACAATCTGATTTTTTCAGATTATGAATTTCTCAGATTGATCTGACAGAACACACCTCTTTCCATACATTATCTATGGACGAGCACACACACTCTGGATTCAGATTATGAATTCAGATTATAAATTCATAATCTGATTCAGACTGTGTAAGGCCGGCCTTATAGCCCAGCGACAAAACTATCGGAACTACACACTCGCTTCTCGCTGCTCGCCAAATCGTCTCTAGTTTCTAGCTCTACTCGCTTCTGGCTCATCGTCGGCGGTGGGACAAGTGCCTGACGCTGGCGTCGCACGCAATGGAATTACATTACGAGATACAAATCTATTTTATGATCGTACGCACTTGATCAGAATCTCTTGGAGAATCACTTCACTTTCTATCTATATGGCTCCATGCGTCAGTGAGTCAATTTGATAGTGCAAATTGATATCGGGTACAAAGTTGCGTTCAAGACGGAAATAAACTGTATATTTACAAGCTTTTATTGAACTTGCAATGTTTGTGGGTTTGTTAGTTTGTTTAGGTCTTGCCACTGAATTTTGAACCACTTGCAGGTGTCCGTTTGAGCTGAAATTTGGTATACTTAAGGAACTTCGTTGACAGTGCAATAATATAGTACCATGGCGCTGGTCTGATGATGCATTCGGAAGGTGGCCATAGGAACTCCGCGACGTAACGAGATAGCCGTGTTTGCACGGAGAAAAAAATCTAGTTACGTGTAACAGAATATTGTATTATATGTGACAACTATACACACATTTTACACATTAATATAAAACTCAACTTGTGTACAACATAATTTGTACAAGCCCCCCCCCCATATATGTACTCTATACTCTAAAATCCATCCATTTGTGACTAGCCTAATGCACTTAATAAACTCTATCGTGGTCGCGACCACTGAATGTATCCGACTAAAACAGCTCTAGTTAAACTAATTGTCAATCCAGAGTTTATTTGCGTATAACCTGGTATAAATGATATTAATTGAAATGAGCTTAGCATGAATTCAATTACTTGATAACAAATGAAAACTAACTTTGGCATGTGATCGTCTAGATAATAACAAAAATGGACCTTTCGTTGTGAACCGTAATACCACTAAAATTCTTTAAGTCTTTGTTTTAATTAATTCCTCACACTGATATGGAAAGTTTCTATGATAGATCTCTTATTTACTAAATAAGGTAGAATATAATAGAATAGAAATAGGTAAGTTACATAATCAAAGGTTAGCAGATTTTTCCCTTTTGGATTGGATACACATTTGGTCAATAGTTCATCAAAATTGGTTTAGCTTTTTGTTGGAGAAGTTTCAGTTCAATTGTAAATTATAATTAACTGTTTCCCATTATTAACTTAATAATAAAGTTTGCTTTCGATAGATTTGCATTTTTAATTTCATAGAATGTTATGTTATTATGATTTTATTTTGTTCTAGCTTTATTAGCTTGATATTGGCCTCTCTAAATAGAGAGATTCGCTAGCCCCTCCTCCGCTAACGAATAATAGTCACCATCCAAAAGAATCGGGCAGACTCCTTGCCATAAAAAAAATAGATTTACTAATTTCCGAACAAGTCATATGTAAGTCTGTCTGTATGTCTGTCAAATTTGGTAACAAAAGAGGACACAAAATAATATTAATATTCGATTCATAATTCCCTTTAGGATCTCTCATTAATATGCTAATATTCATATCTGTAATATTTTTATCATTACATAAGTGACTCCATTCTAACATTAATAGAGTTTTAATGCGTCGATCATGTTTTAGATCCAGCATTATATGTATCCATTATGAAATATTCAACTTTCTCTATGTTTCTTCATTGATTGTATATTGTCAATGTGGTAAGAAACAAGACGTGGTTTCGTCTTATAGATAGATTGAAACCTCATGATAGTTTTCATGGTATGATTAATTAAGTATGTAATTCAATAAAGCCACTTTATGTTGGTTTTATATTGCTTATAGTATTTACAGCATCTCATTTAATTCAAGATCCAGGAATATGATCAAATATAATATTTTCTATATATCTCTAGCTTTATTTTATTTAATGTTTAGCTAGAATATATATTTATAATAATATGATTAACTTCTATATTCCAATTTTGTTTTATTCTGTTGTTAACTAGAATATAGGTTTCTTGTTTCTTGTAGGCCATCTAGTTTTATTTTGTAATATTTTTAACTAGATATTTCGTATTTATAGTATCATTTTATTTTAAATATTGTTTATCAGATTTCGTCAATTCGATTACATACTTCAGAAATGAACTGACAAGCTTTCCAAAGCAGTAAGTTAATTTATTAAGGTATATGGTTAAGAATGTTTTCAGGCAATTTAACCTGTTAGTTAATGAAGATATTCCCTATATAATCTCTCATTAAATTTATGAAAGACATTCTACTTATTATGAATTTTTGGCAAGTTTTGGAACTTATGAAATAGTGTTGTTTATTCCAAAGCTATACCTTAACTTGTGTACCTTACTCTAACAGCTTCTAATTAGTTTCAATACTAGGACCGGTCCACATTTACTTTAATTGCGTATCCTTATCTAGCTCTATCGTTTGGTCAGGTAAGCCAAAGGGAGACTATCTAAACCTGGTGTAATGTTTCTTCCTCGGACTAAATTAGCCAGTTTGAGGTCGAAACTCCCTATTGTGTTCATAGGTTTTCCTCATGACATATAAATATATTATTTTATGGGGATCACAAAGCAATTCAGAGGACTTTGGAATTTGGTGTAGCCCGCTTACTAAACTTATGTTCTGGAGCCTCCCATTGTTTTAACCTCTGTTGGGCTCTTGCTCTGTGAGTTAGCACTTTTCCATGTCTTATGTTCGCCATGAAAAAGCCTCGGCTTATCCGAGAATTTAGCTCCAATTCAAACGAATTTAACACCGCAAGGCTCGTTTGTATCGTCATGAACACTGATCATAGGTAAAAATCAGAGTCACGGTGAAAAAGTCTTAATGATTCGTCTGCTGACTGAAATATTCTATAATAAACTTCCCTTAAAAAATTAACCCAAATCTAACGAGTGAGCAATTTAGATAACAGGAATACCATCGCCACCGGCGAACAATACTCGCAAGTCACCCAAACAGCTCTTTTAAACTCGTGATTTAACAAAACCCCATTTAGAATTACATATCAACATTAAGCACTCGATCACAGCTAAATCACCCTTATGCGAAGATAATTATTGAGATTAAGCTTCCTATACCCATCTAACCCCATAATATTCTCTTAAACAAACTATAAATCAATCTATAAACTTCAAGCTAAATTCAGTTATTTCGCGGTAAAGAAATCTCAATTTCATTTAAACTATAAAATTATTTCAAACAAAACACTAATAAACTATAGGTTCTGTAACCCATGAACTTCCAAATTATAATTAAAATTGTTAAATTATCAATTAATATCTTAATATTCAATCATAAAAGAAGCGCCATTAATAACTCGAAAAACTCGCAAACATTAATTAATTATTAATACGACCAGATTATAAAACTTCTATAAACCCCAAAACATATTTAAAACATTCAAACAATTAACGCGACATTACTATGAAAAATTAATTTTAAATTCAACCTCTGTATATGCGACCTACTCCTAGAAGCTTATCTCAACAAAAGACCTTTGCCTTCACTCGACACCCCTATTTATAACCCTACCTCTTGACGTTCGTAATAGTGGCGTAGGTCAGGTTTTCGCGGACATTCGTGACACAATCGACGTTCGCTCAGTAAAAGCCTTTAACAACCAAACTGACATTTTAGACGTGGCGGCCATATTTAAGTATGTAACTTTCTGTATAGAATTTTATTTACTTATTTTATATGTCTTATTTTAACGTTTATTTCTGCTCTCATGATTATTTCTAATAACTTTAAACTAATATTTTGAGAAAGAATAAGCTAGAATTTTATTCCTATTAACTTTTAAAGTAAATTACATTTGCTTCGTTCAATGTACTATTTATAGGTAGCCTGTATTATTCATTAAGTTTCATATTTTTTGATTTTCCTCTTTTTATTAATATACATTATATTATAAAGAGTCCCTATCTTGTATGTTCATCTGTATCAATCTCAAAACCCTCCAAACTAATATCATATTATTTTCATCAAGAGTTTTATATGAAAATAATTTCCGTCTCTTCCTATAAAATTAAACAAATATTTTAGTTCCAAATAAATGTCAGCTGTTAATAGACCAAAATGGACAGAGGTCTATTGGCCTGTTACATCCCTGCCTTAGAAATCTTAAAGATGATATTAAATCAATAATCTAGCATCTGACGAGATTTCTACCAAACTATTATTAATTTATCATAATTTTACAACTCAAAATTTATCAATATTAAACCCTTCTCGTTCTTGATGTTATGTGTTTTTATACCTGTCTGAACTGAAAACAAAAGTTAGTCATAACCCATTAACTTCAAATGTTCTGACATAAAATATTATGACACCGGTAGGATCTTCCTTCTCTCTGTGGAAAATGAAGGGTTGTGAATCCTCCACGACTTCTACCAGTATATGACCAGCTAATCAATAACGAATCTTTTGTATGTATGATTTGATATGACGTCACCGATCACACCTCCCAGAGAGACATACAAATCCTTCTACTCCCAAACATCATAACATTGTATTTCATTTCATTTTATCAACACATTATTCCCCACCTTGAAAACAATTCAGACCTGGAGTATGTATAGTGTACAAACATAGTCTGTCCTGCGGGTAGAGTATGAGTTCATCAGAACTTGCATAAAAAGCTGACCTGTTTCCATGCTATTCATGAAAACTAAGATTTAACCTATCACCGAAGTCAATTCTAACAAACCTTTTGTAAAAAGTTGTGCCTCCAGGTTTAATATCAATAAACCCAGCCTGCTATTTATGAAGTATATTGAGAGTTATACCCCTCGCTACAGATTCATAAAAAACAAATAAGTTTTAAGGAAAATTTACTCACGCAAAATATTCCGATTATAACTTTTCATATGCACCTTTAACGCCAGTACTAACTCTAAATACACCCCTTTAAATACAGTCTGGTAATAACTTATTACAACAAACTCAACTTTAACTATTATTCAACAATTTTAGAACTCTCACAGATGCTTTTAACAAAATTTTCTTAACATATTTACAAATATTTACTGTCCATAATAATTTTACTACTCAACTGACATTTCATTTTCGTTCTCTATGGTCTGCAATTTTTTTTAATTTTTCTGTATCTTACAGTATCACAAATGTGTTAATTTATTTTTGTTGACTTTTATAGTTTTCATATTTTAACGTGATTCTTGGTTTTTTTTATTTTAACTAATTCAATTTTCTTTACTCTATTGCTATCAACGATTATTTATCTGTAAAATGATAAATTAATTAATGTTTCATTTTAAATTTGATACTTCAATAAATAATTATCTTTGTTTTTACCATCGTATTTGTACCAATTATGATGATTGTGTACTATCAAACAGTGTGAAAAGTCCTTATTAAGAGACTGTCGACACAAAACTATGTAGAAAATTTTGTAACTTAACAATTTCCAATATAAGAAAAGACGTCAAATATTTAGTTTTCCTTTTCGTACTAACAATATTACGTTGTATAGTCTTAATACGTTAACGAATTTAATAATTCAGAACAATGATAGTTGTTCGGAATAAAATTGACAACACGATCCAATTTTTCATAAATAAAACTGATCAATACATAATGCTATGATTGTCACATTGAAAATTTTGTGAATCCAAATCACAAAATACTTATCTATTTTGAATGTTCAAAATATAATGTTGGTAGCGTTAACAATTATACTAGATTTAATCTCTCAATTTAGGTTTTCGCTTGTACGCATTTGAGATATCGTAATAATCTGTGGAACGGACAACACTAGAATTATAACTCAAAATTATAACCCGTCATTGGTTATTATTATCAAAACAAAGAAGAAAAAAGGAAAATGGATATCTGTTTTAGCTGGTACCTCGCATAAACAGCTATTAATACGCACTAAGAATCGTTAACGATTAGAACAAGTCATTTCCTTGGGCATCTCAGTTAATCTCTTCAAGTAAGTTTACCTATTATCAACTATTTATGATAATCGAAACCTTCCTAAATGTATTTGTATTAAACTATAGCATTGATAACAATTGATAATAAACATAATTCTGAAGTTCTAATAACTTATTCATCTAAAGTAATAAAGGTTATTGTCGAAAACTGATTCTTTATATTCAAAGTGTATATTAGTTTTCGTTATTAAATAGATTTTTCTGTTTGTTTCAGATTCTCTTTTTGTTAAATTTGAGGAATTATACCTCTATTAACATATTAATATACATCGGCCTGATGAAATGATGTCATTTATGAAGGCAAGCGTTTATAAGAAAATATCAATAATCCTCAACACATATGCAGCCATACAACGACAAACTCTAAGAAACCGGCTAAAAAAAGTCAACCATCTGCCCCAAACTGCCAAGTGAAGTGATAAAAAGTGAAGTGTACATTATTTAGTTAGATTAACAATCAAAAATTTCTCCAAACTCTTCCTTGTACTAATTTCCCTTTCCATTGTTTATTATGTACTTATTTTGGATTACACAATGTTTAACTTGAGTTTTTTTCTTATTTTTATCCTAATATAAATAGAAAAACATAGTTTGTTCCCTTTCCTAAAAGTTATTTCAACCCTCCATATGTACTACATATGTTAAGATTATAAAATGATTAATTTACAAAGTCGAGATAGTAAATAAGATTGTCTCTTTCTGATTCCTTTATCTTTTGCCCAATAGTTATGAATCGTTTAACGTTTAGCAAAGTTTCCCCTTATGCTCCCTACCATAAGTCATATTGATAACGTTCAGCTGTATTTATAAACGCAAATGTCCATTTTGTATCACCGTAACTAGAATCTCAAGTTAAATAAGAGTTAAGGTACAGTTTTACACTAAGTGTGTGAAAGCCCCGCATAATGCCTGTCCTTTTTATTAAACTACCTAAAACTACATAAATAGTGATTAAATGAAGTAATTAACAGTGACAATAATTAAATTAGTAAAAGGCAAATTACTATAAAACACCGATTTTTATGAGATCATATTTGCAGAGACCTAATTTTTTCCTACTAGCAACACAGAGTGTATTTCTGTTTCGTTCACCACTTGTTTTAACGAAAACAAGATTTACTAATTTCTTCATTAAGAAATGTAAATTAAACTCTTCATTTTATTATCTAACCAAAAGTATTATTTTATTTTGATTGTTTACTTTGGTTCTCTTTTTGTTTTAAAATCCAAACCTTTTAATATCTTTTACATAATGAAATATCACGACTGTATTTTTAAAACCATACATTTATGAATCGAAATATAATTTCGTTGTAGCAACACTAAATGTTCAAGTGTAATATTGCCAAATACAATTTAACATCTAGGCTTTATGGATGACTTTATGAAATTTTCACGACTTCAAATGTACGTGTGTCTCAATCATGTTATCGCTTTTGTACCTTTAATAATAATTGATATCTTAACTTGAATTTGTTAATTAGTCTTCATACTGACTAAATTACTATTGACTATTCTTTTATACCGATAAATCATCCATTTTGTGTTTCGTATCACAGCTAAACCACAATTATTATCTTGTCTGTGCCCCACTGACTTGACAACACTTTCAACAATCCGTTTCGTATGGACGCCATAGTTCCGTTATTTTGCACTAGATGGCGACATTTAGTAGGGCTATAATAGATGAAAAGAACTTCAAATTCTAGTTTCAAAAAGCTGTGGCAGTGGCCATGGACAGTGGTTCAGTAGGAATGATATTTACACGCGGGATTATTGATCCTTGATACAATAGGCATGGTAACAGATGGTCCTAACAGAAGTTACGGGACTTTGCGTTAGATGGCGTCGTGTTGCTGAATAGAGTGATATCTTCATCCTCCTATATGATGTAATCTTTGTTTGACTATTTAAGAATAACATCTCTCTGTGTCACTAGCAAATAATTTGAAACTCTTGATTGCATTCATGAGAAAACAGAGTTTCTTCTATTCTATTAAGTGAGTATATGAACAACATTTTAATACTTTGAGTTGTCTTCAAATATCTAGATTTTGTTAACCCCACTTGCATTAATTTCGTTCAAAGTCAAACTGTTTTAACAATTCTCGATACTTATTTTGTTTACTAATAAAATTTCAAGATTCTAATGCTTATCCATCAATTCCTTTTATGAATCTTAATTGCTTTATTTTCAGATTGAAGACTAAAATTGATCACGAAACACAGGAATGTTGTATCACCGAATAAGTTTAATGTAACTCTCCGAAGACAAAATTTATAATCTCAATCCATTTTAACAACTAATGCTTTGATTGAACCCAACTTTACTAGGAATTGGAAGAATCGATTCTATATGAATATTTTCTTGGTAATTCGTTTGACTTTTGCATTTTAAGTATACAAATTTCTTTGTTTATAAAATGATTTCATAATCTTAATTCCAATATAACGTTAACATTCTACTATTGTTAAATAGTATTAGTTTAGTACATTGTTGCCATCATTACACCTAGTGATTTCCAAAATTTAAGCTTTAAATACCTTTTTCTATTAGAATTCTTAGACTTTTGAACCAATAAACTTTAGTAATTAGCTTTACTTTTATTTCAGCTTAACAAGTTTTACGAAGGACCCTAGTAAAACTACAAATGTTAATGACCAACAGTTTTGTACATTGATATACTGTTTTTGAATTGCAATGGCAGTAATAAAGTTTCCGTCAACAACCAACACTACAGGTATAACCTCAAATCATGAAACCCGGATCAAAATACAAGGTAACTTTTATTTACTTATTTTGTTTTTCCTTTGTAACTCATAATCAGTGTTTCTAGATATATGTTTAGTTCAAACCTTCTACTTCCTTATTTATTTATATGAGAACATAACCTATTTTTGTTAAATTTTGTATAATGAAATTAACAACTTACAAATTCACTTGTTATGACCAATTATGACAAAACTGCAAAAACGTATTGATGTTATGTATACTTATGTGATTTGTTTTATAACTAATATTAATCTATGTTAATTTTCCTTTTCAGATTAACATTCAAAACAATATTTGCAAACAGAAGTGACTCTAACATCGGAAAGTCTAGCAAACTGATTAAACTTCTATATGTTATTGTTATTGGCTATATTTGAATAACAATAAAATCTCAGAAGGAAATTACAGGTACAATACTTGTTTTTATGTTTCAAACTCAAATTTTAGTCAAAATAGTTTTATAAATTTGATTTATTATCATTAGACTTTAACTACTATCACTATCATTTTATTTTATTAATATTAATTGTAAATCTATTATTTGTGCAATAAAGAGTTTACATACATACATACTACTGTTAAATAAATTAAAACAAAATTGTTGTTAACAACAATACTATTGAATCACGTTCTCTTTATACTAGCGTTGATTTCTTCTCAACAATATTTAAGTATTTGACAACGCGGTTGGCAGTGAACCTGCCCACGAAGCCAGCGATCCCGGGTTCGATTCCCGACATGGACAAACATTAGCGTGATGAGCGCGAGCATCCGTTCCCGAGTCATGGATGCCTCCCATGTACCCAAGCATGTACTTCTCCATATAAGCATGTTTATCGCTGTCCAGCACCCACAGTACAAGCCCAGAGCTCAGTCCAGGACCAGGTCAATCTGTGCGAGACTGTTCCCCGATATTTATTTATTTATCTATTTGAATTGTTACTTCCCAAATTTTATATTTTATGTTTTGTTTCAGCTTGCAAGGATAACAAGAGTCTCAAATAAACAACACATGTTGACGTCCATCAAGCCAATGTCATTCATATGCATATTATAACCTACGACTAATTGAAAAATCCGTGATTTACTTTAGTTTTTAATCCCGTTATACCTACAATAAATTAATTAACATTTTAGTTGTTTAATTCACCTGCCTTAGATTATACAATTCTTGGCTACTTTTAGCTTTTAGCATTCCAGAGTATTTCACCATTGATATTAAATAAGTGAACAATTTGCCTTTTATTTAACTCCATTTAGCAACAATAATTTCATTTAGTAATCACTATAATTGAATCTTTTAATTTAAGACTAAGACTTCTGCCTGCCTTAGTCTTTTATACTATTAGTTATGTGTAAACATAAACTATATGTGTCAATATCATAAGATTTCCTTTATAATGTTATTTAGTCATATTAAAGATTAATAAACTTTTACCTGCCTTCAGTTATAAAACTGTAAACAGAACTGTATTTAATATTAACAAGTAGACCTGTTTGAAACCAAGATGTAAGAAATTAATTAAAACAAAGACCTCCATTTTCACAGACAACAATTGCAACTTTAGGAGTTGCTTTCCTATTACTAATAATACCTGATAACATGCAACAGCTGTTATTAGTCAGGTATATGTTGATCACTAAGTAACAATTCTAAACAGTTCTAAATCCTGGTAACCGGCACTAATTGTACAAGCCCCCCCCCCATATATGTACTCTATACTCTAAAATCCATCCATTTGTGACTAGCCTAATGCACTTAATAAACTCTATCGTGGTCGCGACCACTGAATGTATCCGACTAAAACAGCTCTAGTTAAACTAATTGTCAATCCAGAGTTTATTTGCGTATAACCTGGTATAAATGATATTAATTGAAATGAGCTTAGCATGAATTCAATTACTTGATAACAAATGAAAACTAACTTTGGCATGTGATCGTCTAGATAATAACAAAAATGGACCTTTCGTTGTGAACCGTAATACCACTAAAATTCTTTAAGTCTTTGTTTTAATTAATTCCTCACACTGATATGGAAAGTTTCTATGATAGATCTCTTATTTACTAAATAAGGTAGAATATAATAGAATAGAAATAGGTAAGTTACATAATCAAAGGTTAGCAGATTTTTCCCTTTTGGATTGGATACACATTTGGTCAATAGTTCATCAAAATTGGTTTAGCTTTTTGTTGGAGAAGTTTCAGTTCAATTGTAAATTATAATTAACTGTTTCCCATTATTAACTTAATAATAAAGTTTGCTTTCGATAGATTTGCATTTTTAATTTCATAGAATGTTATGTTATTATGATTTTATTTTGTTCTAGCTTTATTAGCTTGATATTGGCCTCTCTAAATAGAGAGATTCGCTAGCCCCTCCTCCGCTAACGAATAATAGTCACCATCCAAAAGAATCGGGCAGACTCCTTGCCATAAAAAAAATAGATTTACTAATTTCCGAACAAGTCATATGTAAGTCTGTCTGTATGTCTGTCAAATTTGGTAACAAAAGAGGACACAAAATAATATTAATATTCGATTCATAATTCCCTTTAGGATCTCTCATTAATATGCTAATATTCATATCTGTAATATTTTTATCATTACATAAGTGACTCCATTCTAACATTAATAGAGTTTTAATGCGTCGATCATGTTTTAGATCCAGCATTATATGTATCCATTATGAAATATTCAACTTTCTCTATGTTTCTTCATTGATTGTATATTGTCAATGTGGTAAGAAACAAGACGTGGTTTCGTCTTATAGATAGATTGAAACCTCATGATAGTTTTCATGGTATGATGAATTAAGTATGTAATTCAATAAAGCCACTTTATGTTGGTTTTATATTGCTTATAGTATTTACAGCATCTCATTTAATTCAAGATCCAGGAATATGATCAAATATAATATTTTCTATATATCTCTAGCTTTATTTTATTTAATGTTTAGCTAGAATATATATTTATAATAATATGATTAACTTCTATATTCCAATTTTGTTTTATTCTGTTGTTAACTAGAATATAGGTTTCTTGTTTCTTGTAGGCCATCTAGTTTTATTTTGTAATATTTTTAACTAGATATTTCGTATTTATAGTATCATTTTATTTTAAATATTGTTTATCAGATTTCGTCAATTCGATTACATACTTCAGAAATGAACTGACAAGCTTTCCAAAGCAGTAAGTTAATTTATTAAGGTATATGGTTAAGAATGTTTTCAGGCAATTTAACCTGTTAGTTAATGAAGATATTCCCTATATAATCTCTCATTAAATTTATGAAAGACATTCTACTTATTATGAATTTTTGGCAAGTTTTGGAACTTATGAAATAGTGTTGTTTATTCCAAAGCTATACCTTAACTTGTGTACCTTACTCTAACAGCTTCTAATTAGTTTCAATACTAGGACCGGTCCACATTTACTTTAATTGCGTATCCTTATCTAGCTCTATCGTTTGGTCAGGTAAGCCAAAGGGAGACTATCTAAACCTGGTGTAATGTTTCTTCCTCGGACTAAATTAGCCAGTTTGAGGTCGAAACTCCCTATTGTGTTCATAGGTTTTCCTCATGACATATAAATATATTATTTTATGGGGATCACAAAGCAATTCAGAGGACTTTGGAATTTGGTGTAGCCCGCTTACTAAACTTATGTTCTGGAGCCTCCCATTGTTTTAACCTCTGTTGGGCTCTTGCTCTGTGAGTTAGCACTTTTCCATGTCTTATGTTCGCCATGAAAAAGCCTCGGCTTATCCGAGAATTTAGCTCCAATTCAAACGAATTTAACACCGCAAGGCTCGTTTGTATCGTCATGAACACTGATCATAGGTAAAAATCAGAGTCACGGTGAAAAAGTCTTAATGATTCGTCTGCTGACTGAAATATTCTATAATAAACTTCCCTTAAAAAATTAACCCAAATCTAACGAGTGAGCAATTTAGATAACAGGAATACCATCGCCACCGGCGAACAATACTCGCAAGTCACCCAAACAGCTCTTTTAAACTCGTGATTTAACAAAACCCCATTTAGAATTACATATCAACATTAAGCACTCGATCACAGCTAAATCACCCTTATGCGAAGATAATTATTGAGATTAAGCTTCCTATACCCATCTAACCCCATAATATTCTCTTAAACAAACTATAAATCAATCTATAAACTTCAAGCTAAATTCAGTTATTTCGCGGTAAAGAAATCTCAATTTCATTTAAACTATAAAATTATTTCAAACAAAACACTAATAAACTATAGGTTCTGTAACCCATGAACTTCCAAATTATAATTAAAATTGTTAAATTATCAATTAATATCTTAATATTCAATCATAAAAGAAGCGCCATTAATAACTCGAAAAACTCGCAAACATTAATTAATTATTAATACGACCAGATTATAAAACTTCTATAAACCCCAAAACATATTTAAAACATTCAAACAATTAACGCGACATTACTATGAAAAATTAATTTTAAATTCAACCTCTGTATATGCGACCTACTCCTAGAAGCTTATCTCAACAAAAGACCTTTGCCTTCACTCGACACCCCTATTTATAACCCTACCTCTTGACGTTCGTAATAGTGGCGTAGGTCAGGTTTTCGCGGACATTCGTGACACAATCGACGTTCGCTCAGTAAAAGCCTTTAACAACCAAACTGACATTTTAGACGTGGCGGCCATATTTAAGTATGTAACTTTCTGTATAGAATTTTATTTACTTATTTTATATGTCTTATTTTAACGTTTATTTCTGCTCTCATGATTATTTCTAATAACTTTAAACTAATATTTTGAGAAAGAATAAGCTAGAATTTTATTCCTATTAACTTTTAAAGTAAATTACATTTGCTTCGTTCAATGTACTATTTATAGGTAGCCTGTATTATTCATTAAGTTTCATATTTTTTGATTTTCCTCTTTTTATTAATATACATTATATTATAAAGAGTCCCTATCTTGTATGTTCATCTGTATCAATCTCAAAACCCTCCAAACTAATATCATATTATTTTCATCAAGAGTTTTATATGAAAATAATTTCCGTCTCTTCCTATAAAATTAAACAAATATTTTAGTTCCAAATAAATGTCAGCTGTTAATAGACCAAAATGGACAGAGGTCTATTGGCCTGTTACAAATTTCTAGTACCTATTACCATTTACCTAGTATCGTAGGAAACAAATTTTGTGTAGTATAAAAAAAAAATTCAAATTCAAATTCAAAAATTCAAAAATCATTTATTTGTCCAACATAGGTTAATTACACGATGTTTAATTATACTGCTGTATCACTATGTGGTGCCCGAGGGCATACAAATGATTATTATAAATTATAAGTTTGTAAAAATGAAGCATGCTTAGGTTAGGTAATTTGCTATGAAATAAAGATAGGATATATACGATATTTTATGTCAGTGTCAAAAACTAATTATTTTCATTCAAAAATTCTGTTATCGAATAATAGGCATTTTTTATAAGGAACAGTTTTAATCTTTTCCTAAAATCCGCGTCATTACTTTTATTTGCTAAAATGTTTTTTGGTAGTTTATTATAAATTGTGTGGGCCATTCCAAGTATACTTTTACGCAATAGGGCCGTATTACTCGGCGGTGCTTTAAATTTGTCTTTTAAACGCACACTTCTAAATCTGTTAAAGAGGTTTTGGTTATTGTTTACAAAAATGCATATTTCATAAATGTACAGGCAAGGTAACGTTAGAATTTGAAGGTGTCTAAAGTGCGATTTGCATGAATCACTTTGTTTAATACCACTAAGAGATCTAATGCATTTTTTCTGCGCCCTAAACGCATTTTCTCTATGAGTTGAATTACCCCAGAAGAAAACACCATACCGTAAAATTGATGTAACATACGCGTGGTAAGCAGTAAGGACAGTTGACTGATTAGCTCTTTTTCTTAAATTGTAGAGAGCATATGAGAATTTACTTAGTTTCTTACATATTAGGTCTATTTGGTTTTTCCACGTCAATTTATTATCTATGGTAAGCCCTAAGAATTTGGTTATATCCGTTTCATTTACTTAATATCCTTTATAAGCTATATTTAAATTTATTGAACTAACTCTTTGTTTAAATGTCATTATATGCGTTTTATCTAGATTTATTTTCAAATTATTCTTGGTTAACCATTGTATAATTTTTTCTAACGTGGTGTTAATCTCAGATTCATCTCAGATTCATACAAAATCTGTTGGACGCTAAATGCATATTTTACTCTGTAACTATTAGATAGTAACCACTACAATATCAAAGTTTTCGTGTACTAGAATATTTTAGTATTAACAAAAATATGACTTGTTGTCATTAAAATAAAATCTGTTAATCATAGCTAAAATCTGTTTTCCTACACGAGAATCATAACTACAATAAAATCTGGTAATATTGTAAAATATTTTTTTCTCCATGTTGGCTCGTTGGATTTGTCTTGATAAGCTGATGATGACTGTGCAATAAAGTACAGTCGGCAAGAACAGCTTGTCCTAGAAATGAAATTTTTAGACAGGAACTTATTTGAGTGATCAACTGACTAGTTAATGTAGAGGTAGTTACCAAACATACGTCATCTCCTCAACTCTCAACTCTTCTTGTACAAGTCCCATATAAACGAAGTATACATTACTTTTGCTCAGGAACCAAAAAGTGTTATTATATTTCTAGTATTTGAGCACAAAAATATGCAGCCGTTATAATTAATAACGTAATAATGCTGTGTTAATTAGTAGTTAATTAAAATAAACTTTCAGTCAAATTAGACGGCGGAAGGACTGATGATTACATATAAAAGAGGTTAGTCTAATGCAAAAAACACTGAAAGATTTTTCGACAAAGCAAATACATATATAAACTTCGTCGCAATTTTAAAGCTTAGTAAGAAATAAATGCAAATATAAAACAGTTACTGTTGATTTTAGTTACTTGAGCATTGAGACGGGAAATCTAGTCAGAGAATCATATAAATAATTTATTGCTTTGTCCGTTGTGTTGTATTTATTTGTCTTTCTTTGTCTTTATAATGTTTATAATACGCAAATAAGTGTCATATCATATGTCATGTATGCAGGAGAGCCGTTAAGATATAAATAAAGAAATATTAACAAAAATATACACTTGAAAAAAATTACTTACCCCCGTTTCACAATCTTTAAGTAAAGCACATCTGATAGATAAATTTAGCCCTTTCCCTTTCTTACACTTGAAAATGGACAAGGAGAGGGCTAACTTTAACTGGCAGATAAATTTACTTGTCGATTGTGAAACAGCCCTTAATATACGAGTATTAAAATTAGGTTACCTCTTTCACAAATAAATTAAACCGTTGGTGAGTCAGAAGTAAATTGTGAAACCAACGGCCGTGTATGGGAAATGTATGTAAATAATTGAAATAGTAACTAAGCAACAATAAACAAAACCACTAGTTCTAATTAGGACATTTTACGTAAAATGTCATTTCCTACGAAATCTGCACAATATTTACATGCTGCACACTAGTTATCAACTGAATAACCATTATTTTTGTACACATATTAATCAATGGAATCATTTGAAATATAGTAACATGAATATGCTGGATGGAGAGGAAGCCGAGGAAAGAGCTTAGCGTTGTAAACGAAAAAAGAAGTCTATTAAGCACTACAGACAGTAGACGAGGGAAGATGTTTGGTCACCTGTTACAGCACGACGAGTACATCAAGATAAAGGGAAAATAGAAGGAAAAAGGAAAAGAAAGAGACCAAGAAGGACATATCTAGAGTAATCGAAAGAAAAAATAGGCGTCTTGCCGTATCGAATAAGGCTTGGAATGGAATAGAATAGAATGGAAATTACTCCAGCGACAAGAGCATAGCTCTTAAATGAATGATGATTACAGATTACACTCCGATTTGAATTAACAAGTTTATATTTGTATGTGAGGTCAAAAGTTAACCTCAGAGACCGCTACAGTTCGTATAGTTAGTCTTATCTGGTAACTTTACATTTTTAACTACCTAATTAATATTTAACGATCTGACAACTTAATTGAGAAGCTTATGGTTATTTATTCACTAATTTGTACCTTGAACTGCATATTAATTTGCGATGTGACTTTGATTTATGTTACGCTATACCTTTTGCCCGCGACTTTATCCGCGTAGAATTAATTTTTTGTTATTTCCTTAGGAATTTTTAATTTCCTTGGGCGAAATGTATGTACACGTAATGTAGGTATGTATGCATCTGTAGCCAAATGCCAAATGCATGGCCGCCTGTTGCCTCACTATGTATATAACACTTCTCTTTCTTGTTGTATTTCCTGTCCTTGCTGTATGTGGTATTCAATAAAGAGTTATTGTATTGTATTGTATTGTATTGTATCACATGCCCGTCCCTGCGCGTCCGTGATTCAAACTACTTTCATAACAGATTCAATCAAATTCAATGATTCAGCCGTGAAAGCGTAAGAAACAGAAAGACCGAAGAACAAATTTTTCGTATTTGTAAATATAGGTAGAAGTAATAAAATTCGAAGGGTTATAAATTTGAAATGTTCTACACTGCCCTGCTAAGCTAAAATGCGATATCTCAGTCACAACTGCTGTAGCAATTGCTATCTCATTACTAACAGGAGAGGACTGAATTTGCTTTGACTATTGAATTTGAGATATCGCCTTTTAGCTTAGGACGGCAGTACAGCCATACGCGAATAGGTACATTTCCTCACATGCGTATGATATGAGTATGTAAGCATGACCATAGCAACTGAAATTAATTCTACACAAACACTACAGTGCGGAGTGCGATAGCTGTTAAAAAAGTAGTTTTGGTTCGGGTAAAGTCGGATAGACTCGTATAAGATCGTATAAGAGCGAGTGAGAGAGAAGTACACACCAAAGTTTTGGGTTTTAATAGATATAGCACTGTATAATACTTCTGTTGTGGCTGACCACATCCCTCATCGTTCTGCTTAAGAAAATACAGCCAACTAAATAAAATACTATACGCAAGGTCAGCGATATGGCTTGCGCTTGAAGGGATGGTGGGTGGTAGGAGGCGAGCGCGCGCGCAGTGCCGGCCTGCGCGAGCGCCGACCGCGTCGCGCGCACTCGACCGCTGTGAAATCATGTGCTTGCGTTCAATTGGTTAACAAACGAGACATTTGCTTTGGGATTTGTCCGCTTTTATTTGGTAAGTGTTATTTTGTTTCATAATGTTAGTTTGTGACGGTATTTAGGTAGGTACAAATTTTTATTTGTTATTCTTGTGATAATTCGGGAAGCGATTTTGTAATGATTATAATAATAAATATAATAAGTGAATAATACAAATATTTCGTAGCAAGTTAAAATTATGACATTGTTAAAGTTCTGAAAAAAAAATTTTGTTTTAACATCAGCTTTCAAATTTCTGTGACGTCAGATTATTTTAATTACCAGGTAGTTATGTGCTGTGATAACTCAATCAAAAAATTAAAATATATCTAGACATACTTCTTATAACTACATTTGACAAAATTGTAGGTATGTTTCACCTTAACTCTTTTTTTTGCATAGGCGTTAACTACTTTTTTGAACTATCTATATCGCGTTCCAACTAGGTGTATCTACGTCCAGTACCTACAGCGGATTAGTAATATTGCATTGTAATCTAACTTACATACATATTCAAAATGTCAGCTCTTCTACAGAGCTGGCTGACCGGGAAAAAGTCAAATTTAACTTATATTAATATTATATTACAACATTTATTTACAACACCGGAAAAGGATACAAAATAACGTCTTGTAAATCTTGAAACAAATGAATAGATTTAATTCGAACAACTGTGTTACCACCACATTACGACTATATAGCTAAAACAACTACAAACAAACGTTCGATACGTCGCACTCACACAGACGCACGTCTCAACCATTCGCCTCGATGCGACACCCGCCACCACCCCTCCACCTGACAGCACTGCCATGTCCGCTTAGGGGTCTCGTTGAGACGTGCGTCTGTGTGAGTGCGACGTTTTGAACGTTTGTTCGTACTTTCTTTACTGCTTTAGCTATATTTATTCTGTGGTGTTACGTTACGACCCGAGTTAAAATGATTGTTACACATTTAACACTTACCGACACGAATTAAAATTAATGTTATTTAATAACTAAGTAAACCGAACACGGGTCGACGCGTGTTCTTCCTGATTATGAGGATTATGTAGCGAATGCATAATAGCGCCTCGGGCGTTATGTCCAAACTATAACAGTTCTATAATGATGTATGTCTTGTGTCATCGTACTATTATGTCAATGGGTGCTTTCAGAGCTCATAACTCTTAAATGGCCTCACGGATTTTCATCAAACCAACCTAAGAACACTCTAGATTAAGTCATTTATCTAATAAAAAAAAATCAAAATCGGCCCATCCGTTTAGAATATACGATGCCACAGGCAGATACAGATACACAAACACACAGAGACAGATACACAAACACACAGAGACACACGTTAATTAAACTAATAACACCCCTCTTTTTGCGTCGAGGTTTAAAAAAATGTCCCACTCTTTCCACCTAGCGATTCACCGCAGTTACCTGAAGCATCGAGCAATTTACCGGGACGAAAGTAATTATTTAACCATTATGGGTTATCTGATAACTTGCAATTACAATGAGGTGATGTATTAACCGCCGCAACACTCAACTTTAGAAGATGTGGCCTGTAATTCCCTTAAAATCCAATCATCACGTACGTCCTCTGCAAGATATAGGCTTACCCCGAAGATCTCCAGTGGTCGGTCCTATACTAATCGCAGCCAACTGTTTCCTGCCATCTTTATCAGATCGTCAGTGCACTTGTCAGGCCTGACAACATTTCGCTTTCCGGCACGTGGTCGCCACTTTAGATCCTTTCCACTGGAGCGTTGGAGCTGTATCTGCTAATTGACGGATCTCGCACATTGAATTAATATAGACATTGAAACGCATACGACAGAAGCGAAAAGCCTTGAATCAGCTGTTAATGATTGCATTACTCTTTATTGCCCGAGTTGTGCAACGCTGGCCACCGCAGAACTTTTACGTCGTCGTGTTTACGCGAATCATATAATGTCCATATTGGATAACTTTGTATGCGTAAAGCAGGGAGCTCACGGTGGGCTAATTAATACACATATATCAATGTGATCTGCTATCAACAATATAAAATAGAAGAGGAATTATGATAGAGCACCTGCTACGACACGACCTTTTCCTAAAAAACATCATAATAGTAAAGATAGAAGGAATCACGAGGCAGAGGAAGATCAAGGAGAAATTGCTTTGAGCAAATAAAGGAGAAGGTTAAAACCGTGTCGTACCAGAGAGTCTAGCAGTTGACAATGGACCGGAGCGGTGGGCGACTACTCCACTGACGAGAGCTTGGCTCTTAAATAAAGAGAGAGATGTAATAAGAGACAATATCGGGACCCCGACTTTCAGAGCTCATAACCATAACTTTTAAATGGCTCAGCGGATTTTCATCAAACCAAGCTAAGAACACTTGATTAAGTCACCTTTCTAACAAAAAAAACTAAATCAAAATCGGTCCATCCGTTTAGGAGTTACGCTGCCACAGACAAATACACAGATACATAACACCCCTCTTTTTGCGTTAGGTGTTAAAAAAGACTGACTGTTGAGTTTGTTCTCAACAGCGGTCGCCTCTTGGGCAGCGCTGGTAGACTCGGGAAATGTAAAAGTGCCTAAAGATTTTCATTTCCAGTTTCACAAGTACAGATAAATCACGATAAAACACTCTTTCTATCCACTGTCTAGCATATTATTTCAGAGATGTACTTAAGTAGTTCGACTTAGGGACATTTCGCTGCTTTTTTTTTTTTTTATTACACAATAAATCCACAGCACAAATTACTACTACTGACTACTTATGATGTATGACTACTTTAAAATATACAAAACATTGGCCAATTACGGATTTTCATTTTGCTAACCAGACTTTTACAAAACCAACGTATTACGCTAACACAGTAACAAAATGAACGAACGAACAAACGAACACTGTAGGTATTATTACAAAATACTACAATTATTATTACAAAATCCTAACACGTGTTTGTTCAATAAATATTACAGTGAATTTTCTGTTTTTATTTAATTTTCACCAAGTAAAGTGCAATAGGTCAAAAGTTGTAACAGTTTGAAGTACCTAATAGTAAACTTCAATCAGGTCTCAATTCTGAAATTCTCTCCTGAAAAAAAATACCCGTTTTGAATTGCAACAGTATTCTTCCAAAGCAGCTATTTATTTTCTTAATTTATTTGTTTTAGACCATAGTGCTCCTATATTGTTGACGTTATAGTACTCACTATCAAATGATTATGAGCTACCATAATCAGCATAATGTGATTACTATACGAAAGCAGCGGGCTTAACATGCATATACGAGATAAAATTTGACACGTGCTAGGGAAATTAATACATCTATTCCATACAAAAAAACTACTTTCTTTGCAAAAGCTAGGTTCATGCAGAGAATCGTATCTACGACCTTGACACAGCTAGGGTCAACACGGATCTCCACGCAATCTTCGCTCACCTTTACGTGTCTTTGCTGCTGGAGGAATTGAAGACGTGAAGATGAAGGGCGTATGTCGATTTTCGATCTACATTTTTATGACATAAATGAACGTGTTAAGTCACAATTTACCTCGCAACGTCTTCAGTACATACCACCTTCATCCTCTTACGTCTTCAATTATCCTCTGGACCATTGACCAATTGTTATGTAGAAAACTTACGTTGTTTCGTCAACATATATGTAATCGTACGCACGTATTAAGGAAATGACATCACGCGTACTGTAGAACCAGGTCGCAATGAGCTGACTTATTAAACGCAACATCATTCAGGTTTTAGTGATGAGTTCCGTAATTGCAACAGGGTTCTCTGATGGTAGTCATAAAATGTTAACTACACATTGCATTTAAAAATATGAAACTCGCTCTGATGCCTAAGAATACAGACGCGTCACATATTTTTGAATCAATGTTGTCTGTATCTGTACCACCCATACATTTCCTTGACTGTGGTTACACTCTCAGAGTAACACCTCTTTCCGCAGCAATAACCCATTCAAGTTGGTTTTTCATACCAGAGTTACGTGGTTTTGTTTGTCGAATGACCAATGTTATGGAAATAACGGCCCATTGACTAAACGTAAACAGACAGCGACAACTTCCAGAAAACTATAAATATATGAAAATATTTATGAATGGCTTTCGACATTGCGTTTATGACAAGTTTTCTTCGTCATGCTTAACCAAAAACAAAAGGGGAATTATGAAATGTTTTTGAATAAGAAAGGGAGGCAAAGAAGCATGCGGTTTACCTTATTTGACCTTACATTTGTAATGTTTTTATTTGTGCTAGTTCTAATAATTAATATTTGTTACTTTATTACCTTGTAATGTAACTTACTGTTAAGTATTATTGTATTTTATGATTGAAAAAATGACCTTCTGCTGGAGTTTCTTGCGGCGCTTCTTCTCCGCAATGATGGTCTTGTCCGAAGCGCTGGTAGATTCACTCTATATTACCGACGTGTAAAAGAGCCCGTATGTGGCCAATTTACTGAATAAATATTTTAATTTTGATTTTGACCTAATGGGAAATAATCACCACGTCCCGTGGACATCGGCAACTCAAGAAGGGTTGTCGGTCCGTTGCCGGTCTTTTAGGGAATTGTAAGCTTTATACTTAAAGGTACTATGTCATAACTGCTCGGAAACACCAGATGGAGTCAGTTCTACGGTTTCACCGTACGTAGCAGAAAATTCTTATCAAAACACCCGGTGGAACAATGCCATTCATCAAGGTGATGTTGATGCAATTTGGAGTTTCGACGGGGGTGTGTAAAGCCCTTGTCAGTCGATTTATACATTTGAATATAGAAAAATAATAAATTAGATATTTCAAACTTAGATTTTACACGATTATAAAAGGAAGAAAAACGTTCCAGTTTATCTGTTTTTCAATTGGGATTTCATACATTTTCTTGAAAATCTAATCCCTTAACAACAGTAATGTTCATCAGGGAACAATCAATCTTTCATCCAAAAAAATATATCTTTACAAAATAATATATTACGTTCTTAAAAACCGATTAACATAAATTAACATAATAAATAAGCGATCGCGTGTTCCGCTCCTGACGTAATGAAATTAAAATCAATAACCACATTAAATCTTTTGATTTATCCTGCGCTTCTAACTAATTACATACGTTATTTCTAATTAGTTAAATTAATGTAAATTTATGTACAATGATATCTCATTTGATAAACTAAATTCAATGTGTATAATCAGTTAAATAATCTAATTAATATTTAAAAAAGTTAATAATCGATATGTCAGCATATAGGTTCCGTGAGCGATAAAATATAATGAATAACATTATTAAAATTATTTTTAATTACAACATATGAACAGCAGAAGAATAGAATAACTATCCAGTCCTGGTTTTTTATCAGATTGCACATAAAGGAGATAATGTTTTTAAAGTGCTTCTAATTCTCATTTGTTTTGTGTTTTGTTTGTCTTCTGTCCTTTTAGATGTACCTACCTATGTAATAAAATAAACATGTTTTCATTTATTGTCCTGCCCAGTAGTAGAAGCAAAATAATATTTTTAATTGTATTTATATTACATTTGATTAACTCCACTCACTAACGCACTTCACACTGACAGCAATTATCAGAAGCACCTGCTAATAATAAACTGCGACACTTCAATAAAAATACGACGATGCACTTAAGTTTTTAGCCAAAAGTGCTCTTATTACCTACAGCGGAAAGTGCTCCATTTGCAAAATGTTGCCAACACCTTAATGATATAACTGAAATAATTTCTAAATTTCCAAAATACGAGGCAACAGTTGCCACTTTCACCGAGAAACGGACAAATCTTAATGAGTTTAATTAGTGTTTCTTGTCTTGAAATAACTTTAAGATTTAAATACCTACCCGACGTAAAAATATAAGGTTATTTTCACCAAAACTACGTTGGGATAAGGTTACCTTAGATTTGCATATTTACATCAGTCCAGAGGCTGAATACTGGTTAATCTGAAACGCGGCTAAAAAGAAGTACATAATAAAAAGGTGATACAGTTTAAAACTATTAAAAAAAAAGTATCACGACAAAATATTGTATTACAAATACATTAAAAAAAATACACTAGATGCAATGGTTAATAGAGTACATTTGTCGTAGCCAGCAGACGGGTCTTAAAATACTGAAACCAGTGTAAAACCTGGACTCTTATGCCGCATGGCATTCAGGGAATATTCGTGTTGGCGTCTCTGTTTTACTTTACGTTTGTGAAAAAAACGTCAACACGAATAGGTATTCGCAGAATGCCGCATATATGGATGCGGCATTAGATTTATTAAAGATTTCTTCTCGAACGTGCTTAAAAAAAGATTAGTAAAACCACAGCATGAACGATTACAATCAACGTTAGTGAGAAAGCTGCTGTAGTTTAACATGCGAATCTTTTACAACAAAAGATACGCCAATTAGTGGAGTAAATAAACAGTGAGTTATGGACCCCCGGCACTCGTAAAACGGAACTCTAAGGGATCCATGGGCTAGTTAAGGAACGCGTTAAAGAATACCCCGGTCGTCTCGTAAACCGCTGATAAATGAACTTTCAATATGTCTTTGAATTTAATCGTTGCAATTGGATTTAAAGTTGTGTCGTGCAACATTGTATTTGAGCGTCGCGTTGGTTTAAGCCTGGGCCACACCGGATGCGTTGCGTAGACGTGCAAGTGCGCGTTCGCGTTCCATTGCGTTGTATAGTATGAATCCTCACATGAGGACGCAGCTATACAACGCAGTGGAACGCGAACGCGCACGTGCACGTCTACGCAACGCATCCGGTGTGGCCCAGGCTTTAAGTGTCGTTAATTAGGGTAACTTGGATAAATTTCAATAACTAACTGCATTTTTATATTTATATCAAAATCGTCGATATTAGATACCTATGGTATCGTTAGTAGGTATGCTAGCTAATATCTGGGATAAAATAAAATTAGTTCAGTAATTAAAAGCCGTGTACGCGTATTATAGACACTCAATTAAGTAGAGCAAGTAAGAGAGAATTATTTGAGTAATTCAAGCTCGCTAGACAGGTCCATTTTGGATACATAACTAACAGACACGAGAGTAATATTATGCAAGGGTTCCGTCTTCCTCTAAGGTACGGAACCCTAAATGAGAGAGTCTGGGGCAAAAGAGTACTGAAGGTACCTTAAGAAAATATAAAAAGCACGTGATCGTCGTCTGTCTACACGCCTAAGAAACTATATACGAAACTGCCTTTCATCCGCATACAGCGAGTAGGTACCCTACACTATTATTAACAAACGTATAATAACATAAACTATCGAGATAACCATCGGTTGATTGAATTAGTGACGTAACAAGTAATATTATTATTGAGCAGGAAGTGTGAGTGTGAAATTAAAAATCTAAGAAATCCCCGGCACAAAAATAAAACTCAAAAAAGTAAATAAATAATATGGCCCTTAAAGCTTACTGTCAGTAGTAATATATTGATTCAAGCGTCGGCACGTCGGGGGACCGCTAATAGCTAGTATTGTTTTTATTTTAATTACTTAGCGGTCCCCCGACGTGCCGACGCTTGAATCAATATACGAGTATTACTACTGGCATTATGCTTTAAAGGCCATAATGCCATATTATTTATTTACGTTTTAGAGTTTTATTTTTGTGTCGAGAGTTTCTTAAATTTTTACTTCATGCTTTTTAAACTGTATGTAGTAATTACTAGTAGAAACGTTACCATTCACGCAAATATACTTTCCGGAAAGAGACACGAAATTGCGATACGAGATCTTTGCCTCGATTTTTTGTTCAGCGCCTAAAAAACCTCTGAGCAAAATCTTCCGACAAAGACTTAAACGGGCTCCGAGCGCGTATGTAATGTAAGTCACTGGACGGACTTCGTCACTACAAGATTTCAAGTATTAAAAACTCCCAAAAAAGTCGCTTTTTAGAGCTCATAACTTTTAAACGACTAAACGGATTTTCATCAAACTAAGCTAAGAACACTCAATTAAGTCACCTTTCTAACAAAAAAAACTAAATCAAAATCGGTCCATCCGTTTAGGAGCTACGATGCCACAGACAGATAGGTACACAGATACACACGTCAAACTTATAACTCGACTAGGATTTTCATTTTGCGACTAAAGCGGATGACATTAGACGACGCAGTTAGCGATCCGGGATTCGATTCCCTGTTATGGAGAATATTTGTGTGATGGACGCACCAGTGTTTGAGTTGAGAGCGAGTTCCTGGGTGTTGGATGTTTTTATGGGTATGATTTAAACGGTTGGCAGAATATTGACGTTTTGGTCAGCAGAAAAATGCATTTGGTCAACAACTTATGGTCAGCTAAAATATCAAAGTTTGATAAGCAATTAATGTCATATTGAGCTGCTCTAAAATCGATTGGTAGGTAAGCCATTTAAATTTATTTACTGCATTTTGTGAGACACATTTCATAAAATTTCGGTTAGCTAAAGCACGGAAAGCATAATGCTTAATAAATATAAGACATGTACGACAAAGTCGACGAAGCTCCGCTGGGCGGAGCTCCTATTCTGCGTACCTACGCTTCGCCCCTTGACGCATCTCTAACTTAGCCTCCTAGGTTAGGTTAGTCAAGTTGTTTGAAATTGACCTAATTTAGTAAATTTTATATTTCTGCTAACCACTTAAATTTTACTGCTTACCAGTTGTGTAATCTTGCTGTCCAATTAATCATTTTGCGGACACATAATATTTTAAACTTACCTACCAAATATTGATTAATTTCCCGATTATATTTGATTTAGTTGCGGAGTTGCGGACCAAGTGTTGCGCCCGGTTGTTTATTTATTGCCTACCAAAGCATTACATGCTGAGCAATATTAGATTTAACTGCTGATTTTTGATGCTGGTCCAATAGAAAAACTGCAAACCAAGTATTACTCAAAAGTATTTATTTATCTATAAAAGTGTTTTTTTTGTCTTACCCATACCCTAAAGCTTAGTTTGTGTGAGATAGTGCCCTGATATTTAAACCTTACTTTAAGAAATACCTTAATTTTTATTTATTATTTTAGTTTTCTTGTTTTAAGTGGCACATGCTTAGAAAGCCCGTAAATCAAAGAAGTTTATTAAGTAATTTTTACGCGTAAATCACTGTTACTTTTTTTTTGTAGACACGCAAAGTTACAAAATATTCAATTTTGTTTTTTATCGTCATGTCTAAAGAGGTTTTTTTTAATCAGTCTAGCAGTAGTAGGTAATTATTTGAATTTATTTTGAAGAACCAAGGTATTGCGAAGGCAAAACACTAAAAATTCACTCGATACAAGCTATACAGGGTGTTAAATAAAAAAATACTGGCAAAAAGAGTGATTTTTTCAAAAAAAAAAAGAAAATATCTCAAAAATAAAATGTATAATTTAATGTAATGAAATAAACTATTTTGAATTTGAATTTGAATTTGAAAACCGTGAAACTTAGCATAATAGTAAATGTGGTCAAAAATGTTCAGAATGATCCTAACTATCACCCTTAAAACCCCTACACCCGACTGCCAAACACCCTGTATACGCAACAAATATGAATGGCCGTTTGACGTGCCATCTGACGTTTCTGACAACCTAGATCACGTCGTCAAAAACCTTTAGAACAAATTAATAAATATTAGAGACAACATGCTAATTTTGCCCATAAAATTAAGATCACTTTGCCCAAAAGAGTAGGTCATCTACATACTATATCCGTTCAATATGCAAGTTCAATAAGCATAGTGCGGCGCCGGAGTCGTTGCGTAACTGACGGACGCGAGAGCATCGATCTTTCCCTGATTTCTCGATTGCGTCCGACGCGAGAACGCGCACGCAATCTCGAACGAGATATTTTATGACAAAAAGTGCTAAAATGCAATCAGGCTGTGACGTGTGGCCAGACGGAAATGAATACGTTCACAAGTGTCAAAATATTTCAACAATATTGTACATGATGAGTAAACTAAGTAACATCAATAACATCATGACTTGATTTGTAGTAGTACGTGGTTTATTGATTTACTACATAAAGGCGTAAAAACTTATTTGTCTGGCTTTTAACGCCATCTAGAGCCGATTGTTAAAAATACAAACATTTGTGCAGCAGTTTCCCTACTCGCCGACAGATGGCGCTAGCTGAACTATATGCTACATTTTGCTGAGCCATAGTGTTAGCATAACACGTGGTTTCTTATAAAAATAATATCAATGTAGTATCTATCATAATACTCTCTTTTTAAGCCAAAGGTCTACTTTTTCAAAGCACGCTGTCCTCCCCACGTTACATAGTAAAATTTGCGTAGAAAAATATTAATAAAATAAAAATAAGTGGAATGACTTGATATTTCGCTGATTTTATTTAGTCTTCTTACATTGAATTTTCTGTCATATTCATTGTTTTCATTGTTTCACTTAAAAGTTATAAGGGTTGTAAAAAAAGAACGAAATTACAAAATAACAAGTTAAAATATAATAAAAAAACCTACATAACAGAACAATAGATGGCAGCATATGTCCTGGTTTTAACCATTTAATGATGATTAAACACGATTTCAACAGGTAATAGAACAAACAGTAAACATATATACGTATATTGTTTTTAAGAGTAATTACCAAGTTAATAAAATAAAAGAAGACTGAAGTGACCAAAATGTTAATAAACAAAACTACACAGCCGCTCGGTAGATGGCAGCACGTATTCTAGTTGTATACATATATATTGGCTAAAACATTCAAATTCTTTCACTTCAACCAATGGGTCAAATTATTATTGTATTTGTAAAAGCGCACAGTATCGTGTATTTTTTTAAATAAACAATATTTTTACTTCCATAAGTTTCACAAACAAGCTAAGGTTCCACTTCTTTGGGATAGATGGCAGGACATGTCCTATTTTTTGCAACCATAACACCGTGCATTTGTTAGAACTTTACCTCAAAAGCATAAATTGTAGCGATTCACCGAATCGCATTTCACCTCGATCGTGTATTTTATTTCGCTTTGTGTTACAATCGTCTATTTTTTGGTCGCTAATAGCGTTAGTGGCATTTCACCTCGATCGCATATTTTATTGTATAATTTGGTCTCGGTCGTGTATTTTACTACTAGCAAATATTTTTAGTCGCAGTATACCTCGTTCGCATATTTTGTAATAGCATTTCGTTGCGATAATTTATAATTATCATAGTTCGCCAGTATTTTTTTTTTATATATTTTTTTATTAGTCGAAAATATATTTATATAAGAGTGACATGTAAAATATTGTTTTTACCAATAAATATATCATATCATCATATCATAATATTTTAATGAGTTTGATAGCAATTAAGAAATAAAACTATAGCTAAAAGCGCTTTTAAAAAATACATACCGAGGTTAATTGCAAATATCAATTCATCCGTCAAATAAAACAGCGTTCCAAACAAAAATCGATCGCGGTGAAATGCGACTAGGGTTAAAACACTACTCGGAAAATAAGATGCTACAAATTAAATAAGTATACTAATGTAAACAGCCACGCGAAAAATTTCTTCAAGTAAAAGAAGCTGTTGAGATTTTGTTTAGCCGAGGTGAAATGCGATTCGGTGAATCGCTACAAGAAATGTATGCTCTTGAGGTAAAGTTCTAACAAATGACACCATGCACCATGTCATCAATCACATACAAATTACAATATCAACTGTTCCCTCGGGATTTGAATCGTCTTCTTTTTGTAACCGCACAAAATGTTTAATGTTAGTAAAACTTAAACTTTTTAACAAATTAAATTATTTCTCTTCCATGTACTTTTATGAAATTGATGTAATTGTTGTAATTGTTATAAACAAAAACGAACTACCAAAAGTACAATATAAAACTAACAACAACAACAATACAACAGTATACAATATTCTATTTTTTTTTTATTAGCTGATACATAGCGTATAGACTAAATAATTAAATTACCCGGAAAAGATGCCTCAAAGGAGTAGGTAATTTTGATGTAGGTACTTAAAATAAAGAGTAAACATACATATATAATTTCATTAAAACCTTAGGAAAACATAACCGCGTGTCTGCGTTTAAACTGCAAGACAGTCCCTAAGTATCGCGGGTGATGGTATAATTTAAAAATAAGGTCAAAATAAAATGTGTTTTTATTTATTTATTTATGTCTTTATTAAATAAGAACTTAACATCGTCGTTAAATAATGTCAATTTAAACAATTTATCTCCGTTTGAAAACTCAAATAATTTGGTCCCGCAATACGTACTGCCATAAAAGAACCAACATTAAAGCCTGGGCCACACCGAATGCGTTGCGTAGACGTGCACGTGCGCGTTCGCGTTCCACTGCGTTGTATAGTTGCGTCCTCATGTGAGGATTCATACTATACAACGCAGTGGAACGCGAGAGCACACGTGCACGTCTACGCAACGCATCTGGTGTGGCCCAGGCATTAATCCTCTTTCGAACGTTACAAAAGCAAAACTATTCGGTTGCGTTACACTTTAACGTTCGATTGCGTCCCATCGCCCGAGAACTTAGTATGTGTAACCTCAACCCAAACATCCCCATCATAACGACCTACGTGAGACCTGCCAGGTGATTCCAAAATCAAACTCGGAATAAATAATCGACGCGCCTCTCTATAGGATCTGTGCCGGCCGGCGGCACTCGCTGCGGACCGAAGCGCGACCGCGGACGCCTACTTCCCTAACAAATGCAAACTTTCTACACAGCGCGTTCGAAATTCAGAAGGCAAAATTCAAATATTTAAAAATAATTGTCAGTGCGTGTAATTTAAAATAAAAATCGGAATTCAAATTCGAATGCGAAGCTTTTCATTTTTGTTTTTTAAAAGTGAACGTATAGAAATTTTGGTGAAACGAAAGTGATTCGATAGTGGCATGCGATAAATTTGGAACCGGACGAGAGCTTGCTCTAGAGGGGTTTCGTTCCGGACAATAAAATTTGGATGTAACCATGGATACGAGGTACGTGAAACGGCTCTGTAAAAATAATTTAAAAGAATTTGTGACGTTCTCAATATAAAGGGACCTTATGGAGGATGGCAGTTACGCTCTTCTTATTCTTGTAACTATACGAATACTATGGTAACAGTTCTAAAAACGGCGTAACCGCCTGCCTCCATAAGGTCCCTTTATATTGAGAACGTCACATTTTATTCTGCCTTGAAATTGAGGTTAAGACTTAGGATACGAATTCTTTAGGTAACTTGACACAGATTGTCCTAGGACCAAAAGCACAAACTGACTAATCGGTACAAAAAAAACCAGGCAAGTGCGAGTCGGACTCGCGCACTGAGGGTTCCGTTCACATTTGGCTGGTTTTTAGTATTTGTTGTAATTCTATAGGGTTTGTTCTTTAACCATACTAAATTTGACGCTTGTATGTTTTACCGTTTTTGCGATACAACTAAAAATAAAAATACGTTGAAAAAATCGTTTCTTGTATGGGGACCCCCTTTATTATTTCACTTTATTATTACTTTTTTATTTGTTAGTAAATCCGCCGTAATAACACATTCTGAAAAAAAAAAAAACCCGCTATCTATTACGGTTCAAAAGATACAGCTCATTTTAGTTAGGACAGACAGACAGACAGACAGATGGACGGACGGACGGACAGCGTAGGCATATTAATAGGGTCCCGTAGGGCGCCATTCGGGTACGGATCCCTAAAAATCATAAATAATGTGGCAATTGGAGTAAGTACCTTACTCGTACCTACTTAAAATTTAGATTATTTTGATTCCATTAATGTCATAAACCCACATTTCTTTATAATGCTACCTTGAAACTAAATTTAGCTTTTGCAGTCTCCATCCTCGACTTCATCTTCACTTTCCATCAGGTTATGTAAAGGTAAATCGCTGGTCAGTCTTTTATGAAAAAAAAAACGTTGAACCAGATTTTAACTTAATTTTATCGCTTGTATGTGAATTAGTCTTCAAACTCATTTCTTTCTCTCTCCTAACCTAACCTTTCGTACGAGTCAAAGAAGAGCGAATCTCAGAGCAGTCTCATTTCGACATTTCGCCAGCGTCCAAAATAATTACCAGTCCTCTGTGGCACTTCAATTTAAACAAGTTCTCCAAAGAAAGTCGTCATAACAAAACTCGTTTCATTGTGTATTTCAAAATGTTCAATCCTTCAAAGGTCACAACTTCATTGCCTACTTTAAAAAATACTTGTGTTTCGTAAAATACACAGAAATATCTAAACACGCAATAGGTCACAAAAACCATAATATTTTTGGACTGGCGACACATAGTACCAATAAGGCTACTGGCTAGACAGGTATCTAACCCAAGGAAATCTGGCATGGTAATGTCACTCTAGTGTTTATTTTTAGTGCAACTATACAGCAATGCTGTTGGACGTTATGTTATGGAGTGTAGTGGTATTGCAATTATACTAATTGTTACTAAAGCGACAACTCTCCCTCGCTAGTCCGAGGTGCCAAGTTATTCAACATTAAGTAAGTCATTATCATTAGTACTAATTAATACCACTTATTACCTAAGAATTGTAAAATAAATCCCAAAAAACCTGTCGTTTTTATTAGACAATATGTATAGTTTCCCTGTTTTTCTAAATAGATACACTAAAACATCTATCTATAGAGCATTTTCATTGGTCGAAAGCCCAGTGCTAGTATAATAGCGAATCAATAACGTGCTTACATCAATGTATTGCTTAAACGCTGCCTCCGAAATAGTGTAAAGTAAAGAAGAAGAAACAACAAAAATTAGAAGTATCACACACCGTGTCTTAACGCCTGGAAAACATCACATAACGTACACGACACAAAGACAGATTTCATCATCATCATCATCATCGTCAGCCTCAAGACGTCCACTGCTGGACAAAGACCTTCCCCAAGGTTTTCCACAACGATCGGTCCTCTGCTGCTGTCATCCAGCGGTTTCCCGCGATCTTTATCTGATCGTCGGTCCACCTCGTGGAAGGCCTACCGACACTTCGTCTTCCGGTTCGCGGTCGCCACTCTAGAACCTTTCCGCTCCAACGGCCATCGGTTCTACGAGCAATGTGACAAAGTTAACTGACAAAGAAAGATTTACTCTTTTATTATTAGGTTATTTCTACGCAGGCAATTTGCTATATTCTATGTAATGTGTTTGTATATGACTATAGGTAAAATATGTAAGGTCTCTTTCAATCCGATTTATTAATAATGTAAACAAACCGATTTTGCTAATATACCAACACAATCATTCGCTTAAGTGAATTATAAACATATGCACATGCATTTCGAAGGTTTCTACTTGATATCTCATCACTTTTTCCAGCAATATTCGTTTAAATTTTATTTTAAAAATCCAAGACAAAAAATGAGGTTAAGATTATTCAATTAATGAAAAATTCCATTTAATAAATCAAGTAATAAAAAAAAATACTTGTTTTGTAATTAGCTCTTGGATTTGTCAACATTAATCATAACTCGTTTGATTTCATTATTATTAACAAATCGGATTGAAACAGACTACAATTGCCACCCACAATGACTCAACTCTTCTTCTAGTAAATATTCTGCGCCACGGTCTACGTGACTATCAATACCCAGCGAGGCAAGCTTTCATGCATACATACTACGCATACACATATGTTGATGCCTTTCTCCGGCTGGACTCGTCCACTTGCTGTCGCACGTTTGCTCTTTCCTTTTATGACCAACCATGAGTTAAGGGTAAAAGTCGACATATTTAGACGTCATACCATAGTCTCTGACGTTTTTCCAATTTAGGCAACTTTATTCACCCTGTATTTGTGTGAATAACTTTGAAAAACACAGACGTCATTGCTGTTTTCAGAGCCAAGAACGACCCAACAAACCATTTCAACAAAATTTGATACCTAACAAAAAAACTTATACAAAACGTAACAAGGAGTTAAACTAATAACTCGTCTATTTTTGACCAATTTTCAATGATAATAGAGTAAATAAACATGTAGAGATACATGATAATTTACCCTCTTTATAATATTTATTAAAACTTGACTTACTTAAGATTCCTATATTAAATTGAGATACTTACCGCCTGTTTCACAATCGTCAAGTAAAGCATATCTGTCAAATAAATTTAGCCCTTTCCCTTTCATTCACTTGAAAATAGACAAGGAAAGGGCTGTCTTTAACTGACAGATTAATTGGCGCTTGTGAAACATGCCCTTAAAGGTTGAACAAATTTTGACTCATAAACAAAAGAACAGACATACATCAGAAAGCAAAAAAAAAAACAAAACAACCGTATTGAAATAATAATATAAATATCTAACTCTTAACATATTGATTCAATTGAACCTTTCTTCTTCCCTTTCTGACTCCCCGCAATCCTCCCGTTTAGGATAAGGATAAACTAATGGTGTGCGCAAGAGCACGTTAATCTCTGTGCTCAGCTTCCCGACTCACCGGTTGGTCCGGATTCCGACTTTCATCCCGATGCAAGTCACGACTCTACGTCACGAATACAAAGCATCCACACAAATAATTAATCGTACAATTATTGTACTACTCTGAATGCTTTCAACTTTTTCTTTTCCCTCTTTTGGTTGAGCTGTAGTGTTTTGAATTTACGAAGAGACCAGTTAATTTGACATTGCACGATTTCGTGAATGTACGAAAAATTAAGTAGATAGATTAGGGCAAAACATGTTGCATTTTACTATATTTAACGATAGTAAGAATCAAAAAAGTATTGATAGAATTGACAACATTTCAAAATTGCAACTGACGCTAAATCCGTAACCATTTGGGTAATTAAGGGCCAGGATTCCAATTTTTTTTATCTACGGTAGTGCAGTAAATATTAGGGAATATGTGCAGACCGGAAGAATGACGTCACAGATATGCCTGTATACTCCTTGCAAATCATAGCCTGCACGGGAGAAAAAAGAAAAAGGTTGTGGGAATAGTCCAATTTCCGGTTGTCAAAACAGACATTACTACCTTGAAGTCCGAATTGTATATTAAATTTTGATTTAACGTACGGATATATTTTTAATCAAATACATATTTTTCGATGTTTCAGTTATACGCCGGATAAAATAATTAAACTAAAGTAAATATCATACAATAAATAAGTATAGCCCCTTGTTGTTATCAACCCTTGTTGTTCAATTATCTTGGTTTATGGGAATTACGCACAAGACGGACTTCAAGTGAAAATATCCGTAATTTGGCAATAGCACTGTTATTGGTTCGGCCAAAACTTTTTTTTTATCGCCGGTTCAAAACATAGGCAAAGGTGGACGCTCGATTCAGGCATATAATGTCACACACACTCTTTTAGAATGACTTACTTCAAATGGATTTTATATAATTTTATTTTTAGAAAACAAAAAAAACTTTTTCTATTATTTTTAATGCTCTTTCCAATGTACACGTAAAGTACGAGGGTGAAAAAAATTAAATGTTGTCATTGTCATATGTTTATTTATATTACTGGGTACAGACAGCAGCAAATACATAGGAGCAGCGAAAGTGGCCAAATATATCACAACATCTTTATTGCTATAGGAATAAGGATGTGTTGCGATATATTTGGCCATTTTGGCTGCTTCTATCTATTTGATGCTGACTGTACCAGCTAGTTATAAATACAGCAGCATATTTCTGTAATATGTCCTTTTCGTGTCAAAACGTAATTCAATTGTTTGTTCTTATCTACACAGAGATCGACATCGAAGCCGAGTGTGTTGTGACATGACACATATTGTATTACTACTTGTATCATTTCGAAAACTTTGACTATTCCCATAATGGTTACCAGCGAACATCGAATACTGGCAATGTTGCACGCTGATGCGCTTATTCCCAGAAAATATTAGATTAAAATTATTCCAATAATACACTCGGCCATGAAAATTTTGTTATTTTACTAATCCGACGCGATTTCCTTAGTTAATAACTATATTAATAAAAAAAACCCCTGACAAAATTGGGACCTCCACTTTGAGAGCTCGTAACTCTTAAATGGCCTAACGGATTTTCATCAAACCTAGCTTAGAACACTCTCGGCCAAGTCCCTCCGTTTGGAAGCTACGATGTCACAGACATACACAAATACACACGTTAAACTTACAACATCAGTCTTTTTGCGTAGGGGGTTAAATAAATAAAATATGTAGGTAAAGTTACTTGTTCTAAAAAAGTTCAAGCAAGATTAAATTCAAAATCGACATGGCCATACATTTTCTCTGGTAAATACGAAACTTAACAGACGCATAATGATTTCACAACTAAATCACACCCGTTATGGTCACAAGCTCGTTACGAGACGAGGAAAGCGATAATTGTTGAAATTATCGCAATAACTCTTGAATCAGATCTAAAGAAGCAGGTGACAAGCAATTTTGTGCAATCACAGTCAACCACAGAAAGATGCGATAACACTTTCTCGGAACTAAAGATACAACACAATACAATACAATAACTCTTTATTGAACACCACATACAGTAAGGACAGGAAATACAAAAAGAAAGGGAAGATTTATATCACCAGAAAATAATATTATACGAAATAACAACGGGTGGATGGATGAAAGTTTAGGCAACGAAACGGATTTAATGCTGCTTTAATAAAAATAAAACATTGTATCTAGGGTAAGACATAATCACGTTAATTAAAATAAGGTACTTGACACAAATGCATTATTCAATAACTAAAACCTTCAAAGTACACTCTCACCCGAAATGCATAAAAAATATTGCGTGTTACTTAATTGTATTTAAATTTATCAAATATATTCGATAGATCATCTTTCGTGTTAACGCATCGCTCATTTTGAGCACGAGATGCATCCATCTATTCAAACTTGCATTTCCTGTGTTTATCTTCACGTATTGCAAAACACACGTAAGTATACATAACAGATCTTACTATTAAGGATCATTAGTAATCATTACTGTAATGATGGACCCTGTGACAGCATAGCATTTCGTCATGCCACGACGTTTTGTTCGAAGGAATAATTTATTAAAATGTCATGCATGCTTAGGTCATGCTTATTTTATTATTACACACTAGTATGCCCCCTTTTAAACTGCAGTAAACCCCATTTTCGCGTTTATTATATTTTTATTATGATTGTACCTACCAAACCAATTCTAAACATACATTCCAAACGTACATTTTAAATTCCAACAGTCAATAACGTTGTAGGAGAAGAACGTGGTTAACCCAAACATTGTTGAACCAAATAGAAACGCATAAACATCAGGAAGTCGGTCTTTGAAACGTAATGGTATCAGATAAGTATACACTAAATCTCATTGCGATTGCGTTGCTTTAATCAAAGACAATAATCATCCTGCTCATAGTGATTATTACATAATTCTGAGTAAAAAGCAAATATGTGTGCAAAGAAATCATCACTTTACACTTCAGGACCATTTCTGCTATAGCTCCAGACTGCTGGTGCAATGTCTCCTAAAATGAAGGCGGAAGAAATTGAGAGTGTTGTCCATAATTCGACATTACGCCATTTGAGCAAGCGCGGTGGCTAGCTAACCATTGAGTCAACAAAACGAAGCAATCCTCAGCTTTCCCCGCCTTGGGTGGACAAGAGCAAATCAATCACTTACGTCAACCTTAGAACTGTTTTGACTGCGGTCGATTATAAACTCTACGCTGAAGACAATACAGGTCGTGATGTCGTTGACAGTAGAGATATCATGGCTCACGTAGACATGGCAAACGAAGCCACTGTCCTACTTGGGGCTTGGCTGGGCATTCCGTGTTGGCAATGAATTTAATAGTCTTTACTGAGGGTGTTGTTAAACTTGGCATAGATATGACGCGACTGTATCCACGGGTCAAGTAGGTTTCAATATCGTAATGAGGCGATTAGCGGTAATCGTTCGAAGTAATCAAACATAATTTGCGTGTAATTATAAATGTTCAGAATAACGTAGAGGGCCAGGAAAATTATTGTTTTGGAAGCATTTGATGTTTATGCCAATTGTTTTGTACTTCTTATATAAGAACCTTAAGGAGGATAAAATCTGCATAATTTGAAACCAACTGAGCACATGAATAAGGTATATAGGTAATCAATTATTCAGGTGACGGCTCGCCCGCACGCATGCGCGACGCAGAATACGGTATATTGGCATAGATACTGAACAATCAGTATCGTGATAAAAATAACAACATGTCCAAAAGTCACTCAGTTGCGACGGCATGGCAGGCTCACTACGATTATGAAAACGTGGAAGTCCGGTCCGAGTATATCAGGGAAAATTTCCCGATATTCTGGAAAGAATACAAAATGATCTTTAGTAGTCCCTTAAGCTAAAAAAGCAAATTTTCTGTCATTATGTAATAATGGTACTCAGTAAGCAAGTTCGTGATCAGGTTTTCTTCCAAAAAGATTTTAAAATGTTCACACAGCCAGATTTTAATGAGAACGTTTACTTTGTAGAGAACAATTTTATACTCTTTCAATCTTCAAACTGTATTACGTTAATTATTTGTATTTTAAATCAAGCCTGCATACCAAACCAATGCCTGTTGTCCAATACACATATGATCTAATGCCTGCAGGTATTAAGTATGCTTGCCACGCTGCTCCGTCGGCACTTACGGCCACACTTGAATGCAATACGTTGATTACATAGGTGATACCTTTGACAGGGCAAAACTATTTAAGGCACAAATTAAGGGGTTCTTTGGTATCAGTTAATGATGTAACGTATAAACCTATGTAGTTTCGTAATAGATTACCTCATACAATCGTCAATTGACCAACAAAACAAAAGTTTCTTTCTTCAGACTTGTCGAAGCGCAGTATAAATTATGCCACCAAGACCTACTCAAGAGCCTTCAGGTTAGTCATCGATACCGTATCGGAGACATCTATTAAAAAGTAAAATAGGTGGAAATTTATTTTTTCGCGCCCAACAGCTAAAGTAGGTAGGTATGCTGTAAATATAGTATGTCGTTATCATTAATTGTGTCATTTGAATTTGTCAGAAAGTGACAAAGCATACTTTAACTAAAATGTATAGTTGGTTTATGCATAAGGAGACTTTAACCTTATGTTTAAGAGCTTCTGCAATTCCCAAGTGAAAATTAGATGACACAACGTCAGGTCAAGGAGACCGCGAAGATGTCTTGAGCAATTCATCAGTGAATCTTGGCTTCCCTTTCTCTCCTACGAAAACTAAATACATAGGCGAGGTCACTGTTATTTATACAAACACGCGGTCATTGAATTTAGTTGCTGAGCTACTAAGTACTTAGTCAAAGAAAGTCAATGATAAAATTTATTTCTTACTAGCGACCGGCCCCGGATTCGCACGGTAGCACTTATTACGTACAATGTTCACAAATTAATCCCTCTTTATATTTGTGAAAACCGTATTAAAATCCGTACAGTAGCTTCTGAGATAAGCCCGAACAATCACAAACTCAGCGCGGCGGGGAATTGTAATTTATAATATTACTAGCTTTTCCCCGCGATTCCATCTGCGTAGTAGTCATTTTTCGCTTATCCCTCGGGAACTATCGAATCTTCCGGGATAAAAATATTTTATGTTAATCCAGGTCATAAACTATCTGTGTGCCAAATTTCATAAAAATCGGTCGAGCCGTTCTTGAGTTATAAATGGTGTAACTAACCCGACTTTGTTTTATATATTTAGATGTAGATATGCCTTGACGTTACTTCACTATGACGAGGTTCTATGATTCTTTGGTGCCTCAACATCTCCGTGATGTGATTATGTTGATGTCAAAATGTACCTTTATTAGAAATTGTATCAAAAAAAGTCACATTTAAGCTTACATGAGACAAATAAAACGAATAATTGTGTGTTAACCATTTATCCGTTATATTAAAAAAAAGTCATTTAAACTTAGAAAATAAATAATGGTGGTCTTAACAAAGTATTTAGCATAAAATTACCCAACGACTTGATTTGTGCGTATTCGCCGTGTGTCCGAAGCATTCTTAAACCGTTTCCCAATACTGTTAACCCACATAGACGTCTACTTTACGAACCATTTAGAATATTAGCACAATTGGGATTTTTTATATCTGGTTGTTTTTATTCACCATTATTTTCCATCATAACGTGTCCACTGCTCTTCTGTCTCACTTAGGTATCCATTTAAACATTTTGTGAACTTTCTCTTCACCTCGGACTTGATAGTCTGGCATCTAGGTTGATAAATTATGTCCAAAACATTCGTTACAAAATTAACCGTGAAAAGAACTTGCTGATGATTTTTACTAGTATTTTATCTCTTTAGCAAAAGCAACATTGTTCGCTTAAAATGTAGGACCCCTAACATTTACACTACTATTATTGTTTATAATATAAAACAAATGTACGCATATTCTAACAAAATATCTTTTAAATTTGGCTACAGCGTAGTCCTGAAGTCTTTCAAATTTATTGATGACGACCCAAGTCAATTTTTAATAATGTTTAATGTTACTCCGTGACGTGTTATTCAGCCAAAATGATGTATGAGACTTTTTCTTTGTTTATTTTTTGTCGCGTCACGTGGGAATGACACAGTGACTGCACATACTGTATCGGTCAGAAACCTCTAGAAAGGGTCCTCAAACGGGTTTTCGCTCCACATGTCGCGTCCACTACAGTTATCATTTACAAGGAACTTAAATGGCTTAAGTTTTTGATTATAATGCATATCTTAAGACATTTTGTTCTTTAATAGCATGTAACTAACGGTATTCACTACTTATTATGCTCCAACTCCAAATACTAAACAGCTGCTTAGTTGTATTTATAAGGTGTAAGTTCCTTAACTTAAACTAACTAATTGATTTTAATTGTCTGTAGGCTACGACGACGAATGACTTAATGGACATAGTTCTTCAATATCTGGTCTATGTTTTAGACAATCATTACTTCTGTTAGGTTTTTATTTGTCTCTTAGTTATTCTCGTACTCCAGTTAACCATTTAGATAAGAACTTAAATATGATCTAGGTTTTTGATATGCTTACGATTTCAAAATTATTGTTTCAAAATACATTGTTTAACAGTGCAATGTATTAAAATCATTGCTTGCAGTAGAATCCGAACAATGTCTTACGTGCGAACTTGACTGAAATCTTCACACACATTAATTAGTGCCGCCACGCCGACTGCTCCTCCCAGGCACATGGTGCCAAATGTTAGAGCATACACGAGTACTTTGCGGGACGTAAAAGTTTAAGACGCGTAGTAATTTCATCCTTACAACGTCTGGTATTAATAGCAACGGTGTACACAGCCTATATTAATAAAAATATACACCAAATCGTATTTTCATATGCTCGTGTAACAGTCATGACTACGGAAGTCACACTCAGAACTTGTATGATAAAACAAATTTTTGATACTTTACAAGCTTGAGCGTTTTTTCATTGACCGATATTGTGTCAGTGCAACGGGACGCATTTATGGGTTAAAGTAAGATACAGAGTACATCGAGCTCGCCTCAATCCATAGCTGCGTCCTGTTGCACCAACACGATTTCGGTCAGCGAAAAAACAGTCTTAAAGAGTGCCAGGACTCATTAAAACAACAACATGAATAAAAACTATTTCAGCAATTTGGAATTATTCCTTTGTGGCAACACAAGAAATACTAAAATTAATAAAACGGGCCTTAACAACGACTTGACTGACTTGATTGAGAAGACTCGTGACCACAGACACTTCCGGTGGATTTACACGGATACTGATCATAAACACATTAAAGACTTACAAGTAACACAACAACATCCGTAGAAATATAACAAGTTAACAAAATAGCGTGGCGCCTGTTGCGTGTATTCCGACAACGTATTTTTTTTCTTGCTAAACATGCCACCACTTACTCCCTGGCCTAATGGCTCACTGACACTAGACATTATGACTTAAATAGAAATATTTCATGTGTAATGTAATGAACATTCTAATCGTCAAGTATTCTATTTGCAAAAGGTTCAACTATCCACACGTAATTCAATAATTAAAATTTTAAAAACCCTTGAAGTTAAAAGTAATATTCTTGACCGTTCCAACTGACTGCTTTTCAACTTGACTATTAACCACCTCAACGACCAAAAAGCAGCATCAGAATCAGTCCTTAGTCGTTGATCCTGCATCTGCAATGTCACGGGCAGACAAACACAAATACTAACAGACAGTTGTACTTCTCACAGTTTAGACCACGTTTAGACCCTGCGACACAGAAGAAAAGGAAAGGATGATGTTTATTGTGTGCAAGAACCGACCAGAATCATAATTCATCATCATTCATGTATTTAACATTACAAAACGTAACGTGAATAACTCTAAAAGTAAGAAAACTCATACGTTTGAGGAAACTGAGCGACCGCACAGAAGTGTCGTGCTCTAGTAATTTTGGAACGGTCCAAACACACCGTGACGATGTGATACTGAAACTGCACGTCTTCTTCATCACAAGACAATCTAATAAATAATCTAATCTTGTCAACGACTAAATTATATTTACGAGTATATGTATAAAAATCAATTGCCGTGCGTTTGTCTCGCTAAAACTCGAAAATGGCTCAATCTTGAATCTTGATTTGAACTTATTTTTTTGTTTTGTCCGTCTCATTAGGAAAAACCCAAAGGAACAGCCGAAATGTCAAAAAAGTGGTACCTACGAAGTTCACCGGGTCATCCAGTTACTTCATAATATAAAACTTAAGTAAATAAATTGATAGTAAGTACCGTTTCTAAGGTGACGCGCATATTAAGATGTCAATTTGACCTGTAAATTTAACGGTATACGGGCGAGTAGGTAGTGGCCACTCCTGTCCCCCCGTCATAGAAGGCGCAGTACCGTTTCAAAGCCATGTTTATGTTGTTGTATGTGGTTTCTCTGTTTTGACGTGAAAGAGGCAAATAATACAGTTTTAATTAATAATATTAGTCAGGTTTACTAGAAAACAAGTATTTTTTTAGTAAACCTCACTAATATTATTAATTAAAAACCGTATTCCTTATTTGCCTCTTTCACGTCAAAACAGATAAACAAATCGACGAGATTTTTGCACTTATCATTGAAGAACCCGAGAGCTAACGGCATACCACACATTTAATAAGCAAATAAATAACTCTAATTTGAATCTATCGAAAAACAGATATAGCCATTGTTAATCAAACAGTTTCTACATCTATAACGTCCCGAGCATGGTGTCACATTACAAATAGAGCTGGAATATTCTTCACAAAACAAAGCGTTAACGCGTCTTTGTTCGAAATTACCACGAGACCTAAACAAGCATTGTCACGGATGGTCACAGCCGAGTGTCCAATTCGCATCGCTTATAGAATGTGTCGATGCATTGTAAAGGCTGTTGTTACGTGAATTTAGCGGCTATGCTATTACACGGTTGACACAATCTTGGAACGATTATGAGATACTCAATGATGGTTGCCGATGTATTCCAAAGACCAATGCCAAAAAAATCCAATATAGATATGTTTTGTTTTATCTTTTCATTCTCAAAACGCTGCTCTTCTACTTTTAAAGTGTTATTTAATGTTTCTGATGCGATCGGAATCTTCACTTTCTTGGAAGTTACTGAGGATTTATAGATTTTTTTTCACGTTTATAACCTACAATCAATACCTACTACAATATTTTCTCAAAGGCCTGTTTTGACCAGATTTTGCTTCCATGTTTTATATTATACAGGGTGTAATTAAATTCAGTGTCCAAATTTTGGGGTTAAATCAGTAAGTCATACTGACCAACTTTCACTATGGGACAAATCCCGAACCGAAATCGCGAAAAAAAAATTGGCTCCCATATAAAACATCGTCAGCTGATTGGTCAAAATGTATGGGGCGGTCGATTTTTTTTCGCGATTTCGGGGTCGGTCCTGTAGTGAAAGTTGGTCAGTATGACTTACTGATTTAACCCCACAAAATCTGGACACTGAATTTAATTTTACTTGTATATAACATTTGTCCACAAAACTAACATTCGCCTTCACTTGGTTTTCACATATTAGGTAACTTAGGCTTTGTCTGCAATTTAACTTACTTCCTCATTCAACAGACGTTACTTAACTGTGCACCCTTTCCCTATTATGAAAGCTAACCTTATCTTATCTCTCTTCATATTATTATCTTTATAAAATAACTCGTATACAAATAATAAATATTCAAGTCTATAACAACTGACAGTTTTTTGTGAAATATACCAAATTTTTGTTATCCTTCAAAATTGGAAAGGCGGTTGCGATTCCGCATAAGTATCTCTAGCTTACTGTTAAATTTAGGAATTTTTATTTATTTATTTTACTTATTTGGTTTGCTAACAGATATAACACTATAAGTTTAATAATAAAATTACATGTGTAGGGAATATCTTGTCAGTGACACAAAAATAATCTGTGAACCAATTGAAATGCAAAACTTAGAAATAGGTTTCTTGATCAAGTACCTACTCTGTGCAAGTGACATTAAGACGATCCTAATGATTCGTTTCTAAATCGCTCTATGCATTGAGTCTCGGCGGGGCAGTGTTAGTTGAGGAACAATGAGTGCATGCAGGTCAAAACCATTACCCTCGTTTAGTGCTTCAGAAGGGTTAGCACAGTTGTCCGCGATTTATTTGTCGCTAGGATATCGCTTTCTAGCTCGTCTGTAAGAATAGGGACCAAATGAGCGACAAGCGAGAATATAAAAGATGTGTCAGCCGCTTAGCAGTCTGGTAAAAAGTTGAAATACTCAGATAATTATTTGGTTCTTACTTTAATATAGGTCAGTCAGGCAAACTACTAGCTAGTCTTTTATTAGGTATTTACCTTTGTACGGCTTTAACTATAGAATTTTGTAAAGACAGACAGTTGAACTGGTCTGCTTTAAATACATGTACAATAGAAGAATATTTTAGCTAACTTTAGAGATTTAAAAAAGATTCAGTTCTAAACGGCCACATGCGTTCGTTCGAGACCTGATCTCTTCGTTAGTTCCGGTCGGTGAGTACGCGTTCACAAGTTCGCGTGATATCGTTCACCGTCTGCCTCATTCTGCGTTCATTCCTGCTTTCGCCTTACGCAACAAATACAAATGCACTTCCATTATTATATTAATTGATTGGTAACAATAAAGTTGATCATTATAATTGCTCGTACGTGAATACCGATACTTTCTACTTCGATATGAATATTTCTTTATTCAGAATCAGGTTTTCGCTTTAGTAGGCTATGGTAATTTCAATTTTGAATGCATCGTGTTGTCATTGCTATAATGAACAGTTAACAGTATTGTTATTAATAACCAAGAAGTTGGTAATAAAGGCTATTTTGGACTTGTATGTATGTACACAGTATACATATTTATCCATATACATATATACTGTGGTATCTATGTCTTACCTTTTGTTTTTTCCTTAAGGGTCTTCTAAACGACTAATATCAATACCTTCGAGGTCGGACTCGTTTAAAAGCTCCGTCTCAATGATATCTTCATATTTTCCAAATTGTCGCATCATTTTACCTACTCATATTTTGTATTTATAATTACTTTTACAACTATGATTGCTTAAATTTGGTCTTACTATTAATTAATGTCCGCGTATTAAGCAAATCACTGCAAAATTATTTGAAAGCTATTAATAAAAGATCGAATAATCGACACAGCCGCGTCATCTATTAAATGCTTTCATTAAAACGCTTCACAACAAAGCGGATAAATAATATATCAATGACACAAGATTCTTGCCACCGACTTCCATTATGTATTTCATTTTCTGCTTGCCCAAAGGTCAACTGGTAGAGAACTAGATAATGCTATTAGGCATTAAGTTCACCTTTTGTACTCAAATTTGTATTTTTGTGCAATAAAGATTAAATAAATAAATAAACAATTGACGGAGTAATCGCGTAACAAACACACAAAAAAACAGCAACATAGTCGAATTGAGAACCTCCTCCTTTTTTAAAGTCGGTTAAAGATCTGTTTAGCACAAAAAGTGCACGCCTTAACAACAGAGAGTGAAATTCACGTGGATAACTGGATACAAACTGACCTGACCCAAATTTTTACGTGGCCTTTACCCGTTCGTTGACCATTACCGTTTTATGTTTAAAGGTTATACGTATCTCTTAATGAAGCCCGCGTAAGATTGTTAACCTAATGTGCTGTGGGATTTACTTGAGCGAGATCATGGTTAATTGGGGTAGTAAATTCTGCGTTTTGAGTGAAAGTTTTCGATCTTTGCAGGAAACTCGTATTTTTTAAAGAGATACCACAGAGATACAACAAGATTGCAATCGCAATATTACGAGAAAAGATACAAGATAAATTTGAAAAACATTCCTTATTTGCATTACTCATTCATAAATTCAAAGAAGGTGAATGTTTTAAATGAAAGATTACGGTTTTCAAAGTATTTCGGCCAGCCTTAAGTTTTGTTTGTTTGACATTTCCGCCTCTTTGAGCGCACGTAGCTATAAAACCTGTTGAAATTTCTCTCGCAACAACGAACTCACTCCGATTAAAGTTTAAATCGCGTTCTACTGACCCTCAAAAAAATCTCCTGCATCTGCGTTAAATTATAACCTATAATAAACGTGTAGATTATCGCTACGTACGTATTTATAGCATGATAACCGTAACAAGGCCAAGGTCAACGACCAGCCGGCCGATGAGTTCGCTCGACGTCTCGATAGATGTCACTTTGCCGTCTGGCTCGATTCCTACATCGCGGTATCGTTTGTTTCCCCTAAAATATACTAGAAATTTCAGAAGATAATTGTCAAATTGCCATCAGAAGGGTCTTAACTGACTCGACTGAACAGCGAATGATGAATTCGGATATGAATTTCGTGATTCCACTCCACTCGTCTGAGAGTCCAACTATCGCAGACTCTCAGTTCGAAGATCTGACGCTGTTTTTGGCCCCCCTTAACATGAATTATACTCCGCGTCCGCAGACGAAGCGAAGACGACAATTAACGCGAGATGGTAGAGACTCCTGCCTACAAGCAGTCTCGGGTTCGATTCCCGGATTTACTTACTTGACGTAGCAAGATCCCAGTATTTTTTTTACAATTTACAGTTAATGACTGGTTCCGGTGCGTCGCATCTGTAGTTAATATTATTGAGCCTATATTTATATTTTCTCTGATTATTCTTATTATATTATTTTATATTGTCGATCTTATTGTGAATTCATTATGATTACACATTGTGGATAAGCAATAAAGTATTACGTAACATAGAATAATGTAATTTTCAATACGAAATGAATGCCTACCTAGGTAAATATTCGCCCTTAGGTACCTACCTAAGGGCGAAGTCAATTTGTAAATAGCTACAAGTAGGATAGTTGGTGAGGATAAACCCCACGAATGTCCCAGATAAATGGTTCTAATCACATTCCAACTTTCGCAACTCGGGACCGGCCGGTCCCATACGAACGACGTCAAATGAAAAAGTTCAGGCTTTGATTTTAAATGCCAGTAGTGGACGGTTTTATTTTCTTCCTCATCACATTTTTTCACTCACTCATGTCACGAAGCCACTATAATGTTAACCTTATTATTTGTCACATATAATCATATTCTTTATGACTTCGACCGTACATGTTACATAACAAAGTATCTGGACCAGATCTTCATTTTGTTTTCTGTGAAATAAGTTATTTTAATTTTAATTTAAAATTAAAACCAGTCAATAATGTGCGTTTATATTTTTCGCTATATAAACATTATACATACATACTAGTACCACGAACTCTGTTCTAAGTGAGGTGTCTAGATTGCGTGTTGACTTATTCCTTACCTGAAACCAATAACAAAGAAATGTTAATATAACAATTTTTTAATCTGTTTACAGAATACAAATATCAAGAAGGCGCAGCCGCGCTTCGCACCATGGGTCAAGAACAGTCGTATGCTGCTCACGCTAGCGACGCCCAGGTGGCGCACTACAAGGAGAAGTACTCTGACCCCACCCAGTACCGCAGCTCCCCCCTCCATTTCCCCGACTACGAAGACAAAGACTACAAACGCCACAAGGTTAGGAGAAGCGCAGAAAGCTTCAAGAGCGACTCCTCAACCAAAAGCAGCGGCTATCGCAGCGGTTCCAGCGGCTACGAATGCCGCTCAGAAAGATCCTGCAAAAGCGACTACTATTGCACCTCCCTATACAAAAACAACAATTACGAAGACGTCAGCAAAGAACTGTACAAACCCGTCAAAATATCAAAAGAGAAACGATACAAGCTCCAGCTGTTTGATGACAAAGACGAGCTCAAATCCCAGCGGTTGATGAGTTACCACAGCGAGCCGGAGAGCACGAAACCAAAACCGAATACTGCCAAGAAGGCCGGGATAAGGAACTACACTCCGAAGATCCTTTCCGAAGAAGAGCAGAGGAAAAAAGTGGACGATTGGATATAAGAGAGTTAAGACTCGTAGGATAAGTTGTAAATATTAGTGTAGCGGTAGATGAGGGGGAGGGAGGATGGAGGCGGCAGGAGCGCTCGCGAGCTTGGCGCCGTCGCCGATCACCGTGCTGGGGCTGATACCACTCCTGGCTCTCGGGATCACGTACTTCAGATACCAGCAGTTCGACCCAGAGTCCCGCATCTCCGACGTCAATGCTGTAAGTATTTGATGCAAATTCCTAAATTACCTTTATAAGTCCTCTATGTACTTAAGCGTAAAAGCACCAAGAGTTAAAACAAACATGAATTTGGCTAAATCAACTAACTCTTGTTGACAATAAAAACTATGTCTGGAATATTAAACTAAGCAACTAGTTACATCTTCTACGTCGCTAAATAAGATCCCTGTTTGTGATTGCAGGTGTTGCCGATATACGACTTCGTGGTGGTAGGTGGAGGGTCGGCGGGCGCCGTGGTAGCGGCGCGCCTCTCAGAGGTGAGCAACTGGACCGTGTTGCTCCTGGAGGCGGGCCAGGATGAGACCGAGATCTCCGACGTACCCGCGCTCGCCGGCTACACCCAGCTGTCCGACCTGGATTGGCAGTTCCAAACCACCCCATCCGCTAACCGCTCCTACTGCCTCGCCATGAACGGCGACCGCTGCAACTGGCCCAGAGGCAAGGTCCTCGGCGGCTGCAGCGTACTCAACGCCATGGTCTACGTCCGCGGCAACCGCAATGATTACGACCTCTGGGAAGCACTTGGCAACCCCGGCTGGTCCTACGATCAAGTGCTGCCCTATTTCTTAAAGTCGGAGGACAATCGAAACCCGTATTTGGTGAACACGCCGTATCACGCTGCTGGAGGTTACTTGACCGTTCAGGAGGCGCCGTGGCGGACGCCGCTGTCAGTTACGTTTCTGAAGGGCGGCATGGAGCTCGGGTATGAGAACAGGGACATAAATGGAGCGAAGCAAACCGGATTTATGCTGACTCAGGCGACGATGCGGCGCGGCAGCCGTTGCAGTACCGCTAAGGCTTTCTTGAGGCCCGTGCGCCAGCGGGATAACCTGCACATCGCGCTCGGCGCGCAAGTCACCAGGATACTAATCAACCCAGTCAAAAAACAGGCTTACGGCGTCGAATTTGTGCGCAATGGAGAAAAACAAAAAGTGAGGATCAAAAGAGAAGTAATCATGTCTGCTGGGGCTTTAGCCACGCCGAAATTAATGATGCTCAGTGGCATAGGACCGGCTGATCATTTGAAGGAGCACGGGATCCCACTTGTTGCAGATCTGAAGGTCGGACACAATTTACAAGACCACGTTGGGTTGGGAGGGTTGACTTTTGTAGTCAACAAACCTGTCACTTTTAAGAAAGATCGCTTCCAAACTTTTTCAGTAGCAATGAACTACATTCTGTACGAAAAAGGTCCAATGACGACCCAAGGCGTCGAAGGCTTAGCTTTCGTGAACACGAAATACGCTCCCAGTTCTGGCAACTGGCCGGATATCCAGTTCCACTTTGCACCGAGCTCCATCAACTCCGACGGCGGGGAGCAGATCAGAAGGATCCTGAACCTACGGGACCGCGTGTACAACACCGTTTACAAGCCAATAGAGCACGCCGAGACTTGGACTATATTGCCGCTGCTTCTTCGCCCCAAGAGCTCCGGCTGGGTGAAGCTGAGGAGTCGCAACCCATTCCACCCGCCTAACATAGAACCTAACTACTTCGCTTACAAAGAAGACATCAAAGTCCTCACAGAAGGTATAAGGATAGCTTTTGCGTTATCAAATACGACAGCGTTTCAGCGTTACGGTTCGCGACCTCACAACATTCCTCTGCCAGGCTGCCAGCACCACGTGATGTTCAGCGACGAGTACTGGGAGTGTTCTTTGAAACATTTCACGTTTACGATATACCATCCTACTGGGACTTGTAAGATGGGTCCGAAGACTGATCCAGGGGCGGTTGTGGATCCAAGGCTAAGGGTGCACGGAGTAGCTAACTTGCGAGTGGTGGACGCTAGCGTGATGCCGACCATCATCAGCGGGAACCCTAACGCTCCCGTGATAATGATAGGGGAGAAGGCCTCGGACATGATCAAAGAGGACTGGCTCGTGTTATGACAGTGATTAGTGACGATTGCTCTCGTGGACAAACTATAATACTCAGCTCAAACAACGAACTTTATTCTACGTTAGGGATCTCAGGTGTTTCAATGACCGTTGTCGAAGTACTGGTGAAAGCTAGCATTAAGTTTTACTAAAAGTGGTTTATAGAAACATTAGTAGAGTTAATTTATGTTATTTTTATATAGTGTTTTTAACCCACGAAGACTAGCCCACTTTATTTGACGTCGCACAATTGTGTAAATATAAGTAAGATTAAGTAAGCTGTATCGATAGAAGGCATGACATTAAAACAATTCAATCAAAATTAATAGAAGAAAGTTAGAAATGTTTCAAGCCTTTAGAACCGAATGGGATTTTACATATTAGTTCAAAAGATCGAATAAGATTAAGTACCGAAACTCCAAAATCGATCCCTCTCTGTAATCGTTAACATTTAATTTTTGACAGATTCAACGAAATAAAAAGTCATGAGAGAGAGGTTGGTTCTAGTTGTGAGCCTTTTGCCAGTAATTCGTGAACGGTATCAATATTAATAGACGTAAAAAGAATTTACCATTTTAAACGATAACGACATTTATTAGAGTGTGGAAAAGGAGATTGTTCACGTGTTGTTACACTGTGGCATAAAATGAAATTTATACACTAATTAAGTCTACCGGGGCAAATGTGTCTATGGGGTAAATGCGTCTCTTAAAGATTTTAAAATACAACGTTTCAAAACATTTTTTGCGCCCTTTTTATTGCAGTTGAAGTACCAACATAAAAGAGGGCAAAAATTGTTTTGACTATAAATGATTGAAACACCTGAAACAATGCTTTTAATTATTTGCTTGTAGAGCGTAAGTCAGTTAACGATAAGCTTGTAAATAGTTATATATCTCATAGGTTATGTGAGTAGAGGTATTATTTTATTTTGCTAAAGACTATGTGCGTACATGTGCTGTGTAAAATGTAATAAATTGAATTGAACTATGGTTTTTGTTTTATTATATCGAGTAGGAGCATTTAGGTATCCATTAAATAACGTTTTATTTTAAACCACAAAACCCTATACAACTAAAAAATGTAGGTACTTATATAAGTAAAATATCAAATGTCATAAGTAAAAAATCAAGTTAAAAAATTATTTTTATTCAGAAAAAAGTAGCCATTGATAATCAAGAGAAAGGCAAAAAAGATTTTTTTTTAATGGAAACTAACTTGCTTTCAGTAAATCTAAGTAAATAATCCCCTAGATGCATTTTTCACCGCAGCATACAAAACAAAGCCAACGCAAATTGAAACTGAATCTCAATGGACCACAATAACACGATGAAGAGAAACTCAACCTCAAAAGTGGTAACATTTTATTCGTTTCTTTGCACTTCATTTTATTCTTATCACTCGCCTGTCAGGTCGCTATATTGAAAAAGAAACAAAAAAAACATGATTTACCTGTCAATCTGGGTCTTTGTGATAGTATTTGACCGTTAGCCTAAATGCGCAAACAAAAATGCAATAACAATAATAACCATAATAAATAAATAGATACCAGAGGACAATCTCACACAAATTGACCTATATAGTCCCAAACTAAGCTCTAGGCTTGTACTATGGGTTGGGTACTAGACAACGATAAACAATACTTTAGATAAATACATACTTAAATACATTGAAAACAACCATGACTTAGGAAAAAAATAATCGCGCACCGCTAGCTTCGTAGGCAGCGTCACTACCAACTAAACTGACCGCCAATCAATGTACTTACGCTGAAGTGTATACACTGCATACCTATCATTTTGCATGACACATGCATACAAAATATAAGTATGATACATCTAATTCATACGATTGGTTACTCTTTAAGATAATTGACCAACAGCTGCACTTATGAATAAATCAATCAGTTTTTATTTATCAATTAATTGCGTACCTAGTTTGAAAAACTGGATTAAAGAAGCAGCAATGGCCAAGTGGATTACGGAAAAAATTGGTATATGTAGCGACATCTACTTCTCGGTAGAATAACTAATGCTGAACATTCGACATCGTTATCTTAAGTGAAGAAAGCGACATCTGTCGACGAGTAGCGGAACTTTTAACTCCCAGTGACACTGTCTTGCTTGAGTAACGCAACATACGCTATTCGTAAAGAAAGTAGTTAAACTTAACTTTGATAGGGGGCGCTGCAAGATCACCCTGAACAGAACTTAAAATGATGGTTAATTTGCCATTAATAAGTATAATAAGTTCAATGGTTATATTAATTCTTGTCAAATAAATAATAGCAATTGCAGCCATTTATCAAATGGGTACCGATGCAATCCTTCCGAGTTGCAAAAGAGTTAAAGTTGCATAAGGCCGAATAAGGCATAAATGTCCAAATTTTTAAAATGCCTTCTACGTCACGACCCGACCCGGTCCCGTAATAAAAGCAATTCGATTTTATTGCGCACTCATAAATATGTATACAAATGGGCATTCGGCGTTTTAACTCCGTGCTCTTAAGTAATTTTACTATCTTTTCGGAAGTTCAAGCCTAACTAAAAATAAGCAAAAAATTATCCGACGTAGTTTTAAAGTTACCCCTTCCAGCACTTAAAAATTACTTGAAAAAGTCGTTGATGTCTAAAGCGTACTATAGGGTCGAGGACTATCTAACGGACAAAAATGCTTGGCCTAAACCAGAAAATTAACTAATAGCTGTTTACTACCTCACAAAAATCATGTAAACACTGTATATTGTTTAGGGGACACGGTTTATGTAGGAAGACATGAATGAAGACATCGAAACTCTTTTATGTGGTTACATATGTGTATACTTATATACCTTATATCGTATAATATAGCGCTGGTAGATTCACTCTATATTACTGACGTGTAAAAGATAAAGATAAAGATAAAAGATAAAAGATATTTATTCAGTAAGTAGGCCGCACGGGCACTTTTAAAGAGCCCGTATGTGGCCAATTTACTGAATAAATATTTGAATTTGAATTTGACCTGTATATATATGTGTGACGAAAAATTTCATATTGAAAATTTCAAATCGATTTTTTATTAATATAATAAATAAATAAATAAATAAAAAATCGATTTGAAATTTTCAATATGAAATTTTTCGTCACACATATACAGGTCAAATTCAAATTCATATATTTATTCAGTAAATTGGCCACATACGGGCTCTTTAAAAGTGCCCGTGCGGCCTACTTACTGAATAAATATCTTTTATCTTTTATCTTTATCTATATATATATACATATATATTCGTAATAATTCTGACATGTTTTCCTGCAGAACTACGCAGATATTTTATATTATTTTTATAGTTTTATATAATGCTAGAATAAGTAGGTAGTATCATTGTCATAAGTAAATTCTATTAAAAAAATTACTAACTGTTGAGTTTCTTGCGGCGCTTCTTCTCAGCAGTGGTCTCTTCTTGGGAAGCGCTGGTAGATTTTGACGTGTAAAAGTGCCCGTGTGGCCTACTTACTGAATAAATATCTTTAATCTTTTTTTTTCTTTTTTAACTTTAAAAAGTGAGAACATTTAAATTACTTGCAAGATCATCGTAATAAAAAAGTTATATTTAAGTACCTAAGTACTAATATTTCATTTTTTTATTATTATTATTAAGAATTAATGCGAAAGCGTGTTTACGGCTAGCACAACTTATATTTTCTCGATTGTCGCGCAGTGCGTCTCTTTCGTTTAAGACTCAGTAGAGGAGGATTACCGCGCGACAGACATGTCACGTACGATGTGCTAGCCGGCCAGATCCTACTTACCATAATGTGAGCTGTGTGCTCTTGTCATAACACTATTTTATAAGCCGATAACCCAGCTTACGTATTTATACTTTGTGTAATGAAAAAAATACGACATCCTTTTATTTAACGTCGTTCATTTAGGTATGAACAATCCTATCCTGGATGTACGAACCACGGAATGTTCAGTTTCACTTTAATCGAAGATTTCTACGTATATCGATTATTGTTAAATCGTTTCAGCCTTGCATCTGCATCCGTACGTATAAGCCTACTGATGTGAGCAAACAATTTTTAAGTGTAAAATAAATATATAAAATATAATTGAATAATATAAAGCTTTGGTCTGTTGATCGCAACGCACAACGCTGCGGTACGCGGTATGCGGCGTCGGACACGCAATTGCATTAAAACGTCGAGAATGGTCTGTTGTCCGTCGACGCATGCGTCAGCGGTTTCATACAAACACCGCATACCTGTCTGTCTGTCTGTCTGTCCTAACTATAAATAGCTGTATCTTTTAAACCGTAATAAATAGCGGGTTGATTTTTTTTTCAGTTGTACCTCAAAAAGTACTGGACCGATTTCAAAAATTCCTTAACCGACATTTAGAATGGACTACCCTGAAAGTTCATTCTAAATATTAACATACATTCTAAGTATTAAAATACATAGGCTATATTTTAACTTACGAAAGTACTGATTTATCGCAGACAAAATGTATGGAAACGTGAGTCTGTTTCAGGGGTCCGTGCTACAGGTTTGACATACGGTGTGTTATCGAATAGCAAAGGCGATTCGAAAACATGGACGTATGATTAAAATTTTCGTGCTCGAGCTATTGATATTATTATATCAGTGGCTATTATTTGTAGTTGATGGCCAACCTTCAGCAATAGGAAGAATAATATTTCACTCCAGTACTCTACATAACCTAAGCCCATGTCATCATGCCACGTTCCTCGTGACCCCATTGGTCGGCTATCGCGCCGCGGTTCCACCCAGCGTTGGCATGCTGCGCGCGCCGGCTGCGCACACGCACAATGCGCGAGCGATCACGTAGACACTATTACATAACCTACACAACCGCCGTATTTAAACAAATTTGCAAAAGGGCTATGAAGTAAGCCATTACGTGATCCTGACAAAATTGGTAATTACATTTGGAGGATTTTTTCCGCATATTCATTTCACCGAATTTTCATTTTGCAGGAAGCTGTTATAGCCTTCCATTGAAAAATTACGTTCGTAAATATGAAAACACGAGACCTCGATCCATTCAAAGTTATAACTCTTCGGAATTATGTAGTGTGGGTACCCGTATTTGGGTTAGTGAAAATTTATGCGAGATCCCCTTGGCCTGGGGAAATCAATTCAATAATAAGCTTTTAAAAAAATATGCACCTGACCTAATGAGAAGTAATTATTTCCGCCCACCTCCACGGACTGGTGTTCACTGGTAACCCAGAAGAGTTCTGAACGTCTTCTTTGAACTTTGCTACTACCTTACCTAAACCTACTACCCTAAACCTGTGATTTCATAGTCAAATACAAATCAAATTATGTTATCATTTTATGAACTATGTTATAACCAGAATCCGAACGCATGAACAAAAGTCATTTATAGCGAAATAAATTGTTTAAACTAAATCCGTGTGTTTTGTAATATTCAATTGGTTCAATCTTGAGAAAAAATGTAAGCAAAGAGTCACGAATACGCGCGGCTGTGGTTACCCGAATTAAATGTTGTTTTGGAGTACGAAGGCAATATTTCTCACAAAAGGCTCAGGCATGGCCCGTCTGATAATTATAGTCTTTTTTTGCACATGATCATGTCAAGTTTTTATCTTAGATTGCGGTGCTTATGAGTCATAATTTTGGAATGGTATGCATAATAAATTGATATGCAAAGAGTTCTTGAATATTCCAATCCATCTTGAACAATCTCTAGTCAGTTCTGCCTTGCTAAACAAAATGGCGCTATCTCAGACAAAACTCCTGTAGCAATTGCAACCACGTTACTGACAGGGGAGGACTGAATCTGCTTTGGTTATTGAATTTGAGATACCGCCTTTCAGCTTAGGAGGGAAGAGTTACTGAGAATCGCTTGAATTCTACCACGTCACCATCATCCTGCAAGTCCCACTGAGGAGTAGGTTCACAAGGAAAAGTCTCCTCATTCAACCCCACAATACTTACCGTCTGTTTCAGAGTCGTCAAGTCAAGCGTACGTGAAGGACCATGGGCAACTTTGTATGAAGCCTGGTCCTAAAACCAACAGAGCTGAAGGTCAGGTTAGGTTACTTCATTTTTTAATTTTCATTCCATACTACAATAATTAAAAATCTGTATTCTCCAAAACTCATTTTCGCATAAATCATTTCTCAGTATTGAGTGTATTTACTCTGACTTAAATGTGTATATTTCAAGAATATCGAATAATATAGTATGTATGGAATTCAACTTGGTGCCCATGGTAAAAAATGAAGTGGAAAAAATAACAATTTAATCACCTAACTCTCAGCTCTGTTGCTTTTAGGACCATTTTGATGCATGGTCTTTTAGCCCTTTCTTACACTTGAAAATAGACAAAGGCTAACTTTAACTGGCAGATAAATTTACTTGTCGATTGTGAAACACCCTTAGTGATATTTTGCATCACATAGCTACTTGCATTAGAGATTAGATGATAAGTGAGTGAGAATGATGATGTTACGTCTAGAACGTTCCACCTCACCCAGGCGATTTGCGTTAAAAACCACAAAAGTTACGCCACCCCGCATTTCCGTATTAGCAGAACCGTTTCCGCGGGTTTCTTTAATTACGAAGGATCTCATTTCATCGAGCTCGTATTGTGTATTTAATTCTACGAACCATGTTTCCATTGTTTATGTAATTTTCTACGGGTTGAGATAATTCGGATTCTGTGACACTTGAAATTAAGTACAGTGCAACAGCTCTTAAATCAACTTTCGTGGTTGTTCACCCGGGACCGCTAGCTTCGTAGGCAGGGTCAATACGAACTAGGCTAACCGCGTCGTCCATTAAATTGTTAAATAAAATTGGCGAGACTGCTATTACAATGAAAAATATTCTCAATGCCGATGCCGCATTATGTGATGAAATGTTGGTACTAATTTTGTATATGCCTCTATTCAAAATCCTTTCGTATCTTATTGAAAAAGATACAGTATCCTTATTAAAAGCCTTCCAATTCAGAACTTACAAGTCTTACGAGGTTAACGTCGCGGAAGAATTTAAATAACCTCGTAAGTTCCCGCGTACTTGTACAAATTAATGATAGTAGTCCAGACCTGACAGTTTAACTACTTAGCAAGAATATCTTCCGAATTTACTTCACCTTTGTAGTTACATAAAAGCATTTTTTGTCTCGGTCTGAAGCACTTTTATTAGTAGGTATTTACTTGGTTTAGTACATTCTGTAGTTAGGACTGCTGCTATTGAAAAAACACAGGACTTACGTGGTAAAAGTGCTTAACTCTAAGCACAGTACACTCTAGTAGTGAAATATAATGTACAATAGCGTCATAGCTGCTAGCCAGCCGCGTGAACAGCCGCAGCCGCCACGGAGGTGACGTAAGGCGCCCCATTACCGGAACTTTCGATTTCTGGATGAAACCGACCGCTTCGAGCGGTAATACAGCGAAGTCGTAACCTGATAAACCCGGAGATATAGGTGTTATAGTGTTAGCCTGCTGATAATTTGGATTACTTAATGCGCTGTAATACTACATTATTGCCTAGGTAGGGAAGTAGGCAATTGGCGACCGAGTATTGGTTGTAAATATGAAGCCTGCAATTGCCATTCCAGCAGAAGAAAATATAGTGTTTTTCTTAAGAATAGCAAGGTAAAGAAAGTGTGTAAGATTAAAAAATATTGTACAGTCATAATCAAAAATAACATTTAATAAATAATGTACTGGGTCTTGTTAGCCACTAAGGCCATTTTAGAAATCAGGAAAGATTTATGGAATCGTAAAGACCAATAGAAAGAATGCATAATGCATAAAACTAACTAAAAATCACTTGGCTAATCAAATGAAATCAAAATCCTTAATTTTCAGGCCCATACATAAATACATTACAGACTAAAATAAATAATTAAAAAACCTACCTACAAATTAGTACCTTGTTCTTATAAATGTGTCTAGTGCGAATAAGCATTACAACGCGGTGTTACATAACAAATTCTTCTAAAAAATACCCAAAAAAGATAAAACAAGAAAGATGATTAAATGCATTATTTGTCCGAAATATCATGCTTACAAACGACTCTTAAATTACTTCTGTTTCCTGCGTAACACTGGCCTTCCGTTTCGTGGCCCACTCGTTAGAAAAATCACCACTTTATATTTTTTTCTTTAAATGTAAACTATAAGGATTTGGCGATAGGTCAAACCCAAACAACAGCGGTTACCACGAAGATGAGACTCTAGGGTTTCTAATTTAACTAGAGCATCTATGAACTGCAATAATCAATGCTCTAACATTGTGGAAAAATATCAAATTTCAGAGAACTGGATAAGTAACCATGAATAGTTGTTACAAACGCACAAATTGATTAAAATAAGGCACACAAGTGAAAAGAGCGTGCATTTAAACTTATCTCTACCATACAGAATTTGGTTGATGTTTATTTATTTCTCAGTGACACATCAGCAGTGTTCGGAATAGGTAGAGCTAATTTAACGAAACTTGCCACATGTTCACTTAAGCGTGAGTGAGATGAGAATACATTATCGAATTAACATGCATCAAGTTTAGGTAAATTAGCTCTACCTATTCCGATCACTGGTCATCAGAGCCCGTGCCGCATGCCCATTTACTATGAGTATCGTCGTAGGAGGCCTATGACTTTCAGCTGAAAACGAGTATGATGATCAATGGGAAAAAATAAAACAACCCGGATTGGTCTTGATTTGATTTTCCAGACAGAATTCACTTTCTCTTATCCAGTATAGGTTTTACAAACATCAAAGTCTAATATCATTCCAATTAGGACATCTCTTTTGCATGTAAGCCACATTACATAATACGAAATTACATCAGCGGAGAAGAATCCCACTTAATTCAAAAAGGATTTGCATTTCGAAATCCGAAAGACGTGGGTGTAGTGTAGCCCATCATCAACATAGACTGAAACAGACGGAAGAGTGTAATGCGTTTCACAATCGGATTTAGGGCATCCGATGTATACCGTGTCACAACTGAATCAATAATCAGGTACCCGGTTCGCTTCACGTACATTTTCATCACTCTATGTTTTAGACTCATCGGTGTCATAATTGTGATGTGCATTATGTCACTGAGCTCTTTGTTGATCTAAATTGTTGTAATCGTTATTAGCCGTCATTTTTTTAATGGATGATATTATGTAGAATGAAGATGAGAAATGATTTGGATGTTTTGTTCACTAAGACGATGTGAGTCAGCTAGATTAGGACTAACAGCACGGTGGAATCACTTTTTCAACAACACATTTTCGTGATTAAGTATATAATGTTATGGTTTACTTTGTTATAAGTTATTCATGGTAATTTACTTATCTATGACAACAATGCAACAATGGTTCTACTTGGAAAAAGCCTGTAAACTTTAGTTACTGAAAAATGTTTAAGTTTTCGTAGAATATTTTTGGTTTTAAATTATTTTAAAAAGACATTCGTTTTGGTATGTATTACATTTCCGGAAACGAGTGTTTTACTAATATTTCTTCATATTGCACACACAGGAAACACCTCTAACCCTCTTACTTAGAAGCATAAAATCTAAAATCACATAATAATACATAACAACACATTTTATACATATTGGGTATCTAGGTCTCTGTTTTAGTAACCCCAATTTGGTTTTCACATAGTTTCTGCGGCGGCCTGCCGCGTGGGGTGGCCGTGTGCGCGCGCAGTTCACCGCTCGGAGCCGCGCGCGCGCCTGTGTCGCGATATACCGAAACTTTACGAAACGTAAACATTGTTAGTATATTTACAATTATTTACATTTGCATTGACTGATTTTGTTGAGTGAAATAAAAAAAAATATTTTCAGTTAAATTGAGGGTGGTTTTATACATATAAAAAAGCCAATTTCTTGGTTCATAAAAACTTATGTCGCTAAGTGGTAATTTGCATAAAAGTTCGTCATCGACGGACTTTGAAGACACGAGCTAATAGTGGCCTACTTTTTTTCTCGGAAAAGTGTTCACACTCTATTTCACAAACATAGCTAAGAGTAATCAGTGAATCTTCAAAACAATGTTCAGGTTAAACAATTAAAGTTTGTTTAAAAAAAAGTTTATTAAAAATTTCTACTTTTTATATAATCTCAAAGTAAAAAAATAAGGAAATAGATACATAATGATTATAGCGAAGTGTCAGTTTATCGTGTACGTAAACAGCGAAGCTAATTCGGTGCAATTACAACGATGTATGCCCACTAGTTAGTGCTATAAGACCTTACCTAATCTAACGTAACTATTGGCGGAATATCCACCCGCAGATTGTGCAATACTTCAGTGGCTACATAATAAATAAACGGTGCTTACAAGAAAATTAACTCACCCTGTGAAAATTCACTCTGGGAAAATGTTTTACATGTGTTCGCTATTCGTTTAAGACCTATTAAACAAAATTAAAATTCATTCAAAAATTTGATACTTACACATAAATTATGAAAATTGTAGTTAAATTGATTCAAGATTTTACCCTAAAAACAAAGCTAATTTACTTAATTTTAAAACATCATCTATAACTTAAAGATTTTATTCAAAATATCCATGAACGTTCTAACTATGAGTGGTCAAAATCGTTAATTCTTAACATCTTTATTCATAAATTCATTGTTAATAAAGAAATATGTTAAAACAAGATTAGTCATTTAAGAGCTATCATACCAACAAATCATAAGGCTTTCAGGTAATTAAATTACGCATCTGTCGAATACATTTATGTAAACAAAATCAAATCTCTATCGTAGGTAATTGTAGTACTTCCTTCACAAGTGCATTCTAGTTTTACCTAAGGTTTTCTTTGACCATTCGTCCTAAAAATGCTCGAAACGTAATTTATATTCAAATTCAGGTAATTTATTAGTAACCAAAGTTTTAATCAGTTTTATTACCACGTTAAATAATCACGCAGACCTCAGTACAAATTAAGTGCATTCAGATGATATAATTTTAATTTCTTTTCTAAGTGCCTCCCTATTTATAATATCATCATCATATCAGCCCACAGTATTCCACAGCTGAACATAGGCTTCCTTCATTGATATACCGCGGGGACGATCCATTGCGATATTAATAATATGAACTTTGCAAATTTGCCTTTATCTTGAACTGCTATTTACCCTTAAACCATCATTATTATTACCAAATAACACCTTTCTTTCGATGACAAGGTCGACCATCAACAAATGCATAATGTTAAGAAGACCAACCAACCTGAGATAAACGGGAATGCAAATATTCCGCGAACTATAACAACGTTTTCGACGTTGACCTATTACGCCACGACCGTCGTAAAAGATTCCTCGCTAAGCCACTAAACGGTCTAATCACTGGTTTTAATTAGTTTACTAAAGTTAGGTAACGCTCAAACACTCGACTGACGTAAAAATTGCTGTTTTTGACCCAGTGATGTTTTGCAACAGTCGTGAAATAGTTAAACTTTTAAAATGGGTAAAAACATGTTTTTATGGTATATGACTGTATTGCTCAAGTTATTGCAGAATCTAACGTGTAGAAATCGATTACTGTTGATCATGTTTCATGGTCATCATGTGTTTTGATTATGCGGCCGTTAAATTGTTATATCAAATAAACATGGCGTCTACTTCAAGAAAAATACTAATAATCATACTATTTTACTAAAAGCTAAAATTCAAAACGAACTTACAATAAGAAAAAAACATGTCTTAAAAGACAAATATATCCATCCATGCATTAGTTAAAGCACCTTAAACAAAAGTATAAATAAATCACCAAAATGTATACCCAGAAACGAATACGCCCAGTAGCATTACATGTAGGTAGGTACACATTGCAAATAAACAACTGGAGCAATTTCATCAATCAACCCCAACCTATCCAATTGCTAACTGTTGACGATAATAATTATAACTGCTAATGATATCTTTCAACAAATCAGTCTTTGAAATGTGCTAATTTGATGGTTAACTGTTGTCTAAATTACTTCTTGTATTTGTTTCGTAACCAAGTCGACAGTCAGAGACTTGAACTTGGGTGCACCGAGAAAGATCGTGAGACCCACCGCAACAATACTTCAAGAATAACTTGCACTGCGTATGACATATGACTTTCGAACTAATGACATTAGTGATATTACGTGTCTGATGTACTGAGTCGTTAGTGCAGTGAGTGTTGTGAGGAATTTTAATTGTTTTGTGTAACCAACGGGGGTGTAGGTTTAGAAGATATTGTTTTCTACAAGGGATAAGAAGTCATAAGGATGAACGTAAGTACCCAGACAAAGATTAAATAACTGAGTAAAAAGTTCTTAAAGCTAATCAAAATAATGTAGAAGATCAATGACCGCCTACAGCAGCGAATATTGCGCCATTAATTATAGTTATTATAAAGCAATAACAGCGTGTCAACACGATGTGTGCCAAGGCCGAGTGTAATATGATACTTGGCGTTGCTTAAATTTTTACCCGTGGTCTAATGAGTAATTTCGAAATGCTTTCAAATTTTTCTAATACGTTTTAATAATACTTAACATATTCTCGGTTGTCTTCTCTGTTGAAATATATAAAAGCCGTTTGGCCACAGACCTTTGGGTTAGTGTTTATGAAACAAGTGTAAGCTTGTGCAAGAAAAACGACGTGTGCGATGTAGATGAAGCCGAAGCGCATAAAATAACACTTCGGAGTGACCAAGCAAAGTTACAAAATCAGACCTTATCAAATATTCCATGCACAGTTGTATGTATAGTGATAATTGATGGATCGTTGGTGTAGGAAATTTATAATAAGATGACACAAAGTAAAACTCATGAAAGGCGTCAATCATAGGTATGTGCTGGAAGAATAAAAGAATAAAGTAAAGCGAGCAAATAGCAAATAATAAAGTTCGGGATATAAAAGAGAGGATTAACGACATATAAGATAACCGTAGTGACAACTCGCGAGCGTACACGTCGATGGAGATAAACTGGTTAACCCTTCAGAGCGTACACATAACATGTTGATACATGTCTGGCAGCTTGGTCGAGCTGCCGAGGTATTAGCGAGTCGTTAGATTTTACTTTGGGGTTAAAATTGTACATTTGCCGCTCACAAATATGTATGTAAAATTTTAACCATAAGTAATCAACTCTACCTACAGTTTTAGTATTGGCAATGAGCATGAGAGAATAACCCTACAAGTAAGCAACTCTTAGTCTGCCGGTGTTACGTAAAGCCTAACTGTAGGTCTAGCAACAATATTATGTCAGAGCATGTAATAATATCCTTAGATAGCGTACACTTTTCTCCCTATTTTCTTAGTAACTAACTACTGACACTTATCTCCGCTTAACACTTTCAAACTATTAAACCAAAACCTGTTAACAAAAATATCTTTGATACAAATATATATATTGCTTATGTAAAATAAGTAATATGAAATTTGAGATAAAATTACAAAATAGCTATCCCGAAAACTAAGTGATATTGCACTCGCTGTTACAATGGTATGTTAAAACACTCAAACGTTTCTCAAAATTTTCGCAACCAACTAGCATCTCTGTTAAGGACGGACTTGTCTTGCAATCTGGTTCAACCTTGAATGACTACAGTTAAGAAACTGCACAGTCATGATATGATCAATGATTTTAAATCCACATTTAAAATATTGCACAAGTACAGTGAGCTTTCGGACTTCATAAATGTTAACTGGCTTATTAACAATGGAGATTATTGTCAAATGTTAGGTAGCTGTAACCATTTCATGCACTGGTAACCGCAGAACCAATGCAATCGTGATAATAACATTATTAAATAAGGAAGAGTTGAGCAGAGACGTAATGCGCGAAATACTGCATAAAATAACAATTCGAAGAATTCAGCCACCGACTAGAGAACTTAAAATATAAATCGGTATAGAACGCAAGTTTAAGCCAGATGAAAAAGGTACGCATGGCACGTTTTCCGCATCGTAACAATTGTAAATATTACATAACTAGATGTGCTTAAACTCAAACATAGCACGGAAGACGAATATAAACAATAAGTAATGAGTTCAAGCGAACTATAGACCGTTTCTAAACACTTTACGACGAAAACTAAAAAACTCATGTGAAGCGTCGAGCCATGCACAATAACTTAGAATTAAGTGAGAAACCTCGTCGACCCTACGCACAGTGGAGCAGGGAACCTGTTTGATTGAAGTAACATGACGAAAGCAAAAGTGAATCGCAAGCACAGTTACTTAGATGAAAGTGTTTTGATTCTGAGATTCCCTGAGGGATTCATAAACTAATTTGAGTGAAATGGTCGTTCTAAGATGCGTCAGAGATAATTCTCTATAACTTGACATTTACCAGCATTTACTTTGAAGATCATAGAATAAAGTCGGTTTTGTCTCTTTCACAAAACAGATAAAGCCAAATCTAATTCTGTTGAGAGACTTACGGTACTATAGTTTTATCGTTTGGTTGCTTTGGTCTCAAAACCTATAGAAAGACAAAATATCTAGTTCTTCTGCAAGTATTACTTGAAAATGTTTCAAATCTAGAATTAAAATATCCTAATCAAATATGAAATCAAGCTTCTCTTCTCTAAATAGCACAAAACAATGTCGCTATTTCTGTCTGTCTGTTTGTACCATAATCTCAAGAATATCTTCTGGAAGATTTATGTGTATAATCAAATAAACGGATCACAGCACCCAGGCGAACCCAAGGCGGGACGTTAGTTCGATTATATTCATTGTAAAACTAAAAACCTATCTAATTTCAAAGCGTTGCGATTTGGACCGCAAAAAAAATGCTGACTGAGTCTGTGACAGCCTACCATGAAATGCAAATTCTTAGTGAATTGGTGACCCTAAACAGCGGGAAAGTGGAGCTAATGGAGTGACATAACTAACTATTGCTATGCGCAAGTAGTCATAGTATAACTAGGAGACTGTTGAGATTATTCAAATATTTCTAAAATTAGGCAAGTGAGATTCAAGTGACAAGTGAGTATAGTATAACCTGTATATGGTTTATACTCGTTTTTATTACGAAATAAGTCGATATAGTGTATATTCATTTTCACTAGGGTCACATTGGGAGTAGCTGGTTAAAAGAACAATAAAATTAGTGTGGAGAATTAAGATATCCAGTCAAATGAGAAGCACAAGGGTATTCTATGTTGGTCCTAAAGAGTTATCAAAGCCTTTGCAATCATAAAAGCTTTTTCAAGCCTTAAAAGCTCTTAACATTTCGACTGCCAGGCACCAGATCACAGATTAAATAAGAGTTACAACCTAGATTCCCATGGTACAAATCTACAATAAAAGGGTTCCTTACTTGAAGCGTGTTAAGTATGTAAGTACTTGTATTTTTGCTCTGCTTCTTACGTCATTTTATACCGGCAGTAGAAAAAGACAATTCTCTCCTCAATGCAAATTGTTGTCCATTGTCAGCGGCAAATGGTCTGCAACGGTCCGGAGTCTGTTTTATTACAGCTGTCTATGTAGTGTATTAAGAAATTTTTGAAGATAAATTTGACAGCTTCTAGAGACCTTACCACACCGTCGTTGAGATATTATGTTTTACAAGCTTTTATACAGTGTTACCTGTCACGTTGTCTGTAGGAAATCAAATCTTACAAGTTAGAGAAGATGAAAGATGATCTTCATTGCAATTGAGCAGAAATATTAGCTTACGCTTAAGAACATAAGTCGGATGGCAAAATATTGTAGTGTCTAAGAACTGCTTCCATCTCCATCATCAGATAGAGTTTGAAGGTGACCACGGTATCTCCGCTGAACGTAAAGCCAGTTTGATTGGAGTCGTTAGATAGGTCACCATGAGCAGTTTATGAATATCTTGCATATTCATAATCTCCTCATCATGGCTTATCCAACGATTGGTTTCATAAAGGTCTAAATAAATAAATTGAATATTGGAGGGTGCCGCAACAAAAAACTGATAGCAAAAAAGTCTTGTATCAAATTTTTTTTTCATAAACTTATAAGTGAAATGCTATCCGTTAATATCCGTTACTTTTAAGTTGGACGACTTGGATGAAAATCGGTAAACGAGCACGAAACAAGAGGATAACCTATACATTTCATCCCGGAAAATTCGAGTGATCATATTTTACAAGATGTGCCGAGAAACCCTTAAAAAAATATTTGTTTTGCCGCGAAAATTCCGGGATCTGCTGATAACCATAACCTAGCAAAAATAACGATAATTAAACCCTACACAAAAACATTACATACTAGCGACCCGCCCTCGCTTCGCTTCGGTTAAAGTTCCCCTCCCATTTCCCTTAAAGTTGAAATATCCTATTTTTCTCTTCATAAGAACCTTCCTCAGACATCAAGGAATATTTGAAAAGATAAAATTGCCGAAATTGCCAAGCCGTTCTCAAGTTATGGCGTGACCAAGGGAAATAGGGATTCATTTTCTCGTAGATAACTGCAGTTTAACATCTTAGAGGTCATTGCGATAACAAGTCGGCTAAGTACCCAATTTAAGACTCGAAACTTCATCAATCAGCGTGAATCAAAGCAGCTCAGTTTTCAGCTAACAACCTTTCAATATTTACTAAGTACTTATATTACCCTCCTAAACCAGGCTGAATCTGCTTCTATAGTATATACAACCTAATCACTCACAAACGAGAGTTTAGTCTGCTTTTGTAATTCAATCGTAGTTACTCCCTTTTGGATGGTAAGATCGGCCTATTTCCTCGGCCTTGGCATGTCGTTTCGGGGTAGGTAAACACATCAAGCTTGCAAATACCGGCGGGACTTATGCGTCTCTTTCGCTCTAGATTAGACAGAAAAGGAGGCACTGAGTGACCGAGTAGCCGGCGGGCCAGTTGCGCCACTCTGGCGCCGAGGTGGAAAGCACTGTCGAGGTCGCCTTATGTAACTGACGCCATCGTGAATCTAGACTGTTTAACCGGCTAATTGATTGTAATTGTGAGGTTACGGAATCAAGAGGATTATAGAACTTTGAAGATTGGCAAATTATTTAAATAAATTCTTAGTCTAATCGGCTGCTACGCTCCTAATAATTATTCGTTGCTCGTTTTAACTGATGGTATAAATTAACCCAACCCGTGTTCTTCAACGCTATATGCTATTCTTCAATGTCTACATTACACTGCTGGTATGACTTGGTCTAGGCAGAGCGTCGGAGCGAACGAAAAACCATGGTTGAACACTCGCACAAACAAATAGTTATGCGCACTGTTGAGTCTGTAGCGACATAGCAAATGGGCTCTGGTGACATTGGTGTCATTATTTCATTTTATATAAAAGTTAGCAATGATGATAAAAACGATATGTGGGTAAGAGTCTGACCAGTTGGTGGTCACAATAAAAAGGAGGCAAATTCAGAAAATCTTCAGCTGGTAACACAAAATGTAGTGCGAAATACAACAAAAACATCTGACGGCTTGTTTGATATATAAAATTGTTGCCGTATGAAGAATTTTAAAAATTTCTTGCGACGCGATTCACGCTGCGACGCTGGTCAGACTCTACCATGAGGTAGAGGGAAATAATCACCGTCGCCCCTAAACACCGGCAAATCACGTAATAAAACTGCTAGGAGACACCGCAGAGGCTTCGCAGAGGGCTGAATTTACATGGCATGACTACGAAACTCAGGCTCTGGTCTTTGCAAGTTGATGAAAAATGCAAGCAACGCTTAGGGGTATGCGTTCCCAAAAGTGCGACCAACGACTATATTAAACTACGTCTATATTAAAACCGGGCAAGTGCGAGTCGGACTCGCGCACTGAGGGTTCCGTACACATTTGGCTGGTTTTTAGTATTTGTTGTTATTGTTCTATAATCATACCAAATTTGCCGCTTGTATGTTTTACCGTATGTATGTTTTACCGTTTTTACAATACAACCAAATTAAAAATACGTTAAAAAAACGGTTCTTGTTTTATTATTTCACTTTTTTTTTATTTGTTAGTAAATCCGCCGTAAATAGCACATATTCTATATAACAAAAGGTACAGCTCTTTATAGTTAGGACAGACAGACAGACCGACAGACAGACGGACAGCGTAGGCATATTAATAGTCGCTTCCCGCCGTCTGTCCCTTTGTATGTATCTTTCAAACTACGCAACGGATTTTAATGCGGTTTTCACCATCAGATAATTTTTCTTGGAAGGTTTATGTATATAATAGTACCCGGAACGAAGCGAGGGCGGGTCGCTAGTAAATAAATATTTCGGTGATGAGCGCGAGTATTTAATCTGAGTCTGGAATATTTCCTACGTTTATGTACCTATATGTATGTAAGTATTACATGTTTTCCTGCAGAACTACGCAGATATTTTATATTATTTTTATAGTTTTATATAATGCTAGAATAAGTAGTATTATTGTCATAAGCTTTATTTAAAAAAATACTAACTGTCGAGTTTCTTGCGGCGCTTCTTCTCAGCAGTGGTCTCCTCTTGTGAAGCGCTGGTAGATTTCGACGTGTACTGAATAAATATATTTTTTAAATCTTTATATTTATTTCTCTTCTCTATAGAGGGTGTTTTTTTATTCGTCTACAAAATTTTGGGGCTTAAATCAGTAAGTCATACTGACCAACTTTCACTATGGGACCAACCCCGAAATCGCGAAAAAAAAATTGACCCTCCCATACAAAACATCGTCAGCTGACTAGCCAAAATGTATGGGATGGTCCATTTTTTTTCGCGATTTCGGGGTTGGTCCCATAGTGAAAGTTGATCAGTATGACTTACTAATTTAACCCCCAAATTTTGTAGACGAATAAAAAAACACCCAGTATGTGTATCGTTGTTTAGTAGGTACCCATAGTACAGTCACCACACGGGATTGTTGAGCCACCATAGAACCCTGTCATAATGACAACGTCAAGTCACTCAAAAGAAATTACGTCAAAATTTTCCGTCGACTTTCTGTGAGAGGGTTCTATAGTGGCTCAACAATCCCGTGTGGTGACTGTACAAGCCTAGGGCTTAGTTTGGGACTAAAGTAGTTCAAAAATAAAACTTACGATAATATTGATTGTTGTTGGCAAAACTTCTGGAGCAATACAAGGTTAGCGAATTAGTCGCTCCCAAAATCTACTTAAGCCTTTAATGTGTGTCGCGACCGCGAATCCTTTCGTTGCAAAACTGTCATTGGAAAGGAACAAATGTCACCGGCATTACGTGAGCGACCGGTCCGCTGCAGGTTGCAACACGCTGCACCCGCTGCACTGCTAGGATACATTTTATAAACACGTTACTTCCAATATGTCTTCAGGTCGTCGCATAAGACGCCCCGGCACCAGACCAGCACCGCCTCTTTGCTTTTTAATTTTAAATATGAATATTAAATTAAGATTATTACTGTAATTAAGAAAGAGATCCATTGTAATAAAGTGAACCCGGAAACATGATAGATAGAAATGAAACGGTGAAAAGGTAGGCGCAGCGAGTGCGACGTGTTGCTGCATTAACTAGGATGATGTCGTCGGAGAAACTCGGAAATGCGGCGTTATTTTCTAATATACCTTAAACATTTTCAAAACCACCATTTACACCATTGTCCCAACAGCATCCTGGGTGTCATTGCTGACAGATTTGACTGCCCCATATTGGCATATTGGGTCAGTCAAACGAAGGGGGTAGCGCAATTTAGATTTAAGTAGCTTAAGAAATACTAACATAGGTTAAGACAAACTTACACTAAGTATTATGGACACCATATAGTCTGAAATATTTATTTATTTATTTATTATTTTGATAAATTGTGTACCATATTAAACCAGCTGAGATCCCCCGACCTCAGCATTATGCTGAGTTGATACCTTTTTGATTTCAAATAAATAATTGAATTCTTCTTTCTTTATTCGAAATTGCAAGTACTCCGTTGGTACCCAGGACCTCTGCTCGATTAAAGTAAAAAATAAACAAGGTTAACTTATTATAACTACATCGTTGGCTCCAGTTCTAACAAAAGAACCGGTCATGTGCTACCCGGACTCGCGCACCGAGGGTTCCGTACCGCCCCACACACTATTTCAAATTATAAATTATGTATTTACCTAATTAAATAATTGAATAATACTTGTAACCGTCGGCGTTAGCGCGTTCCCGACTCACACTTAGCTGGTTTTTTTTTTTATTGATTTCCTTTAGGGTTTGCGCTATATTCACACTAAATTTGACGCAAAATAAGGTTAAAAAAACGTTTCTTGTATTTTGAGCCCCCTTATTATTTTACGTTTTGAATTTATTATTTACTAGCTTTTCTCCGCGACTCCGTCCGCGTGGTAGTTAATTTTTATTAATCCAGGTCATAAACTATCTGCGTGCCAAATTTCATAAAAATCGGTCGAGCCGTTCTTGAGTTATAAATGGTGTAACTACCCCGATTTTGTCTTATATTATTTAGATTAAGGAATCCGCCGTATCACATATTCGGTAAAAAAAATCAACCGGCTATCTATTACGGTTCCAAATATATCTAGCTCTTTAAAAAGTTACGATGGACGGACAGTGTAGGCTTAGTACCTAACAGAGCCCCGTTTGGAACCATTTGAGTACGGAACTCTAAAAACTTAACTAGTATAATTATTGGCGTTGTTACACAATAATAAAGGCCAATTCAGCGTGCATAAGATGCTTGACTTGTGCTGCAAACATAGTTTTCAGTGAAACTCTACTCAGTGATAATCCGTATTGTGATCACGTTGCTCAAATTATTTAACTTAATTTCACACATGACTTTGGAATGGGGTCCTAGTCATTCGCACAATGACGCAATAACAATGTCACAGCCATTAGTGCATGCCCGTAATTGAATTGGTCACGTTATTCGCGTGAATTTGTATAATTTGACCAAATTGATGGAATTGTCAACACGCGAGCGTGTAAGCGAATGTGTAAATAAACAAAAGATAAGGTTTAATGGCGGACTTTGTGATTGTTATACAGACTTCAACTATACATAAAACATACTTATGACATAGGTACTCTTGTAGCACATAAAGTATAATTTGGTATAATAAACAATTCATATAACAACATTTTAAATAACATACCGAATGTATAATGTTCATATAATATAAGCATTTTTGTTATAATACTCATTGAATATAACATATTATACTTAAGTATAATTTCAAAGGCAATTTTAAGTCGCTATAAAAATAGTGTAGGTTAGTGTTGCGTCAGCGAGCCTCGCGCTGAATTTCGATCAGGCAGGTATGTCAAAAGTCGTATGAAGTTACTAAAACTTGATCAGACATATTGACTAACGGGCGTTTATAAAACCGGGCTTAAAAAGTTCCATCCAAATTCGTCCGGGCTTTTAATCGTGAAGGAGTAACAAACATACGACACAATACACGCACACTCACACACTTTCACATTTATTATATTATCATAATGTAACTCAAAAATCTGAACTTTGGAAAACAATTCAACAACCAAAATAGAGGTCTTGGCATAAGTCATCAGTCATCACAGTTTCTTTTTATGCCACGTTTCTGGCCACTCTGTGAAATACGTTATTTCAAATACCTACACGCTCCTAAAATCTTGTCTAATAGCAAAATCCCTGTAGATACGTTTGTTCTGCACCGTTGACAGTAACATGACGTGTTAAACAGCTACTCACTAAACGTAATCATTACGTTACGCCGCGTAACGCACGGCGCACGTAATTACGTCACTCTCGCACTACGTTTAGTTACAGCCAATCGATAGTTAACAAATAAAGTACCTACGCAACGCTACCCTTAGGCTGCCTTTCCATAGAAGCGACGAGCGGTGCGGAGAGGAGCTGTGTAGGAATCGACCAATCACATTGGTTGTAATCCACATCTCGTCTCCGCTCCGATGGAAACAGTCAAGCGGAGACGATATATAAATAAATATCTGGGGACAATCTCACACAAATTGACCTAGCCCCAACCAAAGCTCTAGGCTTGTACTATGGGTACTAGACAACGATAAACGTACTTATATAGAGAAATACATACTTAAATACATAGAAAACATCCATGACTCAGGAACAAATACTCGCGCTCATCACACAAATACTTGTCCATACCGGGATTCGAACCCAGGACCGCTAGCTTCGTAGGCAGGGTCACTACCAACTAGGCTAACCGCGTCATCAAAGATGAGGAGGAGAGATGTGGATTACAACCAATGTGATTGGTCGATTCTATACAGCTTCTCTCCGCACCGCTCGTCTCCGCTTCTATGGAAAGGCAGCCTTAAATGACTTTTAGGTAATGGAATAATGGTTAGTGATTCGCATGGTTTGTTCTTGTTATTGGCTGTACGTGGTGTATTCAATAAACGCTAGTTGTTGTGATATAGTTAAAATAAAACATTTTTTTGTATTTTTATCGCGTTTAGGTTTGTTTGCGAGATAAGGAGGTTATTTATTATTTAATGACAGTTTATGTCAGCTTATGAAGAAAGCACGACAACTTGTGTCAATCCTTTCTTATTAATAAATGCGAAAGTGAAGTTGTTTATTTGTTAGTTTCATACGCTTTCACGTCTAAACCGCTGTACCGATTTCGATGAAATTTAATACTGCGATAGTTTGAGTCCCGGGGAAGGACGCGGAAAATTGGACAGTTCCCGATGGAGAAGCGATAAACGACTTCTACGCGGACAAAATCGCGGGTAAAATCTAGTTATCCATAATGTTACCAATACCCTAATTCCAAATTCCTCTTTTCCATCATTACACTAAAAACAAATGTTTGTGTTTTGTTTTATCACTTTCAATTGTTTTATTTTTATATTATTAGCACCGAATAAACCATTTCTTTTCTTTTTCAACGCCTGCCCACTCCATCATCAAATCACACTATCATCTAAAATCGCGGTTACCCTCTAATTAGCTATTATTGCAAACAAATCTCTTTCCATATATTCCAGTGGTTCCCAACCGGTGGTCAACCACACCGATGTAGAAATGTGTCGATCTCGGAAAATTTCCTCATTTCGTATGGAGAACATTCTCGACCGGGAATATTTCCCATACAAAATGAGGAAAGTTTCCGAGAATGACACATCTCTAACCACACCGCACGCAGTCCACGAGAGCCTGCGGAGCCGTCCGCGGCAATGTCCAAACCGAACTAAATAACGCAATTAAAAGCGTTGTTCCAATAAGTCGCAAATTTGATATCAATAACGTGTTATTTATTTATTTAAAATAATCACACAGCATAACACTACAGCACTGTAAATTACATACTAAACAAAAGCAGAAAATAACAAAGACAATAAAAATAAACATATATGATGACATTGGGTATGGATATTAGGAAAAGATTTATCGCTTCTTTATTTAATTTCATTTATTCAGCGTAAACAAAAATGACAGTATACAATGTAACAAAAGAAAGACAATATGTAAGTTACGCTAAAGAGGACACCCCTCAGCAATGTGCTGCAGCAGGCTGCAGCGCTGGTTTTCAGTGGTGCCCTGACTACATACTAGATACTAAGTTAATATTAAGTGGCTTTATACGGTGCGAGGTGCGAAAAAGATTTTTTAGAATTTAAATTTACAATATTGCAAACACTATCACTATTTTATCGTATTTGTATCAGATTTACTTGAACTTTGGTGTAACAAAGCAACTTCGCTATGCTCTATCATAACTTGTTATTTATGCGAACATGGTTTTCTCCTCTGCTGGTAAATAAAAACAAGTTAATTTTTAAAGTGTAACGAATAGATAGCTATTGTAATATTTACGTAATAGTAACGATTTAAGTTTTTATTTTTAATTAAACAAACAAAATGGTCCCCCGTCGAGAACAGGTTGCCCACCCCACCACGCTTCTGATCTATTCTGACGGCTATTTCCAAGCCAACGAGCTTTTCAAATCCATTAACTATTTATATAGAACAAAAGATGACGTAACTAAGTACTGAAGATCCGGAACGGTAAGAGTGTCCATTTGTTATACGCGACAAATGACCGTGTTTCTTTTAAATAACTCGCCGGTGAGCTCGTCGACAACCGATGGCGAGCGTAACTTGACCTGTAACTATGTATATTTAATTATATCTTAGTTGTTTTTGGTGTTTTTCATACTATAATAATATTATAAAGTGAAAGGACCTCTGCGTGTCTGTCTGTTTGTTATTACTTGTCACGGCTAAACCACTAAACCGATTTCGATTAAATTTGGTATGGAGATATTTTGAGTCCCGGAGAATGACATGGGATACTTTTAATCCCTGAAAATTGGACCGTTTCCGAGGGAATAGCTACAAACGCCTTAAACGGACGAAGTCGCGGGCGGGACATATATATATTAATTGAATTAAATGGCTATATCTACGCGGCAGACTGGATTAGCTGTAAGTCTCAAGTGTGCTTCAGTGTAGTGACCCTTCCTACGAAGCCAGCGGTCCCTGGTTCTATTTCGTGTGATATGCCTATCACACGCAGATACACACATGATTATTTGTTTCTGAGTCTTGAATGTTTTATACCTATTATTTATCTGTATAAGCATATAACTATATCGTATTTTATTTAGTGTACGTACTCTTGGTAGTTTTTCAACGAAGCCCATCAAGGTACCTTACGAGGCACAATACGTTCCAGCTCAGGGGTCAAGTTATAGTTGTCAGACGAAGTCAGGGACGAAGTGGGCGACGATCATTTAGAGAATATCTACTCAGGTCGTAATGTGCAAGCCTAATGGCGGTGATTTGGATTCGAATGATCTTATCCGGAGTAACGAGGATTATGCGTGTCTAGTTGAAATTTTTCGGAGATAATTAGCGATTGACATATAACGTTTTAGACATTATACATTGGTACAGTCACCACACGGGATTGTTGAGCCACCATAGAACCCTGTCATAATGACAACGTCAAGTCACTCAAAAGAAATTACGTCAAAATTTTCTGTAGACTTTCTGTGAGAGGGTTCTATAGTGGCTCAGCAATCCCGTGTGGTGACTGTACATAAATGTCAGGGGGCAATTAAAAAAAAATACGGGTCGATTTTCGAGATCGTATAAGTAATGACAGGCGAGCGGTAGAAAAAAAATCGCTCATATCACAAAAATAATAAATATAATCGCGTAATAAATTACATTTATATATTCTAGCGCTTGAGATATTGATATCTCAAAAATAAACCCGCTAGTCTCAAATTAAGTTAGGCATGTATGGGCTCGGCTCTAGACAACGATAGACATCCTTATATAAAGAAACAATTATTTAGATATCGTCCAAAAATTGATAGTTGGCAAATTACTCTTCAAAAATCGTTGGCACTACTTCTATCAAATCAAGTTAACCGTCGACAAAGATCATGAAAAAAAATGAAGATGACATGCATTACCCATACCTAAGTCAACTCAACTGGATCTAAAGAGAAACAAATCAACCAAACCAATTTAACCCACACAATACATTTGGGAATATTTGCCAAATATTGATCTTACATCTCTCTCATTGGACATACCGAATGAAACAGTCAAGTGAGGTGACACCATGAGGAGAACTCAAGAAGACCACAACACATTTCTCTCGCGTAACAAACATAACCTCGCCAAGGTCATCAATTACGAGGTCACCGAGTGACGTCACGTGCGGGCCGGCGCGCGCGCAACAGTGAAAGTATTTCGGTGGCCTTCACCCGGTGGAACACTTCGATCAGGTTGTCCAGTTCGCGGGCGACTTATATCAACGTCCTTATGTAATTATTGTTTACATGCTCATTTGATGCTTATTAGATTTGTGTTACACTAACCTTTGCTCGCATTTTCGTCTGTGTAGACTCTTCGATAATTTCTTTCACGAGAGTTTTTGGGACAAAATCCCACGTCCAAGACGTGGTCTGCATGTTAGTCAAACTTTATCCAAATCTTTTTTACCGCATCAACGGCTGATGCGTGGTAGAGCAACAAACACCCGAACATCTTCGCAAACTTTCACATTTATTAGGTAAATAATCGATCGTTAATATGTATGGTTTTTAATAATGGCGCCAATTTCGACGTGACAGAATCACCCATGGCAACACTACGCTACAATTGGGTAGGTAAAGTTTTTGGAAGAGGTATAAATTATATTTTTTTTCGGTAGTCGTCATCCTAAAGATCAAGGAACTGCGGCTCTTTTATTTTTATTTCCTCTAATATTCTAGAAATATTTTTTTCGTTAGTAAGTTGACATTTGCACACCTTAATGACCGACAAGCTTGTTGCCTTCGTACTTAATGAGAAAGAAAAAAAAACTGTCACTTCTATAACTGTCATTGTCAATCAAAGTAAACAAACGATTCAATTCAACGACTCTTTTCTGTTTGCTTGCGTTTTATGTGATCAGTGTTTTTAGAAATATTTTAATGACCTCAGAACGAACTCCGGACTTTCGATTTTGCCGCTTTGCTCCTGCTTTGCTCGCTTTGACCTTTGCACGATATTTGAACTACGATTTATTTTCGACCCCTTTGGCACTGCTTCTTGGACACCGATTTCTTTCTTTCACGACGACTCTTGCCCTGCTTTTCGATAGCCACGAGAGCACGTTTGAATCGTATACACGCAATGAATTCAAGCAATCCCACACGGACTTTGGAAATGGATTATTACAAAGATTTACTTAGATGCTTGAAAGAATGGAATTGTTTGTTTACTTTGATTGACAATGACAGTTATAGAAGTGACAGTTTTTTTTTCTTTTTCATTAAGTACGAAGGCAACAAGCTTGTCGGTCATTAAAGTGTACAAATGTCAACTTAATAACTAAAAAAAATATTTCTAAAATATTAGAGGAAATAAAAATAAAAGAGCCACTCAGTTCCTTGATCTTTAGGATGACGACTATCGAAAAAAAATATAATTTACACCTCTTCCAAAAACTTTACCTACCCAATTGTTTTTTTTAATTCCTTTCCTTCGTTAAGGTGCAGTTGCACGAGCAACTTTTCTCGAAAATTTTTAGTCGGCCATCTATGGGCGTGTCGTGTCTCGTTCTATCTTACGAAATTAGAGTAAGAGAAGCTATGGTTGACGGGCAATTATTGCTCGAAGCGTTGCCCGTGTAACTGCACCGTTACTGTTTAATTTTGGTATCTGTGTGTGTTGCCATTCTTTTCATGATCTTTAATCTTTGATTTTTTTTTTCTTGTGATCGTCGAATAAATATTTCTATTTCTAACGGCTGAAGTCTTTTCATCGTGACAATTGATGAAAAAATACATAACATTCACACGGCGCTTTTGTATAAACTTATCCCATTCTGACATTAACCAAATTAAAACTCAAAATATCTAACCTGGCAAGGAAAACATAACTCTCCTTCTTGTGCAGTAGGGTTAAAATCTAAATAGCACAGCCGAATCATACACCGACAATCACCGGACACTAATGATGGCTCTCTAAATCCTCCCGTTTAATAACGCCGTACCACACAATTAACCCTAATAACCCACAGCTAATCACTTAGGCCTTGCGCTGGCATTCGTGTGTGTATTTATATACAAATAGATGACAATGGAACTGACCACACACAAATACTACGCGTACGTCAATTTCGTTCTGATTCATTGTGGCTTTACCACTACCAAAGACCGCAACTCTAAGTGATTTACTTGAACAGACCAACAGCCTACTTTGACAGTCATTAACTGGCCTTCGCCTATTGCCACGGATTGCCAAACTGGTTATGGCATAACGTTGTTTATTAATAAGCCTCATCGCGAATGCAACGTGTGATTATTGGCTGTTGTAATGCGTCCGCATTCAGTCGGGTTTCCCAGGTTCTGTGATTCAGAATTTGAGGGAAGGCTTAGCGTAGCACTAATACATGACAATAAAGTAAAATCATTTTTTTTGTAGTACCCATGTTATACTGGGTGTTTTTTTATTCTTCGAAAAAATTTTGGGGGTTAAATCAGTAAGTCATACTGACCAACTTTCACTATGGGACCAACCCCGAAATCGCGAAAAAAAATTTGACCCTCCCATACAAAACATCGTCAGCTGACTAGCCATAATGTATGGGATGGTCAATTTTTTTTTCGCGATTTCGGGGTTGGTCTTATAGTGAAAGTTGATCAGTATGATTTAACCCCCAAAATATTTTCGACGAATAAAAAAACACCCTGTATAGAAGCGGATTTTGAGGTTCTTTCCGAAATCAGTCCAATTCTTATGGTGCGGAGAAGGATCAAATGATTTCACAAGGCACGAGCCACGAGAGGGATATTGCTACCGTATACTATAATTTAGATGTACAAACCAACAATTAATATCTACCTCCATATAGATTTTTCCTTTTATAATTTCGTATTAACTACTTGACCGGATTCGATTCAATAGGACCGTCTGCCTATTTTTTTGATGGATAGTTCAATATTCTAATCAAAACGCTTTGTTCGCAACAAATCGAATCGGGCGGCAAATAACAGAATCGATTAGTTGTAGACTTGCTGATTCAAATTTAGCATTATTACTCTTACGTAATTATATTTAGTCGAGACAGAATTGTATTAAACCGTCTATGTACAATGTATTTTGAATCCGCCAAGCGATTTGTCGAATGGACGAGGGTCCGTCACGAAAACGACATAATATGTCGAAAAATTGTTATATTGCCACGTAATCTTGTGCTAAATAATGTAACAATGATTGTAGTTAACAATAAATTCCGTGGAATAATTCAAAATAAAGTAAGTTTTACGTTGACCCAGTAAAATAGTTTTAAATCGGACAAGCGTCGGACAATGAGATTACATCGAAGACATACTTTACCGTTTAACCACAGAATATTAGCACAAAAAGCGCGCTTCCTAAAAAATAGGGCAAGTGTGCGAGTCCGTTCCGTTCATATTTAGCTGGTTTTTAGTATTTGTTGTTATTCTGTAGGCTTAGTAATAGGGGGTTTACCACCCTCTGGGTACGGAACCCCAAGAACAGCGTTTAGATAGATCGAACGTGCCCACTCTATGCTTCCCTTTCTATACCGTAATACGTATTCATTCGCACATACACAACCCAGCCCATGGAAGTGTCCCCCAGAGACGCAAGCCGAGTACTTGTACATTCGCGCCTAAAGTCCAGAGTGCAAAACCGGGCCTGGTTTAAAGCTAGACTGCTGACTACCTAAGTACTTAACCATAAAAAAAAATCAAACACTAGAACACACAAGGAAAGATTTTGGTTTTTTCTTGAAGCCGGATTAGCTCAGAAAATAGATCATTGCCATAGTTTACCAGATGCAGTCGGATAGATAATTTTAGCCCTATCTTCAACATCTAATTGTTTATTATATCATACATTATATCATAGTACTCACGACTTAATAATATTTTGTCGGCTGTTTATATAACAGTTAAGTGAATAAGTATTTACGTGAAATTTACATTTGAAAAAAATGTATGGCAAAATTACCATATGACAAGAATGGGGCTGGCAATAGTAATGCCGAGTTAACGCCTGTCGTAATATTTTAATCGGGTAACGAATTTAACATCGTAATCTACATACTTTTACTCCATTGTGTATTTACAAGACCATGGTAAATTATTAAGTGTGCGATATATCTGTAGATGCGATGATATCTATCAGAATTAGGAGACCGAGGAGATCAAATGTGTTTGTCGATCTGACTGCAGACGGTTTTTTAACAATAAACTGTTTTGCAACAGTACAATTTTAAACCTTAATATTAACACCGTTTTTAAGATAAAATAGTATCAATATAACACTTTCAACATTCCTCGGTATTGATTAGGGAGGTCGTGGAGAAATCTTCCTGTGACCATCTGGCTATAAGGCTTAAACTCCAATACACACTTTAAACTATAAACCCATAAATACCTACATAAGGTAAATTCCGCCTTTTCGAACGAAGCGCTTTGCATCATCTTTCATAATGCGTACTGCAAAAGAGTGGGATGCGCTTCCGGCGTCTGTATTTCCGAGTGCAAACAATCTGAACCTATTTAAAGCTAGGGTGAAAAGACATTTTCTGGAGGGCAAGATTTAGTCAAGAGCAAACCCATTATCAATAAAAAAGGTTACTAATTCAAGACAAAACAATCGAGGAAACCTTTGAAACTGAAGTCATGCAGCAGCATGATGCAGCACAGCAGGAAGTACTATGCATCCAAAATAATCTCAAACAAGACCAAGAGGTCGTGTTATTGTTATATAACGCAGAAATAAAACACATAGGTTTAACTAAATTACTGGCACGCTCTGATAACCACACTTGACAAAGACAAGCCAAATTGCCCAAATAACCTCGATATTCGGATTTCATACATTTGGTCAAATTATTAAAAGCGGGTAAAATTAACAAGTAAGTAACCGGAAACGAAAATTAAAACCGGTATGAAGCTTAAAACTGATATTACTGGTGTTATTATAAAATACATAATAACATGAATTACATCGATAGGCGAAGCTAGAGATATAAACAATAAGAGCAGTCTCATGTTTTTAACAATAAACAACAAAAGAAGAGAAATTTAGGATAGATTTTTCTAAAAACTATAACACTTGCTGTTAAATTAATCGAAAACCCGATCACAAGTAACTAACTAATATTGCTCGTTAAATAGAAAAAGATGTACTTACTCTACCATCGCTTTGGACTTTATGGAAGATATTTATATGGCACACAATTCCGAAAGTAAAAATTACGCAACACCATAATATAACATTTCTTACAATTATAAAAATAATGTAATCAATGTAACTAACTTCAAAGATGTAGATTCATAAAACTGCCATATGTGTAATAAAGTAATAAGTAATGTCGGTAGGAAATCGACAGGCTAATAGCATTCAGAACACTTTCACGATCTCGGGTAATGTCTAGAATTAGATCATATCTTCCGCGGTAGGCAATGGACCTTCACTCTTTCATACACAATGTAGAAAGTGGTCTTATTGGTCAACTGATTTGAGTGTTCGCTGATTGGGAATGTCGTGATGGGACCAGGGACCGGCCCGCTATCCCTTTCAATGGGTTTTGTATGGGTTTTTCGTAAGGATTTACTTACCAAACCCACTGCCCGTCAAACCCCTCTAAATTTGCTTTTAAAGCGTTATTTCCAAACAATAGCCCATTCTATTAAGCGCTAACCAATACCCTTACCAAACCCTTTAAAAAAGGTTACTAGTTTATACGCAATATTAGACCTTTTGTAGACTTCATAAAACACACGTTACCTTGCGTCCCGTTCGAAGCAAGTAAACAGCCCATTCAACTAAGCGCTAACCCAATACCCTTATAAAACCCTTATTAGTATACGTTACCGACGGCGTATCGTTTGAAGTTACCGCACGGAGCGGCAAAAGATCTAATACGGTTCGATTTTCTATGGCACACGTTTGTGATTGGCTCGTACAAAAGGGAAAGCTTTATAATAAGCGCTTAAATCGTTAGGGAAACCCTTTCTTAGGGACATCAAGATGAATCAGTTACCAGTTACCTATTTCAAAGGGCTACCCTTATCGTTGGGTTCTTCATTCGATAAGGGAAAGTCAATCGTATGGGTTGCCAATTGGAATGGGTGAGCAAATCACGGGGCTAGCTATTTCAAAGGGAAGCCCTTTCTAAGGCTTTTCCCGATGAAAGGGTTGTCCGGTCCCTGGATGGGACTGATGGGTCATTTGATGACACGTTTGGTCACAATAATGTTTATTACAATTTCTCCTTCAATATCAGATTTAAACGGTATAAAAAAAAATCTGGCTGAAAAAATGGATGTCAAATGTAATACACCAGTATTACTTTTAAAAAAAAGCAAAACCGTCATAAAAAAAAACCCTAGAAAAAATTGTTGGCATTATAATTACTTTTCTTTACATATTCAAAGCTCTTAAAAAACTCACGATGCATCCTGATGTCCAATTTTGTAGTTTTTTTATTCGCAACACCACAAAACGTTTTCATGGAGTCTTACCTGCAAAAGAGAAATCATTGAATTAGGTACCTATATTCAATAGGAAGCGATGTTACGGAAATACATTAAAACGATATAAAGTAATAAATAAATATGATAGTTAATTTAAATCGCGATCTATAAAACGTGATTGACTTCTACTAGGTATTGGATTGGCCCAACTGTTCAGCATAATTAATATCCTATGTATAAAGACTACCTAATATAAATGAAGCCTTCAGGCTTCATTGAAACTAGAAATAAGTGGATGTTTCTGTTACTGATGTAGTAAATATACTTAGATTAAATTTTGCGTATATAATCTCTGCAAGGCATGAAATAAAACAATGACCTGATAATATAATATGATAATCATGGATAATCATGATAAAAATTTAATATTATTATCCTTCAGCAGTGACTCCGGGCTGTCTTTATTGTACATTCATTCCAAAAAATGCCAATCGAAGCAGTCTATTTGACACTGAAATTGAAATTTATTTTATGGCTGTAAATGTTCCAGGATCGAGAGACGAGCAACCACTTCACCACCAGCCAACCCGATGAGGTCTAACATGCTTGTGCCCCGTCGGCAACCACCAAACACCTACAAGCCAATCAGAAGAAGCAAACCGCCAGACAAGTCCAGGACCAACTAACACTAGTCCCACAACCAAAGCATTAGATAATGATACTGGCTAGAAACAAGAAAATCGAGCTGTGATAATCGAAATTTAAAATTCAAAATGGGTGTTCAAGTTCTTTTAGCGTCGACAGCGTTGAAAACGGTTAGTGTTACAGGGCTGTGGTTGATTCCACTGTTGCTGGGGGCGCTAACATATCATAATTATAACTCGTATGACCCTGAATCGAGAGTATTGGATAAAGAACCGAAGAGGGAATACGACTTCATTGTGGTCGGCGGAGGCTCGGCCGGTGCTGTGGTCGCCAATCGACTGTCGGAAGTGAAGCAATGGAGCACACTTTTACTCGAGTCCGGTAAGATTTACACGTAATTTTTAACTTTATCCAATCCTGTCCAAGAACATTTAAAATTCTCCACTTTTTAAGGTAAAACATTATCATTTAGCAACACATTATCTTATCACTTAAACAATCGTTAAAATTGCTTTTAATGTTCAAGTTATTTTTCATTATCCGGAAGTATGTTTAAGGTCTTGAAACGATAATGTAAGTATGTAACATTACGTATAAGCTTAAAATAAAATCATCAGTAGGTAATTTCTAGACTCTACTTCAAACCCCTCCTTAACGCAGGGTATTGTACCATTCCAGGTCCCGACGAGAACGAGATCACGGATGTGCCGTCGCTGGCGGGGTACCTGCAGCTCACCAAGCTGGACTGGCAATACAAGACGGAGCCCACCAGCTACGCCTGCCTCGGCTTCAAGAAGCGCCGCTGCAGCTGGCCCAGGGGAAAGGTAACTGATCTTGGGTTTGCAGTCTTGAGATTTTAAATGTCCTTGGGCTTAAAACGCACTTTTACCATCAAGTGGCCGTTTTCGTTTGCTTTCTCCATGCTGTAAAATAAAAAATATCTACCTATATCCATTTCGTTTCGATTAACTGGCAAACAAAAGGGTGTGGCAGCGTTGAATTCCTTTATTCTCAAAACCTCAACCTTTTATTTTTATTTTCTTTTTGCAATTTTTTTGTCGTTACTTCATATAATCGTTTTCTGTAACGCTAGATTAATTTTTATCAGTGTAATAAGAGATTTGCTTGAAAAATAAGACTGACTGTTGAGTTCCTTGCTGCGCTTCTTCTCAACAGTGTTCTCCTCTTGTGCAGCGCCGGTAGACTCAGATATGTAAAAGTGCTTACAGGGCCTACTTACAGAATAAAGATTTTCATTTTCATAAAACATGAGAAAAAATCTTTCGTTTTTAAATCTACATATTCCACGAGTGATTTGTACCACGAATGAAACCTGAGGAATTTGTATGAGATGTTTAATATTATTTAAGTTAAACATATTTCAATAATAAGGTTTATTTATTGAAAGCAAAACATAAAATCATGTTTGATAAATAAATAAAAGTGGTGCCCTCTCTCGGCGTTGCCCTACATCAGGTAGCATTCACGGCGATGTCAGATTTCTTCCATTCATTATAACATTTACGCCGCGCGCAACACGACTCTAATAAAAAACCGGCTTAGCTACCTACTGTTTCCATCGATCCGTACTTTTTTACAAACTGATGTTTCAGCTATCCACTAGATGGCGTAAAACAAGTATTTGTCTCAGTATTCTTATAACTAAATATTAATAGTTCTCTTATATTATTCTAGGTGCTTGGTGGTTCCAGCGTACTCAACTACATGATCTACGTGCGAGGCAATCGGTACGACTTCGACCAATGGGAGCAATCCGGCAACCCTGGGTGGGGCTACCGGGACGTTTTAAAATACTTCATCAAGTCTGAGGACAACAGAAACCCTTACTTGGCTAAGAGTAAATATCACGGTCGCGGAGGATTTTTGACCGTACAGGAAGCGCCTTGGAGGACGCCGTTAGTTGCTGCTTTTGTTGAAGCAGGAGTCGAAATCGGGTACGACAATAGAGATATTAATGGTGAATATCAAACTGGATTTATGATAGCCCAAGGTACGATTAGGCGTGGCTCACGCTGCAGCACGGCCAAAGCCTTCCTCCGTCCCGTGAGGACTCGAAGAAACTTAGATGTCTCCTTGAATACTCAAGTAACGAGAGTATTGATAAATCCCGTAACGATGAAGGCGTATGGAGTCGAATACGTCAAACATGGTGTAAAACGGGTAGTTTACGCGAGAAAAGAGGTCATATTATCCGCTGGCGCTATTAACAGCCCGCAACTACTCATGTTATCTGGAGTAGGCCCCAAAGATCATTTGAAAGACGTCGGTATAAAAGTCTTAAAGGATTTGCCGGTAGGCGAGAATTTGCAAGACCACGTCGGTGTTGGAGGTTTAACATTTCTAGTCGACAAGCCTGTTGCGATCGTCCAAAACCGCTTCCAAGCGTTCCCTGTTACTATGAACTATGTAGTCAACGAGCGAGGTCCAATGACGACCCTGGGTGGTTTAGAAGGTATCGCTTTCGTTAACACAAAATACGCGAATAGCTCCGGACTATGGCCTGATATTCAGTTCCACATGGCGCCAGCGTCGTTCTCATCTGACAACGGGCAGATTGTGCGAAAAATCCTAGGACTCACAGACGAGATATACAATACTGTCTACAAACCAATAGCTAACAAAGATGCTTGGACTATTATGCCTTTGTTATTACGACCAAATACACGAGGATACGTTAGACTACGGAGTTCCAATCCTTTCCATTACCCATTGATGAACCCGCGCTACCACGAGGATCCATTAGACGTTGCTCGTCTTGTCGAAGGAATTAAGATAGCCGTTCAAGTTGCAAACGCGTCTCCCTTTAAACAGTTCGGTAACAGACTATATATGAAGCCTTTACCGACTTGTAAACACTTTAAATTTATGTCTGATGAGTATATAGAGTGTCAGGTGAGGCATATTTCCATGACGATCTACCATCAGTCTGGGACAGCAAAAATGGGTCCTTCGTGGGACCCTGAGGCCGTCGTGGACCCTAGATTGAGGGTGTACGGTGTGGAAGGGTTAAGAGTCATAGATGCTAGTGTGATGCCCACTATAGTGAGCGGGAACACAAATGCAGCAGTCATAATGATCGGGGAGAAGGGCTCAGATCTGATAAAACAAGACTGGCTCAGTAAGAGCCGATGACATTAAACAGATATATCTTTTTAAAATGTCACATAGTTACCAATGGTAACCATACCATTAGAAATTAATTTTAAATAAACAATGCCAATTTTAGATATTATTTAAAGTAACGCTGAGTGCAATGTAAATAGACAGTGCAAGCAACAATCAATACGTTAAAATAATTATTTATGGTAATCAAGTATGTAAAAATCTCGTATGTACATATAAAAAATAACATATTTGTTGTTGTTTGCATTAGTGTGCGTGCATGTATATTATTAGTTAAGTTACCGATAATACCGATTCAACTAAAAGATACTTGAATTCATTTTTGCGCATGCGGCATTTTGTGTTCAGCCCCAGTAGGTCTTATGGTCGCCTTTATCCCGGTGGATAAAGCATCCGTCACTCTCGCACTTACATACTGGTCAGAAAGTGCCAGATGTTTTATCCACGTTTATCCACATCGATAAACACGATCATAATGACCGCTGCTTTGATTTGTGTCTATCGCTGCGTCACTGCGTCACTGACAAAAATGAGTTGATGTATTTTGTACTTAAAAATACTCATCTTTTTTATAAGTATTTAAATTACCATAATTTAAATAATGGTTGTTATTGGAAATGTTAAATAGAGTTATGGTTACATTGTACGAGTATGAACAAGTTATGAAACCAAAAATTAATTGTTAGCCAGGTCGTTTAATCAATGCTGTTTTATTTCGTTCGCTTTTGCTTAAATAAAAGGAAGAATGTGACTATTTTGTTTATGCATATGCACAAAGTCCAATCGCTTTGTAAGGAGTCAATTTATAATTTCACTGTTTTTGTGGTTAAATATGGCTCATTTCTCAACGCTCCAAAAGTCCAAACTCTGAGAGAACGTGGAAAAACACAATCAAGGAAAAGTGTTTAAAACTACGGTGACGGGTCACGTCACTCAAACACACGCCACATCTCTACCTCGTTCACTCAAGCTTGAGTGATGTGACGTTTGTTACGTCATCTCATTGCTCCTGGTGTACAAAAATACATTTCCTTGATTGTTTTCCAAGTTATATTTCTGGCAACAATACTTATACTTCGAAAACAATTTTGTATGATTTTGCCAAATCGTATGGAGTACAACGGTGCCATAAATATTCTTTATTTTTATTTTTTTATAAGTATTCTTAGGGCAATCTGTTTTAACTTACCTGACAACTGTATAAATAAAAATACAGCGCAAATATCAATCAATCCAATTCCATCATTAAATGTGAGAAAGTAATGTTTTCTAATTACAAGTAAATTGAAAATTGTAATCACTTTGTTGTGTTTTACTAAGGCGTTTAAGGTTATTAATTGCATTAGTTATGGGAGATATCAGATATGTCAGCAAAATTTCCACTCATAATTAACTACCCGGTATTTTCTTAATAAGCCACAACCACTTTAACTTTACTAAACTATGACGTCAAAGTTTACTACACGTACTTGTATTACGTACTTGTATTGTACTTGTATCACGTTGTCAATTAGCTGTGCACATGACTAATACCCGGGGTTCTCCGACTCACCCGCCGCGAGCGACGAGCGACGGACGCGGGCGTATTGCCGTTACATTGGTCGTAAATACACGTATTCTCCGAAATGCCTTCTCAAAGAGCGCGCAATGTAAGTGGCACATACACCCGCGTCCCGCGGCGGGTGGGTCAGAGAACCCCGGGCCTAAGGTGACGCATATTTAAAAGTAGCGGTCAACTGTGTAAAATAACATAATTCCCTATTATGATCGAGGCTCACGTTATCTATATACAAGAGTCCCATAAGTCGTACGTCACAGTGACACCGGAGGTAGACCATCCTAAGACGAACCGAACCAGCCTAACATGACCTCAGAAAAGTCGCATGGTTTTCAAGATATGCCAGTTTAAAGTTTATACTGGGAAAGAACTTTAAACTGACAAATCTTGAAAATCAGCGATTTTTACTGGGGCAATGTTAGGCTGGTTCGGTGTGGGGATGATGCGTAATCGATTTACAATCAGTAAAAAAAAAAAAAAAGACTGGCTCGCTCGGTCCGTCTTAGGCTGGGCGGGTCTACCTCCGGTTTGATTGTGACGTAAGACTTATGGGACACCCTGTATATACATAAAAATCAATTGCCGTGCGTTAGTCTCACAAAAAGAAGAGCTCCGACGATTTGAATTTTTTTTTTGTTTTGTTAGCGTCAATATTGGAGTGGTATACAAAAAAAAAAAAAGTAGGAAAAACCCAAAAAAAACAGCCGACAATTTAAAAAAAGTGGTACGAAGTTCATCGGGTGTCCAATAAAAAAATCATTTGCGCTGCAAACTGTATCATTTTACAGATATTGATTTCGCAAAATAACTTTAGCACTTGACGCAGCATTTCGTATTTTGTGTGTTCACAAGTATAACCTAACCTACATAACAAAAACATGATAACTCTCTTATACGAGTATGTACCCAACAGATATTCACCAAACTTAGTAGGTAAAGAACGATCTCGATGAAGTCACCTTTCGAACCAAAACTAAATCAAAATAGGTTCATCCGTTTGGAAGCTACGATGCCACAGACAGATACACAGACAGACACGTCAAACTGATATACTGTTTTGCATCGGGAGTAAAAAATGTTGTTTCACAAAATGTAACTTCGGTGTGCTCCTTACCCATACCAAGAAGTGAAAAAATATTATAGGTACCTAGTCTACTCTAAGATAATGACCAATCACACAAAAAATATATGAATTACTCACTAATTGAAATAATAACTCTAGCAAGTCTTTATGTACCTGCTAAAGCTTACGTAATGTTAAATGATTAAGATTGTAAACTGATTAATAGATGTAAATATAAATATGATTGTTTTTGTATATAAATAAATGTGTTACCGTCACGTGTTGTTTTGATTATGTCCGGGAAAAAACCGTGTTTCCATTCCGCACAACAAAATTGTTAGCAATCCGATCTGCTTTGGTTCAATTCTTAGAACATCATCATGCTGCAATTAAATCTGCAAACTAGTATCATTTTAAATAGTTTAAAGTACAATAACAGAAGCTATACAGAAGTTATTATAATTTACTGTTACGTGTGCAATCACCAGAAAGTCTTTATGCAGTACCTAGTGGTTCTAATAATTTTCTGCTCAAATAAATAATAATTTTAGGTATAAGTACAATTATAAAGTTATATATTTCTCCCAAACAGCAAAGAATCAGACTTTGACCTTACCGACCGTACCTTTAACTTTTTGCTGAATTACATAGTCATTTTGCATTACAAAATTGAGCAATCTTTTTGGGGTTCCGTACCCGAAGGGTGCTAACGGAACGCTATTACTAAGCCTCCGCTATCCGCCGCAAAAAGTAGAAAAATATGGACTTTTGGAAATCGAATGGTTGAATTGGTAAGGTTCAAAAAGTTGGGCATGATAACTCACGCAATAAAATTTTCTATGAAACTTTCCGTTGTGCGAAGTGAATTGGGTCATACACAGTCACAGAAACAAAAGTTGTCTCTCCTGTTCCAGAAAGTTAAGGACTTTGAAACCAAATCTATCGGGTTAGGATATGTCCGCGTAATGGGAGTCTGGTGTAGTTTTGGCCTGTATTGAAATTACATGAGTTAAAAACTCCCACGTCGTTAACTTTAGGAACAGAAGGGACAATGTTGAACCTAAATCTGTGTATGACCCAATTAGCCGTACAATTGAAAGGATACTTTTCGTCGCACAGCGGAACTTTTTTCGAATTCATTGTTTGTTTACGCTTAACTTTTTCCTGATTGAGTCCAACTTTTTGAACCTTACCCGAATGTCGAAACGGATTCGTCACAAAAACGCACGATTACTACCACACGTAACAAGTCAAATACAATATTGTGATATCATCATCATCATCATCATTAGGTATAAACAATTAGTAAATTATTTTCACTCCGTAGCACATCCACCAATTAACATTTTTGGGGTAGACAGCAGAGAGGATTCCTGGCAGCGGCATTATTTTTTATTCTAGAGGACGCAAACGAGTTAGCGGATCACCTGTAAAGCCATCACCGCTGCCGATCAATACACTAGAAAAGTATGCTGGGCTCTTGAAGATCCCCAAGTCGTATTTCACTTGGGGACCTTCGACAGTCCAGCATACTCATCATACCGCTATAGCGGTACGGAAATACCGCCGCAATAAGTTAGTCCCATAAAATTGACGCGCGCGGTAAAAGTTCCGTAAAAATAAAAACGTACAGTGGTAGACAGCCACGTCGAGGTGGAACGGATGAGCTTAAGGCTGCCTTTCCACTGAGGCGGAGACGAGCGGAGCGGTGCGAAAACGACCAATCACCTTGTACAGTACCCACACTAACGCATAGCACACAGAAACTAGAGGAACCTGATTAGTCATTTTCGCACCGCTCCGCTCAGCCTTAAAGCTTCATATTCTACCACTGCCGTGTCTGTACATTAGAAGCATATGTAATTTTTTTAACTTCCACCAATTCTATTTCAAAAAACGCAGTGAGATTTTTTAGAGCAACGAGGGAACAAGTTATGTGTCTAATGTACGGTATGTACATTAGACACATAACTTTTTCCCTTGTAACAAGGCGATGTATGGTAGGAATGTGTACAACATGTGCATAGAAATGTACATAGAAAACATCCAGACTCAGGAACAAATACTCGCGCTCATCACACAAATATTTGTTCATACCGGGATTCGAACCCGGGACCGCTAGTTTCGTAGGCAGGGTTACTACCAACTACGCTAACCGCGTCGTCAAATATATCATTTAAATCGCTAAATAATATCAGAACCGAGATATTGAAGATTTAAGTTTCAAGAGGTCGTCGATACACAAACACATATATTGTTCATAGGTTTGATTAGCCAGTCATAGAAGTAATATAAAATGACAGATCCGTTCAGAATAAACATATTTTGTCATATAATATAATACTCTAAAGTGCTCACTTGCCCTTGTGAAGCTAAGAAAATATAATTGCAAATATCTCGGCTCCGACGCACTTTAGAGTATTATATTATATGACAACATATGTTTATTTTGAACGGATCTATCCTAAGCTACCACTTGTATGACTGGCCGCTCACTTAAATAATGACAACATTTTTACCCAAACTCCTTTATTTGATTAATTGATTGAAAAGACAGCCGTTTGCGGCTAATTCCAAATAAACTAGTAACAGACGCTCGAACTTGGTCCGGTCCGGACAACGGATTTGGTTCGCTCCGAACCAGATCCGGCCGTGTGTAGAGCAGTCCGCGGACCATGTCGGCGGATATACAATACTTATACACTACTTTTAGAACTGTACAATTAGAGATTAAGCTTAACTTGTGTATGGTAAATTTTTTTGTGTGATTGTGTGGTTCGTTGAAATAAATATTTTTCATTTTTATTTTTTTTTTACTTGGGGTCATAAAATTATTGTTATAGAGACCTAATTCAAAATCTAAACATTTTGGATTAGGTCACTTTCATTCTGAAGGTGCGATATATAGATAGCCTGAATTAGTTAGTTACTTCTGCTTTGAATGATTTGGCATTGACACCGTCTTAAAAGGTAAGTAACAAGACACGCTCATAAGTAAGCCAAATTAATGTAAATATCATAATAATTCAGTAAAACACTAAACTAATAAACAATTGCGTTAATGTTAATTTGCCGGAGTGTGATTAATATCCAATGATGACTTTGTTAATTGAGTAGGTACCCTAAAGTTGAAAAATTTCCAGAGCTTCGGTTATAATGTTGTAAAATTCGGAAAGACTAATTAATTTATTAGACATTATAGTACATTACCGATATAAGATCAGTCAGAATATTGCTTTAACAGTGAACGGTGTGTAAAGTGTTTGATACAATTCAAGTGTTAAATATGAGGAATCACTGCAATATTTTGATCAGGTACCTATTTGGTTAAATTGGTTATTAGATATTAAGTATAATAGATTAGATAGCCGCAGGTCATGAGTCATAGTTGACAGTTATTCTAGTGCATTTGCCAAAATAACAAGCTGATGTGATCTTATCTTAATGGTCGTATCAGGCATTGAATCAAGTTAGTTTAGTCAAGGTCAATTTAAATATAAAGTTACTGCCGCACTCAGAGACGTCAATTAATTTTCAAGTTTTTATTAAAAATGCTGCGTCTTATTCTATTGCTATAGCAAAGAAAGTGACAGCAGCTACTTTAATGAAACTTAAAACTTAATTGACGTCTCTGAGTGCGGCAGTTAATGCGAAAGTAACTGTCTGACTGTCTGTTACCTATTCACGCTTAAACCGCTGAACCGATTTATATGAAATTTGGTATAGAGATAGTTTGAGTCTTTCTTGGGGAATGACATAGGATAGTTTTTGTCCTGGAAAATTTGATACTTCCCGTGGGATACACGATACACGACTTCCACGCGGACGGTGTCGCGGGCAAAAGCTAGTGTATATGTATTTATGACTTTGACTGTACACTTAATTTAGATCGGCCATTTCCAACCAGCATGATGAAGGCAAGTCTACTAAACCCCGCTCTGCCCTGCTAAGCTAAAATGCGATATCTCAGACAAAACTGCTGTAGCAATTGCAACCTCATTACTAACAGGAGAGGACTGAATCTGATATGGCTATTGAATTTGAGATATCACCTTTTAGCTTAGGACGGCAGCGATGTCACCCATGCAATACGCTGCCTGTACAGCGAGAACCATTTAAAAAAATCCTGGGTGTCGCTCAATGGCTCAAAGCGTCTGTTGCCTTGTGGACTATTTAGAATTGGCTTGGTCGAACTTTTTCAGATCCTACGCGTGAAAGAGATCACGGACCAGTTAAACTATCCATCTCAGACATATTTGGGTAAGGTTCAAAAAGTTGGGCCCAATTAATAGTTAAGCGTAGTTAACCATACAAACAACGAAGGCGAAACAAGTTCCGTTATGCGACGAAAAGTATCCTTACAACTGTATGGATAATGTTCGTCGCACAACGGAAAGTTTCATAGAAAATGTAATTGCGTGAGTTAGCATGCCCAACTTTTTGAACTCCACCTACTTATATTTATTTCAGATTATCATGCCTCCTGCTCTGTATGCCAGTCCTCTCCCAGCGCGCCTCAGTGTTCGAGGCCGTGTCTGGATTCATGCGCGATACAATAAATTTCCGCAACGGGGAGCCACCTGACGCTGAAGTGCTGCACTCGGAGTACGACTTCGTGATTATCGGGGCCGGGACTGCCGGTTGTATCCTCAGCAACCGTCTTACTGAAGTAGATCAGTTCAAGGTACTAAAAACATTTTATATTCCAGCAAGCGACCCACCCTCGCTTCGCATCGGTTTAAGTTAAAAATCCCTGAAAGTCCATTCTAAAAATTGGTTAAAGTATTTTTGAAATCTGATGAGTAGTTTGGAATCACCTCCTCCATCCAAACTTAGTGTAGATTATTGTAAAAACGCCTTTACTATTGAACTTAATATTGTTGGACACTTGTCGTATTTAAAGTTTTAGGACGATAGACTATCACAATTACCATAACCTAACCTAACAGTGATAGTGATAGCCATAATAACATCACAAACCTTAGGGCTATAGCCACGACTATAAGCGTATTTCTGGCGTATTATTGGAAATCGCTCGCCGCATCGCCCCGGTCGCGCAAGTCGTGACCAGAGCGGCTAGCACATCTTGTATTTTGTCGCTTGTTGCTCCGTGCGTCTCTATCGTTACAGACTAGTTAGAAAGGGACATCCGAGCGACAAACAAGTCGCGGACAACTTGTGCTAGCCATCCAGGGCCCATTTATCAAAAGCTTGTAACTTGTCTCTTTTTAATGCATATTGTTGGAAAGAGACTTCCACTTGTAATAGAAGTCAGACCACCTATAAAACTAAAGGTGTGGAACTGTGGAGTAATGAAAGCGTTTTTACGAAACTAGAATACTACAGATTTATCCCAAAGGATTAATGTAAATGACTCATCTTCAGCACTTAAGATAAAGCCAACGACTTTCTGCCGTCCTAAGCTAAAAGGTGATATCTCAAATTCAATAGCCATAGCAGAATCAGTCCTCTCCTGTTAGTAATGAGGTAGCAATTGCTACAGCAGTTTCGTCTGATTTTTTAACACCCTTATATTAGCTTCACTTGTAACAAACTAACATTATTATTATTATTATTAAGACCCTGTTGTGTCCCACTGCCAGTGCACTTTTTCCAGTTTTCCCTGTTCTGAGCAGTCTCTGGCCAGTCCTTCAAAAGGAATCCAACTCATCCCGCCATCGCCGCCGAGGTCTGCCGCGTTTCCGTCTCCAGTTGTTGGGTTTCCACTCTGTGGCGACTGGCCCACAGCTCGTTCAGCATGCGGCAGACGTGACCAGCCCAGTCCCACTTTAACTTTAACAAACTAACTGCCGCACTCAGAGACGTCAATAAATTTGTAAGTTTGATTATAGTTGCTGCTGTCACTTTCTTTGCCATAGCAATAGGATAAGAAAGAAAGAAAGAAAGAAAGTAAGAAAATCGTTTATTTGGTGCAAAGTAAAATAATTCAACACAAAATTGATTCCTAAACAGTAAACTAACTTAGAAACTAACTTAACACTATTTCCTAATGCACCAAAATGGGTGCCACTCAGCATATGTCCGGCATAAGTGCCGTGACGCTGATTTTCAGGGCAACCAAACGGGAAGAAAGCGCTGCTGGTCCTTTCATGTGTATATGAGAGTGTAATTGTAATGTGTGTATCATATCATGTATAAGTAAAAGAGAAGATAAACTTACATAAATAGTAAAATACTTATATAAAAGACGCAGCAACTTTAATCAAACTTACAAATTAATTGACGTCTCTGAGTGCGGCAGTAACAATGTTATTTAATAAAAATTGCAAGTTGATTTTAACCAACACTGAGAAAAATATCTACTTCGGTTAATTCAGAAATAACCATAATTTGATACGACGTTATATAGTAAAGTTCATTTAAATGATTTTTATTTATTTATTATTATTATTTGATTTAACAAACTGTTTGTCTGTAAGGAATAAAGCAGTTAGTGTTATTAACTCGACTGATTTGGTCAAGTATTGCCTTAGTTATGTAGTCACTTTTTTAAAGCTACAGGTGGACGAAGTTCGGTTCCATTAAAAAAACTTTTTTTCTCAGTGAAATTCTAATCGTCGGACTGTCGTGAAATTTTGCATACGTAGCTATGGAAATCTAATGACAATACAATAATATTAAGCGTTATGCCTTGGATTTTTTAATAACAGTCATTATAGTGATACAAGGAAAACTGCTGGTAATCCGGGCTTTCTATTAGCACATCGGTTTCCAAAACTAAGTAAACCGCTAAGTAAATAGATCAATTAAATGCTAAGGTCGATGAATAAGCCACGTTATTCAGATATCTTCATAATCACTGCCCCGCAGAATTGGCTATTTGACTAATGTCAAAATAAACTATTTTTACACTACCACTAAATCAAGCTTTCGAAAATAACACGGAAAACCTAGCAATCGTTTATTTTTGGAATTTAAACGATTTTTAATTCAACATAAACTTTATAAAGGAACACTGAAAATTGTGACGTCACATTTTACTATTACTATTTCCATAGGTACTAAGTTCATACTACCCGATCGTTTTGACGTTTCATTAAAAGTTGCTGATTTGACCAGTCAGTCAAAGAGCCAATTTAAAACTCAAACCAAAATTGCAAAATTCTAAGTTGAAGAACAATCTAAAAGGGCCGATTTACACCTACTGCGTTTTAAATTCTGCGTGACAGTTCAAACGTATTACATCTCCCATGGGTATTTCCACATGACCTTGGACAAATCCTGCTCAGGCAAAAAAAACATACTTCGCTTTTAGGGTCCGTCCGTCCGTCAGTCCTAACTTTAAAGAGTTATATCTTTTAAATCGTAATAGATAGTGTTTATTTTTACAAAACATATGTTATAACGGCGCATTCCTAAAAAAATTGTTCCGTTTTTTTTTCAACTGTTTAAGTTCTGTCGTATAAACAACATGCGTCACAATAAGTGGTTTGATTAAAGTGCAACTCTACAAAAAAACAATAAATAATAAAAACCGGCCAAGTGTGAGTCGGGCTCGCGCTGACGGTTACACGCATTAATCAATTATTTAGTTTGGTAAATACATAACATACACTGAAATATAACAATGGCTAGGTGTGGCGGTACAGAACCCTCTCGGTTCAAGAGTCCAATTCGCACTTGACCGGTTTTTTTTTACCGTCTTTCCGCTTCCAAGTTAATAATAAAGTTATTATTAATATAGTTTTCCAAACCATACACCAACCAACTTTTTTTTTTACATCCTGTTTATATTATTAATGTACCTTGGCAAAAAGCAGTTTGACGTACCGTAGTGATAAGCAGATTTTTAATATTTTCATGAGGTAACCACCAACGATTGGGCCAAAATTAGATTAACTATACATATATTTTTATTACCCAACTGCCCAAAAAGAAGGGTAATGTTGTTGGGGTGTATATACTTGTCTTTGTTACCTCCTGTAGACTAAACGGGGTGTCGTTGGATGAGCGGGTATTCACTCAAGGCCATATTAGAACCTCCTCAGTCCTGATGCTGCAGAGGTAGTCGGGTTTCCAAAACTTGGTTTTTAGAGTTCCGTACCCAAAAGATGCCATAGGAAACTAAGGCTCCGCTCTCCGTCCGTCCGTCCGTATGTCTGTCAGCGGGCTGTATCTCATGAACCGTAACGCTACGTTCACACGTGGCGACTATACGATTCGACTTTATTGCGTAGGTATACGGTTTAATCTTAATATTTCTCGAATTCGATATTTTCCCGCATAGACTCCGTGTGAACAATTTTCGAAGTTTTTATATATGTCCTGTTGTCACTACTGTATTCGATAAAGCTCGTATACATTCTACGGGAAAAACGTCGCCGTGTGAACGTAGCGTAATAGGTAGGCAGTTGAAATTTTCACAGATTGTGTTATGTATTTCCATCGCCGCCATACGAGAAAAGTGATTTTTTTCGGCGTTTTTGCTCGAACTTAACAACCGTTGTCTCCTACGATGGTACGGAACCCATCGTGTGCGAGTCCGACTCGCACCTGGCCGGTAATTTGTAAGGTTTATGTTTGTTAAACTGATTTTAAACTTCTGTCTAGAATATAACGTAGAGTTAAGAATACAAAAAAAATAATGAAATGAAATAAAAATTAAGAGAAATATTTATTTTTATTTATTTATATTTAGTAGTTAGTAAGTAGTAGTACCTAAATATAAAATTGCGAATGACTGTTCGGCAGGTGCTACTCATAGAAGCTGGTGGAAGCGAGCAGTACTTCATGGACATCCCCGTAGTGGCCACCATGCTGCAGTTCACTGACGCCAACTGGAACTACCACACCGAGCCGCAGGTAACGCCACAACGTCATAGACCGACAAATTCATGCACGACTGTCTTGCGGGGTAGGTAACAGACGGGAGTGGGGAGATAAAAAAAGATAAAATATATTTATTCAGTAAGTAGGCCGCACGGGCTTTTTCACGTCAAAATCTACCAGCGCACAGTGTGCCGAAAATCGGCTTTCATAGAAATAGAAACCGACGTCGTAAATGTTTTTTTTTTCTCTTGAAACAGCTTCTGTGTGCCATACTCATATTAGAAAATGAGCCTGGGATAATTTGGATCGGTAAATAGTTAATTATAAATATATTTAAAAAAACTAGTATGGAGAATATAAGAAAAACTGGTATTTCTCTGAAAAAAAAACTCGTCTAACCGTAATATCCTCGCAGATGGTTATGGTTACAACTATTTCAGATTTTTTGACATATTCGAAATTTCTCCACCAGGAGTACTTTTTTTTAAACCGAAATTTAATATTAACAAAATTTTTTTTTTGCTCGAAATTGCTTACGCTTTTAATTTTAACCATGAAAAATTATTTTCACTCAATTCTAAAGAAAAACTGATGAGATATTAATATTTTTTTTGTATGGAGCCAGTATGAAAAAACAATATTTCTCGTAAACTACAAAAAATACTGTTATATCCTGTAAGGCAATTATGGTACCAGTTATTCTTGAATTGCTGACGTGCTCAAACCTTAAGTGGTAAACGAAAATTTTTTTAATTATTAAATCATTTAACCATATCATTACATTTTAACTAATACATACCTATCCCATTAGTTAAAATGTAATGATATGGTTAGAAGAAAGAATATACATGACTCGCAAATGTTGCTAATTAGCTTAATAATATTTAAAATGAGGTCATTACGATATTACTAATTATTAAGGGCTTTACACACCATTAAAATCACAACAATCGCCACTAGTGACTTGCAATAAATATGGAAAATTTAAATGGCATGTCCTAGTTCATCTCGAGCTTTCTAACTGCTAACATTGTAACTTAACTATGGAGGGTTTAAGTAGTAACTGGGACTTGTGGGTTATTTTGAAAAATCAGGAGCCTTCGGGTGATTATGAAGCATTATTTGAAAAAGTAATCACTCATCTACACAGTGAACTTTCTGAAGAAGACCGTGATACTATTAAGAAATTTTGCCGAAGATTCAGCCGCGCTGCTGTGCAAAGATGGAAGAAATGCCGAAGAAGCACAGAAAAATTTAGACAAACTTATGGGAATTGGCTTGAGGCAAATGTTGATTGGCCAAGCTGCGTGCATCTTCACAGTGATTTGTCTGTTCAAGAAGCCGACAATGATTTAACGTTTCAAAAACCTTCGACATCATCGGCTGGTACTATGACCAGAAGAAAACGTAAATCATTCGAAGATTTAAGAACCAAGCAGAAAAATAATAAATCTAATGAATTAAACTATGAAAATAAGACCTAAAAGAAGATGGTCGTGATGATATTGCAACAGTAATTGAATATATGCTCAAGCATCTGGAAGCAGCTGCCAAATTAAAAGAATTTATCAAGAAACCAGTTCCTGCGGCATTATTAACAGCAGAAAAAGCATTACGTTTATTGATTTCTTTAAAGTTATCTAAATGGCAATATATAACCTTGAGAGAAACAGAGGGTGCAAAAGACCTATGTATACCCTTTTTACTACAAATTACATAAGGCTAAATTAAATTGTTATCCTTCGACAGATTCAGTTATTGATATATCTACACATTAATATGTGTAAGATAACCACATAGAAGAGTTTTGATATGTTTTCCTACATAAACCGTTTACATGATTGTATGAGTTATTTATGAGGTAGTGAGCTATTAGTTAATTTTCTGGTTTAGGCCAAGCATTTTTGTCTGTTAGACAGTCCTCGACGTCGCTAACCTACTTTAGGGTTTTCGAAATCAAAGAAAATCGACGCAAGATAACGATCAGTCACTTGTGTCAATTTAGAAGATTGTCGATTTTAGAAAATCGTTAAGTAAGCATATCTTCTTGAGGAGGCTTGTACTATGGGTACTAGACAGTGATAAACATGCTAATAGTACTTATAAATAAATCCATACTTAATTAAATACATGAAAAAACAACCAAGACAAGGAAGAAATACTAACGCTCATCACACAAAATTAAATACCCCGCATCACACAACTTTTTTAACGGGAATTGAACCTGGGACTCCTACCTTTGTAGCCAGGGTTACGGTACTACGAACTAGACTAATCGCGTCAATAGAGTAAATTTTAAACACCTCACGATACATTACATGTGCAATATTGAGCTGGGCCTATATTCGACATTGACCAAACGATATTCCAAAAAAAAACCAGATTGCCATCCCTGTTCATGATATGCATATATGCAAAAATAAATTAAAATCTGTCTGTTGAACTCCTTCCGCTTAGCTCGGCAATGGGGAATATGCGTAACTTTTTTATTGCTTTAATAAAAATTCATTCATTTCATGTAACAAACGGTAGAGAAAAAATATTTTTCGAATAACTATAAAAATAACCAAGATATAGGTAAGCTATCAAAGATTGGTTTCTATCTCGTTCGAGCAAAACGGAATTTAACATGGAGTCGGATCTCTTTGTCCAATTAGTGGTTTAAAATGCTTATATCATCCGTACTTTTTTTTTCCGAGCCGATTTTAATTTCACTTTCTATGATAGAAATTCTCTTTTACGGTATTTTCATATTTTGTAAAGAAATGCAATGAAAAAATTCATGCATATCCCTATTTTTTTGTTGAAAACAACTTTACGTTACATCACCAACATCGCATAACTTCTATGGCCCCTGCGTGGAAATCGACAGGAAAAACCTCAACGGTCTACCTCGCTCCAAAGACTCTATCCATCTTAACACGTTCGGGGCCAGTGACACACAAGGTCGTTCAAAATTGCATACATTTGGAGGTAAGGCGGCGACGAACGTGTTAGCTATTCACAGCCTTATCTTCATACCGAATCGGATAACGGCAGATAGGAACTGCTATTGTATAACGATTGCAGATGGACTGAACGTGCCCGCGGAGCGAAGGGCGCTGCCTACGTGACAGGTGACACTAACAGTCGAATACTTGACCGATTCGATGCGTGTAATTACTATACTAATTAACAATGACTTTCCTAGAACGATTTTGGACGTATATTTTATTATCTTAACGAGGACAAGTGGGAGGCGGCCCACCAAAAACAGATATATATTTATACTACTAGCGACCCGTTCTCGCTTCGCTCCGGGTACTATTATATACATAAACCTTCCGTGAAAAATTTAACTGATGGTGAAAACCGCATTAAAATCCGTGGCGTAGTTTGAAAGATCTAAGCGTACATACATACAAAGGGGCAGACGGCGGGAAGCGACGTTATTTTTAACCCCAGACGTAAAAAAGAGGGGGTTATATAGGGTATAAGTTTGACGCGTGTATCTGTTTATCTGTGTGTGGCATCGCGGCTCCATCGTAGCTGAACGGATGGACCGATTTTGATGTAGTTTTTTATATTAAAAAGGTGACTTAATCGAGTGTTCTTAGCTTGGTTTGAAGAAAATCCGTTAATTCGTTTAAAAGTTATGAGCTCTGATCCCGATTTTGTCGGGAGTTTTTTAATACTCGAAATCTTCTAGTGACGAAATCCCTCCCGTGAAAATGTACGTGCTCGGAGCCCGTTGAAGTTTTTGCTCATTGCTCAGAGGTTTTATTGTGTAGAGTTTCTATGTATATTTAATTAGGCACCTACCATAAACGGGGAAGTTAGAGGCATTGAGTTGTTGTTGATTCTTGCAATTAATCATCTGCCATAAACGTCATTAGCCAATGATGATGAAATGATGAAGAAGTCGATTGCGATTAACTTTATTTCATCACTTTGACTTTGTTCTATAGTAGCCAAAGGAAATTGCGTGACTAAATATCAATAATGAGAATGATGCATATAGCTGTGTTGAAATTGCAAATATGGGTCTTGCCATCCAGCGGCCTGGTGTTCGTTTGCCTTCTTCAATTCTTCATGCTATTAAAAAAACTCAGCTTATAAACAAGGCTTATCGTTTGCTCCACTTTCTGAAAAGATGATTCGATAAGTACAGTCAAGGACAGAAAGATGTTTACTCTTTTTCATCTTGTTCCATTGTAATAAGGTCCAAAAGTGTAAACATCTTTCTGTACTCGACTGTACAGTCAAAATTTAATGAAATTAAGATTGAGACACATGATGAGCTTGACAGCGGTCCAGGGGCACAGACAAAATGCAAAATTAAATAATTTTCGAAAAAAAATAATTATAGGACTGACGTAATCTCTAGGCTGGTACTATGGGTACTAGGTAGACAACGAGACACATACTTATAATAGAGAAACTAGCGACCCCCCAGTTGCAGTTTCTTATTAGTGATTTTTTTTTTAAATCGTTTCGGTACTTTCAGAGATTACTACCAACACAATCTAACACACAATTTTACCTCTTCATAGATATCACCTGGTGGTTCCACCTGATGGTACCAACGGAAGACCAGCGCTGACATTAACCAGCATTACGCTGAGTTGGTACCATTTCGTTACCCTTAATCGTTTTGTGTGTTCTCTGTCTTTTGTTTATATTTTTCACGAATAAATGTTTTTTCTTTTTTTTTCTTATATCAAAGTCCATCCTGTGTTAGATGTTTCCTGATATTTATTTACCTGATTTTTAAGATAATGTTACGGAAAATATGCATTTAATCTTACGGCGGAGTACGCGAGTCCCTTGATTAGAATATCTTGAATGCCACTTATTTGTTATGCAAAGCACAACAATGGCTGGCAACGAGGGCAGGTCACCAGCGACTCTGTGATCTAATCTCTGTTAGTTTATTTTTGGGATTCTAGTTATCTATGAATATGGGGCTTAGCCAAGATGCATTAAGCTTACTAAAAAATATCAGAATAAATGTGTTTTTGGGCGTTTTTCAAAAAAAGTGTACATCGTTAAGGAAAAATTAAGAAATATTAACTTTTTCCAGTGCGTCACGAAAATTAGTCGTGACGAACCGGAAAAAGTAAACATTTCATAAGTTTTCCTTAACCATGTACACTTTTTTTGAAAAACGCCCTTTTATAGGATTGACATAAGCCGGCGATCTATCGCGTCAGCCGCTTATGTCAATTCCGTAGATTTTGTCAGTTATCGAAAATCGTTAATAAGTTAGCATTATGCGTGCGTATTCTCTAGGCCCCCAGACGATTTTTTTCTTTTTATTATCCAAAATATCATTGATTTTAAATTGTTTTTCAACATCATTTCTTAGGAAAAATGGCCTCGACACGTAAACCCAGAAGGTCAAAATAGCAGGTCAGAGAACACGAAATTTCTACAATTAACGAGCATACCGCTCGTATTATGTCACTAGTACCTGCTACAAGAAAATAATGAGGTTTGACTGCATACCTGTACGTATAGCACATTTGTATCTTCTCCTTTGTCGCTCAGTCCCTCTCTTTCGTGTTCGACTGGGTAGAGGGGGATTACCGAGCGACAATCGAATCGCGGGCTAGATGCGCTAGGCGTTCTGCCCCCGTAGTATCGTCGCCTTTATCCCGGTGGATAAAGCATCCGTCCCTCTCGCACTTACATACTGGTCAGAAAGTAACAGATGTTTTACTCACGTTTATCCACATTTGTCATTACCAACTACGTTTAACTAGGTCATTAATTATGCATCTTTTTGATCTAAACCTATCGCTAACAGCTTCCATCTCTCCTGTTCAGCTGGTCCCAAAAAAAAAAAAACTGGTACCATAGTACAATCCTGGAGCTTAGTTAGAGATCACTTTAAATTTATCAATGTATATTCTTTTCTATTTTAATTACAATAAGGTATGAATTTAGAGCCGCAGCCGCAGAGTAGAAATCCCCCGTGAAGCTCCGAGGTCGGTCTCAGAGCATTCAAATTTATACTTTATTGTAATTAAAATAGGAAAGAATATACACATTGATAAATTTAAAGTGATCTGCGCTGCGCTCCGCCGGTTTGCGCAGGCCGTTACGCGACGATTTTCGAAAATTGTTGATTTACGATATTCCCTCGGAAACTGTCCAATTTTCCGGGATAATATTAGTAAGGATGAGGTTAAAGCACCAAATTTAGTATTAATATTTGAGTATTTAGTTTGTTTAGGTACTGTCACAAACTAAATAATTATATAAAGATACCGTAGGTAAGTATTAATACCTTTCAAAATAAAAAATAAATAAAAAATATCTTAGAACTTGGAATTTAATGTAGCATGCCAATCACTGTAAAGATCAGCATTACAAGGAGGTTAAGCGCGAAATGGGTAACGTTTTGTAAATGTATGTAAATGGCCCCGCGAGACAGGCCTAGCCTAGTGTGGAGGTCACAGATAATATAATGTAGATTACGTACCCTTCAACTTTGTGTAATCTTAATGGCAAATAAACTTTATTTATTTATTTATTTATTACTGTGTAAAAAATTTAAAATAAATAAAAAATAAAAATTTGTTATAAAAAGCTACGGTATTGTCCTTTATCACTTTTATCAGTCAACCTTGTTTGTAAGTTTATTATATTTAGTTATTTTACACAACTTTGTATTGTAACACAGTAACATATACCTATGACTAATCTAAGGTAACATTATTGCTACAATAATAGTAACATAAATTTGCAGCATACTCGTAGGTTTCCACTTTTGTTTCCTGTTTAAGGATTCCCAGAAATTTGTAATAACACTAATAACGCGTACAGACATGGTAAGAACATGGTGTTGGAAAAACCTACTCGTATATAAAACTAGCTACTGCCCGCGACGCCATTTGCGTAGAAGTCATCGCTGCTCCCTCGGGAACTTTTAAATTTTCCAGGATGAAAAGTAGCCTATGTGATAATCGAGGGTATAAGCTATCTCCATTCTAAATTTCATCCAAATCCGTCCAGCCGTTGCAGCGTCAACGAGTAACAAACTAACACGCACACAAACTTTCGCAATTACAATATCAGTAGGATTGGAGACATTCGAAATGTCAAAGTGTCGGTGTCCCAAGGTCTCCTGGCGCTTTTCGAAAACTTACAAAACGTACAGGATTGTCGTTCGCTAGCGATCAGTCGCGTCAACCGCTCTTATGTCAATTCCATACATTTTGACGATTTTCGAAAATCTTTAAGCGTAATGCAGGGCTCCTGTGCAGCTAGCAAAGGTTGTCTTATCGCTCAGTTACAGACTAGTAAGAAAAAAGGGATCTCTGAGTGACAAACAAGTCGCGACAACTTGTGCTAGCCATCCTGCGGCCCATAGACAAGGTACTAACGCTAACGCTATCGATGTTCGAAAACTGTCAAAAAGTATAGGATTGACGTAAGCTGCCAATGTCAATTCCATACATTTTTCTGACATAACGTAAACGATAACGTTCAGCGAATGCAACTTGACTAGGGCGGCTGGACGGTGGTTAGCATAACTTTTTTTAGCACAAGGGATACCCGTCCAGAGCCCTTAGCCAAGATGCCCGTCGCTAACTAGCGTTTCTATTCGTTTAGTTTTTAAACCAATCGCGTCATTGGTAGATCACGTCATACGGAGAGTCACGTGATCTACCGCGAACGCGATTGGTTTAAAAACGAAACGAATAGAAACGCTAGTTAGCGATGGGCATCTTGGCTAAGGGCTCAGGACGGCTAGCACAAGTTGTCCGCGGCTCATTTGTCTCTCGGATCTCCCTTTCTAACTGGTCTGTAACGATAGAGACGCTCTGAGCGACAAGCGAGAAAATACAAGATACGCCAGCTGCACTGGAGTGATACCCTTAAACATCTCGGCAACGAACTCGTTTGAAAATTATTAACCTGCGAGCTTAAGTTGTTGCATAGAATTGACGTAAGCTATCGATCTATAATAGCGTCAGCCAATCATTCTGTAATTTTGCGAACATGTTAAGTACGAGTAGTCTAATGCAACTTGTCGCCCTGGGCCCCCTATCGGTTATATAGCACAACTTTTATTTTCTCGCATGTCACTCGGTGCGTCTTTATCCTTATATACTCGTACTACTTGGAAAGGGAGATCCAAGTGACAAACAATTCGCTGACAACTCAATGCAGCCGTCTCCTGACTACTTATGTTATGGTGCTGTCGTTTGCAGAAAGCCGGCTGCGTGGGCATGCGCGATGGAAGGTGCGCCTGGCCTCGCGGTCGCGTGGTAGGAGGTTCCTCCGTACTCCATTCCATGATGCACACCCGAGGCAATCGACGGGACTACGACCGATGGGCAGCTAATGGGAACCCAGGTAACATAACATTCGTGTCGACATCATCCTCATTTTACTTATCCCCGCGCAGTAGCAATCCTGGCAGCGGCAACCAATACCAAAAGCAAGTTCAGCTTAAGCAATTCTTGACTGCCTAGTGCGCGGGCTTCAATACGCCATCATATGTTGGAATAGCTGCCGCAGCCAGGCTGCCTAGTGTGCGCCCTAAGGGGTTGTAGTGTTTTAAATCCATGAAGTCCTGCCCCACTTTTTCATTTTACATACAAATACGGAACCATGCAATATCAATTTGGGTGACGAGGCGCGCATTCGTGGAAAGAAATCACTATAAAAATTACTTTGTCACTAGAGTAGTTAACTCTCAAACTGTTATATTCTTTTATTTATTTATTAGGCATGGTACGAGACGAGTAGCAAAATGTAGAAGAATTTTAAATTCTTGATATGTCTCGGCATTGACCTATCACGTGTCAACAGGACACTTAAAAGCAAGATAGGAACCAACTGGTAAACTTTACATGTTTTATAGGATGGGACTTCGCGTCAGTGCTGCCGTACTTCAAGAAATCAGAAAACATACAAATACCAGAACTAGCAAGAGACAAAGTATACCACAGCACTCGGGGAGAAATGACTCTACAGCACCCGAATTGGAGAACCCCACTTTCTGATGCGTTTCTACAAGCTGGCGTCGAGACGGGCGGGAAAGTAGTAGACTATAACGGAAAAAAACAGATAGGATACTCTATTATTCAGTTTACGATGAAAAATGGGACTCGCATGAGTGCCAGCCGGGCTTTTCTTCACCCTATTAAATCCAGAAGGAACTTTCAAGTGGCGAAAAACGCAATGGTAACTCGGATCCTCATTAATCCCTGGACTAAACGCGCGTATGGTGTCAAATTCCGCAAAGGTGGTCGCCAATACATAGTGAAGGCAACACGAGAGGTAATCCTATCAGCTGGAGCCATAAATTCCCCTCAAATTTTAATGATCAGCGGCATAGGTCCCAGAGATCACCTGACAGAAAAAAACATCACCACAATAGTTGATCTACCCGTGGGGTATAACCTCCAAGACCACTGGGCACTGGGTGGCCTGACTTTTGTAATCAACACAACGGATTCTATTCGATCTGAAAGAGTAGTCACCATGAGCAATATTCTAGAATATTTCAGTTATCACACCGGGCCGGTCTCGGCGCCTAGTGGAACCGAAGCCATCGCTTTCATCGACACTAAAAACCCTAATGACGACGATGGGTATCCAGATTTGGAACTGCTGTTCGTTGGTGGTTCATTAGTCAGCCAACCGACATATAAGAAAGCATTCGAAATCGATGACCGCATCTACGATAAAGTCTACGGCCCCATTCAGGATCGCGACACATGGATGGTGTTCCCGATGCTGCTGCTCCCAGAATCAAAAGGTCGTATCATGCTGAGAAATAAGAATCCATATCAGAAACCACTGATACACGCAAATTACTTTACCGATAGCGGTCATGATCAGAAGGTGATTTTACATGGCATCAGGAAGATCATTCAGTTATCGCAGACCAAAGCTTTTCAAAAATACGGCAGTAGATTACACGATATTCCGTTGCCAAATTGTGCTCATCACAGGTTTAATTCGGATAGTTATTGGTACTGTGCGATGAAAACTATAACGAACACTATTTATCATCATTGCGGTACGAACAAGATGGGACCTAGGGATGACCCTGAGGCAGTGGTGGACTCGAGGTTGAGGGTGTACGGGATAAAAGGCCTGAGGGTTGTCGACGCCAGCGTCATGCCGCATGTTCCGGCTGCGCACACCAACGGGCCTACCATGATGATTGCGGAGAAAGCAGCTGACATGATCAAGGAAGACTGGGGGATACGTGTCAGGACTTAGGATAAAATCCGGGGTTACCATAACATCGTTGTACCACTGAATCGCTGACTGAGTGAACAGCTGAAACTAAATTGCAAAATAACTATTTACAAACAATGTTTTATGGAGATCTTTCAGTATAGGACAATTATGTATTCCCAGTCTCGTGGAAATGAAGCAGAGTTGATTTATGGTGAAATTAATAAATCGCGAAGGCGTTAATTAATATAAATGCATTAAAAATATATACACTATATACTTATAAACAAATTGACTACAAATTATGTTAGGTTAGGACCTAGTCGTACTGTGATGTTATTAATAAAAAATTTAATAGGTAGCACAAGTAATACTAATAATACTAATTCTCGTAGTACAAGTTGAATAAGTTGGCTTGGATTTGTATAATTATGTATTATTTTTATTTCAAAATATAAATATTTTAATCAAAAGCTGTCAAAAAATGGATGTCACTTACGTTTCATTGAAAAACTTAAAAAAAAACGTGTCTATATTAAAATGCATAAATTGAATTGTCTTAATGCAATAACGCATAACAATTTTACGCATAATTATAAATTCGCAAAATATTAAAACGCATATTTTTAAAAGCCATAAATACTCATAAAAATAACTTGGCGAAAATTGTATAAGTCCAACGTTAAATTGCATAAAATATTAAAAACTATAAATATAAATATAATACGGTTCACTAATGTTTTACCAAAAAATGTTTTATTTGATTAATTTCATTAACATATCATTTGTTAAACCGCTTTTTTTTTTCAAAACTGTAAATTATTCAGTATTTTTATACAACTAACCTAACCTAACCTATAGGGTTCTACACGATGGTAATGAAATAAATCCTGAAATATTTAGTTTCGGAAAAAAGCGGTTTGCCAAACGATTTGTTAGTGAAATGAATCAGTTTGTGAAACGTTGTTAGGTTAAATGACAGGATACCATGTTTTATCCCTATTTAGCTTTTTTGTTGGTTATTTTTCTTTTTGACTGAGCGAGCGCGAAGCGTCTCCGTTTCAGCTCGGGCAAGAATGCTTTCGTATGTCCGGATGGCTGTTCTCCTCTTCAGGTCGCATTTCTCAACCGATTCTCGTGAAATTTTGTGAGCAGGATCGCTAACAATATGAAATTTTTCGCCGATTCAGTTTTTGGATTTTTTTTAAAATAGCGGTGATATGGTGGTTTTTGCGATAACAATCTTTGCGGTGTTGGTCGAACTGACAGCGACCTATTTCGATGTATGGGGATGACAGTTTTCCAACGGCAAACTTAAGTTTGTCGCGAGGTCTACTGCTCACAGAGCCAGTATATTGTTTGTTAATAAATGTTGATTATTTTGACTATTCGTGTTTTTTTACAAGTTAATTCAAACAACAATTTATTAAAAATTAGATAAGTAGGTACTTAGGTATATAACAAAAGTTATTTTTTGGTTTTTATGATTATACTAGCTATTGCCCGCAACTCCATTCGCGTCAAAGTTCAAGAGGCAACGATTAAATTTAAAAACATATTCAACTGCAGACAATTGTTATACTAGTATTAAAATAATTTACTTAAATATATTAAATTAACTAAATAATATTTACTCTTTAAATTAGTTAGATAAAAACTAATTTATTACTAAGAGTATTAAATAAACTAATCAATAAATATAACTAAATGAATGCACAATTATAATATAATTCATTACTTCGGTTATATAAAAAATGGCGCATAGTACCTATTTACACTACATAAACAAGAAAGACGATGATACATCTATAATAAAGGATTTTTTATACATATATTATATATATATCATAACATTCATAACACCTACCTAATATTGATATACATACTCGTATTTATCTGAGTTTAAGAGAAAGGAGGAAATTCTTGAAGCATTTTGTACCTATATAAGATGACCCTGGCCACTGGACATTCCATATTTAAAACAGACAATTCAGAAACTTTTTAAACAATATAAATAAATATCAGGGGCAACCTCACACAAATTTACCTAGTCCCAAACTAAACATGCATGACTCAGAAACAAATACTAGCGCTCATCACACAAATAATTGCCCATACCGGGATTCGAACCCGGGACCACTGGCTTCGTAGGCAGGGTCACTACCAACTAGGCTAACCGCGTCGGCAAGACGGCGTCGTCGTCGTATTTATGCAAGATATTAAAGCAATCGATCCAATACTTACTAAAATGAAATATATGTTGGCAAATAAAATCTTAGTATAGGGTAGTAGTCTGTAGTTGTCTACACTGATATTATAAAGAGGAAAGATTTGTATTTTTGTATGTTTGTAACGAATAAACTCAAAAATACTGGACCGATTTCAAAAAAATCTTTCACTAACATTTAGAATTAACTTTCAGGGTGGACATGGGTTATATTTTAACTTACGAAAGTACTGACTCTCCGCAGGCGAAGTCGCGGGCGGAAAGCTAGCCATTGATAATAAAAAAAAAACAACGAAAAAGAAAGAAATCAAAGTTTCCTAGTTTACATTGAAGTATCGACCGCTCTCAATGTCCAATATAATCGTATTGCTCTAGATAAAAAGGAGCATTATTGTTAATAGTGCCAATCTGCCAATACCGTGTACGTATACCTACAGGTGAATAAAATTCATAAAAAGAGCCAATAACTTTTCTAGTAAATACTAAATTAATTACCTTTATATTTTATTTTATATATTACTGTAATTATTTTATTTTATTTATTGGTTTAAAAATACGCTTCTAAACATTATGTATTAAAAAGTAACACCGTCTTCAAAAACTCACTGAAAAGGATTAAATAAAGATCGGCCTCCTATAGAAGTCCTCGGAATTGCCTATTTAGTGCCTTTAGGTACATGAAAGTGGGTCCGACTCGCATTTGACCGGTTTTTTCTGTATACTAGAGATGTAGCAAATTTTAAAAAACTAATTCTGAGCCACTAATAAAATACGCACGTCATAAACTGCATCATGTAACTTTCGCATAATCGGTTAAAACACACAACCTTGCTTATTGACATAATTACCTTCACCTTTACCTTGACAAAAAATACATTGACCCTGTTGCCACCGATCAACCGAACGAGTGTTGTACGTTCAAGGACACGGACGTTGAACGTTGCATCCATGTTGTAAATCAAAGAAACCTTTTTTTTTAATACTTAAGAGGATTGTGAGGTGGCTTTCCATACAAACGGCGATAACGTTTTCCACCCCCTAAATGTGAACCGATTTCTACCAATTGGTGTCAGTAGTCGGAACAAAAACTATGTCCGTAAGTTTCGTTTTTTTTTTTCAATATTATTATTATTAATAAATTTCGATTTATTCCCGTTTTATTGTTTTCATACAAAAGTAATTTCGGCCATAATCTCTTTATAACTAATCAATATTTAACGAAACGTACGGACATAGTTTTTGTTCCGACTGACCACATATCAAAAATTGGTCGAATTCGGTTAACGTTTAGGGGGTGGAAAACGTTATCGCCGTTTGTATGAAAAGGCTAGATTTTGCAGCTGGTTCACAGTCCTCTTAAAACATGTTTTAAGCAACTTAAAGAGTAGGTAACTAAGAAAAAAGTGCGGCGGAATATCACGCGCGGTTTTGTTTCAGGGATCAAGACCTGCAGGTTGTTTTTATTTTGTTTTCTGATATTTTTTACAAAAAATTGAACCGACATTAAGCCTTTTGTACGGTTAGCATGCTTTACCATGACCTTTAGCGGAAATAATACCGATTGATGATGACCTAAGTACCGATGATGCTTTAATAAATAGTATTTGCTTTCATACAGATATTGGTAGGTACCTATTAACGGGCGTTTTCAGAAAAAAGTGTACCCATTTCAAAAAGTAGTATAATTTTTTTATGCCGATTTTATGCCTGATTTTTTATTACAATCTGAAGTTTACATCTTGTATTTTATAAAAAAAAACAAAAAAGGAACGCGAAAATAAAGATATTTTAGCTAAAATACATGGAACACAATGGAACATAGATGTAAACACATTCCGTTTGGTGACTATGTTTAAGACAAAAAATTAATAAAATACATTGTTTGTATCAAATCAATTTATTAAACCAACTTAATAATCAATACGTTAAACAAAAAACACCAAATTCAAAATAATTAAGCTAACAGCTTTTTCAATTTCTCAGGATAGCTTTCGATTTTGTGACTGCTAGGGACATAATCATGTTTATTTTCATCGTGTTGTGAATAATTATCAACAGTTATTTTTGATGATTGATTCTTTCAGTAGATTATACATTTTCTTTTAAGAAAAAAATATATTTTTTTTGTTTTAAGTTATCATAAAGTAATAAAAAATTAAATCGTTCCACTAACTTTGAGGGGACAGTGACAAAACTGAACACTTAAAATTTTTAAGGATTCATTCACATGACACTAAATAGAGTTAGGTATCGACACGTAATTAGGTAGGTACCTCGTTTTTACAGATTTTAATAAATATACCGTTCTTTTGCACACAATTTCAAGGATAAGAAGGATAAAATTGAAGAATGTCTCTAATGTGACCGTTATAAGTAATAAATAATAACGTATAATATGTATAAACGAGTTAAATATGCGATTATTATGTACATACTTAAGTGTAAAGCAGGTATTATCAATTCGAACAAAATCTGCAAAAAATAATGAAAATAAAGAAATCTAATAAAAATTAGTAAGTACCTAGTAAATGTACCATGTGAACTGGGTTTTATATGTTCAGTCATGTTGTGACTCGACGTTTAGCTAATATGTCACCATCAAAATGGTGACAAAACGGAAGTCACATTTAGTGACCTACTTCCATATTTTATTTTTTATTAAAATATTTTTAACACTTAATGCAATAATCGTTAGAAATAGTGAAACTAGTTCTGTTAACAATGATGAAAAAAAAAAAAAAAGAGAAAATACTTGTCCAACTAAGAAAACTTCAGTCACTTACCTGAACGTAGTTTCTATGCCCCCGATAAGCGACAACAATCACGTGTTCCTTCTCACCTTGTTATTTTGAAAATGATGTAAAAAATGGCGGTGGGCGACAAAAATAGAGTTAATGTTGCTAATTATTTCGAAATATTGAACGTTGGTGTATTTTTGTTAGTTAATTTTTTGGTCACTAAACCGAAAGTTCCGGGTGTGTCGATATTTCGGGACGTAATCTTTTTATTGAAATAAAAGAAACAATTACTGAAAATATCAAAACGTAGGGCTTATTGTACGTAAACCTATCCATAGAATAAATCTTAACTAATAATATTCATATTGTACCCCACAATGCATAAATATTCAAGTTTGTATTGGGCTATTTGGAGAGGGGACATGCTTATATGCGTGTTCTTTGTCGCTTTGTTATTTTCTAAAAAACTAAATAGAACATTTCTCATATTACAACCTTTTTTAAGAACAAACTTAATATATACTTAATCAATCGAAAAATATTTCAGTAACCACAAGTTTACGGGTAATTTAAAATATCACATTAAACTCGAGGGACACGGCAAAAACGAATGGTACTTTTTTGTGAAAACGCCCAAACAACAAAGCCAGCCAGATCAATTACTTACATTGTCTGTAACTTGAAGATACTAACTTCTTTGTTTACAATTTGATCTTGAATAACAAATCATTCAAGATCAAATTGTAAACAAAGATTATACAGACTAAATTACTAGAAAAATATATGTATATAGGTACAGTCACCACACGGGATTGTTGAGCCACCATAGAACCCTGTCATAATGACAACGTCAAGTCACTCAAAAGAAATTACGTCAAAATTTTCCGTCGACTTTCTGTGAGAGGGTTCTATAGTGGCTCAACAATCCCGTGTGGTGACTGTACATTCAATTAATGTAGCACGCACGCTAAACACTTGAAACTGTTATTTCTTGTATAGAATACTAACTTACTTGACTAACTTATGTTATCTATCAGTACCTGGGAGACATAGTGTCGCCGGCCACTCGGGTCGCCGAAATTTCATCGATTTTCTACACAAAAACAGAAAACCCGGTCCATAGCCGGGATTCGAACCCGCAGTCATTGCGTGGTAGTCCAACGCTCTAACCATCAGTCAATACAGACGGCGGCAGCCTCGAAATAACGAACCATATTGCGCGGGAAACCTTTTTGCGTGAAAATCGGGATATATAAACAAATATGGCGAAACAATATCAGGCAGCCGTAGAATAACGATAGACAAAACTACATGGCGTCTTAAGGATCTGGGGAGTTAGCCAAGTGACGATAGCGTTAGCGCTTGTAGAAACGCTAATGCAATCATCCCTTTCCTATATAACTAGTAAACGAGCGCGAGACATATAGTGTCGTAGCGTTAACGATTGTAGAAACAAATGCCGCTTGGCTAGGCTCTGATCACACTGCCCGGAAAAGACGCCCAATTTATGCAGCGTCAGTTAAGCTCCGGTGAAATTCACGACTACGTAAACCTATCTACAGCATGTTTAATTCCTCTAATGTAGTATTTTTAACCTGTTGGTCGCGACCAGCTATGTTATTCTGTTACCGCATGGTCGTTCACTTCTACTGAATCGATGAATAGCCGGCGAATTTACGTCGCCCGTCAAGGTGGGTAAATGACATTCAACTGCCTGCACATTAATTTAGTCGCTGGTTTCACAGACGACTAAAATCGTCCCTCAAACTCACGGCAGGGGTCGTGGTCGTGAACTCGAAGGGTCACGGCCGCTACCCAGATAAAAGTAAGAAGCAACGATGGTTAGTTGACGCATCAGGTTCTTATACGGACCTGGGCATTCCCAGATTTTTTTAAAGGGCCGTGAATTTGAAAATGAGAAACAGTGCTCGTGCATTTGAAGGATGCCGCGATTTGTAAAAATCTCCTAGATAACGCTATCATACAACAACCCGTCAAAAACCCCTGCTGAACCTGCCGAAGGTCCCGACGGAACTTCAATCGCGGCGAGGAAAGGCCAAGGGCATGGTCATGCCGGTAGACGGCTATGCTTTACGATTTTACTCAGCACTAGGACGGAGTCGCCGCAGGACGCTCGCCCGCGCCTGTGACAGTGCCGTGATAAACAAACAAAACGAGATACGAACAGTGAACTGTATTAACGTAAGTAATTTATCAATAATTAAAAACACAAACCAAATTTCTAATTAATGTAATGAAATAAACTATTTTGTTTTTTTTTTAATTCGCAATAAAAAAATATAGGGTGATTTTTCAATTTAATTAAAAAAAAAATATGTTTATACGGGTTTATTAAAAAATAAAATTCATGTCCTACATAAAACATTTAAATCAACAACATGCTTCATAAAAATCATAAAGTTAAATTTCGAATTTTCAATAGTTTAAAAAAGACGTAAAACTAGGAGTTACTTTTTAGGGTTCCGTAGTCCATAAGGAACCCTTATAGTTTCGCCATGTCATAGTTATACATTTAAATTACGCCGATAAAATTGTAAAATAAAATCTAGAAAAAAAATATTTTCGTGAACACCATACATGTAAAAATAAGGTATTTTTTTATTTTACATTATAACATCGAGTGAGTTGCGAGCTACAGCCAAAACTACAAGGAATAAAAAACTGAAAAATATCTTAAATGAAAGCACATATAACACACATAATTATAATCGTATTAAACGGTAATACAACTTATGGCCATTGTATTATCTTACCTTCGACGACAATATATTGCATTCAATTACTGGCTTTATTACATAATTACAATAGAAAAACGTGACAACCTAGTCTTTTGATACTATCTTTTGTATTTATTCAAGGTGTGATCATTATCAAAAGAATTTAATAAAAAGTCATTCATGTAACAAACAGTAGAGAAAAAATATTTTTCGAATAACTATAAACACAACCAAGATATAAGCCATTCAAAATTTTTTTTTGTTTCTCTCTCTTTCAAGCAAAACAGAATTTAACATGGAGTTTCTAAGGACGTAGTGCCCGGTGACGTCACAATTCATGTCGGATCTCTCTGTCTGTGAATTAGTAGATTTTAAATGCTTATATTATCTGTATTTTTTGGCTGATTTTATTTTAAATTTCACTTTATGCTATCTCTATTTCGCTATTTTCATATTTTGTTAACAAATAAATGCGATAAAAGAAATTCATACATGTCCCCTATTATCGTAAGGTTGGCTCGCTAAACATGCTCTAATGTAAACAGATTAGTATTATTAGTTAAAAATAAAACAGATATTTTTAAATTATCTTGCCAATCTTAAACAATGATCAAATAATCACCTGCCCTGAACTCGTCTAAAGCACATTAAATCAAATTATTTGACCCCAGCTGCCAGTCACTTTGGAAGTAGGTACAGTCGAACTCATATGTAGCTTTACATTTTAGTACCATGTCGCAGTTACGTATTATAAGTTATAAGTGTCAATAGTTTGAATTTAGTATGTACTTATGAGTTCGACTGTACTTGGATTGGCCTGCTAGCAGGATTTATTTTTGTATGGAGATTTACAAACGTCCTGCTGGCAGGCCGTAAGCAAACGATATTTCAAAAGTTTGAAACATTTTAAAACAACTTAAAAAAAAGGGTTTTTGACACACAAAAGGAAGGTTGTTTTTTAATGAATCGATATAATCAAACCGGTTAATGATGAATGCTTAATATTTATGAGTTATTTATCTACTTTAGCAGGACTTTAGATGATTTATCAATTGCATTACAATCATTACATGTCTTCTAGTAGTTTTCTTAAAAAAATAACCAAATAAATTTCAAAACACATTAAGTTTAGGTTTTTTCAGATAGAAAACGGCTGAAAGCCTTTTTGTACTACGTGTTTATATTTTACGGGAAAAATAAAACGCAGTGTACAAATTTTATTGTTTTCGAGAAATTGACAAAAAACTTTAAAAATCTGTCTGTACTAACATTTTGGCAACTCTAAATTGACCTTAGGGCTTGTTTACGGAGACGCGGGGCGTGCGGCGGGGCGTCGTTGTTTGCGTGCACACTGGTCGCTGACCTAGTGGAAGTATAGAAGTCTTTCATAGTCAGCGACCAGTGTGCACGCAAACAACGACGCCCCGCCGCACGCCCCGCGTCTCCGTAAACAAGCCCTTAGGCATACAATTAAAGTACGGACTTAAATACGGAACCCCCGGTGCGCGAGTCCGACTCGCACTTGACCGGATTTTTTTTTAATCGGTTAAAAAGTATGTTAACAAAATGGTTAATAAATCGTTACATATTTTCATACATTTAGTGCCCATTTTATAAGGATTTATGACGTGGCGTGGGCGTCACGGACGTTGATACGTTAACCCCGCCATATACATAAATAACCAAAAAAAAGGCTAGTTCGGCGACGTGATTTAAATAATTACTCCCAAGAACAGTCTGGCGGCCTAGAGTTACGGTAACATAAATATTGAACTAGGACCTACATACACTTACCACGTTCTGCGAACAAAAACTTTGAACACAAACCAAATTATCAAAAATTTTACCAGGCGAAGTGCCCAGGCTTTATTGTGATCGAATGTTCCTGACTTTTCCCGGTTTCCCAGACATTTCTTCATGTTTTTCCCTGACCAAAATAAGAAGAGAAATGAGTAGCGTCTAAAAAAGAAGTGTTTCCTTCATAAGAACCTAGATTGAATAAAGTAAAATTGAAACACTTTCGACCTTTTGCGAACACTGCCGCTTGGCAGAGGGCTAGCGGCTAAGGTGTTGGTAGCGATGGACGGACCCCGCACCAGGGCCCTTAGCCAAAATGCATTACGCTAACTAGCGTTTTTATTCGTTTCGTTTTTAAACCAATCGCGTCACTGGTAGATGACGTGATACAAAAAGTCACGTGATCTACAAGTGACGCGATTGGTTTAAAAACGAAACGAATAAAAACGCTAGTTAGCGTAATGCATCTTGGCTAAGGGCCCAGTTAAGTTAACATTACGTTATAAAAATGTATGGAATTGCCATTAGCGGCCGACGCGATAGATTGGCAGCTTACGTCTATACATTTTGAGTTTTCGAACATCGTTATCGTTAGCGTTATGTATCTTGTCTAGGGACACAGAGCGGCTAGCGAATCTTGTATTTTCTCGCTTGTCGCTCAGTGCTTCTCTATCGTTACAGACCAGTTAGAAAGGGAGAGCCGAGCGACAAACAAATTGCGGACCACTTGGCCCTACCAACCAAAATTACCCGCACACTTATTTAATGCACATGCGCATTTGTATTCCAGACGCGAGGTTTTCCTTCAGTAGAAAATCACGTGATAACTTGCGATTTCATTCGACACAAGCTGCAAAATACTCAGAGAAACGATCTGAATAAAATACCATCTCCTTGAAAAGCGCGACCTGAACTCTGGCTGTCACTTTTCGGGTGGCGCAACCTTTGTTTTTATTACAGTTTACTTGCCAGCCTTTACCCGTTCGCTCTCGTGTTTGAAGCGTTCATATAAAGTAAAAAAAAAAAAAACCGTCTTCAAAAACCTACTAAAAAGCGTTAAATAAAAACCAGCCTCCTAGGAGTCCTAGGAACAGCCTATTTAGTGCCTAATAGGTACATAGAATATATCCAAGCCGGTGTCAAGTATACACAGTAGCAATGACACCATGATTCTTGCCACCGACTTCGATATATTCTATGTACCTATTAGGCACTAAATAGGCTGTACCTAGGACTCCTAGGAGGCTGGTTTTTATTTAACGCTTTTTAGTAGGTTTTTGAAGACAGTTTTTTATAGATAGTTTTTTTTATTTTTTATAGACAGTTTTGGTAGATAGCGCCACCTGGAGGGCTAGCCAAGATGCACTACTCTTAACGACTTTCGAAAATCGCATTGCATTAGCAATTTCTTAAGGTCTTGCAGATAATATCAAAATTGCTGTATGTGTGCCTATAACTTTTGAGGAGTTCCCTCGATTCTCATGGATCCCATCATCAGATTCTGATTTGGTGACAATGAGACCACCTCGGAAGTATACCCTTTCAAACAAAAAAATAATTTCCAAAATTGGTCCACAATTGACGGAGTAATCGCGTAACAAACATACAAAAAAAAAAAAAAGCAACATACAGTCGAATTGAGAACCTCCTCCTTTTTTGAAGTCGGTTAAAAATATCGTATGACTGATACTTTTTGCATCCCGATATCCTCCAAGACATCTATGGATAAAATCTTCAAGTGTGCAGTTTGAACAGCAGGCAGGTAGATAGCGCCACCTGGAGGGCTAGCCAAGATGCACTACTCTTAACGACTTTTGAAAATCGAAAAAGTTTATAGAATTTACTCAAGCGATCTTGGCTAGACCCCTTGTTGTCGAGTAGCATTAGTCATATTACTTAATAAGATTTTCGATAATCCTTGAAGATAATCGGAATAGGAAAAATATCCTAAGTTTGTCTCTGTCAAATAGGCTAAATTTATGACAATAGGGAATACTTCTACATGAAAATGTTTTATCGCATTTCTTAACAAAATATGAAAGTACCGAAAATGGCTGGCAAAAAGTGAAATTAAAATCGGCCAAAAATACAGATAATATAAGCATTTAAAAACTTCTAATTAGAGAGAGAGATCTCTACTACTAATTAGAGAACTACTAATTAGAGAAACTGTGACGTCAGCGATCACTACGGCCATATAAACTCCATGTTGAATTCTGATTTGCTAGAAAGAGATAGAAATAAATCTTTAATGGGTTATATCTTGGTTATTTTTATAGTTATTCAAAAAATATTTTTTCTCAACTGTTTGTTACATTAATGACTTTAATGACTTATTAATGACTTTTTATTAAACCAAAAAAAAATCATGCATATTTCCTATTTTATAGGAATCTGTTGAGCCGTTTGCCCGTGTAAAAGAACAAGCAAACATACTTTCGCATTTACAATACGCTAAAGGACGTGGATTTCATTACTAAGAGGAAAAGGTCTTATCTTGTTAAGCAAGTTAATTACACTTGCGGTGTTTTGGCTTAGCGCAAACAGAATTGTTCTATTTAATTGCGTGCTAACTAACTTGAACTAAAATCTAATCTGGTACAGGCACCGGCAATATATTGTCCAACATTTACTTAATTAAAATTAAAATTTAGGAGTTACGAAGTCACAGACAGATAGATACACAGATACACAAACACATAGGTACATCCCTCTTTTATTCGGGGGTTAAAAATATTTGACACTTTCTCGCTTTCATGCTTCTAGTAACAGACGTGTCACATTATGTTGAATAATATTATTGCTGAAGACTGTACTCAGGTAGTTAAAAATATTTCATAGTCGTACTTACTTATTAACAATGCAGGTATTATTTATCTAAACCAAGTTTTTCGTCTTGGTTGTGAAAATTACCTGGAATAATAAAACATTTAATTAAATTAGAAAGTACAAAAAAAAACATTTTATGAAACACTCTATATTCATATTGCATTGCCATGACTTTTTTCTAGTAGGTAAATATAAATATAATCCAGCCTATATACGTCCCACTGCTGGGCACAGGTCTCCACTCACAATGAGAGGGTTTGGGCTATAGTTCCCACGCGGGCCCAGTGCGGATTGGGAACTTCGCACACACCGTCAAATTGTTTTGCAGGTGTGTGCAGGTTTCCTCACGATGTTTTCCTTCACCGAAAAGCTCATGGTAAAATTAATTACAAATTATATTTCACACATAAATTCCGAAAAACTTAGAGGTGCGAGCCCGGGTTCGAACCCACGACCCTCTGCTTAAGAGTCGGCAGGTCAAACCTTTAGGCTACCACGGCTTTTTTTTAGGTAAATATAAAGTTAATAGAAAAAGACACTGTATTTTCTTACAAAATACTAAAAGAGTTTCTGATTATAAACAGTGAGTTCTTTGAATGCAAGGGTTAAGTTAAGAAATTAATTAACCTTAAGGGAGTACCTAATTATAATATATTTAAGTACCCTTACAGGTATGTAATAATATTTTTTTTTATTAAAATTCAAAGTTATCTTAGTCGATTTTCGGTAGGTAGGTATAAACATTTTAGTCGTCTGTAACTCAAGAACCAATAAAGTCTACCTAGTCGTGATAGTTTTCCTTTTAAATTATTTATATTTACTTTCATTTAAGATATTTTCCAGATTTATAGTACTAAATATATAAATAAATATCAGGGACAATCTCACACAATCTTACAGTACTTGTACTTTCAGTAGGTACTTGTAGTCTTGGCTGTAGGGGGCGGAGACACGCAATTTAGCGAAAAAAACTTTGCGAGTTCAATATTTCCTAAACGGCCCCCCTAATCTAAAAATTGATGATGACTTACGCATAATGTTTTTTAAGAGCTATCCAATGATGCCTCATTCGATTTTATATGTATGCATACCCATTTTTAGGGTTCCGTACCTCAAAGAAAAAACGGAACCCTTATAGGATCACTTTGTTGTCCGTCTGTCTGTCTGTGTGTCTGTCAAGACCCTTTTTCTCAGGAACGCGTGGAGGTATCAAGTTGAAATTAATATCAAATACATAAGTCTACAGTCCCTTGGATCAGTGAAAAAATCAAACATCTAAGTCAACGCAATCAAAAGATACGGCCGTTTATGCCGCATATTGATGGGAATCTCAAGGGAATCAAAACCTATAGGGTACTTCCCGTTGACTTAGAATCATGAAATTTTGCAAGAAGCTATGTCTTATAGCACAAATAAAGGAAAAAATCCGAAAACCGTTAATTTGTAGTTACATCACATAAAAAATAAGCCCAGTATAGGCTGACACTCACTAAGTACTAAAGTGCATACTTATTGCGTGTCAGTTTATACTGGACTTTGTTTATATTGTATTCCCGTGATTGACGAACTATTTACATGCCTACAAGTTTGTGCGGAACCCTCGGTGCGCGAGTCCGACTCGCACTTGACCGGCTTTTTTACCTTTGCTTTATATGTATGGGAGGTAGTACCCTAAAATATTTTTTTCTTACAAATTTTATTATTGATCTAAGTTATGTGCGCGGTAAAAATTTCTATACGTATACAAAATTTCAACTTTGTGACACTTATAGTTTCTGAGTTTCTGAGAAAAAGTAGACAGACAGACGGACATGGCGAAACTATAAGGGTTCCTAGTTTGACGGAACCCTAAAAAGGATGGGAATAACTTATCGAAAATTTATTTTCATATTTTTCAGCTCCTGCAACAATATACTGTCTCTAATTTACTTATTAGAGAACACAATAACTTTAAGGGTCCGTTCACACAGACCGGCTCGGAGAACATCGGCCGGCGCTCTTCTTTTCACACAAACCGGATCGTATACGCTTGGAATTGGCCGAGCACAGAATTGAAAGAGCACGTCAAGCAGCCGGTCGGCTCCTCTTAGGCCGCCCGCACATTGGGCCACTAGTCGCGGCCACAGCGTGGCCACTAGTGCCCGCCACAAGCTGCGGACGAGTTTTTTCATACATTTTGTATAGCATCGGCGCACATCGAGCGTTCGAGTGGCCGCGTCTGAGCCACAAGGTGCGGTAGTCGGCCGCGCTCGCTACTAGTGGCCGCGTTTAGTGGCTCGCCTCGCGCGCACACTCGGCCACAATCGCCGGCTTCTCCAATAAACAATAGACAATAGTGGCAGCCACTAGTGGCCGCCACTCAGCCACCGGTGGCCGCGATTGGTGGCTGCGTCTAGTGACTGAGTGGCGGCCACTAGTGGCCCAATGTGCGGGCAGGCTTATTATTTCACACGAAGCGCGTTCAAGCATTCTTAATGACAAAAGAAGTGCACATGCAAAAATAAACCTTATCACAATGACTCAAAACTCTGTTTCCAACGTGATAAAAATCTGCTCTCCTCTCCGAGCCGGTCTGTGTGAACGGACCCTAATACTGGTAAAGGCGCCGCCGGTCGGCAAAGTACGAGTAAGGATAACTTCTACACGTCCTTCAAAACCCGATATTCATTTCACTTCACACTACGCTTAACAAAACAGAATTGATCACAACGACTTTAATTATTAATTAAACACCATTATATTTAATTTTGACAGTTTTACCGGCCGATTCTTGGAACGTGAGCTTTGCTACGGTGATGTCACTGCGAATTGCACATTGGACTTGATTCCTGTTTTATCAATATAAGTTTGTATATCGTTGTCTAGTACAGGCAAGGTTACAAATATACATACGTTCATAGTGTCAAAAATATGTAACCACGACCTTATTACGGGGACATCAGATCGTGGTTACATATTTTTGAGGCTTTGGACGTATCTATGTTTATAAACTTGACTGTACCCGGGCATTTTTATTAAAAAGTGTACATAGTTAAAGACAAGTTATGAAACGGTTAAAAGTCATACATTTATAAACTGCCATCCATCATACAGATAGGCATAGGCATTAGGCAGTACCTCAATTTCTATAACCGAAGCAGATTCAATCTTTACCCTTTAGTAACTTGCTACAGGAGTTTTGTCTGAGATGCCACTTATCTTACAGCAATATAAGTAGTTAATTTTCGTTACGAGCCTAATTAGTTTAATGTGTTAGATTGTTCCCTTGATACTTATTTATTATTTTCGGATTGTCAAAATCAGTTGAATATTTAGAATAGCCGTAAAAGTTACTGCCGCACTCAGAGACGTCAATTAGTTTTTAAGTTTAATTAAAGTTGCTGCGTCTTATTCTATTGCTATAGCAAAGAAAGTGACAGAAGCTACTTTAATGAAACTTAAAACTTAATTGACGTCTCTGAGTGCGGCAGTTAAATATTATTCTTAAGATCTACCTAACTGTTACGAACTTTAATAAAATAAATACCTACTAGCGTATGTGTCGATAAAAACAAAACTTACGTTTCCTTTATTGTTTTTTGCATTGTCTTTTCGACCTTCAACCTTGTATATTATATTATTTAACCGCGCGGCATCACAGAATTGACATTTCAAATTATTAATATACAGACATTTTGTTTTTTTTTCGATGGTCATTATATTTAAATTATATTTTTGTGCTGTTTTTCGAAAACAATTTTATAAAAATGTATATTTTTAATTAGTAATTTTAAATCTTTTGATTATTTGATCTATTTCAGTGAACATTCTTGTATAGGTATACCGGGTATTTTTTTATTCGTCTACAAAATTTTGGGGGTTAAATCAGTAAGTCATACTGATCAACTTTCACTATGGGACCAACCCCGAAATCGCGAAAAAAAAATTGACCATCCCATACATTTTGGCTAGTCAGCTGACGATGTTTTGTATGGGAGGGTCAAATTTTTTTTCGCGATTTCGGGGTTGGTCCCATAGTAAAAGTTGGTCAGTATGACTTACTGATTTAAGCCCCAAAATTTTGTAGACGAATAAAAAAATACCCTGTTTGAACATTATTGTACCTACTCATCTCCCGTTATGGAGCTCCCACACTAGCTGTTATAAATGTTATATAAATTTTTGTAACATGATAATAAATAAAATAAAATAATAACAAAATATACTATGAGAAGGAAAATATGCCGAACCATTTTTAAGACATATTTTCCTTCTCATATGACATTTTGTTTTTATTTTGTTTCATTTATTATCATGTTACAAAATGTTATATAACATTTATAACAGCTAGTGTGGGAGCATCATTAGGTTACCCTAAACTAAAAACGATTTCTACGAAAACAAAGTCAAAAGCTAGTAACAAGTATATTAAAATATTACAATAAACAGACTTAAATAGAGACATACATAGAAAACATCCAAGTCTGAACAGGCGTTACTAGACTAACCGCATGGTTAGAATGCAACTTGTCTAGTCCCGCTGCGGGCTTAAAATGCATGCACGAGATAAAATTTGACAGGTGCTAGGGAAATGAATACATCTATTCCAAATTCTAACGTAAGACTTTACACTTAATGTTTAAAATAAAAGTGTCTCGTCCTATATTACCTTTTATTAAAAAGTGACTTTAGCGATTTTCACATTTTTATAGCGACACACGGGACGGGACACTTTCATTTTAAACTTTAAGCGTTAAGTCTTACGTTAGAATATGGATGGTATTCATTTCCCTAGAACCTGTCAAATATCTCGTGCTTGCATGTTAAGCCCGCTGCGATGTGGCGAATTTATTATTTATGACGACCGTGGTTAGCCTAGTTGTTACTGTTATTAGTGACCCTGCAAAGCTAGAGGCCCCAGGTTCGAATCCCGGTATGAGCAAATATCTGTGTGATGAGCTTGAGTATTTGTTCCTCTGTCATGGATGTTTTCTATGTATTTAAGTATGTATAGCACCCATAGTACGAGTACAAGCCTAGAGCTAAGTTTGGGACTAGGTCAGTTTGGTGTGAGATTGTCCCCTGATATTTATTTATTTATTTAATTTGAATGTACTGTTTTAACCCACACAGCACCATGTTGTTTACTCGTTGTATAAAGGAACGATATCCTTAAGTAATTACGCATTCGTATCGAGTATAAACGTATGGATAGTTAGTTTAAATGTATACCTTGCTTCAAGGGCGAGGCTGTAGAAAATGTATTCGCACCATCGTTGAACCCTGCCGCAGTAAGATAACCTATTAAACTCGACTCACTCTAGTCTGAGTGATGTGGACAATCATTGCGACAGGGTTCTAAGGTGGAACGCGAGTACTTTTCCTCGGTACATTTATAACTACCTGACCCGTCGAGGATGTCTGTACGTGCACGGAAAGAACTCGAATGAGAAGCCTAATTTGAGTGTGGATGTGTCTACGACCTTAGCAACATCGAAAGAAAGGTCAAATAGATAATAAATTACATCTAAAATTATAATTATAATATAAATCGCGCACCACGATATAGAGGTAAGCGGTAGGATAATCGATTACTAAAAAATATGTAACGTCGTCCGATAACACAATTAAAAAAAAATCTTTATTCAAAACCACTTATTTTACAAATATAACTCAAGACTAAACATACCAAAAGAGACATATAACTCGCATACCTGAACTAGGATGATCCTGTGTTTCAGGCGTGAAAGGAAGTACAAAACTAAAATAAAATAATCACATGCAAATAACATCAAAGTTTTCTTATCAGTTAATAAATAATAATTTATAATAATATATAATAGATTTATTTACGTAATTAAATTCCAAAGTATTGTCAAATATCAAGCGATTTTGATAGACGTAATAATATTAGTTCCCGCAATATTTCATCGTTACCATATCAACAACGATAACATCATTGCAATAGATAAATAGATTTTTGTGTAACCTCAAAATCGATATAATGCGCACCGTCGCTTGCACATGCAGACATGCCGCCTTACTTCGACGTCGTCATGTAAGTTGTCATATTTAATTAACTAGCGACCCGCCCTCGCTTTGCTCCGGTTATAAAAAAAAGCCTTTATACCAGGGTGTCCCGCGATAAAGTGCACAACGGAATAAGGGTGAAACTGCATGTGATTTTAACAGGGAAAAAAAAAATGAAAAATTAAACATTTTTTTTTTATTTTGCTTAGAATTTACAATAATTTTTATTGTTAACCCCACACATTTTTTTTAATTTGTTTTTGTGATAGAATCACATGTAGTTTCACAATTATTCGTTTATGTACTTTATCGCGGGACACCCTGTATTAGACAGGAATAGTTTAGTTTCATATTAGTGAAAGAATCTTTAAAATGGGTTCAGTAGTTCATGGATTACCCCCAATATACAAACAAACAATCACACAATTATACCTCTTTATAATATTAGTAAACGACTTTTAGGAAACTCAACTTTCAGGGACTTAGGGACCCCACGTTTTAATCTATCCTCAAGGCCCATCATACAACGAAATTTGCCAATGGAATACGAACCTATTCTAAATAGGATAGAGTATATTTTCTAATTTAATTGTCTGTCATAAAAACAAAAGAAATTCCACTATCTCCTATGCAATGGATCTTTATTCCAATGGCCGTATTATGTACATTCTATTGTACAAGGGGCCTTAGGAGGCTGTAACACTATCTCATAATTTTTACATCCGTATTGGAACAAAATGATTGTTATCTTCATTTATATGATATGCTAATAGCAGAATTATAGGTAGTTATTCCTAGACACTATGTCAAAGTTATGTAATAAAATAAATGAAATCGTAAGACGATTACATATTACAATTTTATTTAGCACGTGTCACTTTAACAAAGGTCCAAGATGGGCTGGCTGGCCTATGATGGCCGGGTTTTATCACTGTGGCTAAAACATCCATAACTTTCTTTCAATACAATATCCACAGTTATACTGCCCTGCTAAGCTAAAAGGCAGTTTTTTACACAAAACTACTGTAGCAATTGCGACCTTAATATAATAATAATAATAATCCAGCCTATATACGTCCCACTGCTGGGCACAGGCCTCCACTCACAATGAGAGGGTTTGGGCTATAGTTTCCACGCGGGCCCAGTGCGGATTGGGAACTTCGCACACACCGTCAAATTGCTTTGCAGGTGTGTGCAGGTTTCCTTACGATGTTTTCCTTCACCGTAAAGCTCATGGTAAAACAAATTATATTTCGCTCATAAATTCCGAAAAACTTAGAGGTGCGTGCCGTCTCTTAAGCAGAGAGTCGTGGGTTCGAACCCGGGCTCGCACCTCGTAAGTTTTTCGGAATTTATGTGCGAAACTAAATATACTCGTAATTAATTAAAGCGCACTCTGCTAGTGTATATCCGTCAGCAATGCCCAGTTCCACTATCGGTAAACAAGTCTTTTCCAACAATTAAGTAATTAACACACAAGGTCGCTCTCCAAACTGCTCATTCTGTTACTGTACAAACAGCATCACTGTTAACTGGCCAGTAGGGAACCTTATTGTACGGTGACAAGCCTCACAATTGGTCAGTTAACTGTGTTGCTGATGGTACCTAGTCACAAACGTAACAGTTGACAATCAGCCAAGCGCGGCCGAGACGCGCATTCAGCGTAATAAGTAGAAATTAGACACCCAGCACTTAGTGCACCGCTTAGACTGGCCCAAGGTCATACATAACATAATGCGTCTCATGCTGGGTTGTCAAAACCCCTATTATTTTCTTTAATAACTCGCCTTTCAATTCTTTGACATATTGCACATATTGCCTTGGCGCATAATACATAAAGGTGCCTATCATTTTGGCAAAGCTGCAAGCCTCCTCTCATGAGACTGGTCAATAAACATCTCCAAACGGGCTAAGTGCGGCGAGCCAAATTATAACAGCAGCGTCCACAAACCTAACACATCTTAATCAACAAAACACAAAATGCATTTAATTATTTCCTTTGTCTACCATAGGTTAAGACGAAAAACGTGCTATAAACATTTAATTTGACTTTTGTTAATTCCAGATGGGGCATCACCGCTTGCCGACCGCGGCGGCTGTGTGCTTCCTGTTCCTGGTTACTGCTCCAGCTCAGCTAATGAATCCCATCACATCGTTTGCGAATTTTTTGCACGAAGGCGGTCATCAGTACGACAACGAACCGCCGGACCAGGCGGAGATCCTCCCGGAATACGACTTTATCGTGGTGGGCGCAGGAACAGCCGGTTGCGTCCTGGCCAACAGGCTAACCGAAATAAAAGAATGGAAAGTGTTACTAGTAGAGGCCGGTGTCAACGAAAACTATATCATGGATATTCCCCTGGTCGCAAATTACCTTCAGTTCTCCTCCGCAAATTGGAGGTACAAAACGAAGGCATCATCGAAATACTGCGCAGGATTCGAAAACCAACAGTGCAACTGGCCTCGAGGCAAAGTCGTCGGAGGCTCTAGTGTCTTAAATTACATGATATACACAAGAGGAGCGCCACCAGATTATGACAACTGGAAAGCGATGGGCAACGAAGGGTGGGGCTGGGACGACGTACTACCCTATTTCAAAAAGACTGAAAATTTTAACATAGCATCAATAAATGACCCCAAGTACCATAACCAAGGAGGATACCTCAATGTGGAGCATGCTCCGTTCCGCACTACTAAAGCCAAAGCGTGGGTCAAAGGAGCTCAAGAATTCGGGTTTAAATATGGTGATTATAATGGCGCAGCTCCATCGGCAGTGTCATATCTACAGCTGTCTATGAAAGATGGAACTCGCCACAGCTCTAGCAGAGCATACCTGCATCCAATTAATGGAAGGAAAAACCTTCATCTATCCAAAGGAAGCTTAGTTACTAAACTTATTTTAGATAGCAGTCAGACCAAAGTGATAGGTATAGAATTAGAAAAATATAATATAAGATACAAAATATTTGTAAGGAAGGAGGTTATTTTATCTGCAGGAGCACTTAATTCACCGCAGATTTTAATGCTATCAGGCATAGGACCAAAGAGTCATTTAGATTCTATGAAAATACCAGTTATAAAAGATTTGCCGGTTGGTTTTAATTTGATGGACCACATCGCCGCAGGAGGAGTGCAATTTGTTGTGCGCCAACAAAAAGTCAGTTTGACTACAGAATATATACTTAATCATTTAGAATATGTATTTGGGTGGATGAAGAAGCACGACGGTCCGTTGTCTGTACCCGGCGGCTGCGAAGCTCTTGTCTTTACGGAATTAAAGGACAAATTTAATTCGACTGGGTGGCCGGACATGGAACTGCTATTTATAGGTGGCGGTTTGAATTCGGACCCGATGCTACGCAAAAACTTCGGATTTGACGACCAAATATTCACAGACACTTTCGGGCCCCTCGGAAGATCCGACACATTTATGGTATTCCCTATGCTTATGAGACCAAAATCGAGAGGCAGAGTAATGTTACAAAGTAGAAATCCCAAGGCCCAACCTCTTTTAATACCAAACTATTTTGACGATCCTGAAGACCTGCAGAAAATTGTTGAAGGGATCAAGTTAAGTATTCAGATAGCCAGGCAGCCTGCGATGAAGAAATTGGGTGCAAAATTGTATGATGTTCCGATAGAAGAGTGTCTGAATTATGGGGCTTTCGGCAGCGACGCTTACTTCGCGTGTCAGTCTCGTATGTTTACTTTCACGATTTACCATCAGAGTGGGACTTGCAAGATGGGGAAAAGAGAAGATCCTACAACAGTGGTGGACGCAAGACTGAGGGTCCACGGGATAAAGAATTTGAGGGTTATAGACGCAAGTGTGATGCCGGAGATAGTATCGGGGCACACTAACGCTCCCGTGTACATGATAGCTGAAAAGGGGGCAGACATGATCAAACAGGATTGGGATAAACTAAGATGACCACAACACCGACACTTTTTAGGGTAATAATAGTTTGTTAAGCTTGATGTGTTGCTCATTCTCAGTGAAATAAGTTATTTATTTATATTTATTGTACCATGTAAGGAATACTTGTCGCCACCCAAAGATATGTCTTCAAGTTCGTAATAGGGGAAGATTTCTTAACTGTATAATATGAACTTTTCACGTAGTCCAAATGAAGTTAGGTATTTACGCGATTATTAATAGAAAATGGAAATAATGGTATTTCTGCATACAATGGACCAGTATCGTTAACACTAATAAAAAATAGTTGTAAACACTAGTTTGTAAACCATGTTCAGGGTTTAATTATTGCTACCGCCACTTTTTCTGAGCCAAATCGTTGCTTTGTTAAATTATACGAAATCAATTACAAGAACTGTAAGATAGGAAATCACAACACGAAGATCAAGAACAATGTACCTAATGCTAAAATTAATTACAAATTGAATAACCTGTGCCTAATTAAAACTCATTTACAAGCAAAAAAGACGCACGTTTGCACGTCTAAAATAATATGGTCGATAAGAGGCGTATGGAGCATGATAATTTGAAGAGTCGATTATAGAGATATTTTCATTTCATAGGAAAACTGAACATATGAGCTACGAGTATTTTCCGAAGTTAGCTAGACGTTACCCCCAGGCTTCCGACCTACATGTAAAATAGTTCATTCACGCTAAGAGAGAAAAAAAATAGTGCCACCCGGGCCTTAGGCCCAGTCCCTGTTTAATATATCTATATAAAATATAAATAAAAATCAATTTCCGCATGTATGAAAGATTATCACTTGTGAACGGCTCGACCGATTTGACTGTTTTTTTGTTGTGTTCGTATTGTCAGGACAAGGTTTGTATGAAATATTTTTTTTAGAAAATTACACCAGTGCCAAACCGGGGCGGGTCGCTAGTATAAAATAAAAATTACATTTGAACATGTTGTATTATTTAACCAATCCAAACCAAATAAACGTTACATTTTTACTTAATTAAAACGCTCTTGAAATCCGTGGAACGAATTGCAGAATATGTGATATAACGGCGCGAAAGTCAAAAAGTAAAATAATAAGGGGAGGATCCATACAATAAACAATTTTTTCAACGTTTTTTTGTAGTTGTTCTATCGTAAAAACGGTAATACGTATGTATTAAGCGTCAAATTTGATATGAATAATCATATCAAATTGTTCTATATAGAACATACAAAAACAAATACTAAAAACCGGCCAAATGTGTACGGAACCCTCAGTGCGCAAGTCCGACTCGCACTTGACCGGTTATTTTGTTAATGCAGTCAAGATCAACGTTGAAATGAGAGATAATAAGCTGGAAACTCGTATACACCTTCATTTTGGCGTACTAAAAGTTGCCTCTAAGTCTCATAACATAAAATCTCGTGCCTGCGTCTTAATTTATTCAAAATCAAAGGTCACAAGAATCGGTTTTTCAGGATTATCTAGGTTTCTATAGCGCCAATGATATTAACATTTATCATAAAAATTGTAGAGCATGAAATTTGCGACAAATTTTGTTTCGCTCACCCGTCTTTGAGATAGGGCGGAGAGCGTGCAGCATTCAGCCATACATACTGAAATGCAAGGTCAACTGTGCATCTCTGTGAATAATACCTTTTTAGGGTTTCGTACCAAAATGGTAAAAAGGAACCCTTATAGTGAAACTTCGTTGTCTGTCTGTCTGTATGTCACAGCAGTTTTTCTCACCAGCTATACAAGCTATCAACTTGAACTGTGACTTGCTTGCCCGCATCTGTTTTTAGTAAAAAAAATATTAAATATTTTTTTTTAATCATTGAAAAGGGTCTAGAATGGGAGGTTGAAAAATTAAAGTGATTTGATTATAAGTAGCAAGTGGGGTGTCATATGAAAGGGCTGTATCTGCACATTTAAAAACTATTTTTTTTTATAATTTTCCGTGACGTACTTTTTGATTTATTACCAAAAATTAAAAAAAAAATACCGTTCCCCCCCTCTTATCTCCGAAGTTTATGAACCGAAAAATATGAAAAATTCCTAACTTATGGACAATTATTTATATTTTACGGGAAAAATAATATAGTGTTCAACATTTATAGTTTTTGAGAAATGACTATAAAACTTTGACCATTTGTGTTAAATTTTGGCAACTCAAAATAGACCTTATTGCACACGAATTAAAATACATAAAAGGTATTTTTTTGAAGTACGGACATAAATACGAACTGTACGGTGCGTCCGACTCGCACTGGACCGGTTTTTTTTTATTAGGTTATACATTGTATTTAATAACATTTTACATATATCTAACACATTCATTTAATAATACCTATTACGTACTAATTTACTTTGTACAATTAATAACTCGTTAAATGAAATACCTATCGTATATCTTAATTTTATATTAATTGATTGAAAGTAGAGTTTAAGTAGAAAAGTAATTAAGTGTTTTTTCTTTAAAATGTGTAAACTCTTAAATACTTACTTTTCTATTAAGATTACAACTGGGAAGGCGGACCCCTATAATACGACCTTCTTCTATAAGTCTATACCTGAGATTGCGGAATATATATACTTAAGTATGTAATGTCCTCTTGGTCTCTTTAAAACTTAGGGTTCTAGTTTTTTCGTAATATTTTTTTTAGTAATTATTATAATTCGACCTTCGTCATCAGTGCCCCCGCGAAGTCGTGCAAAAAAAGGCACGGCCGTACATCCTTTTCCCGCTATTCGGGCCAGTTTCGACCCCCCTGTAACTTCGTTATGGAAAAAACTAGAAGCCTAAATTTTCAGTGACCAATAAAGCATTACATACTTAGATATATTTCCAAATTACATTAAATTTGGACCAGTAGTTAAAGAATTATTGCAAGTCAAAGTTCATTAATTTTGTCACTGACTGACTCACCGATCATCAAAATTCTAAGGTACACCTAGCAGACACACAAACTTGAAATTCCACAAAGGAAAAACTGAAACATCTTAAAATTTTAGTCCTGCTTTCTTTGTGGTTGGTAAATTCACAACTCCATATATAGTCTATGACAAATAATTTCACGAACTGCACAAGTAACTTAGTAATCGTATTTGTAAGACGTAGTCGATATATGTAGGTACAGTCAGGCACAGGTAGATGTAAACGATCTGTCATAAAGGTGGACGACCTACAAAAAGAAATGAGATCCCGTCAAAAACATAAAATGTACAAAAACGTCAAGTCTCGCAATGTAATGCTTCCACCGTAAACAATTGTGAGATCTCATGTAAAGCCAAGCCTACATTTAGTGAATGTATTAATATTAGACATCTTTATTTCTATAATAAGTATATATTGACTTGGCGATCGCACGGCAACATAATAACTTTTCTTTCTTTCTTTCTCTGGCCTATTTTCAAATAGAGTGTCCCACTGCCGGGCAATAGCTTATCGACCTAATATAGTTAATTAATGATTTGAATAGTACATTATTGCCTAGGCGCGGAAAGTAAGGGATTGCCTGACGTGGTGGTTCGCAGGCAGGCAGGCAGGCTGCTAAAATACGAGTCAGGCAATCCCCCCGTTTCCACCGAGGCATATACAAGGTGGGCCAAAAGAAGTCATCCGATGTTGTTTGACTCTCTTTTTTTTTCTAAATGAAAAACTTGGATTCTGTTTTTTTATTATATTAATTTAAACCTTTAGAATTTTATTGGTCAAGTCGAGAAGATTATATCGGCCAAATGGGCGCCGTCACAATTGATTGTCATACGGGCTCGTTTTATGGCATTTTTCATCACTTCGGCGAGAACTTCGGGCGACAGATTCTCGCACTCGTGTCGAATGTTGTCCTTGAGGGCTTCCAGAGTCTCGGGCTTGTTCACGTAAACACGGGACTTCAAAAAACCCCACAAAAAAAAGTCTGGAACGCTTAAATCGGGTGATCTTGCGGGCCAGTGCAAATCGCCAAAACGAGAGATGAGGCGACCCGGGAACGCCGCCTTCAGAATATCGGTTGTGGCTCGCGCAGTGTGTGCCGTTGCTCCGTCCTGTTGGAACCACATGTCGTTCGGTCCTAATTCGTTCAATTGCGGCAGAAAAAACTCGGTCAACATGGCCCTATAGCGCGCACCGTCCACTGTTGTCGTATGGCCAGCGGCATTCTCGAAAAAAAATGGCCCAATGACTCCTCCAGCGTGAACAGCGCACCATGCAGTCACTTTGAGCGGGTGTAATGGCTCCTCGTGCATCACTCGTGGATTTTCGGTGCCCCAGAAGCGATAGTTTTGCTTGTTCACGTACCCGCTGAGGTGGAAATGAGCCTCATCGCTCATTATGATTTTGGTCGAAAAATCGTCCACTTCTTCCTCGAGATTGAGAATGGCTTGGGCGTAGGTTACGCGCGTTTGGCGGTCGGCAGGCAGCTGCTGATGCACGGACTGGACTTTGTATGGGAACATGCGCAGGTCTTTGACCAAAATTCGCCTTAGGGACGTCCGTCTGATGGCTAATTGCGTGGCACGGCGTCTGGTTGATGTTTCCGCCGACAGCTCGACATCCTCGGCAACAGCGGCGATATTCTCGGCAGAACGGGCGCTCCGGGGCCGGCCACTCTTGGCAACGTCTCGTGTGGTCCCATACTCTTCAAGGTTGGTGGCCAAACGGCGCAGTGTTTGCGCAGTCGGTGTCTGACGGCCGGGGAATCGGCGACGGAATTCGCGCTGCGCCAACACCACAGACGAATTGTTACGCAAAAAAATAGACACGATTATTCCGCGTTCTTGGGGAGTGTATCGCTCCATGGCTTGTTCACTTGTATTTTGCATCTGTCAAGTCCACAAATGTCAAAACAGATTTGACATTGGCGACCATTTGCAAAAATGAGAGCATCTTCCAATAGGGTGATTTCTTTTGGCCCACCTTGTATAATGCTTTTCTCAAACATGTGTGGAAATTATACAAATATATTTGTAAAAAGTAAAATTAATATTAAAAGTGATGTTAGTCATATTAGGACAATTTGTACACGAAATTGTTATGGGTTTTCCAGGAACATTTATGTTTGTTTGTTTGTTTGTTTGAATTTGAGATGTTGATATTTCAGGGCTTGTGGTAGACAAATTGACGTAACTTAGGGAAAAGGATCTAATTCAACCATTTCACACTTGTAGAATTTGACATAGTATTGACAGCAATAGAATTCAAATTTAATACCGTGAAGTGCCGAGGACTTGTTGTTTGTATTTTTAACCCAACAACAGTAAGTTTTTTTTTTCTAACCATATACAATTTTAAAGAAAATTTAAAAGAAGAAAACACACGCACTGTGCTACGAAAACGAGCAGTTGCCTCGGCTGTATGAGATTTATTTCTTGGTCCTTTCTATTCTGTATGCATTGGACAGCACTTTAAAAAAAAATTCGCAGCGGACAAAAATGGGTTTTCATACGTTTATTTTACTCCTAGGAAGAAAATGAGGCCCTTCGCGTCTTCGTTTTTTAAAAGAAATGCCATCCTTTCTGAGCATGTTTGAGAAAAAGGTATTTTCACGCAGCAGCGCTTTATTTGTGCTGTATGATTGCCAATTCACTATACTATACTATACTATACTATACTATACTATACTATACTATACTATACTATACTATACTATACTATACTATACTATACTATACTATACTATACTATACTATACTATACTATACTATACTATACTATACTATACTATACTATACTATACTATACTATACTATACTATACTATACTATACTATACTATACTATACTATACTATTATATACTATACAAGTCATACGGTCAGCGATATTAAACACCTCAGTGATTTGCTGAAACGATTGGCTCTCTAAAGATGAATAGGTATAGAGCACGCAAATGCACTCGGAAAAAAGAAGTGCCTGAACAGATATTAGGAGCAATAAGGTAGATGTACTAACACAACTTTAATTTAAGCGTAGGGTAAAAGGTAAGCTCCGTATCAAATACTGAAAAATACCTTTTGTTATGCCTCTATGGGCCGATTTTTAATCTCCAGATAACACTATCTGCCTGATAAATTCTGGCCTTGTCCTTTTCTATCATATGAGGATCAAAAGGAAACTGATAACTTTAACTGTCAGGTAATTTTATATGGGGGTTGGAAAAATCTACCCTAATTTGGTTAGATTAGGCCACAAATAAAAATACTTGCACTTTTCACATATTAATTATTCGAGAGAATCTGCAATTTCAATACACTACAAATCTATATAATTATATAAAAATCGATGTGTGTATGTGGGTGCATATGTATGTAGGTACCTATGATCCCTATGGACTCCAAAACGGCTGGACCGATTTTCATGAAATTTTCAGGAAATCTTCAGACTATCCCAGCGGGTGATCCTGTAAGTTTGGTAGCGATTGGTCTACAGGGTTTTTTGTTTTTTGTGCGATATGGGCAGCGATGCGCCGGGTCCCAGCTAGCACATAAAACCACCTTCGGGTTTGTATTGCTCTCACTTGCTTTTAGATGCTCCTGTGCTAAACTCCAGAGTCAATATATTAAATTTCCTGAATATTGTAACAAAAACATGGATATTAAAAAACCAATCAGCGCTGTGTTCATGATTTTGTAGATCATCAAATTATTTAAAAAAAAACTTCACGCTTACGGAATAAGAGGTAATATGTATATCAATTAATATAATCATAATTGAGTAACAGAAAACAATACGTAGATCTAGGATTGCTTCAAGGACAAAGAAAGAGGTTTCATTTCGATCTGACAGTCGCATTATCAAGTATGGAGCTCCACAGGGTTATGTGCTGGGTCCTCTGTTAGTTATTATTTACATTAACGACTTACCTAGAATAGTAGACAACCCGATGACTTTATTTGCCAATGACTGTACAGTAATAGTAGATTGTAAAGATAAAACACATACGAGAACGACATAAATAGTACACTTAAAAATATTATTTCTTGGCTTAAAAATAACAATCTAAAGGTCAACATAACCAAAACTAATTTAATGCATTTTAGTCAACGAAAATTTACTATACCACAAACTAGCATTACTTACCCAATGTTGCGAATTAGAATCTATACGTTTCTTAGGAGTTCATATAGATCAATCACTTAATTGGAAAAAACACGTAGAATTAGTAAGTTTAAAATTAGCTAAGGCGTCTTATGCACTTCATAAGTTGAGTCAAATAGTCAATATTGAAACTATATTGACAGCATACCATGCTCTAGTGACGTCGATCATTAGGTAGAGTGTGGTCATTAATCATTTGGGGAAATTGCACAGATTGCGAAATAGTATTAAAAAGCCAAAAGAGATGCGTTAGGGCAATGATGGGCTTGAAACCAAAAGATAGTGTCTAGCTATATTTCGTTAAATATAAATTATTAACATTTCCTTCAATATATATTTATGTAGGTATGTATGTAATGACATCGTAAAATTAAAGAACAAAGACCTTATCTCTAAATGGGATCTCTTCCAGCTAAGTCTGAAATAGATGAGTAAGGACAATGCACGAGGTTAGAGACATACAAGTTTTGCACATAAAGTAACAAAAAATTAACATCAATTAGAAATATTAATGAAATTGCATTATTTGTCAAATGTAACCCTGATATATGGGTGATTATCAAAAAAACTGTACGTAGTTAAGGCCTTAATTACGAAACGCTAATTGTGTGACGAAAGTTAAGCATATTTATTTATTTAATACGGACACCAACAGAATACAATGCTGACATAATAAGAGAATTATTTTTAGCCATAATGATTGATTGATTGTATGCTTAACTTTCCTCACACAGTGGAAGAAAATTAACGTTTCTTAATTAAGGCCTTAACTACGTAATTTTTTTTTGATAATCACCCATATTCAAGCGAAATAAACACGCTAATAATAAAAATCTTAGACCACGTGATAATGGTAAAGCAAGCAAGCATTCCACTTTTTAGGGTTCCGTACCTCAAAGAAAAAAACGGAACCCTTATAGGATCACTTTGTTGTCCGTCTGTCTGTGTCTGTCAAGACCCTTTTTTTCTCAGGAACGCGTGGAGGTATCAAGTTGAAATTAATATCAAATACTTAAGTATTTGCAAGACTAAGACTTAATTCTGCAATCCCTTGGATCAGTGAAAAAATCAAACATCTATGTGAACGCAATCAAAAGATATGGCCGTTTATGTCGCATATTGAAGGGAATCTCAAGGGAATCAAAACCTATAGGGTACTTCCCGTTGACTTAGAATCATGAAATTTGGCAAGAAGCAATGTCTTATAACACAAGTAAAGGAAAAAATCCGAAAACCGTTAATTTGTAGTTACATCCCATGAAAAAAGTCCAATATAAAAGTGCATACTTATTGCGTGTCAGTTTATACTGGGTTAGTTTATATTGTATTCCCGTGATTTACGAACTGTTTACATGCCTTCAAGTTTATGCGGAACCCTCGGTGCGCGAGTCCGACTCGCACTTGACCGGTTTTTTTTTATAAGGGAGGGAGGCAAAAGAGCATGCGGGTTACCCGATGGGAAGTAATCAAATCACCACCGCCCATGAAAACTGGCAACTATAGAAGAGTTGTTGGTACGGTCAGCTGCAGAGAAAAGTAGCCACCCCTGCTAGGTAGCTTCTATGCAGGGGGGTTACGTTTCTCTGCAGCTGAATGTACGTTGCCGGCCTTTTAGGGAGATGAACGCTCTTTTCTTGAAGGCCTCCATGTCATATATAACTGGCCAGAAACAAATAAATTTATTTTTACCTTTAATAGAAATGGCAAATAATGTAAACATACCATTTGAAGCAATTGACCATTATTACTCCATAATCACGTATCGTACTTTTGTTTGAGTATCAGGTGAGGTGTTTCTAATCATTTATATGTTTGATCAGTATTTCAGACAAAATGTAAGATTAAACATGTTTTTATGAATAAAAACAAGCTCGATGAACATTTGAGGTTATGTGTCAAACAGTACTAATTTGTTTACATTATTTGCCATTTCTATTGACTCCAACTTAAGTTTCGTTAGTTCCCTTAACACCACAATGGGAAAATACCAAAATGCCGACATACCGGATTCTCAAAATGGGTGAAACCGCGGAGCGTTAAAACGACCGTCACGTGTGTTAAGCAAAATTTAATGTGGAGAATGATGAATTTGAATAACATTCAATAAAAAAAGGTTGAACAAACGTGCTTACAGCTATGTTATTCTGTTAAAACAACGTCATTCAGTTCTACTCAGTCGATGAATATCCGGCGAATTTACATCGTCCGTCAAGGTGGGTAAATGACATTCAACTGCCTGCACTTTCATTTAGTCGCTAGTTTGACAGCTGGTCGTCTGTGAAACCAGCGACTAAATGAATGTGCAGCCAGTTGAATGTCATTTACCCACTTTGACGGACGATGTAAATTCGCCGGCTATTCATCGACTGAGTAGAACTGGTTGACGTTTGTGTTAACAGAATAACATAGCAGGATTCCTCGAAATGTAATTTGTCATCTTACATATTCAATTTTGCGTAACACATGTGACGGGCGGTTCGAACGCTCCGCGTTTTTCCTCAAGTACCAGATTTTCTACGCGGAGTTCCTTTTTACCGATTTTACACGTACCTGCACCTGTATTATGGTCGCTTTTAAGTGTGGATAAAGCACTTACATAATAGTCAGAAAGTGACAGATGTTTAATCCACAATTATCCACATGATAAGCCGCCTGAGTGGCTAGCACATCTTTTAGAAAGGGAGGTTAGAAAGGGAGATCCGAGCTCAAACAAGTCACGGACCACTTGTGCTAGGTGTCCTGAAAGACTTTTTGAGACCTTTTGCACTGAAATTTGTTGCAGTATTTTCGTTTTAAATGCCTTTTTGTATTTAGAGCTAATTGTTTTAGTTTTTTTTTGTCTGCTAGTCAGATAACTGTAAGTAAATTAGTTATTTTTTACAAGCTTTTATTTATCTTGCAATGCTTGTTTGATTAGTTCAAATCTTGCAAGCTGAATTAGAACCACTTCCCTTAGGTGGCATACATAACTTCGGTGGCAATGCAATATGGTACCATGGAGCTGGTCTGATGCAGTCCGAAGGTGGCCATAGGAAGGCCGCAATGAAACCAGATAACACCGCTATGTTTGGGCTCGTTAGATTTTTCTCGATAAACAGATGATGGTTGTGCAAAAAAAAGTACAATCGGCAAGAAAAGCTTGTCCTAAAACAGATTTTTTTTACAGATACTTATTAACAAATATAGGCAATTTAATACCGCTTTAATCAGTATTTCCTATTTTATAAGTCTTAATATATTTATAATTATACAACAATTTGCATTACGACCGTAATGTTTAGCAATCTGGTCCCCGACCAACCTTGTTATACCAACCTGGTAACTGTAACAACAAGGTTGGTAACATAACCCTGAATGTGGCTTGAACCTTGGCTAGCTAATCTTGAAAACGCCCTCGTTATATAAATATATATTATAATCAACTATTCAATCAATTTAGAAGGAAAATTAGCATGACTAATAACTAAAGCCTGCTCTATATGAGCCACAGTCGATCAAGTTAAGTACCTACTATATTAATTTTATTAGGAACTAGCTATTTCCCGAGAATGTTCGCATAGAAATTATTTTTCGCCAATATCTATTTATACAATTTTCTGGGACAAAAAATGTAATAGTATAATACATACCTGCGTCCATCAGCTCAAGCTCTCTACTCCAAAATTCATTAACATCGATCCATCCACTGAACGATTCGCATCTTAAAAACAATAAGGAATGTTAGAGCGCATGATTGATCGAAAAGAGCCGTTTGTTAATGACATTTAATGATTCCACCAGCTACGCCGAACCGCTTCGGGTTTACCGATGCATTTGTGTGTCAGCGTATACAAATAGTTGACAAACGCAGTCGGGTTTCACTCGCACACACGCGTGTGCGTCGGTTATGCTAAAAATATTTTAGTATGTGGTCAACCACTACATCGACAGTTAGAAACCTTAAGTGATTCCCCTGGTCTTGTTCGCCGGTTGGATACACGCTGGCTAGATACACCCAAACAAAATCAAGGGCAGTATAGCATTTGATACTTTGCAGCGAGAGCGTGCGCAAGTAGATCAGGCAATTCCAGTTTAAAATTATTAATTAAGTGATTCGTAAGAAATGTGACAGTTCGACGAAAAGTTTAGTTAAAAGTGAAGAACGGCCGACACAAAGCTTTGTAAAGAGAGGAGAAATAAGTTTAGCAGGTAAGAACAATTTCACGTATTCATAATGCATACATAATACTATATTTCTTTTTTATTTATGAAATATGAACACGCATTATTTCTGATAATATACAGTTTCAGACAAGAGACAGGCATTGCCGGTAGAACAGTTTGTTTTTATGAAAATATCATCATTATCATCATCAGCCTATAGCAGTCCACTGCACAACGTCTAACGTGGTCCTGGGCCTCCCTCATCCAATCCAATCCCAGCAAACCTCTATCTCTACCATACATCTGTGTTATTTTTTAAATATATTTTCAGGTTATTAACCGATGTTTCAAAAAACCCTGACAAATTTATCCATAGCGTTTTTGTTTTTGTTAAAGTAAAAAAAAATGTTTTTTTTTTGTTAAAGTAACTCACATTTTCTTTTCCTTTATACGACAGTACCTAACACGAATGAAGTAGTGAGACCAACTTGTTTTTTATGTATGATAGGCAAACATTTGGCCTCGATCTCAGATAATTTCAATTTTATACAGCTATATAACATATTTCTTTTAATATTTATAGTGTACGTTTAAAACTAACTTCGTACTCATTATTTTAAATTTAATGTAACAATAAACGAGTTTTACGGGTACGCAACTGCGAAAAAACGGCCCGATATTACTCATCCCGATAAGTTCGACCTCAATGACGACAATTAATTCTGAATATGACAATTAAGTCGAAATATGACGTGTTCCTTCCTAAATACCGTAGATTTCATAACAACCAGCCTCGAACGGAGACGATTCTGTTAATTTTATCACTTGGAATATTTCAAAGAAAGCTTCATCATAACGAGTTTATTTTTCAACATCAGCCTACCTTCGCTCATTTCGGTGGAGTAAATACTCCTTTTCTTTATTACTATGGCACCTCACCAACAGTGCAAAACTAGCGTTGTTGATTAATTGGTTGTTTGGCAGATGTTAGGAGTCCCACATAATCACTTTAATTAATTTTAGGTCCATGTGGTATGCTAATGAACCACGTGGACCTGCGTGCGATACAATAAAGGGTTTTAGCTCTACTGGACAAGAAACCTCTTTCCTTCGACAGTGATATTTTTATATTAATCATCATCGTAAGTTAATTGGAGCTTTTGGACCGATTTTAATATGAGGAATCATATCATTCACACGAAAAGATACGAGTGTCAATAAAATAATTTTAAGGATGCGTCATACTCATTTATCGAATTTTCTAATTATTTATTATTATTTATTTATTTATTTTTTTATATAAATTGTGATAACGTGATTGTCCCGTTTTCACAGGCAAAGGGTTTTTTAACAGTTTCCCATGAAAATTGGCACGGATGTAGTCTATTACAAAGATATTTTTTCTCCTGATATGATTCAATAATCTTTCTTCTTGCAGGTCTTTAGCAACTGTTTATCGGATTGAAACAAGATGTTAAAGGCAACCAAAGCATTCGCATTTTGCGTTTTACTAACAACATTACAAGGAAATGTCACAAGCGACAATTTTATGTCCAATCCAGTTTCAAGCAACGCAAGAGTCGAAACGTCGTATAGGCAGAACCCAATTATCGACCTTCTTATGCAGTCGGTGAACCCTAACTATGATCCCAGGGATCCTGGGGACCTATTCGATTATCTACGGGACCAGTATCCATTGCCCAACGGTAAGTCCAATAAATTGAGGTTATAAATTAAGGGTCCTGTGGCATGTAGTTGTGACCAGTCGCCTACAAATATTTCGAAACAGACAAATTATGTTAAAAAATATCCCAAGAGAGCTAAGCTACATTGTACGATAGCAGAGCTAACGACTTTCCTATATAGTCAAAATGTATGGAAGTGACATAAGCGCCCGACGCGACCGTCCAGTAAAAATCATGTCGATATGGCGCTCTAACTTTATTTTGCCACCATATTCCGAATCAACCCTAGTCAATGGCTTTAATATGTTACATATTATTGCCACGTTTTTATTTCCGGCAGCTCCGTTGCTGTCAGGTTTACTACTTTCCTTTACGCATATATTTAAAAAAAAACTGTTAAACTAACTGGCCAGTTTTTGTCTCGATAAGTTTGCGATTCGAGGTTTATCAATACTTAAAATAAAAGCTTCGCGCAGGATTTTTGAATTCTCAACCAGATTGACTCGTCTTTTTGGGGTTGCTGACCACAGATCATAGAAAAAAGGAGATACGCCATGAGCGCAAATTCATCAGAGAACCGGTGTCGCCACTTTTAAAAATGTGTGCGTCTTTACGCTTACGCTCTATGAACTACTACAAAAACAACTTTCTCATAATTGGTTACAGCTTACGAACTAAAAATGCCATAACACAATTTTGTTAGAAACACAAAATTAAGCTTTATGTTCATTTATCAAGGTCGAAAAATGCTGAAAGGTCGTTTTTTTCCATCGCAGTTCAGTTACTCGACGTTAGATAGCGTTTACCAGTTAGCTTAGCTGCCATCTAGCGCTGAATAGCAAGGCTATTACTCGTCGCTAGATGGCAGCTAAGCTAACTGGTAAACGCTATCTAACGTCGAGTAACTGAACTGCGATGGAAAAAAAATCGACTAGTTTCTACATCAGTGGTTTTCATAATAAATCGCAATGTACCCCGAATTGTCACATGTCACCTGTCAATGTCAACTTGGTGAACTCCTTAATCATTTTGAGTCGGTTTATTGTTTTTTAAAGATATAATTATCGAATGAGGTTCGAGCACTCGATTCTTAATAATCGATCGCTTGATCGAGCACCTCGTCTCTACTACGGATTAGTTAAGTAGAAAGGGATTTTCGAGTAACGAACAAGTTTTACTGACCTCCCTATGGCCTTAAACCATTTCACTATAGAAACCATATTGATTTTTACCATACGGCCTTTGCTGTCAATCTAACAAGAGTTACCACATCATGAGAAAAGTGACGCAGTGACGTGACTAATACGCCACGTTTCTAACGCATACCGTCCTCACCGGATCTCTCTCTCTCACTGCAATTCCGTACCGTCACCGTATTTTGAGCAGCGGTGTGGCCGCTCCTTTAAGCCTGGGCCACACCGGATGCGTTGCGTAGACGTGCACGTGCGCGTTCGCGTTCCACTGCATTGTATAGCTGCGTCCTCATGTGAGGATTCATACTATACAACGCAGTGGAACGCGAACGCCCACGTGCACGTCTACGCAACGCATCTGGTGTGGCCCAGGCATTATTTTGCCGACGCCGCATATAGGCTCCCATCTTGTTTACGTCGACTTATGAGAAATACATCCCATGGTCTTCGAATAGTATAAAACAGTGCTCTCACAAGCGAACGTATTTCGGTTATTACGGAGTATCAACTATGACAGTAGTAATATTTGTAACTGTATGACACGAGTCACTACCGGTCACGTAATATTCATAATTGATGAGAATTGAGATAAATGCAAAAAATAACTTGGAATTACCTTATTTAACTTGAACTATAATCCTTGTTTCGTGTCAAGGTAAGGCAAGTTAAAAATAACTCTAACGAAGTTAAAATTTCTGCCTCTTAGGGCCGTATTAATAAACTCATATCAACTGTGATCCCCGTCTCAAGATAAGTCAAAGTAAACGTCAATCCATAGAAAACTGTCATTTTTGACGCATCTTGTGACGGGGATCAGAGTTGAGATGAGTTTATTAATACGGCCCTTAATTTGATTTAAATTTAAAAAAGGTGCAACAGACCTGCCATGTCATGTCACTGTCAAAAAAACGACTTCTGTGTTTGAAATTCACTCAATAATGACAATTATTCTGACATGATTTAACACGTGGCGTGGCCTCGCACACTCATACCCGTCAGTATTATGTTCCGTACCCAAAGAGTGTCAACGGAACCCTATTACTAAGTCTCCGCTGTCCGTCCGTCCGTCCGTCAGTCCGTCTGGCTGTATCTCATTAACCGTAATAGGTAGACAGTTAAATCTTGATGATGGTACGGAACCCTTCGTGTGTGGGTCCGACTCGCACATGGACGATTTTTTACTAAATTATAATGGACAGAACCAGTTCTAATAAGCTGTCTAGGTCAAATATCTCGAATTGACTACGAACATTACATAAAATCATAAGCCTGTGTACAAACCAAAGCTGTCCAGCCTTGAGGAGCCGGTTGATTATTTTATTATAAACACACAAGTCTCACATCAACCGTTATCTCAGTGTTCACTCCTTTTATCTTAAGATAATTCTTAACACAGTCCATTCATCCCTTTAAAAGTTTTCCTCTAACCCTATAGCCCTCCACAATTATTGTTTACTGTGTTGGTCCATATAAAAAATTATGATCTATCGATAACATTGATTGCAGGCCTGAAATCGCCTTTAGATGTGTATGATTACATCATCGTCGGCGCTGGATCAGCCGGATGCACACTAGCCGCCCGCCTAACTGAAGACCCCGATGTGACAGTGCTCCTCCTAGAAGCAGGCAAACCCGAGATGATAGTCACAGACCTGCCTGCCATCGCACCGTACTTCCAGAGAACGGAGTACACATGGCCGTATTACATGGAGAAGGAACCAGGCGTTTGCATGGGTTAGTCTTGTTTTGAAATTCACTGTGAAACCGATTAAACCTTCATCACCGAAGTGTCTTATCGAGCTTATTTGTCTGTGTTGGACCTAAGATCAGAAAAGTCATGATTTTCTGGGTGCCTCTGAACGTCCACCTTCAGCAAAAGCATAGGTCGTCATCAGGACCCAATTGAGTCCTTGTATGTACCACAAGTGGTGTAAATCTGGTTTAGGACTGGTCTCTTAGAGAGCCTCCAATTTAAGCAAATAAATACAATAGCTTGTTTCCTCAACAGGTATGTTAAATGGAAAGTGTTTCTGGCCTCGTGGCAAGGCTGTGGGTGGTACTAGTGTCATCAACTACATGATATACACGCGGGGCCGGCCTGAGGAGTGGGACCGCATTGCTGCCGATGGAAACGTGGGATGGTACGAATCAACAAGCTAAGCTAATATTAATTGCATAATGATTAAATCCTCATAAAGCGTGAAGTAACCAAAACATTAACAGGTTGTGCAACATCTTTTATAATTGCTGTTCACGTTAATGTAAACATTGTTTAGTTTTAACGACGATAATAAATGCCTCTTAATAATTAAGCAAAATCACTTAATTGTATAACAGGTCGTACGGGGAAGTCCTGGAATATTACAAGAAATCCGAGAGGTCTAACTTAAAAGGATTGGAAGACTCTCCACATCGAGGAAGGAAAGGCGAAATGAACGTGGAATTTGTGTCGTATAAGTAAGCATCGTTTAATTTTAAGACTCGAGTCATTTGGAGGCATGATTTTTAGGGTTCCGTACCCGAACGAGACCCTATTGATATGCCTACGCTGTCCGTCCGTCTGTCTGCCTGTATAAAGCTGTATCTTTTGAACCGTAATAGAAAGCGGGTTGATTTTTTTTTCAGAATATGTGTTATTACGGCGGATTTACCAACAAATAAAAATAAAAAAAAGTGAAATAATAATAGGGTCCCCATACAAGAAACGTTTTTTTTTTCAAGGTATTTTTACTCGCACTTGCCCGGTTTTTAATCAATTATCCCAAAATACTGAGATTGGACGTTAATAAATTATTGTAACCTCTTGCAGGACACCCCTCATTGAAGCCTTCCTGGGGGCCGGTCGAGAACTAGGCCACCCTACGGTAGACTACAACGCTCCTGAGCAACTCGGCTTCGGATACGTTCAAACAACCACGATAAACGGCAGAAGACTCAGCGCAGCCAAAGCTTTCTTGCACGGAAACAGAAACAGACCCAATCTTCATATACTTCCAAATACTAGGGTAACTAAAGTTCTAATCGACAGTACAACTAAAACGGCATACGGAGTTCGGTACGTTAGGAATCGCCTGAAGAAAAACGTGAAAGCCCGAAAAGAAGTCATATTATCAGCTGGTCCGATTGCATCACCACAACTGCTCATGTTGTCCGGCGTGGGGCCGAAAGATCACTTGAGTAGTCTCGGAATCCCAGTCATTCAAGATCTGCCTGTTGGACGCACGCTTTACGACCACATAAGTTTTCCGGGTCTTATTTTTTCTCTCAACACCTCAGGTATCAGCTTGAGTGAAGAAAGATTCGCAAAGCTTCCCGGCAGCATACAAACTGTCCTCCAATGGTTGCAATTTGGCGATGGACCTGCTGCGAGCGCTGGTGCCGTAGAAGGAATAGGATATATAAGAACCCCCGTGTCTGATGACCCCGATCCAGTTCCTGATATGGAACTGATAAGCATTGCTGGTTCAATAGTGTCGGATGGAGGAAAGGACGGGAGTAAATCGGCCCGAAGAGGGATGATGATATCAGAAAAAATATTCGACATGGCTTTCGGGTCGATTGATAACACGGACACGTGGAGTGCCTTTCTAATGCTTCTGCATCCAAAGTCGTACGGGTTCTTAGAGCTAAAGGACTCGAACCCGTGGAGCCACCCGCGCATGCACGGGCGGTACCTGTCGGATGCGGGCGGGCGCGATGTGGCCACGTTCGTAGCGGCGGTGCGGCACGTGCAAGCGCTGGCAGCGACGCGCCCGTTCCAGCGACTGGGGGCGCGGCTGCATCGCGCGCAGTTCCCCGCTTGCCGCGCGATGCGTTTCGACTCGGACGAGTACTGGGAGTGTGCGGTGCGCACGATCACAGCCACGCTGCACCACCAGATAGCCACCTGTCGCATGGGCCCGGCCGGCGACCCGCGCGCCGTCACCGACCCGCGGCTGCGCGTGCACGGCCTGCGCCGCCTGCGCGTCGTCGACTCCAGCGTCATCCCGCGCACCGTCTCCGCTCACACCAACGCACCCGCCATCATGATCGGAGAAAAGGCCGCTGACATGATCATAGAAGACGCTCTCAGATAGGAAAAAGATAGTTGACAATCACTATCATTTTCCTCATGTCAGTTGTCACTGCCCGCATCCATCTGATTTACACGACGATCACCAGATCGTCAATCCTCCGGGGGTCTGTCCCCGATTTGCCTGTCAAACATGGTCGACACCACTAACCATCAATATTATATGTTACATAGATAATATCGCCCAGGGTAGTTTTAGAATATTAAGCTTCGTCAAAAGGGTCGCTAGGAACTTTAAGCACATTAAGACTCTTACTACTCTTTACGTTACGAAGGTGTCTTCGTGCGTCCGCGTCTCGAGTACTGTATCCAGGTATGGAATCCATTGTACCAAGTGCATATTGATCGTTTGGAAAGGGTGCAACGCTCCTTTACCCGTTATTGAGCCTTTAAGAACTGTACAAATCATATTGCTAAATGTAGTAGTTATAATAGCAATAGGCTTTCAATAGCATTTCAGGATGCATCCTCTCCAAACAAGAAGAAATTATTTAGATGTTGTACTGTTATAATATTTAAACCAGCGTGAGTTTTAGTGTTAGTCAGGTAACGGCCCGACATGTTTCGGACTCATCAGGAGTCCTTCATGAGGGCAGTGTTATCGCGGGCGCATTTTCCCTCACACTGGCGAGCTGGCTCCGCGCGGCCCCTTAGCGTGGGAAGTGTTGCTGGTAACTGCGCCGACGTCGGTATAACGTGTTAGTTTTAATTTTAGTTAAATCCCTTGTTCTAGTTAAATAAATTATTATTGTTACGATGTGCTCTTTTGTTGAATCTATTGGTGAATGCTGTTTCATACTTGTTATTGAAGTACAGAGGCAGGCCATGCTTCCTGTATTATCATTTATGCTGTAAATAAGCCGTTTATAAGCTGAGTACTTGTCAGTGTATCAAATAAATAAATACCTTACCAACAATAATATCTTATCCAACGATGCGCTCAAAAATATAGAAGTAAATAAATAGACATATCTTTATGCCAAACACAGACATGTCTTTGCGCAAATAGGAGATGTTCTTGCACCCAAAGTTAGCTGTGAATGTAACTAGCATTTAAGTAAATTATTGATAGGTTTCATTCACGGTTAATGAACTGAATTTATTCTATTTCTTCTTCTTGTGCCTATTAAACTCCGAGGGTTTCCATAAACTTCGCATCCTCCTCTCGGCGCATTGCGGACCAATATACGTGTGACTCCTGGCCATTTTGTAATATTCCATTTCTAAAGATTCTAATATTCATTTCAATTTCTAAAGATTCTGAAGTTTAAAGTGTTCTTAATGAGATAGCAGTCGGGAGTCCCTACGTATGTATAAATAACATTTTCATGCACTTTTAAGGAAACGCCATTTCTTTATAAATCCTTCTTGCCGTCCAAAGTAAAAAGGCAATATGGCTTTGGCTAGGGACTTCTATACTTTACCGTACCCTATGAATGTCTTAGGAGCATTACAGATTAAGAGTTATCTCATGTCCCACCCACAACATACAATTTAAAAAACGTTCAAACCTTAAAAAAATAAAAAAAATAAAAATTCGTTTATTTAAAAAAAACGCACAATTTACAGAAGACAAAGTTAACTGGTGGTCCCACACTAGGCTATGCCTGTCACGTGGCGACCCGATTCGGCATACTATACATACTTAAAACAATTTCGTATCTTCTGATTACATATAATATATGGGACTTAGAGAAATAAGTGATACAGCTATCTTATTTAAATTTAAACTAGGCAATTTGATTTTGGTTTCAAAACATAGTAATTAAATAATAAATTAAAACTAAGGGAATCGGAGGTTGTTAGCTAGGTACCTAATTGTGTGGGTGTCTTGAGTGTAGTTGTGAATGTGGGTGTGTGTGTGAGTGAGGGTGTGGATGCGTGTACTTGATATGTAAAGTAAGTATGTGTAAGGCTACACTTACAAACCAACATTTACTGAAAGGGTTCTTTAGGTGACAGCCTTCAGAATTCTTTCTGTGTCGTAGTAGTTCAGAGTCCTTAGCCAGCTAATAACTTTAAATTTAGCTTCGCGAGGGGAGACCTCCGAAATTTTGCAGGATTTCACGACCGCATTATAAAGAAAAGGGTGTAGAAAATTTGGAAAACGCATTGCATTTACATATATACACATATGGACATATTTACATATATGGACATATGTATTGTAATTAATGAAGGCTAACTAATTATGCATATACTTTGATAGTGTTTTTAAACGAAGTCGCGCCCCACTTCTTAATTTTTAGTACGTTGACGCAGTCGTGCAACGTCAATTTAAATGGCGGGGCGTGATTGGTGTATTGGAAACACTACATATAATTAGGATAGCGTATATTTAGTTGTTTTGTATGGGATAAATTTAGGCTGTACGTCTTGTTATGTATGTAAACTAAACAAAAGATGTGACTGAAAAGGATAAGACAATTTTATTTTATTTATTTTTCTTTATTTAATTCATACGCCATTTCGTACTACATATTCTATGCGCAGCGACATTAAAATCACGAGATTCAGACAAGGCTTTAAAAGATTTTAATTTTGTTCTGGAGTTATTCTAGACTACGTATACAAAATTGAAAGAGTAAACATCTTTTTACATCGCAGCCGTAACGAATATTAGTTTTTTATTTTAAACGTCGCCTAAATTACAGTGAATGTGTACTGGAAGTTAGATAGTGGATAAAGGAACTAATTTATAATAAGTGTGAGCTAAATCAAACCCCTAAAAAGCTAAAAAAGACTAAAAACCATAGTGTTATTACGGTGTTATTCATTTACCCGCTGAATCGAAACTTTAGTTAATGCGTAAGTGCGCAAGCAACTTGCGCGGTTAAGTACGGCGCGTAAGGGTTTATACGGCGTACGCGGCGTTATCGCTACGCGTTAAGCTTGGACAAAAAAAAAGGGTACGCCAAGCCTCATAGATTATTTATTGAATGCGCGTCACTGCGGTTGTATTCACTGTGAAAACTCTGAGAGGATATAGTGCTACGGAATGATGACACAAACTTGGGGATGTTGTTCCAATGAAAATGTTGAGGACAAGCAATACATAAACTGTGTTGGCTGTAATTTGTCCTATCACTTAGCTTGTTTAGACACCTCAGGCTTCAATAAGATTTCGAAACTGCCGTCTGTCTGGAAATGTCCTGCGTGCGTTAACAGCGCGCCTAAAACATCTAAACAAGATTCTACTCCTGTTCGTAACATTTCCAATACGAGGCAAACTAAGCGACCAGCTCTGAACTCGCCTTCGGAGCCCACAGCTGTCAGTTCAGAAGAAGTTCGTGCCATAGTGCAGGATGTTATAAAAACTGAGCTTAGTTCATTAATAGAGAAGATGAATTCCAATATGATTAGCATTGTTAACCAACAACTGGGCTCATTAAAGCAAGCCATGCAAGATATTCACGACTCAATGACTTACATGAACGCCAGATTTGAGGACATTGAGACTGAGCAAGCTGATGCCAAGAAAAAGGCAAGTGATATGCAGGAACAAAACCGTCAAATTAGGACCGAAGTAGTTGAATTGACTCAACGCCTAAATTATCTTGAGCAGCAAGCTCGGGCAAATAATTTAGAATTACAGTGTGTTCCAGAATATAAACAGGAAAATCTGTTCACAATTTTGAACCATTTGGCTACGACAGTTGGCTGTGTGCTGACTGAGAATGGAATATTGCATTGCACCCGTATAGCCAAAATCCATGCTGAGAGTACACGCCCGAGATCCATTGTCGTACAACTATCTTCCCCGAAAGTACGAAATGAGCTGTTAGCGAAAACCATAGCTTTCAACAAAGCAAACCCGCAAGATAAGCTTAATAGCCTGCACCTTGGAGTAGCTGGCGCCAAAACACCCGTGTACCCTAGCCGAGCATTTGTCCCCCGCTAACAAGGTTCTTCACGCTGCTGCCAGGAAGCAAGCTAAGGAGCATGGCTACAAGTACGTGTGGGTACGCGATGGCAGGATCTACGCAAGATAAACCGACGACTCAGATTACCTGTATATAAGAAATATGGACAGTGTAAATAAAATAAAATAGTTATATTTTAATTTAATAAGGTAATTGCATGTGATCATCTCTCCTTGTTTTCTTTTAAATTCGATCTAAAGTTTTATTATCAAAATTGTCGCGGTTTGAGAACTAAAACGCATTTTTTCTATTGTAACATAGTTTGCAACGATTATGATGTCATTATATTAACAGAGACTTGGCTGAATGGCTCAGTAATGAGCAGTGAGCTGTTTGACGAGAGATACCTGGTGTACAGGAGAGACTGGGAGTCATCTAGTATGCAAAGTAATTGCAACAATAAAAATTAAAAATCTACATTCTAAACGCGTTAGCAATTGGGAAAGTTGTTTCGAGGATCTTTGGGTGGTAATAGATATTCCCGGAACGGATTCTCCGCGCCAAATAGCTCTCTGCGCAGTGTATCTCCCTCCTCCTGTGCTACGGTCAAATCTAACTCTTTTAATTGATCACTACAATTCTGTCCTTGAACAGATAGATTTATACATCGGCTTATTTGGAGATTTTAACTTAGGAAATATTGACTGGAAAATGACTGATATTTCAGCTGGCAGCTATGTTGCACCAAGTATATGTGAAATTTTAATAGATTTTATCCATGTCAACAAATTAAAACAATATAATCGTATACCTAACTGTTCAGGGCGCATACTGGATCTAGTGATGTCCACAGTCTAGCTGTAACGTCATTGAAAGTGTTAATTGTTTGAGTAATAGTGATAAATTACATCCCCCGCTTTTTATAACTATGGAATTCTCTAAAATACGTAAATTACCATACAACAAAAGAGTCTTAAGGCCTAATTTCTATAAAGCCAATTATGAATCAATTCGGAAGGAACTTAGTCTCGCAAGACTGGGAGAAAGTTTTCGAGGGCTTTGCCGATGTAAATGATATGCTTGAGGTTTTCTATGATATTCTTCGTGGATTGATAGAGCAACATATACCTCGGATCTCTCTAAAAAAATTTCGCTTTCCACCGTGGTTCGACAAGAAATTACAAAAAATATCCAACGAAAAAAACCAAATTTGACAACGCTATTAAAAATATAAAAATCCTTTAGATGCCTTAGAATTAAAATTGATTAACAAACGTTTGCACAACCTGGCGACTTCTAGTTACAATAATTATATAAATAAAATAGAAGAGGAACTCGTAGTAAACCCCAAGTTGTTCTGGACTCATGTTAAGGCCAAACGTGGTGGGAAAAGCTCGTACCCATTGGAAATGACGAACGGTTTCATTACCACATCAAATAATTATGAAATATGTGAGATGTTTGCTTCCTATTTCTCGACAGTATACACCAAGGATGACCAAAGCTTGAATGATATTCAAAACGGAACGTTAAGCTCTTTATCGCATTACAGTGAAAATTTAGTAGCTCCAATTATCGATAACGACGACTTATCAAGTATATTTAAAAATATAGATTGTAGCAAGGGTACAGGGCCGGATGGAATTCATTCAATTCTTATTCGGTCATGTGCTTTAGAATTAGTTCAACCTCTGAGTATATTGTACAGCAAGTCTCTTACGACTGGTGTGTTTCCGTCCGAGTGGAAGACAGCAAAGGTAGTGCCGGTGTATAAGTCGGGTACTGACAATTATGTATCAAATTACAGGCCGATATCTATACTGTCCCCGTTCGCGAAAATTTTCGAGTCACTTATTTGTCCATATTTTCGAAATCACTTTAGACTTTACTTGAGTGATTTTCAACATGGGTTCGTCGGTGCCAGATCCACAACAACTAACCTAGTCACTTTTACTGAATTTCTCTCTCAAGGGCAATTGATTCCGGTGAGCAAACCGACGTCATATACACAGATTTTAGCAAAGCGTTTGATAAAGTCTGCCACAAAACATTATTGCTGAAACTATCAGCGTACGGGTTTGTGTCTCTCCTGGATTGGCTAAAGTCATACTTAACAGATAGACTTTATTTTGTTGCAGTCAATGGTTTTCAATCCTCATCTCACTGAATTACGTCTGGTGTTCCCCAAGGATCTCATTTGGGCCCAATCCTGTTCAATATATTTGTAAATGACATCCCACAATATTTTCTATATTCAAAGATATTTATGTATGCAGATGATCTCAAATTTGCTCGTATTATTGGTTCTTCTGATGATGTAAACTTGTTACAGAACGATTTAGAGAGGCTTGTAACTTGGTGTGATAGTAATAACTTACATCTGAACATACAAAAATGTGTACATGTAAAGTTCACGAGAACACATAACTTTATACCTTCTGGTTATCATGTTGGAAATAATAAAATTCAAGAATTGGACGTCATTCGTGATCTAGGTGTAGTATTTGATCAAAAACTGACATTCATCCCCCACGTCGAAAATATTACTAAGAAAGCTTCAAAAATGTTAGGCTTAATAATAAGGAATACAAAAAATTTTCGCCGTAGCAAAACCAAAATATTATTATACAATAGTTTAGTGCGGAGTGTCCTGGAATATTGTAGTGTAGTGTGGAGGCCACACTACGCGACCCACTCACTGCGCCTGGAGCGTGTACAAAAGCGTTTTCTACGAAACCTGTCTTTCTCATTCGGGGTAGCCAGACAAACCATCTCTTATAAAAAACGGTTACGACACTTTCACATGGACTCCTTGGAACTTCGTAGAAACGTCCTAGATGCTGTTTTTTTGTATAAAGTTGTCAGAAATAAGATTGGCTGTCCACAGCTGTTGGAACTTCTATCCTTTCGTGCTCGTTCTCGACTACCTCGTCATCCTATCACGCCTCTCTGTCCTCCACCCAGACGAACCGTACGGGGACGTAACTCGCCTGTCGCTAGGCTGTGTAAAGTGCTAAATAGTTGTAGTCATGAAACAGACATACATTCCGATTCGGCACATAAATTTCGCAAATACGTTCGAAACTGTTTGTCCAAATGAATATAAGTTACAGTTGTAATGCCAAATCTTGTTTATGAAGTAAATTAATGTTTAGTGTTATTTAATGCATGCGGTGTTTACCTGTAAGTGGTTGTTACACTTAGTTAAGACGTTAACGCTAAGATAATTCTTATGACGATAGTGTAAACAATTGTTGGTAAACCAAATAAATAAATAAATAAATAAAGTATGACGAGAGGAACAATAAAAGCAAACAGCTAAAAAGTTTATAAACAAAATATACAAAGTACATTCATAAAAAGGCGACTGGTAAACTTATAAGCGATATAACTGATAGAAAAACAGATCTACTACCAGTCCAAAATTCTCAAACTTTGGTATTCGTACTGTTATAAATCTACAACGGGACTTATCGCGTAAAAACATATTATAAATACCTTGACGTTTCGACGCGACGAAAAAGCACCAACTTTGTCCAATCTGCGCGTGACACGGCCGTTGCAACACAGTCGAAACGTCGACGTATTTATAATTTTTTTTATTTTATATTTATAACAGTATGTATGAACATCGCAAAAGTTTAAAACAAACAATTTGGTATTTGTAGTCCAAAACAATTCCAATAAGTACACAATAAAAGTAGTGTAGTAATTCAAAATTCCGCGGATTTTCTGTAACTTCCTCATGGCCAACAATAGCAGCCAGATTATCTGGACGTGTGCCAACTACTAAAAATATTATAAAAAAAAACTCTGACCAAAACAGTTAAGCGTAGAGCGAGATCCGGTCCGTAGCACATGTTAAGTGTCCATCGAACCAGCTTCATACCAAATCGTGCCTCCGACGTAACCAGCCCCTTGGAGCCGTTGTTTTAAGTCTACATTTATTCTAAATTTAAATTATGATTCCAAGAACTTTACTCCTATTGACAGTGTTAAGTTACATTAATTCCGATAATGAGGCTTTTGTAGAAACGGAGAATTATGAAATCAAAGACTACGAAGACCTACTGAGCAAAACGTTTAGTGAAAATGAAAATTTCGGAGACACGGGCAGAAGTGGGAAATTGCTTTGGACGTATCCACAGAGTCCTATCTTCGATGTCGTCAAGAAATCTGTCGCTCATAATTATGTGCCGAAAAATGCAGGAGACCTTTTTGACTTCTTGAGAGATTCATATCCGTTGCCCGGAGGTAAGAGAACCTATATTATATTTATTTTATTTTGGAAACCCAACAGTTATAACATCAACATGAAAAAACGGGCCAGTGCGAATCGGACTCGCGCACTGAGATTTCCGTACACATTTAGCTGGCTTTCAGTATTTGTTTTTATTAAATAAAAATACGTTGAAAAAAAAAACGTTTCTTGTATGAGGACCCCTTTATTATTGCACTTTTTTTTTATTTGATAGTAAACCCGCGGTAATAACACATTCTGAAGAAAAAAAAACCCGCTATCTATTACGGTTCAAAAGATACAGCTCTTTATAGCTAGGACAGACAGACAGACAGACGGACGGACGGACAGCGTAGGCATATTAATAGGGTCCCGTTAGGCACCCTACGGGTACGGAACCCTAAAAACCATATGAAACATAAAACCAATTATAGGATTTCACGTATAGCAACTAAATTTTATATTATTAATAGTAATATAAAATTTAGTATAGTATAGTATTAATAGTAAATAAACTGATTATAGGCCCATCTCACTAGCCACAGTCATTGCAAAAGTATTTGACGGTATGCTTAACTCACATTTAAGCAACTTCGTAAAATTGCACGACAACCAGTTTGGGTTCCGATCCGGTTTGTCGACAGAGAGTGCGATCTTAAGTTTGAAGCATACCGTCAGATATTATACAGACAGGAAGACACCAGTATATGCCTGTTTTCTCGACCTATCGAAAGCGTTTGACCTGGTTTCCTATGATATTCTATGGTCGAAACTTAAGGAAGAGAATGTCCCCCAACAAATAATTAATATACTTAAGTATTGGTATGGAAATCAGGTCAACGTCGTTAGATGGTCGGGAGCGTATTCTGAACCATACAGGATGGAATGCGGGGTGAGGCAAGGAGGGCTCACCTCGCCCACGCTCTTCAACCTGTATGTAAACGAGCTCATCGTCGCGCTCAGCAGACAACATGTAGGCTGCCATGTGGACGACGTCTGCGTCAATAACATCAGTTACGCAGACGACATGGTGCTGCTGAGCGCGTCGCCGTGTGGGCTCAGAAAGCTGCTGAGTACGTGTGAGGAGTTTGCTGTCAGCCGTGGCCTGAAATATAATGTCACTAAAAGCGAATTCATGGTTTTTGAGGCCAGTGGGAAGGGCCCAACTAGTGTGCCTACGCTTAAACTATATGGTGTCCCTTTGAAAAGGGTATACCAATTTAAATATCTGGGGCACTGGCTTACCAAGGACCTCAAAGACGACGAAGATATGGAAAGGGAGCGAAGGGCGCTATCGGTGAGAGCTAATATGATAGCCCGCAGGTTTACTCGTTGTTCCAGAGAGGTAAAGATAACCTTGTTTAGGGCTTACTATACCTCTCTGTACACGTGCAGTCTGTGGGCAAAATGCACTCAAAAGTCATTTAGCGCCCTTCGAGTCCAATTCAATAATGCGTTCAGGGTGCTGTTGGGACTGCCTAGCTTTTGCAGTGCATCGGGAATGTTCGCGGAGGCAAGGGTTGACTGTTTTTACGCAACACTCCGCAAACGATGTACTTCCCTGGTGAGCAGAGTGCGGGCTAGTTCCAACACTATCCTGGCAATGATAGCGGATAGATTGGAGTGTCCGTTCATAAATCACTGTTGTGGTGTGCATGCCCCTTACCACAAAGGTAAGTGACATGTACATCACAAATAAATGTGTCAACATTTAGTTTAAAATTTTGTGTAACTTACTAACATTTATATTATAAGAATTTGTGTACTTACTAACAAATATGAATCATGGACATTTGAAATAAACGTGTTGAATTGAATTGAATAGTAGATTGTACAACAAGTGCATAAAACGCACCATTTTACGCGAGACGTTTATCCATCCAAGCGAGCTTGCGAGCGAGGATGGATATAAAGTAGAGTGTTAAATGGGTTTTATGGACGAGTTGTACACTCTACTTTTCACTTCGATTGCGAGGAAATGAAACAGCAACATGATAAAAAAAAAAATGTGACGAAATAAAAATTATAAGTTTATTTCATGAAGCTTTATTGTGTACTTTGGCTGTTAGTATCCTTGCCTTGGTCTTAGAATACTAACGAAACGAAATAAAATAAAGAGGTTATTCTATGTAGTTAAAGTTGTTCGTGTGGCGGTTGGACCGATCGCCTAGGCCTTCGACGAAGATTTTACTTTATGCACTAGAGCATAAGAAGCGACTTTAAGTCGCCTACGCACGACATAAAGACGAACTTTTAGAGCATGAGAAGTGAAAAGCTTTTATTTACTGCGTATCGTCCGCCTTTCTGGTTCAATTTTTTTTTACGTTTGCTGTTATCAGATAGAGTTGAAATTTGGCACACATAAGTCGGATCACAAACTTGAAGTCGGATGGTCTAAACTAGAGATGGGCTGAATACGGACTTTGCCGAATACGAATATTCGGCCGAACATTCGGTTCAGCTCTTACCGAACCGAATATTCGGTTGCGCCGAATCGCTAGAAACAGGTTTTGACACGTCCGCGCGTTTTGGACCTTCGCGCTCGCGCCATTAGACTAGTCGACCTTGGATAACTGAGAAAGGTGATTAATGATTAATAAAACTTACTTAATTAAAACAACTCTGGTTTTCCTTACTTAAGCTATGGTTTTTTGCAAAAATAATTGTATTTATATTTAGACGCATATTTATCTCTTTATTGTAGTTGCTTAGAATGCTGAAATAGCATGTCAATCCGACGAATTATATATATTAATAATAAATGTAACCGAACTATTCGGCCGAATACGAACATTGAAAAACTTGCCGAATATTTACCGAATATTCGGCCCATCTCTAGTCTAAACTATCTCCGTTGTACAGTCACCACACGAGATTGTTGAGTCACTATAGAACCCTCTCACAGAAAGTCGACGGAAAATTTTGACGTAATTTCTTTTGAGTGACTTGACGTTGTCATTATGACAGGGTTCTATGGTGGCTCAACAATCCCGTGTGGTGACTGTACAAAACGTAAATATATAGATTTAAAGAGCTAGAACTCGTTACATTGGTCTTGAGAAGCCGTTACGAGATGACTGCAAAAAATACTGTGTGCATAAAAACTTATTGAAAGTGAAACATTAAAATCTTACAGGTTTTATCTGCTTTGCGCGTGTTATTTACACAAAAACTAATTTTTATCCCGCATATCGAATATCAGCCGAACGCGCCCCGACACGCAAAATTAACAAATAAACGAAGTTAATGGACGGTTTTCATGACTTTTAGTTTTTTTTTCTTCCTCCAAAAAAAGTTAATGTCAATAAAAAAAAAAACTAGATGTGGCTTCCGAGTAATTTAATTTTGGTAGAACCGTACAACATTATTCAGTAAAATTAAAATAAAAAAAATACATTCTACCAAAATTATTTTTATTCAAGTTTAGATGCCGACTTTAGGAGTTTTTTGTGAAAAATAGTAAAAAAGACCCCTCCTATCCACCAAATTAATTTGGCAAACGACGCACCAAGCACCCTGTATATTTCAAAGGACGCTGGCCCATAATTTGATAACCTTGTGTACAGTTATAAAAATCTATAATGAACTCGAAGGTCTCGAAGGTCAATGCCATCTATGGAGCGGTCAAAGAACTTGGCAAAACTGTAGTCCGTTACTCATAGCATTTTAATTTATTAGCACCATTGCTCTGCCAAACTGAATATACATATATTTAAATTTACTATCGTTAAAATAGTTGTAACTGTACGCTTAAATTTCTCACATGTGAAAACTTAATATAAATGAGTTTATTTGAAACATTGACGACGCGGTTAGCCTAATTGACTGCGACCCTTGCTACGAAGTTAGCGGTACTGGGTTCGATTCCCGGACCGGTAAGGGCAAATTAATAGTTGTGTGATGATTTGATGAACGCGTGTATTTGTTTATTCATTTATTTATTTAATCTTTATTGCACAAAAATACAAATTTGAGTGCAAAAGGTGAACTTAATGCCTAATGGCATTCTCTACCAGTTGACCTTTGGGCAAGCAGAAAACTGAGAACTGAAAATTTTGTTCCAGAGTCTTGGGTGTTTTCTACGTATTGCTTAGTACCTATAGAGTTTAGTTGGACTAGGACAATTTATTTAAGACTAGCTTTCCGCCCACGACTTCGTCTGCGGAGAGTCAGTACTTTCGTAAGTTAAAATACAGCCTATGTCCACCCTGAAAGTCCATTCTAAATGTTGGTGAAAGAATTTTTTAAATCGAATGTGTAGTTGCGGAGATTACCCGTTATATACAAACAAACAAACGAATTTAAAAAACTTTACCTCTAAATATTTTATTTAAGATTTGTGCCCTGACATTTATTTTATTATTTACATACAAGAGTATACCCGAGGCTTCGAAGGTGTAGAATTATTTTCGCGCTATCACCCTATTCCCTTGTGATAAGGATTAAATTACAAAAAACTCTCTACGGGGGCGAAAGAATACTTATACATATGTGCGAATGAAAACCGGAGTGACCGGAGTCGAAGCTGATTTTGTCCTATGTAGTGGTAAACTACCGTACAATGATCTATCGACCTTTTTAAAGGAGGAATTAACTCTTCAGTCAGGGCTGTCATAATTAAGGTCTGTTTCAATGCAATTTGTTAATAATGTAAACAAACCAATATTGTTAAATTCCAACACAATCATTCACTTAATTGAATTAGAAACATGCACATATATTTCGAAGGTTTCAACTTACATTTCATCACTTATTCCAGCAATATTCGTTTGATTAATATTTTTAAAATCGAACAGTGTGGTTATTTTTTTTGGTTAGAAAGACATCTTGTAATTTCTGGATTACGAGTTATGAATGAAAAATTCAATTCAATGAATCAAGTAATTCAAAAAATTAATCCTCCTCCTCCTCCTGCTCCTGGATTTGTCGTCCATCATTAATCAGTCAACGGTCGAGTTGATAGCACGTTTGTTTACGTTATTAAGGAATTGACGACGCGGTTAGCCTAGTTGGTAGTGACCCTGCCTACGAAACTAGCGGTCCTGGGTTCGAATCCCGGTATGGGCAAATATTTGTGTGATGAGTGCGAGTATTTGTTCCTGGATGTTTTCTATATATTTAAGTATGTATTTCTTTATATAAGTAAGTATATCGTTGCCTGCCCCCTTATTGCCTAACGCGTTTGACGCTCGGAATCAGAATCAAGTGTCATGATTTTGTATGGGCTATGACAGTTGATTCGGATACCAATTGTCAAAATTTCGTTAGGCAATAACCCCTCTGGTACCCATAGTACAAACCTAGAGCTTAGTTTGGGACTAGGTCAATTTGTGTGAGATTGACCCTGATATTTATTTATTTATTTTATTTATTTATAATTGGATTGAAACAGAATATTTATTGAGTGATTAGGCGCTGAACACACGGGAGCGGTGCGGCGCCGCCGCCAACAAAATTAAAAGAAATCTAAATATTTATTCGGTAAATTGGCCACATGCGGGCTCTTTTACACGTCGATAATATGAAGTGGATCTACTAGCGCTTCGGACAAGACCATTATTGCAGAGAAGAAGCGCCGCAAGAAACTCTAGCAGAAGGTCATTTTCAAACATAAAATACAATAATACTTAAAAGTAACATCACAAGTTAATAAATAATAATTATTAAACTTACACAAAATTACGACATTACAAATAAAAGGTCTGCCAAAGTATCACATACATGTCATTTAACTTAATAATAGTGACTAGGAGAACAACACGACAAGGTCTCTACGTCAAAAGCAATAACTAATACAATGAACAAAATGAAACAAGTCCTTGCAAGTGTGAACAGACCGGATCCCGCGGCGGAGTGCGGTCGAGCAGTTTGATATTTGTATGACCATATAGGTAAATCGTTCGTTCACTCGGTACCTCGCCTCCTGTGTGTTCAGCGCCTTAGTTATGTTACTCATAGATTTAAGTTTATGTTTCTATTAGGTATTTGTAAATATGGGCCTCGTTACCTGGAATTCAGGTGTATATTATATCCGATTCTATCCTATATTCCGTGTATGCTTGAAGTCTAGGCTGTGCTTTTTCTGTCGGCCAATTGGCAACGGAACCTTCACTGTTTCAGGGCTCAAATCGCCTCTCCCGGAGTACGACTTCATAATCGTGGGGGCAGGCTCGGCGGGCTGCACGCTTGCCTCCAGACTGACCGAAGACCGGAACACCACAGTCCTCTTGCTGGAGGCAGGCAAGCCAGAGATGATCTTCACGGATATTCCCGCTCTAGCACCCTACTTCCAATCTACTGACTACTCGTGGCAGTACTATATGGAACCCGAACCAGGAGTTTGCATGGGTACGTTGTCTTACAAAGTGATTTATGAAATTAAAGACTGACTCCAATTAATATGTCACCATCAAAGGTATGTTCTTAAAAATACATAAAATTATTAAAATCGGTTCGTAATCAGCGTACTGAGTAACATAAGAATAAGAATTTTATTAAAACAAATCACATGGTTACAAACAAGCATTATACTTGAGAACCTGCTCCTAAATAATTACTAAAAGATTATTTTCTGAGCGTAGTAGTAAACAAATGTATTCCAACAAAGTCCCATTTGTACCTAATACCTCACCCGACAATTGGCAGTCACACCACAAACTATAAACGAGCATACCATTTAAGAAACACAAACCATTTCAAAATGAACCTAAGTCATTGACATTTATTGATTGTAATGATTACGTTAAAGGAATGAAGAACGAGCGATGTTTCTGGCCGAGGGGGAAGGCGGTGGGGGGAACCAGCGTCATCAACTACATGATCTACACGAGAGGACGGCCGCAGGACTGGGACAGAATTGCAGCCGACGGCAATTACGGATGGTACGTGACATATAAGGATACACTTTGAACAAGATTTTATTTAATCGCTGGCTAGCATGCATTTTTGTACCTGAAGGGCATACGTAATAACATTAATAATCTGCTAAGAAATGGTGCCATTCCGGTTGAGAAAATTACCATACTTTATTGGATACTATTTTCACTAGGTAGAAGTACTCGAATTAGACATTGACAATAAACTTTTCGAACAAGGAAATAATTAGGTAACTTGCACACATCATAGATCAAGGTTTCATTTTGTGCACCTGCGGAGCAATAAAAATTGTATATGAATTACACACTGGACTCAGTTCCAGTTCCATAAAGGAACTGAATCTACAGTTCTACACACACCAATAATGCATTTCATCTGTACATTCAATATTCTTACTAATTGGTTATAATCTGTCATTACAGGTCGTACAACGAAGTGCTGGAATATTATAAGAAATCAGAAAGGGCTAACTTGAAGGGGTTCGAAAAAAATCCTTACCGGAGTAGAGATGGGGAATTATCCGTGGAATTTGTACCAGTAAAGTGAGTTCCAAAAAATTATAAACACAACCTACAAAAGTAACAACTGCACATTTTTAGGGTTCCGTAATCAAGAAGGAACCCTTATAGTTTCGCCATGTCCGTCTGTCTGTCTGTCCGGGGTTTAACTCGGGGATTCTTGGTACTACAAAGCTGTAATTTGGAATAGTTGTACATTTAAATAACGCCGACAAAGTTGTAAAATAGAATTTTGAAGAAAAAAAATTTTTCGGATACTTCCCATACATGTAAAACAAATGTATTTTTTTACATTATAACATCTATTGATACCATTGGCTCTTAAAAAATCATTGGGGATATGTTATCACTAATTTTTACCGTTTAGGAAATATTGAACTTGAAGCCAAAGTACCTACAGCCAAAGATAAAAGTAAAAAAATCTGAAAAATATCTTAAATGACAGCAAATATAACGAACTTAAACCATAACGACTAACTGCCGCACTCAGCGACGTCAATTAATTTTTAAGTTTTATTTAAGTGGCTGCGTCCTATTCTATTGCTATAGCAAGTGCGGCAGAAAGTAGACTTTATTGGTTCTTTAGTTACAGACGACTAAAATGTTTATACCTACCGAAAATCAGCTAAAATAACTTTGAATAGAATTATATTTTTTTGGAGATTGCTGTTCGTTTGTTTGTAGTAATAGCGACGGAACCCTACACTGAGCATTGTCCGACATGCTCTTGCCCGGTTTTTTTTAATAAGTATTGCCTGTTTCTTTCTTTAGAAATATTAGCAGGTAAGTAATAAAATGAAATTTTGCAATAATTATCTCATTCCAGGACGAAGCTAATAAAAGCCTTTCTAGAAGCTGGTAGGACCCTGGGCCATCCTACCGTTGACTACAACGCTCCCGACGGCTTCGGTTTCGGGAAAGTGCAAGTTACGATGAGCCAGGGACACCGCCAGAGCGCTGCAAGAGTATTCCTACACCCCCACAAGAGGAGACGCAACTTGCACGTGTTGCCTCTCAGCACTGTGACTAAAGTGCTGATAGACCCTCAAACTAATACTGCGTACGGAGTTGAATATTCACGGAATGGACTACAGTACTCCGTCCGGGCACGGAAAGAAGTGATTGTCTCTGCCGGACCCATTGCTTCACCACAACTGTTAATGTTGTCCGGAGTAGGCCCTAAAGAACACTTAAGCCATGTCGGAATACGTCTAATAAAGGATCTACCCGTAGGCAGAACTCTTTATGACCACATATGTTTTCCCGGTATAATTTTCGAGCTGAACACTACAGGTGTTAGTTTTTCTGAAAGAGAAGCCTCAAAGATCCCCTCGGTAACACAGTGGTTCCGAAGTGGCGACAGCAGCCTCGCGACCCCCGGTGCAGTCGAAGGTATCGGGTACATAAAGACACCGGCGTCTGACGACCCGGAACTTGTTCCTGACATAGAACTTATTAGTATTGGTGGCTCTATTGTAGCAGACGGAGGTCCCGGCGGAAGCAAAGCGGTGCGTAAAGGTATGAGGATAAGTGGAAAGGTTTTTGATGAAGCATTCGGATCTTTGGAGAACAAAGACACTTGGAGCGCGTTTCCGATGCTGCTGCACCCAAAGTCATCCGGTTTCATAGAATTGAAGGATAATAACCCGTGGAGCCACCCGCGCATGCACGGGCGGTACCTCTCGGACGCGAGCGGGCACGACGTGGCCACGTTCGTGGCAGCGATACGGCACGTGCAGGCGCTGGCGGCGACGGCTCCATTCCAACGGCTGGGAGCGCGGCTGCATCGCGCGCAGTACCCCGCATGCCGCGCGCTGCGCTTCGACTCGGACGAGTACTGGGAGTGCGCAGTACGCACTCTCACGGCCACACTGCACCACCAGATAGCCACCTGTCGCATGGGCCCGGCCGGCGACCCGCGCGCCGTCACCGACCCGCGGCTGCGCGTGCACGGCCTGCGCCGCCTGCGCGTCGTCGACTCCAGCGTCATCCCGCGCACCGTCGCCGCGCACACCAATGCACCCGCCATTATGATCGCCGAAAAGGCCGCTGACATGATCAAAGACGATTGGAAGTTACCAAAGCTGAACATTTAAATGCTAATGCTACGAACTGCTAATTTATAATGTTGAAAATAACCGAGTATCCCTGGTGAAACTCGAAAGGTATCTATAGTCGAATAAATATGTGCGTCACACTTCCACGGATTGAGATGAGAGACGTTATGCGAGACACACATACATCCCTCATTGATGTTTGATTCATAGGCACCCTTGTATATATTTGAGAGCCTTTAGTGTGGTTGGAGTATTACTCCAGACATTATAGACCTTCAGTTTTGAGAAACAATTTTGTAGCATTATAGTTAGGTTAGATTAGTATAGAGACCTAGTTTATGTGATTTATTTTTACATTAAAAATATAACTATTACGAATAGAGAATGGTAATTTCATTATTTTTATCTCGGTAGTACAGTACAGATAGACACCCCTTACTGCTGTTTGTGATTTGTTAGATGTGTTTTTCGATATTTTATTTTCTTGTTTAAAGATTTCCGATTGCCTTTTTTACTGGTATATTTATTTTCTAGTATAAAAATTTCCGAATGCCTTCTTTCCCTACACACATATTTACAGTCATATTTATTTTCTAGTATAAAAATTTCCGAACGCCTTCTTTCCCTATATTAATTTATTAGTCGCATTTTTTCCCATCCCAAAAATCGAATTTGACAGAGTCGACTGAGCTCCGTTTTGCCGCTTTGCGGAGCTGCTCTCCCATTTCTGGGGTGTTTTGGCCCTCCGGGCCTGATATAAAAACGAACCTAACCTAACCTACCTACGTATTACGATGTAATTATTATTGGGGAAATTTGCGATTAGGAAAAATTGAAAAAAAAGAATATAAATTATATCAGTAAATATGTCTATAGGGAAAGAGGGCGTTCGGAATTTTTTATACAAAAAAATAAATATAAGAGTAAATATGTCTATAGGGAAAGAAAGCGTTCGGAAATATTTATACAAGAAAATAAATATAACAGTAAACAAACATGTCTGTAGGGAAAAAAGATGATCGGAGAATTTTATACAAGAAGATAAAAATATCAGAAAATACATCTAACAAAGCCTGTTTGTGACTTTCCTAGATAAATTAACTGTCTATCACGGTTCGGATTCATCACAGTGCAAAAAATATAGCTCTAAAGATATATATATATATATACGGGCGGACGGACGGACAGCGTGCTAGTGAAAGGGTCCCATTTGGCACCTTTTAGGTACGGAATCCTAAAAATCAATCTTTGCAAAGCCGACTACCCTTGTAAGAGTGTGATTACGACACCGATGCAAGATGGGCTAAACCATAGTGGAATAAAAACTCTAACACCTCTTTTTTTATACTTACCGTTGAAAAATTCGGGAGGGGGACATTTTACTTTCATAGTTTATTATATTATTTGTTATAGTAGGTACTTAATTCATATATTTTACTTGTAAAAAATATAAATTTATGAATTTGAAAAAATATGAATTTTGAAATCTGCGGCCTTTCCCGAAAGCTCATTGTACGAATAATTGTGTCTGCCTTGACACAGAGAATCATAACAAAACTTGTGTCTCTGGTTTACAGAACATTGAGTCATAAGAACAGCCAATGAAAGGAATATCGCGAAAATATGGTCTAAAGTCAACATTCCTCGATCGAGTTGGTGGTGGTAACAAATTAATAAAAGCGCGTACTTTGGAAACACTGCAGTATTTCGTTAAAAAATGCGAGAGTTGATTGGGCACAGTTGTCCGTTTTTAAATTCAAATTGAGAATACAACTACCAAATCATTGGACGTATTTAACTAATCAAAAAATGTCTCGTTGTGAAATACTTTGTATAGTGTTGCTTGTATTTTCGCTAACGGTAATGTGTCAGAGAAACAAGTTGATTCAACCTCAAGGAGTCTTCCAGTTTAAGGCACCGAACAATATTACCGGACCAAATGTAATGCCACGAGGGGATATGATGGACTTAGCAGTGAAAGCTTTATCTCCGCCACAACTCGGAACACTCGACTTGTTCGGTTTCTTGAGAGATTCCTATCCTCTACCTAGCGGTAAGTACACAAACATCTCCTCTATTTGCGGCTCATTAGTTGTCCGCAGGAGACAATTATATCTTATTCAATAACGCACGTTTCTCCGGATAATCCAGAAGACTGATATGGTTAACTGTGATACCGTGTTATATGTTTCTAATCGGTCATGGCCATGAGCAGAACTGAATCAAGTTTTTTACGTGCACGGCGCAAAACCAGTTAGTTACATAATTGCATCACAAAATCAGGGCAACAATATGACTTTAACAAGTTTACACATTCTCATAAGTGACCGAGTGAGAGGGGTTGTTTAATTACCTATTATATTATACATCTGACTTACTTTTGCCTGCGACTGTCATTTGGGATTTTAATATGATATGCAATTTTGTTTGTATACGGTCGAATGTGGGGAATTGATAGCGTCAGGCGTGCGTCAGGCAGATAGGTACGTACTATATACAGTGAAGGAAATAAATGTATAGGTAAATATTTGCTTGAAACGAATAAAGAAAATCTAGTCAAATAATGGGTGAAGTATTAAACGCCACATCAGTCAAGCAAGACCGAGATATGAGGCCTGTCATTGCGACATGGTTCTACGGTGGAACTATGGTGGCAGTGGTAAGATACTTAGTTCAATAAGAAGATAGAAGATAGTTAATTTTCCGTATAACATTTAGAAGCAATATTTACTTTTACATTAAGATTTCAATTGGGAATAAGCATGAATTTCTTTTTTTGCTTTATTAAAAAATCATTCATATAACAAACAGTAGGGAAAAAATATTTTTCGAATAACTATGAAAATAACCAAGCTATAATAAGCCAATAAAGATCTATTTATATCTCTTTCTAGCAAAACAGATTTAACATGGAGCTTATATGGCCGTAGTGCCCGCTGACGTCACAGTACATGTCGGATCTCTCTGTCTAATTAGTAGTTTTAAATGCTTATATTATCCGTATTTTTTGGCCGATTTTAATTTCACTTTTTGCCGTCTTTTTTAGGGTATGTTCATGATTAAAAATGCGATTTAAAAAAAAACATGCATATTCTCTATTGTTACACACATCATAACTACAGAAAGTTAGGGCCGTATTAATAAACTTATCTCAACTGTGATGTGTGTTGTCACATAAGTCAAACTAGACGTCAATCCATTGAAAACTGTCATTTTTGACGCATCTTGTGACGGGCATTTTAGCCAAGATCAGTTTAATATAATACGACCCTAAGACACGTGTTTAGTAAATGTCAATCATAGAGGACCGTCACGGCGGCGAGTGTAACGGCCGTATTCATTAATCGTACAGTGATCTTAAATGTGATACTCGTTTTAAAACGCGTCAGAGATAATTTTTTTTATTACATGACTTGTCATATTGGATACGGCCTTATGACAAAGTTTATGTTATGTGATAGATCCAAAGGCTTCGCCGAGCTCTCATAAACAATGAACAATTCGATTCTTGTCTTTCAAACTTTGTCTTATATATTTTTTGGTCTGCCTCTTCTCCGACTGCCGGGGCTCAATAAGTTGAAACCTTGGTCCATCGACATAGCTGACATATCCAAAATGATGTTCCAGGTCAGCCTTCTCCATGGGCCGAGTACGACTTTGTCGTCGTAGGCGCAGGCGCAGCGGGATGCGCAGTGGCCTCCCGTCTGTCGGAACAGCGTGACGTCACAGTCCTGGTGCTGGAGGCTGGTCGGCCGGAGAACATCCTGACCGACGTGCCAGCGATTGCGCCGTACTTCCAGAGGACTGATTACGCGTGGCAGTACAGGACTGAGCCGCAGCCGGGAGTATGCATGGGTATGTTTTACCGTCGCTTTACCACAAGTTAATTTATCTGCCAGTTAAAAGTTAGCCCTCTCGTTGTCTATATTTAAGCAAAGGGAAAAAATATTAAATTTATCTTTTAGATATGCTTTAGGTACTTGACGATTGTAAAATAGACGGAAAGCGTTACAAACGTAAATTGCTTCTCTCTTATTAAATCTTACATTTTAAGCGCGGGTTTAGCACTAAAAAATGTAGAAGTTTTCTGCTGTCTTACTCTACCTTTTAAGCTATCTTTATGCTCTAGCACTGATGTCAGAATGAACAGCAATCAACTTCTACAATATTTATTGGCTAAAGGTGCTGGCTTACCTAGATTGGTTCGACTAAAAGATTTCTGGAAGGTTTCTAACTTTATATTGGTCTAAAACAGGGTCTATTCATGCGCGTATTCTACCCTTATTCCAGGAATGGAAGGCCGCCGCTGCTTATGGCCTCGCGGGCGCGCAGTCGGCGGCTCCAGCGTGATTAACTATATGCTGTACACGCGAGGCCGCCCCGAGGACTGGGATATGATAGCTGCCGACGGCAACTACGGCTGGTTCGTAATATTATAACATGTCGGTCTCAAGTATACGCTGTCAGTCGCAGCACACCACAGCAGGATGCCTACTATGGAAACCTTTGGTGATTAAGTACATTCGAGGTCGCCCTGAACTCTGGATCAGGATAGCTGCTGACGGAGGTTCGTAATATAACAATAACAACCATGGTGGCATGGTCCCGTTCTCGCTGTCGCTCACACGCCACCGAAGCCGACCATGAAACGTTTACGTCGGCGTTACGCTGACGTCGGATGTCGCGTATAGATAGTGTTTTACGAGAGATTTGTTATAGTAGATTGGATTGAACGTTGGGATTGGACGACTGAGATAATTATAAAATTGTTGAAGAAACCAGCCCGCTGTAAATACAAATAAGTGAGCAAACCCGTGAGAAACTCTAGGAGAAACGTAACGAATATTTTCTACAAACTATCTACCTATTGAATTGTTATTGTAATTTAGATTTTTTTGTTAGTCTGTTTTTGTGTCCCACTGCTGGGCAAAAGCTTCCCCTCCTTTTCTCCACTCATCCTGTCCAGAGCACGCTCCTGCCAATCCCTTGCAAACGCGTCCAGGTCATCCCGCCATATCTTTCTGGGTCTACCTCTGCTACAGTGTCCATCGCGTGGAAGCCAATCGGTGGTATTTAGAATTATATTACTAATATATTGTTCGCAGGTCATACGAAGATGTGCTGCCATATTACATTAAACTGGAAAGGTCAAACCTGCAGCAGAACAACGAAAACCCCTACAAAGGTCACAGTGGCAAAGTTTCCATTGAAAATCCTCCATTCAGGTTGGTAGGTTCAGTCTACGTAGGGAATTCATCGGAACCGTGAATCCCAATCAGAAATTTTGGCCGTAGTAAAATTTATACGTACAATTGTGACCAAAATTTGAGTATTCGGAAATTCAAGGCAATACAAAATATTCCGACCGTATTTTTCCTGTAAATCAAAATCGGACGCACTTTGATTATTGTGCGAATTTAATGTTTTTTTTTTTTGCAGAACCAAACTGGTGCATGCTTTTTTGGCAGCGGGGAGATTACTTGGCGATGAAACCGTAGATTACAACGATCCTGACAAAATTGGTTTCGGGTACGCGCAGGTAACGACATCCAAAGGCCACCGGCACAGTGCCGCCAAAGCGTATTTGCACCCGCACAAGACTCGCAAAAACCTTCATATTCTACCAGAAGCCATAGCCACACAAATAATCATAGACCCAGCAACAAAGACTGCCACAGGCGTAGAATACGTCCGGAACGGCATGAGGTACACTGTTAATGCACGGAAAGAGGTCATACTATCAGCAGGACCCATAGAATCGCCCAAACTCCTTATGCTATCAGGAATCGGACCTGAAGATCACTTAAAAAAGTTCAACATCACAGTACTACAAAATCTAAATGTTGGCAGGACTGTTTACGATCATATTTCATTCGACGGCGTCATATTTACGTTGAACACCACAAATATAAGTTTAATCGAAAGCAGAGAGGCTACTTTGTCAAATATAATAAGGTGGATCAATTTTGGTGATGGCCCGGGCGCTTCGCCAGGTGGCGTTGAAGCGCTTGGGTTTATTAAAACCGAGGTTCCGTACGAGGAACCACATGTGCGCATCGACCTTGAGCTCATGTCCAATGGAGGTTCCCTGGTCTCCGACGGAGGAGGCGCTGTTAGAAGGGGTATGCGAATCAGGGACGACGTATTTAATCCTGCCTTCGGATCCATCGTCAATAGGGAAACTTGGAGCGCTTTCCCTCTACTATTATACCCAAAATCCAGAGGTTATTTAGAGTTGAGAGACAAGAATCCTCTCAGTCCTCCAAAGCTGTTTAACAACTACTTGACCCATCCAAGAGACGTAGCCACATTGCTGGCGGGGATCCGGTACGTAATTAAAATGGGGAACTCTCCACCGTTCCAAAAATACGGTGCAAAATTACACCAGCCCGATTTTCCTGAATGCAGGAACCACACTTTCAACACGGACGCTTTCTGGGAGTGCGCTTTGAGACAGATACCTACTACTGAGCATCACCAGATAGCCACGTGCAAGATGGGACCCGTGTCGGACCCGGACGCAGTCGTGGACAACGAGCTCAAGGTGTACGGGATCCAAAGACTTAGGGTCATAGACAGTAGTATAATTCCTAGACACATAGCAGCACACACTTGTGGACCGGCTATGATGATTGGCGAAAAGGGAGCCGACCTCATCAAGCAGACGTGGAAATGGCAATCTACCTAATTTTAATGTGTTTTATAATTATAAATAGGTCTGGTCAGTATAGATGTAACATCGATTAAATAATTTATTAATACATATTTTGTTTCTTTACCACTATTTGAATTTTTAAACAATCCATATCTTGTCAGATAGGTGTCCAACAGATAGAAGTCAGGAGAGGAAGTCGCATTGAATTAATCCCAAAGGATATGAAGAAGAAAATAGAAAACATTTAAAAACTAACTTTTACCCGCGACTCCGTACGCTTTGAAGTCGATTATCGCTGTTCCATCGGGAACTGTCATATTGTTCGTAATTTCCTTCTCCGACCTATAAACTATCTATGAAAACGAAATTATAACCAATAATAGTTAGTTGTCATGCAAGGCTGCAAAGTTGCTATTTGGCGCGAGAGCCAGTATTGGTTCCCGAGTCAGCGAAGGATTCTAAAATTCTCTCTCTCGCTGCGCTCGGGGTTCAAATATAAAATTCTGAGCGTAACGGGGATTTAAGGCCTCGAGACCCAAATAACTTTGCTACCGTGCGAAACACACAATGTTCACCTCACCGTAGCGAGGAAAACACTTGGTGTTTGTTCCGTTTTCACGGTTTTTTATTGGTCTGAATAGATTTCCGTAAAAATTGGCAGGTCAATACAATTTAATTTTGTACCTAGGCAGCAAAAGTCGCTATTCAAATGAATTATTTGGTTATTTATTTCGTTTCATTTTGCACTAATCATTTGCGGTTGGATGGAGTTTACAATATAAACTATACCATTGTTTGAAAGACCTCTCAAGTGGAAAAATCATACTAGGTGTCTGTTAAATAGAGAAGTAAACATTACATGTCATGTTACCCCGTTATTCTATATATTGAGATATTGCGTTAAACGCCGTATCATTTTATAATTAAAATATCAAAAAACCCGACTGCTTTAAAAAATATCGACTGAAAAGCTAAAAACAGCCCTATAATCTAAAGAATAATATAACTTAAATGTTGGAAAATATTTAAATTTGTACAACAGAATATATTTTCCAATTATTCGCTTGTCTCCGTCTGCAATACCTTTTGTCTATATTTGGAATGGGCTATTTATTAGCTTTCATTTGATACCCATATAATCAAAAAAAAAAACTTAATCCGCCCTTTATTTTTTTATTCGCGGGCGCCATATTGAAATATTATATACCCTATATCACTCCGACAGTTAAGACGAATCGAATGACACCTCATGTGTTAAAATCCGCAAAGCCGTTTAGGCTGCAAAGCGACATAAAGAAACAGACATACATACTCGTACGCTCGAAAAACATAACCCTCCTTCGGGCAGTCGGGTAAAAAAAACAAAGCCGCAAGTAGATCGTAATTAATAATGGCTAGTTATTAACACGTTAATAAGAACTACAAAGCTATTTATAAAGGAATATTGGTCAGTTATATGGTGTTGTGTTACGCCATTTAGTACAACAATATAATAGCACGATGTATCTAATTGGTCACAAATCGTGAGAGGTCGTTGGACGTCCTTTTTTTGCACGTAAGAGTGCAATGCCTCGAGTCGGACTGGTTTGCAAACTCCGATAGCTTTCGGCACACAAAACGCGTGTCAGGCGCGTCGCGTCGCGTCGCGTGGCGTGAGCGACGCAGCACCCGGCACACCGCAGGCAGGCGGCAGCTTCAACGCGTTTCGAACGCGTGCCAGCGCTGCGCACTGCGCACGCCTCGCTGCTGCGTTCGGTGAGACATGCTGCGCGGCGCGCGCCTACCCCCACCACGCGTTTGTAAAAAATACAACGACTAGTACCTGCGCCGACGCCGCGCTGACGCGACGCGTGCCAGCGCGCTCAACGCGCCTGCTACTCGCACACCACGCGACGCGCCGCCCGAGTTGTCTACGGCGACTGCGGCGCGTCGCGTGCGCGAAGCAGCTCGAACGCGTGCCCTGCGCAGGCACGCGTTACTTTTTGGTGTGCTGGGTTCAATTTGATTTGTTGTTTTACAACATGCGCGGGCCCGCGTTCAAAGCGCGACGCGCCTGACACGCGTTTGGTGTGCCGAAAGCTGAAGGGTTCAGTACATGCCATGGTTCTTTCTTTTTTTTTCAAAAATTAGTGGCCAGCGGTCTACATCACCGCCACTTACTATTTTTAGGGTTAATTCAACCGTAAATTCATTTTTAAAGGCTTTTGCCCCCGACTCCGTCCGCGTAGTAGTCGTTTATCGCATTCCCCTCGGGAGCCATCCAATTTTCCGGGATAAAAAGTATCCTGTGTCAATCCAGGATGAGGACTCTGTGTATCCATGCAACCCCTTTAGCCTTTTAGGCGTTATTGAAACACAAACATCCAAACATTCACACGAACTTTCACATTTATAATTATAGTAAGATTTGCTTCGCGTTTTGCTTTCTCAAAGAATTATATACAAATTAATTACAATACAGTTTGACAGGAGCCCCTAGTTTTCACTTCTTTTTGCATAGGTAGTCATTAAGATACCCTTATTATCTCAATTGGCAAAATGAATAAACATCCTGTGGACTTCAAAATTCAAACCACACGTGTCAACAAAAAAATAATTGAATCAAGCGGCTACTAAAACAAAACTCACGCGAGCAACAATGTATAATGAATATTTGAAAAAATATATCCATGAATACATGCTAAATAAAAAAAAAACCAGCAACCGACCTTTATCGTAACGGGTAAGATACCGTAATTTTGATCGGATCAGTCTCCATCAAGATCTCATACCGCAAGGATGGGTGCCTTGAGCTATATAATTTTATTTCACGCGTGTTGCGTAGCAATAATCAATAGTGACGATTCAAATATTTATATACAGGGTGATTACGCAGTGCCTGTTGCTTGCAATGAATATTGCTTAAATCCAAGGGAGAAAAGAGAAGGGAATCCAGTTCGGAGTAGAGTGGTAGAAGCGATGCTGAACACCACAATGTATCGGTTGGACCCCGCGGAGCCAGACTTCCTGTCCATCTTGAGGGATCAATACCAACTTCCGAAAGGTAAATGTTAACACTAAGGTCAGTGCCGGTGACACCTTGGCGTGGCATGATTGCCTTCAATAAAGTACAACAAAATTTGCTTGTCCCCGCCTGCAATACCTTTTCCAAAATTTAAGTGATATTCTTTAGATTATAGCTTGTTTTCTGCTTTTCAGTCGATATTCTTTAAAGCGGTCGGGTTTTTTGATTTTTTAAATTAATTTATTTAATTTCATACTTTTTTAGTTTTTTATTAAAATGGTAGCATAAAAGTGTTATAATGTATGTATATATTTGGAATGGGCTATATTAGCTTTTATTTGATACCCATATTGTTATAATAAAACATACTTTTTTTATTCCCCCTCGATTATTTTTTTTCGCGGACGCCGCCATATTGAAATATTATTTACCCTATGTCACTCCTACAGTTAAGAGGAATTTAATGATACCTCATATGTTAAAATCCGTCGACCCGCTTAGGCTGCAGAGCGACACAAAGAAATAGACATACATACATACGTACATACATACGCTCGCAAAACATAACCCTCCTTCGGGCAGTTGGGTAAAAACAAATTGGCGGCAGTGGATGTTATTAATAAATGACCACTAAGCCACCAATGAAGATAAATTATTTAAGGTTTGATTTATTTATTGGTTTAGTTTTTATTGATCTAAGAATAGGTCGGGTTAATAAAATAATAGTGTAACATTATAATTATTATAAACATACATAGCACTCGAGGAGGCATTTTGCGGGCACGTCAGTTAGTAAGGTTTACAAATAAATCAATTAATTTACTAGTATTCAAGTATTTATACTTAGTACTTAGAATTTGTACCTACCTGGTATTTATTTATACTAGGTGCAGCGTGATGTCATCTCGTGATAAGATAACATTAAAATAAAATCAATATACATAAAACGTCTAGACAGTTGACTGCCCAAAACTTATAAATAATATTAATAATAATATTCGCATAATGTGAAGAGCAGGGAACACCCAAATATTCCGAAATATTTTTTTCCGAATATTCATTTGTCCGAATTTTCATTTTTACGAAATCTATGTTATACTGGAGCTATTTAAAATTAAAAACATATTTGAATTGCTATACGTTGGTTAAGTTAGGTTTGATTTATGTGCTAGATCAAAAAATAAAGCCTCCATTAAAAAAATTGCATTCGGAATTATGAAAATTCGGGATTTCAATCAATTCGGAATTATGAGTCTTCAGAGTTATGTAGTGTACCCGTGAGAGCAGTGTGTAGTAAGAAGCAGATTGTTTCAGTTTATGTTTAGTACTTGTTTAAATAACCATTATACTCGTAATAATTCCAGCCCTCATTATCCAGGATTCAAAGGGCCTCTGGCGGAATACGACTTCATCGTGGTGGGTGCAGGTTCCGCTGGTAGCGTGCTGGCGTCGCGGCTGAGCGCGGGCCGGCGCGCGTCGGTTCTTCTGTTAGAGACCGGCCGCGGAGAGAGCCTGCTGACCGCGGTCCCGAGCCTGGCCCCGCTGTTCCAACAGACGGACTACGTGTGGCCGTACCTGATGGAGCACCAGCCTGGAGTCTGTATGGGTAAATATCAGGAGACACACACATTACCCAATCACATAATAAAATAAATAAAAAAGCCTTTTTATTCTACTACTTTTGTGCATAATATACAATATCTATAGAAGAATAAACCTAGTTTTAAGTAATAGTCGCCTCCTTGGCGTAGGCCTCCCCCGTTTCTTTCCATAGCTCTCTGTCTCTAGATATTCTCGTCCAATGTGGTCCCAGCCTTTGCGTGAAGATGTCTGCCCATCTTATCTTTGGTCGCCCTCTCGATCGCCTGCGCGAGGTCCATTCTAATAAAAAATTTTTTTTTCACCAATCACATACCCACTGTTAATTAAGCGAGATTTTTTATATATAATTTCCAATTTTAAGTATCGTGCTGGACGCTTTGGCTGAGGCTGTAACTCCATGAGAGCTTAAAAAAGTTGTAACTAAGTCGCTCGGGCCATTTTACCCAACTGCCGAAGAAGGGTAATGTTTTTGACCTGTATGTATGAATGTTTGTATGTATGGTTCGGTTTCCTCGTACAAACTGAACGGATGGCCCGATTTGGACAAGCGAGGTGTCGTCACTAGGATACTTACATTAATAAAAACGCCACAATGGCAGAATAAAAATGTATACCGGTAACTAACATATATTGACGAACATGGTTCAAAATTCAAACCTACAGACAAGCGCTTGCCAAAGCTGCGCGTCCATCATCATCATCATCATCAGCCGCAAGACGTCCACTGCTGGACAAAAGCCTTCCCCAAGGTTTTTCACAACGATCGGTCCTCTGCTGCTGTCATCCAGCGGTTTCCCGCGACCTTTATCAGATCGTCGGTCCACCTTGTGGAAGGCCAAAATCCGTATGCAGTGGACGCACCCTATCGGCATTTTGTAAAAACCGACGCCTTGTACGCTCCGTACGCTCCGATTCCGAACCAGTGGACGCGCAACTTATAGGAGACCACTGTTGAGAAGAAGCGCTACAAGAAAGTCAACACTCATTTGGAGCAGGAAACGCTATTTGGTTTATATCCTGCAACACAAAGTTTTTGTAAGCCTAGCATACGCCGTGACTATTACAAGGCCAAGGTTAACAAGGAAATTAACAGCGTCCTCCACAATATCACGTCATATTAGACAACTTGTCAGTAGTTGTATACGCCCGTAAAATAGCATGTCCTTTGCAATATTTATATTCTTCAATGTTTACGCCCGTATGTTAGCTCTATTATTGTCTAATTTCAAGTGTAAGAAAGGGAAGAGGTTATATTTATGTCAGATATGCTTTTCTTGACGATTGTGAAAGAGGCGGTAAATCTTATATTTATTTTAAATGGGTTCCAGGGTTCACAGGGGGAAGGTGCTTCTGGCCGAGGGGCAAGGCGGTGGGGGGGAGCAGCGTCGTCAACTACATGATCTACACCAGGGGTCTGAAGGTAGACTGGGACCGAATTGCCAACGACGGAAACTATGGGTGGTAAGCAAATCCATACTAATATTCATAAATGCGAAAGTAACTCTGTTCGTCTGTCTTCTTCACGAACGGTTGAACGGATCTTGATGAAATTTGGCAAAGAGCTATATTATATTGTATCCTCGGGAAGGTTAAAAAAACAACAAAGGGTACCTTTTATCCCTGAAAAAAGTTTTTTAAGGAACAGCGATAGGTACACGAGTTCTGCGCAGACGCGCGTGCGCGGGCAAAAGCTAATTGTGACGTTCTCAATATAAAGGGACCTTATGGAGGCAGGCGGTTACGCCGTTTTTAGAACTGTTACCATAGTATTCGTATAGTTACAAGAATAAGAAGAGCGTAACTGCCTAACTCCATAAGGTCCCTTTATATTGAGAGAGAACGTCACAATTTGCCATAATCATGACGGCCAAGCTGTATAATTTGCTCATGCTAAACAAAAATCTAACAATATAATATAAGTAACATTTTAATAATAACGACACGGTTAGCCTAGTTGGTAGTGACCCTGCCTACGAAGCTAGCGGTCCCGGGGTCGAATCCCGGTTTTGGCAAATATTTGTGTGATGAGCGCGAGTATTTGTTCCTGAGTCATGGATATTTTCTATATATATAAGTATGTATATCGTTGCCTGGTACCCATAGTACAAGCCTAGAGCTTAGTTTGGGACTAGGTCAATTTGTGTGAGATTGTCCCTGATATTTATTTATAAATATTTTAAATTATTTATAAACTTTATCCATGACAGCTGAACTAAAGACGTCCACTGCTGGAAATAGGGCTACCCCAACTTTTGTTGACCATTGTATTTATTAAAAGAGAAAATAGGTCAACTGGTTTAGGGGGTACCTATCAGATTTACCTAATCACCAAAGGATAATATAGCGATAGTCGTCTGGATTGTGTAATGTCTTTATTACTATAAAGACATGAACGCTAAATGTCTCTTTAGCAAAACGTCTGGATCTTAGAAAGTCTAATCTGTCCTAGTTACCAAATAAACATAACCGTCACACGGTCCAGAAGTAAAAAGTCTGGATTGTGTCATGTCTTAATTACTACAGACATGAACGCTAAATGGTCCGTTAGCAAAACGTCTGGTTGTTAAAATGTCATGTGTAAAACGAAAATGCCATATCTCTCTGACTCAACCTCGTATATGAAATTTTACGAAATCCGAATATCCACTTTAGGTACACGTCCTAAAGTAGATATTCCAATTTCATACATTTTCATATACGATGTTGAGTCAGAGACCCGTCGATATACTGATAGTACTGGTACATATTCTTTGTTAACGTATGACACATTAAATTTCCAGGCGTGTTAACTCGTTCCGTGTTCAATGTCAACCAACTAATTTTAATTTCAACGAATTAGGTGTTCTAATTAACGGACTGTTTATATTTCCAGACGTGAAGCTACTAACTTATTATGTGGTCATGTTATCCAACTGATTTGATTTTCGGTTAATTAGGTAGATATTCTAATCGTACGGAGTATTTACATTGCCAGACGTTTTCCTACTTGCTCATTCTAATTTTGAGCCGTCCAGCTGAATAGACTCTCTGCTGTGTATTTTACTTTTTAACCCCCGACGCAAAAAGAGAGGGGTGTTATAAGTTTAACGTGTCTGTCTGTGGTATCGTAGCTCCCAAACGGATGGACCGATTTTCGTTTAGTTTTTTTTGTGTCATAGATAATTTTATCCCGAGTGTTCTTAGCCATGTTTCATGAAAATCTGTTCAGCCGTTTGAAGATCATCAGCTATTTAATAGTTGATGATGGGATATGATTTTTTAATTGTTGATATCTAGTGACGAAGTCCCTCCAGTGAAAATGTACGTGCTTGGAGCCCGTTGAAGGTTTTGCTCATTGCTCAGAAGGTTTTTAGGCGCGGATATCGGGGGTTTTTAACTCGGTTAGTTATATGTCATCTAGCTGATATTGTCCTTTGGCGAAAAGATAAATCTGATAGGCAACCGATTTAGCTTTAAAAAAAATATTAAAAGGACCCGGTACAAAAATGCCCGAAATTAATCTACTAACAGAATGTACAAAGTAAAATTGTACTACAACCATACTTCAACGGATGGTTAGAGTGTTGGTCGTGTTAGCGCCTTTTGTAAAACTCGATGCAAATCCGACTATTTATCAGACGTAAATATACCCATCGAGTTTAGCCTTGCATGTATGTATGTAAATACTTTATTCTACAAAAAAATACAGTAAATTTAAAACAAGGATGTACAAAGGCGAACTTATCACTTCAAGGGATCTGTTCCTTTGGGCGATTGAGAAAAATAAATCGCTTCTAAGGCATCAAGTAGACACGCGAACAAAATTTATGACGGGTTTAAATTATACAGCATAAATAACAACATAGTTAATATACCTACATAAACATATAGCTAGTTAAATTGGTGATATTTTATGACAATAACATATTTTTCGTTCCTCTTTTAGAATAAATGCCTAATGAGTTTGATGACGTCAAATGGAATGAACTAGTATCACAGATTAACTAATAGTACTAACGTTTAGTATAAATCGATAGTCATAAAAGCCGAACAATGACCTCTGTTAGACCACCTCCCTTGATTACTTCCATCAGGGGGGAATCAGGGGTTCAGGAAATTCTTCTAAACGCCCATTTTTTTACCCAACTGAGCTTAGCAAAAATAATGATAATGTGGTTAACAGTCTATGTATGTGGGTCGTTTTCAAAAAAATTGTACATAGAAGCTTAATGCAAACGAAATCACGATCGCGTCCTTTGTGTAACGAAAGTTAGTCACACAAACTATATGGGTAAATTTCGTTACACGGAATCAATTAAGTTTTGTTTTAATTAAAGCCCTTAACTATGATTTTTTTTTTTAAAACGACCCATGTAGCTATTTGACCGAAAGTCGGATGTTTCACTCTAGCTCCTGAACTATTGGACCGATTTTAATAAATGGGGTGTCATATGATTCGTCAAAAGCGTGCGAGTGTCAAAGGTTATATAAAAATTATAAAGGTGCGTCATACTGTCGCCAGTCGTGTTTTAGTTTTTGAGGTTAGGTTAGGTTATTAGTTATTACATTATACATATATAGTCATACAAAAGCAATTTTGAGGCATACCCCATTATAAGGCTTATTAACCCACAATAAGTTGACACAATTATAAAACGTAGTAAATTGCCAAGTTTTTTTATAGCACCTATGGAGAAGGCTAACGACCACATAGGTCACCTAATGGTCAGTGAGATCTGAGACGTAGAATCTCACGATACAATCTAAGTTAGATTTCGATCCTAAGACTAGAAATGTGTTGACAACCCTGAGAACTAAGATGGAACTCCTCTATACTAGTTACCTACATCTCCGGTTTTCTTATCTCCACACCGGAACACAACAACGCGAACGCTTTTTGGTTAAATGATACGAGCGTTATGCGTTAGGTACAGACGGCCAAAGGGTTAAAAATGTCGCTAAAGTCGAACCTTGAAATGGACAGACGCGTATTATATTTGCCTTGTCATTTTATGTTGTGCAAACGGAATCATCCTTAGAGTGGTAGACCATAAATTGGATTCTTTGATTTGTTCCTCGTGTTTACAACTATTCCTTTTTTTTTTTGATCGGGGTGCGGGGAGTGTGTAAGTGTGACAGCATATGAGACCTCTTAACAGGAAGAGGTCTATGCACCCGATGCATTTGCACCAGAGGGAGCAAGGTGTGCTGTATTCCCGCTGGTGCGAAAAGCGTAGGCGTTTCACAAGTAGGAAAAAGACAAATATACCTATGAGTTTAGGTCTTGAAGGGCTACTCGGTAAAAATTTAAAATATGTGACAGACCTTCCAACTTATTGACGCACAGATCAATATTTATTTCTATTCCTTGCGGGAATCAGGGGGGCTACTTTAAAAATCGAAGTTCAAAGATACATAATCCACTTACATCATCCACTTACGTAGATTCTAAAATAGTTAATAATATAATTTTATCTTTAATTACTACTAAGTAAAATGAATCCCTTACTACTAATAAAAATTTGTGAACGATTTTATGATGAAAAGGATAAACGCATTTATGTATACCTCTCACTGCCTGAGATACAGGATCATCCTAGTTCAGGCAAATGTAATATTATTGTGAATTTCGTGCATACAAAAGCCCTATGTCCGGGTCGAGCCCTATGTACGGGTCCAGCTGAAAATCAGCGCTGTTGCTCCGTGCCACAGCATCACGCTGAGCTGGTGCACCGTTTCGGCTGTTTCTTATTATATGATTTAGTTATTTAAATAGGTTAGTTTTGTATTTTTAATTTCAAGTGTAGATATGTGTTTTATTTAATAGCCGAATAAATGATTCTATTCTATTCTATTCTATGACATTGTTATCATTAAGTTTTTACCAATAAAGTTATCTTATTCTTATAAGCTCCTTCCCTTTCTCAAGATTTAATCACAATTGACGAATGAAAGGGATGGTGCTTCCGAACGTCCGAAACGAGTGTTTCGTAGTAACCATCCAGGTCGAAAGGCCTGTTCATAGATGACAAGGTTGTTCCCCCCCTCCCACTCGGATTTATGCCGTCGCGTTGTCCGACTACAGCTGTGACTTAATTAGCTGGAAACACGTGGCTAACGATACACTATAATTTTATATTCCGAGTGATAAGAAAAAAATATCGGTGGAAAACCAATTAGAATACAATTACTCGTGTTATTCAGCTATATAGCTCAGATAATATTTGAACATTAAAATGAAAAATATTTAATCAATCTCACACAGACAACACTATCACCACCTTAAAATTATCTATATACCTCTATATTTATCTATGGTTTTATTGGTTTTATTTATGGATTATGACCAATCAATGATGCATTACTTGTATCATTTTGTATTATTATTATACCTACATCTTTATTTCAAGTAACGATGACTCGTAACATTAACTTAATTACATTACATTTTTTTTTATAAATTAAGTATAATGCATCTAAAAGATATCGTACCAGCGTCATGAACCCGACACATCCAACTCTTTTCACGTGAAGCATGAGCAAGTTGCATTGTTATCTGTCTCTCTGCGGTCATTAGTCACGCTATTTAGTCTCGCTTTTAGGTTATTGTGTCCAGCACTAAATACAACTAAAGGCGGCTGTATATTCTCGCCGAGACACTCCGAGGCAGGCTTGCCGTCCTTTTATAACTTACTAGCTTTTGCCCGCGACTTCGTCCGCGTAGAAGTCGTTTATCACTGCTCCCTCAGGAGCTGTTCAATTTTCCGAGATAAAAAGTAGCTTATGTCCTTCCCCGGAACTCAGGCTATCTCCATACCAAATTTCATCGAAAACAGTTCAGTGGATTAGAAGTACCTCTTTCTCCTCTTCTTAAGTCGTTTATCGTTTTCATCTGGGCACTATCAAATTGTCTGGGATAAAAAAGGCGCCAATCCAGGATAACAACTACCTGTGTGACAATTTCATCCGAATCCGTTCAACTATTTAGGCATGACTGAAAAAAACATCCCAACATCCATACAAACTTTATTTAGCGTCGTCGCTGGGGTCGAAACCGATTTTTCATCGAATTTCTAAACAAAAACAAAAAAAAACGGTCTAAAGCTGGAGTTCGGACCCGCAGTCTTTGCGTAGTAGGCCAACGCTCTAACCATCAGCTTTCAGACGGAAGCAGCCGCCCCGTAATTACGAACCATTTCCCGAGAATTCTTTTTGCGTGAAAATACGGGGAAACGAATTTTCGACCTAGCTAGATTGAATTTTCTCCCCCGTAAACCTCCATGTCGCAATCTTTATCAAAATCGTTGGAGCCGTTTTCAAGAACGTGAACTGAGTACAAATATATATACGCAATCCTTCCACCTGCGACTTAGTCTGCGGAGAGTCCAGTACCTTTGTTAAAAAGTACAGATAAAGTTTTCATTATCGTACGTATCATGTATGATGGGATAGAAACAAATTTAAACCGTACGATTTTTAAACCCTTTTCACCTTGCTAGGGGTAGAAATTCCAAAAACGTGAAAACTCATATTTTATATATTAAGTAGTCTAGAAACGTATTTCCAAAATAACCAAACTCTTACAAATCTAAACCCCCAATTTTACCCCCTTAGGGTAGTATTTCCAACATCATCAAACGTAATACTTTTAGTTTGTAGCAGTAGGCAAAACAAATTTTCACGTTCCTAACTTCAAAATTGACCAAACTCCTATGCAAACTACCACCCCCAATTTCATTCCCATAGGGGTAGTTATCCGAAATCACCAAAAGTTGTTTTTTATTTATTAACAGTAGTCTTTCTAATAATTTCCGCGTTTCTAACTTCAAAATTGACCAAACTCCCATACACACGTTCACCCATCCATTTCATCCCCTTAGGGGTAGTTTTTCCAAAATCGCCTAAAGTTGTATTTTTTATTTGTTAACAATAGCCTATACACAAATTTCCATGTTTCTAACTTCAAAAATGATCTAACTCCCATGCAAACTACCCTTCCCTACTACTATTCCCTAAGGGGTAGTTATCCAAAGTTGCCTTTAGTCGTTTTTTATTTGTTAAGAGTATTCTTTATAGCAATTTTCAAGTTTTGAACTTTAAAAAGGGCCAACCACCACTCCAAAGGAACTACCGCCCCCCCATTTCATTCCCTTAGGGGTAGTTTTTCCAAAATTGCCGGTAGTACTTTTTTTATTTGTAAACAGTAGCCTATATACCAATTTCCACGTTCCTAACTTGAAAAATGTCCAAACCCCTATACAAACTTAAACCCCCCAGTTTAACCCCTTAGGGGTAGTTTAGCCAAAATCGCTGAAGGTAGTATTTTTCATTTGTAAATAGTAGCCTTTATACCAATTTCCACGTTTCTATCTTCAAAAATGGATGACTTTCATACAAACTTCCAACCCCATTTTTACCCCCTTAGGGGATGAATTTTGAAAAATCCTTTCTTAGTGCACCCCTAGACCTCATAAGGAACCTACATGCCAAATTTGGAATCTCTAGACCCAGCGGTTTGGGCTGTGCGTTGATATGTCAGTCAGTCAGTCAGTCAGTTTCTTCTTTTATATATTTAGATTATATGTTTGAGAAGGATGGCAAGCCTGCCTCGGAATGTCTCTATTTGGATTTTTTGAAATAATATCAGCTTGCTCACTCAAGTAGGGTACCTGAAATCAAAGAAAATACAGGATTAAATAAACTGGCAACTGCAGATATGCAAACGCATTTAAACTATCACAATAAATAAAAAATATTGTTAACCTTCGACCAATACATGAACAAAGTTTGAACTTGTGTGTGATGTGTCGGTCTGCCTATGACTTCGTAGATTATCGACCTAACGAAGTGAGATCTTAGAGTTAACTCAGTGGGTATTCGTATGATTGTATAATTTTTCGAAGGTAGCTTAAGTATCGCTCCCGTACCACAGACAGTTCTCGAGGAAAGAGCGAGAAATGACTTAGTCGCGGGCAAAAGCTAATAAAATACCAGATGCAACTAGACTTAAACACGGTTTTAGCTAGCAAAATTACTCGCTCACACAACCATATCGCGTTAAGAAAATTTTACCGGCTTTATCATTACAATGATAACCTTTAATCCCAATATTATTTGTAATCTTACAGGTCCTATGATGAAGTATTACCGTATTACATGAAATCAGAGAGAGCTAATCTTCGTGGCTTGAATGACTCGCCGTGGCACGGACGGAGTGGCGAACTAGCCGTCGAGGACGTGCCTTTTAGGTGAGCCTCTCAAACCGACAATCAGCCAATAAGCATCTGTAGTTTGTTAAATAAGGCGGTTGCATAACAATGATTAATGTTTTTTACAGATCAAAACTCTCCAAAGCCTTTTTGGACGCAGCCAAACAGCTAGGCAATCGGCGAACCGACTACAACAGTCCAAATGGATTCGGGTTCAGTTACATACAAGCCACGATATCCCGCGGGCAGCGTCACAGCAGCGCCAAGGCCTTCCTACACGATCACAAGAAAAGGAAGAACCTACACATTCTGACCAGCAGCAGGGTCACAAAAGTAATTATAGACCCTACCACGAAGACAGCGCTAGGCGTCCAGTTCGTTCGCAACGGTAAAATGTACGAAATCCGAGCGAAGAAGGAAGTTATTTTATCAGCTGGACCGATTGAGTCACCGCATTTACTGATGCTTTCTGGTGTCGGTCCGCGCGAACAATTACAATCAGTCGGAATTCCCGTAATCCACAATCTGCCGGTTGGACAAACGCTATACGATCACATTTCGTTCCCAGCGCTAGCTTTCAAACTCAACAGAACACAGCTTACTTTAGTAGAAAGAAAAATAGCTACGATCGAAAACGCGATCCAATACACACAATTTGGAGATGGGCCTTTCTCGTCCCTAGCTGGCGTAGAAACCATCGGATACATTAAAACCAATGTATCTAAAGAAATTGGCGACTATCCAGATATAGAGCTGCTTGGGTCGTGTGCTGCTTTACCATCGGACGAAGGCAACATTGTAGCTAGAGGCATGCATCTAGAAGACTGGCTGTACAACGCAGTTTACAAACCAATCGAAAATATCGAAAGCTTCACCATACTATTCATGTTGCTGCATCCCAAATCCAAAGGTAATTTACAATTAAGATCGCGGAATCCTTTTGATGTTCCAAAGTTGTATGGGAACTACTTGACTCACCAACAAGACGTAGATACAATGATAGCGGCGATACGATACATTCAAAAGATGGTTGCTACAGATAATTTTCAGAAATATGGAGCCACGCTGCATAGAACGAAATTCCCTAATTGTAGACAATATAATTTTGATTCGGATTTGTACTGGGAGTGTGCAGTTAGAACAGTTACCTCTACGTTGCATCATCAGATATCTACGTGTAAGATGGGTCCTGCCAGCGATCCCTCAGCGGTTGTGGACCCAGAGTTGAAGGTCTACGGCGTGAATAGCCTACGAGTTGTGGACAGTAGTGTGATCCCCAGAACCATAGCGGCGCATACTAACGCTCCCGCTATTATGATCGGAGAGAAGGGGGCGGGTATGATTATGAATACTTGGAGACTGAAATAAATTAGTTATCATTTAATGTTTGTTTATATTGCAACAAAAGTTATTGGATGAACCGCAAAACGTTAGTAATGTTTTAAAATTACTGTCTAGCTATTTATATAATGTAATTTATGTCAACGGTGAAATTCTCCAGAGTAAATACTCACCGGGTATCTAGGTAACACAACAAGTTCCTTGGCCCTCTCTGGGATAACCCTGTAACTTTAACCTATCAACGCCATACAATAAAATCTGGCGTCATAGGATGCGGACAATTCATCCTGAGTTACGCTGTAGTACCTACCTACATGCGTCATCCCAGCCTCTCGTCAAGGTAACGCAATTCATACTCCTCGTTTCATTTCAACATACAACCGGAGTTAATAGCTAATTATGGAATTTATGAATTGTTTAAAAATGACTTGTTTTGACTGGATCATGTCCACGGAATTCGTAGACCATTTGGACTGTGTATTGATCATGCATGCTATGCATAAATGCATGATGCATTCCTACGCTGATCAGAAATGGAATGGCTCTTCGTTGAAGAGAACCTAACCTAACTTTCTATTGACGCTACAAGTAGTAACTGTGTCCAATCCTCCAATCTTTATCTCATGTAAGAAACTTTGTTTAAAAGTACATTCTTAAGCTTAACTCTTTAGCTTAATTATTATTATTATTATAGACGTAGGTCTATTTAACTATAGCTGCCATCTATGCAACGCTTTATGACATTTTCCAGGAAACCTTAGGATAAGAAACATACGTATCATATCATCATATGTCTGTCCCTATGTATGCTTAGATCTTTAAAACTACGATTTTGATGCGATTTCACCACCAGTTAGATAATTCTTCACGGAAGGTTTATGTATATAATAGAACCCTATTTAATTGGCTAATATATTTTAACTTATGTAACCGAAGCGAAGCGAGGGCGGGTCGCTAGTTACATATAACGTAATCCTACGAGTATGGCAGCCCGTTGACAATCTCAATCGCGATCCGTAATGGTGCTCCCACACTAGTTGTTATAATAAATGAAATGAAATAAAATAACATGATAATAAATGAAATAAAATCAAAACAAAATGTCCTGTCTTAAAAATGGTTCGGCATATTTTCCTTCTTATGAGAAGGAAACACAATTGGAAGGACATTTTGTTTTTACTTTATTTTATTTATTATCATGTTACAAAAAATGTATATAACATTTATAACTGCTAGTGTGAGAGCACCATAATTAGGTAGGTACAATCCGGACTAAAGCTACCTAAAAATTAAAGGTCACTAAACTACTGAAGAACATGAACGATTAGTAGTCGCGTCTGGCGTGCTGTCATTTTCGCTCCCAGCCAATTAACTCGGCCTTGGGCGAGCTTCGTTTATTGCACAAATACCTAGTTCATTGGGTGTGTCTGCCCGAATCGGGAAATCGAGTCGATTCCCGACGATTCCCGACGTCAGACCGTTAATCTACAGGCGAGTCTTTATAAAGTGCACATATTAATGAGGAACATTAATTAAATTTTATCGACGAACGAAAGAATTTTTTTTTTGTTTTAAATTTTAAGTTGCGAAATATTTTTTTCAAGAGTCATAAAAAATAAAAATAAAATAAAACAAAAAAAATAACATTTTTTCCGCCGATAATATTTAGTACCTGAAAAACCGAGCGTCGTCGCTCGGGTCGAAACCGAATTTTCATCGATTTTTATACAAAAACAATAACAAAAGATTTACCCAAAAAAATAACAAAAAGAAAACAAAAAAAAACCGGTCCATAGCTGGGGTTCGAACCTACAGTCTTAGCGTGAAAACACGGGGAAAGCGAATTTTCCCAGATATGAGACCTAGATCGATTTTTCGCCCCCGTATACCGATATATTGCAAATGTCATGGAAATCGTTAGAGCTGTTTTCGAGAACGTGAGTACAAATACATATACAAATGTAATAAGTAGGATGTAATGTTGTAACATTTTAATATTATGCACTTTATAAAGACTCACCCTGTATAATACACGTGATAAGTAGGGTACCTGTCTATGGGTCATAGAGGATTTATACCTACCTCTAAGTTAGGGGAAGAAAACCCCTTTAGCATTTTGTTAACCGCCTGTTTCACATTCGTCAAGTAAAGCATATCTGTTAAATTAATTAAGCCCTTTCTTACACTTGAAAATAGACAAGGAGAGGGCTATCTTTATTTGACAGATGAATTTACTTGTCGATCGTGAAACAGGCCCTAAATGTTTGCGTAAAAACACGCAAACATCATACTTAAATGAGTGAGACCCTGTGGTAAGACCGTGCCTAAGTAACATAGGGCCATCGTATTATTTACCTACTCATCTTGACTGGGATGTGCGTCTCAAGTAGTGTTGCCAGATGTCCCGATTTTTAACCCAGTCCCGATTTTTGGTAAATAGACCTGGCAACACTAGTCTCAGGACACGTCAAAATGACTGTCAAGCCTTAAGGGCCTATTTATTTTTCTATTTATTAAGGGTCTATTTATTTTTCTATTTATTAAGGGCCTTTCGTTCAAAGAGCGAGAGGCTTTAACCCCCCTCTCCATTTAGACTTTCTGAATATCGCGTAGACTAATAGGCCTAATAGAAAACTGATATTTTTGACACGTCTTAAGACGAGCATTCAGTCGAGATTTGGTTACTAATATACGGGCCATAGACTAGCAAAAAAGAGTACAGGTAACTAGTTAAGTACAGTTTTTTTGGTACTTGGCTAGAGGGAATACCTATTCGCATAAGGTGCGTCACAGGCGAAGCTATATATTATATATTATAGCTCCGGAAAATGTATCGTAATTGACACACACGCAGCTATCTATCTATTCTATATTCTATCTATCTATCTATATCTTCTATATTTATCTATACATATAATAAAGCTGTAAATCTGTTTATTTGAACGCGCATCACGTGAAAACGGCTGAACGGATTTAGATGAAATTTGGTGTGGAGATAGCTTGAGTCCCGGGAAAGGACATAAGCTGTATATAATAGTACTCGAAGCGAAGCGAGGGCGGGTCGCTACTACCAAAATATATATTATAGCTCCGTGTGTGACGCGCTTAACAAGAAACACATTTGCTAAAACGAGGTTGTACCAACTCCTTTCAACGCAGGAAAATATATTTTTAAAAATGTTTCCTGTACAAGAAGTGTACAAGTAGGTACCTACATCTAAGCTTAGATGTAAAACAACAAAAACAATATGAAACCAAAATAATATATTATATATATACTTATGTATTTCTCATTAGTTAGGTATCGGTAAATACTTACTACCGGATCAGGTTTACACCAGATAGATACTTAACATGAAAAATAAACTAGGCGTTGGTTATTTTATCATTGAAGACAGTACATAAAAATCTCATTAATATGACGTAACTATTTACACTTCCGAGCAACTTCTGAACTGCAATTCTCATTAAGTATCATAAAATGCATATTTAATCCAGGCACACACAATCAGTATAAATAAAAACCTTTATGATAGGTATGTATATTATTAACAGACAATTTCTGTCAAAATCAAATGGTATTGTTTATTTTTGGTATTTTGGTAGGTACCTGAAACTATAAGCGCCTCATTCGGACCGACGGTGTGAATGTTTCCCATCTTCAGCTTTTTCTCCAACCAAAAACGTAACACAAATCCCACTCTTCTCACAATTCACTTCACACACGATAAACAAAACAACAAACTACTAATGTGATCGATACGCGGGCATCAGACGCGCAGAAACAGATCCTGAACTGAACTGACTGACCGATATGATATTATTATTTGACGTAGTCAATGTGTGAGTGTGCCTAAACTCATTGATAATTCTTTTGTACAACCGTCATTTGAGTGACGTCATTCAATCAGTAAAAAATCTTTCTATGCTAAAAATATAACTTTATAGATAAATTTATGTATTTTTTCAATAATTAAAGACATATTTCATTCGATTATTCCCATTGTTTCTTGATTTAAAACCCAAAAATTGTGAAAAAATGCAAAAAGCGTGTAATCGACGCTTAAATACCATGAATTTCTGAACGAAGAGTTCGTTTAGAATCGGTCACATCCGTCTGCTGTCTGTTTTCTCTGTCTCCGTTTCGCAAAAGCACGTAACGTGTTTGTAATGGCGGATTGTGATTGTTTGTAGAATTTCAACGTTTTTTGTAGAAGAATCCCTGGATATTAGTCAGTATATATGTCTATGAACTCTGTCTTCTAAGTTCAACTTTTGACAAAGTGTTAAAATCAGAGAAGCTTCTATTTTCTTTGAATAATTCATTAAGCATCGACGTTACCACCGTCTAACAAGTTTTTTGTTGTAGGTTTGTCCTTGTGATTAAGTTAGTACAATGTCTGACACGAGTGATCTGGACCGGCAAATCGAGCAGCTGAAGCGATGCGAGATCATCATGGAAGCGGAGGTGAAGGCCCTCTGTGCGAAGGCGCGCGAGATTCTCGTAGAAGAGAGCAACGTTCAGCGGGTGGACTCCCCTGTGACGGTAAATAATAATACAAAAGTCCCAACTACTTAAATGTAGAGTTACTAGGAATGTTATTGTTTTTGTTGCTAATTTTCATCCAAAACCAGCCAACTGTTTATAAGAAGAATGACTAACATTCATTTAGTTATGTATTAAATGAGGGTATGGGTACTTATTTAATGACTAGCTTTCCGCCTGCGACTTCGTCTGCGGAGAGTCAGTACTTTCGTAAGTAAAAATATAGCCTATGTCCACCCTGAAAGTCCATTCTAAATTATTGTGAAAGAATTTTTGAAATTGGATGTGTAGTTCCAGAGATTACCCCTAACATCCAAACAACAAATTTACAAACTTTACCTCTTTATATTAGTATAATAATAATAGTAGTTTAATAAGGACAATGATACTATATGTCAATTGCTACAATTTCAAGAACTATGTGAAGGGGCCAGAGGCCTATTTTGTTAGTAGGTGTCTGAGAACTGTTTGTAATGTTTTTAACTTGCAGAAAGATTTAGAGTGCAAGGTCTAGTGACCCTTTATTTAGTGTACCCAACCTTATAGCAGAGTTTTGTGGCAGGTTAAATATTGGTTACATCAATGTATGTTAAATTCCAAGCATCTATTTTATTTGATGATGATGATGAGGTTAGTGTGCAGTTAGGTTCATTAACTCCTCATAAGCTTAAGCATGGATCTGTGCTCAAAATTTAGATTTGTTTTTTTTTCATGTTTTAAACTTGTTTTTTGTAACTGTATCATGTAATCCAAAGAAACTAGAATTTGGTATTTTTTTCACCTTCCGCTTACAAAGGGTTAATCTTCAATTTTTGTAAAATTTTGGCCAAATTAAGGAACCTCATGCCATTAATTAATAAGTTCACATACATCGCAGCATGCACAAAAATGTATTTTAGGAATATGTGACCATGTGTGGGCAAACTAAGGCATGTCGGTCAACTTTCTAGTCTAGTCTTTGTCTAGAACCTCAAATGTGCAGATTATAATTAGGTAACGCAAAAAACTCACTATGATTTCTTTTTTAGGTTTGTGGAGATATTCACGGTCAGTTTTATGACCTGAAAGAGTTATTCAAAGTGGGAGGTGATGTCCCGGAAACCAATTATCTTTTCATGGGAGATTTTGTAGACAGAGGCTTTTACTCTGTTGAAACTTTCCTACTTCTTTTGGCACTAAAGGTAAGATTCAAGTGTTGCTTATGTTAACTGTGCTTAAATATGTCAAACTTGTCTTTTCATGCACCATTTAAAAAAAGTGGATTTATTTAACAGTGTTTGTAGCGTTTATCTGTCTGTTTGTCTGTCTGTAAACCGATTTATAAGCATTATTTTTATTAACAAGTTTGTAATCCTGCACATATATAAATGTATTTGCTAAGTTTCAGAAAAAATCTTAATTTATATAAAGCATATAAACCCCATCATGCAAATAAATTAAGTAGGTAGTTGAACTGGTTCTAACCTATAAGCATATTATATATTTCTTGATTTTATCCCTGGTTCTTCTTTTATCTTCTTAATTACTCTTCTTTATCTAGTTGAGGATTAGCTTCCAGATGCTAGTGAATCACTATTATTTAACAATACTTCAATTTGAGGTTGTGGTAAGCCTAGGTTTTAATGACCCTGCCTGTGAAGAAAGAGATGATTCTGATATAAAATATTTGTTATCCCTGAATTTCAGACTTTTTAATGTGTTTAAGTATTTATTTATCTATATAAGTATGTTCAGTTTATTGGTGTACCCATAGTTTGACAACACGGTTAGCCTAGTTACTAGTGACCCTGCCTACGAAGCTAGCGGTCCACGGTTTACAAATCTGTGCGTGACCATCCCTTCTGGTGACAAGATGTTGGGGGTAGTGAGGTAAATAGATGAAACTTATCTATGTCTGGTTATAGTGTACAAAGATTAGACATGAAAGAGCTTAGGGACTAACCATAGCAAGCGCCCGGGGCGCGCGCCCGACGCTCTTCTGCGTGGCTAGAATCTCGACATTTTGGTGCGAGACTTTGATATGTCAACATGTTAACTGGGGTATCTGCAATTTTATTTTTCTTTTATGGATAAATCAACAAATCCTTGCCTGCTCACGAGCGTCCCTAGCGCAGGCGGGGCGCGCGACGGGTGCGCTACAGGCGCGAATTGAACTCTTGCTATGATTCGTCACGAACAAATTCGTACAAATTGAATTGCTATAGTTATTTTAACTTACTAAACTTTCTGATCATCAATTGCCATTCCCTTACAATTGCAAAGTTTTAGTTCACTTTGGGTATACATTTAGAAATAACGAAACTAAGGGCCGTATTAATAAATTAATCTTGACTGAGTTGACAGTCTCAAGACATGTCGAAGTAAACGCATAGAAAACTGTAATTCCTGACACGACACCTCATGAGGCAGGCATCTCAGTCAAGATCTTCAAGATGAGTTTATTGATACAACCCTGTTTTTACTGGAGAGTGAGTTGACGCAAGCGCCCTAGTATAGCCATATTAATAAATAGAGCTTGAGTGAGATGTGCGTTTCAAGACACGTCAAATTAAATGTAAAAGTCTGACAAACTGTCATTTCTGACGCGGTTTGAAACATGTCACAGTTTAATAACGCAGACGTTTTTTAGGGTTACGTACCAAATACTGAAAAATGGGACCGTTATAAGATAACTTTGTTGTCTGTCTGTCAAGACCCTTTTTCTCGGGAATGGCTGAAGCTATCAGGCTGAAATTTGGAATTGATGTAGTATTTAGTGGTCCGCACAAGGTTTCATTAATAGAATTTATAAAGAAGTTTTATGGTAATTGGAAATTGGTTCTAAAATCGGGGGGTTAAAAAATGAAAGTAAAGCGATTATAGCAAATAGGGTATCCTATGAAATTTGAATTGATTTGATTGAAAATTGATTTTCATATTTCAAAACTATTTTTTTTTTTATCATTTAATTATGGATTTAAGACCAAAAATTTACAAAAAATGGCCTGTCCCTCCCTTATCTCCGAAGTTTACCCACGGGCAGAAATAATTCAGAGTTATAGACGTTTATCTATATTTTATAGAAACAATAAAACGAAGTTATGAAAACCAACAGTTTTGGAGATATAGTTATTTTATTACTGGCCCCGACTCGTTGCGTCTAAATATTAATACTTATATAGATACGTATTACTAAACACTCAAAATTGGGAAATTGCAAACCATTTTAAATACGGAACCCTCGGTGCGCGAGTCCGACTCGCACTTGACCGGTTTTTTTGTTAATAAATGATTCATACACTCTAGCTAGGTCATTTATATTTCATATTCTGTATTGTTCGTGTTAAGTTTAAATTTAGGCTAGTTTTATTGTTTTTATTATTGATCAACAGGTCAGATCACTTTTTCCTGATGTTGAACATAGCATTATGTGAATAATACAATCTGGTACAGCTCAGCTTTTTGATAGAGAAGTATAATGTCACATCCATAATCATAAATAGATTTCATGTTATGTGCAATTAAACCACTAGTCACTAGCTTAAATTCTTAATTATGTTATGACAGGTTTTACTCATACACTTTGCAACAATTTTCAACTTTCTTCCCATCTTATTCATGAGTCTAATATTACAGCCAGATTAAGACTACAAGTTAGTGGCTTATCATTAATTTGGTGTTACTGTTATTATATATTGAGTATTATTTAAGACTGGTATTGTATATGAAGTGAGTATTGACTGTTAGTTTGTGCTTAGGTCAGATACCCCGACCGCATCACGCTCATCCGAGGGAACCACGAGTCGAGGCAGATCACACAGGTTTATGGCTTCTACGATGAGTGCTTGCGGAAATATGGTTCCATCACTGTTTGGAGGTAAACATTACAAATACAATATTCTCTTTCACTGCTTCTTTTTCAATGTCCATCCGTTGGTCTGTTTATGTACTTAGTATGTATTAAATACCCTCTTCAATTTGGCCAATGCGTTTGCCAAAGCTATTGATTCTCATGTGGAGGTGGTTCTGTTGGTTAATTTAATCAGCTGGCTATTTACCCTTGCAATTTTCGCATGAATGAGATATCTGTAAAAACTGTAAGCATGATCATTCAAATCTTGATACTGTCTTAAAGATAGTTTCTTCCCCTTACTTTAGGTTTCAATCGGTGTTGAAATTTTAATGATCACGCCTACAGCTTTAAGAAAATTCACATTCGTGTGAAAATTGCAAGGGCGGATCGATTTCTTTGCTCCCAAGTATATATATATTTTGTCAGTATTTTCCTGTTGGCAAGAGCTGACTCATAGCAAACGAGAAGAGCTGCGAGCCTATTATGATCACGGTTATTGCTGTGGATAAAACTTGTTAAAATATCTGCCACTTTCTGACGAAGTACGAGAGCGAGGGATGCTTTGTCCGCAGCGACACAAGCGACCGCAACAGGCCTGCTCAAGTTGAACTCGTCTGTTGCAGGTACTGCACAGAAATCTTCGACTACCTGTCGCTGTCGGCGATCATCGACGGGCGGATATTCTGCGTGCACGGCGGGCTCAGCCCCTCCATCCAGACGCTGGACCAGATCCGCACCATCGACCGCAAGCAGGAGGTGCCGCACGACGGGCCCATGTGCGACCTGCTGTGGAGCGACCCTGAAGGTAATATTTAGGCTAAATCTTACCTTCTGATGAGATACATCACATATTTGTCTGACCTGAAGAGTGCGTTGTCACTCAGGCAAAACGTTAACTGGGTTGTTCTTCTTTTCTATCGACAATGTGCAAGGCTTACAAATCAACATTTAACTTTTATATAACAGGTTACAAATTATTAGTAATGTGTTCTAAATATTAGTTAATGTACCATTGTAGAGACGGACTATTACACGATGTAAAATGTATTTGATAAACAATACTTTTCGATCAAATTGTACCCCTCCGTCACGGTCCCCCAAATTAGTTCTTTTTACCCCTCCGTCACGATTTATATTTATTTTTTGCGCAAGTTTAGTCATGTGAAGTACCTACGAGGTGATAACATAATGTTGTTAGTTTATGGTAGATTAAGAATACCTTGATAGTGTAATGTATGTTTGTTTATATAATAATAACTTAATTATGTTACTAGGGACAACTCATTGTCGATAGAAAAGTAGAATGACCCAACTACCAATCAGTTTGTTCGAATGTTACAATCTACGCTCTGATGGAAACTTTATGCTGAGACTACAGTCTGACACGATGACCATACTTTTCTAGCTTATGATGGCCTTTACAGCACAATTTATGATCAGGGAGCTTCGCACAATAGTAACTAAAAGCACAGTTTAGTCACTGCGTCTCTGCTCACGGCAGCTCTCTCGTATGGTCCTTCGCGACATAGCAACGCTGCAACCGCTGACTGTAGCTGCAGTGCTGCCGATCAGCTAAACCACCGCATATTTCAGCGCTCTAACTTTATGGTTGCGCCACAGACACACAAGGCTGGGGCGTGTCGCCGCGCGGCGCCGGCTACCTGTTCGGCTCGGACGTGGTGGCGCAGTTCAACGTGTCCAACGACATCGACATGATCTGCCGCGCGCACCAGCTGGTCATGGAGGGCTACAAGTGGCACTTCAACGAGACCGTGCTCACCGTCTGGTCCGCGCCCAACTATTGCTACAGGTCGGTATAGTCATTTGGGGTGCCCCTTGTTTTGCCGACAAACTTTTCATCGAATATCTTTTCACTGACAACGTTTCAACGAATAATTAGTTCTCGTATTTTCATTTGGTGTAATCTTATTTAATCGACAATTCATTTAATTTTTTATTAATTCTTACAAAAACTGTTCAAGGAATATTATTTGGTCGATGATTTGTTTCGTACATTAAATTACAAAACATCGATATTCATTTATTCGACGCTTTATTACAAATTTTTTTAAATAATCTAATACATATACCCTTACAAAATCGAACTGCTACCAGAAAAGTAGGTTAGGTTAGGGTAGAACTGTGACCCTTACAAAATCGAAATGCTATCAGGAAAGTAGGTTAGGTTAGATTAGAAATGCGACCCTTAATACTGATAATTGTGTATGCGAAATATTTTATATTGAAATGATATTACGTGAAGTAATTTTTATGTTTTTTTTAAAACATTGAAACAATAAATTAGGAAACATACTTGTGTTAAATAATACATCTATATTATGACTCATCCGCCAATTGTAAATCCATGATTTGAAATTAATTGTATTGACATGTCGACGAACTGTATTGTCGATGAAATGAAAATATGTGAAACGTTATCTTTGAAATAAAATTCGATAAAATGAGTGTCGGCGATTCAAGGGTAAACCAGTAATTTGAAATTGGAACAGATAAGGCAAGTGAGATGTCATATGAAAGAGCTGTCAATTGGGCAGCATTTGCACGTTCCTAAATTTTTTTATGCCACGAGACCATTCAACTTTTCCTCCAGAACTTTCCATTTATCTTTTCCTCATGCCATCTCATATAAGCTTATAATTTTTCCCAAGGTGCGGCAACGTAGCCGCGATACTAGAATTGAACGAGAACCTTCAACGCGAGTTCACGATATTCGAGGCGGCGCCGCAGGAGTCGCGGGGGGTGCCGTCGAAGAAGCCGCAGGCCGACTACTTCTTATAATGTTGCTTACATTGACAATTGAGAACGAGCGTCTAGTATTACGGTTTTATTGTAGTGACAAAACAATTAATGTGGACATAATTTTATTGTGATTTTAAGACTGGTGAGTGTAGCAAGTCGTGTTTACAGTGAGCCAAGTTTTAACAGGAAACGGCAACAAGATATATATTGGTCTTCTGATTTATAACAAAACATAGTGAGCAAAATATACCCCGGAATTAGTACATGTTTCAAAGCTGGGCCATACTTTACTCTAAGAACTAATTATTTTTAGTTTGTAAGATTGAAAAATTTAAGGAATCTGTAATTTATTAATAAATGGAAAGCCTTTTACTCCAAGTCCGTTTACCTGAGGCGGCCGAGTACTGGTACACCTTATTTACATAAATATTGAATATTATTTGATGTGATACAAAATCTGCAACACTGACATGAAACAATCAGCAATGTACAAAATGTAACACACCATTTTGTGACCGAAATGTACAAAATATCAATTTATCCCAGACATGTCACTTCTGCCCTCTAAAAGAAAAATGCAATAAGAGTATGAAATCCTTCCATGTATAATTGTCTTTTTGCTTTGGACGGCAGACTTGCTCTATGATTCCATGATGATTGATGATAGCATATGCTCACACCTCACGTTACTTGTAAGATATGAGATGTTACATGTGTTTCAAATGTGGTGAACAATTATTTAAGTTAAAATTTCATTCATGTGATTATGTGGTTAATTAGGTAGGTTTTAATGTGCTATATGATGTCTGGTTCATGCATTTTCACCTGAGCACTGCCGTAATTATAATGTAGATTTGAAATAATGATGCAATAGAATTGCAACATCAATTTTGTTCTTGATGTTCGACTTTTATAGTGATCTCATAGTTCTTGTTATCACTCATGTCTTGTACCAATCCAACATTTTGAATCTGAATCCTTCTTAATATTTCTTGGTTCTCCCAGTAAACTAGCTAGTACAGTCATGTTAGTTTTATCTTATTTATTTCTTAGACCTACATATATATATTGTGAACACCTCATTTTAACTACTGATTGAAATCATAATTAGTTTCCAAGTTGCAATCCACTCATAAATCCGTTTTGTATCCTTACGTCTTATTTTTTATCAATATTAAAATGAAATGCCATACATGTGTTTTATTTTAATATATTTGGATTCATATTTACACTATCACAGCAGCATTTACTAATGAGGTAGCAACATTATACTTTACAAACAGATTATCAGCTGTCAATTGAATTACATAAGTTAGGTAACACATCACCACACTTTGTGGAGATTTTGATATCTACAATATTATCAGCTGTCAATTGAATTACATAAGTTAGGTAACACATCACCACACTTTGTGGAGATTTTGATATCTACAATGTTATCGGCTCTGGTAGGGCCAATATTAAGCAAGGCAATTTCTTTGTTTTCCTCCTTTGCCTGTAAAATAATCCTGTAACTTGAATATACTGTCAAACTGGATCCCAGCACAAACACGGCATCACTCTTTGTCACCTGCTCCCTGACTTCTTGAACTCTGTGCTTGGGAACATTGTCTCCAAAGAACACAATATCAGGCTTTAATGGACCTTCACATTTTGGGCAAAGAGGTGCTCTGAATTGTTCTACTTGCTCCTGAAATATCCCAGAGAATTATAGATAAATAAACTATTATGGATGGCACTGAAATGTTCTCAAATTACAAAACTAATAACTTATCCACTAATTTCAAAATAAATAAATATCAGGGGACAATCTCACACAAATTGACCTAGTCCCAAACTAAGCTCTAGGCTTGTACTATGGGTACTAGACAACGATAAACATACTTATATAGAGAAATACATACTTAAATATATAGAAAACATCCATGACTCAGGAACAAATACTCGCGCTCATCACACAAATAATTGTCCATACCGGGATTCGAACCCAGGACCGCTAGCTTCTTAGGCAGGGTCACTACCAACTAGGCTAACTGCGTCGTCAAAAGCCTGAGATAGCAGTTAATCATAATGCAAATGAAAACTATACACAGCACTCTCTAATAATAGTTGGGTGTCTGCAGCTTGCCAACTATGGCATTAAAAAGGTTAACATCAGTGTGACCACACTAGCCAGTGCAAAAATATTAATTGAAATTTGGGATTTTTACTTATCATACGTGACATTCTCAATATAAAGGGACCTTATGGAGGCAGGCGATTATGCCGTTTTTAAAACTGTTATAATAGTATTTGTATAGTTGCAAGAACAAGAAGAGCATAACTGCCTTCCTCCACAAGGTCCCTTTATATTGACAATGTCACATATAGTTTCAAAGTAGTTTGACAGAAGGCTTTTGGATGTTACAATGATAGGGAAACTTACTTTAGACAGTTCAACATCACCATCTGGCCGTATCATGGAAAAACTGCTCTCCATAGCTGGATTGGTCCTCAACAGTTCTTCTTGCAAATCAGACCTGCTGATCTCATATGGGCAAGCTAGACATTTCACTATGTATCCTGATCCATGCAGCTCTATCACATATTCAGAGCCTGCTTTGTGGTGGAGACGGTCAACATTCTGTGTGACTATTGCTGTAACTTTACCAACCTGGAAAGATTAGAACATAGAAATTATAACATATCTCATCTACTATGGTTAAATTTTGTCACTATTCCTATTAGGGAAAGTAGAGTTACCTTTTCTAATTTGTTGATAGCTAGGTGTGTATTATTTGGCTGCACAGCACTGAATCTCGGCCAACCAACAAAGTTTCTCGCCCAGTACCTCTGACGCACTTTAGGATACTTAATAAACTCCTGATACTGAACAGGTTTATGATTACTGCGAGCGTACAATCCTACTTCTTCTGATCTGTAGTCAGGTATACCTATTTAACAATAAACTTGAGATATTTTTATAATCAGTATTCTGTGAACTTCCAGTATTAATGAGTATTGTGTTGTCCGTCATTATACTCACCAGATTCTGTAGAAATTCCAGCGCCACTAAGAATTAAGACTCGTTTGTGTCTATTGATAAAATTTCGCAGGATTTCATAATCTTTTTGCTCTGGAGGTTTATGTTTTGGAACGTACACAATCTGCCTAGAGAGTTCTTTAACATAATTAGGAAACGAACGTAGGAACATGGCTTCAACAAAATAAATAACGAGTTAAAGAAATCGCAATTAAATTACGATACAAACAAATTGTAAATACACACGAATGAATTGCGTAAACAGGTAGGCACCCACAGATTATAAGGTTATGTCTAAAGATACCTACGTGATTACTGTTGACGTTGACGTTTATTACAATATTGCCATGTCAACTCAAACGGTAAACGGAGCCTGGCAAAAAGGCTTATTACACCTTCCTTTGTCACTAACGAGGGACGCCGCAGCACATTGAATGAGATGGAGATATCTCCATACGTATCTTACGTATTTGGGCGTCCCTCTCGTTAGTGACTAATTTAGGAAGGTGTAATAAGCGTTAAAAAAGCATCCTCAATCATTTATTAAAGTAATGTATATACAAGGTGGGCCAAAAGAAGTCATCCGATGTTGTTTGACTCTCTTTTTTTTTCTAAATGAAAAACTTGGATTCTGTTTTTTTATTATATTAATTTAAACCTTTAGAATTTTATTGGTCAAGTCGAGAAGATTATATCGGCCAAATGGGCGCCGTCACAATTGATTGTCATACGGGCTCGTTTTATGGCATTTTTCATCACTTTGGCGAGAACTTCGGGCGACAGATTCTCGCACTCGTGTCGAATGTTGTCCTTGAGGGCTTCCAGAGTCTCGGGCTTGTTCACGTAAACACGGGACTTCAAAAAACCCCACAAAAAAAAGTCTGGAACGCTTAAATCGGGTGATCTTGCGGGCCAGTGCAAATCGCCAAAACGAGAGATGAGGCGACCCGGGAACGCCGCCTTCAGAATATCGGTTGTGGCTCGCGCAGTGTGTGCCGTTGCTCCGTCCTGTTGGAACCACATGTCGTTCGGTCCTAATTCGTCCAATTGCGGCAGAAAAAACTCGGTCAACATGGCCCTATAGCGCGCACCGTCCACTGTTGTCGTATGGCCAGCGGCATTCTCGAAAAAAAATGGCCCAATGACTCCTCCAGCGTGAACAGCGCACCATGCAGTCACTTTGAGCGGGTGTAATGGCTCCTCGTGCATCACTCGTGGATTTTCGGTGCCCCAGAAGCGATAGTTTTGCTTGTTCACGTACCCGCTGAGGTGGAAATGAGCCTCATCGCTCATTATGATTTTGGTCGAAAAATCGTCCACTTCTTCCTCGAGATTGAGAATGGCTTGGGCGTAGGTTACGCGCGTTTGGCGGTCGGCAGGCAGCTGCTGATGCACGGACTGGACTTTGTATGGGAACATGCGCAGGTCTTTGACCAAAATTCGCCTTAGGGACGTCCGTCTGATGGCTAATTGCGTGGCACGGCGTCTGGTTGATGTTTCCGCCGACAGCTCGACATCCTCGGCAACAGCGGCGATATTCTCGGCAGAACGGGCGCTCCGGGGCCGGCCACTCTTGGCAACGTCTCGTGTGGTCCCATACTCTTCAAGGTTGGTGGCCAAACGGCGCAGTGTTTGCGCAGTCGGTGTCTGACGGCCGGGGAATCGGCGACGGAATTCGCGCTGCGCCAACACCACAGACGAATTGTTACGCAAAAAAATAGACACGATTATTCCGCGTTCTTGGGGAGTGTATCGCTCCATGGCTTGTTCACTTGTATTTTGCATCTGTCAAGTCCACAAATGTCAAAACAGATTTGACATTGGCGACCATTTGCAAAAATGAGAGCATCTTCCAATAGGGTGATTTCTTTTGGCCCACCTTGTACAGATGGTACTTAAACTAACTTTAGTTGTAGGATCATTATGGACCCTGTAGGGCATCCTCAAACCTCCACACGCCTACATTTTCAAATGGCAACCACCACATTCCACCATAGTTAACAATTGGATCATGTTACCTATTTCACTATGAACAGTGCCACATTTTTGCCAAACTCTTTTTACTCTGTATAATACCCGATCGCGAGCTTTGATGTGGATGAGCGGATTTTTGTATGTAAACGTCCGGAGCACTCGAGCGGACGCCCGCTTCGTACACCCGCGCACATTTTTGCGTACGCCCTTATTCTTTATTTTTTCTGATGTTTTTACTCCTATGCTGGGGCCACACTAACGGGAAACGCCGACAAAAATCAACGTCTATCGCCTTATGCATAGTACGCATAAGGCGATGAACGTTATTTTTAATGGAGTTTCCCGTTAGTGTGGCCCTAGGGCTAGAAACAATCAGTTTGCAAATTTTCCATGATCCAAATGCTTTGGTCATACCCATATTTTATCTGTTACCCAACTCTTGACAGATAATAAATATTGTACAATGTACAATCTGTGCTGATAAACACTGCTAGCGTAAAGCAGACTTTATGTAAAGACTGTAAAGGCTCTATCACTTTATTAGACATCTGATACGTCACACGTGTATGAACAGCGAGAAGTTAACCTCAAACAGTGAAATCAATATTGAAATTATTGATTTATTTATTTATATTGTTTTACGTGCTTAGCTTTCAGGTACTTACTGTAATAAATATATAAGATGACCTTGTTTAGATTAGGAACAGCACCTGTACTACTGTTGGAAGATAATTATGACACAAATCTAATACCTGTTCTTCAGGAAGTAGTAAATTATAATAAAAATGAATTACACATGCTTTGTTATGAAAAACCTGCTTTATTATGGGGATGCGTGTTCAAAAATAGAAATGTGGTGTACCACGAAGACCCTAATGCGGACAAGCTTGATAAACTAATAAACACTAAATCCTCTGTTGTAATAGACTCTATAAATCAAATGGCTCTATATTTGGGTTGGACTGAATGTTTGAAGTATTTAAAGAGACTAATATCAGACACAAGTGTGGTACAATTGATATTAATATTTCATAAAGATTGTTTGTCCCATTCCTCTAAGATACTGACACATTTACAACATTTAGCAAGTGCAATAGTGTCATATGACGTGCAAGACTCTACTAAAATATGGGTTCAATTGAAAAAGAGTGGCAAAATTGTTAAGACTGAAGAGATCCTTTCATACGATAGCAATACTTACACATTGAAGTCTAGTGTTGTTATTAAAGAAACTAAAAAGGAGGATGAACCACCAAAGCCTTCACCTAGCAGTCTTTCTACATTCAAAATTGAAATGGACCAGACGGAGAAGCTTGAAAAGTATAAACTTAAGTTGCCATACATGAGCAAGATCAACGAAGGAGAGAGCAAGGTGTATTACGAGCCAGATGCAGTTGATGACTGGGATGAAGAGGACCCAGACGAAGATCTTGACATTTAAATAAAAAATATGCACAATAACTTGATAATTTCAATCATAGCACCTTCTTGCCTTTTTCTGTCAAGGTCCTTATTAGATTAGATATTAAATTATTAGTATAAATAGTTATAGTAGAACCACATATATAAGTTACTTGTAAAATAACTTTTGGCATATTTCTTTTTAGCCTGTGTCCCACTGCTGGGCCTCTTTTCCGCCATTCGTCCCTATTGAGCGCATGCTCCCGCCACTCGCTCCGAAACGGGTCCAAGTTATCCCGCAGTCTCCTTTTTGGTCTGCCTCTGCTCTGGTGGCCATTCGGTAGCAACTTTGGCCCACCATTCCGGATGCATCCGGCAGACATGTCCAGTCATTAATATTAAATATTCTTTGTAACTTATCTATAATTCTATAAAGTTGTTTGGAACATGGGGTTGCAATTTTAGGGATTTCCCCTCCTTTCAAGAGATGTAAATTGTGTAAGCCATAAATTAAAAAAAAAAAAAATTCCCTGACGCCTTTGAGTTGAAGCATAGAAAAGTCGTCATTTAAACACGGTCCTCTACTTTACTGTTCTGCAGTCTATGATAAATTTCCACTGCTAAGATTTTAAGGGACACCACCAAGTTGTGGTGTAGGTAGGTAGACAAGTAAGTTCTCTATGTGCTGGTATCTATAACAGGAAATTCCCTAAAGATTTTCAAAGCCAACCTTCGCTCCAGGTTAAAGGTAGAAACACACTGAGCCCATGTACGCAACCACATACACATCCTAAAAAAAGAGTGAAAGGAAAGGGGCATACAAAGCTTCGAACTTAGTAAATAAATTGTAAGTGAGAAGAAATGTAGGCTCCTATTGGTTGAAATTCCTCAAAATAATGGGGATATTATAAAGTTCTATGTAATAATACTAATAATAGAATTGAATGAATGGAATCGTACTCAGCCATGTCCTAAGCCAGCTAGGGCCACAGGATTAAAGACTACGGAATGTACTTACAGCAAATATCTCGTTTTAGAAGCGCAGGATTGGCAGGGTAGGGGAGTCCATCACAAACCCTTGGTTACAAAGAATCACTTTTTATTCATTTTTCTATAATCCGTTACAATTTTGCGATTTTTTTTATTTTATTTGCCACGTAGCTTATCGACATTACATAAATATCTAATAAAGTAGAAATCCCAGTACGTGGAAGTTAATTTTATTAATGAAACCGTAATTACATCAGCTCTTAAACTATTCTCATAATTACTCAGTGATTAATTTTCGTGACCTAACTGACTATACCGATCGGGGAACAATTACAATTGCGAATCCTCAACGAAACTCCACATACTACGAAAAAAGAATATGTATTAATTACATAATATAACTAAATCAATTAGTTAATAACAAACGAACGAGAAGTATTTTTCTTCTAATTAAAAAAATATTATGCAAGCATAGTTTATCATACAAACGAGCCCGGAGAAATGTATAAAATGAGATATCGGACACTAGCATTTTAAATACCGTGAATGACGACGCGACGCTCCCGCCGCTCTAAAATGAGCGGAGACGAGGGAACAATAATAAGCTCGTTAATCGATACACATAATAAAGCTAACAAAATATATGATAAAAATGATTTACAACCTCGTAACCTAACAAAAACCGTCGAGTTCATTCGGTAGCGCTCGGCACTGAGACGAGGGCAGAGTGGGGTCGTGGTGGCTACTCGTTGGGGGTGTCCTTGAGGTTCTCTTCCCGCGGCTTCGCGCCGCCGAAGATGGACGAGGCCTGGCTCGTGGACGCCAGCGAGTTCACCGGCTCCGTCACCGTGCGCGGCTTCAGGTTTAGCTTCGGCCGCCCCGTCGTGTCTGCAATAAACACAACGCCAGCTTACCAAAAAGTCTGGAAAAAATGAGCAGTGTTTGGGGTGAAATTGGCAACATGATTCAATTTTACCCAAAAACTGCAGCTTAATGTGATGGTTGCCGCTTGAGAATACGTATTATATTCTAAGTAGCGTGTATAACCTTCTTTTAAACCAGCGATACTTTTTTGTCTTCTGTATATCGAAAGCAGACTAAGGAATTTCGGTGAGACTATAACAGCCTTTCGACTTCATCATCAGATAGCTCTTAGATACCATATAGTTGTCATCACACACACTAAAAAACTTAAAGCTTGAAATAGTTATTTGTTATGCAAGGCTGCAAAGCTATTATTTGGCGCGAGAGCCAGTATTGAACCCCGAGTTAGCGAAGGATTCTAAAATTGAACACGAACGCAGCGGTGTCACGCGTCTAACGGTTAAATTGGACTTTTGCACGCAGATTTTGTGCGCCAAAGAAGGCGTTTTCGAGCTGGTGAGGCGAAAAAAATATGAGTTATCCGGGCGCGAGTTGGGCATGTCGTCGTAGTTGCGGCGCGGCTCCTCGGGTGCGACACGTGTGGACTCACCCGGGCGCGAGTTGGGCATGTCGTCGTAGTTGCGGCGCGGCTCCTCGGGTGCGACACGTGTGGACTCACCCGGGCGCGAGTTGGGCATGTCGTCGTAGTTGCGGCGCGGCTCCTCGGGTGCGACACGTGTGGACTCAACCGGGCGCGAGTTGGGCATGTCGTCGTAGTTGCGGCGCAGCTCCTCGGGTGCGACACGTGTGGACTCACCCGGGCGCGAGTTGGGCATGTCGTCGTAGTTGCGGCGCGGCTCCTCGGGTGCGACACGTGTGGACTCACCCGGGCGCGAGTTGGGCATGTCGTCGTAGTTGCGGCGCGGCTCCTCGGGTGCGACACGTGTGGACTCACCCGGGCGCGAGTTGGGCATGTCGTCGTAGTTGCGGCGCGGCTCCTCGGGTGCGACACGTGTGGACTCACCCGGGCGCGAGTTGGGCATGTCGTCGTAGTTGCGGCGCGGCTCCTCGGGTGCGACACGTGTGGACTCACCCGGGCGCGAGTTGGGCATGTCGTCGTAGTTGCGGCGCGGCTCCTCGGGTGCGACACGTGTGGACTCACCCGGGCGCGAGTTGGGCATGTCGTCGAAGTTGCGGCGCGGCGGCGGGCGGGCGCCGGGCTGCGCGGCGGGCGCGGCGCGCGCGCGGCCCCACTCCCCGCCCGCGTCCCCGCGGGGCTCCTCGGAGGGCCCGCGCGAGCCGCGGCCCTCGCCCCGCGCGCCGTCGCGCTCCGCCCACCGGTCGTTCGACGGCGGCCCGCCGCGCTCGCGGTCTGAAACTCATACACGTCACTTTGGATCCTACACAGATGTACGAGGGTCGAAAAATCGAGCGTAATATGTAAGTGGAGACTTCCTTATAACAAATATTTTTTTCTTCCAACTACGCAATAATTTCAACGTAAAGGAGCGACCTCACCGTTGCTCAAAATACGGTGACGCAGTGACGTGACGTATACGCCTCGTTTCTAACGCATACCGTCCTCACCGGATCTCTCTCTCGCTCTCACTGTGATTCCGTACCGTCACCGTATTTGGAGCAGCGGTGAGGTCGCTCCTTTACTGCACTAAATACTGTGCGTAAAAAAGCACTTTAGTGTAGAGCTATAAAACATACAAAATTAAAGTAGTTAATTTAATATTATTTTTACAGTTTTATATAATGCTAGAATAAGTAGTGACATTGTTATATTTTTATAAAAAAAATGACTAACTGTTGAGTTTCTTGCGTCGCTTCTTCTCAGCAGTGGTCTCCTCTTGGGAAGCGCTGGTAGATTTTGACGTGTAAAAGTGCCCGTGCGGCCTACTTACTGAATAAATATCTTTTATCTTATCTTTTTTTTTGGAATTAAATATGACCTTATTTAAAGTTTATTTTATTAGTCTTCATGGGTCTCATTTTCTAAGTTCGGGGATGCCGATTTTGACAATGAGGTAGATTTTGAATTTCAAGATGGCGGACGTGACTTTTTGAAATAGTCGTCATGGAACTAATTTTATGAGCTTTTGGGGATGCCAATTTCTAAAGTAATTCAATTACTGATTCTTATTTGATTAGGATTACTTTAGCGAATATAATTAAAACAATTAAGAGTTAATGTTAATTTAATGCAGTTTTTTTGACACCTATTTCTCTTCCAGTAGTTGAAAGAAATAGTAGATTGTATTACAAGGGAGCAAAATGCAAAATTTCATCGAGGGTTAGCGTGTTGAATCCCGAACGAAGCGATGGATTCCAGAATAGGATCCCGAAAGATGTCGTGGGTAAAAACTGGTAGTTTATAAAACCATAATTTATCATGGAAGGAAGTCTCCACTGTACAGGGCAGAGTATTTTTTTTACATTACGTCCGTTTTTTGCCGACAGCCAGCATGGCTCAGTTCTATTTGGTGATTCCCATCTTCCACCCTGCCCACCCAATATTTCCATAGTACAGTCAAGGACATTAATATCTATACAGCCATCGCGTCAAATATATGAACACATGGCCCTTATTGCCAGTGGCATAAAGGCGTATAGATATTTTTGAGATCTTGGGAATGTATATTTATTTATTTATTTATTTATATATATTTATGCCTTTGACTGTACATTTCGTTGGCAACCATTGCCAAGTAAAATGTCACCATAAAAGTGCAAGACAGTGCAGTTTAAATTTTAAAAGTAATTAATCTTCGCAAACACACAATAACATACTAAAATATACCAATATAAAAACACAACACAATACAATTTTAGGGACTCGTACAAATGCCGTACGAGAACGCCCGCAGACCATGAATATGGATGAAATGTTAATTTAAGCTGGTATAATAGCGTTAGTGTACGAGTTAAAACTTTGTCACATAGCCAAGCGGGGGCAGGACAGAAGAGGACACAATGGCAGCTCCGTGCACATAGGAAACCTAAATGGATGGGGCATGCGGCGAACGACTAATCTGATAGGTATGGATGTAACGTGCCACTAGGTCCACCTGCTGCTGACAAATTTATTACAAATTAATTTAGATGAGATGAAGGCCTATATAATATGAATCCCAGCGTGCAAATGCGAACTATGGTTTTCACCTGCTCTATATTTTCTCATAAATTAACCCCTTCAGTACGGAAAAGCTTTTCATAACACCTGCAAGTTTACGTGCCTCAAACGCCAGGCCCCTATGCCTCTGCTATAAAAGTTACTAATAAATGTTTAATGTTACGTTTACAATTTTGGAGCTTTATTATTAAACGTTATTTACTGTATCACTTTTTTACGGATTTGTCAGATTGTAAAGTTTATTTATCCGCCCACAGAACGAAAATTCCTTGGCGACTTGACAACTGAGGCGTGGTAAAGAATAGACATAACATCGACTCAGCAGAACGTCTATTCTGTTCCCCATACCGTGTGTAGGCTGTACTGCTGTAGGCAAGTAGAGATCATTTAATTTAAAACCGAACGCCTCTCGACAAATCGACCTATGAAAAATGCATTCACATGTGAGCGTAAACATATATCTCTTGAATTGTATTCAATTCCTTCCGCAGAATGTGCTCTCAGATACGGTCAAATATATCAATAACAATTTAATCCATTCCATGGAGCAATTTAACTATATGCTGCCTGCGAACCCGTATGTGGCTTCTTACGTATTGTGTACGTTACATGTGTTACATATCACGTAGTATGTGGGAATAATATTTAATTTGTCAACTGCACTGAAAGGGTTACTCCATTTATTCACTAGGATTATTTTGCGTGGTCCCTCGAATGCCTGCTAAGATCGTGAAGTATCCATCAAGGTTCTCTCTGTATTCAGAGAAAAAGAAAGGAAACGTTAGTATGCCTGGGACTTATTAGTCCAGGCATACTAACGTCATAATTTCCCTGGCAAGAAAAAAAATCACAACCCCCTAATAATTTTAAATTAGTTTAAATAATTAACACTGCATAGCTGGCATTTCATTTTTAAAATCCCCCAATGGGTAAAACTATTTCAATGTCAGAAGTATTTCAGCTTAAAAATATAAGCCAATTAAGAATGAAGGATGACATGGACACTGTGCCGGTCGTCACGTATTGTTAATGAATCACATCTAGAATAAGAATTTTCCATACGTGTGAGACGTGTTCTGAGTTATCTAGATAAGTCATGCATAAGTTATTGTTAATGTTGTATAAATACTTCTGCCTTATTGTAATTAAATTAGATTGTAACCGACTGACAAAGTGGTTCCTTCTCACCGACCAATATGGCAATCTCCTCGTTAAAGTGGTGACCCCGACTGAAGAAGCATCGCCGTTGCCCTGCTCGACTGGGAGCAGTATCGTCGTTACCCTGCGCCACTAAAGAACGTCATGCAGATACTCTGCTCGACTGAATTTCATCGCTGATACCCTACCGGACTGGAAGTACTACCGCCGTTGCCCTGCCGCAAGAGCAACGATCAAGATGAAGCCGGCGCCTGCACGAAAGATACCAGTTTCTACATCTCTCATCGAGTCAACGGGAGTCCTCAACATATACCGCATTCCGGAGTACCGGAGGACCAGGCTCGATTGTGATGATTGCGAATGTGATGAACTATTCGACATTGACTGCTAAAAATAAAAAGTATTTCGAAAATGGACTCCGAAACATGCCGCCAGGAACAATTCTACTGCACCGGATTAAAGCAACCTGTTCCGGCAGTCACCTCAATTTGGATCCGCGCCGAATCAGGAACATAGAAGATTTCCGCAAACTAGTGTTAAAACCCAAATCGACCATGTTATGAAACATTCAAACTGCATACTTAATCAGCTAACAGGGTCATATCATAGCAAATATGTGCATGTCAGCACGGTCGGCACATGTCGACGCAGCACTCGGCATCGAAGGCAGTAAGTACTCTCCAAGGTCAAGTTCGAGAGAAATCAAGCGATTTTAGCACATTACGGTACCTATTTGTTACTCGTATTTTGTTTTTGTTAATATTTATATGGTTGACTGTGTTATTGTTTTGATGATATTTTAAGTTTTTTTGCCTTCATGCATAGGCTTGGTAGCTCATGAAGATGGAAGCGCCTCTTATGCGATTTGATCTCTTTGGTTGTCAGACAATGAGCCAAGAAATCCGCTAACTGAGGATATTACGCGCTACCCCAAGCCAGAGACCGTAAACGAGTCAAGGAATTTCGGGGTAAAGTATTTGTTACTGCCCAGAGCGGCACGTGCACACGCGCACACTCGTGCACACACGCACACAGTCATGCCATTATAAATATGTTTGCATCAGTAGGAACTTATATGCTGTAGTGTCATTTTCTATATACTTTCAATTCTTTTCTCTTGGGGGGAGTACTGTGCCGGTCGTCACGTATTGTTAATGAATCACATCTAGGATAAGAATTTTCCATACGTGTTAGACGTGTTCTGAGTTATCTAGATAAGTCATGCATAAGTTATTGTTAATTTTGTATAAATACTTCTGCCTTATTGTAATTAAATTACATTGTAACTGACTGACAAAGTGGTTCCTTCTCACCGACAAATATGGCAATCTCCTCCGGTAAAGACACCTTTAAGAAGAGTTTTTATTTACCTAAAGGCTGGGAAGGGACCGATTACCCTGGTCTAAGTTGCCAGTGTTCATGGGCGGCCGCAAATACCTTCCATTAGCTCGGCTAGCACGTCTCACTTCTCGTTTAGTGTATATCGTTACAGATTAGTAAGAAAGAGATCTCCGAGCGACAAACAAGACGAGGGCAACTTGTGCCAGCTGATCAGGTAACCCGCATGCTCATTTACCACCCTCTTGTAGACATAAAAAGTTAAGACTTATGTTTCTGAACCTATTAGCTAATTACCAGTGCTCTCATTTATCTATAGGCAATTTCTACTTTGCACTTTCAAGACAGACAAACACCAAAGTCTCACCACAGAGGTTGTTACAATTTAAGGTACAGGACCGGTTTTTTTTTTTTCACAGAGACAACAAAGAATTGATTCACATTCGATTTTCAAATCTTGTAAATCCGGCTGATTTCCCTAAAGCGCCTAAATCGTGTTAAAAAGCACTTGTTAGTTTGTTAGTTGTTTTAATGTTGTTTGCTCGGGGTGGTTTCCTGTTGCGCCTGTTAGAATGAGGGTTAGTGAAGCGGTGTTAGTGTTACCATGAGCGAACCCTCCACCGAGCGGGCGCGGCGCGCGGCGGTCCGCGTCGTAGTGGTCGTACGTACCGCGCCCGCCGCCGTCCCGCCTGAAGCCGCCGCCGCCGCCTCCGCCGCCGCCGCCGTCGCGCCCGCGCCCGCCGTCCCGCCGCCCGCGATCGAAGCCGCCTCCCCTGGAACGAGAGAACCTCTGCTGTACCACTGTACATGCAGCACTGGCCCTAGGATAGAGCGAGGAGCGGTCGCAGCAAGGGGCGCCATATTACTAAATGTTATAAGATAAACTGGTATACAATTTATATGACGTGAAAGCGTGCAGCAAAAGGTGCTGAAAGACAATCTCACAAACTCGCTCTACCCTGATCAAGACTAGGACCGGCGCTGGGTAGATGTAGGCTCATGAGGTTACATTTTTTACACATGGGACCTTAAAAAGTTAAAGACGTCATCACAAGTTTACTACATACATCTTGGTGGCTTTAACTGTTTCTGAGAAAGTATGTCAAAGACAGGATTCAAGAATTTCTGATGCTTAGCATTCCGCTTGACAGACAACATAAAGAACCAAGTAACCTTATTGGATTTTTAAAGTATTTGATACAGGAAACAGGGCTTTAAAATGAAGTATTAAAGTTGACTTTTCTATACTAAATAATAATAAATAATGGATGAATCCAATAGCACTGAAGATTTTTCTTTTCAGCATATTCAGAATTCAGAACTACTTATTTTATGAAAATATTATTAAATTAGTGCATCAGTACTATGTACTCCATATTATCTATGAGAGCCGAGTTAAATACCAATAAGTTTTAGTTTCTGATGTAAATTCTCTTACCGATCATTCCTTTTTTCTTCTGCCACATCAATTTTTATAAAATTCCCATCCACTTTGAGATGGCCACTCATTTCAATGGCCTTAACCAAGTCATCGAGATATTCAAACTCTACGTAGCAAAATCCTTTGAATTTGTCTGTTTCTTTATCCATAACCAACCGCACATTTTTAATGGACAGATTCTGAAAAAAAAATCATGCAATAATACATCATAAGACAGATTACCAGAATTAAATTAACATAATTGATATCACTAAATATACCTAAATAATCTAATGTGACAAATTGTATATTTTTTCCTGCAGACTATCAAGCTTGGATAGTTTGATGAGTTCATCAAACTATCCAACACTATCCAACAAATGCCTGTTAATTATCTCAAAGGTAGTTCTGGATTTGCCATTAAACAAAGTATGAAGCTGCAGAGGCAGGCACCAAAATCACAGATCAAAATAGTCTTACAAATTGACTGTTTAAAGGGACCTAAAACCAAAAATGCTTAGGGCACCATGGAGTCTTAATCTGGCACTGCTCAAAGGAAACACTTGAGCTATTCCTTAGATCACAAGTCTAGCTTTAGCAGCATCAGGACTGAGGAGTTTCTATTATAGCCTATGACACCCTTGGGTGATAAACAATTCAACAATAAATATCCCGCCCTTTAAAATGTGACACGGTGTTTAGCCTGCAGGAGGTTGAAAAGAAACATGGATACATACATACATATGATTACCTGAAAAACATTACCCTTCTTCTTGGGTAGTCAGGTAAAAATAATTAGATTCAAAGCAAAGATTCTGGGACTATTATACTTGAAGAGACTAGGTATTACAATAAAAAACAAAAACCGTGACTCAAGTATTAGCTTGCTACCTTCTTACACATTCCAGTTGAAAATAGAAATTATTCTGATTTTGAATCATATCAAATAGCTGTTTCTTAAACCACACTTATTAGCATTTCTTTGTTGAATGTTACAACATTCAACACAGAAAAACAAACAAACGTAAATAATACTAAGTTTTAAAATATTTACCAACATTTATAAACAAGAAATATGTGTTTTTTTTCTGATTATAGCTAATTATAATTTATAAGATGCCTAATTCCAAGCCATAAGTATCATAAAAATTAAAATAAACATAATTTTACTACTAATAAAGATATTTGTTGGTAAAAATTGGTACGAACAGAAGACTAGTGAGTGAAATGTATGAAAAAATTGCATGCCAAGATAAGTGGCGATTGGTACTTACGGGGAAAATTCTGTTAATATCGCCTTGAATCATATTATAAGGTAAGTTTCCGACGTACGCCTTGTACGGCGGCTCGGAGGGGAGCGGGCGCCCGCCCGTGGTCCTTCGGCCGCCGCCGAAGTCCCTAAAGTCACCAACATAACCAAGGCAAAATTATAACCTACAAAAACATGTCACAACCACTGTTTCTAATGGTATTTCGTCAATAGTCTTCACCATTTTACTGTTAATGAAATACAATTTGCAAATATTTCACACGTTTTGTCTTAATATCGCAATTTTAGTTTATGTTATCGCATTGCCAAAACAAGTGAATTTGTTGATAGGAAAGGCGGAACACCAAATTAGAAGGGAAATCCATTCGCGGAAACAACAAATACACGTAAAAAATGACAAGTTATAGCTTATTAAATAATATTTTAGCGTTTATACCTAGGATTTCCATCGTCGAAACCACTGCGACCTGCCATGTTTAGAAACATGGAACACTGAGCGCGCGCGCATCAATTTCCCAAAGTAGCAGCCATTAATTTTTTTCAAGTAACAACATTTTCCGTTTAATTACTTAGAATAAAGTACAGCGTGACTATATTCTCTTATTTTTTTTATTAAAAACGATTATTCTATGTATTATTTCCTTTTTTCGTAAATAAAAGGCACTTTTTTTTCAATAATCAATGATCTTTATTTTCAGATATGGCAATACTATAAAAAAAAACTGTTACCGGCGAATACGAATACACATGGATTATACGTTAGAGTGAGATGTGAGATAAAAGAATATAATTCTCAGTCAAACCCCTAGAATAAGTACATAATAGAAACCGGACTATAAGAAACAGCTAAAGACGTATATTTGACATTCTTCTACTTATGGTATTCATAACGAGTTAGAAAGAGATGTCCTTATAGGTATTCTTTCGTTTTCCTTCGTGTTGTCACAATGATCTGTGAACGCGAGTGTTGTTGCCGAGTCGACAATAATATCGATATCAATTTAATTTCGCAGTTGTAATTTCTTCTAAAGCATGTGGCATTGAAAGTTATCACTTTCCTTTTTTAACAAGCTTTGCAGGAATAAGGAACTTGTCAATTTCAAAATTTTCAGACCATTTTTCATCTACTTTCCGGTGTTTAATTGAACTGAAAGTAATGTAATACTTATGTAAACCCAATGGCAATGTACAGATCTGATGATAGACCGGAAGGTGGCAACAGGATCCTCAGCTGTACTTATCGTAGACCCACCGAGATGAGACTCTTTAGTTTGGTCTTGATAATTTTATATAGACAGTGAAAAAAATACAGTCGTCAATAAAAACTTGTCCGGAAATAAAATTTTTGACATCAGCTTTTTGTCATATGAAAGAAAAGAAGAGAGCTAAAATTTATCTTACAGAAAGTGTTATCTGGAGATTAAAAAAATCGGCTCTTAAACCCCTTCTAGACGGTCGGGACAACCGCCCAACCACCGTGACCTTGGTTGAGTCAACCGAATTTGCAGTTTGTTCTACACGGTCGTGTGGTTGGAAGCAATTTCAGTTCAACTATGTCACTTTCAAAATACCAAAAAGTCGGAGTAGCCATGCCATAGCCCTTCTATCTGCTAGTGAGGAAAAAAACGAGTTGGACTCACGCACCGAGGGTTCCACATTTAAGTCCGTACTTCAAAAATATACCTTTTTGTGTACTTTACTGTACGAGTATGTAATAAGGTCCATTTTAACTTGCCTAAAGTTTAGTATAGATCTTTAAAGTTTATTGTCAATTTCTCGAAAACTATAAATTTTAAACATTTCGTTTTATTTTTCCTGTAAAATATAAGTAATAATCTATAAGCAAGGAATTTGTCAGCTTTTTCGGTTCATAAATTTCGGAGATAAGGGAGGAACAGTAATTTTTTAACGTTTTTTGGTTATAAATCAAAAAGTACGTCACGGAAAATTATAAAAAAAATTGTTTTGAAATTTGCAGATTGCGCCCTTTTATATGATACCCCACTAGCTATAATCAAAGCACTTTCTCGTTTTCAACCCCCCAATCTGGACCCCTTTTCAATTATTTATAAAATTAATTTCATAAATTTCATATTTTTTTAACTAAAAACAGATGCGGGCAAGCAAGTTATACAACTATGCCAAATTTCAAGTAGATAGCGTGTGTAGTTGTTAAGAAAAACTGCTGTGACATACAGACAGACAGACAACGAAGTCTCACCTAAGGGTTCCTTTTTTACCATTTTGGTACGGAACCCTAAAAAGAAAAAAAGAAAACGGCTGAAACACTGAAGTCATTTAAACGTATTACATACAGAAGATTTTCATAATTATCTTAGAATGGACCAAGAGACTCTATAAATTATTAGAAATGGTCAGACCATTAATAGAAAAAAAAGATACTATTATCTCTGATAAGACCTTTATATAATTCTGAGAACTCCGTCAAAACTTCGCGCTCGTTCTCCATGACGCATGCGTCCTCTCGCTTGGATCGTCTAAAACTGACTGACTACGCGCGGTTGGGTGACAAGCTTCCAAACGATCGGGCGGCCGACTCAACGCCCTCTGTTTGACTTTGGTCGCAAGCGCAGCACTTCCAACCAAGGCCGTTGGGACGCTGGTTGTCCAACAAACGTCTTAACGATCAATTTTTTGTTCAACCCGATCAAGGACACTCTTGACCTTGGTTGAGTTGTGTGGTTGTCCCGACCGTCTAGAAGGGGTTTTAAACATTATAATTACGTTACGCTAAACTTTAGCAGCTTAAAGCTATAGGTATTTGAAGTTTTTTGTTCAAAGCAGATCAATGATATTTCAAATAAGTTCAATAATTCAACAATGTTTTAATTATTTGGTCATATATAAAGTCTCGCTCTAAATCTCACGGAATACCAAGTTGCTTAAAGTATGAGGGTCGACTAATAAATACGGGTGCAGATATTTGTAACGCATTCTCCGAGTATTTTTTAACTACCTTCTCGTCACCAAGTCGAGATCCGGTCTGTCTGTCTGATTCCGCATACCCCATAGCCCACCTCACTAATATTGAAGTAAATCCTGAGACACTGTATAACCTATTGCTTAATCTAGACCCCTCTAAGGCCGCCGGGCCTGATGATTTACCTGCCCAGTTCCTAATCAATTGCGCAAAGAGCCTCGTAAAACCCATTGAATTATTGTTTAAACGTTCGTTCGCTGAGGGTGTCGTGCCATCCATGTGGAAAGCTGCGTTCATTACTCCTGTTCATAAAAAAGGGCCCAAAACTGATGTCACCCACTACAGACCCATATCTAAATTATGCATTTTATCTAAAATATTAGAAAGATTGGTTTTTAATCAAGTCCAAGATGCTCTTAAGAATTCCTTCAGTCCATGTCAGCATGGCTTTTTGCAGCGAAGATCTACGGTTTCCAATCTTGTGCTCTTGAATGACTACGTCACTGAGGCAATGGATAGTGGATGTCAATTATGCTTCTATGCTGCATTCGAGGACACTTATAATAATAACACCATGTAGTACACCCTTATAGCATCGTATTACCACACCTTTAGATCAGTATTCGGAAGATTAAAAGAAAAAATTGTTTCTGGGCATTGTCTATGACACCTCACTTGCCTGATAGCCCGCCATCTTATCGTCATTCACCTTTTGTGTGTCGTTAACGCCACACCTCATTTTTAAACCATTTACATTAATTTAATTGTGAAGTTTTATTAGTTTTCAGTTTACATTTTTGTGAAATCATTTTGAAAAATGTGTAGCTGAATTAATTATTAACAAAATCTAGTGTTTTTCCATGAACGATATGTTCGTTTACCGCAGCAAAAAACTGTGAGTACTTTTACGTTTCTAGATTACCCTCATTAAAATATTCTGCTATCAAGCAATTAAAGTTACTTTATCCTAACTTACGAGTATCTATTAGTAGTGGCATAACATAGCCCAACAAATATCTAAGCACCGTGCACAGCTTGAGTGGCGTAAAGTTAACTAACTTGGTAAGTCTGTCTTTGACTGTGCTATAAATAGGTCATTACATTATTTTGTACTTTAATTATAAAAAAGTACCACGCCGTCATTAAAATAACATTTGTGGAACAATCGCTAGTTTATAGCTATACTACTTAGGCCTTAATAACCAGCTGTTGTCTAATGAAAGCTTGATTCGAGTATTATTTCCGCAATTTGGCGGCGTGAGATGCCATAATAATGTCCACATACTCAAGTGTTATCTGACGATGGCATGACTGACATCTTATCTTGCCTATTTAATTTGATGGTGTCTGACGCCGTCATCGACATGAGGAGTTACGTAGCGGATGTTCGCGCTTTTAAGTGCTTTTTAATAAAGACATAACCGTTATCTCGCGTTTTTTGATATTGCGTGTGACGGCACCCTCAAAACTAACGTGATGTATTCGCATCCTTGAATGCTGTCTGATGATCTGACTTGGTCGACGCACTGTCGCCATTTTGTTGTGGTCTGTTATGACCTGATGAAAACGTTTAAACGAGTTGTTTGCGCTCTCAACTGCTGTCTAATGACTGCATGACCGGCAACTTTTCTTAATGTGGATAATGTAAACCATACCGAAAGAAGTAGCCGCTACTGCTCCTTGCTTGATACTGTTGCTGCTGCTGCTGTTGCTGTCGTTGCTGCTGTTGCTGCCTACTTGCTTGCCGCTACTGCTGCTGCTTGCTGCTTGTTGCTGTGCCACGAGTCTACACGTCGATGAGTTCTTCGATCTGCAGTTTAAAGTTACCTTGCCAGGCGCATTACTTTCTTAATGTGGCGGTACGTGATGCCATCCTGAAAGTAAATTTCTTGCTTTCTTAATGTGGTGGTACGTGATGCCATCCTGAAAGTAAATTTCTTGCTATCTTAATGTAGTGGTACGTGATGCCATTCTGATAGTAAACATAAGAGCATTTCCGGTCGGATATCCGACATGGTGCAAGCCCTGCGGATGTGGTCGAGGCTGACGCCCAGCCGGAGCGCCACGGACGTGGCCGCGTGCCTGGTGCTATGCGCAGTGAACGATGATGTATCGATTCCACTTAAGCCTAAGGCGTTGATATTATGGACGCTCTGCTTCATACTGATGAAGAATCTGATGGGTCGCAATTAGAACAGCTTTTACTCGATGATACCGCCCAACCTGTGCGAGGACCATCACACGATGAGGTGTTAGTGGAGCCTGCTGAAAATACGTCAACAGCTCTCGCCGCCCCTTTGCCGCCCGCCGCCACGGAGGCGACAGTGGGGTTGCCTCCGACCGACTCTGCAACACATGACAACAATGAAGTTGTTCTTGATGCAGACTTACTTGAATTGCTTGGCACTGATCCTACTACCATAAAGAAGTATGGTAAGCCCTGGTATGGGCGTCCTATGCCGTCCCATCACATGATTTGATGGTTGAACAAGGGCCCCGAGCAACGAACAGCTGTTGGAACCATGCGAAGGACAACGTACCACAGTCAGTCAAAAGGGTCAAGTATCACCTGTTGTTGCAATTCTCCATACACGGATACTCTGTATCAATGCCGACCTGGTCCAGTATTTATGATAGTAATTTTTTTTTTTTGGAAAGCCAATAATCTCTCTTCCTCTTTTTCTCTGAACGTAAGGGGAGCGGCCAAACCATCCCATATATGACGTCAACCATCGCATATATGACGTCAAATATATCGCATGTAAGCTAATAAGATGCCGCACTTGTACCCAATCTGAGAAATTGTAACCTCTATTCACATAATCACATTTAATTATTTGAAGTAAATCTACCAAAAACAGGTTATCATTGACACAATCCAACTTGGAGGAAATAATGACTTGACTTAAAAATACCAACGTTATTATAAATACAATATGTGTGTTAACTTACACTGGTGTTGAAACCTTGGTATTAGACGATCATTCAATGTGCTGGCTATGGTGCCCATATGTCAAAACATCAAGATACCCTAATGCACATCAGTCAGGTGGATTGCATGTGGTTGGGAAATTCCTTTCTGAGTGAAAGTAACGCTTTATTTTTATTTTCCCAGCTTTTACAAAGGTCCGCTTACAAATATTGTAAATACAGTGTGACACTGAGGCAACTCTGCAAGCTCCGCTCGGCAGCCGAGTGTCAGCCAGGTATCACGACAGAAGGCACCACATACAGGTGCACTAACCCGGTCGAAGTTTCAACAATAATCAATTTTCTTGTTGCAATGTTTGAAAATCTATTGAAACACCTGACTGCTAATTTAATGAAACTCTAACCGACCTTCTTTCATTTCGTGCATTACTGACCTCAAATAGGTAAAATCAAATCTTATTCCTGATAGTAATGGAAGCCATAATGGCTAATTTTCAACATTTTGATCGCAAGACATGATGATGTTAAAATTTTGTTGTAAAATTCTCGTCTCAAATGTACGTTATTAATGGAATAAATTAACCGGAATCTGAATACGATTGCCTAGTAGCAAGTTTGCTACAATTAAATGGCGTGGATAGGCCACGAAGAAGCTAAAGCAAGGACCATGCTTTTATTGACTCAAATGTGGTTAATTCTCGCATAGATAGAAATACATAGATAAAATAAAAATAGATTTTGGAAACAAATCTAATTGAATTCATCGCTTGTTCTACGTATACCTTTCCCGTTGAAAGAGTTTTCGTTTAAGATATCTTAATAAGGTTGCTTTTATAGTCAGTTATTTAACTTAAAAGGAAATTTAACAATTGCCTTACATTCCTATTCAAAACATTCATTTATAGCTGAATACTAAACTTGAACAGTTGCAATTTTGCTTGCAATGAATTGAAGATAATTTTTCACTGCTACCCGCACATTATTATTTTGAATAAACTGTTTTATAGTATAATACTAAGTCAACTACATTGTAATTAAGATGAATCGTTGTTATCTACTAAACGTTTACAGTTCACGTTTAAAGACGTATTCCATGTATACTACACACACGTTTAGTCTTGGAAGTACATGTCATGGCCAAAACTGGCATCAAGTATATTAAAATAATATGATTCCAATAACTGTTACCTACTATGTTTGTTATAAAATCACAACATGGAAAATAAAGTTTTAACACTGATGTGGAACTTAAACCATAATTAGTAGTGCTGTCCTTTTTTATAGGATCAAGGTTCAATCTTACCAAAGTGGTACTAATAAACATAAGTAATAAATATACCTACGAGTAGATAAGTTTCTACACGTGTGACAATGAATACGTAAAGTTAGACATAAATACTTACCTACAATCATGCTAACTGTTTTTTAAAAAACTGATACAGCTAAGTACTTAGGTACATTATCTACATACTGCGAGCAGTTTAACTGGCATGATCAACTCATACTCTCATACACTGTTATTTATTATGCTATATCATTCAGAAGCTGAAACCTAAAATATGAGAATTTAGTTTTTTAACTTATGATGAACTGATGTTAAAAACAACAAACAAACAGAACATTGCACTGTTTGAGTATTGATTCGTGTTTTATATACTTATATACTTATTGAAACGTATATGTAAGGTCCTTACCTTTTTATCTTTGACCTTACCAATCACATAACAGTATCTTACAACCTGTGTAATCAGTACAACCAGTTAATAAAAACATCTTTTCTATATTTTGATACTTTAGTGGTTATTATAAATATTCACTCCAACACATTGGTTTAACCTTAAAAATTATAATTTTACAAAACTATTCCGAGTATTACATGAGTTTTTTACCAATTTACCAATGCAGAAACAAGATCATTCGAATGTACTGAATTGCATATCTACTGCTATTGGCAGTTACCAGTTACACGCTATGCGTCCTACTATGAAGTATACCTAAACACTGGATAAGAAGGTGTACCTTTGGACGAAATTATTAAATAAAACAGAGTAAAAGAAGGCAACTAATTACGCATTAAGTTTCTTCTTTTCTATGTTCAGTAAGATAATATGTTTTGTTGTTTTTTACTTCAATTTGATTTCATATGGTGGTTCCTTTTCATATTCTACCAGTGTCTGAGGATCCCACAGCGGACTTCTCCTTGCGTTTACTTATCCTGGCTGCAACATTTTCTAAACATCTACATGGTGTTATTATTATAAGTGTCCTCGAATGCAGCATAGAAGCATAATTGATGGTTAATAGAACTTACCTAAGTGAATATAAACCATAATTATGCGAGATGCTGCATTCGAGGACACTTATGTCCCGCCCGCCCCCAAATGCTTACTGCCCGATTGTTGCAGACAGCACAATTGTACTGGCAGGATAAGTAACTATACTCTAAAAAGAATGACGATAAGATGGCGGGCTATCAGGCAAGTGAGGTGTCATAGACAATGCCCAGAAACAATTTTTTCTTTTAATCTTCCGAATACTGATCTAAAGGTGTGGTAATACGATGCTATAAGGGTGTACTACATGGTGTTATTATTATAAGTGTCCTCGAATGCAGCATCTCGCATAATTATGGTTTATATTCACTTAGGTAAGTTCTATTAACCATCAAGTAGATGTAATCTACACGGACTACAGCAAGGCCTTTGACCGTATCGACCACAAGTTGCTTATATCAAAACTTTACCGCATAGGGATACAGGGTGACTTATTGAGATGGTTTTCGTCATATATTGAAAACAGGTCGCAAGCTGTTGTCATCAGCAATTATATATCCGGGTGGGTAACCGTTCCGAGTGGTGTCCCTCAGGGATCCCTGTTATTTAATGTATTTGTTAACGATATCAGTGATTGTTTCACTTTTTCAAAATTGCTTTGTTTCGCAGATGACATGAAAATATTTGCTAAGGTTAAATCTGTTCAAGATATTGCTCTCGTACAAGATGATTTGAAACGCCTAGATGCTTATTGCGTAGCGAATAAATTGGATCTTAATCCCTCTAAATGTTTTACCATCACTTTCTCACGACAACGAATTCCAATTCCCTCCCATTATAAACTTAAAGACCATCAGTTTGGTAGGGTACTGTCCACGAGAGACCTGGGGGTCCATCATGACTCAAAACTACTATTTGAAGTTCATATTAACAGTATCGTCACGAGTGCCATTCAGTCTCTAGGTTTTATAATGCGCCATTCCTCACAATTTTCACACGCGAAAACTATTAAAGTTCTTTACTGCGCCTTTGTCAGGAGTAAGCTGGAGTACGCTTCCCAGATATGGAACCCCTGTTACCAAACCTATATTGATAGGATTGAACGCGTGCAAAAAAAGTTCATCAAGTTTCTTTGTTTTCAACTTAAATGCACATTTAGTTCTTCCATCTATACAAATATCTGTAAAAACCACCATCTAATGCCTTTGGATAAGCGTCGTGATATTGCTGACATTATTTACTTACTTAAAATCACGAACGGGAGTGTGGACAGCCCCGAGTTGCTTGCCAAACTGTCCTTTAAGACTCCAAGTAGATCTAAAAGGTACTACCCCCCGATTTCCGTACCTTCAGCGTCCTCTAACTATAGACAGAATAGCTTTTTAATCCGTGCAAGCAGAAAAATAAATAATATGGCAAAAGAGTTGGACATTGACATATTTGATACAAACATCTCATCACTACGGCACATTTTGACCAAAAGGTGCTTTGAGTGAGCACAATGCTTGAATCGGCCAGATTATGTGGTAAATTTTCTTTGTTTTGATAATTGCACTTTGTAATGTTTTATATTTTTTTGTAATTGTGACTCAGCGTGGTTAAAACCACCAACAGTGTAACAATTAGGTATAATACAGTTACCTTGTATCTATCGGTGAGAACCTGTAATTAGCTTTCTGTATCTACTTTAAGTTTATGATCTGTTTTAAAGCTGTTGGTTTTCCATAAATAAATAAATAAATAAATTAAAATATTGGGGATAGCAACCAACCAAAAAAAGGGTTACAGGACCACTCGCGTGACTGTCTGTTCCTTTGTCATAGTTTGCTGTATCTCTTCGGTATCAAATTTTCCCTGTCTACTCGCCGAATCCATTCTGCTATCAAGTTCTCATCTCTTGGAAATCTGAAAATATCGATATAATATATTCACAACACCGTCAAACAAATAAAGCTACTAATGTAAAAGTCACCCTGACACAAAATTAACTATTGGTGTATCGACTTTTTAATTCGGTACTACTGGAGGTTCGCGTAGGTGTCCAAATGGCGGGAGAATAGCGGTCCATTCAAATTTGCTTTTGGCAACACGAAGGAAAACGAAAGAATACCTATAAGGACATCTCTTTCTACCTCGTTATGTATACCATAAGTAGAAAAAGGTCAAATATACGTATTTAGCTTTCTTATAGTAATTAATTGGTTTACCAGTAACAATTTACTACTTAATGCTAAGAAAACTAAATTTGTTAGGTTCGTTTTGCCTAATATGAAACCGGTAAATTCTAGTATTTTTCTTAATGGCGAGTGTTTAGAAATGGTAGAGAGGCACTTTTATTAGGCATAACTATAGATAAGAATCTGCAATGGAGTCCCCATATAGCAGTACTAGCACGCAAATTGAGTTCGGCAGCTTACGCCGTTAGGAAAATTAGACAACTCACCAATGTTGAGACAGCTCGCTTAGTTTATCATAGTTATTTTCATAGTGTTATGTCGTACGGTATTCTGGTTTGGGGTAAAGCAGCTGACATACAGACTATATTTGTGTTACAAAAAAGGGCTATTCGCTCTACATATATATAACTTAAATTCCCGTGATTCATTAAGATAACTTTTTGAACAAATTAATATTTTAACAGTAGCGTCCCAATATATTTATGAAAATATTATTTATGTCATTAAGAACCTAGACTCTTTCGTTAAGAATTCTGATATACATAATATAAATACTAGGAATAAAAATAAAATTGTCATAAAAAAATTTCATGTCCGTAAAGTATATAAATCATTTGTAGGTCAATGCATTCATTTTTATAATAAATTACCCGACGTAGTTTTAGAGTTACCCCTTCCAGCACTTAAAAATTACTTGAAAAAGTCGTTGATGTCTAAAGCGTACTATAGAGTCGAGGACTATCTAACGGACAAAAATGCTTGGCCTAAACCAGAAAATTAACTGAAAATTAACTAATAGCTGCTTACTACCTCACAAAAATCATGTAAACACTGTATATTGTCTAGGGGACACGGTTTATGTAGGAAGACATGTCGAAACTCTTTTATGTGGTTACATATGTGTAGATTTTTTTTTTTTCGTAATAATTCTGACATGTTTTCCTGCAGAACTACGCAGATATTTTATATTATTTTTATAGTTTTATATAATGCTAGAATAAGTAGTATCATTGTCATAAGTGAATTTTCTTGCGGCGCTTCTTCTCAGCAGTGGTCTCCTCTTGGGAAGCGCTGGTAGATTTTGACGTGTAAAAGTGCCCGTGTGGCCTACTTACTGAATAAATATCTTTTATCTTTTTTATCTTTTTATATTATAGTCCGGTTTCTATTATGTACTTATTCTATGATCGAACCTCACGATCACCAATCGTTGGCGTATGTGGCAAGCTTATTTTTACATAACCACTGTAGTGTAGTGTCGTACAACTCGTACACCTATACCAAACCAACCGAACATGTGCAGGTCCATTACGCGTTTCTGAACGCTTGTCACTTGTCAATGTCATCAAGTCGAAAGTTGAATTTCTAGATTCCCATGCGGGATGTGTGGTGTACTTTTGTAGCATGGAAATAGTTTAATAATTTCAAAATGAAGGAAGAAATGGAAGTTGATGAAATTAAGCCCGTAAAGAATTCCAAAGTGACTGCGTCTGTTCTAGATGCCTTTGATTTACTAAAAGTAGCCGATAAAGATGCGAAACTGAACGGTGGCGCTAAAATAATTGCGCGACTAAAAGGCGACGAGGTTAGTTTTACAAATTATTTTTTTTATTTTAAGTATTATAAAGTAAACCAATTATTTATATTTTTAAATAGTTACTCATAGCTAAAAGTGTAAAACCACAATATAGAATTTTCAACCATATTTCATTGTTTCAGAATGAAAAAGAGTTACAATACGTTTTAAAAAGATTAGTAAGAAGTTTGGGGGCTAACATCCCTGACATTAGGACAGGATACTTTGCTACATTAGTATCTCTATTGAAGAAGTTCAAAGTGCCGGTGGAACAACTGCTACAGTTAGTTAAGAAGGAACTTCATGCCAATGGCTCCTCTAAGAGTGTAAGTAATAAAGTGTGCTAAACAAAGCATAGAGGGAAAAATTTAATCCTAGAGTTTCTTGTACTAATCTCACTGGTGTTCTATGTAAGTAAAGAGGAATCATTAAAATGAATTTTTGGTGATAGTACAATACTGTAAACTAACAAATTCAAATAATTTGTTTGCAGTGTTGCATTATCGCCAATAACACGTCACTAACATACTAGCATGTCACTACTGGCAATGCTTGGAATAGGCATCTATGTTAGGATTTGTGTACCCTTTGCAAGTATCTGTTCCAAATCTTCATATATTATTTTGTATTTTTTAATGATCTATAACCATAAGGTGCCTAACAGGACCCTATTACTAAGTCTACGCTCTCTGTCCGTCAGTCTGTCTATCCTAACTTTATAGAGCTGTATCTTTTGAACCATAAAAGCTAGCCCATTAATATTTTTTTTTGCTATAATGGTGGATTTCCTAACAAATTATAAAAAGTCAAAAAGTATAATAATAATGGGAGTACCCACTCCCCATACAAGAAACATTTTTTTTTTTTTGTATTTGTTTTATCATAAAAACAGTAATATGTTAATACAAGTGTAAAATTTAGTAGAGAATAAGGTTTCTTTTTTGTAGATAGCAGGTTACACTTCGTTGACACCCCCCCTTAGGGTGTGACGTAATTTATGGATGGCCCCTAAATGCAGTTTATCACTTTTCTCCTTGGGAACGAACAAATTTTGCAGGATGAAAAGTATCCTACTTGTAGATCCAAGATAAAATCTGTGTACCAAATTTATCCAAATCTATTCAGCCGTTTGGGTGTGATTGAAACACATACATCCATACAAAGTTTGACATTTAAAATATTAGTAGGATCTAAACCATACAGGGTATTTGGTAATTGAATGCAAAAACTTTCAGGGACAGAAGAGCAGAGGTGGTAATTTAGACATTAAAATATATATATGTTTATTAATAAAATATCTATATACATTTGTAAAATAATCTACTTTCTTAATTACTAAATATTTGTTGGTACAGGAGGTAGGAGATGTGGCTCTTGGCCAGATTCTGGTGTGCGGCGCCATCTTCCGCTCTGGGCTGATGCTGACGAGCTCTGAGGAGCAGCAGAAGGAAATTCTGCAGTTGCTGATGAAAGCCAGCTCCAAGAAATCTTACTTGAGCACCGCAGCTTACCTCATACTTCTCGATTTTGCTATTGAAGTGAGCATCACCATCAATATTTTTGGACATCAGAGCCAACTAGTTGGATATCCTATTGGGGTCTATATCGGGTGGCATAATCATTGTTTGACCTAATGTATTGTTTGGTTGAAAAGGTTTTTTTCAATTGAAAGAGTTTTTTTTTTCAAAATAATTATAAAACTAACCTAACTAAGCTACACAACAGATATTTATTAAATCCTGTAATTTCAGATAAAATAATTTAGACCAAACAATCATTCAACACAACAATATTAGGCAATGAGAAGGGCACCCATCCTATTGACCAACCAGTTGGCTCCAATGTCCAGACTATTTCGCTCATGTAGTTTCAAAGTTGTTAAAGATTCAGCCAAAGAAAGATAGAATGCAATGGAATCTATTATACAAGACTTAATAGGTTTAAATTGTATACCTCTGCACTTGACTTAGGTTGGATATAATGACAAAAATAAAATCAAAAATTTGGGAGTTCATTTCTCTTGAGACTGTCTTTGAATCAAGCCTCATTTACAGCTGGATGCAGACCAATTTTCATCAATAATATGGTCAAACATAAAGCTGGACTTCAAAAAGGAAATAAAAGAGCACACTCTGGATTCCCTGTACTTCCTAATGGTTGTTAGCAAAAAGTTCCCTGAGAAAGTGAAATTGAGGAAGCTGCTGGGTGTTGCTGAGATCCTGTGTGAAGATAACATCCATGTAATTTGTGAAAAACTCATGGTAAGCATTAAGTAAAATTAAGTGGCCGCCTTTTTAGATTAGGAATACACTATATAAATGTATGATTTTTTTTCTTTACAGACTGGTATAGACTTTAACTCACTAAATCATCCCATCTACAAAGAAATAGGCATAGCTATAGCTCAGTCTCCACACTTGCTTCTCTTCTGGACCTCAGGCATAGACAGCCAGCTGGTGAAGCATAACAGAAACAGAGAGCTGGTGGCAGTTAACATGCTTACAACAATCTTTAATAACTTAAAAGATAATGTTGAAGTTATTCCAGAGTTGATAAGTAAAAACTTTTTCAAGCTATTCATGGATTGGTTTAAAGGCCTCCAAACTGCCAGTAAGATCAGAAACAAAAGAGACAATGAGGATGATCACAAAATTATGATCAAGAAAGAGAAAGATCTTCTCAATGCTCTGAACAAAGCGTTGAAGTCTGACAAAGTTGATAGAGCAATAAGGGTACAGATATTGATGAAGTTGTTATTTAATCCTGGTGAACTCAATTTTACTGAGACTACTGGGACGAGTATTGTGAAATCAATCATCGCTGATTTGGATAAGGGTGGTGTGAAAAAAATGGCAAAGCTTTTGAAAGGTGTCCTTCTGAATAGTGAGAAGTGTGTGAGGGAGAATGTTGAAAGAAATTGGTTTAATATGGAGAGGGTGAGGGCCGCGGAGCTCGTGTCCTACCTCGTGAGCCATGACGCCGTGAAGGACGACACGGAGTTCAAGTTGACATACATGAAGCTGTTGATGTGCTTCGGCTTCTTTAAACTGAGTAGCAGTGAGAATGGTGCGGTGAGCAGTGATTTATCAGGTACTTAAGACATAATTTGTAGCAATCTACAATCTTCACTGCATTCATTCAATTTGTACTCAACCACTTATTTGTGTAGTAATGTAAAGAAAAACATTTACTGTTTTAGAACTAATATTTTTATGTGCTAGTTTCTGGAACCCGTTTTTTTAATCTGTCAAATTGAATCTACACAACCCAATTTAATTGCCAATGCAGTCAGATTGTATGTCCAGTTGATTTTCAGTTTTTAGTGGTTTGTTTTTTAATTGATTTTTAACTTTGTTTCTCAACAGCCTCATCAAAGTCGTGTTTCTACCGCTGCTTCACCTCCCGCTTCACCAACGTGGACAGCCTAGTGGAAGTCCTGTCTTCACTAAGTGATTTCATAAATGACATCATGAAAAAAGAACAAGTCCGAACCAAACTCGAAAAGCAGTTCCCGAAAGAAAATATGGAGTGCTGGGAGTTGCTAACAGACGTCTCTGCTAAAATAGAAAAGATTGAGTCAAAGTCAAAGGTAGATAAAGTTTTTCTTGTACTGTTGTACCAGCTTGGCTTGTTCTTATTCTCTGAACCGGATCATGTCAAGATGGCAAGAAGTTCCATAAAAGAATTGAAGAGCTGCTATGACCATTATAGAAAAGGCAAAAAGAAAAAAGTCAAAAAAAATTTAAAGGAAGGCAGTTTGGCTGAAGAGGAACCAGAATGGATTGAAGTGCTGATAGAAGTTTTACTGTCTATTCTTTCCACAGACTCCAGTGTACTCAGATCAGTAGTTCAATGCGTGTTTAGGCTACTCTGGGAGTTTGTAACGCCTACGTCAGTTGGTCAGATTCTTTCTGTGTTGGATCCAGATAGTGAAAATAATCCTTTAACAGAAGATAGTGAGTCAGAGGGAGATGACGATAAAAGTGAGTCAGAGGGAGAAGGCAACGAGGAAGCCGACGACAACGCCAGTGGAGAAGACAGTGACAGTGAAGAAGAAGATGATGATAAAGTGACAATTCCAGACCAACTAAGAATGGCGGTGCAGAAGGCCTTAGGCGCAAATGCTCCCGAATCAGATGCCGAGAGCATCGATGCTGACATGATTGACGAGGAAGAAGGCAAGAAACTAGATGATGCACTTGCCGATGCATTCAGACAATTTAACCAGGGTAAAGGCAAGAAGTCGAAAAAAGACCGTAAGGACAAAAAGGCACTTTCTGATTTCAGAATACGCGCTCTAGACTTAATTGACATCTACTTGGAAAAGGAATTGTCTATGGATATCTGCTTGGGTATGATCGCGCCGCTGACCAGATGTCTAGAGTTTTGCATCCAAGACAGCCAGTATAGTGAATTGGAAAACAGAGTACGTAAAACAATTAAAAATCTGACGAAAATAAGGAAATTTTCATCAACAGATGATATCACCCTTGACATTTTGTGTGACAATTTGAAATCAGTCATTGAAAAAGGCTCAAGATCGCATTTCATGTTCCAAGCAATAGGTGACATTATAACACAATTTGCAACATTCATTATACACTGCTCACTGAAACTGAATGTTAAGACTTTAAAGTCTCCTAAGAAGCAGTTGACATCACCCCTCATAACTATTTTCAAGGAAGCTCTACAAAGCTATTTTCAAAATAGGAACTGTTTGTTACCTATTATTTTCTTCCACAATGTTCTGCAAACTGAATGGGACGGTAATTATGAACTAGTGCCTGTAATAGTAGAAAACGTTTTTAACAGCAACGTCAGGCAGTTCCGACGGAATGAGGGTCTGGAGCTGATGGCAGGTTTTTACCGGTCTTTGAAACGGTCTAAGCCCACTGGCAACGCTCTTAATAAACTTAATAACGTGGAAACAAACTTCCATGACATACTTACCAGCACATTAAAAAGTGAGAAGGGCTTTGAAGCTAAAAATAATTTTTTTACAGTACTCAAAAAGTTAATAAATACAATGAAAATGTTTCATGAGAGCTGCCATATTTCGTCAAGTATAGATTTCAAGTCGTTGGTAGATTTCGTAGGAACTTTTAAAGGTACAGTGAATAAAGTTAAAAGTAAGAATAAAATCCAACCGTCAGAGGTCAAACAAAACAAAAAACAGAAAAATAAAAAGCGGAAAGCTGAACAAATGAATGTACATGCAGAAACACCTGTGAAGAAGATCAAGAATGGTGAAGATGAATGAAAGATTTATTTCCAATAAAATATTTTTGATCAACCATGCAGCTCTTATTTTGTCTTTACACATAACACTTAATTGGCTGGCCGATGCAACAATTCCTTGATTTTTATTTGTACTTAAGCCTGTTTGTCTGTGATCGGGTTGAACCCGAACGGGTGAACTGATTTCTTTGGTAAAATATACCAATTCGGCACTTAATATTTCTTGCTCTTTTTCGAGCGAGCGAAAAAGCGAGAATAAAGAAAGCTTTATTCTCGCTTTGTTCGCCAGGCGTTAATGCTAGCCGTCCTTTTCTAACTTATAATATGTTTGAGAAGGATGGCATTGACGAGAGTGTAAGTAGGATAAAATAATGTAAAATCACGTTACATCCCACATAATACCTCACTTTGAAGTTATGTTATCTCCATCTCTTTCTCGGTATAGTCTCTAATGACAAGAGAAGGGAATGGGGTATCTAAAGTTTAAATAAATTCTTATTTAGTGCTTCGTATAACCATCCACAATAGAGGCGCTGTTGGTAGTCCGCCGTCCCAGGCCTAAAAATGTGTATCATATAACTAGCCTAGGAGACATGTATAGTGCCGTAGACCTATACCTACAGAAGCCCAATATCCATTTCTTACGCGTCAACTAGGAAGCTCTTGGAAGTTATGAGGTCTGAAAAAACCGAAAATTTGCAAAAAAATGTATCACATTACTAAGTTACGACAGTACTATCACGTGATACCCGGTACCACCAATAACCCAAAAAACCATTTCTTACGAAGTTTTCAGGAAGCCAAGTGCGAAATCAGAAGGGTCAAAGTTTTGATTTTTTGCAAAAAAATGTATCATATTACTAAGTCACGAGAGTACTATCCGGAGTTAGAGGAGGATCTAAATAAATAGAAAAACCATTTCTTACGGCGATGCTAGGAAGCTTTCTTGAAAATCAGAAGCTTTTTGTTCAGTATGAACACCCATCGCCCAAGTAATTAATATTAAGTTATAGTCGTATAAATTCACGTTCGCGGATTGTTTCAGACTAATTAGGAATATTTTGATAAGAATATTACTATTTGAGTATATAAACATTGAAAATCATTTGTAAATTTAGAAAATTTCAATGTTTTTGGTCAGTAAGAACCCTATGCAGAGGAATGAGAAGTACAAGTATTAGACGCACCCAAGCACATCAGTCTTACGTATCAATTTTTACGGTTTCGTACTCGAAGGGCGCCCAACGGGATCCAGTTAATATGCCTACGCTGTCCGTCCGTCCGTCTGTCTGTCTATACTGTCTATACTGTCTGTCTGTATGTCTATATAAAGAGCTGTATCTTTTGAACCGTAATAGATAGCGGGTTGATTTTTTTTTTCAGAATATGTGTGATTACGGCGGATTTACTAACAAATAAAAATATAGCAATAAAGTTAAATAATAAAGGGGGTCCCCATACAAGGAACGATTTTTTTCAACATATTTTTATTTTTGTTATATCGTAAAAACGGTAAAACATACAACAGCACGGTAGCAACGGTAAAACATACGGCAGGTTATACAGAACACGGAGGAGTATAACCAGCCATTATACTAAGCCATTTCGCCGGTAGTACACCTCCGCCGCGAAACCGCGAAACTGTAGCGGAATCATGATATTTAATACGAAATTTAACTTTATTTCGTTGCCAGAGTTTCGCTACTACAGTTCCGCGGCGGAGGTGTGTTACCGGCGTTTGTGGACTATGAGAAAGCCTTTATGCAATCGAGACATGGGCTATACTGCAATCTCTCTGGCGGTATCAAATTGACCTTAGTACATGGTGTTTGCATTGGTGCATGCCAGTCCGTGTTCTTAACCAAAACTAGAACCTATACATCTGCAACGCGGAGTGAGACAGTAAGGTGTTAAATCTGTTCATTGCTGCGTTGGAAACCTTTTCAAGCTTACTTACTTGGCATACGTATCGACAGCGACTACCTGGTGAGTGCACCTTCGATTTGCCGACGATATTATAGCCATGGCTGAGCTCCTGGACGATCTGGTTCTGGACACAATGCTTGATGGCCTCATTAGTTTCTCAACAAGTGGGTTTCAAATAACGACATCTAGCTACAGCACGCAGCAAGTAGAATACAACTAAGGCGACTAAATTCGGGCAGCGCCACCAGCGGCAAACAGCTTAATTAATGTTCAACAACGCAGTATCGAAGTTGTCCTAGTCAAGTTGCATATACATATACAACTTTCAACTTCATTCTAATGGACTTCGATCCCCAGGCAAAACAACCGCCTAGAAAGAGATCTCTCTATTAGCCTCTCTTCTACATTGGTGGCCCCGACGTGATTATTTATTTATCGTATGGCACTTAGGAGATACTTTAAAACTAAACAGATAGATTACATCTACATTGGTGACCCCGACAATGGACAAATTACGCAACCTTGATGACCTTCAAAAACCATGACGCAGTTTTAAAGCAAGCCAGATAACCCGCACTATGCACCACTAGCATACTGTCTTATATCTATGCCTGATGTCTACAGTGTGCATACAACTCTTACTCGATAACGTGACTGCGTTACACTACGAGACTCACTGCGTATCACGACGCGACTCACTGCGTCTTAACGCAACTCACTGCGTACCTCGACGCGACTCACTGCGTCTAAGCGTGAATCACTGCGTCTCAGCGCGACTCTCAGCGTCTACCCTACACGATTCACTGTATACTCCACTTCACTCCTCTTCTCCTGCTACGCTCACCAACGCGGCTCTGAGCACTTTTGGAGACATCAACTGGCACTTGCAAGCGGCCATTCTACGCATAGACTGCACGTCACCACTATCAACCACCGGTCTCAAAGGGGGGCTGGTGTAGTGACAAGCGACACTTAGCTACAGCACGCAGCAAGTAGAAGACAACTAAGGCGACTATGTACGGGCAGCGTTACCAGCGACAAACAGCTTAACTAATGTTCTACAACGCGGTAATGGACTTTATTAGCCTCTCTTCTACAAGTAAATACGGAAAAAATAAAAATCATGTCTAACTTCCGTATTGTACCCATTCTTCCGTAAGTTCGGAACTTTACACTCGAAGTTGTAGATGATAATATTTATTTTAGAAAGAGGTCAACCGTCATATCCATCTCGGCTGGGCAGCGTTCGGTACCTTCCTACGCAGCATCTTCTCGTCCCAATTACAGTAGATTCTCAAGAAAAAGTCTTTAACCAGTGTGTACCTATTGCCAGAGATGACTTACAAAACACTCGAAACAAAGACGTGGTCCTTAACAATGGGTCTCATAAGAAGGCTCAAGGTAATAGAAAGGGCTATGCTGGGAGTATCTCTGCAAGATCGAATCAGAAATGAGGAGATCCACAGAATAACCAAAGTTGGCTACAAAACTCAGCGAGTTTCAAATCTCAATTGACAGTGAGCTGGCCACATTGCATTGTAAGAAGAGGTTAAGAAGACGGACTGGCAATTGGCATGGTGGCATTTTCTTACAAACCCTTCAACACTTTAATGTCCCAATAGTCAATTTGTGACGTTTCGCAGGTGAAGGTACGTGGTGTGGCCACCGCCATAAGGTACCTTTACCAGTGAAACGTCATATTTGATACCGCTAGAGAGATTGCAGTATACCCCATGTCCCGATTGCATCAAGGTTTTCACATAGTTCACAAACGTTAAGCATAATGGCTGGTTATATTCTTTCGTCTTCTGTAAAACCTGCCGCTTCGTATGGATATGGTCTATGGTATTGAAACCTGGAAGTCAACAAACTTGCATGCGAAACAGTTCGAAATGACAAATGAAAACAGCTTAAGGTGGACATTCACGGTGGCCCTTAGCCAAGATGCCCATCGCTAACTAGCGTTTCTGTCCGTTTCGTTTTTAAACCAATCGCGTCACTGGTAGATCACGTGACTCTTGGTATGACGTGATCTACCAGTGACGCGATTGGTTTAAAAACGAAACGGACAGAAACGCTAGTTATCGATGGACATCTTGGCTAAGGGCCCTATCAGTTAACTGACGTACATCCAGAAGCTGACCTTGAGTTCGTATAATTTTAACTTAAGATTTCACATTCACGGTCAGTTTTTGGATGTACGTCAGTTCAACTGATCAGTTTAACTGACCGTGAATGTCCACCTTTATATATATGGGTTAGAAGGGATGGGTCTGTAGTTCTTTAAACGGGTATTATCACTTTTTTTTAAATAACATCACCATAACTCTGCCATGTTTTGCCTCGCGTAGTCTTGCAGTAGTTGAAAGAAAAGCAGGATATGAACCTCGCATTAAGTAATTTATTAAGGACTTATTTACTCGTATTTATTAAGTTAAGAGTAAAATATGTTGAAAGTGATGTTACGTTTAACGGCTATTTCTGACAATTACATATGACAATAGAATACTGATTAACGTGTTAATTCTAGGCTGATAGGACAGGATTTACTTAATATTATGCAGTTTCTGTTGGGAATAAGCACCTCTTTTATGATTGTTTTGTGGTAATAAAAAATTGATACTATAATTGGTAATAAGACTGATTATAACGCCGTCTGTCAGTTTAGTTACCGTTGTCGGTTTGTGCATTGTGAATATTGTGATACCTACATTGAACAATTTGTAAGCTAAAATTGAAGGCACATATTATGATAAGAAAATGAATTAGAAGAATTTAAAGTAGGTGTATTTCATAACAAAGTGGAACACTGGTGAAATAAATATAATGTATTTCAGACGCATTTCATACGTTTTAAAATGGGTCACTTTAACATTTTAATTTTTCTTCTTTTAGGTAGTTATCAGTTTTCGTTACGTTGTTTGTTTCTTATATTTAAGACTTCGAGACTGCAGTGCAGCTCACACAATTAATATAACTTCCCTTCAGGTAAGTTCGTTTACTTTGTAATTATTAAATTTCGTTTACTTTTTTATTAAACATAAATATGTTGTTTATTAACCTCTTTCATTACATTTTATTTATTGGGTGTGTCTAATACATGTACTTTCTCATTATTTTACATAGGGTTGTTACTCACCAAAAACATTTCAATTTTCTAAATTTTCAATCGATTTTCATTGTTTATAGACTCAAATAGTAATAATCTTATCAAAATATTTCTAATAAGTCTGAAACAACCCGCGAACATGAATCTATACGGCTATAACTTAATATAATTACTTGGGCGATGAGTGTTCATACTGAACAAAAAGCTTCTGATTTTCAAGAAAGCTTCCTAGCATCGCCGTAAGAAATGGTTTTTCTATTTATTTAGATCCTCCTCTAACTCCGGATAGTACTCTCGTGACTTGGTAATATGATACATTTTTTGGCAAAAAATCAAAACTTTGACCCTTCTGATTTCGCACTTGGCTTCCTGAAAACTTCGTAAGAAATGGTTTTTTGGGTTATTGGTGGTACCGGGTATCACGTGATAGTACTGTCGTAACTTAGTAATGTGATACATTTTTTTGCAAATTTTCGGTTTTTTCGGACCTCGTAACTTCCAAGAGCTTCCTAGTTGACGCGTAAGAAATGGATATTGGGCTTCTGTAGGTATAGGTCTACGGCACTATACATGTCTCCTAGGCTAGTTATATGATACACATTTTTAGGCCTGGGACGGCGGACTATGGGGACATTATTTGTAAGGAAAGAGTTTGGTAAAAATTAGTGCGCTGTTTGGAACGATATTGACAACATGATCCAATTTTTACTCAAAAATGTAGTGCATAATGTGATGGTTGCCACTTGAGAATATTGTAGTTCTAACCAAGTCAAACTATTTTGCCAAGCTATATCTTATACTAGTAACAGATGATCGGATATGTACGAACAGAAGTTGCTCCGAACCGCGAACTTGGTACAACGTCTTCGCAACAGACGATCGTACATGTCCGTTCCGAAGTTCAGCCGAACCACAGAACAAGTACTTTCATAGAAATCGGACTATAAGAAACAGTAAAAGGGTAAATTTCCGGGCGTTTCAACCGCCGTCACCAATAAGCTATGTCCACACCAGTGCGCTTTCATGGTTATCTTGCGTCTTCCTCTGGTCAAACTGATTTGACTCCAGCGTATGCCCGTAGGGCACGCTGAGCCGTCACCGTTGGGTTGGCGTGCAACATTTTGTGCCTTTTAGCAAATAAAATGGCAGAAGTTAAAGTTAAAACATTGGATTTTATTGAAGATTATCGTACATATCAAGTTTTGTGGAACCACAAGCCCAAAGATTACACAAATAAAATAAAATGAAACGACGCGTTGACATTTCTCTAAGCCATAAACATATTATGATGTAAAAACGGTCCAGATTCTCTTTTTTTTTCGTTTTTTCCTTGCACTTAACACTAAATATGCCGCACTGATAGCTACTAGTTCCGCATCCATCTTGACGGCTAACCGGGACGCGTGTGTACGCTGCATGCAACAGGCGCACAGGTGTAGACAATAAGCTGCATGCGTCATGCCGGTCGCACACCCCCGCTGCGAAACTGTAGTAGCGAAACTCTGGCAACGAAATAAAGTTCAATTTCTTATTAAATATCACGATTCCGCCACAGTTTCGCGGTTTCGTGGCGGAGATGTGCTACCGGTCTTAAGGCAATCCATATTGCATACGCTTGACGCAAGACGAAATGAAAGTTGAAGACGCGAGATGAACATGAAAGCGCAATGGTGTGGACATAGTTATATCAAACAAACGATTCTACATCGATTCTACCATATTCTGTCGTATAATATAATCTATAAGCGAAAAATGTTGCCGGTTTAAAATTAACTATGTTGTAAAGTAACCGTTAAGCGCGTTACACACGGAGCTATAATATATATTTTGGTATATACGTTTGGTAAGGCATTTTACGATATATTTTCGTATATTTTAGGTATATTTTCCGCTCTAGTTGACAGAGTCTACACACACAGCTATAAATTATATTAAATATATTATAGCTGCATGTGTGGAGTCTGTCCACTAGTCCGGAAAATATATCGTAATATACCGATCTATAATATATATTACAGCTCCATGTGTGACACGCAATGTGCGTCAACTCTCTATCTATATCTATCTCACCAATTATTTTTGGTATTATTGTTGTAGGTATATTTTTTATCATAATGTTGGACACTGTGTACTAAGTTTTTAAATTTTTTAACAATATTTCAAGACGAGTTTAGAAAGAAATTGACCTGTTGCGTACTATTTATTGTGTATATTTAGTTTAAAACTTAAATATAAATTAAATTTCCGGAAGTTACTTTACAATCTTAACAAATTCATTTGCAAGCTTTGATTCAAATGGCAACATTAACCACAATTTCACCGGATGCAAGCAACTCATATGTTTCACAACCTGCCCAAAACTCAGCCAGCCATCTTTTGTGAAAAATCATTTGTTTCGTGTCGTCTTGGTAAATTTCGCAATTGTAATTAATGTCAGAGCCACAGTCTTCGCTTTTGTTAAAAAAGCAGCTAGCAGGTGAGTCGAGATGGATAGATAGACTAATCGTGCGGCACGTTCTCGCAAGCGTCAGACGACACATTCGTACATTCATTGACCTCCGTGGGTCGAATTTTGAAGATCGTCTTCGCATACACCACCACGATGTAAGCTGACGAATTGAACTGCCTAATATTAATGTGATAAATTACGTAAATTTGTTATTAGGGTCGTAGTCGCGTTAAAAATCAATATCCGTCGTAATGACTGACGTTCGGTGCCAGTATGAGTAACGTTTTCACGATGTTTTTATATTTAGTCTTCATTATCAGACAGACGGACCCGCCTGTTCTCTTATCACGCGCGCAGATTGCAGAACAAAATATTTATATTTATAGACGGTATATTAGAAGAAATTGCCAAGTGCCAGCTAACTTACCAATATCTTTTCAGAGTTGAACAAAAATCCAGTAGAAGGTTTTTCTGCTGGGTTGATAGACGACAATGATATATACAGATGGGAAGTCCTCATTATCGGCCCCCCAGACACCTTATAGTGAGTAGCAAGTATTGTGTTAAAGAAGTTGATAAAATTTATCAGCATGGTATTTTTAGCATTTCTGTCTGAATTTTCTGTGAATTGCTTTCCTGAATATTTATTTACAGATGAGTAACATATTGAATGATTGTGACAATGTGTTAATTTGCTGTTTTCAGTGAGGGTGGTTTCTTTAAAGCACATTTACATTTCCCGAAAGAATATCCTCTGAGGCCACCTCGGATGAAATTTGTTACTGAAATATGGCATCCAAATAGTAAGTATGAATAATAAAACTGTTTGTGTTAGAAGACTCAGTAGTCTCAGTTGGAATATTCCATGGTATTGACATGTTTCTTATCATCTTATCTTTAAAATAATGCATTGTCTGCATATTTTTGGTTTTATTTAATTTTCATTGGTTTTGTTTTAGTCATTGGATATTGTATATATGATTGCATATCCTGAAACCTGAAGCTCAATTTTGTTACATTCTGAAGGTTAATTTAACACTTATTCCTGTAATCACTTCTATGAACTATCTAAACCTGAGCACAATACTTTAATGAACAGATCATTACTCGCAAGCTGTTAAAAGTTAATGAAATACTAGCCTGTTTTGACTATCCTTTTCTAAAATGTCTAACACACTATTTTGCAGTATAGGTATGAAAATGTTTGTCACTTTTGGACCTCAACAGCATTAAAATTGAATTTAAGGGGTCAAATTATTCCATGACTGTACAAAAATAAGGTCTAAAATAGCCCAAATTAACTTATTATGCTATATTTTTCAACACATATTCTTTTAATACAATTTCAGTTGAAAAGAATGGTGATGTGTGCATATCAATACTACACGAGCCAGGTGATGACAAGTGGGGTTACGAGAAGGCATCAGAGAGGTGGCTACCCGTGCACACCGTGGAGACGATACTCATCAGTGTCATCTCCATGCTAGCTGACCCCAATGACGAGAGTCCTGCTAATGTAGATGCTGCGGTGAGTATAACATTATGAAACTTTTTTTTGTTTAGAGACTTGTCACACTTGTCTTATCAATGGTAAATAGCATATTGACATAGTTGGCACCACTATTCTGAACAAGAAAAATTGAAATTCCTGATATGTCCCCAAAAAGATGTATGGAATTGTCCGTAGTCCTTACTACAAATTGTTGTTGTCCATATTGTCCATTGTCCTTATTACAAAGCATGACATGGAAATTTACACTATTATAATATTTACAAAGCATGAAATATTGTTTTAAGTAGTGTTTAAAGTAGAATAGAGGACCAAGTGAAGTATCTGTGCTACAGGAAAGGGAAGGGATACATGAAAAATGGAAAACAGAGAATGTTGGTTTGCATATTTTTCATCTTATTTATTATTTTCAACTCATTTCACTTAACAATAGTAACTGCTTTTGAGTTGCTAGTATGTGGACACAAAATCAAAACGTGATCTTCTCAAAATAGGGACCTACAAAGGCAGACTTGGCCCTTGATAGTGTGGCTACTTCTTTTGTGTCAGGCTGTCTCTGAAACAAACCTCAGCACCCACTGTTGATTATGAATTCATACTAAACAAATTCCAAGTAAATCCATACTTGCCGGTAGTGGTAGCCAACATCAGAATCATGCTGTTTAGTCTCTCTCTGTCTGTAGACTTGATGTTTTATTGGTTTTATCATATCATAGGTATTAGAACTCCTGCATCTCTATCTCCTGTATATCATTTACTTTTTAAACTCTTCTCATTAAGTTGCATGTCTTACTAAAAGTCTTCAATACACGCACATTTATTTAAATAAAAAGTATCTCCGGTTCTTTTTTTGATCCCATTGGTATATTTATTGGTAATAGTCTTGAAAAAAAAATGATTGCCAGAAGGGGGGGGGGGGGGTGTTTAAATTCAGTTAAAAGGGCAACCTCAGTTACACTGATTCACAAGACCTTATTCAAAATTGTTTTTTTTTTAATGTAATACTCACTCTTGTTGTTTGTTTGTTTTACATCCACAGAAAGAATGGAGAGACCGATATTCGGATTTCAAAAAGAAAGTTGCCAGATGTGTTAGGAAAAGTCAAGAAGATTGTTTTTAGGAATGACGGGAATGGATAATGTGGCGTACTGTATGTTGGAAGAGGGCCGTTTGACACTTGAGTAACCGCAGCACACAGACAGCACCCACACAGACCTGCAGCCCGGCCATACAACCCAAAACACCCCATGGTCGATTTGTGCTCATTCTGTTTCTTTTTACAGAAAGAGTGGAGAGAGTCATATTCGGAGTTTAAAAGAAAAGTAGCACAGTGTGTAAGAAAGAGCCAAGAGGATTGTTCCTAATTAAAGTGCCCTTTTCCATTGTTTAGTTGGATAGTGAGTGTTTGGTGACGCAGTTAGTGTCGAGCGCAGGAGCTCAGTGCGCCCCGCCATCAGGGCCAGAGACAATATTGAAATTGATTTAAATAAATACTTATTGTAATTAAACGGTATTGTAATTAAATGGTAAAGTTGCCACATCAAATAATAAATTAAAATAGAATTCAAAGTCTTTTTCATCTTTTTTAAGAATGTTAGCTAGCTATTATTATGATAATGAAATGTGTATTGTAATTTTTATAGAAAAATAAATCTGCATTTTGTTCTTTTTCTTCCATATACTTTGTTGATCTCTGTATAGAAAAACCAAATGTCAAATGATTTAACAACGTTTATTTATTGTGTGTTGTTACACTCTCGTTTAAGATACAAGCAAACATGTAACGGAACTTGTAGCGTTAATATAAAAACCTAAACATAAAAAAAAATGAAAAAGCCGATTTCGATATTTCATTTTGCAATGTAGGATACAAGTAAAATGAAAAAAACTTACTGCTATGATTCAACCAGCAAGATGTTAGGAAGTTTGGTATAGCTTAATGCTTATTTTAATAGTAAATTTTCCTATTTAATTTTTCTCTAAATAAATACTGTAAATTTATCAAATGTATCGATTCTGCCTTGCCTCTACTTCAACTAGGTAATTATTAAAATGATTTATGTGTAACCAGGGTGCAACCAACAGAAACTAAGCCATACAACTTTTTATGAAGTGTACGCGACATGCATAAAAACATGAAGGATGTTTTTTACGATAACATTGTTAACTGCAGGTACAAATTAATGACATGTTTATTGTATGTATGATTAATGGAACAGTCGCTCACTCTAATCCTCCAGGACCGAACAGAGTTTAAAACGTGTAATTTGTCGCCGCGAAATCATTGTGTGTAGTCATAAGTTAAATAGTTAACATTAAATTCGCGATTTTTTTACTTATTGGCTGGTGTTCCTAAACTCGCGGATATACTGTCGATTTTGGCGACTAGGTGTACGTTGGAACTAAGCAAAACCCATTTGCATACTGCTTGGAACGTGTGTACAATATTTTTACCTGTGTATGTATATTTTTTACTATAAAATAATAATGCAGTAAACAATGAAACATTTCATTTCTATATGCCTTGGTAATCCTGGAGAGCTAAGTTGGTAGGTAATTCTGTTAAGTGTTCCATTTTATTGGAATAACGCTTTCTGGCTGGGATGTATCTTTTTACTTAAGCCTGGGCCACACAGGATGCGTTGCGTAGACGTGCACGTGCGCGTTCGCGTTCCACTGCGTTGTATAGCTGCGTCCTCATGTGAGGATTCATACTATACAACGCAGTGGAACGCGAACGCGCACGTGCACGTCTACGCAACGCATCCGGTGTGGCCCAGGCATTAAGCTTTCGGCACACCAAACGCGTGTCAGGCGCGTCGCGTGGCGTGAGCGTCGCAGCACCCGGCACACCGCAGGCAGGCGGCAGCTTCAACGCGTTTCGGACGCGTACCAGCGTTGCGCACGCCTCGCAGCTGAGTTCGGTGTGACATGCTGCGCGGCGCGCGCGTACATCCACCACGCGTTTGTAAAAAAATACACCGACTAGTAGCCGCGCTGACGCGTCGCGTTCGACCCGCCCCGGTGTGCCGTAAACATGGCGGCCATATTAAATACAACTTCGCGTGCTAGCGCGCGCGACGCGCGTGCTTCGCACACGCGACGCGCCACGCTGCCCGACTTGTCTGCGGCGCGTCGCGTGCGCGAAGCAGTACGAACGCGTGCCCGCCACGGGCACGCGTTACTTTTTGGTGTGCCGGTTTCAATTTGCTTTGTTGTATTACAACATGCGCGAGCCCGCGTTTTAAGCGCGACGCGCCTGACACGCGTTTGATATGCCGAAAGCTTTATAGCCAGAGCCTCTATTATACTGCGTTTTACCCCTAATCGCTATCGTATTGATGACTCTGTCGTCTTTATTGTTAAGTTGGCTATCCTAACGTTAACATTAAGAGGTAAAGGCAGTAGAATAAGGACCCAGTTTGAATTCTCAGTCGGTTGTATAGAAACCATGACATTTTGTTATTGAACGCCAGTGTACTACATTTTTACGCGCCCCAAACCTCATACCGCCAAATGTATGATTAAAGTAGCTCGCTGATAGTTGCGTGTCCGACACGCACGAAAATCCGTTGACTTGGCGTTCAAAAACACAATCTCATGGTTTCACAACAGAATTACTGGCTATCGCAAATTAATCAGTCAGTTGCAGTTTTTTTTCAATTCAAGTAAAAATACCTACCCTAGGGGCGATCCAAAAATTACCGTCATACGGATTCCATGATTTATTGACCCCCTCGTTTGTCACAGGTGGTCACATTTGTGTGACGCCCCTCTGGTGCGACGCTATATATTTAGCAATTTTACATCTTAGAATTTAATTATAAATTAAACAGCAGTTCCAAAATTTTACGTTTTAACATGTGACGTCACGAAGCTTATGGTTCGTCACACCCCTTGTTACACAAAGTCGCACAACGTTGACCCCCTCCCCACCCCTTTTGTGACTTAATTTATGGATGGCCCCCTAAATGGTGACTCTCGCGACATTAATGACACCACATTCTTCGAAATCTAGCCATCGGACTATCCGTACATATCGGTCAAAAACATTTAGCCTCTTTGGGTTCAGTCTGTCCACATTTATATAAGTTTACTGTTTAGATAAACCTGCTGTATCTGGGCAAGACATTTATCTATTCTATTCAGATTCTTTTTTAAATCCACCAAAAAATACTGATTGTTCTTAATATTTTATGGTTTTGAGCATTAACATACATTGAAAAAAGTTGGTAGTTTTCTATTTGTTATAATTTAATAGAAATAAATATTATATCAACAAAAAATAAAGTGGCAGCATGGGGTAAATGTAATTACACATTTAATTTTATTATGATTGAGGCAACTCACTTAAATATAAGATAAGCTTTGCTGTTTATGAGTACAAGCATTCTCAGTGTTTAATCCCTTGTATGCCGGATGATGACAGGTCTGTCCCAAAGTTTCGAGTAATATGTCCGGCATACAAAGGGCTAAGGATCCATCTACAATCATTCCTCAGGATCAGAGTCCTCAGCCAGAACAGTGCCATGTATATTGGTGAGATCTATGGTCTGTTCAAAACATCTTTTAAAAACTTTTCTAATCAACGCTTTTGCTGTGGGCGATGGCGGAATGATGTCACAGTCCATTTCATTCACCAACCTGTTGTTGTTTGTACTATTTTCTACCCCTCCAACCAGATCCGGGTTTCCTTGAAGAGGTTCAGGAATGTCAATAAAATTAAAAAGATGAGAATCTTCTTCTAGGCATTTAGACACATCAGTGTTCAAATTTGGCTTCTTTCTTGCTGAGCCATGTGTTGTTTTTGGACCTTTTCTCTTAGTTCTCTCTGTATGTGTGGTATTTTGTGTGGTCACCTGAGAACCACTGTCAGCCTTAGAGGTAGCTAGTACAAAATGGGCCTCAAATGTTGAGCCATTATGAACTATAAACACAACGGGGCGACCTGTCGTTTCGAAATGTATTTGAATTGGTAGATTCAAAGCTTCAGCAAATGCCAACAATGCTTTAAATTCTTTTAAAGTAAATGTTATCATAGTATCTGCTCCTATGGTGTAACTGTCGAATTCTGCCGGTTTCAACGTCACTTGTGTACGGATTATTTTGGAGAGGTCTCCAAGAGTGTCAATATAGTTACGAAGGAGCATACTCTGTGTGGTAACTTCCAGAGTAACCTGGTCATCCGAGCTCTGGAAGTTACTCAAAGCTTCAGAAAGTATCTTCTGAGGTGATGTTATCCTGTAGTAAAGATAAAACTCATAAATACCTTATAAATGTCTCATTCAACAATATTCTTTTGAATCTCATTCAATAATATTCCTTTGAATATATTTAATTTTAAAATGCTAAATAATACTGGTTCCAAATTATCAAGACATTTATTTATTATTAAATACTTAAAATAATGAACCTATTACCTGTTAGGCACTAAGTCTTTGGTGTACACAGCCTGCATAGCCTTGCAATCAAGAATAGACACAAAATGTGTCTTCACAATGCCGTGCTTGCACCTCAGTTGGAAGATAAGCTTGCAAGACTCGGGGTCCAGTTTGATCTCCAAGTTTTCGACCTGTTTGTCCATATGCGTCGGGGACTTGAACGTGTGCAGCGCGGATTTCATCGATATCTTACACTTGAGCCCTTCATTGTCCTCCGTGGAGTAGTAGTTGTAGTTGAAATACGAAAAGAAGTTTTTGTTAAACTTCACTACTGCGTACGCAGATTCTGCGGCATTCAAAGTCCTTAAGAGTACACAGTCAGCTAGGGATTCTACATACAACTCGTCTCCGAACCTTGCTAGGGCGTGAACTGTTCTTCCTAAAACTAAAAACAAAAGTGATTTACTAGTTTTACTTTATATTTAGCGAAGTTGTTAGTTACGGATAAGGATAATTGAAGAACCTGCCTTTTACGTTGGGTCCTGGTACGTGACATTTCATCTTGTTTTCATCTATTCATCACAATAAAGTAATTAAATAAACTAGTTATTTACAGCTTATGCGAAATACACTCGGCATAAAACCTCCATTCAAACCTCTTTGACTGATCGTTTGTATAGCGCTGTTTGAGCCTATCTATAAAACGCTCTTATTTGCCTATAGTTAATTGTCAAGTAGCAAAAAGTCGTTCAAAAAGTGACCTGTACTATAAATAGGCTGTTTGGCTCTTTTGCACTTCACGCTTTTTTACCGACTGTAAAATCCCCACTCACTCCCTTCCTCGGTAAAAAAACGAGCGATCGCTTGTGCAGATCCTATTAAGTTCTAAGGTCTGCGTGATTGTTAAATGGAAATGAACAGGCAGCAGCACAGAACATTCGAGATTCTTTGAAAATGACTGTTAAAATTTAGGCTTTTTGGTTGCCTACATTTTAACAGTAAATTTTAACAGACCTTAAAAACGTAGTAAATATAATTTATTTTTACTATTTATTTTATTAAAAGCCCCGTCTCGTTGTGTCGGAATATTAATACTTATACAGGGTGGAAAAAATGGACGCCACATGGACGGCAACTATTTTATTAATGGAAATAGCAAATTCTACGCAAAGGAGACTTACTTTTATTTTTGAAAACAATAAACACAACATTTATGGATTTTTGGAATATCGTCTGCCTTAACTGGGAACCGAACTGGTCGAATATGACGAAACAATAAAGTCATGTATTATTACAGAGATCGAAAAGGTCATTGATAGTGATCATTTATATCTACAACACATACACCTTTAAACTAAACAAAGACTGTGAAAACTAAGAATTACTTGTATCTTTACCTAATCATTTAATTAATAGGTACTGAAAGTAACATAACAAAGTAAGTGAACTTTAAAATTCACCTTGTGACAAAAACAGCTCATTCAAATGTTCAATTTTCAAATTACCTATCTATGCAGCATATTACTTTGTATAAAGATAATAATTTATGCAATTTACAATGACAAAAAATCCATAAATGCAGTATTTATTGTTTTCAAAAATAAAAGTAAGTCTCCTTTGCGTAGAATTTGCTATTTCCAATATTTTAGGTAGTTGCCGTCCACGTGGCGTTCGTTTTTTCCGCCCTGTATATTACTAAACACACAATTGGGAAATAGTTTTGATGCGAACCATATTAAATACGGAACCCTCGGTGCGTGACCTCGACTCGCACTTGACCGGTTTTTTTCACGTTCACCAGGAGCACTATTATTTCATTAATTATTTCGTTACAATTTGTCTCATCAAAGCATTAAAAAAATTAATCACCTGTATTTGCCCAGAAAATTACGGATCGCGGACAATAGTGCACAAGCGCACATACGCACGCTTAGTAATATACCGGCTTATATCGAAACAAGTCAGTTTGATTTTAAATCTTAAGTAAGTTACGGTTGAAAATAGAATACAGGCATTTTTTCAACTTGAGCCGTTTTATTACTAGGCGAGCAATTGTTTTACATTGCCGTTATCTCAGAACAGAAAAAACGGCCCAGAATAGCGAAATATGAAATTACGGTCGGTAAAAACGCGAGTAGTGCACAAATAGCCATACAAGGGTCAATTTCTGAGCGCGTTTTTTTTCGTGTCCAGGCTGAAAATCGAGCTGATATATGACAAATATAATGAAATTTATTTTTTATGTTATAAAGCTCATTATTCCCCACTGCTTTCTGGTAAATAACTCAACCAAGACTGGGTGGCGCGTCCTAGTGCTGGTTTGGTAATTAAAAAAAATTATTCTGAGTAACAGGTTTACGTTTGCGTTATTTGGTTACTATATCTTAAATCTGTATAAGATATAGCATATTTGGAAACATGTACCGATTATTTATTATAAGTCGTAACCGATGCCTACATTTTGTCCGCGCGCGAGGACCCATTCGGGTGGGCAATGTTTAAACCTTTATAACTTCACTCGTAACGCGTTGATCACCGCCGCCTCTCCCTTCCTGGTCACTTAGGTTGCCATCTAACACTCTACCTAAATAATGATGTGTCATGTCGCTCCGAGTTCCAGCAAATCATGTAAGTACTAATCTCCGCTGGCATGGGGTCAAAAAATTTCCAATTTTGGTGGCTCATTTATATGTTTATTCTAATAAGGTTTTCATTGAAAGATGAACGTTTAGGATAGTCTTTTGTTGTCTTTTTCCAATAGCATATATTTTAAAATTGTAAAACAAGGATTATTTGTTTTAGAGCACCATTTTGACATATTTCCAATATTGGTGGCGCAATTTAAGGTGGGCATTGCATATTTTTGGCTTATTTTGCGCCTTTTAAATTATTAATTAACGTTTTTGCCATTATTCTTAAATTTTATTACAATTTTATAAATAACAAAAAAGTTTCTCGTTGTTTTAACTCGTGTAGTAATTGCTTAAACCTTATTTATAAAGCTTTTCTATTTAAAAATTTCAGAGTTTGTAATAAACGAAGCATACAAGCTGATTTTTTATTGCGCTTATTAATCAATAAACTTATAATTTATTGTTTAGAATGATGCCTAGAAAGAAGCAGACGAAGGAAGGAAAAAAAATGCTGTATGTGAACGCAAAAAAATATCTTGCATTGAGAGAAGGTTATATATAATAGACCGGGAACGAAAAAGGAATATTTTATAAAATTTAAATATAATTTTTTTTCGTTTAATTATTATTTTTAGAGAGTTAGCCTGAGTTTATATTAGGTTATATAATTACGTATAAATTTTAATTTAAAAGAAGAGAATTCATTACTGAGTACACGATTGTTTCATTTTCATTTTGCACATGATCAATAAAAACAAAAGCTAATTATTGAAATTTGTTTCGATTTATTAGAATTATTTTATTAATGAATTGGTTAGTAGTTAATAATATCCAAATTTAAATTCAGGTGGTCAGCTCAAATTATTATTCTTAATATCTTCTAAAGTTTTACGAATAATAGCATCCCATTTTAAATTCCAATTTCAAATATTTTTTAGCAAATTATCAGCAAAAAATTTTTCCTAAAATATTACTTTTCATCTCGCCACCCAAATTGGCATAAAATCGTGCATTGTTGAAATTGACCCACAATTACTTGGTCCGCTAGATCGGGGCAGAAAAAAATCTATTCTCCGAATCGGAAAAACGCGTGCAGTGCACAAACAGCCAAACAAGACGAGACAGTAGTGTGCGCGCAAATCTGTCTAAAAAAGCTGTCCCTTTCCCTCATTGAGCTTTCCCTTTACGTACTTGTCAATACATACGCGATTCATAATGATAGACAATTGTTCAATTCAATTTAATATATAAGTTGAATTGAATTGAACAATTGTAAATACCTAATAATAGTGCCAAAACAATCGATTTTTCGAGCGTTATAGTGTCTTCAATATCAACACGAACCTCTTTTTTTTGGACTATTTCAGCCAGATTATGAGATGGATTTAAGCGGTAAGAAGTTGTATTTTAAGTACCTATTTGAACTAATAATAGGTGCCTACTCGCAGAATTAAATTCAGCTAGTTTCATGTATTTATGTCGTGTGTTTATATTCATAGCGAAGCTTTGATGTGTTGTTATGTAAAGATTGCGACGCAAAACTATCACATTCGCTGAAGTCTGAAATTTCTTATTGACGAAATAGGTACCTATATGGTAGGTATCGTGCGAAAGTAAAGGACTTCATGGATATTACAGGTAAATATTAGTTTGTTAACTGATAAGTTTGTATAGGTTTGTCTCTGCGTCCACATACTATGTTAGGTACTTTGTCATCATCACAGAAAGCGCGCTAAAATGTGGCGTTTACCTTTAGGTTTTATTCGCCGCCCAATTAAGTTTGCAAGTTTTAATAACTACCTTTTTCATTTTAGTATACTTACGAGTGATATACATAGGTATATTTTGATGGTTGTAAAACGACGTAAATATTTAATGAACGTATAAAAAATAGGTATATGTATGCACCATAATAATTACCAATGCCATGAAATTTTATATACGCTTACATACCACAATAATAAATAAAAAAATACGCCAAAATTTATTAGCTAGTTATCAGATAATGTGTTCGTATCCGTTTTCGATAAAGAACTTTTTGAAGCCTGGCTCTTCTTTGAGGAACTCGAAGTTCTCGATGGTGACGTTGGAGACGTGCCAGGCCGCGAGCAGGGGGCAGGTGCCCCCCGGGCAGTACTCGCGCGGGGGCGCGGCGCCCGCGCCCGGGTAGTACGCGTACTCGGCCAAAACGCGGAGCCCACACTGCGCCACGTTCTCTTCTAGACTTCGCACTACCCCTGAATATAGGTGGATGGTTTTAATATTTACGCCTGGGCCACACCAGATGCGTTGCGTAGACGTGCACGTGCGCGTTCGCGTTCCACTGCGTTGTATAGTATGAATCCTCACATGAGGACGCAGCTATACAACGCAGTGGAACGCGAATGTGCACGTGCACGTCTACGCAACGCATCCGGTGTGGCCCAGGCTTTAATATAAAGCTAAGTTTAGGTATATTACACACTAACACTAGAAAAGACACATATGGTTAATTTTAATATAGGACTCGTAACTAGTCATTACTGTCATTAATATTCGGGTTATCTCTGGATATCGGTACATATACCTAGGTAAAGAGTGAATGAATATGAGACTGCCATTTGGTTTTGGCCACTTAACATTCAATTGTACCTACCTATATCTATAGGTTAGTTTTTAAAGAACAATCATTTCTTGAGTAGGTAAGTATATATTCCGTAGGAGCTCTTTAAAACTCCGCTCCTTTTTCTCGATCTAGTCTTTAATACTGCTCCATTCCTTTCACGCAACAGAAAGGGATGGAGCATCTGAAGTTTCAGTTGTGGTTCAGAGTAACCATAGTTACCTACTAACCATCCAGTTACGAGTAGTAGCACTTGATTCTATTATTCTTTGCGCTAACCTACCGTTTTTGCAAGTGTCGTTGACCACCCTTCTGGGCACGCTTAGATACTGCTCTATGGTGGTGTTGAAGCCACTCTTCAGGCACAGGTAGTCGTCCTCGGCGTACTCCGTCCGGCGTCGTATCGGTACCGTCTCGTACTTCACCACCGAGTTGAAAACGCATGGGTCTGGCTTGGACGGCGTCTGTGGATAGCTCTTCGTAAATGAGGAGTTTCAAAAAATTAGCACACCTTTCACTTTTTCTTCAGATTTGGGAAAAAGTTGCACGTTGGTTGGGACCACCATTCTGAACAAGAAAAATAGAAATTCCTGATATGTCCCCAAAAAGATGTATGGAATTGTCAGTTTTGTTACATAAATTCAATACATTTCTTGGTAACAAAACGGACAATTCCATACATCTTTTTGGGGACATATCAGGAATTTCTATTTTTCTTGTTCAGAATAGTGGTCCCAACCAACGTGCAATTTTTTTCTGAACTTGTTATGGTGGCACTTCACTTGGCAGCATTTGTGCAGGTAAACTTGTCCCAATCTAAAAACGTTTCCGTTTACATTATCCATTTTCTGCGGTTATTTGAGTGAAATGATGAATGATTTCCAGTCAGTTATAAACCACAGATAATTATTGATTATGTAATATTTAATATTTGCAGTAAATATGTAATATTTGTAGGGTGAATTTCAAGGAGTTTCAACCGCCGTCATTAGTGTCACCAAATATATTGACGAAATCAATGACACCTACCAGCAACTCCTGATGTAAACAGAAGCAGAACCGGGGATGTGGTTTCTATCAGCATCAGAAGTTGCTGTAGTGTCATTGATTTCGTCAATATATTTGGTGACACTAATGACGGCAGTTGAAACGCCCTGAAATTCACCCAATAATGCATAGTAACAGAGTGTTCTGCGCAAAATTTGAAAATGACCCATTTGCCAAACATTCAATACATTCCTCCGATTTGACATACCGAATGAAAGAGATGCAAAACAATAACAAAATAATATCCAAAAAAAAAAAAGAAAAAAATAGCCAAGTGAAATGTCGCCACGTGTAGACGTACTCCATAAAACATCGTGTCAATCTCATGAACCTAAATCTTACTTCAAGTCCAAGGCACCGTGGAGAAGGGTTCACCTTCGAGTAAGGGTCGTCGAAGGGCGGCTGCACGGCGCCGTTGCACAGCGCCCAGCTCCCATCCCTGATGATGTACGCGCGCGGGGAGCGGTCCATGGTGTGCACCGTCACGGAGGACACGCCAGACCTGCGTTTACCAATGCCATGCAATAAAAAAAGGTGCTGAGAACTGCTGTAACATATAGACATACACTGAATTGTCACAATTAGGGTTTTTCACACCATTTTGGTACGGTACCCTAAAAAGAGTGACGTCACCACGTCAGCGGCAGCGTTAAGTTTGGTTAAGATGTGGTTACCCTATCGAAAACGAAGATGGCATGGCACTCCACACATTTTATTCGAAAACCCACTTAAAGGCGCAAAATAATGACCGGTCTCTTTGGAGCTTATGATAGTTATGATACAATCTGCTATTTAGTGAACTGAAATGAAATATTTATATATCTAAACCGGAGTCAAGTAAATAGCAATGTAACTTGATTCTTTGACAAGGTATTCTTGTCAATGAAAACTGTCGTCTTAGTCTAGCTATACAAGTGGTTTTGCGAACTTAAGTATAATAAAAAAATGTATAGGAGACCATACGTGCGCTTGCCTGAGCCTACAGCCAAGATGCATTACGCTAACTAGCGTTTCTATTAGTTTCGTTTTTAAACCAATCGCGTCACTGGTAGATCACGTGACTCTTCGTATCACGTGATCTACCAGTGACACGATTGGATTAAAAATGAAACGAATAGAAACGCTAGTTAGCGTAATGCATCTTGGCGAAGGGCCCTGGTCATTTTTTGTAGATCACCACTTAGCTAGTTCTAGGATTACCTTCCGTTGGCAATGGCTTCTTTCAACGCCATTTCTCGGGTAGTCAGCACTAGTATCTGAGCCCTCAGCGCCGCGGCCACAGTTCTCGCGTTCTCTAGGGTGGCCTGCAGCTTGCTCTTCAACCCTGATGTGGAGTAGCCCTCGGGGTCAGGGCTCCCCTCGCTGGATATCTTGCCCTGAGGCAGATGGAAGGGCTCCTGCCCGGGCGCCCGGAGTTCCTGATCTTCAAACAGTTTCAGGTTCCCTTCGTCGTTTCTTCGGGAGTTAATGTCTTTACTGCTAACAAAAGCACTCTTATGTTCATTTGTGGATTTCTAACATTATTACTGCAGATAAAACCGCTTGCATAAATTAAGGGATTGGTAGGGTGTTTATGCACCGCATCCGAGAATACTGGTAATTTAAAGGCACGTGCATCGTGACCATCGGCAATATCATAAGAGCGCGTTTCAGAGCTGGTTACTGTTTATTGATCCCACCCATTTCCATGAAACTTATCTTAAAATATCTCCGGAATATACTTACAACATTAAAAAAAAACACTTTGACTCGGTCCAATGTGCACATACAACATTTTAAGGCTGGCTTGAAGTAAACTTTAAACCTAATTTAAGCAGTTTACCCAGAGGTGTTCTTCTCTTAAACCACTCAATCTTCAATTCATCGATGAAGTAATTTAAGGATATACTTAAGGCATAGTTAGATACATACATAGTTGTACACCGCTTTTGGCCGAGCGGGTTTGTCAACCCCAGGGACCGGAACCGCATACCATTAAAAGGGTTTTCGATAGGGTATTTGATAGACTTGTTTTTACAAATCCCAAGGATTCGCTAAGCCTATCGTTGACTTAGTCCAATGAAAGGGCAACCAAACGATACAGTTAATTCGACTAAGCGCTAACCCAATTCCAATACCCTATCATCCGTTACCCTTTTTAAACTTAATCGAACGGTTTTAAGCTGTTTTAATCTCATTGCACAAGTGTTTCGACTTATTTTCGCACTACCTAACAAATTGAATGGGTAGCGACTAGACAGAGATCGCCCCAAATGCGCAAAAAGAGAGAGAGGCGATCAAATAGGTAATGCCAAGTGCTTAAATATGAAACTACTGGAATCCTAATGAACTTGGTAAGCTCTATGGAAGGAGTTAACACATTGACGTACCTAACAATTCGTTGATCATTGATTAATTTTGAACAAAAGAATGTTGAAAGTTGTGGCGGGAAAGTTGTTTAGGAGAGCCACCGAGCTGATTTAACTTTGACACAACTAAATCGTCCGCAAGACTAAAACTAGATTTTTGGTGCCAAGTTGCTCTTTCGATCCGATTCGGACGCGATGCGAAAAAACCCCTAAAGAATCATTATACTTACACAATTCCGAACTCATCTTGCACGGGACTCATCCAATCTGACACCTGACAACATAATTTGTTATTATTTTTCTTAATTAGTAATACAGTCAACCAATTTGATTCCTATAGAGATGTTATATAAACCAAATCTTAAGAAGTCTCTCACGATTTGATTAGGTACGTCAATTTCACAAAGTTCCATAGTGGCCTCGAAATCAAATGGTATTACTGTACAAACAAAAATTATTCGTAACATTTGTATTACACCGACTCACCCAATCGCAAAAGCAGAACCTCAAAATATGAAGAAACAAAACTAAATTTTTGGAGAACATTCTAAAATGTTAGCCCAAAAGCGGTGCTGTGGTGGGCCCGGGCTGAAATGCACAAGAAGCCAAGCGTCGCCTGCGGCTAATTTACAAATACAGCGATTAGAATAGACCAATCGTAGTAGTTTCTTACCATTGTTTAGTAGTTTTTTTTGCAAATAAAGTCTAGAGCAGGTGGACTTGGAACTTGAATGCTATTCATGTTGAATGTCATTAAAAAATAAAGGAATAGGTATTTGCTGTTAGATTAGAAACGTCATATAGAACGCGTTGTGAGATTTTTTTGCACTGTGATCAGCCTATCGACCAATCTGAGTCTAAACTCAGTGAGTCAACGTTGAGTAGGCACAACGGATATTCTGTAGCCATCGCCACCTTTCGTCTCCATCATCAGATCGGCTCCAACGTTGCGGCCTTCAGCCCCATTCTGGTTTAACATTTAATTGCATGATTTGAACTAAACATAAAATCAAACGATAAGAAGATGAGTGTTTAGTGAGTTGTGAAGTTATAACTTCACAAATTACTTATTTATAAACAAAAGCTAAAGAAACTCATTTTTCAACACACTAGCTCGTAAAGTGGCCCTTATTCCAACGTCTTTAGGGTCATAGGTTTTCATGAAATTATTTATTTTATCAACAAATTCATAAGTATTGGCGGCTTCCTCAGTGTCTCTATTTCCAGTTTCCACCAGCGCGCGCATAATCTAAACACCAAAACTACGGGCCGCGAAAAAACAAAATGTCCGCCGCCATGTTTCACGGATAACTGCCGCACTCAGAGACGTCAATTAAGTTTTAAGTTTCATTAAAGTTGCTGTGTCTTATTCTATTGCTATAGCAAAGAAAGTGACAGCAGCTACTTTAATTAAACTTAAAACTTAATTGACGTCTCTGAGTGCGGCAGTAAGTGTTTATGTGAGTTTTATTAATTTTTCCTCGCAAGTGTTGTAAAACGTCTTATGAAACGCGTGAGCATTGGTCATTACACTCTCGGCTCTATTACGCCCTCGCTTACAGCTCGGCCGCTTCGACTTTAATGACCAACGCACACTCGTATCATAATGCGCACTATTGCGCGCACATTGATAATTGTATCTTAATCGGTAAGTAATTAGTGTAATTACTTATTCAACGACAAGTGTATCTCAGCTATTCTTGTTTTATCTTATAATTTAATTTTAATTTACTGACGATTATCTATATAATGTTATCGCGTGTTAAAACGCAGTCTTATTTCGTTATATCGATAGTTTTAGATTGACCGAATCGAGCCGAATTAGATTAACTTAATCTCGAAACTTTTTTTTGTCAAAAAATCATACATAGTAACTACAAAATAAAGTCGCTATTTATTTCTGTCTGTTCCGTTTAGCCACTTAGTTCTTGTAAACTACGCAACACGGTTTTTACCATAATTTACCATAGAAGATGTCTCCCGGAAGGTTTATGTGCATATTACACATAGATCCAGGGCGAAGCCACGGTGGGGCAGGTGGCTAGTATGTAATATTATGCAAGGTTGGATTATACGAGTATACTCGAAGAAAATATAAAGATAATACCCCTTCTATACGGTCGGGCGGTTGGGCCAACCGAGAGGGATGCAGCTATTAGTAGGAACGAGATGTAAATATTACTATCTCATCACACAGGTATCCCGAAAAGGTCAAGCTCAATTCAAGGTTTTTCAACCGCTCACAAGGTGACCCCTACCGCATACTTAATAGAACAAGGACCCTTCGCGGGATGTTGACTCCTGATTTCAGACTTCGTCGCGACCTTGCGTATTACATTATTCTGTGCAATATGGATTTTTTTTATTGCCTTAGACAGACAAACAGGCAGGCACCTGACGGGAAGTGGTCACCGCCGCCTATGGACATTTGCAACACCAGGGGCGTCACTAATGCGTTGCCGGTCTCAAAGAAATTTAATGACACCATTTTTAAAAAGCCCCATATTGTAGCGCTGGATGAAGTTTTATTCGAAATAAATGTCCTTTTTAGGGGTTATGTCAGTTCCGAAGAGGTAAAAAGAAAGCCTTACGGTGCGACTCCATCCGTCTGTCTGTCCGTCTGTCACAAATATTGATTTTGAAAGGTGAGAGAAAACCCATATAAGTTAGGGTTTTCAATCATACCTATTTAATAATTAACGACAATTCGTGCTATCCGTGCGCTTTCAAACGGTTTAGTAGGTACCAGGTAAATGTCGAATTTCAGTGAATAAATAAATATCGGGGGGAATCTCGCACATATTGACCCAGTTCAAACTAAGCTAGGCGTGTAATATTAGGTCGGGGCAAAAGTATTTTCGTATTTTTCGTACAAAGGAAAAACAATTTTTCAAGTTATATTTTTTTATTTATTTATAATATGTACATGCCGTTTTGATCGATGTCTTGTTGCCATCTTGTGGGTAGTGCCTTGTGGGTAGTGCCAAAATCTGACAGGTAGTTTTGACAGTGTTCTCTTGATATTAGCTTTATGCTTCCTAAAGAATTCTGAAGTGACCGAAACAGGTGGAAATCCGATGGAGCAAGGTCGGGGCTATACGGTGGATGCATCAACACATCCCAGCCAAGCTCTCTCAATTTTTGCTGGGTGGCTATAGATGAGTGCGGTCTGGCGTTATCATGATGAAAGACTACGCCCTTTCTGTTTATTAACTCCGGCCGGTTTTTCTCAACGGCTTCTTTTAATCTAATGAGTTGCTGGCAGTAGAGGTCAGAATCGATAGTTTTACCCGGCGGCAAAAGCTCATAGTGGACAATTCCTTTCCAATCCCACCATACACACAGCATCACTTTGTTCCGAGTTAAGCCGGGCTTTGCCACTGGCTGTGGAGCTTGTCCATGCTTCGACCACGATCTTTGGATGTTCTTATCGTAAGTAATCCATTTTTCATCACCCATAATCAACCGTTTAAGAAATGGTTCGGATTTATTTCGTTTTAACAATAAATCGCAAATTGAAACACGTTGCATTAGGTTTCTCTCATTGAGATCGTGTGGCACCCAAATATCGAGCTTTTTCTTGTACCCAGACTTTTGTAAATGACGTAACACTGTTTTGTGATCAATATCCAGTTCTTCAGCAATGTCGTAACTACTAATATATAAGTATCTTTATCGTTGTCTAGTACCCATAGTACAAGCCTAGAGCTTAGTTTGGGACTAGGTCAATTTGTGTGAGATTGCCCCGTGATATTTATTTATTTATTTTATTTATTTATTTATGTCAATCTTGCTCCACTTTTTCATAGATGGCATTGATTTTATCAGTAACAGGGCGTCCAGAGCGAACCTCATCTTTCACACTAAAATTTCCAGACTTAAAACGCTTAAACCACAATTGTGCCACTCTTATTGATACCGCATTAGGACCTAAACCTAATAAACCGCACAAATTTTATTCGCGGCATTAGTCGCATTTTTGCCTCTTTTGTAATAAAACTTTAAAATGTACCGAATTTCTTCGTCACACACGTCCATTTTGATAGCTCAAAAACAATTGAAAAATGCCGGGAACCAGTTTTTTTATTTTATTTTATTGTATTTCAGAATGTTGACTTTTAATGGTATTAAAACCAGCCAGGTACATTTAGTGTAGACGAATAGGTTTGATTACAACTTATACGGTCCAAATACGAAAATACTTTTGCCCCGACCTATTATGTCTCCTTATGTTTAGGTGTAAGGATTTTAATAAAATGTGTTGAACATTTAACTTTAGTTTTTTTTATACAATTGCTTTAGAAAAGTTTTTGAATGATATGTATAGTATGTGTCACCGTAAGATTGTGAACACCGCTAGTTTATAAAAAAATCCGTGAGATTGTAAACTACCGATAAAGATACGAGTAGATTCTCAACTAACCTAACCTAGTATTATTATAAACTAGCGGTGTTAACAATCTTACGGATTTTTTCTTTAGATAGATACTTATTCTCCAGATTATTATAATACCAAGGAACTTAGAAAGACACTGTGGCTGTCCCTATAACACTAGTGGGAAAAAATAAAAGTTAATTAAATTCTCGCCCATTGTTGATATTAATGAATGGAGGATTTTTACGTATATACATTCATTAGTAAGATATTTTTACCCTGTTGCCCCAAATAGATTTTTTTGTAAAAAATATATGTTACGCAATATTAGATTCCACATAAAATAACTAAAATTAGAGGTTGTCCCTATCTCGCAAGTATTAAAAAAAAAACTTAAAATAAATAAAGTCGATTTTTAACCCTTCATAAATGAGTTTGAACGTTGATTTTTTTTTTGACAATAGTTTATTATTATATACATAATATATCCAAATTACAAAGAAATCGTTTAATTAATTTGGCTACAAAAAAATAAAAACATATTTTTTTATTTTTTTCAAAACCAAGAGCATTTTAGGGTTAAAACTTCGTAAAATTACATCTTGTAATAAGGTAAATAAACACACGTAAGAAACCTACATTTTGAGCCAGTTGCTATTTTACATGGTAGATCCGCCAGACCCTTTAACAGAGTCGAAGGAGCTCGAATCCGCTCTCGCTTGTAGCTTCGGGCCAGCTGGAGAACTAACATGACCTAAACCTATCTCGTATTATCATAAATACGAGAAATGTGTGTGCTGTTCGGGGTGAAATTTATTTATTTATTTAATGGTATAATTGTTATCAAAAAGTACAATTAAACAAAAATATTTTTTTTTAACAAATTAGCGACATGATCTTACTTTTACCTAAAAACTGCTGCTTAATATGATGGTTACCGCTTAAAAATATTGTAGCTCCAACTGACTCCTCCTAGACTGACACAGGACACTTTGAATATACCTAGTTCCCGAGGGAATAGCGATAAACGACTTCTGCGCGGATGGAGTCACGGGCAAGAGTAGTTTGCATACAAATTATCAAGCGTTCTGGGACAGCGGTTTTATCCATTTCTACAAATTCGTTGCCGCGAATTGGCATTTGTATGAAACTTTAACACGGCTGGCGTGACGCTGGCACCGAAACTGATAATAATATTGTTTACGTGCCGTTGCCGAGTGATGTGCCATTCAGCCCGCTCATAATGGCGTTTTTATACACGAGGGTTATCAGAAACAAAGTTTAAAATACCTGATTTTTGAAGAAAATCCTGATATTTTTCCAGCGATGGCGAGCGACTATAGATGAATAACACCACTATAGATAAAAAATTGATAAAAACAAGGAACTTAGGTCCTTCGAAAAAATAAAATGGCGCCGTGACCACGATTACAATGTACTGTAGAGTAAAAAAAAGTTATGATGACTAATGTTGAAGTTTGTCTACAACTTGACAGACGATTAAGTGTTTTACAGCTGCCATAATGTTTCCCTTTAAGAATTAACAGCCTGTTAAAATGATAGGTGAAACCCAACATAAAACAAGTTTTAATTACAAATCTAAGTCCTAAATGTGTTTCTTCTAGATTAATTGGTATTTAAAGTAGTGAATCGTCAAAAGCAAAATAAAATGGCTAACAAAAAGATGCAAAGTAAAACACAAGAAAAACTTTCGTTGCTTATAGCTACATTAGTTACATCTGTTATTTTCATTAAAAAAAAACAAAATGTCACAGGTCATTCTAGTGCAAGGGCCCGAAAGATAAAATAGGTAATTCTAATAAATATGGAATTTATAAAATATGGCGGTGTTCGAAACATAATTTTGTCAGTTGTGTGTCGCTTGGTGTGTAAGGCGCGTCACCGTCGGAGCTATAATATATATTAATATACCAAAGTATATATTATAGCTCCGTGTGTGACACGCTTAACGGCAAACCGGTTCCCTCTCCGGATTCACTCACACAGGCCCTCAGCGGCCTCAGTGTGCCTCCGACCAAGCGAGGGGGCAGACGTGACGCGAAACTAAAATAAAGTAGGGCACGCGTATCTAAGAAATAAATAATAATATATTTAGTAAACCTATGCAGTTGACATGTTTATTAGTTAAACATAAATACTTAGTGTATTTAAAGATGCGTTAGAACAAATGTTTGTGTAAACTTGGACGTATAATATATAGAGCCGTGAAAGTTAAGTACGACGGTTGCAATTGGAAGTGAAGTGTGGTGTTCCGTGATTTTATAAATATAAGATCAGAGTGAGGTAGTTATTTAGACCCGTAAGACCCGGATGCTGTTAAAACGAATATAAACAAATTGAAATGGATTTAAGTGGTAAGAGGATATCTCTAATAATAAACGTTATCTATAATACTATAGAAGAAAAGCAAAAAAATATTGTATAAAAATATTGTGAAAAGTTATTTCCACCTAAAATAATACATTTAAAAGTTAACACCGAGGGAATAGCGAAAAATATATTATGTGCGGATGGAGTGGTGGGACTCGCGGACATAGCTAGTTTGTGTAATTTTTATTTATTTATTTATTTCTCAATTACTTATACATATTAGTGTCGCATCGTTTAACCACAATATGATTTGTCTCGATGCAATTCCGCCACATCTTATTTTTCTTTATTATTATACTTACATAATAATGAAGGTAGGTAAATTAACAATGTCCATGTTAGGCGCGTCACACACGGAGCTATAATATATATTAATATACCAAAATATATATTATATTATAGCTAAGCACCACACACGACAAAGATACCAAAATATATTCATTTGACTGACTGACTGACTGACGTCGCTGTCCTAGCGAGCGCACGATTTCAACATGTACAGGGTGTTCTAAAAGTGAAATATGGATATTATATAATTAATTATTCAATAATGGCTATTCAGATAATATTACATGGTTTCCATAGCAGTGTGTGGGTGTACTGCACACTAATTGAACGAACGATATACAGTGTTGTAATCTCTATATATAATAGCGACACTGAAGGGACTGCGCATTTTATGGCGTTATTGAAAATTGCCGTTAAATGGAGACAAGAAAAATCAATATTATTTTACCATTATAATATGAATTATTTACTAATAAAGTATAAAATATGATAACGTATAGATAATGCATAATAACCTTACGATGGTGTGCCAATTTGGTTTGCAGCAGGTATAACAGCCGAAGTAAACACGTGCAAGGTAATCACAATAAACAAAAGAACGAATTTCTCAGAATCTTTGGTACGTTTGATAGACATACGGGCTAGACAATAAGGCCGGCCTTACACAGTATGAATTTTAAGAATATGAATTCATGTTATTAATTCAGAAAGCACGGAATTGCTTACAATTTAACTATCATCCACACACAATCAGATTTTTTCAGATTATGAATTTCTCAGATTGATCTGACAGAACGCACCTCTTTCCATACATTATCTATGGAGGAGCACACACACTCTGGATTCAGATTATGAATTCAGATTCTTAAAATTCATACTGTATAAAGCCGGCCTAAAGCAATAAAATAATAAGCAGAAGAACGTACACAACTGCAGTTCTTATTAAATTCGGCAACTTAGAAAGTACTGTTTATTGCTTAATATTGAAGTATTGTAGTCGTTATTGAGTGGGAGTGATGCTACATAGTGTATCATATCATATCATATCATATCATATCAAGGTAAAACCAACAAGAGTCAAGTAATTTCGACGTTTTAGGGAGTTAGTCGTTAAATTGAGCGACGGTAATGTGTACATTTCGGTTACGAAGAGTATTGAAAAAGAAACACCCCTATTTGCCCGAAATATACTAAAATATATCGTAATATACCGACCGATATATATATTATAGCTGCGTGTGTGGAGTCTGTCAAATAGTAGGGAAAATATATCGTAATATATCGTAATATACCGACCTATAATATATGTTATAGCTCCGTGTGTGACGCGCTTTATGTTTTGTTATATTATATTTGTAGCTTGGCAAAAAAGAGTTGGGTACAGTAGCAGGTGGAACTAAAATATTCTCAAGTGGCAACCACCACATCATGCAAAGTAAAAATTGTATCATGTTGCCTGTTTCATTCCGAACAGCGCCCTCTCAAAAGTTTTTTGCAAACCTATACTTACATGATTTATGTTTGTGACCAAACCGGTTAAACAAATTTACGAATTATATGCGGATGTAACGTATATATATGAATTCAGCACACAAAAAGATAAAAAAAGATAAAAGATATTTATTCAGTAAGTAGGCCGCACGGGCACTTTTACACGTCAAAATCTACCAGCGCTTCCCAAGAGGAGACCACTGCTGAGAAGAAGCGCCGCAAGAAACTCAACAGTTAGTCATTTTTTAAATGAAAATATAACAATATCACTACTTATTCTAGCATTATATAAAACTGTAAAAATAATATTAAGACACAGATTGACAAGTCGATAATTGGATGGTCTTGAAGAAGTAAAAGTTTACGGGCCTTGCGTTAAAAATCGAAATTCGGACGAAGTCACGTTATGTTATCTCCATTCCTTTGTCCCGATTTGTTCTTGAATGTTGAGGGAAACGAATCAACACACGAGATTTTGAAGTTTAGCGCTCTATTCAGTAGAAGAAACTTTGCGCGACCAATAAGTCACGGGCAAAATCCATACTAATATTATAAATGAGAGCCCTGTCTGTCTGTCTGTCTGTCTGTCTGTCTGTTACCTTTTCACGCTTAAACCGCTGAACCGATTTAGATGAAATTTGGTATGGAGATAGTTCGAGTCCCGGGAAATGACATAGGATATTTTTTTTCCCGGAAATCATCCCTTAAGGGGGTGAAAAGGGGGTTGGAACTTTGTATGGGGAATCAGTCATTTCTTCACTAAGGTATATAAAATTTAGTATGGAGATAGTTTGAGTCCCGGGGAAGGACATAGGTTATTTTTATTCCGGAAAATTGGAGTTCCCGAGGGAGCAGCGATAAACGACTTCTGCTTTGGAAGCGTTTTCAGCAGGCTGAAACATCGTTTCAGTCCGTTTCAGAGGTAGCTCTATCACATACCAATTTATCAAAATTTCAACCAAGTTGCCGTTGTTTTCAGGCGCCTGAAAAATGTTTTCAGGCCGTTTCAGAGGTAGCTCTATCACATACCAGATAATCAAAATTTCAACCAAGTTGCCGTTGTTTTCAGGCGCCTGAAACATGTTTTCAGTCCGTTTCAGAGGTAGCTCTATCACATACCAGTTTATCAAAATTTCAACCAAGTTGCCGTTGTTTTCAGGCGCCTGAAAAATGTTTTCAGGCCGTTTCAGAGGTAGCTCTATCACATACCAGTTTATCAAAATTTCAACCAACTTGCCTTGTTTTCAGGCGCCTGAAAAATGTTTTCAGGCCGTTTCAGAGGTAGCTCTATCACATACCAGTTTATCAAAATTTCAACCATGTCGCCGTTGTTTTCAGGCTCCTGAAACATGTTTTCAGTCCGTTTCAGGCCACCCTCTACCAGATTACGCCATAACTTGAAAACCCGTTTTCAGGCGTTTCCAGGACCCCTTAGGTATGGGGCCTTTGAGGCCTTTGAAGTACATTTGAAAATATGGTTAATTTTCCAGAAAAAGTGAAAGAGATAGCATGATTAGAAAGAGATAGCAATACTGAGAACCTTCCAGAGTCGTCGCGATCAAAAAACGAGATAGAGACAGCTATAGAACATTCCAGCAACGACTACTGGAACATTCCCGACGGCGGGTCGAAGAACGTCGATTATTCTAGAAAGGCCACCTGGAATTGTCTTGGACTGGGCGATCAAAAGTTTAACTCTTAATTATCGGTTTAATTGTGCATTTCTATTAGTATAACAACACTTTTTACCCGGGAAAATTTTACAAATTCCTGTGGGGTACCGATAAACGACTTCTACGCAGACGGAGTCGCGGGCAAAAGCTAGTACATATATAAAATGATGAAAGTAAGCTATCAGTCGGGTAAATACCTACTTCTTGAATTCTTCGCGACTCTAGGGAAGATCTTAGCCAGGTATTGGGTTAGTTAGGTACTAATTTCCTTTGTTTATTTAATGTTACTTGAAAAAAACAATCTAGTGCCTGCCAGTGCTTATGTTTTGTGGAATGTAAGGTCAATGGAACGATTAGTTTTATGCTGGCATACGTTTTTATTATAGTTAGGTATATGGACAAGTTTTACAGTTTATGAGCTGTGAGAGAGCAGGGATGGATGTTAAAACAGGTTTCCATGGTTCACTGACCGTGTCACTACACCTTATTGGAATTTTTCCTTATTTTTAGCAGTTTCATGAGTGTCATGACCAGTGGTCGGACAAATTAGCTCAACAAATTTTAGGTAGCTCTACCTATTCCGACCACTAGTCATGACATTCTTTACGAGTACAAGTAGTCATACACATACCACATATACGTACTTATTACACGTACATGTAGGTAATATATTAATGAATGTAGGTCTACCGAAATCTCATTACAAAAGTAAAAAAGCATGATTTTGATGTGGTAATGTTGACTTACGCTTGTCAACTCAAATTCCGCCATTTGTCAGCGTTTGTTATTTTTACTCAAATAAAGAGTTAATTATCAAGAAATTGTTCAAAATACCGTTTCGTACTCAAGCGAGAAATATTGTTTGCCATGTGAACAGTTAAATTTGCGAGGAAGAAGGTGTGAATCAAACACAGTCTCTGATTTTATATCTCTATTGCTATATAGCAAATAAAGTGACAGCAGCAACTTTAATCAAACTTAAAATTAATTGACGTCTCTAAGTGCGGCAGTAAGTGTGCTAAAATCATTCCTCCTGCCTTTGTTGACGGTCGGTGGTCGGTGGTCGGTGGACGGTGGACGGTGGTCTTGGGGAGAAAACGGCATGCCTTCTTCACTTCAAATACGGCCTAAATCCTTTGAACAACAGCTGTTCTGAGTTGTCTTAAGCCGCATTCACGTTTGTCTGATCTGATGTGTTGTGTCGTGACGCTCACTGGACGTGATGGCGAGCGTGCACATTTTTGTGTCGTGTTGTGATGTCTTCTGTCGATATTTTGAACCAAGATCGTCAGAAGGCCGTGTATAGTTGTCTGATCCGTTGTGACGCGTCCGCTCCGCCACCTCATCCAATCTGACGCAGACCGGGATCGCTTGTGATGCGACACAACACAAGCCATCACAACACACTGCGTCAAACAAATGTGAACGTAACCATATGTGACGTTCTCAATATAAAGGGACCTTATGGAGGAAGGCAGTTACGCTTTTCTTATTCTTATAACTATACGAATACTATGGTAACAGTTCTAAAAACGGCGTAACCGCCTGCCTCCATAAGGTCCCTTTATATTGAGAACGTCACATATAAACGTATGAAACCTTAGACTAAAGCAAAAGGGGAAGACGCGTTATCGCCGTACAAGACACTGATATAATGCGTGCCGCGACACCTACATTCGCAAATTCCACACCCACAGCTGTAAACATGCACTAAGGAGCAACAGAGTTAAATTGATGGACTAACGTCGTGCGCGTAAGTGAGACAGCCATATATCTTACATTAATGACGACGTCGCACGTGTTGACAGATCGGTGACGGCCGGACAACTGACTCAAACATAGGCGCTCAGCGCCTATATTTAGATGCTCAAGCCCGCGCGCTGGGCACGTATTTTCCTCTTTCTGTTTTCATCTAAAGCGCGTGCTACACGGTTTCAAACCATGGCTTTAAACCAAGTGACCTGAACCCATTTGTTTTACGTCTGCCAAGGGCGTTTAAGTTTCAAACCACCTGTTTTAAACCGTGTAGCCCACGCAAAATGTGAATGCGGCATTATGCCTAGATCACACGCGTGCGAGTTGGACAGCCCAGTTACTTACTGTACAGCTACTTGTAACGTGTCACCGCATAATGAGCTTTGGGAATCGTTACATGTTTACAAGCTTTTATTTAACTTGCTATATTATATTTGTTTGTTTAGGTGAAATCTTGCAACTGAATTTTGAACCACTTCCCGGTGTCCGATTCAGCTGAAATTTGGTTTACCCACGTAACTTCGGTGACATGCAATAATATGGTACTATGGAGCTGGTCTGATGATGCAGTCGGAAGGTGGCCACAGGAAATCCGCCACGAAACAAGATGGCCCCGCCGTGTTTGGGCTCGTTGGATATGTCTTGATACTTTTTATCCGGGATTTTTTTAGTTTCCGAGGGTAAGCGACAAACGACTTCTACGCGGAGCGGACGGAGTCGCGGGCGAAAGTTAGTGAACCATAATTATGCTAGAGTTACTTATAGTAATAAGCATACCACGTAGTTCATCTTCTACATTATATAGGTAATTAGGTATCGTATCAGGCGGCATCACGCATAATTATATTGAGATCAGTCACTATCAGGAAAATTAAAAAAAAAATACATTAACTATAATAACATATACCATTCTGTGCTATACCATAACCTAATTCTGAGATTGTATTCATACGACATACTGGTTTATCGGTCACCTGTCGTCGTTAATGTTCCACTACAAAGCTTAGAAATTATCTCATTACATTCTGGTTGGCGAGAGCCCGAGAGGTTCCGCTTGTTCAATGTTATCTGTTTGTCATTCCGTATCGCAATAGCATCGCTATGAGTTCATAAGTTGACCCCTGGGCGTATATTAGTGACAATAGTGAATATTGACAATGGGATATATTTTATTAGAACCAAATGAGATAACAATAAAGTTTAATGGTTCGATGACATCACGATTTTCTAGTTATCTGATAGTTTAATTATTTCGGGTTCTGGCCATTTTAACTGAGACACTGCTGCTTGTAGCTACTGTGTGGGTGGAATAAAATCTTTTGTTTTAAGACACTTCAAAGTAGGTAAATGTCTATTCATAGAAAAATGTCATCTCTGACGCATCTCAAGGCGAAAATCTCGCTGAAGACCATTTATGAATAGGACTTTAAAGACGTTTATGACGCCCAGTTTTAATTATAAAAACATTGTCTATTTTTAAGCTTCCGTACCCAAAGGTACCTACCTGGTCGGTTAATACATTCTGTTACTACAAGGATTTATACATGCATGTACATCTTTGAAATTTGTTTATTCGTTAAACTGCACCCGGAACTTTTTAAAACCAACAAGGACATATGTAATTTTAATACAAGGTATACAAATCGCCTTGTTGGTCCCGCTCAAAAGATAAAGTTGTATGGTAAGAACGCATATTGCATGTCTATGGGCATCTATAATCGCTTGCATGATGACATTAAAGAATTGCCTATTAGATTATTCAAGACTAAACTTAAGAGTTGGTTAGTGCAGGAATGTTATTGTAGTGTTGACGAATATTTCGATTATTTTAAACATTTTAATTTAATTATGATTATTAAGTTCAAGGTATCGACCCATGTATTCCTGGTCCCGAAGAATTTTCCTTTGGCATTGTTTTAAATTCTATGCTTGTGATATTTTTGCATGCCAGGTACTGGCAAAGTGTGTGTGACTTTGACTAATTTGTAACATCTTTTGTACCACATTTTAGGCAAAATAAAGAGATTTGATTTGATTTTATTATATATAAAAAGATATCAACTTTTTCATATCTCTTTGAATAATTCGAAATCTTGATTAATATAGATTTAAAAGCAACATAAGTTAATTTTTATTATTGCAATAATTTGATGTACGACATTTTATAAATCTCGTTTTTGACTGGTTACGAACGAGTAAAATTACGCGCGTCGTCGATCCTACTGAGGGCCTAGTGTAAGTTTTGCAACGTATTTTACGTCTCGATCGCGTTTGCGTTTAGTCTCAATTAGTATGGAAGTGTGACAGCGCCCCTTGCGGCGCGTATTTTAAACATTTGACAGTTCCATACAAAGTGACACTTTTACGCAAACGCGATCGAGACGTAAAAAACGTTGCAAAACTTACACTAGGCCCTCTGATTAACGACCACAACTTCTGTAAGGGTACACGGAGAGAGTCCAAGTTTATATGACGCGTTGATTAAGCTTTTACCTTTAAATCATGATATAAATACATTCCCAACAAATGCATTTCCCCTTTATACATCGACCAATCATCAGCTCATTAAATTTACTTTACGACTTTGTATCAATTTCGCAGTGATTTTAGAACAGAACAGAACTTATTAACCTACTAGGTCGGTAGAAGAGAAAAGAGCTGTATCTTTTGAACCGAAAAAGATAGCCCGTTTTTTTTTTTTTGCAGAATATGTGATATACCGGTGGATTTCCTAACAAATAATAAAATAAGTAGTCAAAAAGTAAAATAATAAGGGGAGTCCCCATGAAAGAAACGTTTTTTTACATGTTTTTTTTTGTACCTTTTTGTTCTGTCGTAAAAGGGTGAATCAACTTTTAAGGTACTCCTTTTAGTGGCATCAAAAAAATATTTTTATTTAAAAAAATATTATTATTATTATTTATAATTGATATTGCGAGAAAGATAATTTGTTGTATTTTCTTATTTTTGCAGTAGCCGCGATGTTTGGCTCCAATTACCTGGAAATTCATCAATCTTTGCTCGTAGTACAGGCAAAAAGTCCTTTGCGTTACGTAATTTTAAATCTTATATCTTACAAACAAAAAGAAGTCTGAAATAAAATCAAATTGGTATATTTATTTGTATCGATCCGGAGAACACTTTTGTGCATATAAGTTGAAAATCGAAATATAATTATGACAATAAAAGGCATTAACAAGTCTACTGCGTTACTCGAGTCTTTTAACTAGTTGAATTTCTAAATAAATCGTTAATTATAACATTTGCTTTGGAAAAATGTACTTCTAAAGTAAGTCAAATTTAAGGAACAACGAATTAAAACTTATTTAACAGATAAAAACGACATTAATAACGTAAAATTTGCAATACCAGGCAAATTAATTTGGGGGACAAGCGGTAACGAAAGAGACAGAAATGGTAACGCCAGAGAATGTATGCGGAATCACATAGGATAACATAAGATTAACTAAGCAAACAAAACAATGGCTCTCTACGTAAAAATAAATGACAGTAGGTAAACTCGTTAAAAAAAAACATAAGACCTTATAAAATACTTAGTTCCTTACTCAAAGTAACGAACAAAGCTCTTAAAACTCACGAGATCAATTAAACTTACCATGAGACAAGTTATAGGAATCATTTTAAACTTAAAATAAGATAATACACATAATTAAAAAACAAAACAATTGTTGCAAAACAAAAACAAAACAACATTAACGAAAATATTAAAATTTAAAGGAATAATGATCTTATTTACTTTTCAAAAACATTAACTGAATTTTTGAAATCATAATATAAACGATGACCTCTTTTAACGATTTCGGGGTTCGGTAAACACACTATAACATCTTTAAAATCAACATAAGAAACATCTTTTTCATCCAACCGAAATCGTTTAGCACTTTTATCGACTACTCTCAGGAACATCACTTTAATTTCCCCATCATCATCAATATCAGATAACGCCTTACATACATATTTATAAGTATTAACTTTGGTTTTAGTTACGTCTACGTAAACTTTTACCAGTAGGTAGTCACCGCTTCCTATTTTAGAGTTTTCTTTATCGTAGCTAGAGCAGGGCTGTTCGTCTTCTGAGGAACAGCCGTAAATATCTTTATATACGCTTTGGTGTCCTTTGTTAGTTATATCTTGCAATTTCAATTCTTGCAAAGGTATGTTATCATCAGGTGAATCTGGGACCTCCGGACTTAATTGGACTATTAAATCGTCCATTGTCATTTCTAGGAAAGAGTTAATAGATACGTTATCTTCTTTATCTTCAATAACAGATCTCACATCATATGTTTTGGGCTCGAAGCACATGCAAAATCCCTTTTTACCAAAACTTTCTTCTTCGCAAAAGCAGCTAAGCTCCCTGTATTGTAAGATGCCATGACAGTTACTGAAAACTTGATGTACTTTAAGTGTTCCTGGGAGTCTTGGGATATTACTTGGGAGGGATTTCTGTTGGTCAATTATATGTTTTTCATCAATCAGAAACAGTTTTATTTTACTAACATTCATCATTTTGTAAAAAAATTGATAAACGTCAGCAACATCTTCCCCATTGGCCACAATTTTATCAGCTGTTCTTTTAAGGAAACCTCCAACGCCATCAGCAGGTCCTTTGCCGTGACCGGCTTCAAAAAAAGACCACGTCATATGCTCAAATCCATAACCAAACAACTTGGTACACATCAAATAAAAGTTTTGTTTTTGCCTATACTGCGTGCTTGGGCCGTCTGGATAGAAGTGAACAGTATCGACACAGATAAACTGTGTTGCAATGTAATGTAAACATTGCATGTCTTTCTTTTCTAGATTTAGTACTTTTAAAAGTTTTTTTAATAGCTTTTTGTAAAACCGCGTATTTTAAATCGTCGCCTTCCTCAGCCTGTTTTATTATCGTTTTCTTTTTTAGTACTCTTACATATCTTTTTTTATATTTTTCACACATTTTTTTCAGATTTTCATTTTCTTTTGTTATTTTCACATTTTCTCTACATACTCTTGCTCTGTCTCTTTTTACTTTTTTTCGACCCCGTTGTTTAACTGGTTTAGTTAATTGTTGAATATTTAAGTTTATATATGCTGGTGACAAAGGACCAGATTGCTTTGCTGCTGATCTCGTAAGTGTAAGAGGAGCCGCTGGTTGAACTGCAGGTGAAGGATGTGTAGCAGTTTGGGGAGTCATTGTCGGCGGCGGAGGCGTCGATGGTGGAAGAGGTGGCGGTGTTGGAACCTCATTCTGAACATTTATCGGATAAAATCTAGATTCAGATAGTGGTGAACTTGGTGGTGTATTTTGTAACAATCCTTCTACATTTTGTTTTTTTTTTCGCAGTTCTCTTTTACGTAAACGCCAAATTACATTTGCGTTATATTTTTCTTTGGCAGTTAAATCTTTCACTAATCTTTTATTTTTATGATATCGTTCTCTTTGTTTCCTTTTAGCTTCTTCGTAACATTCTGTTTTATTTTTCAGTCGTTCTCGGTAACGTTTTTGTTTTTCTGCTGCACTTAGAGGCATTTTCGGTTAATGTATTAATTGCTGAAATAAAAATAAACTGATGTGATTAAATTCTTAAAAAACCCCTTTGCTAAAAATCTGGGCATCTTAGCAAGTCAAGCTTTATGCATAAAAATGATATACTTAAATGGCAAGTGCCCATTTTTTTGCAATGAAGTTTGTATTAGAATCGTAAAAAAATGTTTCATTTACATTAATCAGCTTTTATATTTGATAAATTGATCACATTCGAAGTTAAATGGAATTAAACCATACTGTCTCCCGCGTTACCGATAACGCAAGAGACATTATCTCCGATGTTACCGGTAACGTAGGAGAATATTTGGCACAATATATAACTTACTACACGAAATACACGTATAGATACATTGGTATTTATATCACGTCAAAATTAGACACCAAATGCATTTGATTAAAGTACTATTAATAAAATTGCATAAAATCTTACCGCGATTTGTATCGTAACGCAGTAGACCACCAAAAAACCCACGAGCCTCCTTCGACCGCTTGTCGCTGACTGGCGTCCCCCCGCCACGGAATTGTCCTTGATGGGGCCCGATTTTGTAAACTTAGGCACATTTCGATTGTTTGTGAGCGACGATAAACGCCATCTTTCCGAAATATTTAATAACTTTCTATGGTAACGCCGCAGACGCCAAGTTTTAAGCATTCTTGGGGACAACTTTTTGAAAAATTCTAGAAAAATCATTGTAACGGAAATCGAATTGTTTTAAAGTGTATTTGATAAATAAATTCACTGCGTTTCTTTTCGTGTTATTAAACAAATGTGCTGTCATATGATTTAATTCAGAAAAAGTTGGAATTGTGAAGGTCCCGTGGTTTGGGGACACATGAAATTTGTATGAGAATAAACTTTTGTCTACTATGTTACCGTTAAAATTCAACTATTTTGTGAGTCAAATAGTTCAACTGCGTTATTAATATAATGCCTATAGTTCTAATATTACCTATTATGAGTAAAAATGAATAAAAATTATACGGTTTGTGATATTTTTATTTTTACTTTGCCGGGACACTAAAGGAGTACCTTAAAAGTTGATTCACCCAAAAACGGTAGGTAATACCTACACACAAGCGTGGTATGATTGTAGAACAAACGGAACCCTCAGTGCGCGAGTCCGACTCGCAGTTTACCGGTTTTTTATTTCTTTATTGTGCTATATGTTTTGTTTCTATAATTTGTTGGTTTGGCAATGATCACATTTCGTACATATTTATTGCTGCAGTTGCGTTAGCGAAACCGTGACAATTACATAATTAATGAGGAGTGAGCGAGGTACACAGGTACGCCGGTATCTTCCCTGTAACGCTTCCTCGTTCACAGGATCCGGTCCTTTATTTCCCCTGGGAGGCCCGTTTATGTTTGGTCCCGTATCTCATAAATATCTACCTACGCATACTTTAATTTGTAAATTTACCATGAGCTTTTCGGTGAAGGAAAACATCGTGACGAAACCTGCACACACCTGTAAAGCAATTTGACGGTGTGTGCGAAGTTCCCAATCCGCACTGGGCCCGCGTGGGAACTTTTGCCCAAACCCTCTCATTGTGAGTGGAGGCCTGTGCCCAGCAGTGGGACGTATATAGGCTGGATTATTATTATTATATTATTATACTTTAATATCGTCGCTTTTATGTATACATTTTCATCGGTCCAAACTCCAAAAGTACTCTATTTTGTGTGAGCCTCTTGTTTCGCCAAAATATGTTTGGTCGAATGTATAATTTCCTAAAAAGCTATTTGTATTATTTTTGTTTTATTTTCAGGATACCAAAAAAGCTATTTAGATCGGTTAGGTTAGGTTAGAGTTGTGAGCGCCATAAAATGCTATTTTTTGCGGCGGGAAATACCTTTTTGGCAAATGAAAATTTGGGAAATTATACATTTGACCAAACATATTTTGGCCAAACGGCAGAGACTCCTATTTAGTCTACCTACGAGCGTCACTCGGATCGAAGCCGAATTTTCCCGAAGGCACCTTGACAGATCGACTTCCTGACTCAAAACACTATCGCGCGATTTTCTTAAAAATCGTTAGACCCGTTTCTGAGAACGCGATTATAAAGTCATAATGACGACGTCAAGTCACGCAAAAGAAACTACGTCAAAATTTACCGTCGAATTTCTGTGAGAGGGTTATATAGTGGCTCAACATCCCGTGTTGTGAATGTACCTTAAGTACCTATACAAATATTGCTCTATATTATATATAGAGTGTTGCGGTCATAATAAGGAAGGCACAAACATCCACATACATATATGTCCAAACCCAGCTCATATAATTTGATAGTTGTGAGGTGTAACGTGTCATTAAGCAGTCGAGGTCCATTATTCTACAATCATTAAACACAATTTCAGACACATTTGTCCATGTGGCCACGCTACATCGTCATGTTTGTACAGTCGACGACAGAAAGATGTTTACACTTTTTCACCTTATTCCATTGTAATAAGGTCCAAAAGTGTATACATCTTTCTGTCCTCGACTGTACAACGGCAAGGCAATTTTGCGTTATGCCCGTAATTGAACTTGTTGAAGTGATTCTCTTACGTAACCTTTGGAACTCGGTGACTATATAGTTAACGATCTCATTAAAATATTAAGATCTGTATGTCACCAACCTGTGTATCACGAATACTTAGGTAATAGGTACTTACTTGCTAAAAAAACCACAATAATTAATTAAAAAAAACGAAACGTAGAGACATAGTTTTTGTTCCGACTCACAACATATCAAAAATTGGTTGAAATCGGTTAACATTTAGGGGGGGAAAACGTTATCGCCGTTTGTATGGAAAGCCGTCAACTCGCAATCCTCTTACGGTATAAATATGTTTATGTAGAACACAAGGGAGGTTTGTTTTTAACAACTTTTGAGATTGCAAATGTCTATAGTTTTTTTATAATATGATGAAGGCACACGAGCGCACAGGTCACCTACATCTATATATATCTAATCTATATATAGGGTAAACTCATCGAATTCCGTGACGCGCTCAATTCCGTGGTAGCAGTTCTATAATCCGCTATAGAACCCTGCTAATAGAATCTAGGAACTGAAATACGACCACTTTTAAATAGACTAAAGCAAATAAATAAAGGGTGTATTTTAGGTCCCAGGTTCAACCTGCAGAACTGCTACCACGGAATTGAGCGAGTCACGGAATTCTATGATTTTACTATACACTTCTACACTATAATACTCGTACAAACTAACAGAATTTCACGTCTTTATAATATTATGAATGATTGAACGTGTGTGGTTTGCCTGGTTGCAGTGCCGGAGGTGGCCCACGGGCTGCTGACGCAGGAGGCGCTGGACACGCCCTCCGACTCCGTGAGGCCCGAGGAGTTGGACCTCGAACTGCCGAAATGGTTCGACGAGGAGAAGTTCAACAAGTAAGCGTAGTTCGCGATTGTTTATAGGATTCCTGCAATCCCTTGGTTCGGTGAAAAAATCAAACGTCTAAGTCAACGCTATCAAAAGGTACGGCCGTTTATGCCGCATATTCAAGGGAATCTTTTGATTGCGAAAACTCGAAAAAAAGGGAAAAATCTTCGAGACTCGATTCCCGTGATTTACGAACTATTTGTTTGTATACCTACAAGTTTGTGCGGAACCCTCGGTGCGCGAGTCCGACTCGCACTTGACCGGCTTTTTGTTGAACAGTATCTGATTGTCGAAGCAAAACTAACGAGGACAAACTCTGGGTCTAAGTAAGTTCCCTTAGTAAGTAAGGTCTAAGTAAGATTTGGCCCTTTGCCATCGGGTTTACTAGGTATTCAAAATTTTTGCTTAATATAGGGAAGTGGTTTGAATTTTATTAAATTGAATTACAAATAAGTGAAATAAGCTTGTAATAATAAGAGCTTGATTTGATTTTGGAATTTGATGGTAGCGCCGTTGCTTCGATCTTATTAACATGCTGCGCCCGCGCCGGGTCAGGTACGGTTAGATCAGCGTGTTGGTATGATATCATGCTGGTTCCCGGAACTTACTGTTTTATTTAAAAAAAATGTTTACTTGCAAACCAGAAGGGCTCAATATCTCAAAGTCGGGCTAGCTACTAACATGGTTAACGAAGCAAAACTAAATGCATTCAATAGTGTTGTAGTCTGTTTTTTTTTGTAGTAGGGGCGACCCCTAGGTAGATATATACTTAAGTCCCCAACCAGAGAGACCGCGAGCTTTTGGCGGGAGAGCAGCCATTTATTGATTTTTCGTAAATATCTCGAATACGTAACTAGTGGTCTAGAAAAGAGTTTGACTTAAGTAATAAAGCTGATTAAATGTCCTACAAAATGGTATATAAATTTGTTTTTTTGGAGGAACACAAAAGGAAATGCAAGCAAGAATGCCACACTCCTGAGCGTGGGTCTCCTTCGTTTCGGGCCATTTCTCCGTCTCTTGAACTATACTTATTATTTTTTGCGCTGTGTAATTTGCGACTTATGATGACATAAAAACTCCAAAAATACTTATTCTAAATAGCAGTTTTCGAGGCGTCATCAACAATTTGCTCCGGACAAAAAATATTTTGTGTTGGCTTAGGTACTCGTATGTATGAAAAAATATTTTTTTTACCAAGGAAGTACGGACGGAACCCCTCGCGGTGCGTAGTTTTATTTTATTTTGAGTATCATCGTAACTGGCTTATTCACTTAATCAAATGGGAGGACTATTAAAAGTGCTGTCTCATCTAACATGTACTTACTCCTCGAGTTATAATTTGACTTGCTGTGCAATTTATACTGTGACATTATGTTCAGTAATAAAATCTGAATCTGAAGCCTCGTATTCACTAGTGGACAAATGTGCCGCGACTCATATCGTGTTGTGTTATATAATTATAAATCTTATACTATTTTACGAGCTATATTTGATCGTTCCCAAAAACGACTTAACGATTTTTATGAAAGTCGTGTAGGTAATATAAGTTTTTTGTGTCAAGAAATATATCTGTCAAGTGTCATCTTCCGGAAAATTCGGTTTCGACCCGAGCGACGCTCGGTCTCCCGCCCCCGTATTTGTGTTTGTCGCGGTGGATAAAGCATCCGTCACTCTCGCACTTACATACTGGTCAGAAAGTGACAGATATTTGTGACGTTCTCAATATAAGGGACCTTATGGAGGAAGGCAGTTACGCTCTTCTTATTCTTGTACCTATACGAATACTATGGTAACAGTTCTAAAAAAGGCGTAACCGCCTGCCTCCATAAGGTCCCTTTATATTGACAACGTCACATGTTATCCACATGATAAACGCGACCGTACTAGGTCCGCAGGTACTTTAAACTTACCGCCTGTTTCACAATTGTCAAGTAAAGCATCTCTCAAATAAATTTAGGCCTTTTCCTTTCTTACCCTTGAAAATAGACGAGGAGAGGGCTATCTTTAACTGAGAGATGAATTGTTTATTGTGAAACAGGCCCTTAAAATGAATGAGTATGTTAGTAGGTATGAAAATAACGCTTACCTAAGCGTATAATTCGTTGATAATTGAAAGTGATTTGTTAACTAGATTGCCTATTTTAATTGATTTACATTACTTAATTGTTGTGCCATAATGGTTGGGAACTGATACGGGACTTATTAGTGCCAAATAAATAATAAAATATTTTTTTGAGTCTCGATACATAAGTGGATTCAATTTGGTAGTACGAGTACAAACCAGCGTGGCTAATGATTGGTGGTGCTGTATATAATAGGTACTTTATATGCCGTAAGGCGCCTCAGCAGCTGCTACCAAAACTTCTTCCTCCGAATATTTTTTATTACAAAACTTTATGTCTTTAGAGCGATTCTGATGACATGACATCAGGGACCGGACAACCCTTTCATCGGGAAAAGCCTTTCAAAGGGCTTCTCTTTGATATAGCTAGCCCCGTGATTTGCTCACCCATTCCAATTGGCAACCCATACGATTGACTTTCCCTTATCGAATGAAGAACCCAACGATAAGGGTAGCCCTTTGAAATAGGTAACTGGTAACTGATTCATCTTGATGTCCCTAAGAAAGGGTTTCCCTAACGATTTAAGCGCTTATTATAAAGCTTTCCCTTTTGTACGAGCCAATCACAAACGTGTGCCTTAGGAAATCGAACCGTATTAGATCTTTTGCCGCTCCTCGCGGTAACTTCAAACAATAAACCGTCGGTAACGTATACTAATAAGGGTATTGGGTTAGCGCTTAGTTGAATGGGCTGTTTACTTGCTTCGAACGGGACGCAAGGTAACGTGTGTTTTATGAAGTCTACAAAAGGTCTAAAATTGCGTATACACTAGTAATTTTTTTTAAAGGGTTTAGTAAGGGTATTGGTTAGCGCTTAATAGAATGGGCTATCGTTTGGAAATAGCGCTTTAAAAGCACATTTAAAGGGTTTTGACGGGCAGAGGGTTTGGTAAGTAAATCCTTACGAAAAACCCATACAAAACCCATTGAAAGGGATAGCGGGCCGGTCCCTGCATGACATCACACAAATTATGGATGTCAGATTTACCACCATGGTTTATTGCCTCATTTACATTCAGCCAAGTGAGCAGGGAAGTGGGCAGGGAAGTGGGCAGGGAAGTGGGCAGGGAAGTGGGCAGGACGAGTGTGTAAACACGATACTTCTCATGCCGCTGCCATTGCCACTCGCACTGCCCGGCGCTCCCCAAAATGGCGGTTTTTTGTGCGGAAGTCAAAGGACCGACCGGCAGCGCGAGCGGCAGTGCGTGTTTACATTCTGCTCCGTCGCTCAGTACTCGCCGAAGACACAGCGCGGCCGCTGTAATTATTTCGACGTCTGCCATTGCCGAAACTTGAAAGCGAAGTGGTAGGGCAGTATGTAAACACACTCCTCTCGATCCTGCTGCAGCAGTTATTTAGGGAATTATCGCCGGCAGCGCGAGGGGCAGCGGCAGGGGCTGAATGTAAATGAGGCATATGGAATTGTGAACAAATAGAGCACAATACGCCTGCCGTCGGCTTCGAACCTTTAGTACGTGTATTTTGATAAACCGGACAAGTAACAATACCGTCATAATACAAGTAACAATACGTCATACGTCCCCTATATACGTATATACGTCCCCTATATACGTATATACGTCCCGTGCGGGACGTATGACTACCCTACTCATGCAGTAATAGCTAGCGAGGCCTAAACAAACAATAAGTATTTTCATTCAGGTTTTCACAAATTAATTTAAATGATTGTTCGCACTTTCACGCGGTTGCGAATACCAGTTTAAATTAAATAAACCTGCCGAGAACGAGCTCGATTTGCGCATCAAATGTTCAATTATCAAATTTGGTCAAATTCCAGTTTTTATAATTTCCCGGCGACATACATATGGTACTAGATAAGAAGCCTCATTGTGGGCTTATAACACTATGTTGGTTTCACGGAATACTTTTAACAGCTGTTCCATCCATAGACTGCATAATGGTAATAATTTTGACGACTTAACACTTTTATTTAGTACAAAATTAGGGTCTCTATTGTTTGTTATAAATTCATTATGCCATAATGTATTATTTGCCATAATCATCATTTGACATACTTAAAGGCTTTTTTTCTGAAACCGTATAATTTCCAGGATTGTTATAAAATAAACCTAACCTAATCTAATGGGTTTCATGAAATGATCTTCTCAATAATCTTGAAATGTTTAAGGTTTTAGAAAAAAAAAATTTCGAGGAAACAAAAATTATGGCAAATGAAACGATTATAGCAAATGAAATTATGGCAAAAGAATGGATCCCACAAAATGACGATTCATGATAAGCACACAAAGCACTTCGTTACTAATTCTTTTTTGTAAGACCACTTTATACACCATGGTGGCAGTAGTAATATGACGGTGGCACTTTCCATCGTTATATGAATGACGCCTATAGTGTTCTCAATCCGAGAAGGCGCCTATATCATCGTCATCACATCAGCCGAAAGACGTCCACTGCTGGACTTAGGCCTTGCCCAAGGATCTCCACGCCGGTTTTGTGATAGGTAGGTACCTACTTGTTCACTACATAAAAATTCCAAGGTTACTTATTATTCCGCAGAGCCCGGCGCTTCTATTGGGACAACTGCTTCGCGCTGACGACGTCCATGCTGCAAGGGCTCCTGGCCGTGCTGGCCGTGCCCTCCATCCTGCGCGTGCTGGTGGGCTCGCGGCGCTCCAGCTCGCTGTACACCAGCTACAAGCGGTACCTCGCCACCATCCTGCACACGACCAGTTGGTTCGAGCACGAGCTCAAACCTGGAACCACGTGAGTGCATACTGTGGGGCCGCTGGCAATGCTGTTCATCATGCGCCTCCTACGAGTACATTTGTTTTTAAAATCTCCTAAATCTTAAAATGTAAAATCTCCTAAATCTAAAAATTGATAAATAACATACAAACTTATTTTAAGTAATTTTTTCAAGATATTATTCCATAAACACTACCTATTCCATCGCCAGGTCCTGGAAGTCGTTGCTAGCAGTACGCAGCCGGCACCTGCGCGCCGGGTTGGCCTCCAAACTCCAGGGCAACGGCGTGGTCTCCCAGCGGGACATCGCGCTCACGCAGTTCGGCTTCATGGGCTTCGTGATGCTCAAGCCGGACAAGTTCGGAGTCCGCCCGCTACACGAGGACGACTGGGACGCGTACAACCACTTCTGGAGCGTCATCGGATACATGCTCGGGCTGGAGGACAGGTGAGAGCTGGTCGCTGCGTGTTCTATAGGCTTTTGCACGAGGAGCGCCCTGAGGAATTGTTCAGCTTAGGGTCACAACACTATTTTAGAGAGTTCATCTATCGAGTACAGTCCATCTCCAAAAGTGTTTTCTTCCTCGTACTTTGAAACAGTGAAATGTTTCGTGTACTGTGTTTCTTCAGCGCTGATATGTCCTCCTTTGAAAGGCATTGCTGAAGTCTATGGGCGAGGAGGAGCAGAAGCTCGTTTTTCTTTAACATAAAAACGACATTAATACAATCCTTGCGAAAACGCCTCAAATATATGCATCACTTGAGAGTACAAGAAGTGTTTAAAATCACTAAATACGGTTGTCCCAGAGATTATTAGATCAGATCAGGAGTATATTATGGATATACATCTACTTACTCTGGCGTAAATGTTTCCCAGGTACAATCTCTGCCGTAGAACAGTAGAAGAGACCCGCGAACTCTGTCAGATAGTGCTCTCGCGCGTCTACACGCCGTGCCTCGACAACGTGCCCGAGCACTTCGAGTACATGTCCCGGGTCCTGCTGGAGTCCATGTGGTTCATCAACCCCACCATCAACGTGGAGGCCGCGCTGTACTACTGCAAGCATCTGGCCGACGTGCCGGGGTATATATACTCTGAGGCTGATAGACAGGAGCTACAGGAGAGGATACGGAAACAGTTGAAGGGGAAGCCGGTGGACACAGGTGAGAGGCGTTTATGATTTGCGTTCTGGTTTCTACTTGTCTTAAGAGCTTGCACACATAAAGAGTTTCGGTCATCCGATACTAGCATTATTTGAGAAATGGTTGTTATTCCTGTAGGAGTGGACTCGTCGACGCTCGTGGAGCCCGCGGCGGTGGCGGGGCTGGGCTCGCGCGCGCCGCGCCTGCTGCGCCTGGCCGACTACGCCACGCTGGGCTCGGCGCCGGAGTACAACCGCCTCGACTTCTGGGCCAAGTACAACGTCAACCTCACCGTGCTCTTCATGTGGCTCCACTCCACCTACCTCGGCCGACTCTACTTCAAGCTAAACTACATGTGGAGCGTCATTTTAATGAAATACTGCCCTTATCTTGCCTTCTTCAAATTCGGAATAAGGGCGTCTTTCGTCAACATATTCAAAGAGTCCCCCGCTGACGACACCAAGCCGAAGCCTAATTCCGAGTACAACAAACCAAAACCGCCGGAGCCGTGGTACAAAATTGTTTTAGGCGCGTTTTGGTAATATGAAATTTAAAAAAAAATGCTAACTTTACAAGAGGTTACTTGAAATGTTTAAGTGAGTACCTAAGAGCTACCACCATATCGTCAAAAATATGACGTCCCCTTGTTACTCGTACACAACCAAATTACATTACAGCATTGGTGGAGGTTAAATAATTACAAAACCAGGTGACGACGTAGGTAGACGGAATGTTTATTCCCCCTACAAAACTAATATGGCCGCCCGATAGTGTGATTCGGGTGATTAACCAAGTAATCTATTGCCAATTAAGTGATAATATTTTTTTAATTTTACAGTTGTTGATTATTTTAGGTCAGTTACCTGTTACTCTAGATCACATTGTACCTCATTTTATTTATTTATTTTATACTAGGTACTTAAATTGACACATAAATGATGCACTAGCATCATGACATTATTGTAATGAGATATATTAAACATATTTATGAATATTAAATATTAAGCAATAATTCGCATTATGACCATTTTTAACTATCCTATTATTAGACATGTATAACGTAATTATGTTATAATTAAGCGTTTTTTAATAGAGTTGACATGTTATTGCTCGTATCATATCATTGTAAAACATATCAATAAATATGTTGGGTCCAGACTTAAACCTTTTTGTTAGAGACCTACTTAGTCCTTTTCAAAAGATTATGGAAGAGTATAAATGGAACTGGTCTACAAAGGCACGTACATACGCCAGGAGGTGATATAGTACATTTTAATGGAAGTGCGGAAAGTATGTCATTTTACAGTCCCGTCAAACGACGTTTTTAATATATTTGCGATAAAATGTCAGTGAAATAAAAATGAAAATTAAATGTACGAAAGCCATCGCCGGTCATTCATAATACTTAACCAAGCGGTCACTCATTATACTTTTTTAACCGATCATTCTTACCCAAATACTCATTTAGACATTTTTTTTTGCAAAATAAGTTATCCAAAATAAGCAAAACAAAGACCCCCCCATAGTGCTTACGTAATACTTGAACGGCCCCTATTGCATTATCTCGTGGTATACAAATTGTAGCCAATTCTGATATGATAACGATATCTGGGGGCCTAGCCAAGATGCATTACGCTAACTTAACGATTTTCAAAACCAAAGAAAACGTGCAAGATTGACGTAAGCACGCGATCACACGCGTCAGTCGCGTGGCAATTTATTTATTTATTTTAAATAGGAAACCCAACAGTACATTCCGAACATTCTGTCGATTCTCGAGAACCGTTAGGTACGTTAAGTACCTCGATAGGGATGATGACTGGGTTAAGAAAACGAAACTATTTAGCCCGTCAGTTATATTATCAAAAAATATTAGATACGTATTTTTTCTTTTGTCACTCAAACAAAAAATGACAAAGATAAAGCGCCTTAAACTTCTGGAGTTGGAGCTCGTGACGTCACTTCGGTGTAAAATTTTGTATTAAGACGTGTCGTAATGCGACATTTCAACTCTAATCTCTGTCATTTTTTGATTGTGAAAAAATAAAAAATACGTATCCAATACTTTTTGATAATCTACTTCATCGACAACTAAAAAAAAAATTGTCGTCATCCCTATTACTGGGTCCAGTCGTTCTTTGAACGTATGGTGGTCATGTCTCTGAATAGACAGACATATGAATAAAATTTTCAAGTTGGGCAGATCCGAAGCTCAGTAATACATTTTATATCTAGAATGACCTGGACAATGCGTAAAAAAAGAACTCTAATCTGCTGTAATCCCGATGATATGGCTGCTAATTTAATTATGATACGACAATGATATCAGTCAAATACCAGGTTGTTGCCACCTGTGGTTGTCTCGTTATCGCCTCTATTACCTTGAAATAAAGTCCCTGGTGCCAAAGATTAAAAGTAAAAATATTATAAAGAAGAAATATTTGTTTGTTTGTTTGTAATCGATACTCTGAAACCACTGAACCCATTGTAATAATTCTATCACGATTTAAAGCCACGTTACATAGGCTATACTTTAACTAATGTTACCGAAACGAAGCGAAGCGAGGGCGGATCGCTAGGTTAGTAATTTATACTACGAGTAATATTACAAAGAGGTAAAGTTTGTAAATTGTTTTTTTTTTGTTTGTATGTAATCTCTGGAACTACGCATCCGATTTCAAAAATTCTTTCACCAACATTTAGAATGGACTTTCAGGGTGGACACAGACTATATTTTAACTTACAAAATTTACTGACTCTCCGCAGACGAAGCCGCGGGCGGAAAGCTAGTAAATAATATTGCAGTCTGCTGCAGTTTGCTGTCACTACCATTATCGAATACGATAAAAATGCATACATTTTTGTTGATACTTAATACTATCAATTTACACTCAACTGATACAGGAAGGTCATCAACAGCTTAAACAGTTTTATAAAAACAACGCCGAAATAATAACTTACCTACCGCCACCGACTTGAAAATGCAATAATTTAAATTTGCTGACGTCTCGCCAACAGTGAATGTGTTAAGATTATAAGATTAAAATATACGACTTATATGAAATCATATTTAATGCTGTGATTAATTTCATTTTCATCGAGTATATTTATCCACGTAGGCATAAAAAAGGTTGTTTCTTTACATACAAGCTAACATCTCACTGTTTTTTGTGAAACTAACTTACATAAATCGTAAATTCTAACGATATTACTATTACTTTACATGACAATAAATTAACTATGAACAAAAAATCCTCATTTAAAAAAATCTTGAGCTGTCAGTCTGGACCGTTTTCCCACATTGATTTGAAGGAGGTTGTCAGTGAGGTTGTCGTCGGCGTGAGCGGGCGGCGCGCGGGGCGCGCGGGGCGCGCGGGGCGAGGCGTGGGCCAGGATGCCCATGTCGTTGGGAGTTAACTTCAGTCTCGGCGACAGCAAGTGCTTGGTCGCTAGTAACCGCGCGGCGGGCGACATGCTGGCGAGGCGCTCCGTGTTCGATCTGAAACTATGAACAAACGTCGTTAGTTTTATAGCTTGGCAAAAAATAGTGTGAACAAATTGAGGGTGCTGTTCCTAATGAAATAACATTCCCAACGTAATTCTACATCTTACGATCACCGGTTTGCCAAATTCTTTAGGAAATATAATCCTCGTACTCCTCTGACGGTTCTAAGATATAATGCTCTGCTTAATGTGTTAGTTGCCACTTCATATGTGACGTTCTCGGTATAAAGGGACCTTATATAAATAAATAAATAAATCAGGTACAATCTCACACAAATTAACCTAGTCCCAAACTAAGCTCTAGGCTTGTACTATGGGTACCAGGCAACGATATACATACTTATATAGAGAAATACATACTTAAATATATAGAAAACATCCAAGACTCAGGAACAAATACTCGCGCTCATCACACAAATATTTGCCCATACCGGGATTCGAACCCGGGACCGCTAGCTTCGTAGGCAGGGTCACTACCAACTAGGCTAACCGCGTCGTCAAGTCGTCGGCTTATGGAGGAAGGCAGTTACGCTCTTCTTGTTCTTGTAACTATACGAATACTATGGTAACAGTTCTAAAAACGGCATAACCGCCTGCCCCCATAAGGTCCCTTTATATTGAGAACGTCACATATAATAGTGTGAATAGTTGTTTCTACTGCGTCAAACTCGAAGTGGCCATGGTATTTGTACAAGCGTTTAGCCACTAGAGCTGTGGTTTGGGCAATAGCATTAAACATATCGGCCCTTACTGTCCCGAATCGGCCAGAAAAAACAAATCAATATATCGGGATTTGAAACACAAACAAGGGGTAATCAACTAATCACGGTGAATATTCCCCTGAGTAAATTAAATTAAATTGTTTATTCCATTACATTTAGGTACGCATTTACAAGATACATATAAGAGTAATGGAAAGTTTGTGAGAACAGCTCGGCTGAATTTAAGCTCACCCTTGGTCAGCTATGGAGGGATAGAATAGAATAGGATTTTACAAAATTATACCAATATTACCTCGAACATAAATACGCTAATAATAATTACCCTTAGGGCCTGCGCAAACCGGCGGAGCGCAGCGCAGATCACTTTAAATTTATCAATGTATATTCTTTTCTATTTTAATTACAATAAGGTATAAATTTAGAGCCGCAGCCGCAGAGTAGAAATCCCCCGTGATGCTCCGAGGTCGGTCTCAGAGCATTCAAATTTATACCTTATTGTAATTAAAATAGGGAAGAACATACATTGATAAATTTAAAGTGATCTGCGCTGCGCTCCGCCGGTTTGCGCAGGCCCTTATTCTTACAATTTATGGACGCATCCTAAAGGATAGAGCGGCTTCTTAACGTCTACATCTAAGTACAAATTCCTTTTGGTAACCAATATAAAAGATTTAAGCCTGGATTTTAATTGTTGGATAATCTTTGAACTTTGGATAATCTGATAATTATCATGCTATTATAAACATGTTATCAGTGCGATAACACTTTGTATTGATAGCGCAATATTTAACGCAAATATTATATAGGTCAATAAACGACAAAACAGTAAACGTGGGTTTATATTATAATAAATAATAACAATATCATGGCAATCTCACAAAAATTGACCTAGTCCCAAACTAAACTCTAGGCTTGTACTAGGGTACCAGGCAACGATATACGTACTTATATAAAGAAATACTTAAATATATAGAAAACGTCCATGACTCAGGAACAAATACTCGCGCTCATCACACAAATATTTGCCCATACCGGGATTTGAACCCGGGACCGCTAGCTTCGTAGGCAGGGTCACTACCAACTAGGCTAACAGCGTCAAATATTGTTTGTTAGTTTGGTGGCATACCATACGGATGGAAGGAGAATACCTGTCGCTAGGCAGAGGGCAGCGATATAGTAAATACAGAAAACTAGTTCATCTATCTTTAGGGGTTATTGCTATGCACGTCAGGGTGCTTAGGCTGCAGTGGCAGATCAAGAATTTCATTTAGGGGTATTTCTTTAGAGTTAATTTACATTGTAAACCTTTCTTAATTACTCGGCCGCGCGAAACCAAAAGAAGCCAAAACAACCCTTCTCTTGACTCCTTTAGACTTAAATTCATTCATATATGTATACTTATGTAATGTATATGTGAACCCAAAAATCCCTTTAGTCGCATGTCGTCCCGTTCGCAATTTGTCCCGTTTGCAATTCGTCCCGTTTGCTATTCGTCCCATTCGCAATTCGTTCCGTTTGCATATCGTCCCGTAAACGCACCTCTCGTCCCGTTTGCAATTCGTCCCGTTCGCAATTTGTCCCGTTCGCAATTCGTCCCGTTTGCTATTCGTCCCATTCGCAATTCGTCCCGTTTGCATATCGTCCCGTAAACGCACCTCTCGTCCCGTTTGCAATTCGTCCCGTTAGCAAATCGTCCCACAATTAATATTATTATTAAATTTATTAATATTATTATTTTGCCGAAGTGTTCCGATTTTAATTTAGTGAAATAAATTTCAATTATAAGTTTTCTGTGTATACATATATAATTACATAAAGAGAGAAGTCCTGGATTGACTGACTGATGACTGCAACTGACAAATTGCAATAGGGGAAATTGCGGATGGGGCGAGGTGCATTTGCGGGACGATTTGCTAGAGGGACGAGTTGCGAACGGGACGAGGTGCGTTTACGGGACGATTTGCTAAAGGGACGAATTGCAAACGGGACAAATTGTGAACGGGACGACATGCGACTAAAGGCAAAAATCGGATGTTCAACTCTAGCTCCATAATTATCTCGTTGTCTCCTTTCTACCAGCGGACTTCCAGGCGCACCGCGGGACGCCACCCGTACTTGGTTCAAATTCCGCCTTTACGAACGAAGCGCTTTGCATCATCTTTCATAATGCGTACTGCAAAAGAGTGGAATGCGCTTCCGGCGTCTGTATTTCCGAGTGCATACTGTAGTGATAGTGAATCTTCTAGGTGAGCTCGCTGCACCGTAGACTGAATTTTCGTCCTCCAAGGGCAAGAGTTAGTCAAGAGCAAACTCATTATCGATAAAAAAAAATTTATATTGGATTGATTTTTAAAAACAGGGTTTTCATCGAAAACTAGCGAGTGTCATAGGCTCAGTAAAAACTGTAAGGGTGCGTCATACTAACCGCCAGTCGGGTTTTAATTTGCAATATTTAGGACTCACGCGTAAATAATGTAAATTAATGTTTTTCTTCTAAATTATTACTACAATAGCTACTCGTACTGTCGGATGTTTCTCGCAGAATGTGGAAATGGGCCTATGGGCTACGCTGTGGGCGTGTACCCAGGTACACGACGACAGTATGTATGTGTGTACCTGGGCGCGCGGCCTGCTTGGCCAGCTGGGGCGCGAGCCTGTCGTCACGTTATATACTATGTGTGTGTACCTGGGCGTGCACGGCGGGGTGGGCGTGGGCGCGCGGCCTGCTCGGCCAGCTGGGGCGCCAGCCTGTCGTCACGTTATATACTATGTGTGTGTACCTGGGCGTGCGCGGCGGGGTGGGCGTGGGCGCGCGGCGGCGGCGCGCGGCCTGCTCGGCCAGCTGGGGCGCCAGCCTGTCGTCACGTTATATACTATGTGTGTGTACCTGGGCGTGCGCGGCGGGGTGGGCGTGGGCGCGCGGCGGCGGCGCGCGGCCTGCTCGGCCAGCTGGGGCGCCAGCCTGTCGTCACGTTATATACTATGTGTGTGTACCTGGGCGTGCGCGGCGGGGTGGGCGTGGGCGCGCGGCGGCGGCGCGCGGCCTGCTCGGCCAGCTGGGGCGCCAGCCTGTCGTCACGTTATATACTATGTGTGTGTACCTGGGCGTGCGCGGCGGGGTGGGCGTGGGCGCGCGGCGGCGGCGCGCGGCCTGCTCGGCCAGCTGGGGCGCCAGCCTGTCGTCACGTTATATACTATGTGTGTGTACCTGGGCGTGCGCGGCGGGGTGGGCGTGGGCGCGCGGCGGCGGCGCGCGGCCTGCTCGGCCAGCTGGGGCGCCAGCCTGTCGTCACGTTATATACTATGTGTGTGTACCTGGGCGTGCGCGGCGGGGTGGGCGTGGGCGCGCGGCGGCGGCGCGCGGCCTGCTCGGCCAGCTGGGGCGCCAGCCTGTCGTCACGTTATATACTATGTGTGTGTACCTGGGCGTGCGCGGCGGGGTGGGCGTGGGCGCGCGGCGGCGGCGCGCGGCCTGCTCGGCCAGCTGGGGCGCCAGCCTGTCGTCACGTTATATACTATGTGTGTGTACCTGGGCGTGCGCGGCGGGGTGGGCGTGGGCGCGCGGCGGCGGCGCGCGGCCTGCTCGGCCAGCTGGGGCGCCAGCCTGTCGTCACGTTATATACTATGTGTGTGTACCTGGGCGTGCGCGGCGGGGTGGGCGTGGGCGCGCGGCGGCGGCGCGCGGCCTGCTCGGCCAGCTGGGGCGCCAGCCTGTCGTCACGTTATATACTATGTGTGTGTACCTGGGCGTGCGCGGCGGGGTGGGCGTGGGCGCGCGGCGGCGGCGCGCGGCCTGCTCGGCCAGCTGGGGCGCCAGCCTGTCGTCACGTTATATACTATGTGTGTGTACCTGGGCGTGCGCGGCGGGGTGGGCGTGGGCGCGCGGCGGCGGCGCGCGGCCTGCTCGGCCAGCTGGGGCGCCAGCCTGTCGTCACGTTATATACTATGTGTGTGTACCTGGGCGTGCGCGGCGGGGTGGGCGTGGGCGCGCGGCGGCGGCGCGCGGCCTGCTCGGCCAGCTGGGGCGCCAGCCTGTCGTCACGTTATATACTATGTGTGTGTACCTGGGCGTGCGCGGCGGGGTGGGCGTGGGCGCGCGGCGGCGGCGCGCGGCCTGCTCGGCCAGCTGGGGCGCCAGCCTGTCGTCACGTTATATACTATGTGTGTGTACCTGGGCGTGCGCGGCGGGGTGGGCGTGGGCGCGCGGCGGCGGCGCGCGGCCTGCTCGGCCAGCTGGGGCGCCAGCCTGTCGTCACGTTATATACTATGTGTGTGTACCTGGGCGTGCGCGGCGGGGTGGGCGTGGGCGCGCGGCGGCGGCGCGCGGCCTGCTCGGCCAGCTGGGGCGCCAGCCTGTCGTCACGTTATATACTATGTGTGTGTACCTGGGCGTGCGCGGCGGGGTGGGCGTGGGCGCGCGGCGGCGGCGCGCGGCCTGCTCGGCCAGCTGGGGCGCCAGCCTGTCGTCACGTTATATACTATGTGTGTGTACCTGGGCGTGCGCGGCGGGGTGGGCGTGGGCGCGCGGCGGCGGCGCGCGGCCTGCTCGGCCAGCTGGGGCGCCAGCCTGTCGTCACGTTATATACTATGTGTGTGTACCTGGGCGTGCGCGGCGGGGTGGGCGTGGGCGCGCGGCGGCGGCGCGCGGCCTGCTCGGCCAGCTGCAGCGCGAGCCGCTCGCGCGCGCCGCCCTCCAGCATGCGGTACGCTGCGCCCGCGCCGAGCCTGACAACACGAACCAACTGATTATTATTTTCCCCAATATGCTCGAAAATGTCCACCTTACTTGCAAAAGCAGCACGGTAACTTATTCGTTCTTGGTCAAAGCAGAATAAAAAAAGTTTAGCTTTACGTCAGTAAGTGGTGGTGCTATCGCCGTGTCAAATCTTAAGCCTGGGCCACCACCAGATGCGTGGCGTAGACGTGCACGTGCGCGTTCTCGTTCCACTGCGTTGTATAGCTGCGTCCTCATGTGAGGATTCATACTATACAACGCAGTGGAACGCGAACGCGCACGTGCACGTCTACGCCACGCATCCGGTGTGGCCCAGGCTTTATCTAGTGATTGTAAATCGCGTCGCGTCACTCACGCGGGCAGCGGCGTGTCCCCGCCGTCGAGGCGGAAGGGCGTGCCCTCGATGCGGCCCCACGTCATGAGCGGGCTGGCCCCGGGCTCCGCGCCCGGCACCGGCGACGCCGCCGCCACCAGCGCGTACTCCGCGGACTCCTTCGAGCTCGACACGCTCATGCCGTCCACGCCTATCTTCCCGGTCACGCTGGCGTCCTGAAATAATAAAAAATTATAAATCCATTTTAAATTAAGAACCGTAATCTCCAGCTGTTATTATGACTAGTAGTAACGTACCTGAGTGCGAGCGAGCGCGGAGATGTGCGCCTGGTCGCGCGCGTGGTCGAAGGGCGGCGCGCGCAGGCGCGTGTTGCGCGCGCGCAGCTCGTTCTTGCGCGCCGGCCGCTGGGAGGCGGCGCCCCCCGGCACGTACATGATGTGGTTGCGCGCCGTGTAGCGCCACGTGTCCAACTGGTATAGGGAATGACAACGGTTAAAATCCGGTCAAGTGCGAGTAGGACCAGCGCACTGAGGGTTCCGTACACATTTGGCCGGTTTTTAGTATTTGCTGTTTTACTATGGAATTTATTCATGTATCATACCAAATTTGACGGTTTTTACGATAGAACAAATACAAAACTAGTACCTATATTTGAAGCAAAATTGGTTGTAACATTACAACTGCAAATGAAGTTCATACGCACAAATATTAAGAAATTTACTGTTACTTTAAATACCATAGGTTTTCCTGCAACCTAAAGTTAAAAAACCATTTCAAAGTTTTAATTTAAATATCGACTCCATCGTATTCTTCCATCTTACCGTGCGATAAAAAATCCGAACTCTGATTATTATGTTTTATAGCATGTAAAATGTACACGTTGACAAGTTGATTTCATGAAAATGGCATTTGGTAACAACACCGACATTAGCCGCTTTTACAATTTATCCCTGCACGGCAAGCTTTTACCGTCACGGGAGATCTGAGATCTGAATGTAATGGAATTGTATGAAGACGACTTTATCTTACCGCCCGCGATAACGGCCTGCCGTTACCAGATCTACCGATTATCAGGACGGTAAAATCGGCTATTGGGTTTGATTAATGTGGAGAGCAAAAGTGAATAAGCACAGCGACACATGCGCAGAAGCATAACGCAAGTGCAAACAGCACTATCCGTACTGAGACAACATTAGTGCATATGAAATCAAATGACGGAGCGGAACAGCTATAGTTACCTCGAGCGGGCGCTCCGTCTGGTCCGCCTGCTGCTCTATCGTGGGCAGGGCGAGGGCGCGGTCGGCGCGCATGCGCGCGTCCCGCTCGGCGGCGAGCGCCGGCGCAAGCTTGGCGGCGCGCTTCTTTTGTTCCAGAGCGATCACGCGGTCGTAGCTCGCGTTGTCTTCTGACGTGTGCCCGGCTAGAAACGAGTCTGGAACGAGATGGTCTTTCGGTTATTTAGTTAATAAACTTTTTGTACAAAGTTACAGAATCAAAGCTGGATAACCTCGGATTTCACGGCAATTTTCCTCTTGAAAAGAGTCAACTAATTCAAAGTCAAGAATAGAAACAGCATATGATTATCGAGATTGGCAAGGTTCAGTATTGTATTGTATTGTATTTATTTATTGGTAAATATAGACATTTACAGGTCAGTTTACATTATTATGTTGCATTATATGTCTAATGTTAACATTAATTATAGTATAACTGTATTTATCATATTTTTCACATACTAACAATTAACAAGTTCTAGCAATAAAATTAGATAATGTGATAAAGATTAGGTATTAGAAGTATAATTATAGTTAAGCATCAGTGGCGTCTCCATGCACGTCAGTCACGAATGTTTGCTTTAGCTACCTAAGCTGTGGTTGTCGGTGATGTCCTTAGCCTTGTCCGCGGGGGGCTCGGCGCGCGGAGCCCCGCCCCGCGCCGCGGCCGGCGAGCCCGGCGCGCCCACGTCGGGCGTGTCGAACGTGGCCGGCGAGTTGTCTGCAATGTCAATAGCCAATTCGGCTCATTAAAACTTCGTTTTGTAAGGTAGCTTGGACAGAACAATTCGTCGGCCGATTGTTTCCATCAACTTTGTAAAAACTGATAGATAACAACACAATCGTCCAAAACGAAACGCAGTCTGCGGGGCTGGTAGGAGTGCATTGTCAACTTGATCCAATTTTTTTACCTATAACTAAGCTTAATTTATGGTGATTCATACTTGAATACCGCATCAAACTCTTTTATCACCAAGCCATAGTATAGTACACATTTTGGTACAGGAATTTGAAAGAAAAGGTATTAAGGGGTTGCTATAGTATAGTGACCACAAAAAGTAAGTGAAAAAAGAAAGCACATACAGGGCTCCGTGGGGGGGCGGCTGCCGCTGTACTTGCGCGCGAGCTCGCGCAGCCGCGTGTAGTCTTTGTTCTCCGATGCTTCCAGGAACTCATTTTGTGCCTTCAGTTTCTCTAGGTCTGGGAAGAAATCCCTCTGAATAATTTTGGCAATGCCCTGCAAGAAACAATATGTATTTTAAAAGTTAAGAATACACTGGTTAGAAGCAGTTGGAAGAAAACTCAATTAATTATGCTTCCTACAGTGGTAGACTTTAGATTTCCGTTCTGTAAACTATTGCAATATTGCCTAGGTGCTTTATCTTTGTGTGGAGGTTTTACACCCACTAATGCTTAGAATGTAATGGTTGGTAATGGTAACTGGTCTACCAGCGCTTCCCAAGAGGAGCCCACTGCTGAGAAGAAGCGCCGCAAGAAACTCAACAATTAGTCATTTTTTAAATAAAACTTAAGACAAATAATACTACTTATTCTAGCATTATATAAAACTATAAAAACAATATAAAAAAACACATGTATATATATATATATATACATAGGTATATAAGTATACACATATGTAACCACTTAATATTGAGTTTCATTTTCATCTTGACAAGTAGGCACATAGGTACATAAATATCTCAATTGCCAACATTTGTAAACATGCTTATTCTTGCACATGTACCTACAATACATCTGACCAGTATATAATCAATGTGTAATATACTGTATTATAACGTTATAGGTTACGTAGGGTCTTTTTCTTTTTAGATATGTATGGATCATATTGGTCTGAACTTACACATATCTGAATTCAATTGCATGACAAATAATTAATGATTAATAAAATAATAATATGTAAAAAGATTGTTATACAGGAAATTTAGGTAAATTTAAATAATAAAAGTAGACAATGTACCCATAAAACCTAAGTTTGCATGCCTAGCGGCAGAAGATAGAAACATTTGTTGTTTATATAATGTCATCAACTATGTAACTACTTGTGTTCAGCTAATAAGTATTTCGAATTTGAATTTATATGAATACGATTGTGCAAGAGTTCTAAACATATATGTCAACAAACAGCTAGGCAATACATAGCAACACTTTGTAAAGTAACATTACTAATTTAAGGACTATTAGTATATTTATCAATGTAAGGACTATGTTCGTTACCTGGACATATACGTCTTCGTCCAAAACTGTAGCTTTCTCCTTATCACAAGGTTTCTTCTGAGGAACTTTAGGAACTTTAAATACACTGCTCTCGGTTTTCAACAGCTGCATGTTTTTGAGAGCAGCTTCGCCCGGTCTCGAAGGGGCAGACTCTTCACTCATGACTGCTGCTTCGATATTTAATCTACTTTTAATATGAAATCGTAGGAAAACAAACGAAAATGCAATAACGTGCTGCGATGTGGCTGCGATTCAACATTAGCGATGTATTACGTGAAATTTTGTTTGCTTTCAATATTAATTAGAGTCGTAATGTCTAATCAATATTAGCTTAAAGTCAGTTGAGTTTAAGTCTATTATCAAGTGCCATAATCCGAAGAGTTTACTACCCAATAGCTTTACATTGCAACTTCACGCATAACTGCTTTGTTTTGACATTGACGTTTTTTTAGTGTTGCCAGCATAAATCGACGTTTTCCCGTTTTCCGTTCTAGCCTGAGTATGCTTACAATAATATTATATGAATACTTTTCAAATGTGTTTTGTTTTGTGTAATGTGGCAGGGTTTTTAGATTATTGATATAGGTTGACAAAATTAAAGTTTGGGAAAATCAGAGAACTGTTCAGAATGAAAATGACAATATAACGAAAATATTGTTGTTTCACCTGCCACCACCAAGGGCAAATATTTAAGTAATGAGATAATAAAAAATAAGTATGTTATATCGTTATTTAGTAGTTATAACTATAAGCTACTACTCTATAACACAACTGCCTTCAATATCGAACGTCAAAACCACAGATTATAAGAGTATGTTTAACCATATTTCCTCCTGATAATTTATTGATCGCTAGTCGATTTTTGGAAACTCTTGTCACCACATGCTCAGTGCAGGATATTGACTAATGTTTATGTTAAATTTAGATTAGAGCTCTATATGCCTGTTATTATTATCATATTAAACTATTTTACAATTATATTTTTATATTTATAATTCTACATTTATCTCTTGTAATTGTAACAGAATGTTACCGTGTAAGTACGGAAAGAGTGCTTCATCGCTGCTCCCTCAGTTGGTGGAAGGGAGGAAATATTTAGTTTGACGTTCGATACTGACTGGGGGAAGCGCTGGTAGCGATAGTTATTAAGAGAGGTCTCCTTCTGATTCGCTCCATACAACCTCAAAAAGCATAAGTTTCCAGTTTTGAGAATCGACGGGTTTTAGAGCTCATATCTAGACAACGATTGGGAGTAGGCAAAAAGTTTATAGAATCAAAGTTGTAGATAATTTTATCAGCTTTCATTATGTTGTAAAACAAAATTTCCTATAACGCATCGTTTTCGAGATGTAAACAAAAAAAAAAAACAAAAAATGGGACCTTCTTTGTGCCCTCCGCCTCACCTCACCTCCGAAGGGTGGGAACTTTTAGTATGTTTGTCTCCTAACTAGTCTAAACCAAGTCCCGAAGTCAAACTTCCTGCTTTCGCTTTTCCATCCAAAATAATTCTTTGCGAGGACTACTAATAATTTGCGGAGCAAGGTACATTAACCTTTTGAATAAATCAGTCTTCAACCGATTTAATTTTAATTGTTCATTCTCCTTTACTTAATTAGAATTATAATGAACTAGTTATATTATAGTATTCGTGAATAAATAAAACAACATTTAGTAAGTAGGTATAAATTAACTTATATACAAACACATTCTTATTTACTTAGTTTTGTCATCTTTTTTATTGACATATGTTTTAAAGTAGAAGTCTAAGAAGAGAAACAATATGAATATGTTGTGCGGCAGGAACATGAGAGATACCCACTTGGGGTACTCGCACGAGGGCTCGAAGAGCACGTGTCCGAAGTGGAAAATCAGGAGAACGAACTGCAACTGGAAAATGAAAATTTACACATATTATTGTTTTTTTCCGCACTGGCAATCCTTTCTGGGTCCTCTGATTCGGATTAGCAAAGATTGTAGTTTGCTAAAAGATACCGAAGCCATAAAAAAAAATAAGCAAAAATTTATACTGATATAAGTGGGCTCTGTCTGCAATGACTGCAAAAGGACTAAGATGGAATGCCTCTGTGCTCTTCATTTTACCAGTTGTCTTACATACATATCGGAACATAACAATGCGAATACTGTTGCTTGGCACCAAGTTAGGTAAGAGGGTGATGTCAATATGGACGGGCCTTGCACAAGGCCGTCCTACCACCATTAATCTTCCTTGTTTATCGAGCGAACTAAGTGATGTCTGAGTCAACTCAGTGGGAGTTCCTATGTTTGTATGTTTGTTCACGTTTAATCTGTAGTTTGTTTGAATATCTTTTTTTAATGGTCTAATGGCCTTAGTTTCCTGTACAGGGTTAAATTAAATTCAGTAACAAAATTTTAGGGGTTAAATCAGTAAGTCATACTGACCAGCTTTCACTATGGGACTAACCCCGAAATCGAGAAAAAAAAATCGACCCTCCCATACATTTTGGCTAGTCAGCTGACAATGTTTTCTATGGGAGGGTCGATTTTTTTTTCTCGATTTCGGGGTTAGTCTCAAAGTAAAAGTTGGTCAGTATAACTTACTGATTTAACCCCCAAAATGTTGTAAATAAATTTAATTTAAGCCTGTACATATGTAATAATTTGAGTATACCTAGTTGATGCGATCTTTTGTAGACATACAATGTTGAGACAAATACAATTTTTAAGATCGAACATAGGCAGGATCGGTCGGAGGGTTACGGAGTTAGGGGGGGAATCTTGGAGTCTCTGTTCGAAGCGAACCACAGTTTACTTTTTCCTAGGTCCTACGCTACGCGTCCCAGAGTACTGAGAAGCCAGTCTACTCATGGTGTACTTACGATCTGCATCTGCGTGATGTATTTCTTCCACCAGCGCCGCACCCAGTTCGGGCGCACGAGCGCCACCAGGTAGTAGGAGTACATCACGGCGTGCACCGCCGAGTTGATGAAGCCCAGCATCACGCCGTGCCCGCCTGACAGCGAACAGTGGAGGTTCATTTAGTGGTGTTGTTTGTTATCACAAAGGCATGCAAACAGGCGCCTGCGGGCCTGTATCATGTGGATAAACGTGGATGAAACATATGTCACTTTCACCAGTAAGTGCGAGAGAGACGGATGCTTTATCCACCCACACTTATCCACCATAATACTGGTGGAGGGACTTAGTTTAAAATTTGTTTTCATCATATTGTACCTAATGCTTCTGCCCATACATACTTAATATAACATTATAGAGGGAAAGATTGAAGGCAGGAGAGGGAGAGGAAGACCAAGAAGAAGCTACACGGACCAAATTAAGGAGAAGGTGCAGGTCGTGTCGTATAAAGAGGTCAAGGAGCTGGCAGAGAGGAGAGAGGAATGGAAATTGCTCCACCGACAAGAGCAGAGCTCTTAAATTAAGAGAGAGAGAGAGCTTCTGTCCGCGACTTAAGGTGTCAGTTGGTAACCGACTGCACGCAGCAGCAGCAGACGACGTGTCGTCGCGACACTACTGGTTTCTATGTATTTCTAAGAAATTCCCTCCGTAGCTAGCGACACGTCGCTTTCATAGAAACACAGAAACCAGTAGTGTCGCGGCAATACGTAGTCTGCTGCTGCTGCGTGCAGTCGGCTACCAACTGAGACCTTCACGCATTGACGATGACGCGTGAACAGATTTTTTTTCAGGACTTTTTTCCTGAGTCATGGATGTTTTCTATGTATTTCTCTATATAAGTATGTTTATCGTTGTCTAGTACCCATAATACAAGCCTAGAGCTTAGTTTGGGACTAGGTCAATTTGTGTGAGATTGTCCCCTGATATTATTATTATTATTATTATTATTTATCAGGCAGGCAGTTGTGACAACTGATAGATGCCTGTATCCGGCTATTCGTTGGTCAAGTATTCTTTGTACTTCTAATGTTAATATTTATTTATTTATGAATATAAACTATCTCTATTTCAAATTTCGTACAACCGTCCAGCGTTTCAGCGTGAAGGGTAAGTAGGGTAACACATATACACAAACTTTCGCATTTATATTCACTAGATTTTAAAGCTAATTAACGTCAACAATATGGTTACGATATTGAAGCAAGATTGTAACTTATTTGGCCTGTTATGTCCGTCTCTCCATCAAACCGCGGACAGACAATATGATACCTCGAGTTGAAATTTGACATTTGCACATACAACAAGCGTCAAAATTTAATTTGAAGTAAACTTATCTATCCTCAGTTTGAAAATAGGAACCAGATATAAGTCTACATCCTTGAAAATACACCTTATACCGAACAAACCACCTTTTACAAACATTACTATCCAGTGTTTTCCAATTTTATTTAAGTACTCTATTGCTACAAAGGTATTGAAATTAATAACAAGATTGTCGCAAGATAATTTAAATAAATAAAAAGAAATAAGCGGTAGGAGCAACTGCGGAAATGCGACAAGGCCTACGGTGACACGATCGCTAGCAGTTGAGGAAGTTGTCTGGTTAACACCGGCTGTGAATCCCGACATTAATTTACCTACATACCTACTTAGACGAATAAAGAAATCGCTAATCCTACTTAATATTGCTAATGTGAAAGTCCGTTTCAATCACGTCTAAACGGCTGAATGGATTTGGATGAAATTTTACTTACAGATAGATTATCCTATATAAACACAATATAGAGGACACTTTGTATTTCAAAAAAGTTGACAGCTCCCGAGGGAAAAGCGATTAACGATTTCTACATAGACAGACAAAGTCGCGGGCAAAAAATAGTATAGAATACTAGAAATGTTGGTTATGGTATCTACCACAGACCTACTATGTAAAATTTTGATAAAGAAACAAATGAATTACTAAGTGGAAAAGAGGTCATGGGCCCGTTTTTGGCAGTAACCTTTAAAGTCTAAGGGATTTTACAAAGCACTTTTGGGTTCGGGCCAAGTCAGTTAGAATAGCATAACAGCGTACGAGTGAGAGACAATTACAAAGCCGAAGAACGTTTTAAGATGCAATGTACGTAAATAGAACCTCGTCAGTGGACGCTTTCAACACGAGGAGGGTAAAGTGCGAGTCGTGGGGTACCTGGCACGTATTTGTTCCCGATGAAGCCCAGCAGGCACATGCCGAGGTGGTGGTACACGTGCAGGAACGACGCCTGCGAGTACTTCTTCCGCAGCACGAAGAATACCTGCCAATTTAAACCGTAATGTCAAGTACGAAACGTCTCAATCCACCTATTCGGTAAATTTCACAAGAGTTCTGCTTAGAGATCTCCGTTGTATAGTTTGTATGGCGCCCGCGCCGCCAGCCTCCCGGAGTTCGCGGGCTGGAGTGGAGCTGGAGAGCTACCTCACAGATGGAGCAAAATGCAGTATATGTCACTCGGTGTTTTGGACAGTTTAATGTCGGTTGAATCCCGCTACGTTAAGAATTTTACTCAAATGGCAACACAGACTACGGCCGATCTCGGGCTGTCAGTTCACCGAATACGGTGAACCACGGTGCTTTCACTTCCAACAATCCGTTTTGTATGGACGCCATAGTTCCGTCAATTTGCACTAGGTGGCGATATTTAGAAAGGCTATAATAGATGAAAACAACTTTAAATTCTAGTTTCATAAAGCTGTGGCAGTGGCACAGCAGGGCTGGTATTGGTACGTGTGATTATTGGTCCTTGATATAATAGGTATGGTAATAGATGGTCCTAACAGTAGTTACGGGAATTTGCGTTAGATGGCGTTGTGCCGTTGAATAGAGTGATATCTCTATCCTCCTATATATAATGTACTCTTTGCGGTGAGTTCACCGCAAGTTCTACGGCCTGTCAGTTGACAGGCCGAGATCGGCCGTAGTCTGTGTTGCCATTTGAGTAAAATTAATTCTGTGTGTGTAATACTAATAACACCCCTTCCACACGATACAATTTTACGACCAATTTGACTAGATTTGAAAATGACAATCACAAATTACAAGAATTAATTACCCAGAATCTTATTAAATACGAAGTTAACAAAATAAATAAACTTTCTCGAATAAATCGGCCACTAAAATATGACAACACATTACGATTGACGGACGTTCGAAATTCAAGAGAGTGCCTACGTGTTTGGGTTTTGAACGAACAACACGTAGAAAAAACATTATATCCTGTATGCTTTTGTCATAACGTGAATAGTAAAGATTTACATAGCTTTGTATAATTATCTCACTTTCGCCAAAATTTCATATACGAGGTCGAGTCACACAGTCCTCGATATGTACGTTTGTTATCATTGCAGATTCCCAATTGCACCAATGTACATTTTATTGTTTTTCAAATGTGCCATTTATGCTGTTCAGACTGCTAATAAACTTAACATATATATAAAATTGTTCCAATTGGCCACATACTCCCCTATTTTGACACTTGTGACATTTCACTGCCCTTGCCCTGAGATAATAGCATTGCACTTAATATCTATTTACACCTAACAGAGAAGAGTCGGTGCAAACATTTCAACAGTGGGCCTATTATGGTCGTTTTTATAGATGTGGATGAACGGGGATAAAACTTCTGTCACTTATTCCGACCAGTGTAGGTAAGTGCGAGAGTGACGCGTTTATCCACCGCGATAAAAGCGACCATAAGGACGTAGCTTAGGAAAAAGGATCCAACCCACAAAGTAAATGTATTTAAATTTGAATTCTATTGCTGTCAATATTATGTCAAATTCTACAAGTGTGAAATGGGTGAATTGGATCCTTTTTCCTAAGCTACGTCCTAGACAGAGGCTTAAGCTGAGGAGGTAACAGTGAGATCGTCGTACCGTGTCAAGCAGGTCGATGATCTTGATGAGGTAGTACAGGTAGACGTAGGAGACCACACGAAGCTCCAGCGGCGTGTCGTCGTACACCATTTTCTGGCACCAGATGCTGTAGTACCCCGACAGGTACAGGTGTGTCAAGCACTAATGAGGACATAGGTATTGGGGATGAGTAAAGTCGTACGTACCGCAGGCACAGAGAGTTACTTCGTAACCGAATGCGGATAGCAGCGGGCGTAAAATACAGTCAATATTTTCCAATTAAGCAATAAAGTACGGGAGAAGTCGAGAAATAATGTAATTTCGCAGATGGCGGCTACATTGTCTAAAATAATAATCAGTATATCCGCAGTTTCGTGTTGTAAAACTTAATAAATTAAAAAGAATAATGTTTTATTCGGTGCTAATAAAATAAAAACAAAATAATGTAATATAACAAAACAAAAACATTTGTAAAAAAGAGGAGGAGTAAGTATATAACTTAAAGTACCTATTGAGCTAAAATTAACACCGAAACGGTGCCCTCTCAGCGTGGTGTCAGGCTTACTATTTAGCCTTGACGGTGGTTCTCGTGCCACCGGAATTAATAATCATTATACATTGAATCATTGTACACAATTTATCCTGTACATTAAAAACCTAACGTTGCCATCACAACGCGCTTGTTAGACAATCTCAGAATAAAATTTCTAGGTAAACGCAATTATTCCCTACCTACCTAATTTAAAAAAAGAGCTGGGCCACTACTATGCACTTCGAAATTCGAACTTCAATCGCCCCGTCACTTTATTGCGAATTAGTTACGTGTCGAGAGAAAAAGGGATAGCAATAGACGAAGTTCGTATTTCGAAGTTCATAGTGGTGCTCCTGATTAGTTATACACATTTCTGCCTCCCAAAGTAAAAATGTAGTATGCGCTCATGGACCTCATACGTTGGACGGCAGGTTTAGTGACGAAGCAAATTTCTGCCGTGCTATATGCCTAAAAGACCGCAAAGTTACATTTTACAGCCATTGTTACACGTCTCGCTCTTCTTCTAGTTATATTTTGTTAAATTTTGGTATGGTGGTATGTGTGAGAGGGTAATTTTTTAATTAATTTATTAGCTTATAGGACTTTGTGCAGTCTTACGGCCGCACTCAGAGACGTCAATTAAGTTTTAAGTTTCAGTAAAGTAGTTGCTGTCACTTTCTTTACTATAGCAATAGAATAAGACGCAGCAACTTTAATGAAACTTAAAACTTAATTGACGTCTCTGAGTGCGGCAGTGAGACTTAAAACATTACTTTTGCATGCCAGTTACTGGTAAAGTGTGTAAAACTCTTAATGTTAAGGCCATCTTTTGTAGAACATTTTTTGCAAAATAAAGATATTTGTATTTGTATTTCACATAGTCCGGTCATCAACCGGCGAATTTACGTCATCTGCTAAAAAGTCGAAATTAATAAAAATGTGGCTTCGCGGTCTTCTTTCTTTGCGGTCTCGGCATAGCACGGCAGATCAGTTTTAAGCCTTAAGTGTGTACTATACAGGATGTCCCGCGATAAAGTGCACAAACGAATAAGGGTGAAACTACATGTGATTTTAACACAGAAAAAAATTAAAAAAATGTATGGGGTTTATAATAATTATTATTGTGAACTCTATGCAAAATAAAAATAAAAAAAAAATATTTTACTCCGTGATAAAATCACATATAATTTCACCCTTATTCGTTTGTGCACTTTATCGCGGGGCACCCTGTATTTTGCCAGTTAGCTTTCTCCGGGGCTGAAGCTATCGTTTATACGTACAAAGTTGATCAAAATGGATCTAGCGGTTTAGCGGTGAAGGAAGACAGACATACTTAACCACACATCCTATTTTTAGTAGGGATTATTTTATGAATGAGCAAAATCCTAGCCTTTTGTTAACCTAATGGCGAATCTTCATTGGTCGTTTAGCCCGCATGCTCGTAGTCGTACGTACAGTCACAACATGGGATTGTTGAGCCACTATAGAACCCTCTCACAGAAAGTTGACGGTAAATTTTGACTTAATTTCTTTTGAGTGACTTGACGTTGTCATTATGACAGGGTTCTATGGTGGCTCAACAATCCCGTGGTGTGACGGTACATGCGTCGTCACAATAGCTCTCGCCTCAGTAATGTGAAAACCAACTCGTCATTGGATTGCTACCAGCATGCGGGCTAAGCCAATGAAAATGCGCCATAACTAATGAGAGGCAAGAACTTGGGAATCTCAAACAATGAAATGAAGTTATCACGACTTAGATGGACTAACGCCTTCTAAATTACAGTCACAACGACTTTATCAGAACATTTTGCGTATTGTCGTTTTTTTGTTTTGTCACTTCGGTGTCAGTTTTAAGTTTTATATTGTTAAGTATATGTATGTTAGTCTGTAAGGTATCTGGCCCCCTAGCATGCATGCAAGAGATACAATTTAACAGGTGCTAGGGAAATAAATACATTCCATATTCTAACGTGAGACTTAACGCTTAAGGTTTAAAGTAAGTGTCCCGTCTTGATCAAAACGCTATATGTGATTATCGCAATAGTCATTTAGTAATAAAAGTTAATAAAAGTCAGGACGAGACACTTTTATTTAAAACCTTAAGCATTAAGTATTACGTTAGAATATGGAATAGATGCATTCATTTCCCTAGCACCTGTCAAATTTTATCTCGTGCTTGCATGTTAAGCCCGCTGTAATTGTGGGCCTCGTTGCCTGCAATAAATATAATATGTTCTATTTAATTACTCGGATGCTGTGACAAAGTGGTACTAGTGTAAATGCTCAGTAGGGCTAGACATGTGTCATTCGGTGAACGGGTTCAGCGAATGACACATGTCTAGCCCTACCGAGCACTTATAGTACCGCTTTGTCACAGCATCCGAGTAATTAAATAGAACATAATATATTTATTGCAGGCAACGAGGCCCACAATTACAGCGGGCTTAACATTAGCAGACGACGCGATGTGATGTTCTCAATATAAAGGGACCTTATGGAGGCAGGCGGTTACGCCGTTTTTAGAACTGTTACCATAGTATTCGTATAGTTACAAAAACAAGAAGAGCGTAACTGCCGTCCTCCATAAGGTCCCTTTATACTGAGAACGTCACATATTGACAGCTTACGCTAATCCTATATTGTGACAGTTGTCAAACATCGCGATATCGTTAGCGTTCTGTATCTTGTCTAAGGCCGCTTATCAGTGGCGGCCTTCAGGTGGGGGGGGGGGGGGGGGGGACACACAAGGGGCCCACGGCCCCCGCGAAACCTACCATTGTTCCACAGGAGCCCTAAATTAAGGCTGGTTACCGTCAGAGCTAGTGGCGGCTCTAGAATTTCATTTAGGAGGGGGGGATTGTACTCCTAACTCACGCTTATAGCGATGTACGCGGAGAGATATATCTGGAGCACGTTGTACAGGATGATGAGGTTCTTCAGCTGGTAGGGCTCCCGGCGCTCCATGAACGCGGGGCCCCACTTGCGCACGAATTGGTGGTACGCGTACATTATCACCATGATGGGCAGCGGGTTCGATACCAGGAAGAAGCTGTTCGATCGAGGGTCTGGAACAAATAGTTTTATACATTACAGGGGGCCTAGCCAAGATTACTTTAACTTAACGACTTTCAAAATCAAACAGAATGTAGGTATTAGGACGTAAGCTAACGACCAGTGCGTCAGCTGCTTAATAAATGTCACTTCCATACGATTCCCGAAAAAAATTGCAAATCGGTGCAGTCTTTTTTAAGATAATCGCGAAGATACAAACATACATACACACATTAAACACATTATACGGGTCAAACACAGACCTCCTTTTTTTGAAGTCGGTTAATAAAGGGTTCTGTTTTTCAATGTTTGGTACCTACGGATCCCAAAAGAAATGCAATAATTGGGAATATGCATAAAACAATTATCGCATTTAAAAGAGATGGCAAAAAGTGAAATTAAAATTAAAATAGGACAAAAAATACGGATCCGACATGTCATGTGACGTCAGCGAGCACTACGGCCATATAAACTCCATGTTAAATTCAGTTTTGCTAGAAAGAGATAGAAACAAATGTTCAATGGCTTATATCTTGGTTATTTTTATAGTGATTCGAAAAATATTTTTTCTCTACTGTTTGTTACATTGACTTTTTATTAGCAAAAAGAAAATTCACGCATATTCCCTACACCTTTCACAGTAGCGGTAAACATACACATTAATGTGACCCCCGGGGAGGAACGAATGAATATTCAACTGATTCAATTGACATGGAGGCGTGGAACAATTCAACTACATCGGACGAGAATGAACTAGAATCCATTAAACAGTCTACGCTTCTTTACAATGTTATTTTACAATCTTGAAACACGGAACTCTAATCTGTAATGGTTCAAGAATCGAACCCCATTACAATACTTAGTAGAACATACACATACAATATTAATAACATTCAAATACCGTGGGGGAATGGGCTTTCTGAACGTTATAATTAGATACTTATAAGATGACATTAACACGTAATTTAAATAATTCAAATTTTATATTGTTGTAATTTCATTAAGGTGTAATTTATATTTCTGACGATCTCAATGTAATAACTTGTAATTTGACATGAAGTGCAATTTATACTGTAATTTATATTGAGTAATAAAATCTGAATCTGAATCTGATACGCTTTAATTAATTAGTCATTATGATTAACAAATTTTCGTAAAAATCTAAATACATAATGAAATTATAATGAGGTCATCCATAAATTTCACGATGAATTAATAATACTACAAAATGAGTCAAAGGAGACAATATTTTTTGGGCCCACTAGAGGTTTCGTTTATTGATTCATATTTGTATTGAGATTCATATTTTAAATAGAGTATTTTTCAGCATTCCGGTTAGACCCGGTTAATCAAATATAACCACTGTAATCTAGAGGTTAAGGAACAAATCGACATGTTTCATTAATATACGTTGCATACGTGTGGGGGTGAATTTCCGGGCGTTTCAACCGCCGTCATTAGTGTCACCAATATATGTATTGACGAAATCAATGACACTACAGCAACTTCCGATGATGATAGAAACTACATCCCCGGTTCTGCTTCTGTTCACATCAGGAGATGCTGGTAAGCTGATAGTTAAGTTTGGAGTAAGTAACCTCTCCCCGTGGATGGATTAATACAGGAACGGGATAGTCAGAGATAAGTACAGTCGGCAACAAAATCTACAAAATAAATGTTTAAAACTTATTACTGTTACAGTAAGTATAATCCTTACCGGCCAGGTCGTCGTTGACATAGTGGTAGAACTGCGTGACATTATGTATTAGCGTCCCCATCGTGCTGCTCTCGCCGTCTGAATTAACAATTATACATATAATTATTGTAAATAAATACACTTAACAAAAATACAGGGTGAATCGTGAAAATAGCTGAAAAAGAATGGAGACAGCAATTAACAATTTAAATCTGAAATTTAATGCATTTCACCTTCGGGCTTACCATGCATGTACGAGATAAAATTTGTCTGGTGCTAGGGAAATTAATACATCTATTCTATAAAATAAAATATCTCGTGCATTGCATGCTAAGCCCGCTTACGTTCGGGTTCATCAGTAAAGTTCAGTGTCACCAAGATCTGTAATTATGGCACTTCACTTGGCCATTACTTGTCAAACATTTTAGTTATCTCTTTCATTCGGTATGAGAAATGAGATGCAAGATCAATATTTGGCAAATACTGTCAAATATAATGCCATCATTACGTTCGTCGTAAAAGAGCTGACCATTATAAACACCACCGTCAATCAATTATTATAACAAAAACAAATCACTAGGTCTTTAACCCCCAATACAAAAAGAGGGGTTTATAAGTTTGACGTGTGTATTTGTGTATCTGTTTAAGACTGTGGCATCATACTTAGCTCCTAAACGGTTGGACCTATTTTGATTTAGTTTTTTTGTTAGAAAGGTGATTATCGAGTGTTCTTAGCTTAGTTTAATGAAAGTCTGTTAAGCCATTTAAGAGTTATGATCTCTGAATGTAGAGGTCCCCGATTCTGTCTGAGGTATTTTAACTCTGTTAGGTTAGGTGCTAGGTTCGTTATCAACGGACACGAAGTCCCGTTTCCTGTCGCAACAGCAAACCGCAAAGTTATTTTATCGCCATGAGAAATACGAAATGCCTTTTGGCCATCCTCCTCGGTTTTTATGACATAATAAAATAAGTATAAAACTAAGTCAGTGTTCTATTTCGAAAAAAAAAAAGGACAAGAGCATGTTGGACCATGCAGAATGAATTGCTGCATGCACATGCTCATTATCTGAGCTGATTTTCGGTAGGTATAAAGAAAAAAAATATCAGGGGACAATCTGAGATATTTTTCAGATTTTTATTACTTGTAGTTTTGGCTGTAGTGTCAGGACACTCAAATCAGGACTTTTATTACCTTTTATTACTAAGCGACTATAGCGATTTTCACATTTTTACAGCGATTTTATCAAGACGGGACATTTTTATTTTAAACCTTAAGCGTTAAGTCTTACGTTAGAATTTGGAATTGATGTATTAGTTTCCCTAGCACCTGTCAAATTTTATCTCTCGCTTACATGCTAGGGGACCATGCTAACGCTGACTCTAGCGCTTTTCGTAAACTGTCAAAACGTATGAATTTGCGGGCTTACGCGGCGCCTATGTTCCATACCGGCTTTTAAATGTTGTGCCACCATAAAATCCTCTCATTATGACAGCTTCAACTCGCGAGTACAAAATTACGCCGAAAGTAGTCATTGGGTTTCTGCGACAGGTTCCATGAAGGCTCAACGATTAAAGTGCTCGAGCTACTGATTAATTTCATCCTAGCTGGTTATCAGCAGGAAACCTCAAGTATAATGTGCGATGCGTAAGCAATTTGCATTTCCGCATTTTGTTACATCCTACAGACCGTGGAGATTTCTAAGCTAATCCTACAGTAACAAACTACTAGAAGATAATTATAATCATCAAATAATGAACCCTATGTTAAGCATTTTTTATCATAAGACTAACGACCCGCCCCCGCTTCGCGGGGGTGCAATTAACATGAACAAATTATTGACCCCACGGCACTGCTATATGCAGCCACTATACTGACCAAAATTAGTAATATGAGGTAGGTTTAAGGTAGGTCAGTTCTTCAGCTGGCCTGAAGGGGCAAAATACTCAGACCCCAGCAGCACACAAGCTGTATAGCAGCTTATACAGCCCTTAAATACTGAAACTAGAGTTATAATGGCTGTATAAGCTCTTATACAGTTTTTGTGCTACTAGGAGCTCCTATATTAAAATAGAAATCATTGGTCAGTAGAGCCGCATAGTAATGTCAGAAGGGCGTGTTCTTCGTACAAAAACAATATTTACAAACCTTGCCGTGACAAATACAAACACCGCAAAAAACATCAGCCAACTCTGTCAAGCCGTTCTTAAGTGATCCGTCACACATGTGGCAATTGATTTTTATTTATATAGATATAGATTATAATATACCTATTTTGACAAATATTATGAAAAAACATACCAATGACGATTTTTGACTTCAAGGTGCACGGTGCACGATAATGTCAACATGCATCATGAATATGTCAATATATTCAAAGACATTCAAGAAGTGCGCTATAGTAAAATCAGAGTATTTAAGCTATAAGGTTAGATCAGCTGATAATAAGGTAAAAACTGTCTAGAAGATTATTAAAGGTCACGTTACACCGCGCCGGGGCCGGGGCGGAACGGAGCCGGGTCCCGGCTGGAGCACGGCTTGGACACGGTCAAATAATCTAAGTATACTTTTTAATGAAGTAATCCATGGTTGACCGTGCCGCCGGGGCACGGCCAGGCCACTCACCGATAGCAAACAATTCGAACCAGCGGCCATAAACAAACATAACGCTAACAAATGGGTCATACACAGAGTTAGGTTCAAAATGTCCCTTCTGTTCCTAAAAGTTAACGACGTGGGAGTTTTTAACTCATATAATTTCGATACAGGCCAAAACTACACCAGACTCTCATTACGCGGATATATCCTAACCCGAAAAATTTGGTTTTAAAGTCCTTAACTTTTTGGAACAGGAGAGACAACTTTTGTTTCTATGACTGTGTATGACCCAAATAAGTAGGTAACGATGATGTGCGAAAATTCTGCCCTGCTAAGGTAAAAGGCAGTATTTTACACAAAACTACTGTAATAATTGCAACCTCATTACTGGGTAATAAGGTTGCAATTGCTACAGTAGTTTTGTATAAAATACTGCCTTTTACCTTAGTAGGGCAGAATTGACAAAATGTGTTGATGTAAGCTCCCAAGTTATCGCGTCGGCTATATTTTTCTAACGTAACGTAAACGATAACGTTCACCGAATGCAAATTGTCTAGCCCCACTGTTCCCGCCGTCGATGGACTGAACATACGCGTATGAACCCGATGACAGTGCGATAAATACAAAATGACAACGCAGTTAGTCAAGTTGGTACCTAAGTACTGTTCTGTCCCGCTAAGGTAAAAGGCAGTACACACAAAACTACTGTAATAATTTCAACCTTATTACTGGGTGATAAGGTTGCAACTGCTACAGTAGTTTTGTGTAAAATACTGCCTTTTACCTAAGCAGGGCAGTGTTAGTGACCACGTTTAACGTCGCAGTACCTGGGAGACGGAGCGTCGTCGCTCGGGGCGAAACCGAATTTTCATCGATTTCAAAGAAAGAACTAAAAAAAAAAAACCAATAAAAACCGGTCCATAGCTGGGGTTCGAACCCGCAGTCTTGGTGTAGTTGTCCAACGCTCTAACCATCAGTCTAGTCAAATTATTGTGTGATGAGTATTATGTATTTGTTCCTGAGATTTGGATGTTTTTCTGTGTCAGTATACATATTCATTTCACGCTTACAGTGCATAAAAATAATTATGCAATAGTGTGCGAAAAGAAATCCAACGGGATATTGATATAAGATCAGTTGTCACTAGAAGTTAAAAGTTAAAAATGTAGGAATTCAAATAATCTTTTGCAATCAGCACGGTATCTCAAGTCATTGGCAATACACACGAAACGTTATAGACGTTATACTTACGTTGTTAAATAAAATAATAATTACACTAAAATTTAGACCCTTAACTTCTTAAATATCGTAAAAACAATTTTGTTGTCACTTCCTTTAATTAAACCACATACATTAAACGTATTTCCGCAATCCATGACTATTAATAAAAACACTTATATATATTATTATTTATATATCCCATTTGGAGATGACAGTAACACTACAAAATTTTACAGCAGCAGCCAACAACACATTTTCATACAAACTTTGCCATCGCCTCCTGCTTGGGCTTTTCTTTTAAGTACCTATTTATGAAAATCAAATAATGTACCTATGTTTATAATCGTAAATAGAATGAAAATTTGAGTATCTGACATTCTCCCCGCCCGTCCTTTATGTAACAATGTTCCCTTTTTATTTGTGTTTTCGTGGTGCCACTTGAAATATCGACAAACATTTCATCGAATTTCATTTATTCGAAAGCTAATTTCTGCTGAAACCTTATTGTTTTCAGGGGGTGTCATTCATTTTGTAGAAATTTCTTTCATCTAATTTCATATCACCGAAAACTATTCCACGAATGTCATTTCATTTTTTTTTCTAATCACATAAACATCAATTCATTGTTTTTTAAATAATCGAACAACTATTCATCTTGAATCGTTTCGAATTTGTCTCAAATCGTAGCTTAACTATTCATCGATTTTACCTTTCACATAATAATTAGTTAGTCGTAGTATTAATTTATCGAAACACGATTCACAGATGGTACGAACGAATTATTGCTACGAACAATGTTTCATCGCAGTAACGTTTCATCGAACGATGCATTTGTTACTACTGCAGCGAGTTGGGAAAAAAGTTTTCATTTTTGTACCTGTTTGACACTTTTGACAGTCTGTGACCCGCCAGCGTGTCGATGACGCCCCGCTCACGCAGGGCGTCTACTTGCGTTCTAAGGGCTGCTAGACGTGAACCCTAACCTAACCAACCCAATTTTGATGGATATAGCATAATACCACACCACCTAGGGTGCCTATTTCCGCTCTAAAGGTCACAAGATAACCCTAACCTAACCCACCAATAGTACAATTGTTACTATTATTTGTTTTTTTACTGCGGGGGGCTCCGCCCCCCGAGCCCCCCTCGTGGGGGGCTCCGCCCCCCACTCCCCCCTTCTAGCTGCCCTAACGTAATAACCTAATCTGACCTACTTTCTTGACACACTTTTTAGTACGTAATTTACGTACCTACCTTAACATGACTTATGAAAATGCTCTGTCGTTGAAACGAATTATCAAGTATATAGTAACACCAGTGAAACGATTTTCTATGCAAAAAGAATTTTGGGAACTGAAACTTTCGTTAGTCTAAAATTATAGTATAGGTGATTCGATAAACGACTATGTCGATAAACAAATAAAATAATAAAGTAAAATTCGATGAGTTGATTCTTGTGTAAACGGTAATTCGAGCAAATGTATGAGCGATCTATCGACGTTCGATGAATGATTCCTAAGTGATAATAAAATCCTACGAATAGTGTTATAGGAAACAATAATCGATGAAACGATCTTCGGTAAAATGATGGATTACCGTTTTCAGGTTATCTTAAGCAGGGATTACGTTGGTTAGGTTAGGTTACAGGACAACCAAAAAATCATAATTCCTGCATTTGGAAATGCCTGTCGATGAAATGAAAATTCGGCGAAGTAAAACATTCTATGAAATGACACTCATTGTGATTCAAGGGTAAACCGTGTTTTTAACCCTCGACGGAAAAAAGAGGGGTGTATGTGTCTGTCATGTAAAAATCATGTCGCTGTATCTTGTCTAGGGGACACGGTTTATGTAGGTAGGAAGACATGTCAAAACTGTTTTGTGTGATATATATATATAAATTTTCTCGTAGTCATTCTGACATGTTTTCCTGCAAAACTACGCAGATATTTAATATTATTTTTACAGTTTTATATAATGCTAGAATAAGTAGTGACATTTTATATTTTTATTTAAAAAATAACTAACTGTTGAGTTTCTTGCGGCGCTTCTTCTCAGCAGTGGTCTCCTCTTGGGAAGCGCTGGTAGATTTTGACGTGTAAAAGTGCCCGTGCGGCCTACTTACTGAATAAATATCTTTTATCTTTTGTCTGTGGCATCGTAGCTCCTAAACGGATGGACCGATTTTGATTTAGTTTTTTTTGTTTAAAAGGTGACTTAAATGAGAGTGTTCTTAGCTTGGTTTAAAGAAACTCCGTTAAGCCGTTTAAAAGTTATGAGCTCTGAAAGCGATTTTGTCGCGAGTTTTGTAGTCGGGAATCTTGTAGTGACGAAGTCCGTCTTTGTCTTAGCCTGTTGAAGTTTTTGCTCAGAGGTTTTTTAGGCGCTCAGATGTATTTAGGAAAGCATTGCGTGAATTGGGGGATAGTGTCTATGGTAACGTGCCTACTAGTAATATTTAAAATTTTAAAAGCATGAAATAGAAGTTAAATTTAAAGTTTAAAAAGCCCCGGTCACAAAAATAAAACTCTAAAAACTAAATAGTTAAATAATTATGGCCCGTAAAGCTTAATGACAATGTCTGTAGTAATATTTTGATCCAAGCGTCGTCACGTCGGTGGGGGACCGCTAAGTAAATAAAATGTGACATTCTCAATATAAAGGGACCTTATGGAGGAAGGCAATTACGCTCTTCTTATTCTGGTAACTATACGAATACTATGGTTACAGTTCTAAAAATGGCGTAACCGCCTGCCTCCATAAGGTCCCTTTATATTGAGAACGTCACAAATAAAAACAATACTAGCTATTAGCGGTCCCCCGCCCCGTGTCGTGACGACGCTTGAATCAAAATATTACTACAGTCATTAAGCTTTAATTATATATTTCGTTTTTGGAGTTTTATTTTTAAATTTTAAATTTAACTTGTTATAATATAAACATTATTTATTTTATATTTATATAAACTGACCTGCAACGCGTGTTCTCCAAGACGCCCCGGCCAAGATTGCGCGGCGCGGCTTCGAACCGCAGACAAGCCTCTCGACGACGGACTGAATCCATTGTACACACAATCCAGTATAAATACAAGTCGCCACGAGGGTGCCACGAAGCGCCGCATGTCTGAAGTGTGTTCACCTACTTTCCTCTGAATCCCTGGTATCTACGAATTGTTAATTAATTTTTAACGCCATTGACGGATATATCCGCACCACTGGTTCAACGCCGACGGATATATTCGTCACGGTTGACAGCGAAAAATAGACTGAGTGTCTATGACGTAAGGTTGAAATTAGCTCTGGTTTGCAGCTGTCATTGGCGGGTGAGTGACGAGTTTTGTATTTGACAGCGTTGAAAAGGTTAAATTAACTGTTGTTGCACCATAGTGCAATATATTGCATACACATTGAAATGCAAATGCTCAACAATTTATACAATAATAAAAGCATTATTTCAGACTAGCGTTTCCACCAGAGATTTGCGAGGATGCGTTGCGAGGGATGTGTTTGTCATGAACCAATAGAAACACTTCATTTACCTATCCTCGCTTAGCTTAGCTCTGGTGGAAACAGCTCAGCGGAGCGAGGTTTTTGTACATACAAAAGAATTGAAAGATGTGTGCGAGGAATGTGTTGCGAGGAATGTTTTGCGAGGAATGTTTTGCGAGGAATGTGTTGCGAGGGATGTGTTGCGAGGCGGCGTGCGGAGTCAAGAGGACTGACGGACGCGAGCGCAGTCACTGGACAGTGTCAGAGGTAGATAGATGTGTAGCATGGATCAGCGGAGAAAATACTTTTATATTTACCAATTTGCGATGAAGAAATAGAGGCAGAGAATACAGATTTTTTCTCTGCTCTTTTGACACACAGAAGACGTCACAGATTTTTGATACGTAACCATATAAAATTTCATCGACAACATGGAGAATTTTTTACTTTTTTTGCCACGGCTGATGATGAAACATTCGAAAATTCTTATCGGGTGTCTAGAAATACCTTTGAAATATTGTTTAATTTAACTGAGAATATTATCAAAAATATTATTTAAAAAGAGCCCGCTACACATCCTCGCTACGCATCCTTGCACCGCTCAGCTACCTCGCACATCTCTGGTGGAAACATTCACACCGTTACACCTCCTCGATACACAGCCTCGCACCGCTCAGCTACCTCGCACATCTTTGGTGGAAACATTCACACCGTTACACCTCCTCGTTACACAGCCTCGCACCGCTCAGCTACCTCGCACATCTCTGGTGGAAACATTCACACCGTTACACCTCCTCGTTACACAGCCTCGCACCGCTCAGCTACCTCGCACATCTCTGGTGGAAACATTCACACCGTTACACCTCCTCGATACACAGCCTCGCACCGCTCAGCTACCTCGCACATCTCTGGTGGAAACATTCACACCGTTACACCTCCTCGTTACACAGCCTCGCACCGCTTAGCTACCTCGCACATCTCTGGTGGAAACGCAGCCTTTGTCCGTGACTGCGGGCTGAACATGCATGTACTAGATAAAATTTGACAGGTGCTAGGGAAATTAATACATTTATCCCATATTCTAACATAAGACAACGCTTAAAGTTTAAAATAAGTGTCTCGTTCTGACGTTTATTACCTTCTATTACTAAGCGACTATTATTATTATTTATTATCTCGTGTACGCATGTTAAGCCCGCTGAAGGAAAAAAGGTTCTCTCCGAACTTGTTCGATTTTCCGGGTCAAAAACTACCCTATGTCGATTGATTTAAGGACGATTCACGTCACACCGTGCCGGGGCCCGGCCGGGCCGGGGCCGGAGCACGGCCGGGCCGCGGTCAAATAATCCAAGTATATGTGACAAATACATACTTAGTAAGATAGTAAGATAATAAACAATAATAAATTATTATTATTATTATTGTTAAATGCGAATTTACAATTATGCGAAAAATTGTTACATATGCATTTTTGTATTAGGTCAATTCAATTTATGTTTTTAATATAGATCCCCTAACACAACTCGGGTTTGGTGCTAGGGGTTACCAGACATCAGGAATTTTCCTGACATGTCTGGAATTTTGGCCATTTTTCAGGAATGCGGCCGGAGCCGGAATACGAAAATTTCGGGTATTTAATTTTTTTTTTTTTAATGTACTTTTTTTATTTACATTAATACAAAACAAATCAAAACCCCTGTTCTGTACTTCTTTTCTGATGCTGATAGAAACTACATCCCTGGTTCTGCTTCTGTTTACATCAGGAGTTGCTGGTAGGTGTCATTGATTTCGTCAATATATTTGGTGACACTAATGACGGCGGTTGAAACGCCCTGAAATTCACCCATATACAGGTGGTGGTATATATACAGTATAACTTACTAATTTAACCCCCAAAATTGCATTGACTAAAAAATAACCCTATATAGGGCCCTTGAGACACATACATTGGCGGCCTGATTTCAACTTACATCGATGTATCGAATGAATATGCAACAGCCTTTTAGTAACAGCTTGCTCACTTCTTTATTATGCGACCTCATCGTGAAAATCATAAATGAAACGACAACTCATGCAGGCGACTGTGCCGTTAAGGCCTATACAGTATCTTCACCTACTTTTTTTCTTTTTTTTAATAGCCTGTTTGAGTGTCCCACTAACTTCCTACTTTTATAAACAAAAAATTTACTACTACTATTAAGGCAAGTATGCATATTATTGCATGTTTTTTTTTGCTTTAGGTAATAAAATTTGCTTCAATCTCTTTCTATCAAAACAAAATTTAACATGGAGTTTATTATTGCCGTAGCGGACGCTGACGTCACATTCCATGTCGGATATCTCTGTCTAATTAGTAGTTTAAAATGTCATCGATTCGATAACATCAAAATTAAGGGCCATATTAATAAACAGCTTGGCTGAGATGCCCGTCCCAAGGCACGTCAGAAGCGACAGTTTTACTATGGCTTGACGTTTACTTTGACTTGTCTTGAGACGGGCATCTCAGCCAAGATCAGTTTATCAATACGGCCTTAAGACCTGTTGAGCCGTCTCTTACATATAATACTAACTATACCGTGTTACAAAATAACCCGTAAAAAATCAAAGCCAAAAATAATGCAACCCTATAGTAAGCTCATAAAGTCATGCTAAGGTTTTCATACATTGTATAGACCATACATTGTAGGGACCATTTAACCCCCTTTCTGCTTTACGGGTATTTTTGTAACACCCTGTATACATAGTTATCTTTCCTAAACATTCTGACAAGTTTATTGAGACAGCAAAATGAAGGATACACAGGTACCTACCTACCTACCAATGACGACGCGGTTAGCCTATTTCGTAGTGGCCTACGAAGCAAGCGGCTCGGGTTCGATCCCGTTGTCTAGCTAGTGATTAGTTTAATTTGTCTTACTGCCGCACTCAGAGACGTCAATTAGTATTTAAGTGTCATTAAAGTTGCTGCTGTCACTTTCTTTGCTATAGCAATAGAATAAGACGCAGCAACTTTAATGAAACTTAAAAATTAATTGACGTCTCTGAGTGCGGCAGTAAGATTGATATTAATTTACTATATTCGGATTGGCAAAACCATTTGAATATTTATGCCCTTACTAATAAACGTGGAGTAACCGCTGACTTTGGTAAGAGTAACCGCAGGCTTTGTCCTTATCTGTCATTGTGACATTTGAATTCGACAGATAAGGACAAAGCATGCCATAACTACTCAGCGGTTACTCAACGTTTATTAGTAAGGGCATTAGAGTAGCCGTAAAAGTTGATTATTCTCAAGATATACTTACCTAACTGTTACAAACATTAATAATAGCCCTATTACACTACCCTTTCCCTAAACCTAACGAGAGGGACGCCGCAATACGTTAGATATGTATAGAGATATCTCCATCTCATCCCAATGTATTGCGGCGTCCCTCTCGTTAGCGTTAGGGAATGTGATCGCAGCTTAAATTAAATAACATAAATACCTAATACTAGCGTATGTGTCAATAAATAAAATACCTACTTACTTACTTTTCATTTATGTTTTTTTTGCATCTTTTCGACCTTCAACATTGTATATTATTTAATCGCGCGGCATTACAGAATTGGCATTTCAAATTATTAACATTTAAAACATGTCACTAGTCTGTCAGACTCACTGCCATAAACAGTTTGTTTTTGTGTTGTTTTGCTTAAACAATGTTATAAAAAAGGTATTTTTAGGGTTCCGTACCTCAAAGAAAAAAACTGAACCCTTATAGGATCACTTTGTTGTCCGTCTGTCTGTGTGTCTGTCAAGACCCTTTTTCTCAGCAACGCGTGGAGGTATCAAGTTGAAATTAATATCAAATACATAAGTCTACAGTCCCTTGGATCAGTAAAAAAATCAAACATCTTAGTCAATGCAATCAAAAGATACGGCCGTTTATACGGCATATTGAAGGGAATCTCAAGGGAATCAAAACCTATAGGGTACTTCCCGTTGACTTAGAATTATGAAATTTTGCAAGAAGCTATGTCTTATAGCACAAGTAAAGGAAAAAATCGGAAAACCGTTAATTTGTAGTTACATCACATAAAAAACGGACCAGTATAAGCTAACACTCACTAAGTACTAAAGTGCATACTTTTTGCGTGTCAGTTTATACTGGACTTTGTTTATATTGTATTCCCGTGATTTACGAACTATTTACATGCCTACAAGTTTGTGCGAAACCCTCGGTGCGCGAGTCCGACTCGCACTTGACCGGCTTTTATTTAGTAGATTTAAAACTCTACAATGTACTTACGATTATTTAAATTCATTATCTATTCATAAAAACATGCAACCTGACAAGATCCTTTTTAGGGTTCTCTAGTTCCCTTATATTTTCGCCATGTCCGTCCGTCTGTCCGTCGTCCGCAGCTTAACTCAGATACTAAGTACGGTCAGCCTTATAAGTAGCTGCACACGCTAGTGCTTTGTCACTTTAACGTCATGTTTGAACTGCTGCAGTAATCTGTCAAAGGCGTTAAAGCGACAAAGTACAAAAGTGTGCAGCTACTTATAAGGCTGACTGTACTAGAAAGCTGTTATTTGGCATGAATATACATATTAGTCACGCCGTAAAAGTGGTAAAATGAAATGTTGAAAATGTTTAGATTTTGAATTAGGTCTCTATTACAATAATTTTATGACTCGAAGTAGAAAACTTAACATTTTGTATAACTATAATGCGGCAAACAAAATTGACCGATACTGGAATTTTCTAAGCAAAGGTATTTGTAACGTTCCAATAGCTTCGTATGTAGCACCCATATTCGGCGGGCGGACAGGCAGAACTTAATAATACCTACAATTATTTGTGATTTTAAATTAGTATAAAGGTCAATCGTCGGGCAGCGTTGTGCGGTAGAATTATTATTGGACATTATGTTAATATCAGTTAACAATTGAATAATATCAGATATGGAAACAAAAATATTTATGCTGAGTTTTTTTTAATAAGTATTTATGCTGAGTTTCATGATTCTAAAACAATCTAATTTTGTTTTCATACTAACTTTACCCCCTCTTTTAACCCCCTTCTAAAATTTTCAAAAATTTCTAAAGCTTAAATGTTATTCTGATTTTATTTAAATAGATTTGTGAAAATTCCATCAATATCCGTTCAGTAGTTTTTATGTGATGCTCAGTCAAACAATCAAACAAAAATTTAAAAAATGGTTTTAATATGTTCAGTTACTTATTATAAGCCGCCCTGATCGGTTTTTTTTTTAACTTCAATGTACAGACTTTGGTCTTAACGATTTTATTATATGTATAGATTAAAACGAAATATTACATAACTAAGCTACCAGCTGATCTTTTAAACAAGTTTAAATTTTATATTTACGTCACTCCCGCCTCGGCCGAAGTTTCCCGCGCTTTTTTTCTTAAAACCTCCCGCCTCGGCCTCGTTTACTATGACGTCACATAGCCTATGACACGCGGAACCAATCGCGGAACACTAACACGAAGACGAGGACACCTCATTTGTCAAAATATATTCGATAGTTCAGGAATTACGAGGGAATAGATGAACATACCTACTAAATAACATACTGACAAACTTTGTTAAAATCATAACTCTCCATTTTCGAGTTCCGTTCCAAAATGGTAAACAGGAAAGGAGACTTCGTTGTCTGTCATTCTGTTTGTATGTCACAGCAGTTCTTCTCAGCAACTACACAAACTATCAACTTGAAATTTGGCATAGTTGTATAACTTGCTTGCCCGCATCTGGTTTTAGTAAAAAAAATATGAAATTAATTTTATAAATAATTTAAAAGGGGTCTAGAATGGAGGGTTGAAAAATGAAAGTGATTTGATTATAGCAAATAAGGTGTCATATGAAAGGACTTACAATCTGCACATTTCAAAACTATTTTTTTAATAATTTTCCGTGATGTACTTTTTGATTTATAACCAAAAATGTTCAAAAAATGATCGTTCCCCCTTATCTCCGAAGTTTATGAACCGAAAAATCTGAAAACTTATAGATAATTACTTAAATTTTACAGGAAAAATAAAACGAAGTGTTCAAAATTTATAATTTTCGAGAAATTGACAAAAAACTTTAAATATCTGTACTAAAATTTTGGCAAGTCAAAATGGACCTTATTGCATACAATTAAAGTACATAAAAAAGGTATATTTTTGAACTACATATGGACTTAAATACGGAACCCTCGGTGAGCGGACCGACTCGTACTTGACCGGTTTTATTGCTTCGCCTTGGGTAATAAGGCGATTTATGTGTTTAAAAATGTTTTGTCTTAACTCCAAAGAGTTATAAAAAATTGCTCTTCGTCTTGCATGTCTTTTGCACGTTTGACTTTGACAGTGACACTTAAATTTTAATAACAATAAATCTGTAAATAAACAACTTAATTATAAAACATGCTTTTAAAACTGTAAATTAACTCAATAATCCGAAATGTAATGATACCCCCTCGGGTCTTGGTCAATTTAAAGTTTAATGCATCTGCTGCTCCAGTTAGAACAGCATCCACAGTGAATCTATCTTACAGGGTGGCTGGACACAAAGACTCGGTCGACCCTACTAAAACGCCTCTTATAATATGCCACGGTTTGTTGAGCTCGAGGATAGTTTGGAAAGGGGTGGCGAAGACCATTCTAGCCATGACGAAAAGGGTGGTGGTGTCAGTAGACTTGAGGAACCACGGGGCGAGCCCGAAGACGTCCACGCATCGCTACGAGGACCAGGCGGCGGATGTGCTGCAACTGATGAACAAGCTGCAACTTCCAAAAGTATGCATGCTGGGTCACGACATGGGAGCGCGAGTGGCGATGTGCGTTTCGTTGATGAAGGTCAGGATGGTTACTATGAAGCACTAGATCGCCTACCCAGTGTGGGTATTTTTTTCGTTCTATCCATGTCTTTCTCCTGATTTAGTCTCGAATGAGTGAAGGATGGGGTATCCAAAGTTTCGGATTAATAATCCAACAAGTTTGTGTGCGATCCTCCCGCGGGGTAGGTAACAGACGTTGGGGGAGGCGAGGCGACTTGCGATTATTTCAGGTTTAAAAAAAAATTAAAACCCGACTGGCGACCCCTTTTTTGTCGCACCCTTTTTGTATGTACCTACTCTATATATGACAATCGCACGTGTTTGACGAATCACATGACACCCCATTTAACAGGTGAAAACTAGGCGAGGCGACTAGCACGCGGTGCCTAGTTTCGCGCACCTCGCTCCCCCGCCCCCTCTAACGACTTAAGGCCCCGTCCCCCGAGAACCTCGGTGACCCCGTAGGACAGTCGCGCGCGAACTTGTCGAACCATTCATCTGAAACTTTGGATAGGTACCCCATCGCTTTCACTCGTCATTCGAGGAGGAACAGATGGATATAATATAAACTTTAGCTTTTCCCCGCTTCGCTTCTTTTTTCGGGATAAAAAGTATTTTTTATGTTAATCCAGGTAATAAACTATCATTGTGCCAAATTTCCTAAAAATCGGTCGAGCCGTCCTTGAGTTATAAATGATGTAACTAACCCGACTTTGTTTTAAATAATGTATTTAGATAAAGTTTGAACTTGATTAAAGTTCAATTTTCAAACTAGGACCCTGTCTCTTGGGGTTTAACTCTCATAAGCAACTCGCCCGAGTTCTCTTCGAATGATTAACCGGCGAGTTGGTAGTATTTTGACTCAGTTCCGTCAGTGGCGTTGGTAGGTTACTTTACTCGGCATAATGCCTACGAGCGCGCGAATCAAGATATGGCTGTCGGCGAGATTAGTAAGGGTGAAGATTCTAACGGCCCGTTTCAATATTTAATGTCTCGTTTCGTTTAGATTTACGTGACATAATGACGAGGGCGGCTAATTACTACCTGTCAGCGGCGGCGAATGGTTATTAAAAGATATAAACGCCAAGATAATCCACCCCTAAACACTGTTAATGTTGCAGCCGTCATTGGTGGCTGGTCTTATCGCAGTAGAAATGTCACCCGTTTCAACTTCTCCGGAATTTATCGAATTTTTCCCGAAACTCATGAATACAATGGCAAAAGCACACTGGAATCCTAAAATGAACGTTTGGCAAGCCAAAAAAGAAGTAAAACAACAGTTGAAGCAAATCGTAAAGGACGACGGGACTATGAAAGGTGTATTGGCCAACTTCCAAATCACACCGGACCAGCGGAGCGGCTGGGTATGTAACCTCGAGGTGTTACAGAAAGAATTTATGTACATAACTAGGTTCCCGAAAAATTTAACGAAGAAACACTATGACGGCCCAACCATATTCATAGGAGGGCAGCTGTCGGAATCCATTCCGTAAGTATAGATTACTGCCGTGTTATTCTTTCTAATAAAGGTTGTCACACTATTATCATCTCGGCACTGGTACGGAATTGTGCCGGTCATAATATTCATATTTCTTTGTATAAAACTCATTGCATCGAAACATTCGAAACTCAAACTAATCGGCTTCGCCACGGGCAACTCGCGAAATCCAACTAGGCTGTTTTGGGTTGACGTCTTTGGGTTTTGGGTTGACGTCTTTGGGTTTTGGGTTGACGTCTTTGGGTTTTGGGTTGACGTCTTTGGGTTTTAGGTTGACGCCTAGTTGACGGCAAGTCGATGAGGCGGACGGTGCTCAGCCGGTGACGAATTGTTAAATGACGGACAACCTTACCTCGACGGCGCGAGCTCTCCGAGGAGACATTTCAGGCACTGACAAGCAATGTGTCTCGATTCTGGTCATACTTGCGCAACGCTATACAACCTGAGTTCTCAAACTTCTCAATCTCAATTTCACTCAAGAACAAGATCAGTTTATTAAGGGCCGTATTAATTTGCCGTTAACTGTTCCAGCGCCGACGACTTGCCAATGATACGAGCCATTTTCCCCCGCGCCGTGGTGCGGTACGTAAAGGGCGCGCGCCACAACGTACACGTCGACGACCCGGAAAGTTTCATGGAGCACCTTATCAATTTCCTCCGTGAAATATAACCAACTTCGACGCACAACCGATGCTCCTCCAGGAAATATAACTACTTATAGAGGCTTTGTGAGAGAAATATAGCCGGGCTCGACGCACAATCGAGTCTTCTTCCGGGAAATATAAAATAAACAGGCTTGACGCGGGATATATAATCAAGCTCGACGCACAATCGAGACTTCCTCAGGGATACATCACCAGGCTTTACTTAACCGTTAATAATGTTGACTCATTGTTGAGGCTACATTTCAAGGAGTCGTCGAATATTTGTGTTCTTTCTATAAAGAAAAAGCCCACTTATCTCCCGAATACCTACGTTAGATGTGTCCCCAGCATTAAGCCTCGGAGGCAACGGGGCCACGTCGCAAGTTTAAGGGAAGTAAGTAGGTAATTGCAATGAATATCGTTCAAGTAGTAATGCTAAGTACCTAATGTTACTCAGAAAATGTTGAAAATGTTGTCCCTGTGCATCTACAGCGATCAAAATCAAAAAATTCGTTTTAGTCCAATGTATAATAATTAATATTTATAATAATGGCACATAACCACAGTATAAATATAGCTAAAGCAATAAAGAAACTACGAACAAACTTTCGAAACGTCGCACTCACGCAGAAGCACGAGACCCCTAAGCGGAGTAAGCGGACATGGCAGTGCTAACAGTGCTATCAGTGGCGGGCGTCGCGTGGAGACGAATGGTTAAGACGTGCATCTGTGCGAGTGCGACGTGTCGAACGTTTGTTCGTAGTTTCATTACTGCTTTAGCTATATTTACACTGTGACATAACTATTGAATTGTTATTATTATACTGTATTTTATTTTTCTATTTGATATACTTAATACGAGTTTATTTTTATTTAATTTCCACTTGCTTACAGCTTGGATTTATCTATACTTATAAGAAAAGCAGGTAGATTTCTTTAATTGTTAGAAATAAGTCAGTAGGTAGTTTGCTTAAAAATTAGGTACATACCTAATAATTACTGCTTTATTTGTAGATCTGGCATCACTGTTCAGCATGGTCTTTTTTAGGGTTCCGTAGTCAACAAGGAACTCTTATAGTTTCCCCATGTCCGTCTGTCCGTCTGTCCGTCTGTCCGTCTGTCCGTCTGTCCGTCTGTCCGTCTGTCCGTCTGTCCGTCTGTCCGTCTGTCCGTCTGTCCGTCCGTCCGTCGTCCGTCCGTCTGTCTGTCCGCGGTTTAACTCAGGGACTACAAAGCTGTAATTTGGCATAATTATACATTTAAATTACGCTTCTTCTTCTTCTCGTGTCGATGGTTTCACTATATTACTCGCGCCCAGAAGGTCGCAGTATTGATCGCCCTTTCCGTAGCATCTCTGAGGTCTATTTCGGAGCAGGAATGTGGGCAGGCCGGGCAGGGCAGTAGGTGAGTCATTGTCTGGATTGTCGTCCCACATTTGCACTGGGTGCTGGAGTCTCCAGCGAAACCCCATTTGACAAGGTTATCCTTACAGCGGCCGACCTTTGTACGGAGCCTGTTTAGGGCTTTCCACGTAGGCCAAGGCTGTTTGTGTCCAGCAGGAAGTGTCTCTGTCGGTTGAACAAACTCCTCGGGGGGAAGGCGGGAGCTTCGCCATGAGGAAATTCTAGCTCTTGACGGTGGACCTATGATGTGGGTAGTGGCTCTCAGGAAACTTTTGCGGCTTTTTAGGCGGCCTGGGGTGGTTTATACCCGTGGAGGGGATGCCTGATATCCTGTTCTTGTTTGAGTTTTTCTTGGCTGCAGGCAATATCTCTACGGATTTCCGGTGGCGCGATACCAGCCAGGGGGTAAAGCTTATTGAGCGGTGTTGACTTGAGGCATCCAGTAATGATGCGACATGTGTCGTTGAGGGCCAAGGTGACCTGCGCTGCGTGTGTGGAGCGGTGCCATACCGGGCACGCGTATTCTCCCGCAGAGAAGCAGAGCGCTAAACCCGTAGAGCGGACAGTGTGTGCAGTTGCTCCCCAGTGTCGCAACCTACCGGGGTGGTTAAGAGAAACAAGTCGAAAGTTAAAGACGTATAATCACGTATCTCTCGGTAGCTCGAACAATAAGAAATTTAGAGTGGGTTGGTAGATATGGTCTGCTTTCGTATACGCGTGGGACTTCCCTCGGTAACACGCAGCGAGGGGTCGCGGCGCCGGAATCCGGAGGTAGGTAGTCCAGCAGTCGTACTCCCAGCCAAGTTCAGCTCCCAGCGAGGTTGAAGACCCAACAAGGTTGTAGTCAGAGTTCAGCTCCCAACGATGCTCCCTGTAACCGCCGAGCATTGGACTGGTCAGTAGTGCCTCCAGGTCCGGATAATCCATGCCAACCGCCGTAGTGGAGTGAAGCTCCGAGGAAAGTAGAATAATAGTTGGCGGTGGCAAGAACTATCGAAACGGAGTTACATTTGACGCGGGGTTGACGACGCGGTTAGCCTAGTTGGTAGTGACCCTGCCTACGAAGCTAGCGGTCCCGGGTTCGAATCCCGGTACGGGCAAATATTTGTGCGATGAGCGCGTGTATTTGTTCCTGAGTCATGGATATTTTCTATATATTTGAGTATGTATTTCTCTATATAAGTAAGTATATCGTTGCCTAGTACCCATAGTACAAGCCTAGAGCTTAGTTTGGGACTAGGTCAATTTGTGTGAGATTGTCCCTGATATTTATTTATTTAAACAAGGACGCAAAGAAAGTAAGATAAAGTTAACTAAAGACAAATTACTAAATAGGTTAAAATAATAATTTGGAAGAAACTACAAATAATATAATAATTCTAAAATACAAATGACGGAAATAACCGTTAGTGCCTTTTGTTGGCGGGTATAAAGTCTACCGCGCCGATACTGAGAACAAAGGAAGTATCCTATTAGCTATAGAAGCTAACGGAAAATAATATTTAAAACAACTAACAAGAAAACAAGAAAGATTTTACATAGCACAGCAATCTACACAAGAAAAGAGAATATTAATTCGTTGCACTAGCACTTACCCGATTTGGGGAAATGTACCGTAGAACAAAGCAAGTGTTTAGGCACCTGGTTCTAAGACAGCGAACAAAGAAGGCAGAACTGTGATGTCTCGGCCCTTTTATAAGATTTGCAGCCTGAACCGTTACATTCGCGAATGTGAATACGTGATCTCACATACCCCCGTTAAAATTCACAACGCGAGTGTCATCTACCCGAGAATTACTCGATATAATTTAACTGCATCCAAAAAGTTGATTAAAGCATTACGAATTTATTAAAATGACATTATTATGTTTAATATAAATTTATTGAACAATATTCAGGCTATTTATTACAATTTAGAATAAAATAATTGAAAAGAAAGATTGACGATAGTAACGCCATCTTTCGAGAAAAGGTAGCTAACATACGTCATTATTGAACTAATATCAGCCTTTGTTAGCATAGCTCAAATAGCACGCAAGAAGTGACATTGACAACTGACAATCAAAACAAACAGAAGATATTGTGATGATTTAAGTTATAATTGGGAGTTCTGTGACAAGAGTGTTGGTTGCTGCACGTGTCGATTATTTTGTCGCGTTTTTTGGTGCCTCAGTGGTGTTGAAGAGCTCGGTGGAGTGGTCAGCGCGAGCGGCGGCCGACACTCTTGCCTCTGATCTCGGAGAATATAACACTCTAAATGTTTTAATAACATTTTCAAGAACCGATCATATGTAACCTAAAACTTTGACATTGGCAGAATTGTCCTCATGGACAGACGCCATTTTAACAAAAAATTGAATTGATTGAAGTTATAATTGTGAAGTTAAAAGTTGTGTTCATTATTGTAGCATAAAAGTGAGTATCGTCACAACTACATTGTGACACCAGTGTGTCGATGTAAGCCTTCGCAAAAGGTTATTTCGTGAATTTACTTTTTGACGTGTGTTGCTACAATGGATTTTGTACGTTAGCGCCCTGTCGAGGGTGATTCCCAGATATTTTGGATAGGGACAGTGCTCGATCGGTACGCCTCTCCAGGTAATATTGAGGGTTCTGTTTGCATTCCGGTTACGCAGATGAAATGCACATGATTGCGTTTTAGAAGGGTTCGGTTTCAGACTATTTTCTCTGTAATACTTGCCAAGATCATCAAGTGCGGTGGATAATGTTTCTTCAATATGCTCGAAATTATCGCCCTGCACGGCCAACGCCAGATCATCCGCGTATAGGAATCGTTGGGTCCCCGGCGCTTTTGGCTGATCGTTGGTGTAAATATTGAACAGGATTGGAGCCAGCACGCTACCCTGAGGGAGCCCATTTTTTTGAGAGCGCCAGCGGCTTTTGTGCGAATCTAAATGGACCTGGAAACGGCGGTTGTGAAGCAACTCACGAACGATTTCTGCAAATCCGGTCCGGAAGGAAAACGAAAGAATACCTATAAGGACATCTCTTTCTAACTCGTTATGAATACTCGTTACCATAAGTAGAAAAAGGTCAAATATACGTCTTTAGCTCTTTCTTATAGTACGGTTTCTATTATGTACTTATTCTATGGTTTTGACATTGACGTTTTTTTAGTGTTGCCAGCATAAATCGACGTTTTCCCGTTTTCCGTTCTAGCCTAACCCTCTTATTCATAAACGCAAAACAACTAAAGTATGCTTGTAGTATGGTTTGTCCTTATTTTCATTGTGACATTTGAATATGACAGAAAGTGACAAAGCATACTACAAGCATACTTTAGCTGTTTCGCGTTTATGAATAAGAGGGTGAGTATGCTTAATTGCTTACTATTTATTATGAATACTTTTCATATGTTTTGTTTTGTGTAATGTGGCAGGGTTTTTAGATTCTTGATATAGGTTGACAAAATTAGAGTTTGGGAGAATTAGAGAACTGTTCGGAATGAAAATGACAATATAACGAAAATATTGTTGTTTCACCTGCCACCACTAAGGGTAAATATTTAAGTAATAAGATAATAAAAAATATAAGTATGTTATATCGTTGTTTAGTAGTTATAACTATAAGCTACTACACTACTACTCTACCACACGACTGCCTTCAGTATCGAACGTCAAAACCACAGATTATAAGGGTATATTTAACTAGATATTTCCTTCCAATAATTTATTGATTGCTGATATCGCTAGTCGATTTTTGTAAACTCTTGTCACCACAAGCTCAGTGCAGGATATTGGCTAATTTTTATATTAAATTTAGATTAGAGCTCTATATGCCTGTTATTATTCTTATTTTAAACTATTTTACAATTATATTTTTATATTTATAATTCTACATTTATCTCTTGTAACAGAGTGTTACCGTGTAAGTACGGAAAGAGTGCTCCATCGCTGCTGCCTCAGTTGGTGGAAGGGAGGAAATATTTAGTTTGACGTTCGATACTGACTGGGGGAAGCGCTGGTAGCGATAGTTATTAAGAGAGGTCTCCTTCTGATTCGCTCCATACAACCTCAAAAAGCATAAGTTTCCAGTTTTGAGAATCGACGGGTTTTAGAGCTCATATCTAGACAACGATTGGGAATAGGTAAAAAGTTTATAGAATCAAAGTTGTAGATAATTTTATCAGCTTTCCATTATGTAGAAAAACAAAATTTCTTAAAACGCATAATTTCCGAGATGTAATCAAAAAAAAACAAAAAATTGGACCTTCTTTGTGCCTTCCGCCCGAAGGGTGGGAACTTTTAGTATGTTTGTCTCCTAACTAGTCTAAACAAAGTCCCGAAGTCAAACTTTCTGCTTTCGCTTTTCCATCCACAATAATTCGTTGCGAGGACTACTAATAATTTGCGGAGCAAGGTACATACTAACCTTTTGAATAAATCAGTCTGCAACCGATTTAATTTTAATTGTTCATTCTCCTTTACTTAATTAGAATTATAATGAATTAGTTATATTATAGTATTCGTGAATAAATAAAACAACATTTCGTAAGTAGGTATAAATTAACTTAATTACAAACACATTCTTATTTACTTAGTTTTGCCATCTTTTTTATTGACATATGCTTTAAAGTAGAAGTCTAAGAAGAGAAACAATATGAATATGTTGTGCGGCAGGAACATGAGCGATACCCACTTGGGGTACTCGCACGAGGGCTCGAAGAGCACGTGGCCGAAGTGGAGAATCAGGAGAACGAACTGCAACTGGAAAATGAAAATTTACACATATTATTATTTTTTTCCGCACTGGCAATCCTTTCTGGGTCCTCTGATTCGGATTAGCAAAGATTGTAGTTGGCTAAAAGATACCGAAGCCATAAAAAAAATAAGCAAAGATTTATACTGATATAAGTGGGCTCTGTCTGCAATTACTGCAAAAGGACTAAGATGGAATGTCTCTGTGCTCTTCATTTTACCGGTTGTCGGTACTACATATCGGAACATAACAATGCGAATATTGTTGCTTGGCACCAAGTTAGGTAAGAGGGTGATGTCAATATGGACGGGCCTTTCATAAGGTCGTCCTACCACCACCACCTTCCTTGTTTACCGAGCGAACTAAGCAGTCAACTCAGTGGGAGTTCCAATGTTTGTATGTTTGTTCACACATACTGTTATAATCTGTAGTTTGTTCGAAGATCTTTTTTTTAATAATCTCAGTTTCCTGTACGTATGTAATAATTTGAGTATATCAAGTTGATGCGATCTTTTGTATACATACAATTGTTAAGGCAAATACAATTTTCAAGATCGAACATAGGCAGGATCGGTCGGGGGGTTACGGAGTTAGGGGGGAATCTCTGTTCGAAGCGAACTACAGTTTACTTTTTCTACATCATCTGTTTACTCAAAGTCCTACGCTACGCGTCCTAGAGTACTGAAGCCGGTCTACTCATGGTGTACTCACGATCTGCATCTGCGTGATGTATTTCTTCCACCAGCGCCGCACCCAGTTCGGGCGCACGAGCGCCACCAGGTAGTAGGAGTACATCACGGCGTGCACCGCCGAGTTGATGAAGCCCAGCATCACGCCGTGCCCGCCTGACAGCGAACAGTGGAGGTTCATTTAGTGGTGTTGTTTGTTATCACAAAGGCATGCAACCGGGAGCCTGTGGGCCTGTAGTATCGGCTACCAACTGACACCTTTTACGCGTTGACGATGACCGCGTGAACAGTTTTTTTTTCAGGATTTTTTTCCTGAGTCATGGATGTTTTCTATGTATTTCTCTATATAAGTATGTTTATCGTTGTCTAGTACCCATAATACAAGCCTAGAGCTTAGTTTGGGACTAGGTCAATTTGTGTGAGATTGTCCCCTGGTATTTATTTATTTATGAATATAAGCTATCTCTATTTTAAATTTCATACAAATCCGTCCAGCGTTTCAGCGAGAAGGGTAATTAGGGTAACACATATACACAAACTTTCGCATTTATATTCACTTGATTTTAATGCTAATTAACGTCAACAATATGGTTACGATATTGAAGCAAGATTGTAACTTATTTGGCCTGTTATGTCCGTCCCTACATCCAAACCGCGGACAGACAATATGATATCTCGAGTTAAAATTTGACATTTGCACATACAAGTGTCAAAATTTTAATTTGAAGTAACCTTATCTATCCTCAGTTTGAAAATAGGGACCGGATACAAGTCTACATCCTTGAAGGTACACCTTTATATACAGAACAAACCACCTTTTACAGAACAAAACATTACTATCCAGTGTTTTCCAATTTTATTTAAGTACTCTATTGCTACAAAGATATTAAAATTAATAACAAGATTGTCGCAAGATAATTTATAAATAAGCGGTCGGAACATCTGCGGAAATGCGGCAAGGCCTACGGTGACACGATCGCTAGCTAGCAGTTGAGGAAGTTGTCTGGTTAACACCGGCTGTGAATCCCGACATTAAATTACCTACTTACCTACTTAGATGAATAAAGAAATCGCCAATCCGACTTAATATTGATAATGTGAAAGTCCGTTTCAATCACGTCTAAACGGCTGAATGGATTTGGATGAAATTTGGCTTACAGATAGATTATCCTATATAAACACAATATAGAGGACACTTTGTATTTCAAAAAAGTTGACAGCTCCCGAGGGAAAAGCGATTAACGATTTCTACATAGACAGACAAAGTCGCGGGCAAAAAATTGTATAGAATACTAAAAATGTTGGTTATGGTATCTAACACAGACCTACTAAGTAAAAATTTGGCAAAGAAACAAAATTAATTACTAAGTGGAAAAGAGGTCATGGGCCCAGTTTATGGCGGCAACCTAAAGTCCAAGAGATTTTAAAAAGCCTTTCGGGTTCGGGTAAAGTCGGTTAGAATAGCATAAGAGCGTACGAGAGTGAGTGAGAGACAATTACAAAGCAGAAGAACGTTTTAAGATGCAATGTACGTAAATAGAACCTCGTCAGTGTACGTCTTTCGACACGAGGAGGGTAAAGTGTGAGTCGTGGAGTACCTGGCACGTATTTGTTCCCGAGGAAGCCCAGCAGGCACATGCCGAGGTGGTGGTACACGTGCAGGAACGACGCCTGCGAGTACTTCTTCCGCAGCACGAAGAATACCTGCCAATTTAAACCGTAATGTCAAGTACGAAACGTCTCAATCCACCTATTCGGTAAAATTCACAAGAGTTCTGCTTAGAGATCTCCGTTGTACAGTTTGTATGGCAGCGCGCCGCCAGCCTCCAGCGTCCCGGAGTTCGTCAGCTGGAGTGGAGCTGGAGAGCTACCTCACAGATGGAGCAAAATGCAGTATATGTCACTCGGTTGAATCACGCTACGTTAAGAATTTTACTCAAATGGCACCACTGATTACGGCCGATCTCGGCCTGTCAGTTCACCGAATACCGTGAACTGACAGGCCGAGATCGGCCGTAGTCTGTGTTGCCATTTGAGTAAAATTAATTCTGTGTGTGTAATAACACCCCTCCACACGATACAATTTTACGACCAATTTGACTAGATTTGAAAATGACAATCACAAATTACAAGAATTAATTACCCAGAATCTCATTAAATACGAAGTTAACAAAATAAATAAACTTTCTCGAATAAATCGGCCACTAAAATATGACAAGACATTACGATTGACGGCCGTTCTAAATTCAAGAGAGTGCTACGTGTTTGGGTTTTGAACGAACAACACGTAGAAAAAACATTATATCCTGTATGCTTTTGTCATAACGTGAATAGCAAAGTTTTACATAGCTTTGTATAATTATCTCACTTTCGCCAAAATTTAATATACGAGGTCGAGTCACACAGTCCTCGATATGTATGTTTGTTATCATTGCAGATTCCCAATTGCACCAATGGTATTTCGTGTTTGGAAAAGGGTTAAGTACATTTTATTGTTTTTCAAATGTGCCATTTATGCTGTTCAGACTACTAATAAACTTAAAATAAATATAAAATGGTTCCAATTGGCCACATACTCCCCTATTTTGACACTTGTGACATTTCACTGCCCATGCCCTGAGATAATGAGGTCTAGTAATAAGTACACAAAGTAAGTGCAAATAGCGGACTTAATATCTACACCAAACAGAGAAGAGTCGGTGCAAACATTTCAACAGTGGGCCTATTATGGTCGTTTTTATAGATGTGGATGAACGGGGATAAAACTTCTGTCACTTATTCCGACCAGTGTAAGTGCGAGAGTGACATGCTTGCCGCGTTTATCCACCGCGATAAAAGCGACCATACGGACGTAGTTTAGGGAAAAGGATCCAACTCACAAAGTAAATGTATTTACATTTGAATTCTATTGCTGTCAATATTATGTCAAATTCTACAAGTGTGAAGTGGGTGAATTGGATCCTTTTCCCTAAGCTACGTCCTAGACAGAGGCTTAAACTGAGCAGGTAACAGTGAGAGATCGTCGTACCGTGTCAAGCAGGTCGATGATCTTGATGAGATAGTACAGGTAGACGTAGAAGAGCACATCCCGCTCCAGCGGCGTGTCGTCGTACACCATCTTCTGGCACCAGATGCTGTAGTACCCCGGCAGGTACACAAGTGTGAAGCTCTAACGAGGACAATTGGGGATGAGTAAAGTTTTACCGCAGGCACAGAGAGTTACTTCGTAACCGCAAGCGCAAGCGGAAGAACGTGGGAGTAAAATACAGTCAATACTTTCCAATTAAGCAATTAAGTACGGAAAAAGTCGAGAAAGAATTTAATTCCACAGGTATATTACCCGTAACAGACGCTCGAACTTGGTCCGGGCCGGACAACGGATTTGGTTCGCTCCGAACCAGATCTGGTCGTCTGTAGAGCAGTCTTCGGACCATTGTATAAAATTTATCCTGTACATTAAAAAACTGTAATGTTGCCATCACACGCTTGTTAGTCAATCTCAGAATAAAATTTATAGGTTTGTAATCGCAATTATTCCACCTACCTCCCTAATTTAAATAAAGAGCTGATTATACACATTTCTGTCTCCGAAAAGGAAAAATGTAGTATGCGCTCATGGACCTAATTCTATACGTTGGACGGCAGATTTAGTGACGAAACCAAGTTCTGCCGTGCTATGGCTAAAAGACCGCAAAGTCACATTTTATGAGACCTACACCATTGTTACACGTCTCCCTCTTCTTCTCGTTATATTTTGTTAAATTTTGGTATGGTGGTATAATATGTGAGAGGGTAATTTTTTAATTAATTTACGGCCGCACTCAGAGACGTCAATTAAGTTTTAAGTTTCATTAAAAGTAGCTGCTGTCACTTTCTTTGCTTTAGCAATAGAATACGACGCAGCAACTTTAATGAAACATAAAAATTAATTGACGTCTCTGAGTGCGGCAGTTAGTAGCTTATAGGACTTTGTGCAGTCTTACTGCCGCACTCAGAGACGTCAATTTATTTTTTAAGTTTCATTAAAGTAGCTGCTGTCACTTTCTTTGCTATAGCAATAGAATAAGACGCAGCAACTTTAATGAAACTTAAAACTTAATTGACGTCTCTGAGTGCGGCAGTTAATGTTAAGGCCATATTTTGTAGCATATTTTTTGCAAAATAAAGATATTTGTATTTGTCGACGATCATCAACCGGCGAATTTACGTCATCTGCTAAAAAGTCCAAATTAATAAAAATGTGGCTTTGCGGTCTTCTTTCTTTGCGGTCTCGGCATAGCACGGCAGATCAGTTTTAAGCCTTAAGTGTGTACTATACAGGATGTCCCGCGATAAAGTGCACAAACGAATAAGGGTGAAACTACATGTGATTTTAACACAGGAAAAAAAATTAAAAAATGTATGGGGTTTACAATAATTATTATTGTGAACTCTATGCAAAATTAAAAAAAATGTTTAATTTTTTTATTTTATTTTACTCCGTGATAAAATCACATATAGTTTCACCCTTATTCGTTTGTGCATTTTATCGCGGGGCACCCTGTATTTTGCCAGTTAGCTTTCTCCGGGGCTGAAGCTATCGTTTTTACGTACAAAGTTGATCAACATGGATCTAGCGGTTTAGCGGTGAAGGAAGACAGACATACTTAACCACACATCCTATTTTTAGTAGGGATTATTTTATGAAAGAGCAAATAACGTAATGGCGCATCTTCATTGGTCGTTTAGCCCGCATGCTTGTAATCGTACCTACATTGCGTCGTCACAATAGCTCTCGCCTCAGTAATGTGAAAACCAACTCGTCATTGGATTGCTACCAGCATGCGGGCTAAGCCAATGAAAATGCGCCATAACTAGGGAGAGGCAAGAACTTAAGAATCTCAAACAATTAAATGAAGTTATCACGACTTAAGTAGATGGACTAACGCCTTCTAAATTACACTCACAAGACTGTCAATACATTTTGCGTATTGTCGTTTTTTTGTTTTGTCAACTTTAATTAATATTAAGTGTATATACTGGGTGTTTTTTTATTCGTCTAAAAAAATTTGGGGGTTAAATCAGTAAGTCATACTGACCAACTTTCACTATGGGACCAACCCCGAAATCGCGAAAAAAAAATAGACCATCCCATACATTTTGGCTAGTCACCTGACGATGTTTTGTATGGGAGGGTCAATTTTTTTTCGCGATTTGGGGTTGGCCCATAGTGAAAGTTGGTCAGTATGACTTACTGATTTAAGTAACCCCCAAAATTTTTTAGACGAATAAAAAAACACCCAGTATATGTATGTTAGTCTGTAAGGTATCCTGGCCCTCTAGCATGCATGCAAGAGATAAAATTTTACAGGTGCTAGGGAAATAAATACATTCCATATTCTAACGTAAGACATGAAAAAAAAAAGATAAAAGATATTTATTCAGTAAGTAGGCCGCATAACGCTTAAGGTTGAAAGTAAGTGTCCCTTCTTGATAAAAACGCTATAAAAATGTGATTATCGCAATAGTCGTTTAGTAATAATGGCCCCCGCAAAACCAATAATTGTTTCACAGGAGCCCTAAATTAAAACCCCTTCTAGACGGTCGGGACAACCACACAACTCAACCAAGGTCAAGATTTTCCTTGATCGAGTTGAACAAAAACATGATCGTGTAGACGTCTGTTAGACAACCAGCGTCCCAACGGCCTTGGTTGGAAGTGCTGCGCTTGCGACCAAAGTCAAACAGAGGGCGTTGAGTCGGCCGCCCGATCGTTTGGAAGCTTGTCACCCAACCGCGCGTAGTCAGTCAGTTTTAGACGATCCAAGCGAGAGGACGTATGCGTCTTGGAGAACGAGCGCGAAGTTTTGACAGAGTTCTCAGAATTATATAAAGATCTTTAAGATCAGAGATTACAGTATCTCTTTTTTTCTACCTTTTGAACGCCAAGCTGCGAAACAAATCGCTGCCTACCGGACGCCACAACAAAAACGTACAAGTCGATCTCGAAAAACGTAGTGATTCCAAAACGAAATATCGATACCATAATTGACTCTATGTAATGTATGTGTATTTGAGTATCGGAAAACTTTAACAAATATTTCACTATAATGTTATTACATTTTCATATATTATTAACATTATAAACCCACAATAAAGTATGAAAACACCAAAATGTTCGCACGACATGCACTTTAATTTAGTAACAGAGTCACAACACTACTTGCTTTTTTACGAGGTGATGACGTCACGTATTGACGGCTCTGGCCGACACGGGCGTCACAGGCAATGGAAATTGTAATAATACTAGAGTTGAGAAACTGTGTAAGGCATTAACTTTCATATCGATATCTTTGAGTAAGAATCTTAATAATATTAAAGTCCAAATAAAATTGCGTTTTTTAAGTGTAATGATTTATGATGAACGATGAGTTTTGCCACACATTTCCGTAAAAATGTTGCTCGTCTGAACGTCTTAAGAATTGCCCGTATCAATAAACGGGAAAAACCGCGGGAGCAATAGCGGCAACAGTTAAAAGTACCCTGATTATGAGCTCAACTGTTAATAATTATTAGTTTAAACCGCGGTTTTACCTGACCGACCTTTGTTAGCGAATTTTGAAGCAGATTTTGTACAAAGAATAGTGTTATTATTAGTACTTAGTTATGCTGCTCCATAAGCCCCGTAAGTGTGAGCGAGAGATAAAGAAGTTTTATGGCCCTAGAAATTATTTCGTAAAGGTACTAGAATTATTAATAATATAGCATTAGCTGGTCCATTTTCGATTACCTATTGATTTTAAATAAAATGAATTTTCATATGCTTAGTTAATAATATTACATTATATATAATAATATATATATTTAGTTAAAATTTAAAGACTTCCCTCGAAATAATCTATTTCAACTTGTTCCGATACAAATTCTGGAATTTCATCGTCGGCGTTATCAACACCTAGTAAAATTCGCAGCAACTCCTTCGTACGATAAGACCCCTCTCACATTTCGTCGACACTGTGCAACACTATTCAAGATGATGTCGCGCCTCTGACGTCACAGATTAGCGTCCACAGCCGACGGGGGCGCATAGGACACTGATAAGCACTTGTTTACGTGAGGTGTGCAAAACCAGTTTGTCGATTGTTATTATTAACTAAATGGAGGACTATTATTGTACCATTACTGCGTGCAGAGTAAATGGGATACCATTGTTATATAATATTTACGTAATTTATGATAAATTTGGATTATGTAGTTTAATAATTTATCATGGATAAATGACTCTGTAATAGTTATTCTTACACTTTTCCAAACATAAAACGCAGCGGGCGGTCACAACACTATGTGCCGGCTGGAGCCGTCGTTGGCGTAGTAAGCACTGACAATTACTGCATTAAATCACAGTCTCACAGAAAGTGGATTTATTCATAATTCTGCTATTATAACCAATGTATTTTAGGTTTAGACTAATATAGACTTGCAAAGCAATTATAAAACTCCATCAATTTTCTTGTAGTTTTTTATTAAACTTGATTTTGATGTTAAACCGTGTGTCGGCTGTAGCCGTCGTGGCGTCAGTGGCACGACTTTCCGTTGACGGCCAGAGCCGACTGGGGCGTTCAAAAGGTTAATAGTCTGACCATTTCTAGTAATTTATAGTCTCTTGGTCCATTCTAAGATAAAATTATGAAAATCTGTAGGTATAGATAAAACGTTTAAATTACTTCAGTCTTTTTCTGTTCTTTAAACCACTGTTTCAGCTATTTTCTCTTTTTCTTTTTAGGGTTCTGTACCAAAATGGTAAAAAAGGAACCCTTAGGTGAGACTTCGTTGTCTGTCTGTCTGTATGTCACAGCAGTTTTTCTTAACAACTACACACGCTATCAACTTGAAATTTGGCATAGTTGTATAACTTGCTTGCCCGCATCTGTTTTTAGTAAAAAAATATGAAATTTATGAAATTAATTTTATAAATAATTGAAAAGGGGTCCAGATTGGGGGGTTGAAAACGAGAAAGTGCTTTGATTATAACTAGTGGGGTAGTGGGGTATCATATAAAAGGGCACAATCTGCACATTTCAAAACAATTTTTTTTTATAATTTTCCGTGACGTACTTTTGATTTATAACCAAAAAACGTCAAAAAATTACTGTTCCTCCCTTATCTCCGAAGTTTATGAACCGAAAAAGCTGGCAAATTCCTTACTTATAGATAATTATGGTAGGAGAGCCGACTGCAAAATTTCGTACCGACTTGATACCGCGATGAAATGCACAATGGTTTCCCATAAAAGTGATGCTAAGTCCGAATTTAATAGTCTGCCACGGCGGAACTTGCCGAAAGTAAACAAAAGAAAGCTATTTCCAGTGCGAAAAAGGGGGTGTTACTTAACCCATCTGATACTAAAATAATAGTAATGGCATCAGTTAGAAATTTACTGGTAGATACAGAAAAGCGAAATCTGCCAGTATTTTTTTGCCGGAAGTGCTTGGCAGACGCTCTCAAAGGTGACCATCGGGACCCCTAAATAGGTATACCCATCTGATACCACCATGAAACCAATTCCAGTCGGTAGGTATAAACCCTCATTTCAGGCATATATAAGTCTGCCAAGGCTTCTTCTGCCGAAACATCTTGACAGACGAGATTATGTAAGCAACAGCCGTGGAACCCGTATTTTGGAATTGTACAGATTACGGACATTTTAATTACTGTAGGCTTATTGTATTGCATGTATAATAATTATGAAGGTCTGTGTTAGGCAGTAAGTGATAAAAATATCTACAGGCGAGTTTTTTTCACTAGTAGTGACACACACACAAGGGGCCACGGCCCCCGCGAAACCTACAATTGTTCCACAGGAGCCCTAAATTAAGGCTGGTTACCGTCAGAGCTAGTGGCGGCTCTAGAATTTCATTTAGGGGGGGGATTGTACTCGTAACTCACGCGTATAGTGATGTACGCGGACAGATATATCTGGACCACGTTGTACAGGATGATGAGGTTCTTCAGCTGGTAGGGCTCCCGGCGCTCCATGAACGCGGGGCCCCACTTGCGCACGAACTGGTGGTACACGTACATGATCACCATGATGGGCAGCGGGTTCGATACCAGGAAGAAGCTGTTCGTTCGAGGGTCTGGAACAAATAGTTTTATATACATTACAGGGGGCCTAGCCAAGATTACTTTAACGACTTTCAAAATCAAACAGATTGTAGGTAATTAACGGCCGCACTCAGAGACGGCAATTAAGTTTTAAGTTTCATTAAAGTAGCTGCTGTCACTTTCTGCTGCGGCAGTAAGACGTAAGCTAACGATCAAGTTGCGTCAGCTGCTTATAAATGTCACTTCCATACTATTCCCGAAAAAATTTGCAAATCGGTGCAGTCGTTTTTAAGATAATCGCCAAGATACAAACATACATACACACATACAGGTCAAACACAGACCTCCTTTTTTGAAGTCGGTTAATAAAGGGTTCTGTATTTCAATGTTTGGTACGGAACCCAAAAGAAACGCAATAATTGGGAATATGCATTAAAAAAATTATCGCTTTTCTTAACAAAATATGAAAATACCGTAAAACAGACATGTCATGTGACGTCAGCGGGCACAACGGCCATATTATAAACTCCATGTTAAATTCAGTTTTGCTAGAAAGAGATAGAAACTAATCTTTAATGGCTTATATCTTGGTTATTTTTATAGTGATTCGAACAATATTTTTTCTCTACTGTTTGTTACATTGACTTTTTATTAGCAAAAAGAAAATTCACGCATATCCCCTATACCTTTCACAGTAGCGGTAAACATACACATTAATGTGACCCCCGGGGAGGAACGAATGAATATTCAACTGATTCAATTGACATGGAGGCGTGGAACAATTCAACTACATCGGAAGTGAATGAACTTGAATCCATTAAATACGCTTCTTTACAATGTTATTTTACAATCTTGAAACACGGAACTCGAATCTGTAATGGTTCAAGAATCGAACCCCATCACAATACTTAGAATATACACATACAATATTAAATACATTCAAATACCGTGGGGAAATGGGCTTTCTGAATGTTATAATTAGATACGGTTTAATTAATTAGTCATTATGATTAACACATTTTCGTAAAAATCTAAATACATAATGAAATCATCAAAATTATAATGAGGTCATCTATAAATCGCACAATTAATAAATAATACCACAAAATGAGAGAATGAAAAATGGAGAGATGAATGAGGAGATTTCTCAGCATTCCGGTTAGACCCGGTCAATCAAATATAACCCCTGGTAATCTAGAGCTTAAGGGGAACAAAGCGACATATGTTTCATTAATATACGTTGCATACATGTGGGGGTGAATTTCCGGGCGTTTCAACCGCCGTCATTAGTAATAAATAATAAATAAATAAATATCAGGGACAATCTCACACAAATTTACCTAGTCCCAAACTAAGCTCTAGGCTTGTACTATGGGTACCAGGCAACGATATAAGTACATACTTATATCGAGAAATACATACTTAAATATATAGAAAACATCAATGACTCAGGAACAAATACTCGCACTTATCACACAAATATTTGCCCATACCGGGATTCGAACCCGGGACCGCTAGCTTCGTAGGCAGGGTCACTACCAACTAAGCTAACTAATACCTATATATTGACGAAATCAATGACACTACAGCAACTTCTGATGAGTATAGAAACTACATCCCCGGTTCTGCTTCTGTTTACATCAGGAGATGCTGGTAGGTGTCATTGATTTCGTCATTATATTAGTGACACTAATGACGGCGGAGAAACGCCCGGAAATTCACCCGTGGAGGCCTACTCTCCATACAAAAATAAATTGCTCCTTTAAGTTTGGAGTAAGTAACCTTGGATGGAATCAGGAACGGGATAGTCAGAGATAAGTACAGTCGGCAACAAAGTATATCAAATAAATGTTTTAAACTTATTACTGTTACAGTAAGTATAATCCTTACCGGCCAGGTCGTCGTTGACATAGTGGTAGAACTGCGTGACATTATGTATTAGCGTCCCCATCGTGCTGCTCTCGCCGTCTGAATTAACAATTATACATATAATTATTGTAAATACACTTAACAAATATACAGGCTGAATCGTGAAAATAGCTGAAAACGAATGGAGAGAGCAATTAGCAATTGGTAAATGGCTTTAAATCTGAAATTTAATACATTTCACCTTGGGCTTACCATTCATGGACGAGATAAAATTTGACAGGTGCTAGGGAAATTAATACATCTATTCCATATTCTAACGTAAGACTTAACGCTTAAGGTTTAAAATAAAAAAAAAATATCTCGTGCATTGCATGCTAAGCCCGCTTATTACGTTCGGGTTCATCAGTGAAGTTCAGTGGTGCGAATACATTCCCTTGACTGTACCAAGGTCTGTAATCATGGCTTTTCACTTGGCCCAACTTGTCAAACATTTTAGTTGTCTCTTTCATTCGGTATGACAAATGAGAGATGCAAGATCAATATTTGGCAAATACTGTCAAATATAGTGCCATATCATTACGTTCGTCGTAAAAGAGCTGACCATTATAAACACCACAGTCAATCAATTATTAGAACAAAAACAAATCACTAGGTCTTTAACCCCCAACACAAGAAGAGGGGTTTATAAGTTTGACGTGTGTATCTGTGTATCTGCTTAAGTCTGTGGCATCGTAGCTCCTAAACGGTTGGACCTACTTTGATTTAGTTTTTTTGTTAGAAAGGTGATTATCGAGTGTTCTTAGCTTAGTTTAATGAAAGTCTGTTAAGCCATTTAAGAGTTATGATCTCTGAATGTAGAGGTCCTCGATTCTGTCTGAGGTATTTTAACTCGGTTAGGTTAGGTGCTAGGTTCGTTATCAACGGACACGAAGTCCCGTTTCCTGTCGCAACAGCAAACCGCAACGTTATTTTATCGCCATGAGAAATACGAAATGCCTTTTGGCCATCCTCCTCGGTTTTTATGACATAATAAAATAAGTATAAAACTAAGTCAGTGTTCTAATCTAACTATTTCTAAAAAAAAAAAGGACAAGAGCATGTTGGACCATGCTGAATGAATTGCTGCATGCACATGCTCATTATCTGAGCTGATTTTCAGTAGGTACAAGGTGGGCCAAAAGAAATCACCCTATTGGAAGATGCTCTCATTTTTGCAAATGGTCGCCAATGTCAAATCTGTTTTGACATTTGTGGACTTGACAGATGCAAAATACAAGTGAACAAGCCATGGAGCGATACACTCCCCAAGAACGCGGAATAATCGTGTCTATTTTTTTGCGTAACAATTCGTCTGTGGTGTTGGCGCAGCGCGAATTCCGTCGCCGATTCCCCGGCCGTCAGACACCGACTGCGCAAACACTGCGCCGTTTGGCCACCAACCTTGAAGAGTATGGGACCACACGAGACGTTGCCAAGAGTGGCCGGCCCCGGAGCGCCCGTTCTGCCGAGAATATCGCCGCTGTTGCCGAGGATGTCGAGCTGTCGGCGGAAACATCAACCAGACGCCGTGCCACGCAATTAGCCATCAGACGGACGTCCCTAAGGCGAATTTTGGTCAAAGACCTGCGCATGTTCCCATACAAAGTCCAGTCCGTGCATCAGCAGCTGCCTGCCGACCGCCAAACGCGCGTAACCTACGCCCAAGCCATTCTCAATCTCGAGGAAGAAGTGGACGATTTTTCGACCAAAATCATAATGAGCGATGAGGCTCATTTCCACCTCAGCGGGTACGTGAACAAGCAAAACTATCGCTTCTGGGGCACCGAAAATCCACGAGTGATGCACGAGGAGCCATTACACCCGCTCAAAGTGACTGCATGGTGCGCTGTTCACGCTGGAGGAGTCATTGGGCCATTTTTTTTCGAGAATGCCGCTGGCCATACGACAACAGTGGACGGTGCGCGCTATAGGGCCATGTTGACCGAGTTTTTTCTGCCGCAATTAGACGAATTAGGACCGAACGACATGTGGTTCCAACAGGACGGAGCAACGGCACACACTGCGCGAGCCACAACCGATATTCTGAAGGCGGCGTTCCCGGGTCGCCTCATCTCTCGTTTTGGCGATTTGCACTGGCCCGCAAGATCACCCGATTTAAGCGTTCCAGACTTTTTTTTGTGGGGTTTTTTGAAGTCCCGTGTTTACGTGAACAAGCCCGAGACTCTGGAAGCCCTCAAGGACAACATTCGACACGAGTGCGAGAATCTGTCGCCCGAAGTTCTCGCCAAAGTGATGAAAAATGCCATAAAACGAGCCCGTATGACAATCAATTGTGACGGCGCCCATTTGGCCGATATAATCTTCTCGACTTGACCAATAAAATTCTAAAGGTTTAAATTAATATAATAAAAAAACAGAATCCAAGTTTTTCATTTAGAAAAAAAAAGAGAGTCAAACAACATCGGATGACTTCTTTTGGCCCACCTTGTATAAAGAATAAAAAATATCAGGGGACAATCTGAGATATTTATCAGATTTTTATTCAGCAGTTAGTCAAGTTGGTACCTAAGTACTGTTCTGTCCCGCTAAGGTAAAAGGCAGTACACACAAAACTACTGCAATAATTTCAACCTCATTACTGGGTGATAAGGTTGCAATTGCTACAGTAGTTTTGTGTAAAATACTGCCTTTTACCTTAGCAGGGCAGTGTTAGTGACCACGTTTAACGTTGCAGTACCTAGGAGACGGAGCGTCGTCGCTCGGGGCGAAACCGAATTTTCATCGATTTCAAAGAAAGAATTAAAAAAAAAAACAAATAAAAACCGGTCCATAGGGTTCGAACCCGCAGTCTTGGTGTAGTAGTCCAACGCTCTAACCATCAGTCTAGTCAAATTATTGTGTGATGAGTATTTATTTATTTGTTCCTGAGATTTGGATGTTTTTCTGTGTCAGTATACATATAAATATTTATTTCACGCTTACAGTGCTTAAAATAATTATGCAATAATGTGCGAAAAGGGAAAAGCGAAAAAAAAAGCCGTGATAGCCTAATGGTTTGACCTGCCGACTGTTAAGCAGAGAGGGTCGTGGGTTCGAACCCGGGCTCGCACCTCAAGTTTTTCGGAATTTATGTGCGAAATATAATAATTTGTAAATTTACCATGAGCTTTTCGGTGAAGGAAAACATCGTGAGAAAACCTGCACACACCGCAAAGCAATTTGACGGTATGTGCGAAGTTCCCAATCCGCACTGGGCCCGCGTCGGAACTATAGCCCAAACCCTCTCATTGTGAGTGGAGCCCTGTGCCCAGCAGTGGGACGTATATAGGCTGGATTATTATTATTATAAAGTGCGAAATGCAATCCAAGGGGATAATGATGTATTTGTCACTAGAAGGTAAACTTAATGTGGGGAATCTAATAATCTTTTGCAATCAGCACGGTATCTCAAGTCATTGGCAATAAACACGAAACGTTAACGTTACTTACGTTGTTAAATAAAATAATAATTACACTAAAATTTAGACCCTTAACTTCTTAAATATCGTAAAAACAATTTTGTTGTCACTTCCTTTAATTAAACCACAAAAATTTAACTTATTTTCGCAATCCATGACTATAAATAAAAACACTAAACACTTTCATTTTATTTTGCCGCCTTTTTATTTCTAAATTTATTTAACACATCCCATTTGGGGATGACAGTAACACTACAAAATTTTACAGCAGCGGCCAGCAACACATTTTCATACAACCTTTGCCGTCGCGTCCTGCTTGGGCTTTTCTTTTAAGTACCTATTTATGAAAATAAAATAATGTACCTATGTTTATAATCGTAAATAGAATGGAAATTTGAGTATCTGACATTCTTCCCGCCCGTCCTTTATGTAACAATGTTCCCTTTTTATTTGTGTTTTCATGGTGCTCCTTGAAATATCGACAAACATTTCATCGAATTTCATTTATTCGAAAGCTAATTTCTGCTGAAACCTTATTTTTTTCAGGTTATCTTAAGCACGGATTACGTTGGTTAGGTTAGGTTACAGGACCACCAAAAATTATAACTCCTGCACTTGGAAATGCCTGTCGATGAAATGAAAATGCGGCGAAGTAAAACATTCTATGAAATAACACTCATTGTGATTCAAGGGTAAACCGTGTTTTTAACCCCCGACGGAAAAAAGAGGGGTGTATGTGTCTGTCTGTGGCATCGTAGCTTCTAAACGGATGGACCGATTTTGATTTAGTTCTTTTTTGTTTGAAAGGTGACTTAAATTAGTGTTCTTAGCTTGGTTTAAAGAAACTCCGTTAAGCCGTTTAAAAGTTATGAGCTCTGAAAGCGATTTTGTCGCGAGTTTTGTAGTCGGGAATCGTGTAGTGACGAAGTCCGTCCAGTGACGTACGTACGTGCTCGGAGTTCGTTAAAGTCTTTGTCTTAGCCTGTTGAAGTTTTTGCTCAGAGGTTTTTTTAGGCGCTCAGATGTTTTTAGGAAAGTATTGCGTGAATTGGGGGATAGTGTCTATGGTAACGTGCCTAATAGTAATATTTAAAATTTTAAAAGCATGAAATAAAAGTTAAATTTAAAATTTAAAAAACCCCGGTCACAAAAATAAAACTTTAAAAAGTAAATAAATAATATGCCCCGTAAAGTAAAGCTTAATGACAATGTCTGTAGTAATATTTTGATCCAAGCGTCGTCACGTCGGTGGGGGACCGCTAAGTAAATAAAATGAAAACAATACTAACTATTAGCGGTCCCCCGTCGTGACGACGCTTGAATCAAAATATTACAGACATTAAGCTTTAAGGGCCATGTTATATATTTAGTTTTTAGTTTTATTTTTGTGGTGTTTTACATTTTTTATTTTACTTGTTATAAAATAAACATTATTTATTTTATATATTTATATGAACTGACCTGCGACGCGTGTTCTCCAAGACGCCCCGGCCAAGATTGCGCGGCGCGGCTTCGAACCGCAGACAAGCCTCTCGACGACGGACTGAATCCATTGTACACACAATCCAGTATAAATACAAGTCGCCACGAGGGTGCCACGAAGCGCCGCATGTCTGAAGTGTGTTCACCTACTTTCCTCTGAATCCCTGGTATCTACGAATTGTTAATTAACCTTTCAACGCCTTTGACGGATATAGGTATCCGCACCACAGGTTCAACGCCGACGGATATATTCGTCACGGTTGACAGCGAAAAATAGACCAGAGTGTCTATGACGTAAGGTTGAAATTAGCTCCGGTTTTCAGCTGTCATTGGCGGGTGAGTGACGACTTTTGTATTTGACATTGCGTTGAAAATGTTAATGCTAACTGTTGTTACACATTTTAATCAATTCAACAATTTATGCAATAATAAAAGAATTATTTCAGACTAGCTTTTGACCGTGACTCCTGCGGGCTGATTACCATTTCTCATGGTTCTTATTCCATTTTCGAGTTCCTGGGGAGAGAAAGGCTTGCTTAGGTCTTTTCCATGTTCCTTAAAATAAATTTAATGCTCGTCAAAGTGACGTGTTGTCTTAATGTATTACTATAGCAAAGAAAGTGACAGCAGCAACTTTAATCAAACTTAAAAAATAATTGACTTCTCTGAGTGCGACCGACAGTTAAAATTTTTATACCTACCGAACTTTATACTTTTTTAACCCCCGACGCAAAAAGAGGGGTGCATCGTAGCTCCTAAACAGATGGACCGATTTTGATTTAGAGTGTTCTTAGCTTGGTTTGATGAAAGATGGTAGTGACGAAGTCCGTCCTGTGACGTGCATACGTGCTCGGAGCCCGTTTATGTCTTTGTCGGACGTAACGACGCTTGAATCAAAATATTACTAGGTACTGACATTAAGCTTTAAGGGCCATATTATTTATTTACTTTTTAGAGTTTTATTTTTGTTCCGGGGGTTTTTGAAATATTTTTTTTATATATGTATGTACTTTAATTCGTATGCAATAAATTTAACTAAAATTTTCAAAGGTTTTTTGTCAACTTCTCGAAAACTTTAAACTTTGAACACTTTGTTTTATTTCCCCCGTAAAGTATTAGCAATTATCTATAAGTAAGGAATTTTTCAGATTTTTAGGTTCACAAACTTCGGAGATAAGGGGGAACGGTCATTTTTAGAACATGTTTGGTTATAAATCAAAAAGTACGTCACGGAAAATTATAAAAAAAATAGTTTTGAAATGTGCAGATTGAGCCCTTTTATATGACACCCCACTTGCTATAATAAAATCACTTTCATTTTTCAACACCCCAATCTAGACCCCTATTCAATTATTTATAAAATTAATTTCATATTTTTTTTACTAAAAACAGATGCGGGCAAGCAAGCTACACAACAATGCCAAATTTCAAGTTGATAGCTTATGTAGTTGCTGAGAAAAACTGCTGTGACATACAGACAGACAACGAAGTCTCACCATAAGGGTTCCTTTTTTACTATTTTGATACGGAACCCTCAAAAATTAAGAACTATTTACATACCGACAAGTTTGTACGAAACCCTCAATGCGTGAGTCCGACTCGCACTTGGCTGGTTTTTTATTTTTCTGGACAGGCTAAACATTGTGAACCCACCTTTACAATGTAATCGGCAATCCTGACCGCGATTACATACTCGACTGAGAACAGTAGCTATAGTATTATATATATCACTTTATCGGATAACTAACTATGTCCCTATAATAATGGGTCCATGTAGCTATGTCCATGTGGTTTCCTGGTTTCCTTCATCATTCAATATTTTTCAGTACCTAATGTAGTTAACCAAACGTTTTGAGGTACATGTAATGTATCTCAAATGTCATTCAACTTTGACTTCTTTTCTGTCAGTGTCATGTCAAATTGGAACCTAAAATTGGAAATTTGCAAAATTTTAAAATCATTTACTCTCTATCTCGGTTCCCCGGTTGTTAATATTGCTAAAATTGATAAAAGTGCTGAGATTAAAATAACAATGTTCGCTTATCAATAGTCACCAATTGCCACTAAAAGAAAAAATTGCGTATAAAATGTTAATCCGAAAATTAAATCCCAGAATCTTATTCCCTAAACTAATTAAGACATGGCCCAAATTGTCGTTTCAAGTAATACGAGAGCGCTCGTCGACCGTCAATTCAGAGAATGCAGAAACGGTTGAACTCGCTTACGCGTCTTATGAAAGTACGGATACTGTTAATTCTTCCTTGCCCCCTCTAATAATATTACATGGGTTATTGGGGTCGAAGAATAATTGGAATAGTATGAGCAAAGCTATCCACAGGACGACGGGGCGCAAAGTAGTAAGCGTGGACGCTCGTAACCATGGAGACAGTAGGCATTCCTTCCAGCACTCTTACATACACATGGCCTATGATGTTATGAAACTGTTAAAGAAGCTGCAGTTGAATAAAGTGTCCATAATGGGGCACAGCATGGGCGGGAGGACTGCTATGGTGCTATCATTGCTGTGTGTAAGTAATGTCCATAAAGTTAAACATAACCTAATACTAAACGGAACAAAATAGTTATGAAAACATATTTTGAATAGGGGTGTTCTAAGGCTGCCTTTCCATAGAAGCGGAGACGAGTGGTGCGGAGAGGCGCTGTGTAGTAATCAACCAATCACATTGGTTGTAATCCACATCTCTTCTCCGCTTGACTGTTTCCATTGAAGCAGAGCGGAGACAAGATGTGGATTACTCCCCTCCTGGATATGCTCCTCTCCACACTGCTCGTCTCTGCTTCTACGGAAAGGCAGCCTAATTCTTTAATATTTGATTTATGGTTGAAGTCTAGAAAAATTTCTACATGTCAGTGTATGAACACACTGTGACATTAACATTAAGATCTTTGTAAATGAGGTATGGCCTATATTCAGCAGTGGACCGCTGTGGGCTGAGAAGATGATGATGAAATTTGACATGACAACTATGTAGATATTATGTCAGTGATACTGCAATACCGCGTAGCTAACAAATTGAATAGGTTGTAAAATGCACCTTACTGACTTACTTTGTAAAGTGCAATTTGCCCTTTCTTGAATTTGTTGAAGCATCATCGACAATTAGTAGATTTGACTGTACACACTTAAATAACTTCCCTTTAAAAAAAAAAAAAAAAACTTTATTAATAAAACTGGTAACATAATGTACATTTTAATTGTAGTGACTTCTATTTCAGGGGACAATCTCACACCAATTGACCTAGTCCCAAACTAAGCTCTAGGCTTGTACTATGGGTACTAGACAACGATAAACATACTTATATAGAGAAATACATACTTAAATATATAGAAAACATCCATGACTCAGGAACAAATACTCGCGCTCATCACACAAATATTTGTCCATACCGGGATTCGAACCCAGGACCGCTAGCTTCGTAGGCAGGGTCACTACCAACTAGGCTAACTGCGTCGTCAATATTTGTCCTTTCAAATGCCCTGCTACACTAATATAAGTACCTATCTCAAATAATAATTGAAGTCTAACCACTATGTAGGTAAATTAAATTTCTTAGTTTATTTAAGTTTGAAATACTTGTTTATTGTAAAAAGCAGTGGTTTAATATCACAAAATTTGAAAAAAAAAATGTTTTTAATTTCCAGTCAGACCTTGTATCGAGTTTGATAGTGGTCGACATATCTCCAGTAAAGACGAGTCCACAAATATACTCGATGGCCAATCTCCTAGATGCTATGGCGGGAGTGTCAGTCCGGCCTGGTATCGCTATGTCCAAGGCAAGAAAACTAGCCGATGAGCAACTGAAGGTTATAACTCCAGACACCAACTTGAGAAACTTCCTGATAACGAACTTGGTGCAAACTAATTCAGGAGCTTACACCTGGAGGGTGAACCTGACAGCTTTAAAGGAGAACTTTCAGACACATATATCAAATTTTCCATCAAATTTAAAGGGGCTGCAGTACTGTGGGCCAACCTTGTTTGTGGGAGGATCCCTATCTGATTATATTGGGTGAGTGTAGTTAAATAAAATAAATAGATACATAATCAGGGCACTATTCTTATACCCATTCACAAACTAAGCTCTAAGTTAAAGGTATAAGACAATGATATAAATAAATAAATAACTTCTCAAATTCGTAGACAATCTCCAAGAGCCAAAAACATGCAATGCATTGCTTCTGTCAATAGTACATATAACATGAACATTATCACTTACTACTAGCTTATGTTATGCCTGTGACTGTCCATTTAGGAGTCGTTTATAGTTATTCCCTCAGGAACTGTCCAATTTTCCAGTATTAAAAGTATCCTGTCCTCGTCAAACTTCATAAAGATCCGTTCAGCCATTTTGTTGTGAAAACAAACTGAGTTACATACTTTTACATTTATAATATTAGTACATATGTTTATTCAAAAGTTGTGTCACACCCTGACATACAAAGTAGTTCATGTTTAGTCCCATGGATTATAGTCAAATACTGTAGATGTGTTTGATAGATAAACCCTATTTATTTATAAGCATTATAATAAAACTGTATGAAATGAATAGTAAAGCTTAGTTATCCTTTGGCTGGTTTCACTGTTGGTTAAAAATACTAATACAGAAAGATATTGGAAGAGTTGTAATGTCCAGAGGGAAGTAGGTATTTAAACTATTTTATTGTTTTCAGCAAAAATGACCTGAGTGAGATCCAAGAGTACTACCCCCTCGCGGAGCTGGTGTTTGTGGAGGGGGCAGGCCACTGGGTGCACAGTCAAAAGCCGACCAAGTTCCTTGATATTATATGCAAATTTCTCAAAGAAAAATAATCTGAACATAGTTGAAAATTTTATTAGTCCACTAAATTATTGTTAGTACCAAAGTTTCAGTCAAAAGTGTGATTATTTATAATGTACTAAGTGTCACTTTTATTGTTGTTGTAAATATAGTTTTGTTGACAATACCTGAGTATTATTGAGGTGAGGTCATAGTGAGGGCCCATAGTTACACTAAAATCACTTGAAAAGATACACCAAATTTTTACACTAAAATATACAAAGTATATTTTGAGGACCTCTCTGGCCATTGCTGTATCTTTTAAGGGATTTTAGTGGAGAAGGGGATGAGGGTCTAGACAAGGTTACGCCGGCGCCCACTGGTTAGCAACGACACGCACAACATTGATTACTCTGCAGTTAGCAAATGTGCGCAAGTTTCCTCACGATATCTTCTTTCAACGAAATTCATGTGGAAAATTAATTATAAACACTATTTACACTCAAGGTTATAAATATGTGTCATTGTAGTACCTTGTCTAATTAATTAATGTCATATTTAAACTGCCATATATGAATGACAAGGTACTAAACGTGTACACATTTATGACCTTGAAAACAATATTTTTTTTTCAAAAAGTTTGATCAGTTTTTAAATAAGTAACTAGCTTTTGCCCGCGACTCCGTTTCCCCTCACTCAATTTTCTGGGATAAAATGTACCACATGTCCTAAGTGGGAACACCCAAATATTCCGATTTTTTTTTCCGAATTTTCATTTGTCCGAATTTTCATTTTTACGAAATCTATTTTACGCTGGAGCTATTTAAAATTGAAAACATATTTGAATTGCTACATGTTGGTTAGGTTAGGTTTATGTGCTATCGAAAAATAAAGCCTCCATTAAAAAAATTGCATTCGGAATTATGAAAATTCGGGATGACACGCAGTTAGCCTAGTTGGTAGTGACCCTGCCTACGAAGCTAGCGGTCCTGGGTTCGAATCCCGGTATGGACAAATATTTGTGTGATGAGCGCGAGTATTTGTTCCTGAGTCATGGATGTTTTCTATGTATTTAAGTATGTATTTCTCTATATAAGTATGTTTATCGTTGTCTAGTACCCATAGTACAAGCCTAGAGCTTAGTTTGGGACTAGGTCAATTGGTGTGAGATTGTCCCCTGATATTTATTATTTATTTATTATTTCAATCAATTCGACATTATGACTCTTCGGTGTAGTGTACCCGTCCTAAGTAGAAGGATCGTCAAGGAATAGTAAAAAAAAATTCTGCGCAGGCGGATTCGCAGCCAAGGGAAAACTTCACTCCCACACTAGATCGAATACAAGTGTTGACCACATTACTGATAACGATAATTTATGTTACCAGTATATACATTCACACAGTCATTGTGGTTTTGCACTCCACATTGCACTCGGCCCGACTAGACGCAGCACTATATAACCGCCGTTCTGGAAGACCAACTCATTCCCACTTCACACCTAGTGAAGTGAGTACAGTTTCAAATCAGTTGGGTTCGAACTGGAAACAAAATGGCGAACGTGGTTAACAGTCTGAAGCTGTTGTTCGACAGGCCGAGTGAGCCGCTGATTACTCCCAAGGGAGACAAAAATGCTGTGTTCCAGCTGACTGAGCAGTTCCTGGTGAGTTTTCTCGGTGTACCTCTTTCTTTTTCTTTCTTGGTACTGTTAGGGGGCCGTCCATAAATTAGGTCCTACGTCACACGAATTCCCGCCCCGCCCTTGTCACAGGTGGTCACATTTGTGAGACCCCCCCTCTGGTGTGACGTCGCATATTCTGCAATTTTACATCTAGGAATGATTGAAGGGCCTATTAAGGGCCTGCGCAAACCGGCGGAGCGCAGCGCAGATCACTTTAAATTTATCAATGTATATTCCTTATACCTAAACTTATACCTAAACGTTGAAAAGCGAGCTTTGAATTGTGTAAAATAATTGGATAATTGCAGTATTTTTTATAATAAATTAAAAAACTAAATAAATAAATCTTCCAGAACACGAAGTTAGTGTAAAATAAAATAACTTTAAAAACTAAAACCCGGGTGAAAAAAGAATGAAACTCCTAGTTTTGTTTTTAAATTTTCAGCCGCCATGTTTAATTTATAATAAAACAAAATAGCCTATGACCATCGCACAATAAAGACGAATTGATAGACACCTCATTTGTCAAAATCGGCTTATTAGGAACGACGCTAAAGTGAAACATATTTACTTACATACATACATACATAGGGTGTCAAAATCATTACCCTTCCTTTGCTTCTCCGTAGTCGGGTAAAAAAATAGAGAAAGCCGCTACATTAATTTGAAAAATGTACCGTATGTACAATCGAGGACAGAAATATGTTTACACATTTTCACCTTATTCCATTGTAATAAGGTCCAAAAGTGTATACATATTTCTGTCCTCGACTGTACACAATTCCAAGCTGACCTCTCAACGTTTAACTTTAAAGCTGCGTCTACGCTAGACGAGCCGAACACGAGCGGAGCACTATATATATAGATAGACTGCGAACGAGCACATCATCGAGAGTTTGGCTCGCGCTGGCTGCGCTCTGCGCATTGTCGGTTTTTTGACGAACGCAATGGAACTCGCGTCGCGCTCGCACCGCACATTCGCTCGCCGTGCGCTCGTCGTGGTCCACTCTTGACGCCGCGAACGACGAAGCGCAGAGCGGCTCCGCTCGTGCTCGGCTCGTCTAGCGTAGACGCAGCTTAAGGCGAGGCGGTGCTGGTAGTGCACGATGACCTAAACTTAAGGTCCGACCGAGATCTCGGTCTCAGCAAATCTTGGCCAAATATCTTGCCGAGATCTCGGTCTCGGCACAAAACGGCCGGGATTCTCGGTACGTGTGTACCTTACCTTACACACGAACCGAGTAATCGGCCGAGGGCACTCTCTCGCTACCGTACGCGGTACGTATGATCGGCATTACGATGCAACTAAGACTCGGGAACAAATGCTCGCGCTGATCACACAAATATTGTCCCATACCGCGAATCGAAGCCGGCACCGCAAGCTTCGTAGACAGGGTCATGTCACTACCAACAAGTCGTCGATCCTTGGGGAAGGAATATTCCAGTAGACGTTTTTCGGCTGATTTGACGATAATGATAAAATAAGGCGCGTCACAGATGGGGAGCTATAATATATATTATAGCACGGTATTTATTATTTATTTATTTAAATAAATAACATAAATAAATATCAGAGGAAAATCTCACACAAATTAACCTAGTCCCAAACTAAGCTCTAGGCTTATACTATGGGTACCTACTAGGCAACGATATACATACTCTAGAACATCCATGACTCGAGAAGAAATACCTACTCGCGCTCATCACACGAATATTTGCCCATACCGGGATTCGAACAAAGATAGTGTGGTACATTTTTAATTTAACAATACGCCAAGCACGAATAATTGATATTACGATATATTTTCCGTTTTAGTTGACAAATAAGTAGGTATATCGAAAATATATCTTACGATGCCTTGCTTTAATATATATTTTGGTATATTAATATATGTTATAGCTCCGTGTTTGATGCGCTTAAAACGAACAAACTAACCTTGTGAAGTTAAATTAAGGGCCGTAAATTTTAGGTATGTCCTGTCCGATAATTCTATCTGGTGATTTGAAAATTAGGCCCTAAAGCTTGTATAATCTTTAGTCTGAAGAATACAACAGCAATGGCATCGAACTCAACAACCGTTTCGGAGACGACGACAAGACAACCGAGAAGATTCCCCTCAAGAACCTGGCCGCCGTGCCGCGGTTCGACAAAGCGAGACAGCTGCCCAACGACGCGGAGTTCTCTCTCTTCTTGCCGAGGCACCAGGAAATGGCTACTGAAGTCATTGATGTTTTAATGAGTGAGTATGCATACCAAAATACGTCCATTTTTAACCTCGTTCCCAAAAAAAAGGTGTCGTGTTTAAAACTGTCAGTGGCCACGCCTAGGGCCTGAACGGGTGTTAAGGGTTCTGTACAATTTTTTTTATATAAAATGGAACCCATATGGTAAATCTTCAGTCCACGTCTCTCTGTATATCACAGTATTGTTTCTCGGCTACTTCAAAACTATCAACTTGAAGAGAGACCTATCGCATTCCAAATTTTAGATTCAATAAAAAAAAACTAGATAAAATTGGCTTACTTTTGATCTTACTGATAAACAAACATGTGATGTTAACATAAGTTTTTAATAAAAAATAACTAAAATCAGATGTTCCGGAGAACCAGCTGCAAGATTTCCTGTCCACATGCACCTTTGCACGCGTCAACTTGAACTCTCAGCTGTTCAACTACTGCTATTCTGTCGCTCTGATGCACAGGTAATACTCCAATCATTTGATTTCTTGAAAAAGGCAAATGATTCCACATGCCACCTGATGGAATGGTATTAAGTGGGCTCTGAGGTCATGGACACTAGTTGGTGTTGCCGACCCTGAGGATTAAGATGGAACACCTTCAAGTTAGTCATTTCACTGGCTCTCTTATCCCCACAAAGGAAATTTCGTTTCCTCTTATACTTATAAAAGTCTTTTATATGCAAGTATATGGAGGAACTGATTTTGATTAAAAAATACACTCTGTAAACAAAGCATGTAATATAATTTAAGTCGGTTAATTTTGCTTTATAAATAAATTGGTACTTTAAGTAACAAAAATCTTAATATCTATCATTATTAACAACATTCCATTTACTATATGTATTGATCAGTTACCATTTATCACTTCACCTACATGAAATGAAACCCACTAAGCTATATCACAATGTTTCAGGCGTGACACGAGGAATGTCCCAATCCAGAACTTTGCGGAGACATTCCCGTCCAAGTTCTTGGACTCCAAGGTGTTCTCACAGGCCCGCGAACAGGCCAGGGTCGTCCCAGAAGGAGCTCCGGTACACTATTATTTCACACCTTTCTCTTTCCCTTTTCCTCCACAGCAATTGTCACACTGTTTATCTCCATCTGAACACAGCACTGGCTTATAATTAGGAGTCCAAGGACCTAGACTGGAGTTAGAATAGAAGTCCATAGGATAAGTTTCATCATCTTTCAGCCATTTACTATTTCCAAGTGAAACTGAAAACTCATATGGAGTCAGCAAAGGTTTAGGAAACGCTGTCCCCCAGTCAATAGATAATCTCGGACAAGCTACTTGGACAAATGCATCTAGATTAAATAAACTTAATTTACTTGGAAAAATCTCAGATAATAATATCTTGACATATTTCTTGTCTGCATTTTTTATCTGTTTTTCTAGATTGCTTAACACTTTTGTACTTCCTTGTCTTCCCAAAGTTCCCAGTATAAGGCCATAGAAACCAGCATGTTCAGCTGTTCTGACTTGGTTCTGTCTGTTTTCTCTCATAAGGTTGTGTTCATACAACTCCGATGTAAATTTCTTTTCATAAGGGTCATATTTATATGCAGGTACATTAGGATTAGCTATCATTATTGCTTCTAAATGAAATCTCCCATCTCCAAGGTATATGATCACTTCAGAGTCTACTTTAGGTGCTGTACAACCCAGAATTTCACCGGGAGATAGTGGTCTGCATTGTGGAACTGTCACTATATATTCTTCAGTGCGAAGCGTCTTTGCTATAGAATGCAAGGTCGTAACAAACTGTATTGTACTAACGATAGCCAGATGTGATCTCTTTGGGAAATTAAATTTAATTGTGTCTATAAAATGTGATGGATCAATTTTGATGTCTACAAATATGTAGAGTACCTTGACGTCGGTGGTTTGGTCGATGGGGATGAGGCAGGAGTGGCCGTAGTGCACGAGCAGATCGACGCCGAGCGCGGCGGCCGTGAAGTCGTCGATGCAGCACGCGCCGTACGTCACGTCGCCCATTATCACCGTGTCGGCCTCCGTGAACGCCTCAATAATGTCGCACAAAGTAGTCGCGAACATCGTCAACCCTATAAAACACCAAACAGTCAAGTTAAACTACCACAACGCTAGTTTATAACGACAAACCAACGGAAAAGTTTTCGAACCTTCAGGAAACTGAAGAGCTACTCGTTTCGCACCGACAGTCCGTATCCTCCATATCGTTTTGTGGATTTCGAAATTGTAGTTTTGTGGCAGCGATTCGCACGCTCTGTTCAATAAAGGGTCATTCAATAACTCGTCGGGAATTTTGTTTAAAGCACGAATGTTAGGTTTGAAAGTTTTTCTTTGGCCCTCGGGTTTTGCACGCACTACGACTATGCCTGGATTCTGAAGTAAGTCTTCCATGATCACTTACTTTCTTATAAATTTGCTACTAGCAAAAGTACTAAGGATATTACAGGTTAGGATTTTATAAAAATATAAACACGCGCGCTAGAAAATCTGCGATATGGCCTACGTGACTTTAGCAATCATTTGCGTTCCGTTCCAAAAATAATGTCTAATCATCCGTAGGTTAGTAACTTATTTTAAATATTTATAACTTTAATAATTGAGGTATACATTTTTTTGTCAAAAACTACTTGAGTCAATAATTTGGTTACATATACCACACAATCAGAAAAACTTTATTTATCTAACAAAAACAAATTTAACCGCTTACTACGTCAAACGGAGTGTACTAATGACAGCTGTCACCAGTTAGATCATCAAGTTCCGTTTCAGTCATGTTATGTTTTAAATGATTGCGTTCCGTTTTAGCGTACTCCCATAATTATTCCACGGGACTATACTGCTACCGACTTGGAAGAAGAGCACCGCCTTGCATATTTCCGTGAGGATATCGGAGTGAACTTGCATCATTGGCACTGGCACTTGGTATACCCATTCACTGCCTCCGACAGAGCCATCGTCGCCAAGGACCGACGAGGCGAGCTGTTCTTTTACATGCATCAACAAATCATTGCACGGTATGACAACAATTACTGATATCTATATGTTGTTTTTATTAGACAATCTCTTTCCGACATACCTAATCCGGTTAAGTCAGGTGGGACAAGTGCGCCTAACCATACAATTTGAGTAAAAATTGGATGGTTTGGCGAACTTGCCCCATAGGCGCACTTACCCCACCTGACTTATAATAAATCTTATTACTCTAGTTACAATGGCGAGCGTTTAAACAACTCTCTGAAGCGAGTAAAGAAGTTCCAAAACTGGCGCGAGCCTATTCCCGAGGCTTACTTCCCCAAGCTAGACAGCCTCACGTCGTCCCGCGGCTGGCCGCCACGGCAGGCCGGCATGCGCTGGCAGAACCTCAACCGCCCCGTTGATGGACTCAACGTCACGCTGGACCAGATGGACGAATGGAGAAGGAGGCTAGAAGACGCCGTGTCCACCGGCAGAGTTAGACTGGTAAGCTTGAACTGTATTTTGATGAAATCAATGGTTCGCAGAATCCTATAGAATATTCCCACAACTAGGTAGCATAGTTACGCTAAAAGTCCGGTTACATCTCCGTTTTTTTTCAGCCGAATGGGCAGTTCCAGCCACTAGACATCGACACGCTGGGCAACATGTTGGAGGCTAGCATCCTTTCGCCCAACATTGAGTACTACGGTAGCGTGCACAACAACGGACATACCTTCTCCGCCTACATCCACGACCCGGAGCACCGATACTTGGTACTATTCATGGGTAGCAGAATTGTGTGTTCTGATCAACGGTAAGAAACCTCTCTAATATGTTTGAATCTGTGCGCAGGAGTCCTTCAGCCCGCTCGCGGACGAGGCGACGACGATGCGCGATCCGTTCTTCTTCCGCTGGCACGCCTGGATCGACGACTTCTTCCAATCGCACAAGGAGTCTGATGCCGTAAGGCGCTACACGCGCTCAGAGGTAACCATTATGTACTTAGTTGATTATTTGACATAGCTACAATCATACTCAGAAAGAACAAACCTTTGTTACTGTAAAGACGTGAATTCTCAGATGGTCTCACTTAGCCTGCAGCTATAGCACCACAGGATAACATTCAATGAGTAGTGAACTGGTGATCACAACCAACGACTGAACGAGCTTATTCTTTTTTGCCACTTTACAATAGTCCTGTGTTTTAAAAGCTTCTGTCTTTCTTTTTCTTTTTTCAACCTAAAGCTGCAGAGTGAAGGTCTCTTTCAAAGCGCGCCAATTTTCTCTGTCTTGAGCCACTGCCATCCCCTCACCCATCCGGTCTTGATGATGTCATCCGCCCATCGTGAACTTGGTCAGCCAAGGGACCGGATCTGTCAGCTTGGCATGGCACGGCGTATTTAGCATTATTAATTGCAGCTGGAGAACCCTGGCGTGCAAGTGACGTCGGCCGCCATCGAGAGCGACGCCGGGCAGCGCAACACGCTCAACACCTTCTGGATGTTGAGCGACGTGGACCTGTCACGCGGGCTGGACTTCTCCAACCGCGGACCCGTGTACGCGCGCTTCACGCACCTCAACCACCGGCCCTTCCGCTACGTGTGAGTACACTGCCTACAGAGTTCACCATCGCACCTAGTTAGTGACGTCGATCGACGGAAGCAGATGCGAAATTGACGATAGATTTAAACAGATATTCATGTTGGTCAGCTTATGCCTGTGGCTAGTAGCTCCGTTCTATCAATACCAGTGTTAACACACGAAGCTTTGACTTAATCTCCTAGGTACCAATTGTTGGTAAATCCATATCAATTGGGTGTTGTAGCGCGGCAACCCCAGGAGATTCCATTCGTGAATGATCCTGGACTCACTGACCAATGGGAGCGCGACGACTCCTTTCCGATCCAGTCGTCTCGCTCCCGTTCTATCCGTCTTCCGGCACGATACCGTGAATGAGAAATACGCTCTGCGCAAAGTTATTATTTTTAATAAGAGATAATCATTACAATCTGTAAAGTTACTGAAGTAAGTGTTTGTTCATATTATGATTAAAGAAACTTTCAACGTGCGGGAGTGTTATTATTTAACAAATCACAAGCCCTAGCACACGAATACCATTAGCACAAGCTAGCCGGTGCCACAGTGTCTGTATTGGTTCTTGAGCTCCCTTCCCTGGTCTTCCAGTATCAACGTCAACAACACGGGCGCCGCGCGGCGCACCACCGTGCGCATCTTCATGGCGCCGAAGAACGACGAGCGCAACCTGCCGTGGAACCTCAACGACCAGCGCAAGATGTTCATCGAGATGGACCGCTTCGTTGTGCCTTGTATGTATTTTTTTTACCATATTATCCTGGAAGGTTATAACCTTCCAGTTATAACTCCCCGTCCACCCTGATTCTGCTCTTCAAAGGGTTTTGTGTGCCAGAAACTAGAAGCTTCGACTGTTCCCAGTGAACGCCGGGCAGAACACGATCACGCGACAGTCGTCGCAGTCGACGGTGACGATCCCGTTCGAGCAGACGTTCCGCGACCTGTCGGCGCAAGGCGACGACCCGCGCCGGGACGACCTGGCCGCGTTCAATTTCTGCGGCTGCGGCTGGCCCCAGCACATGCTCGTGCCCAAGGGCACCGAGGCCGGCGCGCCCTACGAGCTGTTCGTCATGCTCTCCAACTACGACTTGGACAGGGTAAGTTAGAGCTTGTATATAGCAAAGGCACTGGCATACCTAATTGCCTATCAGCATTTCTATTGAAAAGCCGTCAAATCCTTGACATGTTGCTTGGCACTCCGCAGGTGGACCAGCCCGACGGCACGGAGCTGAGCTGCGACCAGGCGTCCAGCTTCTGTGGGCTCAAGGACCGGCTGTTCCCCGACAAGCGCGCCATGGGCTTCCCCTTCGACCGGCCCTCGGCCACGGCCAGCAGCATCGCGGACTTCATCCTGCCCAACATGGCGCTCACCGACGTCACTATTCGCCTGCAGAACGCTACCGAGCCAAACCCCAGGAACCCGACCAACTAGACCTGATATGAGACTTATTGCCACTTTTACTCTGAATGCAACTTGAGACATTTGATATGCAAGCAAACCACAGACCACAGTCTACCTATACAATCCCCAATTCTGTCAGAAAATATTCAAGTCGCATTTGAAAAACTTGAAATTCATCAAAATGTGCATGTGGCTGACATGGCGGCAACTCGACGTAACTTTTTTTTGTTGAAAACTAGTTTTCGCCCGCGACTTCATTCGCGTCCGCTTCGGGAACTGTCCATTTTTTCGGGATAACTTAGCCTATGTGCTATTCCAGGCTATAATCTATCTCTGTGCCAAATTTCCAAAAATCCAGATCCCTTCTGCCATTCTGGTGTGATTGAGTAACAAACATCCATCCATAACTTTCATGTAAGTAGGCCATGTAGGCACTTTCACACGTCTGAGCCTACCAGCGCTTCCCAAGACGAGACCACTGCTGAGAAGAAGCGCCGCAAGAAAAACTCACCGAAGTTGGGTCGAGAATCCGGGGTAGGACATATTTTGCACAGTTGCAAGAGTCTGTCCGAGTCTGTTGCAAGGGCTACAGTTATGTTTAAAATTACACAATGCACTCCATACTGGTGAAACTGTAATGTAAAACTGAGCTTGCATTTTCCGAGTAGGGACACTGATTACCCCTTTCTGGAAATTAATCATATCAGAAAGTTGCATTTAACGTAGATGAGACATACTTAACGGATTTGATTTTGATTGTAGATTGCTGTAATTAGTATAAATGTAGCATTTGAAAATAAGAGGCTGATAGACTAGATTTGTTTAGTTGTTACTATGTTAAGTTGTATTGTACATATTACGTAAGTGAACCCGTTTGTAATATATTATGTAAGGTTATAATAAAGCAAAGAATGTACGCAAGACTTATTATTTAGATACTTACCATATAATAATATAACTTATTCAGAACTGACGTATACCAAAATGTGTACACTAAAGTATGCAAACGCAAGAATGAAGATGCCTGATGACTAATTTTACTCTCTTCCCCCGACTGCCCAAAGCCAAAAGAAGGTTAAGCTATAATGTAGCGTGAAGCGCGCGCATGCTAACCGTACAATTTGTCCAAATATTTTCTACCGGCCCGTTTATACGCTCAACATAAGGGTTCCATTTTTACCATTTTAGCACGGAACCCTAAAAATAGCTAAACATCATTTCTACCTACGAGTTCTGCTGCAGAGTACCTATGCTCCCTAGCAGACCCACTTTTTGCCCATTGTTACGTTTCCTAGTACAGGTACAGCCATAAACGGCATACGTACATGTGACGTTCTCAATATAAAGGGACCTTATGGAGGCAGGCGGTTACGCCGTTTTTAGAACTGTTACCATAGTATTCGTATAGTTACAAGAATAAGAAGAGGGTAACTGCCTTCTTCCATAAGGTTCCTTTATATTTAGAACGTCGCATATAATTAATTGATTTTCATTATGGCGGCGCGGCTGCAGAACGCACACGGTTAACCCGAATGCCGCCGACCGTTCGGTTAGTGACCTAATGTAAACGCGCCATAAGGACGAGTATTTGGGAAATTAAAAACATTTTTTTAGCATATTATATATTGTATTGCCTCTTTAAACAAAACGACATACATGCGCATGATAGGGACAAGTTTTTCTCGAGGGGTGCCCGCTTATTCTTCTTCCGAAGTTAAAATCACCAACCAGCATTAAACTCGCGAGCAAATAATCGACTCGAACTGCACGTTTGGGTTACCGCCCAATCTTCTGACCTAATCATAATATCTTTAAAAAAACCGGTCAAGTGCGAGTCGGACTCGCGCACCGAGGGTTCCGCATAAACTTGAAGGCATGTAAACCGTTCGTAAATCACGGGAATACAATATAAACAAATCCAGTATAAACTGACACACAATAAGTATGCACTTTCATACTTAGTGGGTGTCAGTTTATACTGGACTTTTTTTTTATGGGATGTAACTACAAATTAACGGTTTTCGGATTTTTTCCTGTACTTGTACGGGAAGTACCCTATAGGTTTTGATTCCCTTCAATATGCGGCATAAACGGCCATTTCTTTTGATTGCGTTGACATAGATGTTTGATTTTTTCACTGATCCAAGGGATTGCAGACTCAAGTACCTATTTGATATTAATTTCAACTTGATACCTCCACGCGTTCCTGAGAAAAAGGGTCTTGATAGACAGACAGACAGACAGACGGACAACAAAGTGATCCTATAAGGGTTCCGTTTTTTTCTTTGAGGTACGGAATCCTAAAAATTAGTATCAAACGAAAGCTGATGACGTAACGATTAAAAAATGTATAGTTTTCAGTCATTTCATTTCGGCAACTGATAGGAGCAAGTTTTGCAAAGATGCATGAAAATAGCTTGGAAAAATTACAAGGGAAATCATAAAATAAAAGACATATTCTGAAAAATAAGGCTTTGTTTATTAAATTAATTTGTATTTCCGCCCTTAGCCCTTATTACAGCGTTATCAGATTTTTGATAAGTTTCTGGGGGACGGCATCCCACACCTCCTGTAGAGCTGTCTTCAGCTCCGTAACATCTGAAGGAATTGGGTCCCTCTTCCGAACCTGCCTTTTCAGGTAGTTCCAGATATGTTCAATGGGATTCAGGTCCGGGCTGAGGGCTGGCCAGTCCATGGTGGGAATGCCCGAGTGATCCTTGCGGTACGACAAGGGGCATTATCCTGCATCAGGATGAACCCTTCGTCCCATGTAATATCCTCCTTTTATAAATTGGTTAAAACCATTGGGTCTGAATTAAAGGGCAGTTTAACTTTTCCGTGGCAGCCCTTCATCTGGGAACAAAATACTGCTGTTTATAATTTGATAAGAAAGTACTTATATTGAGAGTTGGATAAATAAGTCTTATCATCATAATATCATGTTATTATCAAAGTATTTTCGACTCTTGTTTGTCATCGACAAGTCTAAAAATATAAAGTAAGATTAGGAAATCAAGGGGCCCGTAGTTAATAAAGCATTCACTCATCAAAAATGATTATGTAGATACTAGAATCTAAAACTAGCTTTTGCTCACGACTGTGTCTGTGTAGAAGTAGTTTATCGTTATTCCCAAGGGAACCATCAATATTTCCAGGATAAAAAGTACAGTATGTCCTTCCCAGGACATTATATCCTTACCAAATTTCATAGAAATCCTTTCAGTTGTTTTGTCATGAAAAGGTTACTTTCGCATTTATAATATTATGGATAGAATAGGTATAAATGTATGGATAAAGAAAAGTTTTGCTTTACGGGATGTAAAGGGGGATTTCAACATGTTTGCTGGTGCAACAATTGCCGCCGGAAACACGCCCCCCACTTTAACCTTTTAACTGCCGTAGTCTGTTATACATATAAGACACTCAATGTCCAGCCACTATCGCCGTTGTCTTATACATAATTAAGACAATTTTCTTACCGTTTTCTGTTACTTTGTATAGGCGGCGATACGGGCACGTTCTATGACAAACTAAGCGGCGGTTAAAAGGTTAATATTCACAACTATGTTGTCGATGCAAGTTGCAATATTTTAACATTGACTACTTCCAATTAGGGTATAAACTGGAAAAAAAACTATAATGAGCGTCACCAGATATTATAAAAGGACAAAACCATACCTTCGCCTGTCAGTTCCTGCCATGTTGCTCAAAACGAACCCCCTGAAATGGAAACATATTACATGTGTTAATTATTTATCTCTTACAGTTCATAATGTTAAAAAATTACAACACCATCAGGCCTATCATTTATTATCACGTGTTTATCATGTAACACATTTTGGCTCTTGTGTATTTTCATCATTAAAAAAAAAACATTTTTTTTTATTATTTTTGAGAGCATGAAAAATTAACTAACTTGAACCATACTTCGCGTTCAAATCCTCAAGGCGCGGGCAAAGTGCGGTGAAGGTAGTGCTGTGCTTCAGCAGAGGGTTTTCCACCTAACTTGCTCATTGTAGTACTAGGTATAACACATTCTTCAGCAATATTCTACACAGGAAACCATCCACCACTGCATTCTCCATTAGTTTTCCAACCATGTTGCTCAAAAAACACCCTCTGAAATAAAAACATATACATAACATGTTTATTTTAAATCTAAAATGATCACATTATGGACTATGTTTGCAATGGTATCAGGCCTATCATTTAATATCACGTGTTTATCATATAACACATTTTGGCTCTTGTGTATTTTCATCATTTCAAAGATTAACAATAAGACTTAGTTTTCAATATATATATATTTTTTACTAAATATTGAATTATGTAAATATATAATTATTGCAATGTCAATTAACCTGGTTGGGTGAACGAGCTGCCCAGGCGTGAGGGCCGAAGCATCCAATCTAGCTATTCAGGAATGTATTTATTAAGGTACTCTCGCACTGGAAGTACAATGTGTAAAGGAGTTCCATCATGCATAAGCCAAATTCTGTGCAGTTGTGCAAGAGGCACATCCTTCATGTCGTCCCACTCAGCTTCTAGCTCAGCGCGTAAATACCTCAGTTTCCATCTCCAAGTCTCTCTTTATAAAAATCCAGATATCTTTGCCTATGTTCACGCTAAAATACTGGTCTGAGAATTTTGTTTTTATAAAAATTCCAGCCTACCCATTTACAGACCACATTCATACTTCCAACCATGTTGCTCAAAACACACCCTCTGAAATAAAAACACAACATGTTTATTTTAAATCTAAAATGATTGCACTATGAACTAAGTTTGCGATGGTATCAGGCCTATCATTTAATATCACGTGTTTATCATGTAACACATTTTGGCTCTTGTGTATTTTCATCATTTCAAAGATTAAGAAAAATGACTTGTTTTTCAATTAAACTTTTGAATGAAATATCGAAATAATAGTAAATACATATATACTTATTAATTATATAATTCATAAATAAATAATATTGAATATCAATCAACCTGTATTGAAAGACTACAAAAATAAAAAAGATGTAAAAAGAATATTCTTTTGCTCCAGGGTAAAAGGAGGGGACACAAGTCTTCTAAGGTTAAGGTGAAAAAGAATATAAGTGTAGACACACTGTATATGATTTATACCCTTTTTCATTTTTATAAGCTACCAAATGCAAAATAGGTGCAAGATGTCAAGCCGCGGAAACCAGCCCGCTTACAAAAAATTACTTACAACCTGTTGCACAGGTGCCACAGAATGAAAAATGAATAAATGGTGGATTTTCTATGAATCACTCATATATATTATGAATAATGAAATTATAATAAACAGAAAGAGATCAGATGTTCTACAGAACATATATGTACCTTTCCATTTCAGTTCCTGTCCTAAGCTATGGCTATATGGTACACCATCTGAAAATATAACAAGACCCTATTAATTATTATAACCCGTAATGGTATAATTTTAGCTTCAACACTGTAATGGTATCAGGCCTATCATTTAATATCACGTGTTTATCATATAACACATTTTGGCTCTTGTGTATTTTCATCATTTCATAGTATTGGATTTACAAAATGAACAACATTTCATCATTCATGGCAAGTTTAAGGGCATCCCCTGGCCCTGGGTATATTTTTTTACGGCAGATCATGACTCAGAAAATCCGAACCACTAAACACAAACAAATATAATAAATAGGTGCCTTCTGCCTCCATCGTCCATGAGCAAACATAGTAAAAAAAACCGGAACCTACGCGGAAGCGCTCGATAATGTTTGCATAGGATTTGTTGAACACCAAAATCTTATCTATCCGTTCCAAATCAATACAGAATACAGACAACTGAGATATCGTAATCTTCGTTATCAATTCTTTAACAACAGGGTTATCGATACATAAATATTTATAAGTTAATCTTACCAAAAAGCTAAAGTTAAAAATGCACGTGTCGCTTGTAGACGGGATGGGACGGGAGGACACGACACGTGTCAAAAAAAGGTTAGAAATTAAATTAAAATTAATTCACATAATTCCATACCTGATGGTATAACTCACGTTCCGAAGCAAGTTTAAAAATATTCAAGTTGGCAGAATTAAGATAATATAAAAATAATATTAATTGAATTGAAGCCAACAATCCGACCCACCCGCGCCGGACATGAGAAAAGGAAAAAAAAAACTTAACGACATTGACAGCGCTCGAACATTTTTAAATTATTTACCCAATCTAGGTACGCAAAGGAGCCACAGCGCATACAGCCCGGTCTTCAGTACTGTTTTCATGTTTCTCTCTTCTAACGAAAATAGTTATTTTCACCTCAAAGGCTTTCTTTGTCGATCAAAATCTGCGCGCAAAAGTCAATTTTATTCGCTAGCGTGGCAAAGTAATGTTGTAGCTGTCGCTGATGTGGCGCTCGTGGAATTGTTTTTCTAGCACCTAGTGTTTTCCTCGCTACGGTGAAGTGAAAAATTGTGTTTCGCACAGCAGCAAAGTTATTTGGGTCTCGAGGCCTTGAATCCCTCGTTACGCCCAGTTTTCTGTTTTGAACCACACGCTACGCTCGTGGATCAATTCTAGAATCGCGCTCACTCGGGATTCAATACTGGCTCTCGCGCCAAATAACAGCTTTGCAGCCTTGAATAACAAATAACTATTATTTCTTCATTCCGCAATGATTCCACACCTCTTTTTGAAGCAGTAGGTACAGACCATCTACTGATTGATTACATTACATTCAGACGTGATTTTTTTTACATTGTATGAGGGTTGGACCATGGAAGACCTAAACGCAATGCTCGATGACCTCAACAGAGCTTCTGAACAAGTTGATCTGAGGATGAACATGGACAAGACAAAGAGCATGTCGAGCACCCATGTAATACCAACTCCCGTGGCAATCAGAGGCTCGGCACTCGAAGTTGTTGACGATTATGCTTACCTGGGACATACTTGCTGTCCAGTTAGGTAGGCCCAACTTCGAGAAAGAGGTTAATCGTCGAATCCGACTCGGTTGGGCAGTATTCGGGAAGCTACGCGGTATCTTCTTGTCCAATATATCGCAATGTCTCAAGTAGAAGGTCAGAAAGAATTGCTAGACTTAAGTGGCACTGGGCGGGGCACATCTCTCGCAGAACAGATGGCCGTCGGGGCCAAAGAGTTCTCGAGTGGCGTCCGCGTACTTGAAGATGCAGCGTGGGCAGACCTCCTACAAGGTGGACATTGGAAGTCTTACGATTGCCTTCTTGAGTGAGATTGGATCCCACTTACTATTGGGTGGCCTGTACGTGTGCTCGTTTGCCTGATCCATTCATATAAAAAAACCTGCCGCACAGTCAGATTATCTTATTAGAACATCGGAAAAAACCTGGTTACCACGGAACACTTATTTCGACGTCATCTTCACTCGTCAATCGTCAATAAACCGTGGGAAAGAGAGGAGCTAACGTAACTTGGAACTTCGAATTTCTAGTAGGGCCACTGGCTATGAAGGCAAGCGCCGGCAGGTCTTGGGCGCTAGACGCGAAAGAGAGAGGAGGCATACATCCTACAAAACCCTGTTGCGGGTTAGTGTATAGGTTAATCATGCTATGAATCACTTTAAGCTTTATAAACTAACAGACGTGGGGCGGCTCATTGAGCAGAAGGAAGGCAACGGGCGGGACACGTGTCTTGCAGAACCGAGGCTACCTGGAGCATGAAGGTGATGGAGTGGAGACCAGGACAGGGACCAGGTGCGTTGGCCGTCAGAAGGCCCGATAGGCGGATGACATAACGAAGCTAATGGGGAAAAAACTGGGTGAAGATAGCCCAACACCGGAGAGTGGCGTGCAAATGTGGAGGCCTACACTCAGCATTGGGTGACCATAGGCTGAAGAAGGGTAGGTTAGTGTGGGTTAGATTGAAAACGCAGCTGCCAGTGCCACCCTTACTTCTCTAGACTGATGGATCAAGAGTGAACTTGGCGATCCATCATGAGTGACTTACTTGATTTTGGCCTAAAATACTTACAGGCGCTAGACTATAATATTTGTCCACATAAAATACAAGAAAACTGGTTTACCTATAAGGTTTAAACTTATTATTATGCCGGAAAAAGTAAATAATTTTCACATTATATTTGCATTACTTTTGTTTTATAATAATTCTTCTTGAATCGGCCAGATTTAGTGGTAAATTTTCTTTGTTTTAATAATTGCACTTTGTAGTGTTTTATATTGTTTTTGGAATTGTGACTTAGCGTGGTTAAAACCACCAACAGTGTAACAATTAGGTATAATACAGGTACCTTGTATCTATCGGTGAGAACATGTAATTAGCTTTCTGTATCTACTTTAAGTTTATGATCTGTTTTATAGCTGTTGGTTTTCCATAAAGAAATAAATAAATAAAAATAAGAACAGATAATAATCTCTTAAAGCCACGCGCGCGTATGATATTTTGCTCCGAAAATATTTTAGGCGCCAAATGTGATAAGAAATATTAGAATCGGATTATCGTCCAATCGATGATTTAGATGGTCTAGAATCTAGATTAGTGTAGACTTTTGGACTTTTGGTCTAATTTCGATGAAAGTCTCAAGAGATTTTAGGTACTGCTTCTATTACCCGCTGAACAGAAAGCATTACAGAGAGAATAGGTAGGTAATTATCTACATATGCATAGGTAGTTTTAATTAAGTATATTTTACGAAAGTCCACGGTTTCACTTCGATGATACGTCTTATATTATGAACCTATTTCATCCATGTTTGGGCAAGTCTTTCGTTACGTAACGATGGTTTCAAAACAAATGTATAGATAAGTAGTACCTAATGGTATTACTACATAGTGTAGTTACATATTGTAGGCCAGTGGCGCCCTCTGTCGGCGCGCTCCGGCGGCCGGCGATGTAATAATAATACTCCCCCTCATCTGCTCGCCACGACGCCGTCTTGCCGCCATCTCGTCGAGGCAGGCAGCCATGTACGCGGCATTTGAAGGCGCGCCATGTGCATTTTTCGCGCCACATTTATGTAACCAGTGAAGCTTACATACCTACATTGTAGTCCCAAAAGCTGAGCTATGGTACCGATACGAAATAAAATGTATGATCACATTGAATTATACAATCACACTCTGTTCTTATTACTTGGTTTTAGCCAAAAATAAAAATATCTTCAAATACAATGGTCTTTTTATTAAATAAAAAAAATACATTATTTTCAGTTCTATAAGTACATTAACAATTTAGTAAACTTTTACCAAATCAACACTCCAGTCCAGTCTGTTTGTCTGAGATCAGAAATAAATAAGAAGTTACCAATGTGTACATATGAGTGTGTCTAAACACAATTTGTGATTTTTAAAAAGACGGGTTGTGTTGAAATTGTACTTAGTCTAAGAATATACCTACTACCTTAACTAAAGCTATAATAACGATTCAATGATTATATTGTACATACACATGCTTAAATCAAATATTTTACAATAGATCAGATGACGCTCTGCTGAATCGTGGTCAAAATAATTATACTAGGCATACATGATCGTTTATTAACAGCAATTCCATAAATAAATAGGATCACTTCAGGCTAACGCCGCGCAAAGGGCGCGCTTATAGTCGCATGTTGCATACACGCACTTATCAAACTACAGATTCACTGCACAGACAGATCTCTTCTCCATCCTCACACCGCGACAAACAAGTCGGATTTTTACGTAGGAAGATAATTGAAGTGTCATCACTCATCAAATATAGCATCATATCACACTGAATTTACAGATTGTAGACATAGATACTAATCTGTTATCAAAATAACCTTCACACTTATTCAATTTAAATTGTCACTGTCTCGCCGTGTCACTTGAGCGAGAGCAGGGCTATTTACACAATACTGGTGAGTGCGGTGTGCCCTTGGGCGGGCGCGCGACGGGGGGCTATTTGCCCTTGGCGGTGATCGTGAGGCTGGACTTGGCCGGCTGCGGGATGATAGTGATTTCATCGCTGATCTTGAGTGGCTTGAGCAGCGCGTCGTCCGCGGGCTTTGCGGCGGCCGCCGGCGTCGTGCGCTTATCCATGACGCGCTTGGCCACGACGCTGTGCGCCGAGTATACGTGGTTCTCGAATTGCTTGTACATGCCAAAGGTGGCCGTGCACACGGTGCACTTGTACGAGAGGTGCGCCGGCTTCAACGCCATGCCGTGGTCCCGCGCCACGTGGCTAAGCAGCTTCCACTGGTACACGCGCCCGCACACCGGGCAGCGCCCCGCGTCCTTCCCCTTGTTCGCCGCCTCCTGCATCGAGCTTGTGACCAGCCCGTGCGAACCCAGCAGATGCCGCTCCAAACCCTGATCCGTGAAGAACCTAAACTGACACTTCTGGCAGTTCAACGGCGGCCGATTGTAAATCATTTTAGGATGGATTTTGACCTTGTGAATCCATTGCATGTGGTTCCTAAGTTGTTCCAAGTCCTTGATATAGCCGTCACATATTTCACAGATCACGAAAGTAGCCTTCGAGTTGGGCAGACCTTGAGAGGACGACGGCTGGGGCGCCCTGGGGAGAGGGGTAATGGAAATCTTGGGGGCAGCATTGTTGACTTGGTTGTTGCCGATGGGGTAGTTGGCGATCGTTGCGATGGTGGAGGGCGTGTTGTGCATGATCATGACGCCACCGCGGATAAGCGGCGCGCCGGGCATGGGCGAGCCGCGCGCGTTCGCCCCCAGCGGCGGGCGGCCCCGCGGCCGGCCGAGCGTCGGCATGCAAGGCCCCGTGCCCGCCATCCCGAGGGCGGGTCGCCCGACGCCGCTGTTTCCGGCTTGCACTCTTATATTACCCGGGAATGAAGCACCTCCTATGTTGTTACGCACCCTCGTCAGCTTCGGTATTTTAGCTGGAGGCTCCCATTCCAAAGGAGGCCCCAAATTGAACTCTGGTTTAAACTTTTTAGCACAAGCGATGAGATGCCGCGCCAGTTTGGTCTTACTGTTGTCCTCAAAGTGGCAGTTGGCGCATTGCTGGTAGGCGGGCGCGCGCTCCAGGCGGCCGCGGATGTTGTGCTCGGCCTCCATGTGGAACAGGATGTCGTGTGGGCTGCGGATCTCGAAGGCGCACGTGTTACACTTGTAGATGTTGTTCTTCATGTGAGGTGCCTCAGAGTGGTGAGACATTACTAGCATAGACTCTGTCTTAAAACTACAAAAATCACATCTTATCTGCTTAAGGGCAAAAGGAGCATTTGTTTTCTTACTAAATTCTAAGTTTTGAGTGAGTGAGGCAATAGCAGACTGTGTAGCTTTTGTATTTCGTCCCGACTTTTTCTCTTTGTATAATTTACGGTTCTGGTGCTTCAGAAGGTCTGTTTGAACGTACTCTTGAACCAAATTTAAACCAATATTAACAAAGAACTGACCAAGGGTGCAATCAAAGTAACTGTCTTTTTTGCCAGATATATTTTTAGCCATTAAACCTAAGGGGTCCTTAATTTCTTCAACAGAGTCATCTTTGTCATTGAGGTCCATCACCACAGCGTCATCGTCAGAAATGGCGTCATCTGACTCAGAAGATGACTCACCATCCCAAGAGTCATCCTCCTCTTCCCCTCGTTTGCGTTTTGGCTTTTTTTCTGGTTTTTTCTCCTTTAAAGACTCACCATCTTTGCTCTCTTTTTCCATTTCTTCTTCATCTAACACCTCTCCTCTCTCAATTCTTTCTTGTCTTTCTTTTTCTTTCCTTTCCTTTTCTGCTTTCTCCTTCTCTGCTCTCTCCTGCTCTTCCTTAAGCTTGAGCTCTTCTAACTCTTTGCCAAGCTTGTCTACAAACTCTCTAAAGGGTTGGATAGATGGTTTTTCATACACATAAGGTACTATAAACGAGGGAGCCTCCACCACAAACATGTCATCTGTAAGTGAGGGCAAGATGATTGGTTGTGGCTGCGGTGGTGCAGCTACATTATTTAGTTGGGTGTTACTATTTTGGGATTTGCAACTGACTGGGGTTATAGTTGTTCCTCGGGCGGCAATGCTCTGGCACAAATTCTGGGCATCAATAGCAGAAGTAGTGGGTGGCTTAGGAGTAGGAGCAGCAGTTGTATTCTTACCCGATAAAATGGAATTGGTGTCAATGATAACTACGGTTGGCTCTTTATTTTCTTCCACATCACTTGGTTTGTTTTGTTTAGCTAAATCAACTAGACTTTTTGTGTCACTGATCACTATAGGTTTGATTTTGTTTTGTGATTGATTAAGAGGATCTTCAATAGTAACTTCTTCTATATCAGACTCCTGCTCCCCATTTTCAATTTTCTTTTCATTCTCCTTTTCTTCCATTGCTTTATTACTGTCCTGGGAGTCCTCTGAGCTGTCATCAGAATCAGTACTGGAATTTGATGATTCATCTTCATTGGTGACCATGCAGTCGTCATCATCATCACTGGTAATCTCATGCACTTCTGGGCTAGGAGAAACTCCGTTTTGGGCTTGAGGTTCATTTTCATTTTCATTCTCAGAGTCGCTACTGTCTTCTTTAGGATGGCTTCCTTGTGAGGTATCATCATCTCCTTCTGTGCGTTCATCTGAAAATAAGTTTTCAGTAAATGGTTAGCATCAGTTTCATTAAGCTCATAATACACTAATCACAATAACTTGCACACAGGTGGGGAGGTAAATAGATTACACGGCATTTAATTAAAATCAGCTGTTCCATTGATTGTAGTAGCGATTTGTTCGGCTTTAGTACTGGATTTAAGTAGGTCATATCTTGAACTGAACTGGCTTGGCAAGCGGCCGCCGTAGACCGACGTAAAAAAAACACTCGAACTTCCCGTAAAATACGTAAGTAATCGAAACATAACCATTAAAGAGCAGTGTCCTTAACCTCAATATATTTGTCATCTAGCTAGATTAAACGTAAGGTTTTGAAAAAATAAGGTTTTTTTTTCACCAATAGCGTCACCAAATCATGTGGTGTGGGCACCGCCATATGGGGTTCCATGGCATTTCTCCCGAATTATTATTCTTCATGTTTAACAGCAAATATCGAATAATTTCACGAGCAATTCTTTTAGGCATATGTAATAAGGTTTATTGATTACCTGTAGCAGTAGATATCGACATATTCTTGCGATTATAATACCGAAAACCAAAAAAATAGCACAATAGCACAGTAGCGGAAACCAAACCAAATCAAGCTGTCATTTTAAGAGGTTTTTAAACAAGACGCGTTCTCCGCGTTCCGAACGTACCTAACGGTATTTGAAGCTACACTGATTCGCTGCCATAAAAAAATATTTTAGTGAGACCAATGCCATTGAAATTGCTTATAAAGTAGCATCATTATTACCTTTAATATTTAGATTGAGTTATATTTAAAACTCACATGTTAATTTTTTTTTAATCTAATATGTCCTATAAAAGACCTTCATTTAAAAAAAAATGCACTCCGGAATGGGAGAATGGAGAGAGAGGAACATGGGAGACGTGGAGGGGGAAAGACGCGGTAGTCGGGTAGCGCATGATAAAAAGCGCTAAGTTCAAATATTTTTTAATTCAAAAATCGTTAGTGTAAGCCTGTATAAAGGGATGGTTATAACTTAAGGACTAAAGTACTTATACGACTTTTAATGTAAATAATATTATTTTATCTATAAATTAAGATAATAATTATTACTTATTAGAAACAAGCTTTATGCCCGCAACTTCGTCCGCGTAGTCGTTTATCGCTACTCCCTCGGGACCTATCAAATTTTCCGGGATAAAAAGTACCCCATGTCCCGCTCCAGGGTACAATCTCCTTGCCAAATTTTATTAAGATCCCTTCAGCCATTTTGGCGTAAAAATATAACAAACAAACTTTTTTTAATTTGATGTTCGGTGAACTTCGGTGTTGGCACAGATTACCTTACTGTGTTGGTGCGACGCAGGTTTGCCTGGACTTTGGGTGGCGTGCCCCATTAGTACCTACGGCTAAACAAACTTACATAGTTACTTAGTCGCTTCGCTCCGGGTACTATATATTATATCAACCTTCCTTGAAAAATTATCTGATGGTTCAATCCGCATCAAAATCCGTTGCGTGGTTTTTAAGAGGAGTTAGCAGATAAACAGATAGACAGACAGACGCGGTAAGCGACTTTATTTTAGACTATGTAAAGATAAGGAAGTAGGTACCTACCATTGTTAAGTACCTACAAAGAACGATATACATATTACATATCGAATATGTACAGTCAACAAATTAATTGTTGAACCACTTTAGGACTATGGATACACGCACTTTACAAGCCCATATAATAATATCTACACTAATAATATTATAAAGAAGAAAGATTTGTATTTTTGTATGTTTGTAATGAATAAAGTCAAAAACTACTGGATCGATTTCAACAATTGTTTCACGAACATTTAGAATGGACTTTCAGAGTGGACATAGGCTATATTTTATCTTAAGAAAGCACTGACTCTCCGCAGGCGAAGTTGCGGGCAGAAAGCTTACTTGATAATTGGGAATATGGATGATGTTTTTTTATCGCATTTCTTAACAAAGAAATTACCGTAAAAGAGATGGCAAAAAGTGAAATTAAAATTTAAATTGGCCAAAAAATACGGATAATAATATGCACTTAAAGAAGACCTAAAACTATTAATTAGACAGAGAGATCCGACATGTATTGTGACGTCAGCGGGCAAGATAGCCATATAAACTCCATATTAAATTCTGTTTTGCTAGAAACAGATAGAAACAAATAATTAATACCTTATATCTTGGTTATTTTTATAGTTATTCGTAAAATATTTTATCTCTACTGTTTGTTAAATTAATTGCTTTTTAATAAAGCAAAAAATTCATGCGTATTCCCTATTGTAGCGAGCCGGGAGAGATGACTGATGTCCAGAGATGATGATGATGAGATGATCACGAGATGGCCCATCACGTGGGCCTTTAAGGGATGCATTGACATGCGTGGGCTACACGGTTTCAAACAACGGTTTAAAACAGGAGGTTCAAAACCGTGTAGACAGTGGTTTTAAACCAAATATCGCATGACCTTAAACGCCCTTGTCAGATATCAAACAAATGGGCTTGTTTGAAACCGTGTAGCCGCTCGCTTCTACTAAGGGCACTTTTAAAACCATTGGCTTCAAACTGTGTATCACACGCACTAGTCTTAGCCCAAGCGGGTCTATGCAGCTTGCAATGGGCTCGCTAAAAGTACCGCCGTCCCTTTCTCTCCGTGCGAACGTAGTGTTCGTGACGACTATAAAGCGCGTCACACACGGAGCTATAAATAATATATATTTTGGTACCTATTAATATATATTATAGCAACGCATCTTACGATATATTTTCCGTACTAGTTTTGACAGAGTCCGCACACGCAGCTAGCATATATGTATATTAATATAAATTATAGCCGGCCATGCCAAAAGGTATAGTTATTCTGGTGACCGTAATGCGTCCGTAGGTATGGTTATTACTCGCAGTACTTGACGTCTTGAACTGCTAAGAAGCGAGCCAATGAATATCTATTCCCTTTTTAGGGTTCCGTACCCGAAGGGCGCCCAACGGGACCCTATTAATATGCCTACGCTTTCCGTCCGTCGTCCATCTGTCTGTCTGTCTGTCCTAACTATAAAGAGCTGTATCTTTTGAACCGTAATAGATAGAGGGTTGATTTTTAGGGTTCCGTACATCCAATGAAAAAAACAGAACCCTTATAGGATCACTTTGTTGTCCGTCCGTGTGTCTGTCTGTCTGTTTGTGTGTCTGTCAAGACCCTTTTCCTCAGGAACGCGTGAAGGTATCAAATTGAAAATCATATCAAATACTAAGGTCTGCAATTCCTTGGACCAGTGAAAAAATCAAACATCTAAGTCAACGCAATCAAAAGATACGGCCGTTTATGCCGCATATTGAAGGGAATCTCAAGGGAATCAAAACCTATAGGGTACTTCCCGTTGACTTAGAATCATGAAATTTGGCAAGAAGCAATGTCTTATAGCACAAGTAAAGCAAAAAATCCGAAAACCGTTAATTTGTAGTTACATCACATAAAAATGAGTCCAGTATAAACTGACACTCCCTAAGTACGAAAGTGCATACTTATTGCGTGTTAGTTTATAGGTACTGGATTTTGTTTATATTGTATTCCCTTGATTTACGAACTATTTACATGCCTACAAGTTTGTGTGGAACCCTCGGTGCTCGAGTCCGACTCGCACTTGACCGGCTTTTTTTCAGAATATGTGTTAAGTAAGTATTACGGCGGATTTATATAAAATATTTATTATAAAAAATAAAGTGAAATAATAAAGGGGGTCCCCATACAAGAAACGATTTTTTAACGTATTTATAGTATTGTTGTATCGTAAAAACGGCAAAACATACAAGCGCCAGATATGATTATAGAAAAAACCTTATAGAATAACAACAAATACTAACAACCAGCCAAATGTGTACGGAACCCTCAGTGCGCGAGCCCGACTCGCACTTGTCCGGTTTTTTTATCTACCGCCTACGAGATTTTCACCGAGTCCGCCATTGTACATTGGTAACTCTGTCAGAGTATACTCTGACTCTGTTGCGCGCGACTCGGTCCGCGCAGGAGTCGTTTATCGCTGCTCCCTCGGGAACTGTCCAATTTTAGAGGACAAAGTGTATTATTTCATCAAAATAGGTTATGCGGTTTAGCCGGAAAGCGTAATAAACAAACAGACAAATAAACAACCTCACTTTCGCATTAATTATATTTAGTAAGGCTAACTGCCGCACTCAGAGACGTCAATTAAGTTTTAAGTTTCATTAAAGTTGCTGCGTCTTATTCTATTGCTATAGCAAAGAAAGTGACAGCAGCTACTTTAATGAAACTTAAAACCTAATTGACGTCTCAGAGTGCGGCAGTAAGGGCATAAGGATAAGTCAATTAAATGGATCGACGCGTTAGGCACCTATTTAATTTACTCACAATTCGTTGTTCTACGATTTTTACCCGACTACGGCGGAGCAAAGGAAGGGTGATTTTGCACCCTATGTATGTATGTAAGTTCCACTCTAGCGTCGTTTCTAATGAACCGATTTTGACAAATGAGGTGTCTATCGATACGTCTTTATTGTGCGATAGTTATAGGCTATCTTGTTTTATTAAGTATATAAATCATTTGTAGGTCAATGCATTCATTTTTATAATAAATTACCCGACGTAGTTTTAGAGTTACCCCTTCCAACACTTAAAAATTACTTGAAAAAGTCGTTGATGTCAAAGGCGTACTATAGGGTCGAGGACTATCTAACGGACAAAAATGCTTGGCCTAAACCAGAAAATTAACTAATGTTTAATGTTCAATAGCTTACCTACTACTCGTACATACCTCGTAAAAATCATGTAAACGCTGTATCTTGTCTAGGGGACACGGTTTATGTAGGAAGACATGTCAAAACTGTTTTGTGTGATATATATAGGTATATAAATTTTCTCGTAGTCATTCTGACATGTTTTCCTGCAAAACTACGCAGATATTTAATATTATTTTTACAGTTTTATATAATGCTAGAATAAGTAGTAACATTGTTATATTTTTATTAAAAAAATGACTAACTGTTGAGTTTCTTGCGGCGCTTCTTCTCAGCAGTGGTCTCCTCTTGGGAAGCGCTGGTAGATTTTGACGTGTAAAAGTGCCCGTGCGGCCTACTTACTGAATAAATATCTTTTATCTTTTTATCTTATCTTTATTATACATGGCGGCTGAAAATTAAAAAAAAAAACTAGGAGTTTCAATCTTTTTTGCAGTACGGACGGACGGACGGACGGACAACAAAGTGATCCTATAAGGGTTCCGTTTTTTTCGTTCGTTCCGGTACGGAACCCTAAAAATCGTTGTCTAGGCTCCCGCTCCCCACCGCCGCGGGAGGATTCCACAATGGTGACAGTTGTGTTCACTTTATACTTCGGTTTGTTTTGAACGACGCATCACACAGTGTGTTGTGAATATATTAACAAATAAACTTTCAAGAGATTACAAATACAGCGTGTCCCAATATCAGTAAACCACATTGACACCGGAGGTAGACCAGCCTAAGACGAAACGAACCAGGCTTTTTTTTTTCTTTGCTTTTTTTGTTTTTTTTTTTTACTTTTGTTTTTTTTTTTAACGGAGTGGAAATGCGTTACGCACTGTCCCCACACCGAACCAGCCTAACATGATCTTAGTAAAATTCGCATGGTTTTCAAGATTGGCCAGTTTAAAGTTCTTTTCCAGTACAAACTTTAAAGTGGCATATCTCGAAAACCATGCGACTTTTACTGAGGTCATGTTAGGCTGGTTAGGTCCGTCTTAGGCTGGTCTACCTCCGGTGTCAATGTGGGTTACTGATATTGGGACACCCTGTATAATCTAAGATGACTGTAATTTTTAAAATTCTCCATTTTCATTTCGATTCGACTTCAAATTGTATGGAGCTAGTAGGTATATGTCCAGTTCCAGTCATCAGCAAAAACATGGTCACATTTTAAGTTCGAAAAATATGAAAACGCGATCCTGACGGTGACGATAGACTCGAGTGGACATATTTTCTAAACCATCCAGTTTAGAGAATATGTCCAGGGAGTGGGGGTATGTACTATGTTTTTGCAATTAACTGTATACCGATTTGTATGGGTAACAAAAAAAAGGCAAAACGTTAGAAACACTACAAGTTTAATTATTTCATATTTTAACAGTACATTTAAAGTTAATAAAATACTAATAATATACTATTCAACAAATTCTAAATAATTAAGTACTATCCAATATACTAGTAGAAATTATGTTAAGACAGTCAATCGTCAATGTAAAATGTAATGCGTTATATATTGTAACATTACATTGATGAATAAATAAAGGAACTACAACAGATTAACACGTTCGTTGCCGCCAGTGACACACCTGGTGTGTCAAAATTAGGCGGCGGCGAATGTGTTCATACAGCTCTTATATAAATCCTATATATAGAATAAAAACTCCATAGCACTTCATTCAACTTTGTAATTGGCACAGCATACATTAGTGAACTTATAATCAACTTATTACAATAGATGTAGCATTAGAGTCTATGTCGGCTGTTCATCATCACTCAGCTCTTCTACAATAGCACCCTGCGGTTCCTGCACCACCGACTCATCAGGTTTCCGTATCACTCCCATCTCTTCAGCCGCATCCAGGCACTTCTGGGCCAACTCTATTGTCCTCTTCACTTCAGGATTATCCAATTTCGTTAAGGCCATCAATATTTCCATCACTTCAGTTTCAAATATCCTGGCTGCTATATCTTGGTCTCCATTTATTATGTTCAGTACTATGTAAGTGCCTCTATACTGAATTTCAGTATTGGGATTAGCCAGCAGACACTTCAGTGTTTCCAACCATGGCTGGACATCCAGCAATTTCCTACAGCAAACTTTACTCACTGATGTGAGGATACATAGAGCCCCGGCCGCAGCCATCACGGTATCCATATCTTCTTCTTGGCATAAGATGTACAAATACTTGGTCTTGTCATTATTGCCTTCAAAGGACTTGATAACTTCTTCAGACTGAAGTAAATTACAAATACACTGTGTTGCCGCCCTAATCAGCATCATATGATCTTCATACAAATAGTGTTCTATTTTAGCTAGTCCCCCTTCTTTCAGTATTCTGTTTCTGGTTGTCTCATTCATTCCAGCCAAATTACAAAGTGCCATTAAGGCTTCGAAATTCTCAAGAGCCGTGCAGTCAGGATGTAATAGTGCTACCAGGGGTCTGATAACTTCCAAGTTCCTTTGGCCAGGGAAAGCTACTTCAGGATTGATTGTGATTCCAATCCTAGCCAATGCTTGAGTAGCTTGTTTCTTTCCATTAACTGTGCCTTCTAAAGCCATTGGTATTAAGACCTTGGCCCCTCCTTGCTGCACCACAATCCCTCTGAGCTCTTGGAGACTACAGATAGCATTGAACACTCTCGAAATCAGTTCTCTAGAATTATGGCTCTCAGTTTTGGCAAGAGCAACCAAGCCTGAGGTCACACCTGCTTTGGCTAAGATTGTTATTCTCTTGTTTACAAAATCAATGTCATCCAATTCATGTTGTTCCGGCACATGGTGCTTGGCATATTTAGCAAGCTCCAACATTTCTGGCAACATCTCCTGTTTATCATAAGCATTGCACAAGTTGACCAGTGTTGTGACTACACCATACAAGCACGATTGGTCCCCAGTTTTAGCCAATTCTATAAGTGACTGCAGGGCAGCTTTGTCTTCAACTAATTTTTCCTTAACATCAGCATCTAGAGTCAGATATGAAAGTCCTTCTGAAGCCCACTTCCGCATATCCTTGTCCTTAGCTGGGTTAACCAAGAATCTTCTACAAGCCTCCGCTAATTTCTTTGTTGAGCCTTCAGCAAATGGACGGATTGAAGCATCATCTCCTCCAAAACTGCCAACTTTACAGAGACCTACTAGAGCCCTGACACGCACAGCATCATCTTTGCTCTGGTAGAGCTTCTTAAGAATGTCAACACCCTTGTCAATGATTGTTCGAGCTTTGTCTTTTTTTGATGCAGCAGCAATCAGGCACTCGCAGGCCACTCTTTGTTGCAGGGGGTCCTCAGTCTGTGCCATAACCAGGATCATCTCCATTATCCCTTCTTTTGAGATAACATAGTTTCCAACATCAAGAGGTCCTCTCAAGAGTGAGGTAATTGCTACAGTCACTCTAACTTTAGACTCAAGGTCAGGAGAAAGGAGCTTATCTTTGACGAACTCATCCACATGATTATTGAAGTTATCTCTTGCTTGGTCATAGTACATATTTTCATAGATCCTTGACAAACAGGCGGCAGCTATGGTTCTTGATGACGGGGTGATGTTCATAGCTGATTCATATTTGTACTCCTCCAGTTCACTGCAAACCTCCAGTAATCTCTCAACACCTTTGATTTCTACAAATCTTTCAGCCCAATTGATAGCTGTGTAGTGACAATTTCTCATGATAAGCTCCATGATAGCATCTCTTGCTTCACCAGTAATCACTCTGTTTGTAATTGAATATGTTAAACAACTAAGGAGAGTGTCTATTTCACTTTTATATTCCTCACACAGATTGGTATCAGGTTTGGAGTCTTTCTTAGTGTCCATACCAGTAAAAGTGTTTAGTATAACTTGCAGACAGTACTGGGCGGCACTGACTCTTTCCTCCACATCACTGTCGATGGTCTCCAATATCCAGGGTATGCCAACAATTTTTATGATGCTCTTAGTTCTCTCTATATTGCCATTGCACAGCTGGCTGATCACTCTTATAGCATTTACACATATATCTTGATTCTTTTCTACCTTGAAAAGCTTTTGTATTTTCTGTACTACACCATTGCTGAACATAACATTGGCACCTGAGTTTTCTTTAGCAAGCACTACCAAGTTGGTCATTGCTTTTTCACGTTTTTCTTTGTCCTCTGCAGGGTTGAACACCAGTTTGAACATCTGTTCGACTTTGTTGCCGGTCTGCGCACTAACGCGTGCACGCTCTTGAACGATTGCGTGCAGGCGCGCTAACACTGGCTGGATCGCTTTGTTCGTCGGCTCCACCGTAAACACTGCCTTGGCATCTCTGTAAGCTTCCTCGAACCTCTCCAAACTTTCAAGGGCCTGCGATCGCCTGAACAAAGCCTTCGGATCCTCCGGCACGACTCGCAGAGCTTCATCGCAATCCTTCACGACGTTATCGTAGTCTTTCGTTTTAAGATAAGCGGCCGCACGGTTCTTCAGATACGTGGCGTAGTCCCGGCTGTCTTTCTCTGATAAATTTACAGCCTTGCTGTATAATGCGATAGCCTCTTCATAGTTCTCGGCTTTGTAGGCATCGTTGCCCTTGTTTTTGTAAGTTTCAGCTTCTTCACTGTGTACTCCCATTGTTGAACTTTAAGCGTTTTACTATAATGCGTGAGGTGAACGACGACCACCCGCTTTTAAAGTTGAATTAGGGAAGGTTCCGGTGAAGTCTCGAACATTGTAGAAGCACTACTTAAACAGAAATAGAAATTTATTTTTATTCTGATCCATATACGTAAAGTAGGATGAAGTAAGAAGGTATGTATTACAGACAGGAATCGTTCAGAAAACAAGATTTAACTAAATTTAAAAGTTTTTGTACCTTTAATGTGATTTGTGAAGAGTTTTAAAATATTCTTCTTGTTAACTTTTTTATCTTTATTATGTAATATATTATATACCATTCAAGTACAATAATATTTATTTGGTATTTTTGTAATAAATATAATAAAAAAAAAATGAGTTTTAGTTTTTGAACATTGATGACTCATCTGTCATTAAAGTCAAGTTAGGGGTACCACCTTATTATATCGCATGTTGAAAAGAAAAAGAAAACAAGTGTCATTTGAAGTTAAATTATTTCATTTAGATTTCAATGTGGAATGGTCTGATAATTAAAGTTATAGCGTTTTAATTTCAAACGTGCGATATTTTTCTGAATTTCTACTGGCCAGTTGCATATAGCCCGGCAAAAAAAATGAGGGCGCTGTTCGGAATGAAATTGACAACATGATCCAAGGTTTACTCTAAAATGTGCTAGTTGCCATTTGAAAATATGGTAGTGCCAGCTGTCACCACACGCTCGACTATTTTGCCAATCTATATACTATAGCCTATGTTGCATTGCACGAGATCGCAATATTAAGTTATTCGTTTTATGTTTAGTCTGTGGTCTTGTTTCCGCCTGACTGTGAGATTTCCTCGTGTGTAGTTTTTCGCCGATTTCTTAGCTCGATATTTAGCAAAATCTGTAGACATGGCTGCTATAAGTTTGTTAAATCCTAAAGCCGAATTCGCAAGAGCGGCACAGGCTCTGGCTGTAAACATTTCAGCTGCTAAAGGTATTCAAGATGTCATGAAAACTAACCTCGGTCCCAAAGGCACAATGAAAATGTGAGTAAATTACTTGTAAATATGCTCTTTTTAATAGTGTAAGTGTGTCAAAGCTAAATTTTCAATCCTCTCTTGCATAGTTAAGGTGCATATTATTCAAAAACTGAATATAGCTTGTCTTAAAACAAAGTTTAAAAATCATATGGCCGTCGTTACCGCTATGACTTAGGATCGGTTTTTTTTCATACATTTAACTTAACATAACTTTAACTAAATTAACTAAGTTTTTAATATGGTAATGGGTTAAAATGCATCAATTTTGATAAAATGTGAACTTCTCTCTTCTTATGTGTATTTTTATTGTCCATCCCTTCTTGATCAAAACTGAGAACCATATATTTAAATTATCCGTTACAATTAATTAACATCTGCAATGTTCCCAACCTCCAGGTTGGTGTCCGGTGCAGGAGACATCAAGATCACAAAGGACGGCAACGTGCTGCTGCATGAGATGCAGATCCAGCACCCAACAGCGTCGCTGATTGCGCGCGCCTCGACGGCACAGGACGACGCCACGGGTGACGGGACCACCTCCACCGTGCTGCTCATCGGAGAGCTGCTGAAGCAAGCCGACATCTACATCAGTGAAGGTATGGAAATACCTACATTGTGTGTTTTATTTATGTATATTACCATGTAACTAACAAATTCAATGGTATTGAAGTATCACCAACATTATGCCCCTATCATTATTTATTTATTATGCAAAATATTACAAGTTCAAATATTAAACATTAGTTATTTTTTACTCAGGAAAATAAAGTCTTGTCAAATTGCATTTCAACTTAAAGAATGAAAAGAGGTTCCACCAACACACTTAATAAAATAATAATAATAATACATAAAGTTAATTGAATTTAAACTTTACTTTTATACATTATTCATTAAATAAAAAATGTATTTCTGTAATTATGTTTGTTACAGCGACCCCTATTGGTGACGCTATGAACTATCTAATTAACACATACTAGGTCAATAGTCTGGTCATCTAGGTTACTTTTACAAGTATCTCCCTAGTTCCCTAGGTGGCGCTGTTCTACATATGAACAGTGAGATAATAATAAAACATCTTGTCTTTTATTGCTGTTATGAAGCTCTGTAATTCTTACTTCGGTCTTCAGGTGTGTGATATTTTTTTCCAGGATTGCACCCAAGGATCTTAACAGAGGGTTTTGATGTAGCTCGCAATAAGGCTCTTGAAATTTTGGAGTCCATCAAAGTCCCCATTGAAATCAAGAGAGAAAACTTGCTTGATGTAGTTCGAACATCTCTGAAAACCAAGGTAAATATTCACTATTATAATTTGCCCGCGACTCCTTCTGCGTAGAAGTCGTTTATCGCTGCTGCCGCGGGAAATGTTCATTTTTTCAGGTTAAAAAGTAGCCTATGTGCTATTCCAGACTATAATTCTATCTCTGTGACAAATTTCATCCAGATCCGTTCAGCCTTTCTAGTGTAACAAACATCCATCCATCCAAACTTTCACATTTATAATGTTAGTAGGATTTAACCCCCGACTCAAAAAGAGGGGTGTTATAAGTTTAACAAATGTATTTGTGTATCTGTCTGTGGCATCATACCTCCTAAACGGTGGACCGATTTAGACCGTTTCTCGATTGGTTTTGATCCAGCAAATCAATCAATTAGGACCAAGATCAATCTTCTTTGAAATTGTTTGTTTGTTGACTATGAGAATAACAAACTTGACTAAGTTAAGTGTTTATACAAGCACAATGTTATTGGAGAAACTGCCTAAACAGGGTTTTTGTGTCACCAAGTAGCCAAATTTTTTGTTATGGGCTCTGAAGCGTGTGAAATTCGCAACCTAAAGATTAATTTGTTGTCATCTCTGGGGTTGTAGGGCTGTAAAATTTACTTTGAGTGAGATCTTGAGCCTGTTTCAAGACTCGTTAACCTTTTGACCGCCACCATAGTCTGATATATAAGACACCACACCTTAGCTAATGTCAACCATCCTCAAATACACTTAGGTCTATTTTACGCTGGCTATAACCATCAATAGCGTTCAAAAGGTTATAGAAATTGGTCGAATAGAAAACTTATTCTTGACGTAATTTTGCTGGCTTGTTTTAATCGCATACCAGAACATTCTGTACTTTGGTAATGCAGGACCACATTTTACACTATGTGTGTTTTTCACTATGAGGACCGGTTGTTGTGGAAAACCTTGGGGAAGGCCTTTGTCCAGCAGTGCACGTCTTGCGGCTGATGATGATGATGATGTGTGTTTCAGGTGCACGCGAGCCTGGCGGACGTGCTGACGGACGCGTGCGTGGACGCGGTGCTGGCCATCCGCACGGACGGGCGGCCCGTCGACCTGCACATGATCGAGCTCATGGAGATGCAGCACAAGACCGCCACAGAGACCTCGCTCATCAAGGGTAACTATTTATGAAACGCGGCGCCAAAGACACTGTCTTCATCAACTTTACTGCTGGACATAAGCACGAAGCTTATGAAGTAGATGCGCCGATTATAGGTTCAGCCGGATACGAATATTCGGGCGGAACGTTCGGTCCCGCTTTTGCCGAACCGAATTATATTTTACTGGTCAGCATATGGTTGAAAACATTCGAGTCTTTTTGGAAGATATAGCAAAAACATTGCAACTAGATTACGCATGTAATCATAAGAGATAATGGACCCAACATCGTTGAAGCAATTCATTTACAGGTAAAAGATGTTTTATATGACTGTTCGGTAAATATTCGGTAATTGAACCGAACAATCCGGCCGAATAATATTATAATAATGCCGAATGTGCCAAATACCGAATAATTGCCGAACGTTCGGCGCATCTCTACTATGAAGATATTTATTCCTAAAGAAAAGGATGTAAGAGATCCGGTGGTTTAGGTAATGTTTATGGTTCCTTACCTCAAAAGGAGCCCTTATAGGATCACTTTGTTGTCCATCTGTCTGTCAAGCGGTAATTCTCCGAGCGTTTCAACCGCTCTCATTCTCCTGGTCGCATTTATGTCGAATTCCCTATAGATTAGGATAGCATTTTCAGTTATTTTGTAGAAGTCAGGGCACTCTACAAGATAACCCAAAATAGCATCCAAAGCTACAGGAATATCGACATTAATGCAACGAGGAGAATGAGAGCGGTTGAAACGCTCGGAGAATTACCCTCAAGACCCATTTTCTACGCGTGGAGGTATCAAGTTGAAATTAGTATCAAATACTCAGGTCTGCAATCCCTTGAGGCTGTAAAAATCAACCTTCTAAGTCAACACAATCTTGTCAGGTTAATGCTAGCTAGTATGCTGTGTGCTTTTCTGTCATTCCATACATTGTGACTGATTTCCATCATCAATTTGTATAATGTAACTTTACAAGCTCTACTTAAGTTGCCAATAATATGTTATGCGTTTGCCTCGGGCGAGGCACGTCCTGACTGACCGAGCATTTTCCTCGCTAGGTTGCTCGCCCAGTCAGTACACGGCTGGTCAACACCACAAGACTAATTTATACAATTTCTGCCTTGAGGTCTCGTGTTGGACCACGGAGCCCGCCACCCGGACATGCCCAAGCGCGTGGAGAAAGCGTACATCCTCACGTGCAACGTGTCGCTGGAGTACGAGAAGACCGAGGTCAACTCCGGCTTCTTCTACAAGTCGGCCGAGGACCGCGAGAAGCTGGTGGCGGCCGAGCGCGACTTCATTGACATGAGAGTCAAGAAGGTACGCCACCTGATCCCTCAGCCCCGCTGTTCACGTGTCGTTCGAATATGAGACCCAAGGTCAACGGCTTCTAAGGCGAAGACTAGACGTACAATATACTGAGTGTGTTTTTATTTGTCTACAAAATTTTGGGGCTTAAATCAGTAAGTCATACTGACCAACTTTCACTATGGGACCAACCCCGAAATCGCGAAAAAAAATTTGACCCTCCCATACAAAACATCGTCAGCTGACTAGCTAAAATGTATGGGATGGTCAATTATTTACAATATAATTATTACAGTCAACCCCCAAAAATTTTGTAGACGAATTAAAAAACACCCAGTATACTGTGATCCCTCAATATGATAAACTGTACGGGTAGCACAAGTTGTATTTTCTCGCTTGTCTCTATGCGTTTCTTTCGTTAAGCACTACGTAGAGAGGGACTACCGAACGACAAACAAATCGCCGGTAAATTGTGCTAGCCGCCCTGATGGGTTACATTCTATTCACGCAATACACAGGCAAGGCTACACGTTCAATATTTATTACGTAGTTGTGTTTCGTAGAGATCAGTCGTGTAATGGATAAGGAGGCACTATTTACTGATTTACACATATATCGCAGTATTTATCAACAAACTGCCAAACTAGATTTCTGTGATAAATATTGACATCCGTCAGTGCACAAGATTACACGATCAGTAAATATCACGATATTTGATAATTATCAGTAGATCATAGTATTTATTGTACGTCCAGCCTTCGCCTAAAAGTCGGCCGAGGACCGTGAGAAGCGAATATTAAATTGTTTTATTACAAACGAAATTGAATTTTATTTCTTTTGCTCCGCAATAGCATAGGTGTAAATAAATTCTTAGCTACTTGATTGCATTTCTGATATTTCGTTTTATTTCAGATAATCGCCCTCAAGAAGAAAGTCTGCGACGGCACTGACAAGACGTTTGTGGTCATCAATCAGAAGGGTGTAGATCCTTTATCTCTGGACGCTTTTGCCCGTGAGGGCATCGTAGCACTCCGCAGGGCCAAGAGGCGCAACATGGAGCGCCTCGCGCTGGCCTGCGGAGGCACTGCCATGAACTCCGTCGACGACCTCACTGAAGAGTGCCTGGGTTACGCTGGCTTAGTATACGAGCACATCCTTGGAGAGAACAAGTTCACTTTCGTCGAAGAGTGCAAGAACCCCCAGTCCGTCACCATTCTCATGAAGGGGCCGAACAAACACACTCTAACCCAGATTAAGGACGCGGTGCACGACGGCCTTAGAGCGATCAACAACGCTATTGAAGATAAAGCCGTGATCCCAGGCGCTGCTGCCTTCGAGATCAAAGCTAACGTCGAGCTCCAGAAGTTCAAGGACACCGTTAAAGGGAAGGCCCGTCTTGGCATCCAGGCTTACGCTGAAGCCCTGTTGATTATCCCTAAGACCTTAGCAATCAACTCGGGATATGATGCCCAGGACACCATTGTTAAGTTGCAAGAGGAGTCTCGGCTTAGCCCCGACCCCATTGGCTTGGATTTGAGCACTGGGGAAGCCGTCAAGCCCATGGACTTGGGTATTGTTGACAACTACGTCGTGAAGAAGCAGATTCTGAACTCCTGCTCCGTGATTGCCAGCAACCTTCTCCTCGTTGACGAGATCATGAGAGCTGGAATGAGCAGCCTCAAAGGATAATTTTAAATTATTTTTTGGGGTGTTAACAAAATGTCTCAAATTAATAATTTTACTTTATTGAGAATAATAAGTTGTTCCAACATTTGGTTTATTTTAACATTGCATTTAATGTTTCTTTATTATTACATGTACTATGCCTTCACTATTGCTTAAATGCTGTTCACAAGAATTAACATTAAATAAACACAACTAATATTGACTCTGGTTTTACTTATTTGGTAACTGTACTCGTGAAATGAACAAAAGGGTTTGCTGACCTTAATTATAACATTAATTCTCTTAATCTAAATTTATAACTACTTTAACACACAATTTATAATTGTAATGTACTTTTTTGCAGTCATCTGCTAATAAAGACAATTCCAACGAGCCCAGACACGGGTTTATCATTTCGCACGATTAAAAATTAAAAGTAAAACGCAATGACTTCAATTAACAGAATGTTCAACATTAAAACCTAAAGTATAATGTATAGTCAAAGTACGAAATAAATTTAACTTCAAATTACACTTGTTTCCTTTTTCTATTAAACATGCGATGTGTAGTTTAGGAGTTATGGCCACATTCCGTCTCCATCATCAGACCAGCTCCATGGCACCAAATTTCAGCTTAACCGGTCAACAGGAAGGGGGTAACATTTCAGTTGCTAGATTTGACCCACACGAGACATGGTAACCTTATCATCGCCATTGACGGATATATCCGCGCCACTGGTTCACCGCCAACGACGGATATATCCGTCACGGTTGACAGCGTAAAATGGACCTAAAAGTGTCTGCGGAAGGTTGACATTCGCTTTGATTTCTAGCCGTCATTAGCGTGCGAGAGACTTGTATTTGACATGGCCTTGAAAAGGTAAAAAATAATTTGCCTATTATCTCGTCAGTAAGCGCCAGCTTCATGATTTTATCATAATGTGACCTGAAAACGACGCTAAAAGGTTAACTGCCGCACTCAGAGACGTCAATTAAGTTTCAAGTTTCATTAAAGTTGCTGCGTCTTATTCTATTGCTATAGCAAAGAAAGTGACAGCAGCTACTTTAATGAAACTTAAAACTTAATTGACGTCTCTGAGTGCGGCAGTTACTCTGAGAAATTATAATAGATAATAAGATAACATTTGTTGAATCCAGAGAAGTGACAACACAAATCCTATAAGTGATCATTCATAATAATCTAACTTATTTATGTTTGATGTTATTCCTCCAAAAGAGTATTGTTTTTTTTATCAAAAACCAAAACACATTCGGAGACATTTCTACTCGATAACAGCGTTTTCTAACACTTATTAATAATAATTATAATAACATTTATAGCCAAACAAATATACAAACATCAAATTAGAAATATTTAGTATATTTATGTTTAGTACACAAAAATAGCGAAATAATAACCAATATAATTACAATATGCATAGTGCATAGGCATGCAATATTTCCGCCACATAATCAATATAAAAATAACAAAAACAAGCACATACAACAGCTAATAAATAAGATCACGACACTTAAAAAATATGTTTGCAGAGAATGATCATGGAAGAGTTATATCGTCAGTATTATTACATAATATGCACAATATGCTAAATTCGTCATCAAAATTAAAATATGATCACATTTTAGGAGCCAAAGTGTTATGGTCAGGGTGTAATTTGGCGACACAAGTTTTAGGTCTTTATAAAAGAGCAGTAGTTCTGCCAGCAGCCAACGCACTACTAACAGTGCCCTCGTTTTAAACAACCTTTTTTGCCAAGTTACAAGTGCGTCACACACGGAGCTATAATATATATTTTGGTATATTAATACATATTATATCTGCGTATGTGGACTCTGTCAACTAGTAGGGAAAATATATCGTAATATACCGACCTATAATATATATTATAGCTCCGTGTGTGACTCGCCATAAGATGCACTCTGCAGATCGTTATCGTAAAGGCGCAGTTACACGAGCCACTTTCTACGATCAGCCGGAAAAACAGCTGTGTTACTCCAACTTCATATTAAGTTTAATTCTTTTTTATTATAAACTAGAAATATTGAATAATTATGTAAACAAGCGGATCATTGACTTGACCTTAGACTTAATGATGAGAAATGCTAGAGCCAATTACAAATCGAATAATTAATTAAGTTACCAAATTCAAAACTTTAATTATTGAATTTATAATCCATAAAACGAAAAATAGCTTTCATTCAACAAAATAACATCACTTAAACTTTTAAATAAAATATATGTAAATAAATTTTATTGGAAAAAAACATTTAAAATATCAAGCAGAAACCTGTGACGGAGGTTCAGTATTTCATCAGTTCAGTCCGTCAGTCTGGTCAAACTTGACGCCAGAATGATGGATGATTTGAATGGTTACACGATAAATCCAAGACTGACATCAGACTGATATGATAACACATACAGTCGCTGTTTAGGCGACTGACGCGAGAATGATACGAGTGCGTTACATGATCAGTTTCCCATCAGTATTTCAGCATTCACTGGATTGAGATTTAAAAAAATAATTTTCATCAATCCGTCATTCTGTGGGTTAGACGATCATTCTCCGGTCATTCTGACCAAACTGATGAAATACTGAGTGTGCAACCTCAGCATACGAAATAGAAAATAATGCTAAAAATTATCTAATTTCATTTAGTGAAATTGCTAAATTGAATTGATACAGGATAATAGAAAAACACGTATAGAGGGCCGGCTATAAATCGTCTAGAAAAGTTGCTCGTATAACTGTTGTACTTCAAGGTTCACAGTTTTCGCTTATTTATCTTGTTTGTTGGCCAAAGCGGCGCGCTCGTTGATGTCGATGGTGGCGATGTTGAGAGAGGCCACGATGCCGTGCAGCACGGAGATGCCGGCCTTCACCACGGCTATCGGCAAGTTCAGGATGGCGAGCAGCTTGAACAATCCCATGCCCAGCACTGGAAACGCATTTAAATATTTAACTTATTTATTCATTTATTTAAATTATGTGTACGAAAAAAGCCGTGGTAGCCTAATGGTTTGACCTGCCGACTCTTAAGCAGAGGGTCGTGGGTTCGAACCCGGGCTCGCACCTCTAAGTTTTTCGGAATTTATGTGCGAAATATAATTTGTAAATTCACCATGAGTTTTTCGGTGAAGGAAAACATCGTGAGGAAACCTGCACACACCTGCAAAGCAATTTGACGGTGTGTGCGAAGTTCCCAATCCGCACTGGGCCCGCGTGGGAACTATAGCCCAAACCATCTCATTGTGAGTGGAGGCCTGTGCCCAGCAGTGGGACGTATATAGGCTGGATTATCATAACACCAAGTGTACAAAATAAAGTGTACAAAACGCAGACTTAATGCTACAAGCATTCTCTACCAGCCAACCGTTAGACACATTATAAATATAGCTAAAGCAGTTAAGAAACTACAAACAATCGTTCGTAACGTCGCACTCACACAGACGCACGTCTCAACCACTCGTCTCGACGCGACACCCGCCACTGACAGCACTGCCATGTCCGCTTAGGGGTCTCGTTGAGACGTGCGTCTGTGTGAGTGCGACGTTTCGAACGCTTGTTCGTAGTTTCTTTACTGCTTTAGCTATATTTATAATGTGCTTTAGGTGAAACAGAAATTGAACAGTCATCCATCAGAATCAAGAAATCAAAGATCAAAAGCTCTTGGCTAATTTTAACTAGACAATTATAAGTGCATATAACAGAACACATTAACAGGTTCCCCGTCTAAATTATACACAAATTTGATCACATTTGATTTATAAACATATCGGACCAGAGACAAAACTGCGTTCATGAATCATATATGACTGCTTGAAAAATATTATTGCACTAAAGTGGGATATGGTCATAAAATATTATTGCACTGAGGTGGGATATGGTCATAAAATATTATTGCACTGAGGTGGGATATGGTCATAAAATATTATTGCACTGAGGTGGGATATGGTCATAAAATATTATTGCACTGAGGTGGGATATGGTCATAAAATATTATTGCACTGAGGTGGGAAAGGGTCATAAAATATTATTGCACTGAGGTGGGATATGGTTATAAAATATTATTGCACTGAGGTGGGTTAGGGTCATAAAATATTATTGCACTGAGGCGTATAGTGGTGTTTCCATCACTTCATCAATAATATATATGTCGGAGATTGACAATAGTATAGGAGCTCAACGGAACAACTGTGCCACCGGAAGGCGACACCAACGCCCTCTACAACCTTTTGGCGCGCTCGACAGCCTTTGTGGTCGCTGCAGTGCGACGGCAGAACACGGCTACTTGAGAGTCCGTCGAGTGAGGACGTCTGCTTTGGAACCATCCAAGAAACACTTCTACTTGGGAAACCGTCCAGTAAACACCTCTGGATAGAACTGCTCTTCGTTTCAAATTACGTTTGTAGGGAGTGAAGAAAGTGCGCGTGAGAAAGAGCCTAAGCAAGTATTGCGCGCATCTCCCGAGATTCGGTCAGTTATGCCGCGAGGAAGGCAGAACCATGGGTTGGTGGTGGGACTGGTAGGGCTATACTGTTATTACGTTATAGTTGACGTGTTACTGTTAATTAAAGTCAGTGAAGATCAAATGTATCGAGTTTAATGTCCATCAAGAAAATAAACCTACCTACGTCTATTTTGTGTTCTCTCTTTGCTTCGACCCTCACTCAACTAGAGACCAAGATATCTGGCCATATCCTGAAGATTCCTGACACATCTAGCCCCAGCCGCCAACCAGCCGCCCCCCATGTCTCCGACATCAGAAGCGGGATACGTTCAGCATGCCTCACATGGGAATACCGAGGACATGTGGTCGAGCAAATGAGACATATTTACTGCGAAGATCGTGAGCTTCGAAATAAATGAGGGTAGACGCATCGTTGAAGAAAGAAAACGTAGGAAGAAATAAAATCGTTTATTAAGCGCAAGACACTGAAACACCAACACACATAAGCAGGCTGAGAGCTATTTGAAAGTCAAGAATATGAAGAAAGCGCCGTACAAGTCGGTTCCAGCTAGCGCCATTCAATCTCAGCAGACCAGCGGCAGTGCAATCGTATGCTTGAAGGGCAAGGCGCCTGCACACTGCATCATTCTGTATTGCGGGAGACTGCACTGCACCACAGGCCGAGCACCGTGTAAACCTGTGTACTGCATAGTACAGCCACCGTCAGGAACACTCTAATACTTTGGTGAGTCGTACATTGTTTATTATGATTCCAGTACTAATGTTCTTTTGATATGGACACGGTGTGTTAACGTGTTCGTTTTGATTCCGAAGTGATTATCAAACTTTTCAATTAATTAAGAAACATCGTCACTGTGTTTTCGCTGTAGACTTGTGTAGTAAACACGCCGCATTCGAACTGATTAATTTGTACACTCGTGACACTATTAAGAACACTTTGAATTGTTGAAGTCAGTTCCGTTACGCATCTGCGCGATTCGCCAGACTTTCGATAGTTAATTCAGCTGGCGTCCGTGCGTGTTCCTTTGTTCGAAAATGATTTAAACACTAGAAGTACATTAAACGATCTTATGTCGCATTAGCGTAAAAGAACAATGCAACTTTATTTTTGTGTCGCTGTTACTATGATTTCAACTTAATGATGGTTTGAAATAGACTGGTTCATTATTTTTGAATGCTACCCACATTTCATACGAAAATAATCGTTATCGGATCTTATTATCATCTTAAAAAGTTATTGAGGTTATTGAGGCTATTTTACTACCGGTTTTCTAACTACCCGCATTATTTCTGTTGTTATAAAAAAATAACACTTACTGGCGTTGCACATTAATAACGGTAGGTACTGGGCCGTCAAAGTAAAGTACGTTTTGATAAAACTAAGTACCACTTGACGTAAAATTAGTTGTTTGAGTCGACTGGAATAGTATTTTTGCTAAAGTTGGTTCTCGGTTCGGCTAATGGTTAACCGTTAAGATGCTATGTGAGCTGTAAGCGAATAGCTTTGACGGAGGTTGGTTCTCGTTGGAGAACTTTGTTGTGGACTCTGACACTCTGTGTGAGTGTGACGCGTGTGCGTACTTGGACACTGAGATAGTGTACCTGGGTGTACGTAAGAGCAAGTGTGTGTCTTGCTGGTGAGACGTAGCCAAGGCCATATTAACGAGATACCAAATATTATCATTTTTGTGACTATTATTGTGTGCAGTAGTGATTACTGTTGAATTTCGTTTTATTGTCAAAGGTACTTGGTTAAATAGGATGATTTGTACACAGTAAAAAAAAAAAGAAACTTGATAATTGTAACTAGTGATTTGAGAGAAATTAAGTCGAAGGGTTTGGAAGGGAGATCATTACATTTAAAAATCAATGAAGAGTATAGACATTCTATAACGCTAAACAATACTCATCACCTGTTGTTGAGCAGCGACCGGATGGAGGTCACTGTTATTGTCGTATGACTGGATGGAAGTCACGACTGTAAATCAAGCTATGCATTGTTTTGAGCCTTGTTATTTTGATATTTACGAGATTTTGTCAACACAACTGTTGTGATGAGTTGAGTATTGTTTGGTTACGTTTATTTGTAAAATGTCTATGTAATTAGTAAAGTTGAACGAAACTAAATGGTTTTCATAATAAGATTGTAAGGTCCGAGATGCGACCATGGTAAATTTGATGGTAGGAATAAAAAAAAAATCCTTAAATAACAGGTTCCCTCTGAATTAGTTATTGTATGTGTCGATATTGATAATGCCACTTACTCAAATTAATTGTGTCAATTGTGTGTTACTGCGATAATGGTATCTTTTTGAAGTAACTGGATTCACTATTGACACGTGATATGCTTTCGATGGACTGAAAGTATGCCCGATGGACTGGGTGTTTTGTTGCTATGCTTTCGATGGACTGAAAGTATGCCCGATGGACGGGGTGTTTTGTTGTACCCGCATCAGAAGTGCCGGAGCATGTAAGAGGTGCACGTTGACTGTTTTTTATGTGCAGTATGCTCTTTGCGAGGAGTAGCACTTACGCGGCTGAGATGGTTAACTTCTGACGATGGGTTACTGCCGATGGACTGGCACGTGCCGAAGGACTGGCAAATCGTAACATGCCGATGGACTGGTGTGGTTTTTAAGTGTCATGTGTGATTACCAGTGATTAAACGTTGGTTGCGTGTTTAACCGATTAGTTTGTACATAGTTGGTAGGTAGTGGCACTGTCAAGTCTGACAACATGTTTTGTTCAATCAAAAACTATTGGTCTTAGTAATACGAATACGATGTTTGTGATATTAAAAGCTTTCTGAAAGTATTTGATGCAGCAAGGGCTCGGGTCTCTTTGGAGATTAGTTTATTTGGTTGTATAGAGCGACCAGGAGTCTTGTTGGCTCTATGATAGTTTGGGTGCGTGTAAACCCCGGGCTGACATGCTATGCCTAAGAGTGTGATTTTTGTCTTACTGTTTTCTTTACCTTGAAGCAAAGGGAACTCGGCATTCTTGAGATATTTTAGATGTCATATCATGCAGACCCTTGAGGTCAGGTAGGCCGAGTGGTACTGCTTTGGCGTTGTATTGTTTCAGATTAACACACGAGGACGTGTGTCGTCGCAGGATGGCCGTGTCGGAGATTGACAATAGTATAGGAGCTCAACGGAACAACTGTGCCACCGGAAGGCGACACCAACGCCCTCTACAACCTTTTGGCGCGCTCGACAGAGCCTTTGTGGTCGCTGCAGTGCGACGGCAGAACACGGCTACTTGAGAGTCCGTCGAGTGAGGACGTCTGCTTTGGAACCATCCAAGAAACACTTCTACTTGGGAAACCGTCCAGTAAACACCTCTGGATAGAACTGCTCTTCGTTTCAAATTACGTTTGTAGGGAGTGAAGAAAGTGCGCGTGAGAAAGAGCCTAAGCAAGTATTGCGCGCATCTCCCGAGATTCGGTCAGTTATGCCGCGAGGAAGGCAGAACCATGGGTTGGTGGTGGGACTGGTAGGGCTATACTGTTATTACGTTATAGTTGACGTGTTACTGTTAATTAAAGTCAGTGAAGATCAAATGTATCGAGTTTAATGTCCATCAAGAAAATAAACCTACCTACGTCTATTTTGTGTTCTCTCTTTGCTTCGACCCTCACTCAACTAGAGACCAAGATATCTGGCCATATCCTGAAGATTCCTGACACATCTAGCCCCAGCCGCCAACCAGCCGCCCCCCATGTACCCCGACATATATAAAATATTATTGATGAAGTGATGGAAACACCATAGAAAACCTACAGTTCTAATGTATACAACTTTTAGAGAAATTCGTATTTTCCAGTTCTTATTTCAGTTAATTATAGTCCCTATGATTAGGAAGTTATCATCATTTTAACAGATCTTATACAAAGATTTCTATTCCAATATCAATTCTGTTTACAAAATGTCAATTCAAAAGTATTGCTTGGTACATTTACATATCACTGGAACTGTGGAGCTGGCATGGTACATAACCCTAAGGCCTAACAACATTTTGTCTCAGTACATTAAAACAGGAGTTAATATGTCAGGGAACAATTGAATATTCATCTTACGTACAAACATAGTGCTGACTTACATTGAGTAGTTAAATATATTAAATATAATTACTGTAAGCAATGTGCGAGGTCATTCTCTTGATTTTACTTTTGAATAGGACAATGTACTGTATTAATTAAAGTGGCGTGAAGCAGTGTGGACTTTATTGAATAGATTCAATAATGGTCTTGAGTTTTTTCAGACTAGACGTTGAAATAATATTGATAAAGTTGTGTCTTTTTTAAGCTTACAAACATCATCTCATCCAATCCAATTCAAGCATGATTAGAAGGTGTCAAACGGGATGCTACCTGTCTGTCTGTCGTAACTATAAAGAGCAGCTATTCCCAGTTGTCCGCACCCCTTTGTCGACAATGGAAAAAAAATCCCAGTTGTCCGCACCCTAGAAATTAGGTGTGGACAACTGGGAAAAAAATCCCAGTTGTCCGCAGTGTGGACAAAGGGGTGCGGACAACTGGGAATAGCCCATAAAGAGCTGTATCTTTTGAACTGTAATACATAGCGAGTTGATTTTTGATCCATTCTGTGGTGTGGTGTGATGAGAGGGTGTGTAATGAATGGTATAAAATATTTAATATATTTTCATTTGATATAATTTCAAAGCATATAATCACTCATTTTATATAATAAACGATTGGTATAAGTTTAAAATATCTATTTTTATTTAATATAATTATCATTTGGCATATCACTTATTTATTATAAACATCATTTGATATTTAATCATCATTTGAAATAAAAATCTAACTAACCTAACCTACTTACATTTCTGGTAGCACTTAGTTTTGTGCACGGGCAAGGGGTTCAAGGGCGAGTCGACGAAGCCCCGCTGTCTCGGGACTTCTATTTCCGCTCTGTGGAGTCACAAGGTAACTAACGAACCTACCCAAGTCGTTGTACGAGTCAGTATGCAGTTTTTTTTTAATGCGGGGGGCGACGCCCCCCGAGCCCCCCTCGTGGGGGGCTACGCCCCCCCATTTCCCTACTGCTTAAGTAAACTTTGTTGGATGTGGTGTGGTGTGCCTGTGTATGAAATTAACTTTACATCATTCTATTCTATATATTCTTAAATATATTAAATGTTGTTATATGATTCAATAATTATATTAAATGAGCGTTATAGCGACTAATATTATAGGAAATATTTTTATACCAATCGTTACGCACCCGTGATGAGATTCTTAAAGAACAATCTCTGAAGATGTTTTTAATTGGTAGCTTTTCTTGCCATATCCAACTCTTTCTCCACGGCCTACAAATCATCAAGCAGGTATTCTGCCAGGAGACTACCGTAAGTATTACACAAAATAAATATTCACCTATAGGTCCAGTATAGAAGTGCATCACATAAAGGGCTGCATAGAACGCCTCGTTGCCAGCACACATGAAGAACAGGACATTCTTGTTGGTGTAGTACAAACGCATAATGGGGTTGCCAGACATGTCAATAAACTTGTGGGACACCTTCCCTTGCAGAGTAACAGTGTGCAGGTACAGCCAGTGGCATGTGATGTCAATGACCATGGACAATTGGAACCAGAATGTGTACTGAGGGTAGAAGGTAGCAAGGGTCATCATCAGGCCTGCAGTGCCCGCACGGTCCGTAAGCTGATCCAACATCCCCCCAAATTTGGTACCTGAAGAAATATAACATATTAGTGGGTGTAATGCAATCTGATAGTATCCTGTTAATTTAACACTGATTAGAGATTAGTTAACCGCTGTGTCTGTATTAGAAATCACCACCCCGGAAAGTGTTAAGAGTTCGACAGTTGTCTTGTGCATTGTGTAACATAAGCAGTGATCGGAATAGGTAGAGTATATTTACCTAAACTTGATGCATGTTCATTGAATAATGTGTTCCCATCTCACTCACGCATGAATGAACAAGCGTCAAGTTTAGGTAAATATACTCTACCTATTCCGATCACTGAACATAAGGCAGTCAGGGTTCCTCTGAAAATCAGCGCCACGGTTTCACTGCGGCACAATGCTGAGAGGGATCCTGTTCAACGTAATATCTTCTGTTTTTAATTTTTTTTTCCGCTATTGTTATTCTTCTGTGTGCATTGAATAAATATTTTCTATTCTATTCTTCTATTCTAAAACAGAATCTAATTTATGAGACTGTCATTAAAGTTCATTAAATTCTGCATTTTAATTATTGGTAAAATTTAATGTCAAAGACCAATATACAAATATTATTGACAAAAAATAACATTTTTTTTAAATCTAAAGAATTATAAAGTACTTACAGATAGGCCACACTCAATTAATAATAATAATAAAGTCCCAAATATGCAGTAAAATTTCAGAAGACTAATCAATTTTGTCTTGGGTTTATTGATCTGCAGTTATACCTATGCTGCGTAGTATGGTTATTAGTTCTTCAGCTAACATTAATGCCATTTTAATCAATATAATGAATTTTTATCATGCCACAAATAGGGCGCGCGCAACGCGTTAAGAAACCCATAAAAAGAGTCTGATAGGATACCGGCGAGATTAGGCTGTTTGTATTACTCTCAATACAAACAGCTTTTGCGCCTTCTGCTGAATGTTGTAATAGGCTGTAGAGTTTCCCTTTTTCTTAATTTTCTAAAGTAGTAATAGATGTATAAAGGTCATTTATTACATGGAGCGTAATTGAATTAAGTAATGCCCTATACTTACTCTGATTAAAGTACCGAGCTGCGTAGCCGTCGAAGGCGTCCAGCAAAGCAGAGACAACATAGCAGGTGCATGCGAAGACACAGTGCGTGGGCATGTAGTAGAAAGACACGATAGCCAAGATGACTCTGGCGAATCCTGGAAAAAAACAAGTGTAAACAATAAAATAAATTGTTCTCCAGTTGATTTTGACATATTTAAGTTTTTATCTTACCAATTATATTAGGTACGAAGAGAAATATGTTTTCGTGTGCCTCGGTCATCTTGATCGATATGATTTGATTTCAATATTATTTTAAAAATGAAAATATAGGCGGCACCCCACACCAACACCAACACAAACACAATCACAATGAGGGAATGAAAAATGAACGAATGAAATATTACTTGTTCTTGGTGAATGAACGATTAATTAGAATGATTTATTTATTGACTGTGTGCGAACGAGATGCAAATATATAGGAGCGAGATACAATAACCTTCTTCCACGTACGTTGGAATGAGATGGAGATATCTCCTTACGTATCTAACGCATTGCGGCGTCCCTCTCGAAAGTGCCCAATTTAGGGTGGTGTAATCGCAACGTTATTCATTCAGTCTCATATTATGTTATGTACACTCAAAGAAATCTTAGTGAGCTAATTCCGCCAGTAAATAAGAAGAACAGTCATAATTTATAAAAATTATCTAACTGGACCCAAATAAATAGAGACAATGATAGGAAAAGTCTATATATTATCTAAGTTTCATACAGGCTATACTAATGGTATTTTATAGACCGAATTCGAGATATAAGGTGAGCTCTCATTAACTCCGGTGCCTTGAAAAAGCTTTAAACGAAAAGCTTTTTCAAGACAGCGGAGCCGGGTCTCAAAGAAATCTTAGTGGGCTTATTCCGTCAGTAAATATGAAGACTTTAGAGCCTGTTTCACAATCGACAAGTAAGTTCATCTGTCAAATAAAGATAGCCCTCTCCTTGTCTATTTTCAAGTGTAAGAAAGGGAAAGGGCTTAATTTATTTGACAGATATGCTTTACTTGACGATTGTGAAAAAGGCGGTATCTAACAGTCATAATTATAAATATTATCTAACTGATAAATAGAGACAATAATATCTATCTTAGGGCCGTAAAATACCATTAGTAGGTACAGCTGGCATGAAACTTAGGGCCGAATTTAATAAACTCATCTCAACTGTGATGGTATTTTATAGACCGAGAGCGAGATATAAGGTGAGCTCGTGACTTGCAAGTCGCGAGTGTGTAGAGCCACATATGTGTGTATTTATTATGTTCGGTGCACTATAGGGGCTTTTCACGAGGCGATTTTAGTTGATCAACTTACATCGGTTTATGAATTTAATAGACAATCGATGAGAACATGTTTTCAATAAAAGTTGAGGCTCAACTTAGGTGTGCGAGTCGGTTCAATTTATGACGTCACCGTGTGATGTGAGTTGCAACTTCTTGAACGTGAGAACGGTCCCTTTAAGTCGAAAACGATTATAATCCGTGGTGGTTTTTGAATCAACTACCCAATCGGTCCGATTATCGGTGCAAGCCTGAGAACGCAATTGGTTTTCGATTTTTCTTGATCAATTAATAGTTGACCGGCTGTATCGCCTCGTGAGAACGCCTTGTTAAACCGCTTCCACACGATCGGGCGATTCTATTAGGCCAGCCGAGAGGGACGCAGCTATCTGTCAGAATGAGACAGTAATATATACGTCTCGCTCTTACAGATAGCTACGTCCCTCTCGGTTGGCCCAACCACCCGTTCGTGCGGAAGGGGTGTTACTCGTGATCACTTTATATACAATGTATATTATATGTTGTATCGTTGTAATTGTTATACAATATTTTAGATGGAAAGTAATTAAATGTATGATGAACGTATAAGGTTATACTATTTTAATTACATAGATTTAATTAAACTTTAGAAAACAGTGACAAAACGCAACTGTGTATTGCTAGGGGAAAATAATAGTTTAAGCTGGTTACCGCATGAGGGCGTCGCATACGTTAAAAAAATGATAGCAGGAATCTGTCGAAAATGATGAATTCGGCTTTGCTTATTGTTAGAACTTTAAATATGTTGTAGTATAAATATTGCATCATGGTGTTTTATTAGCTAGGTAGTGTAAAATACAATTTCGAAGGGATAGGCAGTGATTACGGTGCGTAAAGTCATAAGACTTGTGTCATCTGACTGCACTTCCTTTAAGATGGCTCCTCCACCGGAGTATGATAAGGAACCAAAAGCCCCGGATAAAACTGTGACAAATATACCCAGTGAAGATTCAAAAGCTTTGTATAATTCAGTTAATGATCATCACGGCAATTCGGACACCAAATCCACAAATTCGTCTGGCAACGCCGAAGTGGAGGTAAGTTGACCTCTTTGCTGCCATTTTATTTAAATTTTTGAAGTCTGCGAGTGTTCTGTCGATTTTACTACCGGCTGAGGCTACCTGCCCTTGCCGTGGCGTTCGAAAATTTCGTAAACAGGGGACTGTTGCCTTGGCCAAGTGACTGAAATCCAACACGTTCCGTGTGTACGAAAGTGAAAAATGGCGAAGGATCCGAATGTCAAAAATAATTTGCACTTATCAAACAAATGGTAAGCATGAGTTTGCATTATCTGGTCTTTATTGTATACTTGAATTTGAATAAATAATAATAGTAGGTGCTAACAGGCAGTTCCTTTGTTTTTGGTCCAGCAGGTATTAAAAATATATTAGCAAATTTTGCAATACAACCAACAAATACACAAATACACTAGCCACATAGGTAAAGGAATGTGTATTTTGGTGTTTTGATTTGAGTTATAGCCAGCAAATGATTTAATTAGAATTACACGAGTGCAAGTGCAAGCACATAGTATTATGATTTGTCAAAAAATTAAAGTGGCTAAAATCTAGATTCTGGTAATGTAATGTTTCCAATGTGTTGTGTCAGTCAGTCAAAGTTTGAATATTTAGACCTAAAGTGCTATATACTCGCAATATGTGTATTTTGGATGCTTAAAAAAAGAAAATGTATGGGTATAAACAGCCCTGTGACTGCCTGAAAATCAGTGTAAAACATGGTTGAAACAAAAGTTGGACATTGATAAAATAACAATTAACCTCTCATATTCCCAGTGATGACATTTTTTTTATCTAGCATACAAAAAGTTGAATATTTACAGTGTTTTGTTTTAGAATTCTGATAACTGGCATTTTTCATGTACCAAACATAAATTTGCAGGAATATTGTGGTAACAGTTTTAAAATATACAAAAAAAATAGTAAGTGATTATAAAATTAAATACTTAACTCTTAAGAAATGCATGTGGCGGCCAACACTCTTGCCTCTGATCTTGGAGAATATAATACTCTATTAAAGGTTTGAATAACATTTTAAAGAACCAATCACATGTAACCTCAAACATTGACATTGGCAGAATTGTCCTCATGGACAGAAGCCATTTTAACAAAAAATTGAATAAAAACTCTTAAGAAATATATTTTGTTTTACGAATAAAAAATCATGTAAGTATATATATTATCTGGGGGGCCGCATCTTCCTAACGAGAACAATGGGGGAGGTGGCCAACCAAAAACAGAAATACTATACAACTGAATGTCATAACCTAATGTTTGTAAGGTTTTTTTTCATTACATTGAAAGTTACAAATAAATTTCACACCTTAAAATATTATTTGATTGCTGCTATAACAAGGTAAGGCATGGAAGGGAGAGAGCTCCCTCTCTGCCCAGACTTTTTAAACTATTTAAATACTTGCACTTCAATAATCAAAATGTCATAGCCTATTTGTGTTTTGGACTATTAAAAGTAACACAAAGTTCAATATTTAACTATTTGAAATAAATAGGTCAAGTTCATAAATATGTGTACATTTTAGTACCTTGTCTATTTAATGTCATGTTTAATCCAAGAGCTGATCCAGCATTCAGATTAGGGGGTGGTTACCTAACTACCGAATGCTGAAATTCGGTTAAGTGCGAGTCAGATAAAAATGTGGTGGACCACCTGTGACCAGGACAGGGGGGTTCAAAAAATCATGACATTCATGTGATGTAACTTATGGATGGCCCCATCAATGTTACCCTTTTGATTTGTGCTGTAATAATAAAAAAATTGCAAATTTATCGCATTTCTTGACAAAATATGTAAATACCGTAAAAGAGATGGCAAAAAGTTAAATTAAAATCGGCCAAAAATATGGATAATATAAGCATTTAAAAACTACAAATTAGATAGAGATCCAACATAAACTGTGACATCAGCCGGCACTACGGCCATATAAACTCCTTGTTAATTCTGTTTTGCTAGGAAGAGATAGAAACAAATCTTTAATGGCTTATATTTTAGTTGTTTTTATAACTATTGGAAAAATGATTTTTCTCTACTGTTTTTAACATTATACAAACATACGAGTACATAGACTTAAAATCATTCCCCTTCTTTTGTCTTCACTTTTGTAAATTAATTATCATGCTCACATTTTGAACTACATTTATGACTTTCTAATGGCATTACTAGCTAATTAACAGTTTTGTGGACTGTTCCGGCGTTGTCGCCGCTGGGATGTGGAATAATGGCTTTTATTTATTTGCCATTGTATTGTGCCTTTAACATTCTGTGCCACCAACGGCAAATTGTACATAATTTGCATACGCCAGGTGTGTCACGCGCGCTGAATGCGCTAAAGTTACGGCGCTGATCTCCTTTCCACACTCTTTTAAGTAAGCTATGCCTTTTCAGATATCTCTCTAATTTATTTATGAGCCAAGTTCTTGTCGGTGGAGTAATCGCCAGCCGCTCCGGTCCTCTGTCGATTGCTTGATTTTCTGGTATGACACCTCCTTTATTTGCTCAAAGTTTTTTTCTCCTTGGTCTTCCTCTGCCTATCTTTCCTTCTATGAAGTTTTTAAAAAATAGGTCGTGTCGTAGCCGGTGCTCTATCATAATTCCGCTTAAAAATGTTTTTAAGGCCTTCCTTCAATAACATCCATTAAAGTTAAGCAAAACACACAAAGCGTACAATGAACGGCGCGGCGATAGGTACGACCGCGTCCGGCTCGCGCCCGGCCCGCGCCCGGCCCGCGCGGCTGCGCCCGCGCTCTGTGTGTTTTACGCTTAAGTATTGTAACGATCGCTAATTGTAAAGCAAGGCATTTTATTTTTATTTTTAGAAATTATACTACAAAATTAAACAAAAAAAAAATTCCGGATAAAAAGTTACCCTCTGTGTTCCATTATCTTTGTGTTGTTTTTAACCGACTAAAGGGTAGTGTGATTAAAAACGGGTGTTCCACTCTAGCTCCTAAACTACTGGACCGATTTTGTTGAATGGGGTGTCATATGATTCGTCAAAATCGTGCGAGTGTCATAGGCTATGTAAAAATTATAAGGGTGCGTCACACTGATCGCCAGTCGTGTTTCAGTTTTTGAGGTTAGGTTAGGTTATTCCTGTTAATGTTAATTATGACGATCTCGGAGAAAGTTTATTGTTTGTTTGACATTATGTCAAATTTATTTAGTTTTTTAAGTCTTTATTTTATTGTTTTATATTTTTATTATTATTTCAAATTCTGGCGAACTACACTAGAGGATTACACTGCAATCTTCTAAATATAAAACAAAGTCGGGTTAGTTACACCATTTGTAAATCGAGAACGGCTCGACCGATTTTTATGAAATTTGGCACATAGATAGGTTTGACCTGGATTAACACATAGGATACTTTTTATCCCGGAAAATTTGATAGTTCCCGGGGGATAAGCGAAAAATGACTACTACGCGGACGGAATCGTGGGGAATAGCTAGTTTATGATAATTTGACGCTGTAAACTTTATATGTCGTAATACATATTACATTGAGCAATAAATAATCTAAATAATTTATAATATTAGTAGAATTACTAGGTTAGGTAGTTATTGTAGGTATGTATAAGTTAGTAGCCAGACTGGCCAGCCACGTTCATGTGAACAAACTTTCTCAAAGTGGTAAACAATACGCAAGCGAAACGGTTTCGGGTTTCGCCAACAATAGTACGGCTAGAAGCATCGGGTTACGCGCCCACGACGCATACGTACAACGTTACCGATCTAATGTGCCACACTTACTTAACTCCATTATTCGGATTAGGGTATTGAAGGATTTCGATAGGTTTATAAAAAAAAATTGCGACGAAAAATTATAAGTTTATTTAATGAAGCTTTATTGTGTGCTTTGGCTGCCAACACGTTATTATTATTTTTATCATGCTGCTGTTTCATTTCCTCGCAATCGAAGTGAAAAGTAGAGTGAACAACTCGTCCATAAAACCCATTTAACACTCTACTTTATATCCATCCTCGCTCGTAAGCTCGCTTGGATGGATAAACGTCTCGCGCAAAATTGTGCGTTTTATGCACTTGTTGTACATCTACTATTTTGGAGCAAGCTTTTGTGGCCGGCTGTACTTTTTTTGCACAAGCATTATCTACTTATCAAGACCTAACTAAAGAGTCCCATAAATTTCATTTATTTATTTAACTGCAGTACAGAGATCCTGTTGTCACCTTCCGTCTCCATCATCAGATCAGCTCTCAGACACCATGATATTGCATTGTCATTGGGTTTACATATATATTCCAAATTTCTGTCTGTTTCAATAACGGGAAGTTGTTCAATATTGACTTGTAGCATTTAACCTTTACACCCTGACAAACATACTAATACCTATATGATTTAAATAAAAAGCTTGTAAGACGATTACTAATGTCCATTTTTCATATGGAACAGCTACTCGTATAGATATCAAACTCCATTTTGAAATCACTTCATTAATTAATTTACCATAATTTACCACATTATAAAAAAAAAATACTGGAGAACTTCCAGAGAGAGAGGTTCCTTGACTTCTACAGTGGAGCAGGACGTCGCTCGTCATTTAACATTGAGATAAAAAATTAATAATAAGCTAACTGCTTGAAGTCGACATTTCATAGGTGCGATTTTTTTGACGCCGAGTGTATAGTGACGATCCTATTATGAATTCATTATGATTATGCCTACCCTACCTATTTGGGACTTTTTAAATTTAAACTTGTTCAAGAATCCAAAGAAAATGTCCAATCGGCAAAGTTAAGCAATCACATAAGCAGACCAACACAGGATGGGCGAACGCTTAGACACATCGGTTTGTTAGATTTCTATTTTTGTTATTGTAGCAGGTTTGCGGTTGATTTGTAATTGTTTAATAATTGTGATACAATATGTAGTGAATAACCATACGACATGACAGTTGTTGGTCGGAAAAGTTCGTATTATCTTTCTCAGTCAGCTTTGGTACACATCGATAAGCTAATCGAGAAAGCAAGATGAATACAAATGTATCCGACGCAAATACGACGTTGTGTGATTGATTATACACTACATCTGAGCCCTTAGCCAAGATGCCCATCGCTAACTAGCGTTTCTATTCGTTTAGTTTTAAAACCAATCGCGTCATTGGTAGATCACGTCATACGGATAATCACGTGATCTACCAGTGACGCGATTGGTTTAAAAACGAAACGAATAGAAACGCTAGTTAGCGATGGGCATCTTGGCTAAGGGCTCTGTACATAAACTTACAATGCCATTGGCACCTCAATAAGCCACCATTTTAGATATACTTACAGCCTGTACAAAAAGGCAATATTTTTGAGGTTGAGCACCCCTTACATTTGAATTTTTTAGGGTTCCGTACCCGAAGGGTGCCTAACGGGACCCTATTACTAAAAGACGCTGTCCGTCCGTCCGTCCCAACTTCTAAGAGCGTATCTTTTGAACGGTAAAAGATGGCTCGTTGATTTTTGTGCAAAGTATGTGATACACTTAATGGCGGATTTCCTAAAGAATAATAAAAAAGTCAAAAAGTATAATAATAAGGGGTGTCCCCGTACTAGAAACGTTTTCTTTTCGACGTTCGTTCGTTCTTTTCAACGTTTTATTTGTTCTATCGTAAAAACGGTAATACATACTGGCGTAAAATTTTGGATGATTATATAGAACAAACCCTAATATAGAAAAACAACAAATACTAAAACCGGCCATATGTGTACGGAACCTTCAGTGCGCGAGTCCGACTCGCACTTGACCGGATTTTGGTAATGATGACGATATGAAGGGTTTAAGCACACCTCTGGCGCCTAGCAACCTAGTTGCGGTCGCAAACTAATTACGTCGTTTAGTAATGGCACTAATGACAAAAAAAATAATAAAATAATAATAATCCAGCCTATAAACGTCCCACTGCTGGGCACAGGCCTCCACTCACAATGAGAAGGTTTGGGCTATAGTTCCCACGCGCGCCCAGTGCGGATTGGGAACTTCGCACCCACCGTCAAATTGCTTTGCAGGTGTGTGCAGGTTTCCTCCCGATGTTTTCCTTCACCGAAAAACTCATGGTGAATTTACAAATTATATTTCGCACATAAATTCCGAAAAACTTAGAGGTGCGAGCCCGGGTTCGAACCCACGACCCTCTGCTTAAGAGTCGGCAGGTCAAACCATTAGGCTACCACGGCTTTTTATGACAAAAATGTTTGCACCAAATAGTAATTAACACAAAACTAAGGCGGCCGATACGACGACAATAATATTGCGCAATATTGACAATTGCACAATACTATTGAACTCGTGAGGCGTCCATTAGACGGTAGGTTTTGCGTCAGTCAATTCAATCAGTCAAGAGTGTCATGACTGATGGGATGGTGCTTGACGCAAAAATCTAAATATCTGGATAATGATCATGCAAACATCAGTCATCGCATTAGACGGTAGATTATCCGTCAGCCACAGCAGTGTCTGGCAAAACTGACAGTAGTATTGAAAGATCTTTTAACAGGCTTATTACACCTTCCTAAATTAGTCACTAACGAGAGGGACGCCGCAATACGTTAGATACGTATGGAGATATCTCCATCTCATTCAGGATATTGCGGCGTCCCTCTCGGTAGTGGCTAAATTTAGTAAGGTGTAATAATAGTTAATAAGTTCAATAATATTGTAACGATTTGTCAATATTGCGCAATATTATTGTAGATGTATCGGCCGCCTAACGAGTGTTTCGTTTGAAATGAAACCATTTTGTCTCTTATTTGCCCGTTACGAGTTTAAATGGTTTTTGGTCAATTTAATGTAATGTATGTAATTATTTTACGAATAATATTAACTGTGCGTGATATGATAAATATCTCTCGTGGCAATGTTTCATTACAAAGAGTCCTTATTTAGGTTTGGTGGTTTCTGCACTTCTTTGAAAGAAATTCTTTCCGCTATTGTTGGTCCTTGTATTAACAAATGTAGTATATTGAGATCTAATAGGAAGGCAGTGCACACAGTAGTCGTTCTTTAACTCTGTCTCGACGCTCCGATATAAATATGGCTTTATTTTAGCTGTAGCTTATCCAAATGTAGTCATGGTTTTTCTATAACCGGTTTTAATTGTTGAAGAACCATATAGAACCTAACACACAACATAAATCGCAAGCAAAAAATTACTTCTAAATTAATCACCGTCTTTAATTAAGGTGTCAGTTGGTAGCGGACTGCACGCAGCAGCAGCAGACGACGTGTCTCCGCGACACTACTGGTTTCTATGTGTCTGTATGAAAGCGACGTGTCGCTAGCTACGAAGGGAATTTCATAGAAATACATAGAAACCAGTAGTGTCGCGACGACACGTCGTCTGCTGCTGCTGCGTGCAGTCCGCTACCAACCGACACCTTTAATCTTCATAATTTCGATGAAGCTAATAGGGGGGTAGGTACATAGTACATAGTTGGAATGGCATGTTATACGTAGTGTCTTAAACATATTTAACATTTCCATACATTTTGACACAACTTAAACTGATTTAAGACTTAAACATATTTAACGCAGATGGTGCAAGCGGCGGTTAGTATAAATTAACGTTTTGCGGCGACCGCCGCGGTCGGTGTAGGCTGACGCGCGGCGCCGGCGCCGTGTAACGGAGCCCGGGCGCCACGTAGCCACACTGGCACGCAACCGAAGTTACGTTCAAACGATTATCGCCCTAAAGGTGGAACATTGCGAGCGCAGGCGATAGTACACTCGGAGCGTTTCGCTTTTGGCTAATGTCGGCTGTCCCGGGGTGGGAAGTACCTTATCGGCATCGGAACTGAAGACAGTCGTGGGTTTCATGGAACTCAGATGGTGGGTGGGCCTCCGTGGAATTAGATAGCGTGAAACAGGCGGTTTGAACTTTAAAACAATATAATAGACTAGCGGGCTTTCAGGGTCCGAGTCATATCTACTCGTGTATGTCTCTCTCTGTGAAGTTATTTGGCTATAACATAATTGTAATCTGCTTGATCTTAGCACGGCGTGCCGATGGAATGCGCGCGGATGCTGTAGCCACAGTATAAATATAGCTAAAGCAGTAAAGAAGCTACGAACAAACGTTCGTAACGTCGCACTCACACAGACGCACGTCCCAACCATTCGTATCCACGCCGAGCGACACCCACCACTGACAGCACTGCCATGTCCGCTTAGAGTCTCGTGAGTGCTACGTTTCGAACGTTTGTTCGTAATTTCTTTACTGCTTTAGCTATATTTACACTGTGCTATAACGTATCACTAAAGTGCGTGCCCATTCCAGCAGGTGACGGCGTTTAGATTGCCCGTTCAATTGGAATCTTTCTTTAGCTTCTTTAGTTTTAGTACCTATACAAAGTATATCAGGTGGTCTAGCCAAGATGCATTACGCTAACTTAACGATTATTGAAAATTGACAAAATGTAAGGAATTGACATGGCGGCTGACGCGACTGATCGTTGGCTTACGTCAATCCTATACGTTTTCTACGATTTCGAAAATCGTTACGTTAGCGTAACGCATCTTGGCTAGGCCCCAGGATAGATGCGCTCTCTAGGTTTGTACAGGGTACGAATAATTGGAGGCAAATTAACGTAGGAGTTGACGTTACGAAACTATGAAGTCTTCCCTCTTCAGCAAGCTGTTTATAATTTATTTATTTTTGTTAGCCTGTTTTTGTGTCCCACTGTCGGGCAAAGGCCTCCTCCTTTTCTCCACTTGTCTCTGTCCAGAGCGCGATTATAAATACTTACTCATTAAAATAGTTTCAGGATTAATGTTAATATGTTAATCTTTGAAAAGCCAGAGAACTTTAATCAGCGAAATAAAATGATATACACTTCTGGTTATTTTATTATCCTTATCTACTTAAAGTAGAATTTGAATTTAAAAATATCATTATAAGGTATTGGAATACTTGGAATTAAAATCATAAGTTTTGAATCCGCGCAATATAAAATAGTAGAAAAGTTGTCGGAACTTCAGGATTAACTTAAAGATGAACAATGCGACGAAACATTTAAACACCAGCTGAGAAACCTTTTATTGGATAATCCATTATACTCCGTAAATGAACGTATTTTGTTGTAATTTGACTTCGGATAAGTGACCATTTCCTAGTTAAGTTTATTATATTAATTTTGTTTTAATTATTTAATTTTAAAATTCATGACATTTATTAAATATTTTATTTGTGTTGACGATCTCATTGTAATTTCGTATATTCTGACATGCAATGCGTTATATATTGTAATATAACATTGATGAATAAATAAACTAATCTAACTTGTTTTAGAATAAGATTGCAAAATTATGTTTTTATTTAATCGCCAGTCAACCTGTTAATTAATTGTCCGCTTTTATTTGCTTGGCGGTGTGGGTATTAAGTTTACCGACGTTAACATGAAATTTAGCTGCCGCAGCAAATTACTGTGAATCCAGAGCAATTTATATTTAGGTTGTCTCCGATTGGTCGCTACAAGGCACGTGTATCGGATGTTAGACTTGCTTCGCTGTTTCTTCTGGTAATTCGCTAGTTGAATAGGTAGCCGAACAGCCGATAGCTGGGTGATTTTATAGCTTAGATTTAGTTAAAAATAGATTGTAATCAGAGCATGTAATTCAGGTTAGGCGGAGTCCATTGTCGTATCGAAAGCGTTCGATGTCACGCCAGGACGTCGGATTCCGTTCCAGCGTAACGAAAAATGAAAAGAAATTCCTGGCATGAATCCAACACTGCAGGTTATTGTAAGTTCCAAAACTGCTGGCGTAATTCCAGTGCATTTAATTCCTGTAAACCGAAAATGGAATGGCTGAATGCTATTCGCTAAAATGAATCGAAATGCAAATTCCGGGTAGGTACCTGGTGCCGATAAACTGTTTTGATTGTTTACCAAGATAAACCACGGTCCGTGCGTCGCAATGCTGTTACATTATACGAGAGACCGGATTTAAAAAACTGTTTTAAAGTCAAAATGCAAGGGTGATTGTACGATATACCGTTGTTAGTCGCATTCGTTTGAGAAGCAACAGTTAGTTTGCGAGAGGAAGTGCGTTGTTGGTTGTAGGAGCAAGGGCACGGCATCGATCCCGACCGGCCCGACCGTGACCCGCGCCCGGGAGCTCCGCCGGCGGGCCCCGGCACCCGATGACGTCAATAACGCCCACCTTGCACCGCGGGGTGCATCCCGCGCGCATCGGGCACCTTCACCTGGACCTCACACTAAAACCGAGCCTAGTATTGACGTGATTTGTTGACAAACAACAATTTATCCCTCATTTTGACCGCTATGACTTCTCACTAACGAAAAAATGTATGGAGTATTCATTTATTTTTATTTTATTACTGTTACTTTAAACAACAAGAGTTCTCTACTCTTTCCAAACGCCTGAAGCGATTTTGATGATTCTTTGATCTATGAGACAATTTATTATTATTATTTATCAGGCAGGCAGTTGTGACAACTGATAGACGCCTGTTTCCAGCTATTGGTTGGTCAAGTATTCTTTGTACTTCTAATGTGTTGATCTAGTCGGTTTTTTGTTTAAAAAATATTGTTAATGTCTTATACTACAATGTTTCGTGGGAGGTGCTCCCATTTTGCTTTTTGCAAACGTTTACGACTGCAGAAATATGAATAAAAAGAAAAGAAAGAATAGAAATATGTATTAAAAGGTCAATTACATTTTGACAGATTTCTGCAATCTGGCTTTTGTATGCAATTTGCCTAGCCCTACAGTTACTGGGCAGTTTAATACGATAATGTGTCATTTTGCATGACGCCTGGAAAGAGATAACATATAATATAAACGACTGGCTGTGATGCGCTCGCGTGCGTAGAAGACATGCCAGATCCGGCAATAAAATGCGACGCGTTGAGCAATTTTTAACTCGAGTAATTTCAGACTGGTTTTTGGCTGCCTTATTATGAACTAATTTTAATTACGTGATTACGAAATAGTTGTTATTGCTGGTAGTCTTGATGTTGGTTCGTTTGGTTGTAGGAAAGGCAAAAACAGTGTAGCAACTGATGTTGTGGAGTTGCCGCTATTCTAGAGAAGTTAGAAACGTAAAAAAAGGCTTAAAAGGCGTAAAAGGCTTCGCTGCCTAGTCTAGAAAATTGGTAAAAAGTAAGTAGGTATATTAAAAAAATTGCAGTGTTCACCGCCCCTTTTCCTGTGCCGCCCGGGGCCATACAAGTTACTGGCACTTGGTGATTGTAGAATGTCTCTATTAACTTGAAATAAAGTCTCAATAATCGGTAGGGTGCCAACCAATAGGGCAAATTTCCCTATATAGGATTGACATAAGCTGTCGCCGCGCTCGTTTGCGTCAATTCCATCCATATTGTACGGTTTCCACCGTCGTTGACTTTTAAAACTGTTTGTGAACTCCTTCTGGCCAGTTTCTTAAAATAGCAGGATTGTTTCAGAAAATTAAAAAGTTACCCAATACATTCACCATCCTAATTTATGAACACAAAAAGGCTTCGTTTTAATTTACTCGACATAACCAACGTGTAGATCATTTTACTTCAGTTGTTAATTTGCGTTTGGTCAAATCGTAAATCTGTACCGAGAGCCAGAGTGACCAAGAGATGCGACTTATTTAAAATGGAAAATACCTACTTTCTGTTGTATTTAAATACCTATTTTTAAAAAGCATAGTGTATTTTAATTGAAATACTTTTTGAGACGTATTTTTTATTTACAAAATAATTTACTGTTAAGTTTTACCAACATTAATCGATTGCCATGCGTATTAGTCTCGCAAAAACTTGAGAATGGCTCTACCGATTAAAATAATAATCTTTTTGTTTTGTTCGTCTCAATACTGGGGTGGTTTAGAAAAATAAAAAATTAGCAAAGACCCAAAGGGACAGCCGAAAAATGGATAAAAGTGGTACCTACGAAGTTCCGGTAAACTTCGTACCACGTACCCGGTGGTCATCTAGTCTTTTAAAAATAAAGAAAATGGAATTTAAAAAAATATAAATATTTGAATAATGTATTTTGAAAATACCTATTTTGCATTTAGTATTTAAAACTATTTTGCATTTGAAATAGTAAATTTAAAAAATATTTGCATTTTGTATTTAAGTACTTTATGTAAACTATTTAATTTGTAGGCCCAATTTGTAAATATATTTTCGAAGTTACGCTATCTCTTTTTGTTAAGTTTCGGTCTCGAATTACGAGTGTAATTGGGGCATTCTAAGTTTCGAATTAAGTGCTTCATATGAACAATATTTCCGATCATATTTCTTACCCCGTTCTGCGGGCCTATTATTGAGTTTATCGATGTGGATAAAATATCTGTCACTTTCTAACTATTATGTAAATGCTAGATGAATGCTTTTATACACATTTATCCCCCGCGATGAGGCGACCATAATACTGGGGCTGTACGTCTTCCCTAGGATTTGCTTTGTGTGATTAGTGTTCTCACTTTACTCGGGAAAAGACGGCCTGTCTCGTAGTCTCGTCAGCAATTTGGCATGTTGGCACATGTCCACTTATTGCATGGATTTATGACCTCCACACGAAGCGGCGCGGGCGCCGCGTTATCTCGCGCCGCTAAATTGTGCCGCTACACCGCCGGCCGACCGAAACGCGCCCGCGCGCCGCGCAACACGTAACAAAACAATCAACCTATTATATTTACTTGTAAACATTTCAAATGTGTCGTGGAGTTTTATTTTTACCGTTTCAATTAATTGTATGTACGTTTACTCTTTATTGCACTCTTCTTTGCTCTTTATGACGACAAAATTGCATCGCGAGTCACTTTGGCGGGTGCAATGGTTGCTTTTACAGGTGGCCCTCTCGGATACACTCCGGCTCTTTAGTATCTTATGTACAATTACCATTTTACACACTCGGTTGTGCGAATGTACAGGTTTCCTCACGATGTTTTTCCTTTACCTTAAAAGCATCGGGTGATGTATAGTGAGCATCAAATAGATAGGAGCAGCGTAAGTGGCCAACTATATCGCAACACATCTTTATTACTATACGAATAATGATGTGTTGCGATATATTTGGCCATTTTGGCTGCTCCTATCTATTTGACGCTGACTGTACTTAAGTTAGAAAAACTCATTTACGTGGCGACCACTGGGATTCGAACTTGGTACCTTACGATCACGAGTCGACACCCTAAGCCACTGGGCCGCGGACGCTCTCTTTGTTGCATCTTACCCGTTAACCTGCCGCCAAGCAGCGGGCCTATTATGGTCGCGTTTATCGCATGGATAAACGGGGATGAAACATCTTGTCACTTTCTGACCAGTAAGTAAGTGCGAAAGTGACGGATGCTTTATCCACACTTATCCACCGCGATAAAGGCGACCATAATACGGGTGCAGCAATGTGCCGGTGAAATTCAAAATTCTTTATTTCCTAAACAAACCAGTACAAATCTTATGATGGCCGGCGTCTCCTTGTAGGTTATTTCAAAATAACCTGTGCCAGGAGGCACCGCTTTTCCATATCTACAGTTTATATATAGTTCTTAAAACTATTTTACCAAATTTTTATGTGTGTGCGTGTGCGTGCGTGCGTACGTGCGTGCGTGCGTGCGTGCGTGCGTGCGTGCGTGCGTGCGTGAGTGCGTGCGTGAGTGCGCGTGTGTGTGTGTGTCTGTCTAGGCTATATTTCCTAGCAGATCTTCTACTTGAAATTATGAACATTGTAAGCAATCAATTTTATTTAGTCAAGTCCTCAGGGCGCGATGCCTTCCTCATAACATAACAAAGCGTCGAATGATGTGTTATTGACGTAAAGTTATAAACATTGATAACGCATTAGTCCGCGCGGCGTGGCGGCGGGTGCGGTGCGTTTAATGTGTGGGTAATGTGAGCCGGCGCGACATGTCGCGAATATTAGGCTCGGCCGGCTGGCGTGACTATCGACTGCCGGCTGACCCAAGGTGAACGTTCCGCTAACATTTTTTCACCTTAGGTACATGTGACCTTGATTATACGATACCGCTTTAATACGTGTAATCAAATTATCACCCTATTTTTTGGCACGGAGAAGGCAAAAGAGCAGGCTACCCGATGGCAAGGGGACTCCTGAGCTCCATAGCTCCAGGACTATATACGCAGATATTTTATATTATTTTTATAATTTTCTAGAATAAGTAGTATTATTGTCTAAACCTTATGTTATTTAAAAATGAATAACTGTTGAGTTTCTTGCGGCGCTTCTTCTCAGCAGTGGTCTCTTGGGAAGCGCTGGTATATTTTGACGTGTAAAAGTGCCCGTGCGGCCTACTTACTGAATAAATATATTTTATCTTTTTTATCTTATCTTATCATAGATATCGGTAATCTCAATACTGCATATGCCCTAACCTGACTGCCTCTGTCTTCCTCTCCCTCAAATCATATTTGTTCAGCTATAATTGATTTGGAACTATCGCTGAACTTGCCCTCGCCGGCCTTACTAACCGAGCGCCGCGACAGAGGTCTCTTTGATAAGAGGCCGTTGTGAACTTTCTAGCCTTGACATTAATATAAAAACTACTGTTTTATAACCATTTTGTTATACGGAGAAACGCGTAGGGTTCTGTTTTGAAGTATTAAAGTTCTTGCATGTTTTTGGTAATTTAAAGCTATTCCTAGTTGCCACAACTCTTGTTTTACGCAGTTAGGTACAGCCGTTACGGAAGGCGAGGTGCCAGCTCTTTTTTTTTCAATTAAGCTAGACTAAGTTTAGTTTCAGAGTTATATAATTTACAGCTGTAGTGAATAATGTTTTGCCATCGTTTTTTGTCGGGTAAGTTCGTATTTATTTTGCTTTCATACTGAAGCTAATTGAAAAAGGAAAATAAATACCGTAGCTGGTTTACAAAGTAACCCCAAAAAATGTCTATTAGGTCGGTTTCTGAACGAGATAGAGATCTGTATCTCAGATATCGGCGTATTTCTCCCAAAAATAATAGCATTATTATTATAGTAGAATATAAGTTCGATGTTGTATAGTGTGTGCGCGGTTGTTTCCAGAACAACAAGCACGTGGAGACGCTGGACGACGGGCAGCTGCGCGCGCTGCTCGACGAGGCCATCACCTACAAGTGCCCCAAGGACCGCGAGGGCAAGAGCAACCTGTTCAAGGTACACCCACCAACTCGTAACTCCTGCCAAGTTCCAGGCAGCGCAAGGAACAGCTAAGAGACTGGTATAACTAGAACTTGACGACGCGGTTACCCTAGTTGGTAGTGATCCTGCTTACGAAGCTAGCGAACACCGAATCCTGGTATCAGCTCTCTGGTAACAGCTCTCAATACAGAACTGTTTAACAGCTCTCAATACAGAATTATTTAACAGCTCTCAATCTAGAACTCTTTAACAGCTCTCAATACAGAACTGTTTAACAGCTCTCAATACAGAACTGCTTAACAGCTTTCAATACAGAACTCTTTAACAGCTCTCAATACAGAACTCTAACAGCTCTCAATACAGAACTGTTTAACAGCTCTCAATACAGAACTCTTTAACAGCTCTCAAGACAGAACTCTTTAACAGCTCTCAATACAGACCTCTTTAACAGCTCTCAATACAGAACTCTTTAACAGCTCTCAATACAGAACTGTTTAACAGCTCTCAATACAGAACTGTTTAACAGCTCTCAATACAGAACTGTTTAACAGCTCTCAATACAGAACTCTTTAACAGCTCTCAATACAGAACTCTTTAACAGCTCTCAATACAGAACTCTTTAACAGCTCTCATACGGAGCTGCTGCTTGTTATGTTTTGAGCCAACAAGATCCAGGCAGCGAAAGGTACAAATTTATGAGACTGCTATGATATAAGTATACATTCAGTCAACAAAGTATCGGGAATGGATGATTTGTTTATGGTTCCAAATTCAAATTTTTGTTTTTTTTGTTGTTGTTAGATTGGCACAACTGTTTTCTATTTTGGCGCGGAGTTTGAGTTGCATCTGTTATTTATATTAAATACAGTGCTGTTTTTAGTTATATCATATCTAGTGTGTATTGCGAATTTCATAATGGACAAAAACATTGAACAAAGAGTTTGTCTTAAATTTTGCATCGCCAATGGAATTTCGTGTTCGGAGTCACTGAAAATGTTACAGAAGGCTTACGGTGATTCGACTTTATCAAAAACACGTGTTTATGAGTGGTACAAAGCGTTCAAAAGCGGTCGAGATGTGATGGAAGATTTGCCTCGCTCTGGTAGGCCATCAACGTCTGCAACTGAAGTTAACATCGCAAAAGTGAAGGAAATAGTGACTGAAAATCCTCATTCAACTTTGAGAGAGATAGCCGCCGAACTTTCTGTATCTCACGAGTCGATCCGTACTATTTTAACTAATCATTTGGGTATGAAACATGTTACCGCTCGGCTAGTCCCAAAAGACCTGAATTTTCTCCAAAAACTCAATCGCATGAGAGTCGCTGAGGACATGCTAGAACGAGTCAATTCCGACCCAACATTCATGAAACGCATTGTTACTGGTGACGAGACGTGGGTTTACGAGTTTGACATGCAAACTAGTCAACAAGCTTCGGAGTGGCGCCTTCCAACTGAACCGAAACCGAAGAAACCACGCCAAAGTCGATCAAAAGTCAAAGTCATGTTGACTGTTTTCTTTGACTATCGCGGTGTTGTGCACTCGGAATTCTTTCCGGAAGGTCAAACGGTAAATAAAGAATATTATTTGAGCGTTATGCGGCATTTAAGAGAGCAAATTCGACGAAAAAGGCCAGATTTGTGGAATGAAAATTCTTGGATTTTGCACCACGATAATGCGCCTTCGCACAAGGCCATCATTGTGAAAGAATTTTTGACCAAACACTCAACAAATACCATCGAGCAACCACCATATTCACCAGATATGGCTCCTGCCGACTTCTTTCTTTTTCCTAAACTCAAATTACCACTTCGTGGCACCCGTTTTCAATCGGTAGAAGACATAAAGGAGAATTCGCGCCGAGAACTGAATTCAATTCCGGAAACAGCGTTTAAAAAATGTTTTGATGATTGGATTATTCGTTGGCGTAAGTGTATCGTTTCTGAAGGAGCATACTTTGAAGGTGATAAAATAAATTTGGATGATTAACAAACAGTTTGTGTATTATTGATCTTTTCCCGGTACTTTCTTGACAGAGTAGTATTTTTTATAACGGGCCGTTCCCGCAACCCGACGTTGAGCGACTTTTTTGCATGTGGTGAGATTGCTATAACTCCAACTCTTCCACTGCCTGACTGCCTGGAACTTAATAGCTTTTGACAGTTCATACTACGGCTCTGTCTGACGATAAAAGCTTCAAAAGTCCGGTTGGTAACAGTCGTAATCTAGGAAAGTACTCTTATGTAAAGTTAAGTGTATTTGTAGTCTCAGGGTTCGGCTTTTGTAGGTACGCGCGTCTGACGGCATACTTACGTAATCAAATCATGAATAGGTTAGGAATTGTGGTGTAGCGCCCCTTTTGGTTGCTGATTAGGAAAGCATACAGCAATATGACATTCACTGTTGGACGTTATGGTGTTTGAGTAAAGGGATTGTCTATAATAATAAATACCAGGGGACAATGTCACACAAATTGACCTAGTCCCAAACTAAGCTCTAGGCTTGTACTATGGGTACTAGACAACTATAAACATACTTACATAGAGAAATACATACTTAAATACTACATAGAAAACATCCATGACTCCGAAACAAATACTCGCGCTCATCACACAAATATTTGCCCATACCGGGATTCGACCCAGGACCGCTAGCTTCGTAGGCAGGGTCACTACCAACTAGGCTAAACGCGTCTTGGTTGTTGAAATGAGATGTTTGTTAATCTAACCGGACGTACTGGTTGCTTGGTACTATATTTAGAATTTAAGTAAACAAAACAATTAAAATAATTTGCTTATGCTGATAACATGTGTCACAAATGTCTTTATTATTTTACAATGTTGGTACATTCATTATTATTAAAGACGCGGTCACAGTGCATATCACAATTTGTTTGACTTTCTTAATTGGATTTGTATGCTTTGGTCGTTTGGGTATGCTCCACTGACGGTTGAGTCTCACTTCGAGTTTCGACGACAAAAACACTGTCAATTCTGACCAGGGACCGTATCTACTATACTACTTCCAGCGCTCTAGCGCGCAGTGGGTACTACCCTGCCAAATTCCAGGAAGTGACCACTCTAAATGACTGCTATAAGGGTCTATATCGGGTGGCATAATCATTGTTTGACCTAATGTATCGTCATTGAGCCTTGATTACGGGTAGGAGTTTAAAGGGACGTTATTTTGCGAACAAGACAACTGCAATGTACAGAATGAAAACCGTCTTCAAAAACTCATTGAAAAGGGTTAAATTAACTTAGACCGGCCTCTTAGGATTTGCCATTTGTGTCGCGTGGAGACTAATGGTTGAGACGTTTACTGCTTTAGCTATATTTATACTGTGGTAATATGGTTGCACTTGCTACGGGAGTTTTGTTTGAGATACCACCATTAATCGTATAGCAGTATAGTTCATTTTCGTAACTCAATGGAAAAGTTACCGTTTCTTTATTTTAGTCCTTAATTAGGTACATAGAAATAAAGAAACGCCAAGGTATACACAATAGCAATGGTACATGATTCTTGCACCGACCTCGATACATTTCATGTACCTAATTATTAGGCACTAAATAGGTAATTCCTAGGAGGTCGGTCATCATTATTTAACCCTTTTCAGTGGGTTTTTGAAGACAGTTTAATTTTTTTGTAGAAAAAACTTTTTTTTCGCTGTTTAGTAATGCACCTTATATAATGTGATGTTATAAACTAAAGCACATATATACCACATTAAGACACAATAGCCTAATACCAATTTCTCATCACCCTTAACATAATGTCGCTGTCCAAGATGAAGGGCCGTTAATCATTGAGGAGTTCTCCCGGTACTTTACCACATGCATTATAATGAGTATAAAAGTAGCTTCTTAGCTGCCCGTGAATAACTTAGGACTAAAGATTTACGTTGGTCATCTCTGTTCTTCATTATTAGTTCCTCTTCACCAAGAGGTGCTTTCGGAATTTAAATTCTTAAGGTTTTACAGTTAATACCAAAATCGCTGGATGTGTGCCTATAAGTTTTGAGGAGTTATCTAGATTTCTCATGAATTTCATCATTAGGTTCTGACTTGGTGACAATGGTAGTCCCATTGTCACCAAGTCGGAATCGATCGTCGAGACTCGAGAGTGTAACCTTTCAAACAAAAAAATAATTTTCAAAAACACACATAAAAAACATACATACAGCTGAACGTAGGACCTCCTACTTTTCGAAGTCGGTTAAAAATGGTTGTCGTTGGTTATCAGGAGCTCCTCGAGTCGGTGGAGCAGGACGAGCAGGCGTGCGAGGCGGCGTGGCGCGCGGGGCGGCGGCGCGCGCGCGGGGCGGGGCGGCGCGCGCTGCCGCACTCCAACTCGCTGCAGGACCTCGTGGCCGCGCTGGCCGCCGAGCCCGCGCCGCGCCGCCGCCCGCCGCCGCACGCGCCCGTGTCGGCGCGCGCGCTGCACGGCGGCAGCCTGCCGTCCGGCGTCGACACCTGTGAGTACTCGCCGCTCGCCGCAGCCCCACGCACCGGTCAATTATAATTATCACTACATAAACAACCTAGTTCAACAAAGTTCGCGTTTGTCTGTCTGAACGCCATAAACTCAAAAACTACTGAACGGATTTTCATACGTGGTTCTCACCAATGGACGGAATGATTCATGAGGAAGGTATAGTTAGGTATATCATTCATCAAGGTTCAGGTGCGTATATGCTCTGCTACTTGTGCGATGCCGGGGCGGATCGCTAATTGTCCTAAAAGCACAGTATGCGAATCCGAGTCGAAGGCCTAAATGTATGGTGAACCTTTTTACGAGTTTCGGTGTTGCTCCGTGTTACGTAAAGTATTTTTTATTAAACTAGTTAGGTCGAATATATCTGACCTTGCTTTTAGTAGTGCGTTTGAATATTGGAAATCATAATAAATGACAATTTTGTTTACATGACTCATAAATCTAGTACGCAAAGTAAGCCAAAATACCTGTGCGGTGTAAGGATGGGATCAGGTGGCCAATGAAACGTATCTATATGTAAAAGATCGGTTGTTGTAATAATTACATATTGTTGCGTGTATGTCGCTGCAGCGTTCCTGCTGAGCGAGGAGCCGGTGCGCGGCGCGGGCGCGGAGTACGTGGCGACGGTGCGCTGCGTCAACCCGTCGCCGCTCGCCGAGCGCCGCGTGTCCGCCAGCGACGCGCACGGCCCGCACGAGACCGAGCCGCTCAACAGGTAACGCTGCCACTGCTGCCAGTGCCGCCACACACACCAACTCAAACTAGAATTATTTATTTAGTCAGTTGGCCCCATCAGGAGTCTTTTGCACGTTGGTAATATGGAGTGAATCTACTAGCTGTTCGGACCAGGTCAACATTGTCGAGAATAAGCGCCGCAAGGAGCTCGGGTAGAAGGCATTTTAATATTAAAATAAAAATAAATATAAAATAAAAAAGCCTTTTATTTCTCGCATTCCATTCAGTTTTTACATGCTGTTAAAATAAAAAATAAAGAAAGTAGACAAAAAGGATATCTTATCTCATCATAAAGTAATAATTATTAATCATTTCATTTTTATAAATCGATTTGAAAGATAAATTAAATTTTAAAATAGCATTATTTATAAATTATTAATATTATTATTATTATTATTTTTACATAGATATCATGCAAGAACCCCTCAGTTAGCGAGGGTGAAGGCCTCCTCCAGAGAAGCCCAGCGTTTACGGTTTTCCGCTTCTTTAATCCAATTTTTTCCTGCCACTCTTGTTATTTCATCCGACCATCTAGTTATCGGTCTTCCTTGTTTCCTAAAACCTCTTGGGCCCGTCCATGATGTCAAACGTATGGTCCAGCGGTCGTCGCTCATTCTCGCTACGTGTCCTGCCCATCTCCATTTTAGCTTAAGAGCATAGGTGAGAGCGTCAATTACTTTTGTCTTTTGTCTGATGGTGCTATGACGTATTTTGTGAATTTTTCGTATTTTCATTACGCTTCTCTCCATACTTCGTTGACAGGTCGTAATCTTGCTTTTAACTCGCTGGGTAAACTTCCATGTTTGGCAGGCGTATGTCAGAGATGGTAAAAGGCAAGAGTCCATAATTTTCTTTTTAATTTTGATAGGCATCTGGCTTTTGAGGATTTCTTTAAGGCTCCAAAATTTTTTCCATGTACCTTTTATCCTTCTTTGTACTTCTTCATCGTTGGCATGTTTTTGAAAGGAAATTCGTTTTCCTAGATATATGTAGGACTCGACATACTCTAACGGTGTGTTGTCTAGGCAGATAGGGTTTTCAGCGGCATTTGTCATAAGTTTAGTTTTGCTCTGGTTTACTTCTAGTCCGACGTTCCTGCTAGCCAGTTGAAGCGCTTGTAACATTGAATTTAGCTCATCACTGGATTCTGATAGAATGACAATGTCATCGGCAAACCTCAGGTGACTGATATTTTTGCCATTAATACTTAAGCCGGCCCTGTTCCAGTTTAGCTTTTCGATAATCGACTCTAGTACCGCTATAAATATTCGAGGCGATAGGGGGTCGCCTTGTCGTACTCCTCTCTTGATAGCAATAGGCGGTCCTGTAGTCTCTAGTTTTACTCTACTTGTGTTATTTTCGTAGAGGTATTTTAGAACTCTTATATATTTTTTCTCAACGTTTTGTGATTCTAGAGTTTTCCATATTTCGGGATGGAATACAGTATCGAAAGCTTTCTGATAATCTATAAACGCCACGTAGAGCGGTCGTTGAAACTCTTGATATTTTTCAATAAGCATTTCTAGAGAGTGGATATGGTCTATTGTGGAATAACTCTTTCGAAATCCGGCTTGTTCAATCGGTTGACTCTTTTCTAACGAGCAGCTGATCCTTTTTTCAATAATAGATGCGAATAATTTGTAGAGTGAAGGCAGAAGGCTTATTGGTCGATAGTTGGCTATGTTTTTGGGGTCTCCTTTTTTGTATAATAAAATAATGTTTGACTCCGACCATTGCCTTGGTGTTGTAGCTGACTTCAGTATTGCATTAAACAGATGAGCTAGTGGCTTTGCGAGGAACGCACATGCTATTTTGATGGCCTCGTTTGTTATTTTGTCCGACCCTGGACTTTTTTCTGTCTTGAGTCTTTTTACCTCGCTGACGATTTCCATTACTTATTACTTATTACATTTTAATATTACTAAGTAATAATAATTGTAAAATAACAAAATATTCATACTAATAGAACAATAATACGGTCATTCTCTGAGCGTTTCAACCGCCCGTCGTCCTTCTAATTAACGCGTCACCTATAATCGTTCAATATATTAAAAACTTGATATATAACCAAATGCTAAACCATACATAATACGGGCCTGTGCTGGGTATAAGCTTTAAAATTGACGGTAGTTGTCCATATAGCCAATAATTAGGTGACGCGTTAATTAGAATTACGACGGGCGGTTGAAGCGCATGGAGAATGGCCGAACAAATGTCTGCAGAATAATCAATAGGTTTGTCAATGTAAACCTAAAAATAAATCATTCACACGTGAAAGTTCAAAAATACAATCAAAAATACCCCTAGCTTCGTAGGCAGGGTCGTGTACCACCTAGGCCGCCGCTCGCGACTGGCAACGGCCGAATGCTGCGATCGCGATTGCCCCCCGCCGTCGTAGGATCAAGTTGAAGTAAATCCACGGCGGCACGCCAAGGCGTTCAAGGAGAATGCGTGTGTCGTCAATTTCACTTGAGACGAGCGTTTGTTGCCGTGTGAACTTTTTTTTGCACAGGTATCATCTTATCGAGACTATACTAACGGGTCCCAACTCGGAGGCTATGTTACATCAGAGATCCTGCTTCCGTCACCAACGTCAGATCAGCTTTTAGGAGCCTATATCCAGCAGTGAACGTTTTCCGGCTGATGTGATGATGATGATGGTCATGATGTGATCATCATCATGATGGTTGTTTCTCACTTATTACCCGCCTGAGCGAAGCCAAAAGAATTGTAATGATATTAACAGTATGTACGTATTGTACGTGACCAACAATCTGATGTTCCACTCTAGCTCGTAAACTATGGGACCGATTTTAATCAATTTGGTGCCATTATGATTCGTCATACTAGTCGCTAGACGGGTTTTAGTTTTTGAGGTTATGTTAAATTATTTATGATCATTATCAATAATATTATTTTTTCACAACTTGAGAGTATGTGTTGTTGTGGCAAGAGTGCTAAATCGAGTGGTGGCGGGCATTCGGCGGCCGGCATTCGCGGCCGGCGGCCGGTCGGTCGTCCGTCGTGACGTGACGGCACACCGGCCGGCGCGCCGTCGGCCGCCACTGGCGTGTAAAGATACCGTAGCCTGACACGTCGGACGCGGCGTCAACCTGTTCACTTTTGGCAAACTTTCGGCTGGCAAACCAAAGCTTCTCTTGACATCTTCCCCTTCTTGCTTTCTCGTTAAAGACTAAAACAAAGAACTAACCAAATGTCACACCTCTTAATGAAATATATCTTTTTAAATTAATGGATTGAAATAAAAAAATTGCTATAGTCTTGATCCCTAAAACGATATTTATTAAAAAAAATAATAATATTACCAACGCGTTAATCGATTAAAGACTTGCCCTTTTATTCATAAAATATTTTTTAGGTAAAGCATGCTTTGTCACTTTCAAATCAAATTTAAATATGACAATGGAATAAGGTTTTAAGTACTTCAGTGAATTTACATTTACGAATAAGATTGTTAAAAGTTTCGCGTGAATAATGAAGTAACGTTCGACATATGTGAGAGTAGACATATGTGGAAGGTTAGCTGACGCCTCAGCACCGGTGTTGCAGGCGGAGCAAGCCGGCCTTCCCGATGTACACGGCGCGCGCCACGCTGGAGATCGGCAGCGGCGCGCCGGCGGGCCCGGGCCGCGCGGTCACCACCACCACCGCCTCCAACCAGGTGCGTACCCACCCCCCCCCAGGTAGCCCCGCACCGCGCGGCCCGCGGCCCCCGCCCGTCGCGCCCCGCGCGCCGCACTGGAGCGACAGCGAACAGATTGACAAGTGGTACCGAGGCCTCGAAGCGTACCGATCGCCCCTGGAACTCATCGGCCCGCCTGTCGCCGACGACCGATTCGACCCCGCTCTGCCGCGCACGGACGCCGTCGAAGCCGACTCTAGCAGTCGCACTCCCTTCAAAACCATTCCTAAAACCTCTGTTAACACTCCTCTCCCTAAATCATCCCCCGCTGATAATTCGCACATTCCTTTAGCTAAACGACACGATAAAACCAAATTCTTCGATGAAATTGACCATGACAATGAATCTAGTATCCTAGCTCACGACGATGAAGAAACGGAGGAGGCTCGAAAACAGTATCGCGAGCGGGTCGGCCGAGACCTAGTTATCCCGACCTTATCGTCCATCAATCCCCAAAATGTAAGAAGCATGTCGATAGGCCGCTCCTTACCTGTCGCAGAACTCGACAAAGTTAGCCCCAATGTTAACACCACTCGAGCCGCTGGCAACAAATCGGTTAAAGATAAACACGGTCGTAAAACGCGTTCTAAGAATAATCGAAACTCTAATGTCAATGTCGCCGATAAAACCGCACCCACTAAACCCGATAATAAAGGCGGTCAGAGCGCTCGCCCCGCAACCAGTCGTGATAGCGTAGGAAAACCAATTAAACCACCGTCACCGCACGATGTACCAACATCTAATTCTAACTCTAACATCCTACCTAAAAAGATTATTGAACCTGAAGACCCTAAAGAAACGACCTCAAAAATAGAGCCTCGAACTGATAAACCTGAGAAAGACACACAACATGTCGAAATGGTACCACTGAAAACAACTTCTAAAACTGACAGAGGAAACGAATTTTCGCTGTTCATCGCCAACCAACAACGATTACTTCAAGCTATAGAAACTAGTAACAGCACAGAGTGCAACGTCAAAACTGATAACGAGGCAAACAAATCTGACAATACTGAACCACAACAGAGTGAAAAAGAAAATTCGGAAACATCAAAACCTGCGGAGAACAACGCTGAAAAACCTTTAACCGACACTGATAAATCAGTCGAAGAGTCAATAATGGACTGTTCCGAAGACAAAGAATTGAAAAAGGAAAGTACACAAGTTGTTAAAATAGGGGCGGTCGATTTCAAAGTGTCTAGCGAAAAATCCCACCCGGCAGAGCTTCCTAACGACCATTCCATATTCCTAACGCTTTACAAACGCCTGCTGGCGTCCCCGTGCGCTGGCGACCGGCCCGTGGAGGTGAAGGGCGGCGAGCCGCGGCCCGCGCTGCCCGCGCTGCCCGGGCTGGCGGGGCTGGCCGGGCTGGCCGCGCTCGCGGCGCCCGACGCGCCCGCCGCCAAGCCCCCCAAGAAGAAGAAAGACAAAATAACCGCGCGCCTCGCCAGGAAACCGCACAACGAAAACTCGACAAAGAAGAAAGATATCATTAGAAACGCGCTTAAAAAGCTTTTTTTCGATAACATTACGCAAAGCGATAGTACAAAACTAACCGGCACCGCCCCCGCGAGCAAGAATGAGGAGGTAGGAGTTTGTCGCGCATTTGTGTTGTACTGTGTGAAGTGCCAGCAGCCGGCTGAGTGTTGCGTATGTCCGCAGGTCGATTCCGCTATACCGTTTAGTTGCATCAGCTCGCCCGAGGAGGCGCCCAGCGCCGACGCCGCGCCCGCCGCGCCCGCCGCGCCGCCCGACCTCAAGGTGACTCCCTCTTCTACCCTCGTTACGCCCGAACTACTTTGGAAAGGCCTTCCGCCCAACTCATTTTGTATTTTATATGATAAGTACCTATGTTCCGATTTCCATTTAACTCATTTTTGGACCGGGCGTTACGAGACTATAGCAGATCACAATTAATATGTCTCTCATCAAAGCGCTTACTCCGTTCACGGACAGTTTATTATTGCCTTCGGCGCGGCCATATCACTTGTGTCCTGCTGTGCCACGCACACCATCTGCATACTTGTGATTACTATTGGTTCTTGTCGTCGTACATATTTCAGATAGCAACTAAAATTTTTATAAAGTGGGAAGATATTTGACTGGTTTTTTTTATAGCCGGTAAAAAAAAAATGGTCTACCTGACATGGCATGGATAAAATATTATAAAATTAATCTAGCTGCTAATAATTACTGTGCCCTCCAAAAGTTAGTTGAAATGAGCTATGACACATTTCGAAAAATATTGTAGTTAATATTTACTTATTCGACATCAACAACACAGTTTTTATTGTAAGTCGCCGTGCTGTGTAATATCCCATCAGAGAGAAAGAGAGATACTGATCGCTCGAGCCGCCCAAACGTAAACAATGATTTTACAACCGAAAGTAAATCGCCATAAGTTAGTTGAAACATATTATTATAACAGATCGCACGCGTGTTTGTGTCTCTAGACAAATAACTCTTGGTGTTTCTATTCGGCAATATTACAAGTAAACGATTTAGTGTTAATTTTAATATTATCTTTTTAATAAACAAAAAAAGTTGTCATTAAATGGCCTCAAGACGTAGACTTAGTATAGAAGAAAGACAAAGAGTGGTGTGTGAATATGATCGGCTTAAAAACTATAGTCGAGTAGCAGAATTATTCCAAATTAGTGTTGAAGGAGTGAGAAAAATAATAAAAAAAAGTAAAGAAACCCTGACATTAGCCGACAAACCTCGATCTGGACGTCCAAGAGTTACTACAACTAAGGAAAATCGACTGATTGTGCGTCTTTGCAAAAAAAATCCCACTATAATAGTAAAGGAAATTCAAGAACAATTACAGAATGCTGGTACTATGGTCTCTCAAACTACTATACGAAGAAGGCTTCATGATGCAAAATTAAGGGGACATGTAGCTCGAAAAAACCCCTCTTAACTAATGCCCATAAAAAAAACGACTAGAATTTGCTCTAAAATATCAAAATAAATCTATAGATTTTTGGAAAAAAGTTATTTTCAGTGACGAATCGAAGTTTGAAATATACGGAAATCATCGACGTCAAACAATTTGGCGATTTAATTTGGATAATCCGTATGATAAAAAATACGTTCGACCTACTGTGAAACATGGAGGTGGTCGAGTGATGGTGTGGGGATGTTTTTCTTGGTTTGGTCTGCGACAATCGCATGTGATCGATGGTAAGATACGTACGTATTGTGATATCTTAGAGATGAATTTACGAAAATCTGCCAGTGATATGGGATTAAATCGGAATTTTATATTCCAACATGATAATGATCCCAAGCATTCGGCTAAAATAACGAAGCAATACTTAAAAAAAAAAATTAAACTATTGGATTGGCCGTCTATGTCGCCTGATCTTAATCCTATAGAACATTTGTGGGATGAAATAGACCGTAGGATTTCTACAACTTCAAGACGTAACGTCGCTACGTTTAGAGACGAGATCTTGAACGTGTGGTTAAATATGCCCCAACACGTTTTGCAAAAGCTAATAGAATCAATGCCTCGAGGGCTTATGGCAGTAATACAAAATAAAGGTGGACATACAAAATACTAAAACAAAACTTTTCATCAATTACATTTTTTTTTCTTCATTTCAACTAACTTTTGGCGATAACAATTTAATAAGTGATTATATATATTTTTTTGTCATATTAACCTAGTTGTTTTTAATTCTAATGTTTATGTTACATTATAATTTAAGCATTGTTCTTTCGAATACAATATAAATGTTTGTTAAGAATTATGAGTATTCATTATAATATTATATATTAGGTTTCTTAATTTTTCACCCGAAAATTTCAACTAACTTTTGGAGGGCACAGTATTTTGTTAAATGAACTTGCAAAACCGCTTAATTATAAGGGTGTTGCAGTGTTACGAACCTATAAATTGTGTGCGCTATTAAGTTTAATCAATGAGATGTGAAATAATTAGTATTCATACAACTGGCGCAAGCAACTACCAACTAGCCAAGAGTTATTCACAAGTTTGTGTGGGGTGCGAATGAATCTGTCATGATGTGCTCCCTTGTGTCACATAACTAGATGTGGCGCTGTTCTGATGATCCCTGTGATATTTTAAGTACCTATACATATGTAGGTAAATTTTTGAGTTTTTTTTATTATTCGGCTGGTAATGTGCGATATGCTTCAACCAACAATACTACCTAGATACACAATCCCGAAAAAAAATCTTGCATAAACTGGCTCAAAATGACATTCCTTAATATTGTGGGCTCGTAAAAACAGTCTTCAAAAAGTTTGACAAAAACCCACTAAACAAGGTTAAATAATGACTGGTCTCCTAGGAATAGGCAATCCTATTTGGTGCCTATTATGTACATGAAATATATGAATATTAAATTTACGATTACACAAAAATATAAAGTTTATAAACTACTCCGTAGACGCACTGTTCTTCAACAACCAAATATTGGCAATTGTTGGTCCAATAGTTGGTTCGTAACAAAAAATAATCATTTTGTTAGAAATGCTTATTTATTAATTTATATTACGAATCGACATTTACTTACCGAAAGTATGATATTCCGTCCGAGAAATTCTTCTGGCGGCAATTATTTATTTTTGAAAACACACTGAGGCATTGTGACACGTGACACTGTTGGCGTAGTTGCAAGTGATCTAAATTCAAATATGTAGTGCGTGTTTTTTTGTGTGACCGGTTATCTTATCTAGTTAGTATTGTTGATCGAAGGCAGTATGGAATGAATATGCCCGTCGAATGGTCGAGGAATCTCAGTCAAATATTGATTACTATCACATAGCTCTAATACACTAGTCGCATCGCGAATGTTCTGATAAATGATACGTGTTATTTGTTAAGGAACGTGTGTTCGTGTCCCGGCAGAGCCCGCGCGGCGCCGGGCCGCCGGGCGCCGCGGCCGACTCGCTCAAGGTGCGCCCCGCCCCCCCCGCGCCCCCCGCGCGCCCCGCGCTCGCGTCCCCCGCTCACCCCGCCGCTTCCCTCTTGCAGAGATCTCTAGACGAGAACGGCAACGCCGTGCCGGGCTTCGGCGAGCCGCCGCACGCGCCCGGCCAGCAGAAGAAGCAGCGGAGAAAAAAGACGAGCAAGAACGAGACCGTCATCAAGTCGCACCACATCGACGGCTACCAGGGCAACAAGGACCTCAACGAAGTGCTGCGCTTCATCGAGTCCGCGCCTGAGCGCTCCAAGCACGACAAGAAGAAGCGGTCTGCCGAGCGCCGCGCCAAGCCCGCGCCGCGTGCCTCCTCGCTCGACGACCTGCGCGCGCCGCCCGCGCCGCGCCCCGCGCCCGCGCGCCCCGCGCCCGCCAAGCCCGAGCGCCGCTCCTGGGGCGACGAGCGCGCCTACCGCCGCGAGCCCGAGCCCGACCTCGAGCTCGCCGACTTCCAGACCGTCACCAAGAAGCGGCGCGCGCGCCGCCGCGCCTCGCCCGACCCGCGCCCGCCCGCGCCCGCGCCGCGCTCCGACCGCTCCGACTCCAACGACGACGTCGAGTCCGTGCGCTCGCTGCCCGCGCTGCCCGCGCGCGCGCCCGCCAGCTACGCCGACATCGCGCGCACGCGCCACAACATCCCGGACCTCATCGAGTCCTGCAACTTCTACGCCGAGGCCGAGGGCGAGCCGGCGCCGCAGCCCGCGCCGCGCGACGCGCGCGCCTACCCCGCGCTGGACGCGCGCGCGCGCCGCAAGCCCGCGCCCGCGCCGCCGCGCCGCGCCGACCCGCCCGCGCCCGACGTGGTGGCGTCGCGCCGCCCGCCCGTCATCCTGCTGGCGGCGGTGGCGCGCGCGCGCGACCTGGACGGCGTGACGTTCGGCTTCGACGTGAACGAGCAGCTGCTGGGCCGGCGCGCGCCCGCGCTGCCCGTGCGCGCCGGCCGCGCGCGCCTGCGCTTCCTGCCGCCGCCGCCGCCCGACCCCGCGCGCGCGCAGCTCCTCGTCGACTACGTCGGCGCAGGTCGGTGCCGGACAGCTCCGCCGTCTGCTAATCATTCTAATATTCCTTGCTTCATTGACTTAATGTAATTCTGTTTACAGCGTGGGAGGAGGCGGTGCGGTGCGGCGGCAAGGCGCGGTACTTCAGCGAGTAGGCGCCCGCGAGCCCGAGCCTTAGGTTTATGGACTGGGGCGGGGGCGCGACGCCCCGCCGGAATACGAGCGTATCTCTTAAGTGTTTTCGCTGTGATTAAAAGTGACTATTTTCGCTTGTACATAATGAAGTGAACGGGGTCTATTCTAAGCATTTATCGCATTAAGTTTGCACACAAAGTTAGTGTAAACGGTTTCGTTGAGAAGGTCGCCTCGGAGGCGACGCGGCCGGAGCGCCGGGCCTCGGCGAGGTTTGGTCGCGCGAGGCGTGAGATTTGTTTCTGTTGATGTTTATTGTGCTCGGTCTCTGTTATGTAATCACAAATATTCGGTAGACTTCTCTATCTAGCCACTGTAGAACTCGCGACAGTCTGATTTGTTATATATTTTTAAGTTTCACCGTTTTAAAATGTAAATAAAATAAAGATCTTTTAAGGTGTATCTGTAGCCATATAAATTAAATTGGATCTTACGTGGACGATTACGATGTTTACTAAAATATATATTTACGAATGTGGAAGTTAACCTTATTATTGTTTGAAGGTTTGACCAAGCTGTGTATTAATCTTAATATGATACGTATTGTACATAGGGAGATGATGGAACTGGTGCGCGAGCTTCGACACGTTCGCGTTTACGTTAAGAATAACTGCTGCGCGGCGACGTGTTCCCGATGTGCTGATAGGGAAATAATTGCCTCGGTTTTGCTTGTAATTAATAGAAGATAATCGTTTTATGTTTGTTCCTATAGGTTACTGGCGCAGCGGGTAGGCGCGAGCTTGGGTTCTCATTTTCCCGCTTTGCTTGAAGCAAATCATATTCGAGATCCTTTCGCCTCTCGCTTCTAGCGAAACATTGAATAATAAGCGAAGGGAGTAGGGCGACTGTTTTATTAAAAGCCGTCGGCCGCTGATCGCTCCCGCTTGTGACGGTATATTTGTCGTTCGTGTTTATTAGAAACACGAAGATAGACCGATGGCTGATAATAAATTAGACACTATCTCTGTCCAAAATGCTATTTTTGGAGTGGATGATTAAATTTTGAGTAAGAGCTGGCGCATAGCACTAGTCCCTATAAAATGAGTTATTGTTGAACGTCTTCAGCCAGATATAACTATGTAACAGCCGTGCGGCTGCTATGATTAAGGTGACCAGTTGATCCAACAATTGCCAAGTCCAGCGCTCCGTGGATTGGATCGATGTCAAATCGATAAATAAACCCGACAGCGATCTGCCGGTTTAATTCATCCTGAACGCGTCAATCCATTACATAACTTCAGTAGTATAATTTATTGTAGTTGCGTGTAATTTCCACAAATGTCCTGTACCGTAACGAATAAGCGGCCACAACACAACTATACCCATTGTAAATAAGACGTGGTCTAAGCCGATATTTTCTCGAAGCACTTGTTGAGATTTATTATTATCTTTGTACTAAAAGGACGCTCATATCAAAGGTATAGAAATATTAATATTTATTTCTTTCCCTTGTAAAATATGTAAATAAATGTGCGGAAAATATTGGATTTATGTTTAGGGCATATTAGACGTAGATGAAAGATCTCTGGGTTTTGAATGTTGCGACGCCACTGGGCGCGGCGCGGGCGGCGGGCTCGGCCCGGGGCAGTCCGCGGGGCTACACTGCAGTCAGTGAGCTGCTAATAGTCTACAAGACAATAGGTACTGGTTTCCTTTTCATACTCTCTTGAGTCATCTATGTACATAATAATATACTCTAAAAGGCAGGCAGTCTCGTACCTACCTACTATCGGAACGTTTACATTTGGTAATAAAAAAATATATTAATTATTATCAGTGGTAAAAGTCAAGCAGGAATTTCGTAGACTTCACGTTTGAAAAGGGGTAAGTGTAAGTATGATGCGAGAGTAAAAAGGGTAACTAGAGGTCAGAGGGGGGGGGGGGGGGGGGGGGGGGGGGAAGGTGTAGCGCTGACTGTACCTATGTATACTGTACGTAACTGCGCCTTTACTGTGAAATTTCGAATGCCCCATCCCTTTTACTCATCACTCGTGACTAAAAAAGATATTAATTAGTGGAAACGCATTCAATTAAGGTTAGATACCGGGTGAAGTTTTGCTCGAAGTGTGAGTAGCCGCGGCTGCCCCGCGCCGGCGCACGCGCACGATCCTTTCTTTAAATTTAAAAGCTTACTCTTCTGTGGAACGCCTCGAGGTCTTAATCTTTACTTACTGCGGTGTAAAGGAAGAATGGACTAGCTAAATTTAATTTTGATGCTGAATATAAATGTAATTATTTTTTTTAGGAATTGGAGTGATGCAAATACTTAGGCAAAGATATTTGGCTATGTGTAAATGTATAAATTAATACTGGAATGTAAGTGTGCGTGTCTCCTTGCCTGAGTGAAGGGCTATTCCTAACGATAATCTCGCATTTTGGTTCAAAATATACCATCGTATTCTTTCGTCAGTGTCTAAATTTTTATTTTTGTACTTTTCCTTTATTCAGGCAAAGAAACAACCGATCTGTATAATATCTATCAATATGAGGAATTATTTATCTGCTTTTTACATCTAACTCTTTATATCTTAATTTTTTCTCTGCTTGTTTAAACTCCGCTACTGTGCCTAGCTTCCAGCAATAGTTGGAACTTTCCTCAAACATTATGCGAGAAGCTTGTAAGCTTACTGTTACAGTGTAATGTAGAGTAACAAAAGTGAAAAAATATCGCTCATTCGTTACTTATTTATTGTATAAAGAAACGTGATTATCGTTGCAAGCTAGGAATAGGTATAGTTGCTAGAGTGTGCGGTACGTAATAATATTTAATTCAAATGATCCCATATAGGTATGTAATACCCAAAACGGGCTTAGGGTACTTGACTAATACATCAATGATGCCTCTAATCGATGCGAGGGTCCGACAACAAACTTTTACCGAACAATCTCCGGAAGTGACCGATACTCAGATGTTGGCAATACACATTTTGCTCGCAGTTGGCAGATGTGACAACCATATAAAAAACTAAACGAAAATCGGTCCATACGTTTGGGAGCTACGATATCACAGACAGATACACAGACAGACACGTTAAACTTAAAACACCCCTCTCTTTTTGCGTCGGGGGTTAAAAAACGATGCGAGGCCACGGTAAGATTCCTTTTTAGCGTCTGAAAGAGGCTGGCACTATAAACTTTTCAGAGAAACTTGATATCTGCAACTATTGCCGGCCGTTTTAGTGTTACGTTCGAGCGTGGCGTCCATAGTTGCCGGCTGCAAATTGCCGTGCAAATGTTGCTCGTTTAGAAGCGCTAATAGGTGTTTACTGGCACGAACTACCAACGGTAAATTGATGATTATCGTTCTGGTTATCGTAAATTTTAAATTGTAAGGCGTTCGTTTAGTTTTCTCAAATGGTTGAATAAAATTAACTTGGATATTTATTGATTTAGAACCTTGCCTTCTCTAGGTAGTTTTTAAAGCAGACTTGATGAATTACTGACACGGTGCCGGCCTCGTGACCGCCATTAGGAAAATACTTAATTGAATTGAAACTCGCTCCTATTTACTGAATCGTCACGTGATACGTAGGTAATAAAAAAGTCAAAAAGTGTACCTAGTTTTGGTCGAAAGTTGGACGCTGACTGAACAGGGAGTATCGCAAGCAAACATGTCTGCATGTTTATCGATAAAGTTTAATGTTAAATTAGAAATAAAATATGCAACAACACATGATAATAATAAAATTTTAAAACAGAAGTAAAGATATCTAAAGGTCGAAATAAACGGCTCGCGCTATCACGCGCCGATTAGTTCGACCTTAACGATCACTTCTATTAAGATTTTTTCGATGAACATGGATCTAAGCAAGCAGAGCAAAGGTGAAGATAATTTATTAACTGTAAAAGATTTGTTTATATAAGCGGTAATGTAACCAGCTGCAATTTACAGTTATGTACTTTTTCACTGTTTCCGTTTTCTTAATAAAAATGTTGAAAATATATTTGTCTCTTTTATTGATCCCTTCGTAAAAGAGGGTTTAAAACCAAAAAGTTACATGTAATTTGTCAATAGTCCGGGCAACGAATGATTGTGGGTGGAAAGGTGGGGGGCTCACCTCCGAGGGGTGGGGATTTCAAGTATGTTTGTCTCCTAACTCAAGAAGTCACAATTTCTGCTTTCAATCATACCATCCAGGATCATTCGTTGCCCGGACCTCTATAACTCTGTGAAAAAATACCCCAAAAAACCGAACTGGACAGGAATCCAAGAGGTTGCTTTCATTCCGTTTCCATCCCATATTTCAGGGGAAGATCATGTCTAACCCAAGCCTGGACCTGGTGGTAAATACGAAAGAGTGCTCCATCGCTGCTCCCTCAGTTGGTGGAAGGGTGGAAATATCAGGTTTGACGTTCGACACCGACTGGAGGAAACGCTGGTGCTATATAGTAAGAGAGTTCTGTTTCGCTCCATACAACCTCAAAAAGCATATGTTTCCAGTTTATAAAATCGTCTGTTTTCGGAGCTCATCAGACAATAGGTATAAAGTGTATAGAATCAAAATTGTACAGAATTTTATAAGCTTTCATTACGTAGTAGAACAAAATTTCGTATGACGCTTCGTTTTCGAGATGTAAACAAAAAATAAAAAACCGGGACCTTTGTGGAGTTTGTGTGTAAGAAATGTTACAGAGGGAGATAGCTTTATAGCCAGGAGACGGACAAGTCAGTTCCCGTGGGAAAAACGCTAAACGATTCGTCGCGGGCAAATACTAAACATAAAAGCGTCAGCTGTCGCGTCCGTGAAACGCATGAAAATATGTGCTGATAATTATAAAAACATTGTGATTTATATATTTTATTTTATAATCAACATGATACAGATGTTATGGCTTTGTATTCAAATATTCTATTATTAATAAAAATATTAACGAATTATCTTACATCCACTTGACAATGTACAATTTGTAATAGATCTTACATAATATTCTAGACCATCCCGAGCCGGCGCCGGCGCACCGCGGGCGAGCGCGGCCATGCGCGCGCGCCGGCTCGGCCCGGGTCACACTTACTAAGATATCGCTCTATTCAAGGCATTAAACATAGTATTCCGACGTCGTTCTGCGCGGGACGTAAGAGCTAGTTTTAATGCCCACCACATACTTAAGTATGTACATTGTATGAACTGTCAAGGTGCGCAGGCGCAGCGACTAAGCTTTACGGTCTAAATGTGACGAGCACCCGACATTACATCTACACTCGTGTCAGTTACATCGTAAGATATTTAAAATCACCAGGAAATAAAAACAGTATAAGTTAGTGAAAATATGACCTTACAATATTTAACTACTATCACCAGTCTTCGTGAATATCAGCAAGCCAACAATGTATTCATTAATTACTTCATTTATCTACAAAGCACTTACGATTTTATTAATTAGCCAATCCGAATTAACTATGATTTAGTAGAATCACATCGAGCATGGGGGGACTTCGTTGTTAGAACGGCGGCCCGCTTGGGAGGGCTGGAAGGGCAAAGGGAGCGAGAGATTACGAAACTGATTTAGACCTCAGTATATAGTATGTGGAAGCTATTTGTCGTTAAAGAGCGCTGCCACAATGCTAGTAAGCTGGCAACATCACATTATTCTTCCATTATAATTTATGCGAATTTGAAAGTAACTTTGAAATAATCACAACAATTAACTGGTAGTATTTTTTGCATGTTTAATACGGTTTACCCTTGAATCAATGTTTTACTTCGCCGAATTTTCATTTCACCGACAGGCATTTCCACGTGCAGGAGTTATAATTTTTTGGTGGTCACAGGTCTAAGCTAACCAACGTAACTCATGCTTAAGATAACCTGAAAACAATAAGGTTTCAGCAGAAATTATGATAACTATCGATGAAATGATATTCGGTGACACGTCACATTCGTTAAAATGAGTGTTTGCAAAACAAGGGGACACGGTTTAATACACCGGTGTGGTTCTAGATTGCGAAATGTATAAAATATATCTACACTTTAAAATCATTTGAAAGGGCCGTTTGGTAAAACATTGTTTTTAAGAGCCTCCAGTAAGTTCGCGGCCCGTACAAATGTAGTTACGTTTTAATTATTAAACCGGTTGCCGAATTGAACTTATATAGACATGAACCATACATAGGTCAGAAAATGGGTATCAAACAATAATTATTAAAACAAAAGAAATCTCAGCAATTGTAAGGTTTCATAGAATACTTAAAATGTTTGTAACGTTTTTGTTACATTGTTTCTAGTTGAAATGTAATTTCGGACCTGGATAAATGTCATGTCAATACAATTGTAAATATTTATTTCAATCAGGTATGCCATTTAAATAAAAATTAAAGCGGAATTACCTTTGTGACGGAGCGAAAGTCGACACGAGCCTGCTGGTGGTTTCTAAAACATCATTCAGATCTTTCTTAGTATAGAAAAACATAGCGACCCTCTAAATTCGCGGATCCGCGGACTAAATTAGTACACACCGGCCGCACTCAGAAACGTCAATTAAATTTAATGCTTGTTAAAGTGACGCGTTGTCTTACTGGCGCACTCACGAGACGTCAATTATTTTTTAAAGCTGCTGCGTCTTATTCTATTGCTATAGCAATGAAAGTGACAGCAGCAACTTTAATCAAACTTAAAAGTTAATTGACGTCTCTGAGTGCGGTCGTTATTCTATTGCTATAGCAATGAAAGTGACAGCAGCAACTTTAATCAAACTTAAAAGTTAATTGACGTCTCTGAGTGCGGCCGTTATTCTATTGCTATAGCAAAGAAATTGACAGAAGCAACTTTAATCAAACATAAAAATTAATTGACGTCTCCAAGTGCAGCCGTTAGTTCACAGATAAACACACAAGGCCGTATTAATAAATTGCTCTCGGCCGACATGCCCGTCAAAAGATGCGTCAATAATGACAAGTTTCCGTGGATTGACGTTTAGTTTGACGCGTCTTAAGCGGGGCACCTCAGTCGAGATTTGTCGTTTGAAAATCAGTAAAACAAAAAACGTTGCGCTGCCAACACCCTAGCACTACAGTGTCACTCTTAAAAATTATAAATTAAATATTATGTACACATTTTTTTGAAATTAAATTAACTCAAAATTTGACATTTAACAATAAATAAGAAACTAAACAACCACAATAATGAAATGAATTTTTTCTTATTCCGGAATAGAGACGCGGCTACACTTCTAATACTTTCGAACGGGCTTCGGGAAATTCATACGCGGGGCCGGCCGTTCGAATCGCTAGGGATCCGGTCGCGATCGGCGTTTTTTTATTTTTCGTTGTCATACGTTGGAAGCGCGCCCAGTGTCAAGTAGAGAACGGAACGGAGAAACGAGACAGTGTCAGTACTACTCGGAACCTGGCCGGTTTCGACGCCTCATAATACGGCCCCCGTTTTAATTATTTTATTGTTTACAGCGTAATCGCCGGCCGTCCGCAAGTCGGATCGGTCCGACGTCCCAATTAAATAAGTGAATTCGCGTAAGAAATAAATATAAAACGGAAGCTCTCGGCGCGGCTCGGCGGCTCGGCGGCGCGGGTGCGGCTAGAAGATGTCGGGACAGCGCGCCCAGTCCTGCGCCTGCTTGCACTGCCAGTAGGCGTGCGTGTAGAGGTGGCGCAGCGCGGGCGCGCCGGCGTCGCGCGCGAACCACAGCGGCTGCGCGCGCGCCGGGCCCGCCGCCCCGCGCGCCGCCGCCGCCTCCGCCGCCGCCTCCGCCGCGCGCCGCACCACGCGCTGCTTCTCCTCCAGCCGCAGCTGCCGGCACGACACGCGCACGCTTACTCACTACTACATACATATTATTGGAACTTTCACCACACATTCTTCTGAACAAACTCCCGATCGGTTTTCGGAACAGTTTTTGTTCTGAAACTCCCAATTGGTTTTGAGAACAGTTTTTGTTAACAATCTCAATTGGATTTCAGAAAATTGGGAATCAGAATTCTAAATCACCATTAAATTATAAATATCATGATACCAAAATTATTGGAATATATAAACAAAAAATATATTGTTATTAAATTTATTGTTACATCATTTTACTGAAACAAATTAAATTCAAAATATTTCTTGTTTCATTCAAGTATTCCAATAACTTTGGTATCATGATATTTAGAATTTGATGGTGACTTAGAATTCCAATGGGTATTTGGGCATGGGTAGTTGGGTAACTACAATTTCTTAAAAACAAATTGAAACACAAGAAACCGATTGGGAGTTTCAGAACAAAAACTATTCCAAAAACCGATTGGGAGATTCAGAACTAAAACTATTCTGAAAACCAATTAAGATTGTTAACAAAAACAATTCTCAAAACTGATTGAGAGTTTCAGAACAAAAACTGCTCCGCAAACCGATTGGGAGTTTCAGAACAAGAATGTGTTCTGAAACTCCGATAAAGAAATGCAATAAAAAAATGTAATGCATTTTGCCTATTCTCATCCACTTATCGGTTATGGAATCGCCGCCTAAGAAGTTTTGTAACAAAAAGTTAAATTATATATTTCCACATATTCCGGCGTGGCGCGGTTCGTCACGGCAGACCCGAGAGCGTTACCTTCTCAGCATTAGCCTCGTCCCACCGCCCCTCCTCCATGAGGCGCTGGTCGGGCCGGCGGCGCGAGTCCGTCGGCGCCACACCCGGCTCCATCTCGTTCAGCTGCGCCGCTAGCACCGTGAAGTTGTACCAACTGAGAAATAAACAGATCAATTACTGATTGAAAAACTGCCGAGATGACTGCTTCATAAGATATCTTTATTTTATTCTTTACTTTATTCGTTATGCCCGAAGGACCCCCCCGCCCATAAATAAGAGCCCCGCAGCTATACAATAAAGTCCGGCCACCACTTAAGGCGGCAGCGGCGGCGGCGAGCGAACTCTCTATTCACGCCGGTAGCACATCTCCGCCGCGAAACTGTAGTAGCAAAACTCTGGCAACGAAATAAAGTTCAATTTCGTATTAAATATCACGATTCCGCCACAGTTTCGCGGCGGCGGAGGTGTGCTACCGGCGTCATAGCGCGGCCGAGACGCGCCGCGCAAAGCGATTAGTTGGCATTACACGCAATGTGTTCAGACATCGCTCGCCGCGCCGCCGGTCGCGCAGTCGCGAATCGGACCTGCAGTAAACTCAGGCTAAGTCACTACAATGATGTTTCAAAAGAGTTTCATCATAATCATCATTATCAGCCGCAAGACGTCCACTGCTGGACAAAGGCCTTCCCCAAGGTTTCCACAACGATCGGTCCTCTGCTGCTGTCATCCAGCGGTTTCCCGCGACCTTTATCAGATCGTCTGTCCACCTTGTGGAAGGCCTGCCGACACTTCGTCTTCCGGTTCGCGGTCGCCACTCTAGAACCTTTCCGCTCCAACGGCCATCGGTTCTACGAGCAATGTGCCCCGCCCACTGCCACTTAAGGTTTGCTATTCGGTGAGCTATATCAGTTACTTTAGTTCTCCAAAAAAAAAGAGTTTATTGTTATGTAAACCTGAATAACGATGACTGAGTGTGTGGTGGGCAGGCTGTGAGGGTCGGTACCTGTCGGAGTCGGGCGGCGCCTCGACGCGCTCCCAGGCGACGGTGAACTTGCCGGTCTTGCAGACGGTGTTGTCCGGCGACGCGCTCGTCACCGGCGCCACCTCCACGCGGCTGTCCCAGTAGCCTTGCAGCACGTAGCGCGGCTGGAGCGAGTCACACGTTAGCGGCCATCGTGGGGCGATTCACTCGGTCTACTTTCTTAATAAAATAAATAATAATCCAGCCTATATACGACCCACTGCTGGGCACAGGCCTCCACTCACAATGAGCTATAGTTCCCACACGGGCCCAGTGCGGATTTGGAAATACTTTCTTAATCAAGTAAAATCAAAACGAATTGTGTTCTCACGCTCGCATCGTGAATCGATTCGAATGAACAGTGACTTCAAAATGGCGTCAAACAAAAATAATAATAAATCGTTTAGGACTTGGAAAGAGACGTAACGGGTCGCCGCTTCCCATCACGACGGTTATTAGGTTGTTACGTAGTATTTCATTCCAAACTATAATAATTTAAAATAGTAAAAAGAAAATGCCCCATCCCTTTCACTCATCATTTGAGACCAATCATTTTAGATGGAGGCAACGTAACTTCGAAATTACCTTTTCAAAACCCCCACCCGGTGACCCGTCCGCTCGTGTACTTTGACTAATCAAATAAAAAGCAAAATACAGCTCCTTGTCACTGCGAACCATGGTCCTACCAGTAGTACTATTGTTTTATACTCATTCAGACCCAACTACTTAGGACACTTTTTTAAATTTTATTGTACTTGTATGGCACTAATAATTTTTGCGCGTATTTATAATCAGTATATGATACCATATTGGACAATTTGGTTTTACTTGAATGAGCATAGGCTTTATATTAGTCATTATTTAAATTTGAAAACAAAATGGCGGGTTTTGTAATAAGTCCTACTGGTAGGACCATGGTACGATATGACTACACAACTGTTGAAAGAGCTGGGTCTGAATAAGGGCCTGCGCAAACCGGCGGAGCGCAGCGCAGATCACTTTAAATTTATCAATGTATATTCTTTTCTATTTTAATTACAATAAGGTATAAATTTAGAGCCGCAGCCGCAGAGTAGAAATCCCCCGTGATGCTCCGAGGTCGGTCTCACAGCATTCAAATTTATACCTTATTGTAATTAAAATAGGGAAGAACATACATTGATAAATTTAAAGTGATCTGCGCTGCGCTCCGCCGGTTTGCGCAGGCCCTAACAAAGGCAATTAGTACCATAGGTAGGACCTTGGGCCGCAGGAGGGTAGAGGTAAATATCCGCCCGTCTTTTGTTGACAAGTGTTAACAAATGTTCAAATTGGTTAAGCATTCTTGACGTTACTGTCTGGTTTAAGTGACATTCGTTCAGACTTGTATGAGCAAAAGACGGGTGGGCGGATATTTATGTCGCTGAGTGTATATTGATAATATCGTCTATGTATGTATGTTAAAAACCAGTTATATATTTTAAACTTTAAGCGTTAAGTCTTACGTTAGAATATGGAATAGATGTATTGATTTCCCTAGCACCTGTCAAATGTTATCTCGTGCTTGTATGTTACGCCCGCTGCGCCCAATATCAACATCGTTGCGGCTGCATCGCCTCTCCCGCCTGTGGGCGCGGCGCCGGCGCCGATGTGCAAGATACCAATCATATTCTTCTCGAATGCCCCTCCGAGGATCTTCTTGCGTATACGAAGTCAGCGAGTGGCTCAAATCTACGCTGATTAGCGTTCCATTGCCATACGAATAAATAAATAAAAAACAGGTCAAGTGCACCGCGCACCGAGGGTTCCGTATTTAAGTACGAACTTGAAGTACCTTTTTATGTACTTTAAATGAATACAATAAGGTCAATTTTTACTTGCCTAAATTTTAGTACAGATCTTTAAGTTTTTTGTCTATCTCGCGAAAAAATATAAGTAATTATTTATAAGTTAGGAATTTTTCAGATTTTTCAGTTCATAAACTTCGAAGATAAGGGGGGAACGGTCATTATTTTAACATTTTTGGTTATAAATCAAAAAGTACATCACGGAAAATTATAAAAAAAATTGTGGCACCCCACTTGCTATAATATAATCACTTTCATTTTTCAACGCCCCATTATAGACACCTTTTCAATTATTTATAAAATTAATTTCATATTTTTTTTTACTAAACAGATGCGGGCAAACTATGCCAAATTTCAAGTTGATAGCTTGTGCAGTTGCTGAGAAAAACTGCTGTGACATACAGACAGACAACGAAGTCTCACCATGAGGGTTCCTTTTTTACCATTTTGGTACGGAACCATAAAAAAATAACTAACCACGCCGTTGGGGTCCTTGATGACGCCGGTGACTTTGCGCTGCGTGTCCTTGCTGAAGTACCCGTACGGCTGGTACTTGAGGTGCGCCACGTAGCCGGCGGCGGCGCCCGCCTCGCCCGTGATGTCCATGTCGCCGTGGTTGTCCACCCACAGCTTGCCCACGATTATGTTGTGCACCGTCGTCGTCACCTAACAACACAACACGCTACAGGGGCAGTTTTATGCAGTGTCTAAACCAGACAAATTCTAGACAGTGAAAGAGAAAGCGCTTTAATAAACGCAGTTGCTTTTAACAAGATTGTGCTTGTTGTGAATGAACGTTTTGATTCCATACGAACCTAATGCGACGCTACTAAATACATCATAAGATGTTAATTGAATCACAAAGGCACTTACTGTTGCTGCAATATACGAAAAAACTAATTTGAATCAGCCTATATGCAGCGTGACGTCACTTTTACGTCAGCGGCACCAAATGTACGAGGTGCCTCTGATTTACTTATCTTATTTTCAGTCCACTGACGGTTTCGCAATTTCGCATCTATTTTTCGTCAAGATGTGGTATCAAAAAAAAGGTTTTTTTCAAAGGGGACCGATTTTACGTTACAGAGTGGTTTTATATAAAGTATTAGGTATTTCGCTGAAAGTTATTTCTGCCGATGGGTTTTTTTTATACAATGACCACGCTATAGACCAAACGAGGACGTCGGCGAATTTGAATCGAATCGACGATGCAAACGACATAAAATTGTACACTTATAAATAATATGCTGTAATTTTTACGCAGTTTGTGACGCGAACCAAGCCCGATACCAATGTCATAGTGGGTGCTAGAGTCTTGCGAAAATATCATTATGTTTAGCAAACGAAACTGGTATTTCACTGGCCATACGAGCGTCCTACTTGGCAATCCGCTGATGGAAGAATATTTTCGTATAAACAACAAACAAAGTGATTTAATTTTATGTTAATGAATGAAAATATTACATTTCATTTTTTTTTGTGTTACTCTCAAGTTTTGTAGTACAGATGTCGCTCTAAATTTTTAATTTTTATTATGTTTTCAGGCGCACTCTGCTGGCACTTTATCTAGGTCAAGAAAAATAAATGTGATGCCATCAGCTGCGAGTGGACAATGTTTCCGAACCGATTCTGAAGTGACGTGACTTTGAAAGCGTTTCGGATAAACAACAGACTCATTACCAAGATATTTGCGTTACCGATTACAAGTTTCTAGTAAGAACTCACCATTTTATCATGTCGGGTCTCGATGCAACGAATTACGGCATGGTTCCGACAACGGATGATGCTGCAGACGGTGAATACCCGAGGTCATTACCCACATTTGGGTATTAATCCAGGTGGACTAGACAAAACCTACCATTTGTAGCGGTTGCCGCTGTTCGGGAAGACAAGAGCTCCTAGACTCGATGGTGGAGCCCGTGATGGCTATTGGCTACAGACCACGCCCCTTTAATTTGACTGTCTTCCTTCTCAAATCGGATGGACTTCACCGGGTGCATAGTAAACAAGAACAAAATAAACACAACGATACGGCTTACTCACGTGTTAGTCAGGTAACGGCCCGACATATGTCGGACTCATCAGGAGTGTTAATGCGGGCGCAGACTCCCGTACACTAATAAAATGACTGACCGACCCCTGTTATATTGTATTTTTTTAGACATTGCTGGTAAATACCCAATAATATAATATAACACACTTTTGGGTATTGCCTAGAAAAAAAAAATAACCTTATTATATAGATAGCGGTTCCCGCTTTTCCTGAAGGTGACGAGGAGGTCCGCGATGGGCTTGCACACGATGCTGCCTCCCGAGAAACCGGAGTGAAAGCGAATGGTCATGTCGCTGGTCCAGCTGTGCCCAGCGCAGTGCACCGCCGCTTCCGCCGGCTGGTGTTCCACCTGGGTGCGCGTGGCTACAGGCCAGTGCAGACGTCCCCAGCGAAAAGGCAGTATGCGCATATGGACTTCATATCTTATACTGCCTTATTCTTTTGGTCGGCAGAGCGGCGCCGGCACCAGAACTCTTAGGGCCGTATTAATAAACTGATCTCAACTGTGATCCCCGTCACAAGATGCGTCAAAAATTACAATTTTCTATGGATTGACGTTTTCTTTGACGTGTGTTGAGACGGGGATCACAGTTGAGTTTATTAATACGGCCATAAGAGCGTTCAATATCCGATACGATATCGGATGCTGATATATACTGTGAGGTATCGTTCCAATTTGGTCGCCGCCGGCTGACGCGCTCGCCAAACATGTACCCATAGTATTCATATAGTACACAGCCCGCGACGATCCAGCATGGCCGCAATTACAACGGCGAGATCGATATCGTATCGTCAATGTAAAAACGCTCATGCATACAACGAAAATACAAAAGCAGACGAAGTCTTGCATAAAGCAACGCGTATAGATTTTTAAGAATTTCATCAGGCAAACTATTTTTGGAACGATCAAACTACAACTTTCCTGTTTTTTTTCTTGCAAAAAGAAAATAAATTTCTAATTGTCTGGCGCCGGCTTGAAAAGGGGCGCACTCTAGAGGTCTGGAGGCTATGAGGAATTTAAACGCTCTGTTAGAATACTGTATACTACAGGGAGTTGCATCAGTTTCTTGCAGCGTTGTTGTATTATATAGTGACTAGCTTTCCGCCCGCGACTAAGTCTGCGGAGAGTCAGTATTTTTGTTGGTTAAAATACAGCCTATGTCCACCCTGAAAGTCCATTCTAAATGTTGGTGAAAGAACTTTTGAAATCGGATGTTTAGTTTACCCCTTACATACAAACAAAAAAAAAAACACATTTACATACTTTACCTCTTTATAATATTAGTATAGACTGGTATCGACCAAAATGACCTTTAGTATCGAGTACAGGTCATTTTGAACATATATGCCAAATTCGTGAGTGCGGCCGTTAGCCTCTTCGCTCTTATTTTTACTTTAACATTTGCAGGTTGCCTTATTAGATTTTGCATAAAGGAACCAAGATATCTGGAAATTTCAACGCTCAAATTAAATTCGACACAGGTCACACAAGATGTTTAATCAAATCAATAACTTTATAGTAAATAATAACGTAAATATGTGGTAAATCGTGATACTGCAATGTTAAGAATGACCTCATCTTTCGTCACTTTAAACTCGTGCACTCGACTACTTTCCATTCTGTATAACGTCTTCTTTTATTTACAAGAATATTTGTCCAAATCTCCAGACCACTAGCGGCGCGTCCATTTCCCTTGCCACACTGACCGAGGTGACCTTCAGGTGTCCTGAGCGGTTAGCACATCTTGTATTTTCTCGTTTGTCACTCGGTGCGTCTCTATCGTTACGTTTTAGTTAGAACGAGAGATCCGAGCGACAAAGTTGAGGACAACTCGTGCTATACTAGGTCTAGAAGCCCTGGGGCAACAAAATTAAATGTTTTTTTTTTAGAAATTCTCATTGTGGAGGCCCCTCACAAGCCCCTGGGCTGTAACCCCGGTTGCCCTCCCTAAATCCAGCCCTGTATACGTCCCGTTTTAAAATATTGTCTACCTACCAGGCCTGCCGCACACCGCCGTCTGACCAGTCTTACGAACCATGCCGTACCTACCTGTCGACACTGGCCGAAATGATAGCGGCGCACAGAAGTACTGCCTCACGTTAGCCGCTATCATTTCACATATCGAACTTCCAGTGGCTTTACTCCTACCACGGTAGAACAAACGGATCGATTATAAGAGGTATTTTAAGCGCAAATTAATGTAGTTTCAATAAGCAACAATAACTTTATAGCGTTGTACTGAAGATACCTTACGTGTTGCAATAATAGATCCTAAACTTTATCTTTATTTGGGTAAGGTTCAAAAAGTTGGACCCAATTAGCAAATAGTTAATACAAACAACGAAGGGGAAAAAGTTCCGTTGTGCGACGAATAGTATCCTTACAATTGTATAGCTAATTTTCGTCCCACAACAGAGAATTATAATGTCAAAATTAAATTGCGTCACTAACTGAACCCCCCCCCCCCCCTACTATCCCCTACTTTCTGAACCTCCCTCATTTGATAATGAAATGTATAAGTATTCATACAATATTTGTACAGTATGAGAAATAACCGCGAGTAACACATTACTGGTACGGGCTTGGATATAGAAAAATAATTGTCTTAACGCCTATAGAAAATAAGTTTCACGAGAAACAAAGAATGCGGTACTCGTACTTGCGAGTGTTGTTTTTTCAGACTTGTTAAATTTTCACCTCCCGATCGCGTTATTGGACTATGTTTGTTCTAGCGTAAAGATCCTGGGAGAAGAATATAAACCAGTCCAATTACTTATGTTCAGGAGGTGTTGGTGCTCGTTGACCTTCTATAGTTTGAAAAAATCCAGACATTTTATTTTGTCCGACGGCAAACAGGAAGACGGCTCGTGGACTCCAGCAACGACGATGGGCCAAGACAAGTTGCATTCTGCGATTGTTAACGCCGAAATCAAAGATGTAGGCATTTATTTAATGACCGTCAACAGGTTAAAAAATAGCATACAGAATGTGTCAATATTTAATGGGTAAATTTCCGGGCGTTTCAACCGCCGTCATTAGTGTCACCAATATATTGATGAAATCAATGACACTACAGCAACTGCTTATGTAAACAGAAGCAGAACCGGGGTGTAGTGTACATCAGCATCGGAAGTTGCTGTAGTGTCATTGATTTCGTCAATATATTGGTGACACTAATGACAGCGGTTGAAACGCCCGGAAATTTACCCTAATATGAACTAACCAAATCTAACCGCGGTATGTATATTGAGAACGGGCATATATTTCGACCCTTTAGAGCTCGCACAACGCAACTCGTCCCGGGCACGCCCCACAAAAACACCAGCCCTAACCTTTTCCCAGCTATACTGATTGCCCGAGCGTTTGAAGTAGACGTAGAAGTCGCTCTCCGGGGAGATGTTGATGACGACGCCCTTGAAGTGCGAGGACACGCAGTAGACGCCGTAGGAGTGCCAGGCGGCGCTGGCCACGTACACCACCATGGTCGGCGGGTGGTGCTCCACCTGCAAGACGCCCGTACAGCCGCCGCCGCCCGCCCGCCGCCCGCCCCGGCGCCCCGGGCGACCGAACACACTACCATAACGGGTACCCGTGGCCTCCGAAAGGCCGATATATTCGCTTGCACAAAAAAATAAACTAACTTTTAATCCCAAATTCTCGTGTACCCGAGGGCCCCTGCATACCCTAAAACGGCCTAAAGGCGCTCTAAAAAATCATATACAAGTCGAAGCTTTCCTTTCTTTAGTATAATTCGTCTTACGTTACACGCATCAGACCGACGTACTCGTATCTCCGCGAATGAGTGCGGGACGCGCCGCGCCTAAACAAACCTAATAAAAAGCTACATCTTTGGCCTCATCTGCACTTTCCATCAGGTGAGATCGGGGTCAATCACTGTTCAGTATTATGTAAAAAAAAATGACATAAGGATTGAACAATAGATTTTATCGATTTTTCGGTTATAGATATTATGGCATTAACATTTCTGATTACGTACATATTTTACCTTAAAGAAATCGAATTTTATGTTATTCGTCAGAGAGCAGAATTCTCATAGCAAAAAATGAAACGAGCCAGGGAATTTTCGTGGCAGTTTTGAATTATCATAGTGTGTTCTCATTATCGATTTACGATATACATATATCGATACAACATAGAACAGAACATTTTAAAGAAGATTAAAAGTAGAGGTAAACAACAGGCGGTCTTATCGCTAAAGAGCGACCTCTTCCATATAACTTTTCAGTAGTTGAAAATGTGAAATGGAGATATGCAATGTAAAGTTACTAGTAAACAATATATTTCACATTAAATAACTTCAGTTCAGTGTTTTTTTTTCAATTTCATGTTCAAAGTCTGTTTTAGTGCTAACAAGTGTTTCACTGTTTTTTTTAGATAAATATAATTTTTCCATATTATCTGGTTTCAAAGTAGTTCTTTCACAGTCAAATATCCATTTGTACGTAGAAACGCAATTTTATAGAATATAATTTGAAGTCTAATATATCGATATTTACATTTAAAGTCGATAAATTAGAACTCATTATTATAATTCAAAACTGCCACGAAAATTCCGGGCTCTGGTCATAGAAATAGAACGTATTTTATGGACTATCGACAAGAAATTCTCACGTAGCATGACATTTTTTATGTAACAGAATTAGACCTTCTATCAACATACATATACTTATGCAAAATAATTTACCAACTTCAAAACATGTAAAGAAATCACAAAATTTACAAATTAAATTTTTGAGCTTCACGTATAGTTGAATACAATTACTAACTGCGAATGAAAAATGACATTTGGATTTTAAATATAAAAGCAAAAACAAAGTGGAACGGTTACAATTAATCGATAACTGAAAAAGTCGATAAAACCTATTGTTCAATCCTTATGTCATTTAAATTTTTGCTATTTGCTTTGCTCCCTGCTAATTAGGTACCACTCGTATGTACCCTTTATTTTTTAACCGTTTGACAGACAAACGAACTGCTGGTAGGGGAAGGTGGCCTGAGATGGCATAGTCAGTGTATCTCCACGATTCGCAGCCCAGTGGCGCCACCACCTATACGGGGAGATCACTAACCCAAACACGTCGCGACCTGTTCATTGCCAGTGCGCGAGAATGATCCAAGTTGACACCATGCTTCTTTTTGCCTTGCGAAAATTTGTTTTTTTCATAAAAGCAAAACCAACATTACAAGTATTCTACATGAGCAGTGGTCGGAATAGGTAGAGCTAATTTACCTAAACTTGATGCATGTTCATTCAATACTGTGTTCCCATCTCACTCACGCATGAATGAACATGCGTCAAGTTTAGGTAAATTAGCTATACCTATTCCGACCACTGTACATGAGGTATCAAGTAAGTTTGAATGTATTTTTAGGGCGAAGTGTGATGCTTATGGTGTATTTAAATTAGAGTAAAGTATCTTTTATATTAATGGAAGTGCAATGTTTTTTCTCGGTTATGTGCCTACAGGGTCAGATGGCATAGAGTTGTGCCATCTCACCCAGCACTCAGTGTGGGAAGTTTTAATAAAAATCTTTAATAAAAAGCTTCATTTAATTTATATATTATGTAAAATAGTTTTGTTTTGGGATAATAATCAGTGGTAATTTCCCCTTTTTTTAGAATGACGCCATACATCAGAAAAACAGATAGGCACACTTGGGATGAAAAAAATATGAGAGACGCAATCGCAGCGGTTCATAGTAAAAGAATGGGACGGCAATTGGCCGCCAAAGCATACAATGTTCCAGCTACTGCTCTCCGACGCCGAGCAGAAAAAGGAGAATCATCAAAAGGTTATTTAGGTGGACATAAAACTACATTTACCAAAGATCTCGAAAAATAAATAATTGAACATTTACAAGAACTGGAGTTACGTATTTTTGGGAATGACTACAACTGATTTGAGAAAATTCGCCTACCAAATAGTGGTTGCTAACAAAATTCCTCATAGATTTCCCTCGGAAAATCAAATGGCATGTATAGACTGGCTGAGATCATTCGTATCACTTCGAACACCCGAAGCTACATCAGCAGCCCGAGCGCGAGGCGTCAACAAAGTCCAAGCACAAATACAAACATTTTTCACGTTGTTGATTGATGTTATACAGCATAAATTTGAACCCCATCAAATTTGGAATGTCGATGAATGTGGATTTAGCACAGTCCCATCACAAAACTTAAAGGTCTTTGCGACAAAAGGCAGAAAACGCGTTATTTGTGATATTTGTAAGTAACCCTACTTACAAACACTAAATTACGCGTTTTGCTTGCTTTGCTATTAATCTGGGTACCATAAATCATAATAGCGTGTGGCTCAGTGTATGCCATCTTACCCATATGCCATATGGGTAATGGCATATGGGGTGTGCCGTCTCACCTGTAGGGGTTGGGTGAGATGGATCTTTGATACTTTTTTTTTATTTTTGATTATTTTACGAAAATATAGTTTTTGTTACACTTTTACATTGTTTACTTTTTAGTTCAGAACGGCTATTTATTTTAATTTAATTACTCGTTTTCTGAAAATCGTTTTTTTTTTAATCTACGCCATCTCAGAGCACCTTCCCCTATTCGCCTACCTGATGAGCTTTGTTATAAAGCCTATCAGAAAAAATAACCTATTATATCAGATCTGTATCACGCATAGATTAAGAACGACGGACTTACCGTATCTTGCTACTTAAACACTTGCTTGACAATGTTCACTCATTTTCTTACAGCATGCGTTTAAAAACATAAAAGTAAAAACGCTGGTATGTAAAGATTTTGTATGCTTCACGCGTTAGGAGAGTGCAGCCAAGGGTAAAATTAATCGCGCGTTTTTTCAGACGATGCGGTTAGCCTAGTTGGTAGTGACCCTGCCTACGAAGCTAGCGGTCTCGGGTTCGAATCCCGGTATGGGTAGATATTTGTGTGGTGAGCGCGAGTATTTATTCCTGAGTCATGGATGTTTTCTACGTATATGGGTATGTATTTCTCTATATGGGTGTGTATATCGTTGCCTGGTGCCCATAGTACAGGCCTACAGCCTGGTTTGGGACTAGGTCAATTTGTGTGAGATTGTCCCTGATATTTATTTATTTTTATTTTTAATTTATTTAAATATCAAGCATAGATTTAGTCGCAAATCTGAAAGATCTGACGCTAAGTACCTAAAAATGTGAAATTCGGTCACTAGCTACAGAAGTGACGTTCGGTCAATAACTAAAGACGGCATTTGGTCACTACCTAAAAAAAATCGACATACGGTGATTCGAAAAAAAAACACGCGAATCGCGTTTCGGTCTCGCTTATCGATCGTCAGAACGGTAGTCGGTGGTCACCTTCCGCCAGGAGAAGGTGTTCCCGTCGGCGAAGCGCACGGAGGCGCCGCCGAGCGGCACGATCTGCAGGTACTTGCCGCGGAACTTCGTCGTCATGGTGAACTCCTGCCAGCACTGCCAGCCCGCCACGCCGGCGCAGTGCTGCGCCAGCATGGGCGGGTGGTGCGACACCTACCCACAACACACCACCGTTTAATAACCCCGCCACAGTCCCTGCATGATCCCTCGCTACGCGACAATCGCACGAGTGAAACGGTGTCTTTTGGTGATCAAAATATTGTAAACGAAACTAATTTAACCTTGGAAAGCCCGACGAGTCGAATTTAGCTATTAATACAGATTCGTCTAGCGACACGTAATAAGCAAAACGTTCGTGATTTTGAGAGACCGATGATTCGATGCTATCCCAGAAATTGTAAAGGTACAAGTCTTAAGACCGTATTATAAACTCAATTTTAGTGAGACACCCATCTGATATCTTAAGACGCGTCAGAAAAGACAGATACCTATGACTTGGCATTTAGTTTGACAACGGGTATCTCATTAAAATCAGTTAGTTAATAAGACCCTAAGATTTCAATTTAAATTGACAAAGTTTATAAATGGGCTGACGAGGTTAAAACTGCATATGATCAGTCAACTCATGAAATTGCATAGTTTACTTACAATATTTTCACCACATGAAAAATAACAAGTTGTAGCGATCGGGTGTCTATGTTGCTTGGCCAGAGAATGCGGTTAAAGTATGACCCCGAGCATTCGCAGTGAAAGGGCCACACGTAATCGACGTTGTCAAAACGTTGCGTGAAACCTAAAATTACTGATCTTTGTATAATTCGCGAAGGATTTTACTGCGCCAATACGCCGCCCCCGGCGCCGGTTCTACGTCGCTCTAGGACAATAGCACGTTTCTTTTGGTCTTGAGTTGATCAAATTTTAAGGAACAGTTCGTGGTCAGAAATAAAAGAACAAATGAGATCAAAATCTAAACATATAATGCAAAAACTCTCGGACGCTGTAATGTAACAGCATTCGATAGTTGGCTCTCTAAAAGATAATTATTATTATAAATTAAACAAAAAGTTAACTATGGAAACTCGCGTATAACTACGCTGTGGCGCAATAAGCTTTTCACATAGACACCCGAATCACACGCGCCGTCATCACTGAATATTATATCATATAGTGCGTAAATGGAATACAAATCATTATATCGTCTGTTTCGGCAATTTGTAGTATGAAATGAGGATCAATATATTCCTTTATAGCCATTATAGCCCTACGTACATATGTAAGTGCCAATTAGTTAAACGGGCATATACCACTTTTGCATTTGGCTTAAAGTCCAAAGAGTAAAATCAAAATTTCACTGGTGTTTGTACAAAGAGCCAGTCAATATTGAAATATGTTTGGAAAAAAAAGCTGTCATATTTTTTTCATACTACAAACAAAGCGTCAAAACAAATGACATGCAGAACTTAATGAGTTGTACAAAACAATCCTAACGACAGTTTGATGAAAATTTGTATTCCATTTATTTACATAAACTTCGCCTCACAATTTAAAGTTTTTAACTCATTCCCAGGCTACTTGCCTCACAGACTATTATGAGCAGAGCCCGGAATTTTTGGGGCAAAACAAAAGACTGTCGCAATCTAGCTAGTGTTAGAAACACTTTTTTATCGATATCGAGTGTTATTATTTAAAAAAAATCATGCCGATATATTTACATTATTTTATAATCATTCGCAACAGTTGTTTTATTATATGTGGTATTCCAATCTTAACTCACCCACCCACTCACTTAATCTTAACTTTATCATATCAAGTAATAAAATAGCCCGTCGGGTAACTAAGAGGTAAAAAACCTTTGAATGAAGTGACTATACTACCTCATCGAAAATAATAGACACTTCAGAAAATGAGTATAAGTAGTATAGTAGTACTCCTATCACTATCACAAACCAAATAAAATGTCATGTGCTGCTGTGTGTACTGACGTGGATTTCGAAGAAGAAATTGCATCTGTTTCTATATAATTTTATACAAACCTCACGTAAAATGTTTTATTAAATATTTTTTTTTTATTTCGTGGACCTTTTTATTTCTTCTATTACACAACTATCGATATATCGATAAAAAAAATTACTAACACTAGCTAGATTGCGACAGTTATTTGTTTTGCCGCGAAAATTCCGGGCTCTGATTATGAGACTACAGTTCGATCAATCTAAGACGATCCCCGTGACAGCAGTACGTTGTTATTTCAAGCACTTACTATAATCACAAGTAAGGCATATAAAATGAGGTGATTAATTTATCTGATCATCCTCAAAGAAAAATCATAGAAACAAGTGTAATACGTAATTATAAGAGCTGTCACAGTGATAATTCTAGATTAACCCAACTATAATACATAATGTTTCGCAATTATAACGAATGAGCTTTTTATAATAATCAAGTAGACGCAACTAAGACCGGGAACGTTTTAAAATTTAATCGAAAAAACATACTAAAGTTGTCGTAATTTTTGTTAAATTGATTCTTTCTCCATACAAAATAGCATGAACTTATAAGTTGATAGTATTTTGTATGGAAAAGCTTAACATTAAATTTGAAGGCGTAGAAATCATGCAGAGGATAGGGTAGCTCAGAGGTTGGTAGTTTTGGAAAGGAATTTGGAATGGCGAGTGCTGGGAGGAGCAGGGAAGAGGGACGGTCGGAGGACGGCCGGGGACGGTCGGAGGACGGCCGGCGGCGGAGGCGGAGGCGGACACACAATTAATAACCACAGCAAAGAGCGCGTTCACACTAAAAGCTCACAGTCAGCGCACTGTCTGTCGACAAACTCTTCAGAGGCATTGAGTGATAGACAGACAGCAAAGCAAAGTGACATTTTGCTGCGAATTAGAAATAATACATTCGCATAAATACGTAGTGTAAAACTATTTAAAATAGTATTGAATGCTAATGGCTCACAGTGAGCCCGCTAACTGTGAGCCTATAACCAAAATACACAATTCCACGGACTAGTTACAATGCTCAAAATACACATACACTGCTAAAATTCAAAACTCAACATAATATATTCAGTACGGCCACATACTATGTAAAAGGTAGTGGTGTTTGTGGCGATATTTCAAAAAGATTAACAGTTCTGGATGTGAGTTATTTACGTGGTTGTACTAACAAATTGCAGTAAATTAAAAAAAAAATCATAGCAGTTTTTAATGATTCACTGTACCCCGTTGATATTATGTCGAATTCTCATAGGTTTATTTCCATCGACATTTTAGATATCTCAGACATGAAACACCGTGTAGGCCGAACTAAACGTCGACGGTCTCACCACTATTGAATTTACACAACATTATTTGTCACACGAGTCTGAAATTATGGATTTTGGTTACATTATGTGAACAATAGAACATGCATATACGAGAACCCGGTACCCGAAACCATTTGCTGGTCAAGCGGGACAGGTACAAGAACAAATTATCCATCAGCATTAAAGGGAGACAGCAATGAATACAATACATGAACCATGAAAACATTAGACACCCGTCTTGAAACGACAGTGATATCTTATTCTTGTATCATCCTATGTACGGTCGCTTGTTTAGGGACTGAAAAGTTTAACAATAAGACTGCCCAGAACCAGTCAGGCCAGTGGGGCTAGACAAGTTGCATTCTGCGAACGTTAACGATCGCTACCAAAGATTATCATCAGTCTGTGTCAATTATATACATTCCAACAGGTTCCTACTGTTGTTTATATTAGTAGAATACGTCTTGTTTGGCCCCACTGCGTTATAATACTTTCTAGTATCTGAGCTTCGTATTAAATGTTCAAGCAAATTGATATTCCACTCCATTAGTTTTATGCCTCTCAGGTACTATCAAGAACAATTTGAATTTATCAAAAGCCCGCGCAGGCGCACATGATTTTCGTGCAGACAAACTGACAGATCACGAATATGCGGAAAGCCCCCGCCGCAACCATAATTGTTTTTTTTTTTTTTGTTTAAGCCAGGGGCTTTCCGTTTATTCCCCTTCTATGTGTTAACTCTTTTCATAGTATAGACGTATTATGGAGTCCGCAGAATTGCATATGTAGTAGTACAACTAATTTAGTGTGCAAGACACACCCCCACACTGAAATTGAACTGATATAAATTGTTAAAAAGGGCCATACTCGGTCTTCAAAATTATAATTGTATGATAGTTAAGTAGTCGCTTTCCTTTTAATTAATAATAATAATAATTCATAATTATTTATTTATCTCTTTACAAATATTGTACAGAAGATGATGCTTATACATATTATAGAGATTTTCTTTAGTATGAGCAAAGGACAGAGTTAAAATATAAGTGCATTTCGTACATATGCGATAATGCGGCCTCGTCGATGGGCCTACAGCGAGCCAAGCCAACGTACCTGTTCGGATATCGACCGCCAGCCGAGGTCCGCCATGCGGTCGCACTCGTACGTTTCACCCAGCAACGGGTTGAACGGTTTGTTCGTTCTGAAAAAGAAACAATGCGTCAGATTCAACGATCATTTATGGCATAAAAAGTTTGTGTTACAATAAAATGAGAAAAATACATCCCAAGATACTGCTGGATTAGTGATCCAACAATACACTGCACTTCAAAATTCGACTATTTATTGAGAATTGAGATAACATAATAAATAATAGAAATAGAAACATTTATTCGACGATCACAAGAAAAAAAAAAACAAAGATTACAGATTATAAAAGAATGGCAACACACACACAGATACCAAAATTAAACAGTAACGGTGCAGTTACACGGGCAACCCTTCGAGCAATAATTACCCGTCGACCATAGCTTCTCCTACTCTAATTTCGTAAGATAGAACGAGACACGACACGCCCATAGACGGCCGGCTAAAAATTGTCGAGAAAAGTTGCTCGTGCAACACCTTAACGAATGAAAGGAATTATATATATAAAAAAATAAAAAATAAAACAATTGTAGCGTAGTGTTGCCATGGGTGATTCTGTGACGTCGAAAGGAGCTCGACGCCGGTTCGAATGTAATATTCGCGCCAGATTCCGTGGTTAAGGAAACAGGCAGAGGTTATTGGTATACACAGATTTTGGTTCAACATTGTCCCTTCTGTTCCTAAAAGTTAACGACGTGGGAGTTTTTAACTCATATAATTTCGATACAGGTCAAAACTATTAATAGCTATAGTTATGCTACTGACATATATTTCGACTATGTTAGACAATTTAAAAAGTCCATGTCTGATTGGACTTAATTAAAAGTGGCTATATGGATAAGCTCGAGCATTGCATGTTATTTACCTCAATGGACCTAATTACTAATTGTTAAGTATCTTTAATCTAAAATATTTTAAGAATATATAATTTCATATTTCTCTATTTATAATTGCACGCGGTGTTTACCTTTAAGTGGGTGTTACACTAGGTTCACTTTGTGTTGTAAGAATCTTTATCTATGTATTGGTGTAAAAATTCGTTGGTAAACCTTAAATAAATGAAAACAAAAAAAACTACACCATACTCCCATTACGCGGATATATCCCAACCCGAAAATTTTGGATTTACAGTCCTTAACTTTCTAGAACAGGAGAGAGAACTTTTGTTTCTGTGACTGTGTATGACCCTACTGCCGCGCGGGTAGTACGGCGAGTACCAGCAGTCCTGGCGGGAGCCGTCACCTGTTGGCCGTGTTGGCGTAGGAGGAGACGGTGAAGGCGGCCACGTAGGCGAGCTGCTGCGCGGGGTCGGAGAACTGCGCCGCCTCGTCCAGCACGCTGGAGTACTCGTAGTCCTCCGTCAGCCGCTGCAGCATGGACAGCGGCTCGCTGAAGTTCACCGGGATCGGGATTTTAGATAGCTCCTTGCCTGTAAATTAAAATTCAATGCTTACTTTTCTATTTTTCACTAGAAGAATAGCGGTCGCTCCGACACAAGCAAAGCTTCAAAATAATGATGTTGATAATTGATTCACAGATCCGATCAAGAAAAACGATCGTATGACAACGTTGAAGTAACCAAAAATTTTAAAAAATGAGACTAAAGTAAAAAAGTAAAATATGGGGCGTTTATTTATTAAAGGTTCGCCAACAGATACAGCACTATACACTTGAAAAATATCGTAGTCTATATATGTATATAAAAATGAATCCCTATTTCCTTCTGTCACAGCATCACGCGTGAACGGCTGGACCAATTTCGCTAATTCTTTTTTTTTTAATATTCCTTGAAGTCTGAGGAAGGTTCTTATGAAGAGAAAAATTGGATATTTCAACTTTACGCGGGGAAATGGGAGGGGGACCGAAGCGAAGCGAGTGCGGGCCGCTAGTTATTAATATAAAACAGAGTGTTTATCCAATCATAGGCAAACATCTTCGAGTGTGAAGCGGCTTAAATTACTAAATTAGACAACTGGGTCGTTCTCATTTTTTACCAACAATATATCGTCATTTTTCTGTTTTTTGCGTTTTTTAACTATTGATAATTATGGTTTTAATGTTTGACTTTAATAAACGTTGCATGTATTTTTTATTAGAACTAAATTAATGATTCTTTCCGTGGCGATAATGTTTTATTTCTCTATGATGGGTTTTCAGAAAATACTCAAACGGAGTTTTTGGCCGTTTTTAGCGGAGATCACCTTTTGGATTACCACTCTGTCACGTGATTCAATGAAAAACTTATAAAAAAAATAAGATAAGATGAATAAATGTATGGACGTATATTCAAACACTAAAAAATTAATAACAATACTCTAAATAATGACGTATGGTAAAATGAGGACAGGCAATTGTTGGAAAAAAAAAAAAAGAATAACTCAACTAACATACCAGGTATACCATAAAAGTTGATAAACGCATTTTACAAGAGTGCACTGACCTATGCAGTTCTTCATGATGGACCAGAGGCTGAGCGGGTAGTTGGGCCGGTCGGGTATGCGCATGCGCCGCGGTTGCCCGGCGATATACGACTTCACTTGTGACGCGTGCGGCTGCGGAGAAAAGCCACCATTACATTTACAGATACAGATTTATACAGTACTCCCAGGGTCTCAGTTGAAGACGCGGTTGCCTAGTCGGTGGACCCTGCCTACGAAGCTAGCGGTCCCGGGATCAAATCCCGGTATGCGCAAATATTTGTGTGATGATGACCATTAGTATCGCGTCACGTCTAACTCTTTTTTTATCCGACTGAGCGAAGCCCAAAAAAGGGTAATGGTTTTAACAGTCTATGTATGTATGCAAATTAGTATGTATGTTCGTAACCAAAGATCGGACGTCCTACTCGTAAACTATTGGACGGATTTTTAAAAGAGGTGTCATATTATTCGCCAAAAATGTGCGAGTCTCATAAGCAGACAGGAATCCACGGGGCAAAATTTTATGACAAGTAGGGAGTTCCTATATCGATAAACTTAATTATCGACGCTTGTTCCATGTACTAGTGATCGCCCCCAGAATTGTGTGTATTTTTTTGCAAGTATTGTTCTGATTACGTCTATGAAGTTCACACAGCATATTTTAAATGATTTACTATTTATTTAATAAGGTACACCAACAATAAACATATGATCGCTAGGTTATAGGCGCAGCGCCGCGAAAAACACGTTCTTACAATTTCTAATTATTATTAAAAATATATGATTCATACTTTAACTAAACTAAACTTCCATAGATTAACATTTTTTTAAACGCAATTCACTAACGCAAGGACACATAGTTTTCTATTTCTACTACGAGTTAACGATTAACAATTAACTTTAACTTCCGTTGAATCTTCCAAAATGTGGTTTATCGTATCGACGACGCGGTTAGCCTAGTTGGTAGTGACCCTGCCTACGAAGCTAGCGGTCCCGGGTTCGAAACCCGGTATGGACAAATATTTGTGTGATGAGCGCGAGTATTTGTTTCTGAGTCATGGATGTTTTCTATGTATTTATGTATATATTTCTCTATATAAGTATGTTTATCGTTGTCTAGTACCCATAGTACAAGCCTAGAGCTTAGTTTGGGACTAGGTCAATTTGTGTGAGATTGTCCCCTGATATTTATTTATTTATTATCGTGTAAGGAAGTGAACGTTTTTAGTATGGGATTATCGATGAAGCAAGTGAACAGTATGAGCGCTCACCCACACGAGCGCCGGCGGGCGCGCGCTCGCCGGCGCCGCCGCCTCCGCGCCGCCCATCGAGCTCTCCGGCCGGTCTTTGTCTTCCAAAAATATCACCTGGTAACAAAATATAACAAACACTTACAAAAAAGTATGTACATACATTAATTAAGAAATGTGTATTTCATAATTATATTATATAGTAGAGCAAATTGGAGGAAATAGTTCCATTTGCTCTATCTTTTCCAACTAGTAGAGCAAATTATAGGAAAATGTCCAATTTGCTCTATCTTTTCCAACTAGTAGAGCAAATTGGACAAAAACAGTTAAATTTGCTCTATCGTTAACACTAGTAGAGCAAATTGGAGGAAAATATCCAATTTGTTCTATTAGTAGATACATTTGTAGAGCATAGTGGATAGATTCATTATTTGGGAACTTCATTTTCGTAAGAAAATTTCTTTCTTTACTGCTCATGCTTATGTCTTCTAACCTAAGTGATAGAACACGAACGGTTGTTGTAAACAATACGCAGTCTGTTGGCGCTGCATTAAATAAGGTGTGCCTCAGGGCTGGTGGCGGGCGGAGACGAATGGTTTCGCTTTGTATTTTATTCTACTCCACGAAACTATTCGTCTCCACGCTACACCCGCCACTGACAGCAGTGACAGCACTGCCATGTCCGCTTAGGGGTGTCGTTGAGACGTGCATCTATGCGAGTGCGACGTTTCGAAGTTTCATTACTGCTTTAGCTATATATATACTGTGACGGTACTGTAATTGTCACGCTAGCTCGACACACTCGTCGAGGCGAAGCGAGGCAGGCTTGCCATCCTTCTCAAACATATAATAAGTTAGAAAAGGACGGCGTGTCCACCTCGCCTTGCCTCGACGAGTGAGTCGTGCGAGCGTTAGCGGGTCGGCAACGCGTGTCGTGTTCGCGGGTGCGATGATCGCGAATCACAATGTATACTTGTCCGACCTTGTCAGGATCGTGTAGCGGCATACCCCCTTTGATCGGGGAAAAACCGCATCGAGACGGAACGCGGTGTATCATGTATCAAATGACACAGTCCCATAGTATTTCCCAACCTTAGGTTAACACTCTATGTCGTGTTAATTACAATATATTTGAAAATCCAATAGGAAGTTTATTTCAAAATAGCTTTTGCCGCGTTTTGTCGTTTATCGGTTTTCCTTTGGGAACTACCAAATTTTCCGGGATGAAAAGTAGCCTATGTGTTAATCCAGGGTATAAGCTATCTCCATTCTCAATTCCATCTAAATCCGTCCAGCCGTTGCAGCGTGAAAGAGTAACAAACTAACACACACACACACACACACACACACAAACTTTCGCATCTATAATATTAGTAAAATCTCGCGGTTTACCACTGACTGAAACAACTTAAAACACGTGGCAACGGATTTAGAAAAAAATATAATTAGGAAAAACCCAAAGGAACAACCGACAAATCGAATAAAGAGGTATGTAGTTTACCGGTCCAGTATGCAATAAAATATAGTACACAAAATATGAATAACTACAGTGCGACAGGTCCTTAAACGCGTCTCGGGTTTGTACTTTTCTCTCACTCGCTCTAATACAAATCCAAGCCGAAAGACATTTTAATATCTCTCGCGCTGTACTTGAATGTTAAATGGTAACTTACTTGTTGCGTCTCCGTCACGACTTCTCCGTCTGACTCGTCCGAGCTGCCGCCGCTGCCTTTCTTTTTTTTCGTATTTATCTGTAAGGATACACACACACACGATCAATGCGTGACTCATATACCTGTGGTAGGCATGAGACCTTATAAAGTTCGTTCGTTCAAATAGTGTGCAGTGCACCCACACACTGCTATGGAAACCATATAATATTATCTCAATAACAATTCCCATTTTTAAATAATTTCATAATTTTTTTAAATAGTGTCAAATAATCAAACAAGAGAAAATAAAAAAAAACACATCCATGTAATGTCAACATTTTATTAATATTAATTTTAAACAACTCTTGCCGCGACTTACCAGCGCATATTGCGGGTGTACAAGCCTTTAAAGTCGCCGAAACCGCTTTGTGCATGCGCTGGCGGCTACTTTGTAGCGGTACATCAAAGCATGAAAACTATTTGAGCGAACAAACTATACCATTCAGACATTGTACACTAATGTATAAGTTGAATGATTAAATTATTATGTAGATAACAACTTTGATTTTGCTAATGTGAGTGCAGCTTTATCTTTCCTATAAAATGACATTTGAAGAGCACTCTGAAAGAATTATCGTTTAGATTTAGATTTTTTATATGATCATTTAAATGCATCCCACATAATAATAATACAAAACACTTACAGGCACTTTCATTACAAACGAATTTGCTTTATCGTCCACAGCAGTGGATACTCCCTCCTCCATAGCATCAAAGAATTCATGGTCTTCGTCCTCCACCTCATTGCCTTGTCCCGTTCCGTTCCCCCCTGTTAAAAAAAAAATTTAGGTCTTTAAAAAAATACTATGACGAGCCTGATTTCAAATCACATTTAATTATAACTAGTTAACTTTTTTATGGTATGGAGGAGGCAAAAGGGCATATTTTTTAAAGTATATATAGTTAAGGACCAAAATTAAGAAAAGGTAGCTTTTCCATTGAGTTACGAAAATTAACTATACTGCTATACGATAAATGGTTGTATCTCAAACAAAACTCCCGTAGCATGTGCAACCATAATTACTAATGGGTGATGATTCTGCTTCGGTTATTGAATTTGAGACACCGCCTACTGGCGTATGAGGGCGGTATATAAATGTATGACTAATTTTCGTAACTCAACGGAAAAGTTACAGTTTCTTAATTTTAGTCCTTAATTATGTACACTTTTTAAAATATATGGCCGAATGAGCTCACAGAGCAACAGATGGTGAGTGGGTTTTGAACACAGAACAGAAAAACCTTTGTTAATATTAAAAAAAATCGTATTCTGTGGTTTTGAAGCCCGTAGATATTTACAATATCAAGATTGCAACGAGTCGCCCACCCCGAGGACTACGGCCCCGCTATGCTAGTGGTGTCCCCGGCACACTGGTAAGATGGTAGCAATTAATTTTCTATTACAATACAAATTACGATTAATTTACATAATGCCAGCTGTACACACTTGTCGAGAGTCGATCTCGCAGAAAAAGACAGACTGCGATCAGAGACACGGCGAAACGAGACGTGAAAGAGCGAGACGAGACCAAAGCAGTACACACAAACTCGGCCTGTCTCGGGGTGTCTCAATGAGTGTGTACAGCTGGCATAAGAAAAACTACAAACTGGATTTGGGTGATTCCACGAGCGTTTCAACCGCCGTCAGTTCCTTGATCTCATTAAAGTCGAAATTTCTGTAGCTTTGGATGCCATTTTCGATCATTTTATAGAGTGCCCCGACTTCTACAATATAACCGAAAATGGCATCCAAAGCTACAGAAATTTCGACTTTAATGCGATCAAGGGACTGACGACGGCGGTTGACACGCTCGTGGAATCACCCATTTTTAACTAATACTGCTACTAAATTAAAAAAATCATATTCTACATCTTTCTCCTATATTGTAGTCAAAATGACTAATGACACGTTTATGTTAGTAATTTACAATGATCTAAGCGTCATTCCAATTCAAACAATCCATGTTATGGGACTCAATACATACAATCGTCTACGTAAATACGTAATCAATGCTAAGTCTACAATTTCAATAACAAATGAAAGAAATGGCTTATTCAAGTGTATTTAAAACAGAGGAGTTTTATAGTAATAATGTGTAGGGTTGGCTCTTTAACTAATTATTGTTAATTTCTAAGGGCTTTAATTTTAATATTAGTAGATTTGTGTTATCATGTGTGAAATGATTTTATTACTAAAATAGATAACACTATTGGTAAATGATTAGTACATTCATGGACAGGAAAAAGGCAAATACATTACAAATCTATATATAATTAAAGTGTAACTGATCACTGTCTGTACATGGAAGGTATTTGAGAAAAACTATTATTGGTGGTCTTTATTAATGCAATAGATGATTTTTAGAATTTTTGTCTATTTGTCGGTCTGTCTGTGTCTGTGCGCGCTAATTTCAGAAACGGCTTAACCGGTTTGGATGAAATTATTACCTAGATTAACTGATAGGATACTTTTTATTCTGAATTTGATAGTTCCCGAGTGATACACAATAAATTGTACCTAACACTTCCTATTCCCTCAACTATATTTTTCATTCATTGATGTAACTATGCAATGGCAATATGACCAGTGAATTAACGCTATACTGATATTATTTACTAATATTATTAATACATATTTTACAAACAAAGTTAAACAATTCTAAAACTTATATTAAGAAGATTGCTGTTAACACAACAATATAAGCAAACTGTGTATTTTATTCTCAACAATACAATTAAAATATTCATATTGATGCCTATTACTTTCAAAGTCATTAAACAAATGATAAATTTTGATGACATCTAGTATGAAGGCAGAGTGAACCCAGAGGCAGGGTGAAGGCAGAGTGAAAATTTACTGTTTCCACTTTGACCTAAACTTTCTTATTCATTTTGTTTGTTGTAACTTGTAAATCCTGTAATGAAATGTTTACTAATAAACTATGTCTAAGTCCTTTATTTACCAGTGTTCTACAGCAATCTACTACATATTTAGATAGAATGTTCACCTTGGATGTTAGCTGGTAAAATAAAACTGTATATTGTATCAATAATGAATATTTTTAAAGTATCTATACAAGAAGAAACCCATCCAGAAATACTACTCATTTCCTTCTTGCGTACACAGAATGATTTGTTGACCTACAATAAAAGATTTCAATTTTAAAATATATTCAAGTTCTTAGATCAAAATCAGCATCAAAATCAAAGAGCTCATGTACTTGGGAATATGAACACTTCTGATCAGCATCACTAGTTTATTATTTAAAAATTATGTCAGATTTCACCAACCGCTTAACAGATGATTAGGATGTTAACAGCTGTCAAAATGTATGAAATAACAGTTGATTAATATTTAACATTGTATGGTGACATTGGTACTTAGTATCAATAAGTTAGTTTTTTTCAAGGTAAGACCAAGTGACACATACATACATACATAACTATACTGTTAAAATCATTACCCTTCTTTTGGCTTCACTCAGTAAAAAGAGGTAAAAAATTTGTTCTTAATAAAAGCATGTTTCTTTGCTCCCCGTGTTCTTTTACATTGATGGAGGGAAAAAAAAAAGAATTGCTTAAATATTGAGAAACAAACATGAGATTGTTACAGTATGACAAAGCACTCAACACAAAATTTTTCTTGTAAACAGGTAAGGTTCAAAAAGTTGTACTCAATTAGCAAATAGTTAACCTTGTAAGTCCTGTTTTTCTTTAAAAACAGTAGTCCTAACTACCAAATGTACTATACCAAGTACATACCTACTAATAAAAGTGAACCTAAAGGTGAAGTACATTTGGCAGTTATTCGTGCTATGTAGCTAAAATGTCAGGTCTGAACTACTATCATTGATTTGTACTTGTGCAAGTACACGGGGACTTACGAGGTTAAGCATAGTTAACCATACAAACAATGAAGGCGAAAAAAGTTCTGTTGTGCGACGAAAAATATCCTCACAATTGTATGGCTAATTTTCGTCACATAACTGAAAGTTTCATAGAAAATCTAATTGCGTGAGTTAGCATGCCATCCTTTTTGAAATCCACCCAAATCAAATCACTCATTAAAAATCCTAAAAAAATATAAACATTAGCATTGGTTTGATGACAAAATTAACCTTATGAACCTTGAAGTAGACAGCTGTATTCTGGAATATAGCTGTCTACTGCATCAATAGCTGATCTAGCTAAGCAGTGTAAAGATTATGCATGCAGATCCGCGCTCGCGTGAAAAACACACGTTGGCACCAGGTGAATTGGTTTCTCCGCTCATTAGGAGGACTAGAACGCCAACCTTGAAATGACAATGAACTAACAATAATGCATTTTTTCCGGTTTTTTGATTGCGCTCGCTTACCGCCCATGACGCTGTTACGGAGCACAGTTCAATTAGTCATCGGAAACAACAGCATTCGGCCGCGATACTAGCACTACACTACACAATACCAAACAAACCAAGATGACAGATACGCGCCCGACCCGACCGATACGAAAGATGTTGCTGCCAAAAGACAACTCGTCTAACGGGGCAGACGGTAATTAAATAAAGGAATACGTCATATTAACAGCCAATTGAAGTCGTTCGTACGAAACAACCTTGAGATCACCTAAAAACTTAAAGAAAATCTACGGCGACCAGAACAAAATATTTTAATAAAAACACGCTTATCTTACGTACCGAAATCAAGTGGATATAAAACCGTTAAACATTTTTACATTTTTTCATTTCGAATATAATTAAATGCCGAAATAAATCATTTAATACAGATTTAATTACATTATTCGCCCAGAATTTCGCTGACATTCAATACTTCAGTATCGCTCACATACACAGACAACACAAAACAAATTTGCGTTCCGTTTCATGCATGCACACCGTATTTCATGCGCAGCAAACAGAGTACTTGCATAAAGTAGGTATAAAAATAATAGTAGTTTATTCATCAAGGGGAGTAAGACACGGATTACTAACAGAGTGTGCATTTACGGCCCGACTCGAAGCGGAGGGCCGTAAACCACACGAGTTTAGTAACCTGCATATAATAATCTGACGATCTCAGTATGTTTGCGTGTGTTTTTGCCGTGTAATTCCATACTGTATGACTATTGAGACATAAATGATTATGATTATGATGATGTACTTATCCTCGAGTGATATATTATACTGCTTAAACTGCTTTATACTACACTCACAAAGAAATGAAATAAAATACACTGTCACTATCACTTGAACTATTCATTTTTAACATTTAAATTGACCAAGAACGAGCGCGCAATCAACTAGCAACAAAAACTTTTTTAACCGACTTCAAAAAAGGAGGAGGTTATCAATTCGACTGCTTTTTTTTTGTTTGTTACGCGGCGATTACTCCGTCAATTGTAGACCGATTTTTTTTTTTTTTTTGAAAGGGTGTACTTTCGTGGTGGTCCCATTGTCACCAAGTCAGAATCTGATAATAGGATCCATGAGGAATCGAGGGAACTCCTCAAAAGTTATAGGCACACATACAGCGATTTTGGTATTACCTGCAAGACCTTAAGAAATTGCATTACAAAAGCACCTCTCGGTGAAGAGGAACTGATGATGAAGACCAGACCACCCTGATAAATCAGGGCAGTTATGAAATTTCATTCAACTTTCCAGATTTTTGAGGTTTAATGAACGGCTTTCACGCCTTTTATTAGTAGGTAGTAATTATACACTTACTAAGATAGTGCAGTATACAATTAAACAACTTTTTGGTGACCAATTAATTGACCTAACCTTTAAAAAATGTGGTAGGTACAATATCACATTCCTCGTCGCATTATCTTCAATGGTATAAGAATAAATACCTCTGCAAACCGCAACCGCGAAACTCGGGTTATTCGCGGCGCCCTTGAGCACAGAATAAGTACTTGCATAGAAACCGGACTATAAGAAACAACAAAAGACGTATGTTTGCCCTTTTCTCTAGAGAGGGCAAATACTAGTATTTATGGCATTCATAACGAGTTAGAAAGAGATGCCCTTATAGGTATTCTTTTGTTATCCTTCATGTTGTCACAAGGTTTTAAGACCCAGTACTACAAAATCAAAAAGTCGGTAGGTATTGCGAATAGTAAATTTTGTCAGGGTGACTGGTTATAAAAAAATTAGGGCGCTGTTCGGAATGAAATTGACAACATGATCCCAGGTTTACTCTAATCCGTGCTGGTTGCCATTTGAAAATATTGTAGCTCCAGCCGTCACCACGCGCTCGACTTTTTTGCCAGGCTATACGAGGTAGGTAGTCGGTCGGTCGGTCGTAGGTAGTCGGATCGGCCTTGACTCTTTCGCAAAGATCTAGTTTAGAATTATTTTAACAAGGGAAGCATTAAGGGAAGGATTCTAATCTTTTATTAAGATAATCGAAGTTAACCCGGTCGTATGTCTATATATGGATAAGGCCCCCAACAGGGCCGGATTAAAGGGAGGGTAACCGGGGCTACAGCCTACAATGAGAATTAAAAAAAATCGTTTAATCCATTTGGAAAATAATTAGAGGCTAACACCTTTGAAGTCTCGCGAAATGCAGCCTTTCTTTATTACCGCGGGGTTGTCACATTTATTTGAAAGAAAGATAAATATTTTATTGGAATTCCAAGAACACCTCCACCAACTTAATTAGCTTACTGCCGCACTCAGAGACGTCTATTAGTTTTTAAGTTTCATTAAAGTTGCTGCGTCATTTTCTATTGCTATAGCAAAGAAAGTAACAGCAGCAACTTTAATGAAACTTTAAAGTTAATTGACGTCTCTGATTGCGGCCGTTAATCATACAAACTTAACATAAGTATTAGTTGTGCTGACGCCAATAGGGGTCCACTCAGCATGTGTTGAGCTGCAACGCTGATTTTCAATGGATCCCTTTGGAGTTTGCGTGAGTATTTATTTTTACTTACCCATAATTTTGTTTATTGGTAGTTACTCAAGGCAATGGCACTCGAAATTTCACCGGAGAGGCAACCGGATGGCGAGCGATAATCTGGGTCTTGAAGTGATACCGAACCCCCCCGTACCGGCCTGGCCTAATGGACCCCAAAATGGACGGGGGCGGAGATATGGGGGGAGGGAGGTAAAACGTTAAATTGCCGAGGTAACCGGATGGGAATGCGGTTGCTTTGAAGTTTATACCCAATTGTAAAATAAAAACAATTTGCCATCCGAAAGTCGAGGATTTCGCACTAGCGGATCTTAAATTTTTTTTTCAAAATTCGCTAGTGAGAAAACGGCCCGCGTTTTTCGGATGTCAAAAGAGATTTATTATATGATGAGGTATAAACTTCAAAGCAACCGCATTCCTATCCATTTGCCTTGTCAATGTTACGCTTTATCTACTTCTTTGAAGTCAATATAAAAAACCAAACAAAAGATCAGCCCTTCACGCCCTTTATTTCCCTGATTGTTGGCAGCTGCCATTTTAATATTATAGCACTGATTGAAAAATCAACTTGACACTATGGCCGATGAAGAAAGGGACAAAAAACATAAGCGACGTAATTCAAGGCCACTTTTCTTCGCTTCAAGGCATTTAGCCTGAAAGCCATCCGGTGTCTCTCTATGAAGATTCAACAATATATAGATATCAGTAATTTTTTTTAATCAGAAAATAGATTAGCTAGTTTATATTAGTATTCCTTAATAAAACACCTACATTAATGACCGCGATGGTAAAATAAATTAAAAATGAAACTATTTAAATTCCGTAAAAATCAGGCAAAAATTATATAAGTATCTATTAATTACTTCACACTTTACAACCTTTATCGTATAAATATGAAATCCATATATTTTTGTTTATGCAACACAATTATTTCTGAGAAGTCTTTAAGAAAAGTTTAAAATTGTGTAAAGCTCGGCATACCAAACGCGTGTCGTGAGCGTCGCGTCGCGTGGCGTGGCGTGAGCGACGCGGCACCTGGCACCGCGCAGGCGGCCGGCAGCTTTAACGCGTCTCCAACGCGTGCCCGCGTTGCTAACGCCTCGCGGCCGCGTTCGGTGTGACATGTTGCGCGGTGCGCGCGTACATTCATCAACGACGCGTTCGCCCCGCCCCAGTGTGCCGGTAAACACGTTCGAAGCGCGTCGCGCCTGACACGCGTTTGGTGTGCCGAAAGCTTAAGATGAAGGAATAAAATGCTAACAGTTCAGTTTTGATATAGTTATGTTTTATACTGAATAAAATAAATAAATTTTATTTTATTTTATTTTATAAAAAAAAAATTACCTACCATCCAAAGAAATATAATGTTGGATCTCAAAATAAAGTTATTTATATTTTTTTTACAATTTGCCTCAAAAAAGCTTATTTTATTATTTTCCTGGAGTAGATTGCACAAAGAGTGAAACAATCACCTTCATTCAAAAACTTTTATTTCCTTTTACATATATTTTTGGATTTTGGTTGCTGTCATTAAAGTTAGTGTGCGTGTACGTTTTCATCACAAAAATGGTGAAAGGATATTTGCTCAAAAATTCACCCCTTTTTGGATGCTTTTTTTTTCGGTACCTTCCGGTACGATATTTTGGTGGGTTCAAAAATATAGTCTCTTAAAATTACTTGCAAAAACCGCATAAGAAAATTAGCCTGATATCGAGTTTTTTCCAAAAAAATTGTAAATGTCTCGGGCAGTGTCTTATACAGGATGTCCGGGCATCGGTGTCCGGGCATCGGTGTCGGAGCCTTTAATGTCATGAAGGGCGATCGATTTTATCGACAAATCACCCCTCTTAAGTGATATTTTTTTGTCAATAAAGTACGGACGCGAATAGTAATTTACTATATGTACCCGCACCCTTGTTTTACAGACACTCATTTTCATCGAATTTCATTTCATCGAAAGCTAATTTCTGCTGAAACCTTATTGTTTTCAGGTTATCTTAAGCATGTGGCACGTAGGGTAGGTTAGGTTTGACCTGTGACCATCAAAAACTATACTGCACTGCACGTGGAAATGACTGTCGATGAAATGAAAATTTGGCGAAGTTTAAACATTCTATGAAATAAGTGTCGGTGATTCAAGGGTACCCTTTCACATCTATACGTTTTCAAGTCGGTTTTCTAATAATTTTGAAGTGACAACGTAAGCCGCTCGCGGCTTCAAATGAGAAGGCTTGGCGGCGAAAAAAACAACAGGATCCGTGTTACACCAAATCCTGCAGCCGCATTTTCTGGTCGTCACCTGTGTACAATTGTACATTCAGATGATACTGTCCCACTGACCTGTGGAGCCGCGCGCGGCGACGGTCTTCTCCAGGTTGTCGTGTTGGCGCGCCAGCTGTTCCACCTCCTGCATACATCTTCAGGTCGAGACCTGTGTACATTGAGATGATACTGTCCCACTGACCTGTGGAGCCACGCGCGGCGACGGTCTTCTCCAGGTTGTCGTGCTGGCGCGCCAGCTGTTCACCTCCTGCATACATCTTCAGGTCGAGACCTGTGTACATTGAGATGATACTGTCCCACTGACCTGTGGAGCCGCGCGCGGTGACGGTCTTCTCCAGGTTGTCGTGCTGGCGCGCCAGCTGTTCCACCTCCTGCATACATCTTCAGGTCGAGACCTGTGTACATTGAGATGATACTGTCCCACTGACCTGTGGAGCCGCGCGCGGCGACGGTCTTCTCCAGGTTGTCGTGCTGGCGCGCCAGCTGTTCACCTCCTGCATACATCTTCAGGTCGAGACCTGTGTACATTGAGATGATACTGTCCCACTGACCTGTGGAGCCGCGCGCGGCGACGGTCTTCTCCAGGTTGTCGTGCTGGCGCGCCAGCTGTTCCACCTCCTGCATACATCTTCAGGTCGAGACCTGTGTACATTGAGATGATACTGTCCCACTGACCTGTGGAGCCGCGCGCGGCGACGGTCTTCTCCAGGTTGTCGTGTTGGCGCGCCAGCTGTTCCACCTCCTGCATACATCTTCAGGTCGAGACCTGTGTACATTGAGATGATACTGTCCCACTGACCTGTGGAGCCACGCGCGGCGACGGTCTTCTCCAGGTTGTCGTGCTGGCGCGCCAGCTGTTCACCTCCTGCATACATCTTCAGGTCGAGACCTGTGTACATTGAGATGATACTGTCCCACTGACCTGTGGAGCCGCGCGCGGTGACGGTCTTCTCCAGGTTGTCGTGCTGGCGCGCCAGCTGTTCCACCTCCTGCATACATCTTCAGGTCGAGACCTGTGTACATTGAGATGATACTGTCCCACTGACCTGTGGAGCCGCGCGCGGCGACGGTCTTCTCCAGGTTGTCGTGCTGGCGCGCCAGCTGTTCACCTCCTGCATACATCTTCAGGTCGAGACCTGTGTACATTGAGATGATACTGTCCCACTGACCTGTGGAGCCGCGCGCGGCGACGGTCTTCTCCAGGTTGTCGTGCTGGCGCGCCAGCTGTTCCACCTCCTGCATACATCTTCAGGTCGAGACCTGTGTACATTGAGATGATACTGTCCCACTGACCTGTGGAGCCACGCGCGGCGACGGTCTTCTCCAGGTTGTCGTGCTGGCGCGCCAGCTGTTCACCTCCTGCATACATCTTCAGGTCGAGACCTGTGTACATTGAGATGATACTGTCCCACTGACCTGTGGAGCCGCGCGCGGTGACGGTCTTCTCCAGGTTGTCGTGCTGGCGCGCCAGCTGTTCCACCTCCTGCATACATCTTCAGGTCGAGACCTGTGTACATTGAGATGATACTGTCCCACTGACCTGTGGAGCCGCGCGCGGCGACGGTCTTCTCCAGGTTGTCGTGCTGGCGCGCCAGCTGTTCACCTCCTGCATACATCTTCAGGTCGAGACCTGTGTACATTGAGATGATACTGTCCCACTGACCTGTGGAGCCGCGCGCGGCGACGGTCTTCTCCAGGTTGTCGTGCTGGCGCGCCAGCTGTTCCACCTCCTGCATACATCTTCAGGTCGAGACCTGTGTACATTGAGATGATACTGTCCCACTGACCTGTGGAGCCGCGCGCGGCGACGGTCTTCTCCAGGTTGTCGTGCTGGCGCGCCAGCTGTTCACCTCCTGCATACATCTTCAGGTCGAGACCTGTGTACATTGAGATGATACTGTCCCACTGACCTGTGGAGCCGCGCGCGGCGACGGTCTTCTCCAGGTTGTCGTGCTGGCGCGCCAGCTGTTCACCTCCTGCATACATCTTCAGGTCGAGACCTGTGTACATTGAGATGATACTGTCCCACTGACCTGTGGAGCCGCGCGCGGTGACGGTCTTCTCCAGGTTGTCGTGCTGGCGCGCCAGCTGTTCCACCACCTCCTGGAGCCGCATCTTCTGGTCGCGCTCGTGCTGCAGCGCGCGCGTCATGCGCGTTGAGGACGCTGACGCCGCGCTCATGAACTCGGAACACGCCTGCGTACAAAAACAAAGTCAGTCGGTAGATGGTAGTGTGCGTAAGAAAAACTTGGCTGAACATGAATACTCGGAAATGTTAGTTACAATTAAAAAAAAGCCGGTCAAGTGCGAGTCGGACTCGCGCACCGAGGGTTCCGCACAAACGTAAATCACGGGAATACTATATAAACGAATTCCAGTATAAAGTGACACGCAATAAGTATGCACTTTCGTACTTAGTGAGTGTCAGTTTATACTGGTCTTATTTTTTATCTGATGTAACTGCAAATTAACGGTTTTCGGATTTTTTCCTTAACTTTTGCTATAAGACATTACTTCTTGCCAAATTTCATGGTTCTAAGTCAACGGGAAGTACCCTATATAGGTTTTGATTCCCTTAAGATCCCCTTCAATATGCGGCATAAACGGCCGTATCTTTTGATTGCGTTGACTTAGATGTTTGATTTTTTCACTGATCCAAGGTATTGCAGACCTAAGTATTTGATATGAATTTCAACTTGATACCTCCACGCGTTCCTGAGAAAAAGGGTCTTAACAGACACACAGACAGACAGATGGACAACAAAGTGATCCTACAAGGGTTCCGTTTTTTTCATTTGAGGTACGGAACCCTAAAAATATATAACTAAAATACCTAAGAGTAAAATGAGTTATTTATAACAAAACATCTTAAGACAGGAGTGACGAATTTAGGACATGAGGCATATACAATACAATAGCAGCTGTAATACTTTGTTGCTCTTTATTATATAGTGTAGAACAATAGCTTTGTACGTGTTCCTAATTGGCAGGTATAATTATGTACAGTTTACAGTCTAGTGTTCACAGAAAACATACTCGTACATGTTGCGATAGAATAATAAACAAATTCAAAAACTTGATTGGCAACTAGCCTAATGCGCCCTATTCATATTTCATTCGAATATGACACTCGGGAATCAAATGATGCTACCTACATCGTTATTATTGTTAAAATTGGTGCAATAGTTAAGGAGTTATAGTCGAATATCTGATTGTTGTACAAAAGAATGGCACCTGGAGCAAAACTGTTTCCGCCTCAGTGAATGTGACCTTGAAGTCTAATAATGACCAGCCTCCTAGGAATTTTTTATTTGGTGCCTAGTAAGTAGTGTTTTTGATGACAGTTTTTTGTTGTTAAAGTTTTGTAAAAGTTGATATGTACCTAATATTATTATAAGATAACTAAAACACACATCACGTTAAGAAACAATAGACTAATACTAATTTCTCATCACCCTTAACAACATTTCGCTGTCCAAGATACAGGGCCGTTAATCATTGAGGAGTTCTCCATCTGCATTATAATGGGTAAAAATAGCTTAATATTTTTAGTAAAGAAATCCCATTGCTGCCCTCACGGGCACTCACTCACTTATGACTAAGCAGTTCCGGGGGTTGGGTGAATATTCGGGCGTTTCAACCGCCTCATTACCATTCGCAATGTATTGACGAAATCAATGACACCTACCAGCAACTTCTGATACTAATAGAAACTACCCCCGGTTCTGCTTCCGTTTACATCAGAAGTTGCTGGTAGGTGTCATTGATTTCGTCAATATATTGCGAATGGTAATGAGGCGGTTGAAACGCCCGAATATTCACCCGGTTATCTCTGGTCTTCATCATCAGTTCCTTTTCACCAAAAGGTGCTTTTAATATGCAAATTCTTAAGGTTTTACAGGAAATACTAAAATCGCTGTATATGTGCCTATAGGCACATACTTTTGAATTTTCTTCGATTTATCCAGGATCCCACCATCAGATCCCTAACGCGATGGAAATGGGACCAAGTATATTTCAAATAAATAAAAAAATCCAAATCGGTTCATAAATGACGGAGTTCCGAGGTAACAAACATTAAAAAAAGCATTCAACCGAATTGAGAACTCACGTTCATCATGGCGTTACACGATATCCTGAACAGCGTGGCCCGCTCCGAGACCTGCTTGGACGCGTCCGAGGGGGGTATCTCCAGGTCCACGAGCTCGCGCTGCAGCGCGGCCCCGTGGCGCGCCACCAGCTCGGAGCAGGTGCGCAGGTCGTGGAAGCGCGCGGCCAGCTCCCGCGCCAGCCCGCCCGCGTCCTCGCTCTCGCCCTCGCCGCCGCACGTCGCTACTATGTGCCCGCCCATCTGGTCCTCCTCGTCGTCTGACTCTTGGGCTCTGCTGTGGAACAACCATTTTTTTTTAAAGCAACGCTACGCTACGGCATCGCTGTCAGCCTGGCCGAAACCCGGGACCGCTAGCTTCGTAGGCAGGGTTAATACCAACTAGGCTAACCGTGTTTATATATACATACTAGCGACCCGCCCTCACTTCGCTCCGGGTACTATTATATACAGCCTAATGTCCTTTCCCGGGACGAAAGCTACCTGAGATATGGAGATAGCCTATCTCCATACCAAACTTCATCTAAATCCGTTCAGCCGTTTTCACGTGACGCGCGTTCAAATAAACAGGTTTATTATATGTATAGATAGATATAGAATATAATAGATAGGCCTTTACGTCTGTTACAGATATGTTGTAGTCTCTGTAACTCCACTCTTGGTGGCTAAATAAGCCGATGCGAGAGCGGCCTATCCCACCACAAGCCTGACGAGAGAAGTTTCCGGCGGGTGCAGGCGGCGCGCAATCACGTATAGTTTATGAGTAGCATAAAACTCACATTGCTTTAGCTTTAGCCAGCTCGAGCGCCGTGACCCAGCTCTGGCGCTCCACCTCGTCGTGCGCCCGGATGTGGAAGGTCTGCGTGCCGCCGTTGCTGATGACGAACGTGCACGAGTCCGCCGTGTGGATGAGCGCGCCCATCAGCGAGATGGTGCCGCGGCACGTGTGCGCCATCTCTGCTTGATTTCTGAAACAAGTCAAATCTAGGATCAGGTATGAGCTATTGTAGATCTTACGACAAAAAAAAATGTTTTGGTCAAGCATTTGTTTTTTTGTTATTTAGAGTGGGGGTTATCAAACAATGGCTGACTATTAGAATAACTTGAAAAAATAAATCGATTCCTGCTACTATTACAGCTGATGATAACTTAGAGATGTCTTTTTTTTAATTCTCAAACTAGCTAAGAACTACGTGGGGCATACTGAAAGTTTCTGGAACTAGCCATTTATAAACCACTTATAATAACCACAGGGCACGGCACTTAAAATAACAACGGCCACTTACAATAAAAAAAATGAAAAAGCAATTACAGATTTCGAAAATGGAACTCTGTGGCAATACCTATGTTACTTTTTAATTTACGAAACCTGAAACCTGATTTTTCATTGTGGCGGCCTTTAGAGAATCGTGTGTCGCTATTACAATGAATTTAACTCGTGAAAATTTTTGCTCAATGATTTTTTACTTCATTCAGGGAGGCTTCATTTTGCTGACAAACAAGTGGGTAAAAAATGGCGAAAATTCGATTTACGTAATACATGAATGGCCAATTATTTACACATCACATCATTTTACTCGTATCTGCCGCACTCACGGCTGCAATTAGAGACTTTAGAAATTAACACAAATTAGCATATGTTGTAACACTTGTAACAACTTTGCTGTCTTTGAACAATCCTTACGGGGAAACACTAATGATGAGTTTTAAAATGAAAATAATAGGTGGTTAAAAGGATTGTTTCCCTTTTAAGGAATCATACAGTGTTAAGTCAGACAGAGTTATTCAAAAATCAACCTCTAATGGGAAGATATGGGGGTGGCAGCGAAAAACCAATTCAAAGGTGATGGGTGGTTCCCAACTTCCACCCTGCCCAACCAAGATTTCCATAGTAAAGAGTGGACAGGGTGCAAAATAGAAATCCCCCAAAGATAAAGATTAAAATGATAAACCACACCACATTCCAACCACATTCATTATTCAACAAACAATATGCAAAACGAACTTTGTAATTTAACAAAGAACAACATTGTAAAGTACATATTAATAAATCTTTGCCTGAATGCTATCAAGGTTCAGTAACAATGACTCATACATTTCCTTCTTAGAAAACCAGTAATGATCATGATAGAGCAATGGACAGCCAGTACAACTGTCAATTATATGTACATACCTATATTGTAAGGTCACAGTGTGTAGTAGCCATAAAAACATTTTAGAATAATTATAAATAATCTATATAAATATAAATCAATTGAGAATGTATGTACGCGCATAATACCCCTTCTAGACGGTCGGGTGGTTGGGCCAACCGAGAGGGATGCAGCTATTTGTAGGAACGAGATGTAAATATTACTATCTCATTCTGACAGATAGCTGGGTCCTTCTCGGATGGCCCAACCACCCGACCGTCTAGAAGGGGTTTAACTTGAGAACGGCTCGACCGATTTGGCTAATTATTTTTTCGTTGTGTTTGTAATCTTCAGGACAAGGTTTGTATGTAAACTATTTTTTTAATTGCACCCGGGCGAAGCCAGGGCGGGCGCTAGTAATAAGTAAATATCAGGGACAATCTCGCACAAATTGACCTAGTCCCAAACTAAGCTTTAGGCTTGTACTATGGGTACCAGGCAACGATATACATATGTACGAGAAATACGAGAACATACTTAAATATACAGAAAACATCCATGACTGAGGAACAAATACTCGCGCTCATCACACAAATATTCGGGATTTGAACCCGGAACCGCTAGCTTCGTAGGCAGGGTCACTGCCAACTAAGTCGTCAAGTTTAACTGTCAATTATAATATTGCAAGGTCACAGTCTGTAGTAGCAATAAAACATTTTGGAATAATTATCTACATCTTAATTTACTGAAGATAAATGACAACCTATAGTTTGTTTATTTAGTTGCAACTACTTACTAAAATAGGTATTTATGAGGATATTCCGGGCCAGCAAGGCTTTGGTGTGTGCAAATTACAAACACTCTAGTTGATAGCGGGGATTATTTAAAAAATCAGTCTACGCATATAAATAGATTCAAGAACTACATTTACTTAACAATTGGGAATATGCATGAATTTTTTTTGCTTTATTAAACAGTCAGTCAGTAAGAAACAGTAGAGAAAAAATATTTTTCGAATAACTATAAAAATAACCAAGATATAAGCTATGTTTCTATCTCTTTCTAGCAAAACAGAATTTAACATGGAGTTTATATGGTCGTCTGTAGTGCCCGCTTATGTGATAGTATATGTTGGATCTCTCTGTCTAATTAGTAGTTTTAAATGCTTATGTTATCCGTATTTTTCGGCCGATTTTAATTTTTACCTATTTCCATTTTGTGATATCTCTTTTATGGTATTTTCATATTTTGTTAAGAAATGGACAGAGACTGGACTGAGGATATTCAGTTAAGACACAAAGTTATATCTATAACATAATTGGCTGAATTTGACAAAAAAAAATTAATGAAATGAAATAGCAACCAACAACAGGATGTTGTTCTATACCAGGCACTATAGAATATTCAACAAGATTACAAATATTTATTAAATATTTGGGTCAATTTTGTATGATAATCCAATAGTAGATTGTACAACAAGTGCATAAAACGCACCATTTTACGCGAGACGTTTATCCATCCAAGCAAGCAAGAATGGGTTTTATGGATGAGTTGTACACTCTACTTTTCACTTCGATTGCGAGGAAATGAAACAGCAACATGATAAAAAAAAAAAAAATGCGACAAAATAAAAATTATAAGTTTATTTCATGAAGCTTTATTGTGTACTTTGGCTGTTGGTATCCTTGCCTTGGGCTTAGAATACTAACGAAACGAAATAAAATAAAGAGGTTATTCTATAAAGTTAAAGTTGTTTGTGTGGCTGTTGGACCAATTGCCTAGGTCTTCGACGAAGATTTTACTTTATGCACTAGAGCATGAGAAGCGACTTTATGTCGCCTACGCACGACATAAAGCCGAACTTTTAGAGCATGAGAAGTGAAAATTATATTCAATAACAGTTAAGTAATAAATTTTATAATGGATGTCATGAATAATTAATTAAAAACAATAAGTTTTTCCGAAAGAAGATCAATGTAAACAATTGCTAGAATGGATTAAATGGTAAAGAATCTTCCTAGTACCCCCGGCTTTCCATGCTGCCTTGCGTGTCCCCTTGTTTTACAGACACTCATTTCATCAAATGTGTTGTTTCACTGAATTTCAATTCATCAAAAGCTAATTCCAGCTGATACCTTATTGTTTTCAGGTTATCTTAAGCATGGGTAAACATAGGTTAGGTTAGACCTGTGACCAGCAAAAAATTATAACTCCCGCATGTGGAAATGCCTGTAGATTAAATGAAAATTCTGCAAAGTAAAACATTCTATGAAATGATATGGACAGACAGACAACAAAGTCTCACCATAAGGGTTCCTATTTCACCATTTTGGTGCAGAATCCCAAAAAGTAGCCGTGATGTGCCATCAAAAAATCTTTACTTAGTGATTATTTTAATGAAGAAAAAATAGTACTAAATGCATTGACGTAACTGGGGAGTTTCAAAAAATAGCACACCTTTCACTTTATCTTCAGATTTGGGAAAAAAATTGTACGCTGGTTTGGACCACCATTCTGAACAAGAAAAACAGAATTTCCTGGTATGTCCCCAAAGAGATGTATGGAATTGTCCGTTTTGTTACCAAAAAATGTAATGAATTTAGGTAACAAAATGGACAATTCCATACATCTTTTTGGGGACATACCAGGAAATTCTGTTTTTCTTGTTCAGAATGGTGGTCCAAACCAGCGTACAATTTTTTTCCCAAATCTGAAGATAAAAGTGAAAGGTGTGCTATTGTTTTGAAACTCCCCAACTACCAACCAATAGATGGCCGGGTTTGATACAAAATTCGCTTAGAAAAGTGTCCTAGGGCAACCTATACAAACTTAATTAGATAGTTGTCAGAGTCATTGTCAAGCTAAAATATTTAAATTTAAATTTTATCTCATAAATGCAAGGTACATCTAGTTGAGTATTATTAATTAAAGACTAAATGCAATGAATGTCAAATGTATACAAAGAAAATATCGTGCGAGGCGTGCGGGAATATTTAGTCGCGTGTCACTGGTTCACCATCGCTGCCTAATGGTATAAAGCATTAAATTATATATCAACATTATTAATCTGTCAACAGTTTGAGATGTGGGTCTTTCTTACGAACATAAATTTTAATCACTGATAACAGCTGATGGTTTAGGTGGTAGATAGATATTTTCTCAACTGTCAACTAGTGTATTTTGGCTAAAAATAGGAAAAAACATCAGTGCGTCATTGGACCGAAAGTGATCAGCAAAAACCATTGAACTTAGGCAACGCTTTCTACAATAGGCCTTCCTATTAAACACATTCAATTATTAATCATGTAATGTAGACTTATTGGAATCTAGGAATTCACGTTTACCTGTAGTACGATAACAATCCATTCGATAACACGAACCATCTTCGTTGATAACCTTTTAAGTAGTTTGTCCACTTGAACAACCATCCTTTCTTTTCAGGATCGCCTGGAGGCTGACCCTTAGGTACAATCGCTTCAGACATTGCCTTGTTTTATGACGAAGGGAAAAACATAATACAACACAAATTATCTACCACCTAGGCCACGTCCACCATAATCAGTAAACGATTAACTATGAACGCACGATAACAAATGTCAAAGTACTTTTGCCTAATATTGCTAATATGTTAAATTTTTCTAAACATCTTTAACAAAATAGTTAAAATATTTTTAACCTAATATTTGTAAGCTTATTATTATAATAAAAAGTATTAGTGAAGATTATTTAAAAAAGTGGTTTCATAAAACCATTTCATGGAACAAACGAGTATTTGAACGTGTCTCAAAATTTGAAACAATACGTTCACGGTCCCTTTTGTCCCTAATATACCTAAACTTGAATGCAGCGTCGATAATGTTGCCATGTACATATACTTAATTCACCCGCTCGTTATACTAGTATCTCTTGAGTAGTTTCAAATTTGTGACCAAAAATAATGTGCTCGTTGCAAAAGTGGAATATTGCGGAGCGGTTCGAGTTATGGTTTTAGTCAAACAATTGATTCTTGAAATAGTAAGAACCGCGCCAATGAATAATACATTCCAAAATGGCGGCTTGTACCATGAATGACATAAGGTATCGTCAGCAAAACAGTTTTTGTGCATTTCGTAGCTTAGATTTATCCATATAAGAAAAGCAGGTAGATTTCTTTAAATGTTAGAAATAGGTCAGTAGATTATGTAGATCACTCAACAATCAGGTAGATCTATCTACTGCTATAACAAAAGATCTGGCATCACTGCCAGAATGGTCTTTTTTGCATATCATAGCGGCGTTGTGTGAATGTAGTAGCACTATGGACCTATGGCGTGTGCAAGATGACGCGAGAGTAGCCGCCATTTTAAGCGCGTCACACACGGAGCTATAATATATGTTTTGGTATATTAATATATATTATAGCAAGGCATCTTACGATATATTTTCGTATCGTTTTTTTATTTTCCGTACTAGTTGACAGAACTTATCTTAAAGGTGAACTTAACCTGTTAAGGGATCTCTTCCAGCTAATCATTAGGCGATTGAGAAAATAAGAAAAAGTAGCATCAAGTAGATATGAGTATAAGTACGAAGTGATCGAAAATTTTACTGAATATAAGTAAACATTTAAAAAAAAATCAATTTTATTAATAGGAACTTTCGTCAGTGAATATCGATCAGTACAATTTTTTTCCTCTTAATCGGGGGAAAACAAACGATATCTGGCAACTGAAAGACAGTTGTTTGACAGTATAATTGTATTATAAACTTGTTTTTTTTTTTTATATGGTTTTATGCAGCAGAATCAGAAGCAGTTTTTTGAACAAGGCCATTAGACGTGTTGTTCAAGGCGAGTCCTTTCCCTAAATTCTTTACTAAACGTTCTAGTTAGAGTAACTAAACATAGAGTTCTACTAAATAAAGTATTAATTAATTGGTTTGTTGATTATCTTATCTCCCTTAAAATATTAGAGCGAAATTCAAATTGTTGTATTTACTTTCCGGTTGCAGGCTCCGTTTTACAAAATAATAAAATGGGGACTACATTTTCCCGAAGTTGTGATATAAACCCTGGTCAGAGTGGTCAGTCAGTACAAACCTGTACCAATGAAACCTGCGACAATCAAACGAGTGAGTACTGGATTAAATTTTATTAAATATTGTACATCCTTGACTTTCTAGTTGTTACACGTTCACATCAACCATAAGTAGTGTTTTTATTAATCGCGTGTTATTAATACAATAAAACCTAACGAATTGTACCTAATAAACAAGTGCTAACACTGATACATGTGATAATGGATGGTGAATAATGAAAGCATAACCACATTCAATTTTTTTTATAAATAGTTTATAAATTACTTTAAAATTAGAAGATATTTTATATCACATTACTTTGTCTTATTTGCTGTACATAAATAATGGTTACTTTACCTATGGGGAAGTCATGTATTAACAAATATTAATTAATTGTTTTAGGAGGCAAAATTACACGTTTGGAGTCAAGCAGTCACTATGTAGAATCAGTTGTGTGCAACAAAGATGACCTAAGGGAAAATGAGATGAAAGTGTTTGACATTGGTGAGGATGGCAAAGTGTTGGTTGTGAAGCAGAAAGGTGAGTTCAGCGCTATCGGGACCAAATGCACACATTATGGCGCTCCGCTGGTGTCAGGGGCTCTTGGGGACGGAAGAATCCGGTGCCCATGGCATGGAGCCTGCTTCAACATCAAGACTGGTGACATTGAAGACTTTCCAGGCTTTGATTCGCTACCTTGCTACAATGTTACTGTAACTGAGAAAGGGGAAGTTAAGGTAAGATAATATTTTTTAATAAATAGTAGTATGGGTCAAATCACAAGAGCTGGCACGAATGGATCGAACAAGTGAATGAAAGTAGAATAAATTCAGGTTTTCAGTTTGAAATCTGTACAACGTTTAAAGGGACGGCATACACACAATCATAGATGACATTAGTTTCATTTGTTCCATTTGTGCCAGCTTTAGTGAATCTACCTGTAATTTTCTTCTCATATAGGTACTTATCTGATTTTTGTGGAGATAGTGGTTAAGTGGCGTTCTCATGAGGTGATTTTAGTTGATCAACTTAAATCGGTTTACGAATTGAATTGCCAATCGATCATGAGAATAACAAGTTAATTCCCTCTCAACTTTGGTGCACGAGTTGGTTAAATTTTATGACGTTACTGTGCGAGTTGCAACTTGTCGAACGCGAGAACTGTCCATTCAAGTTGATAACTATTTTAATCCGTGGTGGTTTTTGAATCAACTGCCCGATCAGTCCGGTTATCAGTGCGAGCGTGAGAACGCAATTGGTTTTCGATTTCTCTTGATCAATTAAAAGTTGGCCGACTGAATCGCCTCGTGAGAACGCCGCATCAGACTTCATACAAACATACATTGTTTCATAATTTTAAGAGCTAACTGTGCAAGAATAATTATTGTAAAATGAATACTTAAGTTGAAATTATACGAACTCAAGGTCAGCTTCTGGATGTACGTCAGTTAACTGATCAGTTTAACTTACTGTGAATGTCCACCTTTAAAGGCTACACTACCACAGAGGCCTGACTATCGCATTGAAGATTACAGTTTGAAATTACTTAAAGTTAATGACACATGCTCATTGTTTGTTTGTAGCCTAGTTAATTTTGAATAATAAGGAGGTATCATAGTTAAGTTGATATAACAAGACTAGTTTTTGCCCATTTCGTCCACGTTGAAGTCGTTTATCGCTGCTCCCTCGGGTACAATTTTCCGGGATAAAAAGTATCCCAAGTCCTTCCCCGAAACTCGAATTATCACCATACCAAATTTCATCGAAACCGGTTCAGCGGTTTAGCCGTAAAAGCGTAATAGACAAAATGCAGAATCTGCATAGTCCGCCGCAACTTTTTTCTTGTCTCGTTTAAAAAAGAGTTTAAATCATTTACGGAAGACACTAGACTTATAATCTTTTTCCCATGAATTTTAGGAGACATACCCTTTTTCACTAGGACCGGGTCGTGTTAACGACCATAATAGGCCTGCATGAACCTCCTCAGTTAAGCGACATACATGAATGCATACATAAATGAAATGTCCTAAGTAACATACACATACGTTAGTTTTGTCATGCATGCGAAAATACTGCATGCACAATCTCTAGACATCCTTGAAGTTACGTATAGCCGTGACACAGTAAATATAGCTAAAGCAGTAAAGAAACTACGAACAAACGTTCGAAACGTCGCACTCACACAGACGCACGTCTCAACAACGCGACACCCGCCACTGACAGCCATGTCCGCTTAGGGGTCTCGTTGAGGCGTGCGTCTGTGCGAGTGCGACGTTTCGTTTGTTCGTAGTGTCTTTACTGCTTTAGCTATATTTATACTGTGGCTGTGATTAACATGGTGACCTCATTGTTTTGCTTTTGAAAATGCCTTTGCTCCTTTATCGCTAGCGTTAGCTGCGCTGCGAAGGTGTCGTGAGGTTGATAACGAACTAGCAGCGAGTCATTATTGAAACTCCCGGTCAAGTGCGAGTCGGACTCGCGCACTGAGGGCTCCGTACACATATGGCCGGTTTCTAGTATTTTTGTTTTTCTATAGACTTTGTTCTATAATCATACCAAATTTGACGCTTGTATGCATTACCGTTTTTACGAAAGAAGAAATACAAAAAAACTTTGAAAAAAAAACGTTTCTTGTATGGGGACTCCCCTTATTATTTGACTTTTTTACTTTTTTATTATTTGTTAGGGAATCCGCCGTTACATCACGTGTTTTGCGAAACCAATCAACGAGCTACCTTTTACGGTTCGAAAGATACAGCCTTTTAAAGTTAGGACAGACGGACGGACGAACGGACAGACGGAAATATTACATACATATGTATGTAAGTATTTATTCACGTCTGTTTCTTAATGGCTTCCTATAACTAAAAGGCTTGACGGATTATTATATTTAGATTAAAGAAAGGTAAATCAGGACGTGCCTCGCTGCGTTTTACTCGGGCGAGGCACGTCCTGACTGACCGAGCTTTGCCTCGCGAGGCAGCCTGGCGAGGCAGCCTGGCGAGGCTGCTCGCCCAGTCATACACGACTATTCTACATATCACGGATTACTGATGCTGTACATAATAAATTCGGCATCGGATCCTCTAGCACATTTTGTTTCTCGCAGCGTCTCTATCTTAACAGGCTACTAAGAAAGGGATATCCAAATGCCAACCAAGTCCCGGCCGCGCGGGCATCTTGTGCTAGCCGTCCTGAGATGCCTTTTGCTTTGGATGGCGCGAATGAATTAATTTGTTGACTTTTGAAAAGCTGATGTAGCTAGCTATTCAAGAGCTATTTTCGTTTTAACTAAATCATTAATTACAATGTAAATTTTAATTACGACTCTCCTCTGGAGCCAACCCAACTAATCCAACAATATTTCGGTACGTCTATACCTACTTAAATAAAATAACTATGTTTTCCTCAACGGAAACGCGATTCGCCAGACAGTGTTGCTAAATGTAACTGTCGATTCCGTCCCAGCTGATTCCGTTTTGCTGCTTGTTGTTATGCAGTTTTAATACAGGGTAAGTCTTGGTAAAGCGCACATACTCAAATGAGGGACATTAAATTCAATTTTACCTATGAAAAAAATGTATTTTTTTTTTGTGTTTACGTGTGGTACATATTTGCGAAAAGAAGTGTACCACATGTAAACACAAAAAATAAAAAACCTACCTTTAAAAATGTTTAAAAGGAATCTATGAGTGAATTTTTAAATATTAAAACTGTTAGCAGATAATAGGTTAAGCTTAGGATTAAGAATATTCTTTAGTTTGTATGAGATGCGAGAGATATGTGCAACTAAAGATTTATAAATTTGCATGCTCATCCAAGTAGAATGTGGCGGAATAAAATAATATTGTAATTACCTGTTACCCCATGTTCAGCAAATAAAATATTTCATTTCATTTCATACATTTTTTTTTTCAAGTCATAAAAAAAGTATATTTTTTCGTCAATTTTTTTTTAATGTCCCTCATTTGAATATGTGCACTTTACCAAGACTCACCCTAAACATAACTTTTGGCTTTAACTCCCATCCTGATATTATTTTTTTCCGCCAACGTGGAAGCCGTTTATCGCTCTGCCCGCGGGAACTGTGTAATTGCATTAGTACATGGGATAAAAACTCACTACTTAGTTATCTCTGTGCAAAACATGTAGCTACGTGAGAGAAAGACAAACCGGCAACCACTTTCGTATTTGTTATATTAGTAAGGAGGTAGACACGCTGTTACATATGCACATACGTCTGTGTTTGTCTGCGAAATGAATTGTGTCAAAACGAGGTCAGAATGCATAGACACAGTATAAATATAGCTAAAGCAGTAAAGAAACTACGAACAAACGTTCGAAACGTCGCACTCACACAGACGCACGTCTCAACCATTCGACTCGACGCGACACCCGCCACTGACAGCACTGCCATGTCCGCTTAGGGGTCGTTAAGACGTGCGTCTGTGTGAGTGCGACGTTTCGAACGTTCGTTCGTAGTTTCTTTACTGCTTTAGCTATATTTATACTGTGGCATAGGCATAATATGAATGGAACGAAACGAATGCTCGGAATTTTAATTAAATACCGCGACGCAGACGGCATAGATATACCCCGCTGGGGTATGGGGAACAATACTTTTACAGCCCGAGAGCACTTATGTGTGTGCTACACGGTTTGAAACCATGGTTTTAAACCAAGTGACCTTGGTAGAAGCGAGCGGCTACACGGTTTCAAACAAGCCCATTTGTTTGACATCTGCCAAGGGCGTTTAAGGTCATTTATTTATTTATTTATTTGTCATACCAACAAAGTACACAGTTTATACATTTACAATTCAGATGATATACAGGAAGCATGACCTGCCTGTACCTCAATAACAGGTATGAAACAGCATTCGCCAATAGATTAAACAAAGCAGTACATTGTAAAAATAATTATTAATTTAACTAAAACGATTTTGCTAAGATTAAAATTATAACTAACAACTATTTATTTATTTATCTCGGGAAGATGAAACGGGAACATGTACAAAAAAAGAAGAAATGGATTTATTAAACATTATTTTTGAATAATGGAAGCAGTTTACGTTTCCAGCAGACAATACTGTCGGAGTAAACGTCCAGGTCGTGCTCACTTTGGCATTCATTATACCGCGACTGTAATCTGTTTACAATAGAAAATTTGCCTAGGTTAGATTTGGCTGGCCATGGCCGGAAAGTTGTGGTGGTGATGCGTGAGGGCCTGACATTAGTGTTTGGAGCAACAAAGTTAAACTTCTCCAGAATATTACTTTCTAGAAGTTTCCCATTGATCACTTTGTGCAACAGTACCAGATCCAAATAATCTCTTCTTGTATGGAGAGGGTGCATTCTAAAATGCTGAAGCCTATTGCTATAACTACTTAGATATGAGCACCGATGGGGGGAAGGTCGGCGGCGGCGCGCCGACTTTTTGGAGTCGGCGGCGGCGGCGTCGTCGGCGGCGTGGCCTCCAAAGGATTTTTTTAACGTTGCCAGTATAAAAAATAAAATAATCACGTAGTTTATCGATAAAAAAACTTTTTTATATAGGGTGACTGGTAACTCGACCTAAGTATTCCTTGAAAGGGGTTATTATAGGGCTTCTTTGCAATGTTTTTAGCCTCCAGTCAACCAGGGGTCGAAATTCGGTAGTTTTCGAGTTATTCCAGTTTTTAGTTTTTTACATTATAATCATGTCCCTGACTTACTGTGTGAATGTGGGTGTGCGCGTGTGTGTATGTGTGTGTGTGTTTTATATACTATGTAAAAAACTGAATACTCGTATAACTCGAAAACTACCGAATTTCGACCTCTGGTTGACTGGGCGAAATATATACCTACAACGTAGACTACTTAAATTACTGGTTGATAGGAAGAGAGAGAAACTTTTTGTTCGGATGTGGGATGAAGAGCGGATACCTGACGACTTCCGGGTTTCACGTATCTGCTCCCTATATAAGAGCAAGGGTGATAGATCTGATTGTAACTCCTACCGAGGCATATCTTTGCTTACTTCTCCGGGAAAAGCCTTTGCCCGAATACTACTGAATCGCTTGATACCCTTGTCCGAAGACATCCTGCCAGAAACCCAGTTTGGCTTCCGTCCGAATCGAGGCACATGCGAGGCTATTTTCTCTGTTAAACAACTTCAAGAGAAAAGTCGAGAGCAGGGTCAGCCTTTGTACCTTTGTTTCGTTGACCTGGAAAAAGCTTTCGACAGCGTGCCCCGAGAAGCTCTGTGGGTGGTACTGACGAAGCTTGGATGCACAGACAAGTTTGTGAGGATGGTTCGTCTCCTGCATGATGACATGAAGTGTTGTGTCAGTGTGCAGGGCGAGGACTCGGAGTTCTTCTCGGTGAGCTGCGGCGTAAAGCAGGGCTGCGTGCTCGCCCCAACTCTCTTCGCTCTGTACTTTGCAGTTGTGGTTCGAGAGGCCCTGCAAACTCTGTCTGATGGCATTCGCATTCGTTTCCGTACCAGTGGTGGCGGGGTCTTCAACCTTGCTAGGCTAAAATCTCGCACCAAAGTGTCTCACGCGACTATAACGGAGATGATGTATGCAGACGATTTATGTTTTGTGGCGGAATCCTCAGAGGGTCTACAACGGCTTATGACGAGTCTTGATGAGTCGTGTCGCACATTTGGCCTTAAAATCAGTGTGAAAAAGACCGAGGTAATGGCCCTTGACACATTGAATGGGGCCCCAGTCGACATCAAGCTCGGTGGCGACTCGCTTAAGCAGGTAGACAAATTTAAGTATCTGGGGAGCACCATAACAACGCGGTGTATCCTTGACAACGAAGTCAACGGCAGAATTGGAGCAGCTGCCGCAGCCTTTGGCAAACTTCGTCTCAAGGTATTTCGCTCACACGACATAAAGCTCTCTACGAAAGTAGCTGTGTACATGGCAATCGTTCTGCCAAATCTCTTGTATGCCTCCGAAACGTGGTGCCTCTATCGCAAGCATATTCGCACATTAGATCGTTTCCACCTAAAATGCCTACGCGACATTATGAACATTCGCTGGTCCGACCGTGTTCGCAACACGGAAGTCCTGCGAAGGGCTAATGTCGGCGGAATCGAGGCCTATCTGATGCGGCGACAGCTGCGGTGGGCCGGCCATGTCTCCCGCATGTCAGATGACAGGGTAGCTAAGCGCATCTTCTATTCGGAACTGCAGGATGGCAAGCGGAAACCAGGCGGCCAATTCCTGCGGTACAAAGATGTGCTTAAGCGGCAGATGAAGCGCTGTGACCTCGACCCATTACAATGGGAGGCTATGGCAGAGGACCGGCCGTTTTGGAGGCATACAGTGAGCACTAAGGTGTTTGAGTTTGAAAGGAGAAGACGAGATGAGCTCGATGCTAAACGAGACGAGCTCAAGGCCCGACCACCTGCGGCCATCCACTATAACTATATCGGAGAGGTGCTGACCTGCACCAAATGTCAACGAACATTTCGTGCAAAAATCGGTTATGTCAGCCACCTGAGAGCACACGAGCGACGCTCTGAATAGTCGGATCCTAGTCGCTGTGGCCGAAATCGGTCGGGATCGTATTATTATGATAGGAAGACCAAAAAAAAATTGAAATAAAAATTATAACCTTTTGTTTAAAAAATGTAATGTAATTCCTGTGCATGAAAAAGTTAAATACTTATTAGCTGTAGATCAGTATGAATGTTTAGATTTTAAAAGTTTTAAAAATTACAACCGATGTCTAAGAGTAGCGTTACGAAAGAAGTTCACTGAACCCGGTGCTTATAATTATTATGGACAGAGAACGAGAAGCTATATGATACCACGGATTTTCAACAGTCTTTTCTCAGAGGATGAATGTAAAAGCAAGAAAGTTTTCAAACGTAAATTAAAGTCCTGGTTAATAAACATCTTCCACTCAGAAAATAGTTAAATAGTTAGTAGGTAGTTAGGGTGACCGATACAATATCTTTATACTTGTAATTACCCTTTTTGCAGATTAGTATTGCTTACACTGTACCAACTTTTATTATAAGAGTGTACATGCTTCGCCAACAAACTGTTCCGCAGTTTGGCGAAATGTTGTAAAATATTTATTATATTTTGTACTTTTAATAACAATAAAAAAATAATTTTTTTTTATTGCAAATAAGCTCTAGTATAACCTCTTTCAAGGAATAGGTCGAATTACAGTCACCCTGTATATAGTCTTTTTCCTTTGCATTTCTTATACATGTTTCACACACACTTGATCGTTGAGAACTGTTCTTTTTTCCATCTACATTTACAATTACGTATCCAAAATAGTTCCAGTAGTAACTGCTTTGATTTCACACGGGAGAGCGTACATACCTAGTCACTGTAATTTTTTCTATTTTGGTTTTATAAACGTCCACATTTTCAAGAACCAACTACGCAGCCATTTTTCGTAGCTGACGACTGACTGCGTAACGCGTCCTACGGCAACAACGAGCACGCTCATACAGTCAGTATTAGTCAAGCGACCGATACAATTATCTCTCTCGCACACTCGGCGCGCCGTTACTTTTTCGCGGCGGCGGCGGCGCGGCGAAATCAGCGGTGGCGGCGGCGCGCCGGCGCGGCGCTCATATCTATAACTACTACGTTTACCAACTTTTTTTGTGCAGATCTTAAAAGCTAAATAGCGTTAAAAGGAGCGTTGCACCCTTTCCAAACGATCAATATGCACTTGGTACGAGGGCCTTGAAGGTCATGCGATATTTGGTTTCAAACCACTGTCTACACGGTTTCAAACCACCTGTTTGAAACCGTGTAGCCCACGCATTAGATTAGGATACGGCTTCGGGTAAAGTCGGCTAGACTCGCATAAGAGCGAGTGAGAAAGAAGTACCAAGCACGAATACTATTATAAGTGTTCACGGGCTGTATGGAATTTTGCACTTCTTTCTTAGAACAGAATAACCTTATATTTTAACTTTTGCCTAGTAGTAGCTATTTATCGGTATTCCCTTGGCGTTGTTTGATTTCGAGGATAAGAAGTAGGTACCCTGTATAAAAAATACGGTCCATATTATGTACCCCCGGAACGTATTAAAAACCTAACGGTTCATATTATGTTACCATTTATGAAACATTAAATTGGTTTATTAATGATTCGCAACCGCACGGTTCGCAAACTGTTTCATTTCGCAACCATTTCATATGGCCAAACGCTTTTTTTTTCTGAAACTGTAAATATTTCAGGATTTTTATAAAACTAACCTAATCCAACCTATAGGTTCTACACGATGGTCCTGAAATAAATCCTGAAACATTTACAGTAAATTTCTTTCAATAAATTTCTTTACTGTAGTCATATTCATATCTATCTTGCTTTTTAATACGTAACCTTTTATCTGGGACCATATGTTTTCAATTGGGTTGAAGTCGGGATGGTAAGTCGGTAACCTTACAATGTGTGTCCATGTTGATGTAAAATCTTGTCTATTGAATATTCTACACAGTCTTGTTTATGACGACAAATAATTTCATATAGTTGTACTTTAGTTAATGATGGATCAAAGGGAATATTATATTATTCTAACCAGATTATCATTAGCGGCTTTGCTGTAGGTATTAGAGTTTGGTGGGCGTTCCACATATTTATTGTGATGAGCAGCATTATCCACTACTAATACAGAATTTGGAGACAAGTTGGGAATAAGTTGATTTTGTAACCACGTAATTATAATACATAAGATTTCTGTTCGTCCAGCACAAATTTACATTTTGTCGCTTATCGTTCGGTGCTTCTCTTTAGTTGCAGACTAGATAGATAGATACCGAGCGACAATCAAGCCGTCCCAAAAATACAGTGACTGCACGATTTTATCAAAGACTAGCTTTTCGCCCGCGACATCGTCTGCGGAGAGTCCGTGCTTTTGTAAGTTAAAATGTAGCCTATGCTCTCCCTGAAAGTCCATTCTAAATGTTGGTGAAAGAATTTTTGAAATCGGACGAGTAGATCAAAAAACAAAGGATGATGCCAGGGTTTCTTTGAAATCTGGTCCCACCCACCAATAGCTGTGTGTTATATACATTGTTAGATAGGTACCTATTTTAGAGCTCAACTCAAATTACTACGGCGCTAATTCCAAATCTTAGCTAATTCAGAATTATGCTTAAAACATGACAGTTTTACAATAGCCAAAACGATGTTAACCAATGTTTTTAACGGTATAAAATTTGAAACTTGGCTTTGAAAATACCTATCCAACACACATAGCTATTGGAAGGTGGGACCGGAGGGCTTATTGCCTAACGCACTCGTGATCGCGATCGATTTGAATTGCTTTCATTTTGTAGGCAGATTTGACTTCAACTGTCAAATATGAAAGCGATCGCGATCGCGAGTGCGTTAGGCAATAAGCCCTCAGGATCTGCATCATCCTTTACAAATCTTTCCTCTTTATAATATTTGTGTAAGTAGATTAAATTCTTCGTCGCTACGTTTTTTATGGCACACTAGTGGACACGGCAGACGTCGTCCTGCCCGATCGCAGAGCCACCTACCGGTCCAACTGTGAATATAAACCCCCTGTATTAAAGCGAACAAAACTAAAAAAGAATTATTCAAATCGGTCAAGCCGTTTTTGAGTTTTAGCGAGACTAACGAACAGCAATTCAGTTTTATATATATAGATTACTATAATTCTCAGAACACCTATTATTGCTTGTGGTCACACAGTGAGCTCACGCCTGATATCAGAATGTTCTGTAAGATAACTATTGGCTACTCACCGTGGCCAGTGACATTAATATAAAATTATAGCCGTCATGCCCCGCTGGAAGCTGGAAACAAAGATGTTTGAGGAATGGATCGATTGATCGATCGATTCTCGATTAGCTTATCGGTGAATATGAATACTGAGGCGATTAATATGACGCACCGTTATAATGTTTATATAGTCTATGACACTCGCACGTTTTTTACGAATCATATGACACCCCATTTATTAAAATCCGTCCAGGACACAGGGTACAGGAGCTAAAATCCTATTTTCGGTCACATATACATTATACACACATACATAGGCTGTTAACCACATTAACTACCCTTGTTTTTGCTTCGCGCAGTCTGGTAAAAAGCAATTAGAGTTTCAAAAATCAAAGCAACAATCTGTGAGGCAGGTAAACTCGAATGTGTGTGTGACAATCTGTAGGTATTGCAGGACAATTAATTTGGCGTGCGGATTAAGCAATAATAGACTCTTGGTCAACGGCGTAAGCGTTTTGACGCGTATCATGCTATAGTTGAATTAACGAACACTTTCGGTGCTTGTAGTTCAAGTTGAAATTATATTACAAAAAACTCGTCATAACTTTAAAAGGTGGTCAAGGTTAGTTAGTTGACCGAGCAGGTGTAGCGGAGTAGACTATAAAACATTAAACATAGAAACGGTGAGTCAACGCTAGCTGAAGGTCGATGCAAATCAAACGTTAATATTGTATAATCCCATACTTCGATTAAACTAGACGTCTATGACTAACGCGACTAGAACTGCTGTTGTATACCTAGTCTTACTAACAGAACCTAGTCTTAATTACACATAAAGACTAGGTACCTAGGTTTGAGGGATAAAAAGGCTTAAAGTAAACTAAACGTTAACATTCTAGGTGCGCGCGAAAATCAGCGACCTGAAATCCAACAAGCGCGTGAAGGACATGGGCAGCGGCGCCGCGTGCGAAGGCGCCAGCGTGGTGGTGGTGGGCGGCGGCCCGTCGGGCGCCACCTGCGTCGAGGCGCTGCGCAGCTCGGGCTTCCGCGGCGCCGTCACGCTCGTGGCGCGCGAGCCGCACCTGCCCTACGACCGCATCAAGCTCTCCAAGATAGGCACCGCCACCGCCATCGACAGTCTCCAGGCGCGAACAGCCGAGTACTACCGAGGTACCAGCATCGATGTTCTCAAAGGCGTCGAAGCCGTCAAAGTAGAACCCGACCAACATTTGGTTCACCTCAACAATGGAACAAAACTCAAATACACCTCTCTCTACCTAGCTACTGGCTCGAAACCGCGCGTTCCTAACATCCCAGGAATCGATCTCAAGAACGTCTTTACAGTCAGAGATTTCCAGGATTCCGTCAATATTGTGAAGACGCTGGGCTCTGCTGGGAATAAAAAAGTGGTAGTTCTAGGTTTGAGCTTTATAGGACTGGAAATTGCTTCGACTTGCTGCAAAAAAGCAAAGTCTTTGACTGTCGTAGGGAATAACAGGGCGCCTCTCGAACAAGTGTTCGGCATGGAGATAGGAGAGAGCCTCAAGAAGTTGTTCGAAGATAACGGTGTTCAATTCCAATTTGAAACCACCATTGTCAAATGCAATGGGGCGGACGGCGTTATCGAATCGGTGGAGCTCGCTAACGGGGTTACATTGCCCGCTGATATGCTAATTTTGGGCGTGGGAACCACTTTCTATACCGATTTCCTGAGAGATAGCGGTATCGCTATGCAGCCGAATGGTGCGGTTACAGTTAACGATAAGCTGGAAACGAATATAAAAGATATCTACGCTGGCGGAGATATCGCCTATGCGCCCGTCTACAGTTTCGGGAACCAGAAGATGAGCATAGGACACGTCGGCTTAGCTCAGTACCACGGCCGCGTAGCTGCTCTCAATATACTTAAAAGAGACGCTCCTTTGAGAACAGTCCCCTATTTCTGGACCACGATTTTCGGCAAGTCGATCCGGTATGCGGGCTGCGGAACACCATCTAGCACCTTAATCGATGGGGACATCGACGGCCTCAAGTTTGTCATTTTCTTCTTTGACAAGACCGAGAAAGTGATCGCTGTGGCGTCCTGCATGCGGGACCCCGTCGTGTCCCAATTTGCGGAGTTCCTCCATCAAGGCAAATCCTTGTACAAGAAGGATCTCAAGGATGAGGATCGGTTTGCGTGGACCAGAAATATTAATTAGTTGTTTTTACTACAGTCTGTGTTATGGAATAGACCACTGGGTACAGTGGTGGTTCTAGAACATTTAGGGGGGCTTGTTTTGGCCGACGAGGTTGGTAGAGAATTATATAGAGCCGCCCCGGGCCGCCCGTTGCCATTGTAAAATCATTAAGAGAATATACTGTTTATTTACTCTGCAACTTTATAGAACTAAGAAAGTAAGTGTTTTTTAATGATTCACTGTTGTATACATTCGACATAATAACAAGGGGATATACCGTCACCTTACTATTAAAATCAGCTCCCGATGTTTCTACTCAGTTATAGTCTTTATTTTTTGAACTGAGCTTATCCACTTAACGGAATAGACAAAGCGATATGTACAAGTGTTTACTGTGTAAACTGACAAAATGAGTTACAATATGATTTAATATAAAAGTTTTGAACTGAAATTTTGAACTTTAAATCCAATTAAATTAATCTGTGTGATTCGAATCTCTTTCATTATGTGATTCCCCTTGTCGTAAATTTATAATAAGTTGAATCTTTATCTCGTCACTAAGATGGTAATTTTTGTAGTACTTATGTACTTGGTTTTATATACATTAATGTCATCCTTATGCTCAGTAGAATTGCGATCTGATTTTCTTGCCTTAAAATATTTGTACACTATAAACAACTTGTTTGGTTTAACCCCAAGGACTCGTCTTCGATTGTATAATTTCGTGTGCGTTTTGTTCAATGCGGCCAGTCCAAATAACTCGTGTTGAGGACGGTGATGCCGGCGCCCGACTGAAGTCTCGCGTCATGTGACGTCACGACAACACACTGCTCCAACCTTAAGCGCTAGAACTATAATTATCTTCCTTAAGACAAGTTTTAAAATATCCATATTCATGGAGAATTTGATCTGCTCGAGCACAATTTAATAGTATTGTTTTATAAATCTTTGTGATAAGTTTGCATCATTAAACTGATAATAATCATTGTTACATAAATACATATTGGTATTTTTAGTTATATTTGAACAGTATTGTTGTAAACGTTTGAGATTAGAAGTCTATATTGTGTCTATTTGCTACTACATAAGAAGGTACTATTTTAGAAAAGGTGTTGTCATGCATATTGTCAAAAACCGCTGAATTCAGTACTGCCCTGCTATGGTAAAAGGCAGTATTTTACACAAAACTACTGTAATAATTGCAACCTCATTACTGGGTAATACGGTTGCAATTGCTACAGTAGTTTTGTGTAAAATACTGCCTTTTACTTTAGCAGGGCAGAGTATCGCTTATATCGGCGGCGTAGTATTTGCAGCGGGCTTATGTTACATGCACAAGATAAAATTTGAGAGATGCTAGGGAAAATAAATAAATCTATTCCATATTCTAACGTAAGACTTAACGCTTAAGGCTTAAAATAAAAGTGTCTCGTCCTAACTTTTATTACCTTTTATTACTAAGCGATTATTCATCATCATCATCATCATCATCAGCCGCAAGACGTCCACCGCTGGACAAAGGCCTTCCCCAAGGTTTTCCACAACGATCGGTCCTCTGCTGCTGTCATCCAGCGGTTTCCCGCGATTAAGCGATTATTGCGATTTTCAAATTTTTATCGCGATTTTATCAAGACGGGACGGGACATTTTTATTTTAAACCTTAAGTGTTAAGTCTTATGTTAAAATATGGAATAGATGTATTAATTTCCCTAGCACCTGTTAAAATTTATCTCTTGCATGCATGCTAGGGGGCCTGACAAACACATTTACATAAAATCATATAAGCTGCAATTTCATTGGGTTTGGACAGTCTCCAAACTCATTACTATTTTTAAGGAGCTATATGGGTAGTTCTCCTAGTGTTTCAAACGCTTTCAGTTTCCTGGTCGTTATTTATTATTAACCATTTCCCTGTAGGTTCAGATTACAATTTACGGTGTTTTTGAAGAATGCCGGGACTCCTAGAAAATAGGTGAAAATGGTAATCCAAATCTACAGGAAAATGGTTAATAATGCGACCAGAGGGCTTATTGCCTTACGCACTCGCGATCGCGATCTCTTTCATTTTTGACAGTTGAAGGCAAGTCTGCCTACAAAATGAAAACTATTGTTCCACTTTCAAATCAATCGCGATCGCGAGTGCGTTAGGCAATAAGCCCTCTGGAATCTGAAAGCGGTTGAAAGTTTCAATTTGAAATGCTTGTAAAACTACCCATATATGTGCTTCTGCAAGGAGTCTTATATAATGTGATATTATTGTATATTGATATTACTTCTCATATTATAAATAGTGAGAGATAATGTCCAGTAATAAACTTATTTATGTATGTGTCAAAGTTGTTTTACTCAATCTGAATAAAAATAGCTAATAGAGGATATAATGCACTAATTTATTATCTAAACACTATTAATTAATACGATTTAAACTAGTGTGAATACAAAAAAAAATCAACACAGCTACAGTTTTTTTTATGTACAAAGGGTGTTCCACAGCTAACCTCCCAATGATGCATCCCAAAAAAATAATAATACAAGACATCCAAATTTTGAGCAGGGATCTGTGCCTAGGTTTTCCACAACGATTGGTCCTCTGCTGCTGTCATCCAGCGGTTTCCCGCGACCTTTATTAGATCGTCAGTCCATTTTGGGGAAGGCCTTTGTCCAGCAGTGGACGTCTTGCGGCTGATAATGATGATGATGATGATCTGTGCCTAAGCATACGAGAAGTTAAGTCAATGAAGCAAAATTTCCTATTCACAATATTTAAAGTACTTTCCCGCTGTGTGGCATAGCCGACAGCCATGGGACACATGGCTTACTAATAAACAGGATATTAGTAAGCCCTAGCTGTGTTTAGTTGGTTGCTATTAATTAAATTTATAATAACTTTAATCCCATGACTCCTTAACTCGGAGGTGTCCAAGTCGCTCATATAATGTGACATCATCTTTAAACATTCTTCTTGTCTGTGCTTGGAATTTCTGTTTCCGTTGTTCAGCCTTTCCTAATGCTTTAGAGTGTCCAGCACTTTCCGCCTGTAATGTTAATGTCAAAAGATTATGATCTCTGTATCTGACCATGGTTATATAATTTAGACCCAATATGTATAACTGAGCTAGGTAAAGAGTTATAAAAAAATCATGGTGCTGTTCTCAAAGTGAAATTGGCAATATGATTCATTTTTACCATTGTTGTCACTTGAGGAAATTTTATTTCACTTGTCACAAAATCCAACTCTTTATTGCCATAATAGATCAGCACATTATGTGTGCATGCCCTTTTGAAACATACTAATCAATAGAATTTGACTAAGATATAAACGAATTACTAGTAGTTGACACATGACCTTATATTTTCCACAAATCTGTACAGCCCATAGAAGCTGAATGGGTCAAGCAAAAATATCATATTCAGTGCTACGCTCCCCATAATCACACAAAATAGACCTGAAATAAACTAATTATAATTATTATAAAAAACTACAAACCTCGGTGAGATAGGGAAATCGTAAATAAAACATGTTTTGCTCTTCGACTGCGAAGTCTTCTGTAATTTTGCGAAGATGCACGGGTTCCACTTGTTTAACAAGACGATCTTTACCCCTGAATAAGTGGCCATTCGGGAGACGATTTCGTCGAAGCAATAGTTGGGTTAGTTTCATTATTATTCAGTTTATTAACTTAACTGGCTGAAATAAAGAAAAGTATATAGGTACGAGGTAAAAATCAAGCATTAGAGGTTATATGCGCTGTCAGTGTCAGAACTGTCAGATTCATACACTGTAAATGTATTTGACACTCTGAGAAAATCGCCATTTATGTACCAAAACATAAATACCAACTTAAGCAGATAAACTCCGAAAGACATCCCTATTAATCATGATAATTGAATTTTGTAATTTGTTATTTAAAGTGGATAAAAATGAAAAGAACATTTATTTCAGTTTTATATGTTTAAAAATTGAATAATTCTATATTTTCTTTATTAGTAATAACGTTAAAAAATATGCTTGGTGTTATTTGTTGTTGTATTGCAATGCACAATATGCATAGCACAGCACAGCACATCACTAGCTATCTATGATGGCCGTCGATTGGCTGTCGGACGAATGTAGAGCTTTTTATTTTATGTAAATAATATTTTGGGCATTGTAGCTCACTTGATGTCTATTTATTTAGTAACTGGTAATAAATTGTAAACATGGGATCACGGGGCTGACAGTGATACTGCTAAAACAGTCCCCGGCTTTGGTAAGTGTTTGAATTTCTTTTCCCGACAGTAATTATAGTACGCTTCTGTGGATTGTTTTGGAAGACTTCCCTATTATTTACTCGTTATCAACAACTGATCAATAATCAACAGTTGCAATTGCTAATATTCTCATTGATGCAACTTAATTGAGGTCGTTTTCTCCAACAGCGTATTGAAGCTTCGTTTCGGTATTTACCCTTTCACTTTATAGTACATTATTTTCGTGCTCTACTTATTTTGGTCTTTTTGGCGACAATTTGACGTACTCAACGACATCCCTGCCACTATTTAGAAGATATTATTACTTCAAGCTAGCAAACTAAAGTATTATAAGCTAAAACTGACCTACTTGATATTTCTTTGCCTTATCAGGATATTTAGAAGTAGGTTTTATTATCTCATTGTTATAGGTATACAACAATCCTATAACTTGTTACAGTTGATTATATTTTCACAAGTGTGCTGGGAGGCATAAATCACTTTATTTGTTACTGTTTTGTTATAATATTTATGTATTTATTTGTGTAATTAATACCATAAATAAATTATATATCCTAGAATCTAGTTTTAAGTCATAAAAGTCCAGTTCACTGACCTCTTATCTACACCAGCTGGATAAGAAAGCACTTGGCATGGCAGGTGTTGTAATCAGTGTTTATCCAATTATAACAATTACTGGGCCTGAACAGTTCATTGCTTTTATGTGTGTTTGTTCTCTGTAAGCCAATAAAGTTTATACCTAGCTACTTCAAGTCATTACAGCAGTTGATGTGAGGTTGGTAGAACTACTATGAAATGATGGATTTACTTAAAATGAAACCAATCAAATTAATTGGATAATACATTTTTTATTTATTTTTATTTATTCAATTTAATCTTAACCTAACAACATCATTTAACATGTTTGGTGCCAGTGTCACACCAAGTGTGTCAAAATTACATTAGTTTAGTTTAGAGGTTAGGCAGCAGTGAATGTGTTAAGGTACAGTCAACAACGGCTATTTGACTAATAAATTATTTTTACACTACCACTAAATCAAGCTTTTGAAAATAACACGGAAAAACCTAGCTATTGTTTATTTTTGGAATTTAAATGACTTTTAATTCAACAAAAACTTTTTAAAGGATCACTGAAAATTGTGACGTCACATTATACTATTTTCATACTGACTTCATACTACCGGATCGTTTTGACGTTTTAATAAAAGTTGTGTATTTGAACAGTCAGTCAAATAGCCTATTGTTGAGCTACGGTCATAAGGTTAGTGTATGTTAAATTAAAATTTTACGCATTTTGAACGTGCAAATTGAAAGGAACCTAATCTAGCTGCTGTTTGAATATTGGAAATGGACATAGCCGATGTAATTGTCTTTGTAACAAACATTACCAACCCAGAGGGCAAACATACTAAATCTATTTTTAGGGTTCTATACCTGAAGAAAATTTGGTATGATTACAGAACAAACCCTATAGAAAAACAATAAATACTAAAAATTTGCAAAATGTGTACGGAAGCCTCATTGCGCGAGTCCGATTCGCACTTGACCGGTTTTATTTAGCAGCTTTGCATTCTTACTGGAGAAAATAAAGTGTTAAACTGGTGTTGAGTAATTGGCATAATATTTGTACTGACTGATATTAGTTTGTAAAACAATGAAATACTAATACTGCCTACATTATCTTACTAAGTTCAAAAGGTTAACCTACAGAATAATCAAACTATGAATTGTAGTTTTATAACTGTCTTCTCTATTTATCATTCCCAATTTAAAAATCTGTGTAAACTTAACCAAGACATTTCTAAACATTATTTGTTTTCAAATTGATAGCTCGGCAGTAATACACCAAACTGTCCCATGCACTGACGTATCCAGATATTGTTATTATTATTATCTCAAATTACATTGAGTTGTTATGAGACAGTTTCAGATTGTTTTAAGTTGAGTCTCAGATACATTGCTGTTCCATCGTCAGTAAGTGCGTGGTTTTCGTGGGGAATGAAGTTCACATTATTGTGTCTATCTTAGTAGGTAGGTATCCGAGTGTCCAAGAATTTCATATTAAGAATTTAACAGTAGGAAGGTCAAAAGGTTTAAAAGTTGATTTATTTCCTTGTTGTAAAATTGTTAAAAAATGTTGAATTAGTGACAAAGTGTGTAGGCATTTTAGATTCTGAGATATGTAAACTCTGTGAGCTCTGTCAATTTTCCAATTGTGCCCCTTATAAAGGCTTGCTCTAATTTGCAGAGCGCAAGAAATGGACCATAATAGTTTCTGGTTTTGGAGGGTGTATTCTGGTAATCATCCGTATCAGTAGATTTTGTTTGTACAACTTAGAAGCATAAATGATGGCCCGGCTCTTAGACGTTTTTTTATTCGCGACAGTGGTACATCAGTGGTATAAGTACCTATTTACATAAAAGTATGTTCAAAATAAGACAAACAAATTGTACCCACTTACTAAAACTATTTTCAATTTGACCCTTTTTTGAAAGTCTCTAGGGTTCCATACTCAAAGGGTGACAACTGAACCCTATTACTAATAATTTAATAATAATTAAATTAACAATTAATTAATGTGTTTTTTTAAATAATTTGTCTATCAATTCAATATTTTGAATATTTTGCGCCGCAATTAAGTAGGTAATTATATCGTGCAGTGTTAACGTGAGTGGTGGGTCGCAGTGCCGGGGGTTCCGTGCATAGATAGCAGTGTGTATGTTTAGTTCAGTGCAACTGGGCCTATCTATTCCACTGCGTTTTTATCCCTACAGCAACGCCTTTTCTGGCAAGATAATAAAAGCTATCGTAATGTTAACAATAGGGGAAAAGATAAGGTAGAATAAAGGCCCAGTTTTTCTGAAGCTGTTTTTATTATAGGAAACTGTTATTGTTACACAAGTAACTACCGATAGATTGCGAATCGTGTGTTGGCTATTCGTTTTTCCGTCAAAGGCTAGCGGTTTCGACTTTTTAGACTAGGTGACCTTTGACATTGCACCTTTTTTAGGGTTCCGTATTCAAACCAGGGGGGGATTCACTCCGCAACTTTAGGTATAGGTATTTGGATGTCGTGTTGTCACTGGCTTATAGAGTTATAAATCTTATAATCGAAGCAGTTTGTCACACGCAGCGTTTCGCGTCGTCATAGCAACTTATTATTTCACTTACTCGGTCAATTTATCTCCGTTCATGAATCAATAATGAATACGAATAATAAATATATTAAATACTGCTGTGTGTACGGGTGAATGAGTAAAACAAAATCTGAGAAATATCGGTCCAATGTTGCCATTTCACACTTGTACCTAGAATTTGACATAAAATGTACAGCAATAGAATTCAAATTTAAATACATTTACTGTGTGGGTTGGATCCTTTTCCCTAAGCTACGTCCAGTTAGAAAAACTCAAAGTACCTACATGGCGACCGTTTGGGGGTTCGAACTCGGTACCTACCTCATAAACACGAGACGACACCTCTAGTCACTAGGCCACCGAGACGCTCTAACCGTAAACTGTTATGTAGTATAAAATAAAATTTCACACATGCAAAGTCAGAGCGGTTCGCCTGTCTACCATTATTTTTACGTGTTGTGAATAGGAAGAAACTGCCACTCATACCGGAACAGTTTTATACAAAAACAATAATATTTTGTTGTAATTGATACAATAAACATGAAGCAGCGCTACCACCAGTTGTTTGTTTACAGAGTGATCCCAAACACCTCGCGGGCGCCTCCTCGGTCCGGCAGCATGGCGCAGGTCGGCGCCAACCAGGAGTACCAGGAGTACAAATGGGCGTACTCGATCATGGACTCCTCCAAGTACTTTTACTCACTAATCTCAAGTTTGTAGTAGATTCGTCACCAAATATATTGCCGCGTACGTTGACGGGTAAATTTCCGGGCGTTTCGACCGCCGTCATTAGTGTCTTCAATATATTGACGAAATCAATGACACTACAGCAACTTCTGATGCTAATAGAAACCTACACCCCGGTTCTGCTTCTGTTTACATCAGAAGTTGCTGGTAGGTGTCATTGATTTCGGCACTAATGACGGCGTATTAAACGCTCGGAAATTTACCCTTACATGCAGTAGCCGCAGTGGTCAAGGAAGTGGGTGAAGGGGGCAGAGCGAGTACCCATGTAAGAGGGTTATTTATCATGCTGCTGCTCGCTCTGCCCGGCGCTCCAGCGCTAGGAAGCAGCCACCCACTGCCCCGAGAAGAATTATTGCCGGCAGCAGCGCGCTGCGTGAGTAGCTGCGGCAGTCTGCATGTAACGCGGCGTATCACGAGATGTGGACTATCAATGCGATACACGAATTTATTTATTTTGATGACTGTACGCGGGTTTTGTAACAAAAAGTAAAATAATAATATATTATAAATAAAGTTGGATGTTTAGAAGTAGAGTGCAGGAACTTTTCGTTTATTCCAACCAAATATTATAGATGAGGAGACTGTAGCATGTTCTTTGATGTTTGCATTTATTTATTTATTTATTTATTTATTTATTTATTAGAATCGTATACATTGTGTAGCATTACAGTAGGAACCAAAGCGATACACCGATTCATTATAAAACTAAGGACTAAAACTAACTTACATCTAAAAGGTGCCTATATTGGTCTCGCTCCAACACTCTCTTCCACTCAGTCATCAGTCGCTCTATTTTAGTAGCAAATAGATCACATTGTGGTGCTGCCGTGAGCAGGGAGTTGATCAGCGCGGCGGCGCGCGGCGCGGGCGCGTGCCAGCGCAGGCGCGTGCGCGCGTCGGCCACCCGCAGCAGGCGGACGCTATGGCGTTTGTTGCAGTACTCATTGGGCACTGATAGGTTCAGGATCATTTTCAGAATAATATTGCTGTCTATTTTATTTCTAAGTACTTTAACAAAAAAAACTATTAAAGCAAAGTTTCTACGCAGTTCCAACGAGTCACAACATAAATGTCCCTGTAAGAAGCGCGTTGGGTACATAAACGGATAATATGTATATATTTTTTTGTAAAAGTTACGCAAAAATTTTTTTTGAACTTGTTCCAACATGAGAATATATTTTTTCTCATGCGGACCCCAAACCACTGTGTTCGTCTCAAGGACGCTTCTCACTAACGCTGAGTAAAGCGCGCGTGTCGCTGTTGCTGTCAGTGGTGCGGCGTTGCGTAACACAAACCCTAATCTCTGGTACGCATTTTTGGTAACATTTCGTACGTGTGTCCGGAATGTAAGGCCTTGGTCGAAGGTAACACCGAGATCTCGCACCTCGGACACACGAGTTATCACATGTCCGGCTATTAGATAACTGTGGTAAACGGGCGAAGGGGAGCGCGAAAAGGTTAACACTTCACACTTTTCAATGTTGAAAGATAATTTGTTTTCTACGCTCCACTTGTTCACAGCATTACCAGCTTCACGTCGTCGGCAAATAGCAGCATAGTGGCGTTCTTGACCACCTTGGGCAAATCGTTAATTAGTATTAAGAATAGAAATGGCCCTAAGTTTGATCCTTGGCTTATTCCAGAGGGCGTATCATATGGTTTCGATAGATAGTGCCCATATTTAACAAACTGCTGCCTGTTGCTGAGATAATTCGCAAAAAGTTTTATAAGCCGAGGGACAAAACCCATTTGCCCTAGTTTTAATAATAGATTATCGTTGTCTACTCTGTCGAAAGCTTTTTGAAAATCGAGATAAACAACGTCCACCTGATTTCGACTATCTAGCTCCTGTGAGAGGGTATCAACCAAATGAATTAGGTTAGTTGCTACCGATCTTTTGGGTAAAAATGCATATTAATATTAGTATGGATATTGTTCGACTGAAGCGTTTTCGCCCGCAGTTCATGTTTATTTTGCTTCATTTGACTAAATGCAGCTGCAATTACACGAGGTGTTCTTGCATTGTAATGTTGTCTGCACTTTCTGAATTTAAATTAATTTATATTATTTCAGTTTTATTGTCGCTCTTCTAGATCTTTTTCTACACCATTTAAATTAATTGAATTGAAAGTTTTCAAGGAATTTAAATATAGTTTTGTAGAAAACAAATATGTAACTCTATTCTAATAAATTGTAATTTCTAAGTGGAAGATTCAGAAATATATTCCTCCTTCCTTCTCAATGACCACCACAGCCACTAATTGGTCGGGTCACAGATAATGAATTACAAATTAAACGCATCGTGTGCCGTTTCACTTTATTACACTGTCGGCTCAATTACCTTAATTACGTTGAGCAGGTAGCAGAGACTCGTCAGACCATTTGTACTTTACAGATTGACACTCGAGTTTGTAAATTTGTTTTTTTTTTTTTGTGTGCATGTAAGGGGTAATCTCCGGAACAACGCATGCGATTTCAAAATTCTTTCACCAACATTTATAATGGACTTTCAGGCCTTACGGTTGTTAGTGATTATAAGTTTTTGTATTTACAGTTCGGTTAAGTTTACTCCGGGGAAGGTGCTTTAGAATTAACGAAAATTTGGACTTCGAATTAAGGGTCGGTTTAGATTAGCAATAAAAATTGCAGAACTGCTGTTTGACTATCTGCCGCACTCAGAGATGTCAATTAAGTTTTAAGTTTCATTAAAGTAGCTGCTGTCACTTTCTTTGCTATAGCAATAGAATAAGACGCAGCAACTTTAACGAAACTTAAAACTTAATTGACGTCTCTGAGTGCGGCAGTAAAACTCCTGTAACAAAAAGGCCAAAGTTTGCTGTGTTTTTCCAGCTTAAAAGTTAAAAGTTACTAGCCAGCACCAGCTGCAACGAGCTGACATTATGCTTATTGCAGAAGTGGACTTATCTCGTCTATTTACATTTCTATATGGTGTACAGTGCTAACTCGTCCACATTTCTTTATGGTCCAAAGTGCTAACGGCCGCACTCAGAGACGTCAATTAAGATTTAAGTTTCATTAAAGTAGCTGCTGTCACTTTCTTTGCTATAGCAATAGAATAAGAAGCAGCAACTTTAATGACACTTAAAAAATAATTGACGTCTCTGAGTGCGGCAGTAAGTGGAATAATCTACTGGATGAAGTCATCCTGAGAAAGATATATTTATTCTTAATTAGCGACCCGCCAGCGCTTGGCGTCGGTTAATATAACTTAACATATAGCCTTTGTCAATCCTGAAAGTCTATTCTAAAATATTGACGAAAGAATTTTTGAAATCGGATGAATAGTTTCCCAACTTATAAACTTTACCTCTTTATAATATTAGTGTAGATAGTGATGAATGGTTGTACAATTATAGTTTATTTTTAGGGTGTCGGCGTGTTTGATCTCGATGCTTCTAATAGTGTACGGCAGCTTCCGCTCGCTGAACATGGAGCGAGAGGCGCGCGAGCGGGCCGAGCGCGAGCGGGAGGCCTCGCTGCTCGGCGGGACCAAGCCGGCGCCGCCCCCCTCCAGCAGTAAGTCCAACACTATAACTAGCCCCAGTAGCTGCCGCTCGCTGATGAGCGAGCGAGCCAAGGGCGAGCCTCCAATAGCAGTCACGAACTATAAGAACTTGGAATGAACTTCCCGCTGAGATTTTCCCAATGCGCTACAATATGGGGCTTTTTAAAAGGGTGTCATTAAATTTCTTCGAGACCGGCAACGCATTAGTGACGCCTCTGGTGTTGCAAATGTCCAGGCGGCGGTGACCACTTCCCATCAGGAGGGCCGTCTGCCTACCAACAACAGTGTTGTACCAACAACAGTTAACAGCCTCCGTCACGCAATCAATCTTAACATCTGACTGAGCTAGCAAGGATACTTCCGATGCGTATTGAATTTCCAGCCTCTGCTTCGTTCGTAGTCGTTAATCACGTCCGCTATTGTACAGTCACACCACGGGATTGTTGAGCCACTTGCTAACATTCTTAATTTGGTCGGGTTGTCAAATCGTACACGTTATATTGCTATGGAATTTGACGATTTGACAACCCGATCGAATTAAGAATGTTAGCAAGTGACTCAACAATCCCGTGGTTTGACTGTACATAAGTATAGTCCTGTGGCCCATTACAAGCGGAACTATCTTTCTAGCAAAAGGAGTTAGAAAGAGACTTCCGCTTGTAATTTGTAACTTGTGGCTTCGTAAAACGGGCCACTGGAACTCTACCATGATCATCGGTTACAGCTGTTTTACCCAATTTTTACCACATCTGTAGTCCACCTTGTGGCTTGCCACCATCGCGCCTTCCGGTACGTTGTTGCCAGAACCTTCATAAGGCATAGTCCCGACGGCGCCCTACGAAATTGTACAGCTTTAAGACCACATCCCTCAACTGAATAATCCACTGATAACCGCCTATGCGCTGTTTGTTCATTAAGAACTTTGAATGTGCAATTTTATTCATCCATTTGGTGTTTTTTCCGTTTGTTTTTCTTTTCCTTTCCGTGTTATATTTTTGTCTTAGATTGTTTTAAATGTGTTGTTTGTATCCTATTCCGTGTTCTCACTGAGCAGACCTTTACACCGTCAAGACTGTTTCACAACAATAAATAATCTCTAAGATTTTTTCAATTTATTTGTTGTTGTTAATAAATATTTTTTTGTTGTTTTTCTTTCTAATTATAATTTTATTGGTTCGCAGACATACAGACCCTGAACACGATGCAGGCGCTGTGCTTCCCGCTGGGCTCGTCGGTGGCGCTGCTCATCATGTTCTTCTTCTTCGACTCCATGCAGACCCTCGTCGCCATCTGCACCGCCAGTGAGTTCCATTTGCCATCAACCACAACCACTCCTCGTTTTTTGAAGTCGGTTAAAAATAACAGAAAATTTTCGTGTCCGTAAAGTTTACAAATCATTTGTAGGCTGGTATGTATTTATTTTTTAAATAAATATGTATAATTATGTACTTGTTTTTATGCCTCATTCGACATTTAATAAATTGAGGAAATTATTTGCAACATGTGTCATAAGCTCATAAGAACATTTATTTTTAGAAAATGTAGAGTTCAATATCTAAAATTTTTCGGACAAGACTATTTAGCCGCACGTTCTTTGCACGGAACACCCAAGGAATTAATATAGATACATAATTGATGTACGAATACGTGTCGTCGTGCAGTAATCGCGTGCGCAGCGCTGGCGTTCCTGCTGACGCCGCTGTGCCAGTACGTGGCGGGCGGCGGCGGCGCGCGCGCCGTGTGCGGCCGCTACTCGGCGCCCGAGCTGGCCGCCGCCCTGCTCGCCGCCGGCATCGTCGCCGTCTGGGTGCTCACGGGCCACTGGCTGCTCATGGACGGTCAGTACCGGCAGTAGTGCCCTCGTCACCAGCGTGAGCGCGCGCCGTCTATAATATACAGTTCACGAAATATTACATGCAGGTACCAATATAGGCTATTCCAAGATGACTGGTCATCCAATATTCATTTGTCCGAATTTTCATTTTTCCGATATCTATGTTATGCTGAAGGTATTCAAAATTTAAAAAAAAATATTTGAATTGCTATACGTAGGTTAGGTTAGGTTTATGTGCGATATCAAAAAATAATGCCTCCATTAAAAAAATTGCATTCGGAATTATGAAAATTCGGGATTTCAATCAATTCGGAATTATGACTTGGGGTTATGTAATGTACCCCCTTTTGTAGATGACAATACAATATTATGGTGATTTTTAAATTGAGTATGATTTAATCTGTCACCAATTAAATCAATTTTTGTAATCTAATTAATGAAATTTGTCTTCAAAATAATAGATCTGTCCACAGAATCATCAAACAATACCAAAACTATTAATTCTAAAATGTTACTCTAAATAATAGTTTCCGGGACAAAGTCGACGAAGTCTATTCCGGGTAGTTTGGCCCTTCAGGCCTGGTACAACACCAACCTAATCTAATTTAACCTAAACTAACCGAAATTAGAGTTCCCAAGGGATCAGCGATAAACGACTTCTGCGCGGACGGAGTCGAGGGCAAAGGCTAGTGTTAAAATAAACGTTTCCCTGCAGCGATGGGCATGGGGCTGTGCGTGACGTTCATCGCGCTCATCCGCCTGCCGTCGCTGAAGGTGTCGACGCTGCTGCTGACGGGCCTGCTGCTGTACGACGTGTTCTGGGTGTTCTTCTCCTCCTACATCTTCACCACCAACGTCATGGTCAAGGTCGCCACCAGGTCAGCTCCCACCGCCACACAGGCTGGACATCACCTCACCTCTAAAACTGAAACACGACTGGCGACAGTATGACGCGCCCTTATAATTTTTATACAGCCTATGACACTCGCGCGGTTTTGACGAATCATATGACACCCCATTTATTAAAGTCGGTCCAATAGTTTAGGAGCTACAGTGGAACGAGAGTGGAAGTGGAAGATATTCGATATTTTTATTTTTATTATACACATACATAGACTGTTAACCACATTATCATTCTTTTTGCTTAGCGCAGTCGGGTAAAAATGTACGTTCCACGGAAAACTAGACCTCGTCTAAGTTGTGGACGATTATAATCTTGATTGCAAATGTATGTGGGTATCAGGCAGCGCCGCCAGCCATTAGACAAAGTAAGCAGCTGCTGAGGGCATCACGAGTCAGAGGGCATTATAGGAGGGCACCAAAATAACGAATCAAAATTGTCACAGCAAAATAATAAACAGACACAGGAGCCTAAAGGTGCGTCCACATTTGTGACATGAAATCGGACCAGACTGCGTGACATTGCTATAGGACATGTCGCGATAAATGTGGACGTTCGGCGCGACATCGCTATTGTGACATAAAATCGGACTCACGGGTTGGATCGCATCGTGACAGGTACGCTGTGACATTTGTTCGTGTCACAAAAACCGTTCACACTATCGAGCAAACACGCGTTACTGACACGGTCACGGAGCTATGTAACGATGAATTGTCACAAATGTGGACGCACCTTTAGGGCACCTTGGAGGCTAAATCCGGCATCGGTCCCAGGTCCCTCTTACCATCAGGTGATGTGTGGTCATTTGCCATCTCTAAGCTATAAGAAAAAAAGTGGCCACCTCTTTGCTGAAGCTTAATAGAAACGTCATATCCTAACTGTAAATCAAAAAGTTACCATTAGGGTAATTCTCATATCGTTTCAACCGCCCGTCACAGCCGTGGCTACAAAATTGACGATTTTTTAAGGAAAAGCTATTGATAAGAATTGTTAGCGGCGGCTCTGCATTCTACAGAATAGCCGCAAATGACATTCGAATCTACAGGGAAGCCCGAAGCCGTCAATAATGCGACCACGGTTGTGACGGCGCCTGAAACGCTCGTGAGAATGACCCATTACCACCGTCCACTATCTTGAAAACTATTTTTTTTAACATATTTAGAATACTTCGTGTTGTTGTCGTGAGTGTGCTAATGTCCTGGTGTTGCAGGCCGGCCGAGAACCCGATGAACGTGGTGGCGCGGCGCCTGCAGCTGGGCGGCGCGCTGCGCGACGCGCCCAAGCTCTCGCTGCCCGCCAAGCTCGTCTTCCCCTCCATGCACCACCAGGGACACTTCTCCATGCTCGGTCAGTCCCGCCCACTACCCACCGCGCACTACCTGACTACCTCAACAAAGGGAGACAACTTTCTCAACATGGAATTCTTTAGGTTTTGACAGTTGACATAGTCACATAACTCACAGATCTAGGATGTAATGACTAGTGATCGGCCATCGGTAGCATTTTATGTCACTTTGATGACGAAAGTATTACATGGATATGACTATTTAATTTCGTGCACAATTTATATACCTATTAAAAATATATGATTTTTTTTATCGAGTCTTATTATTAATGGTCGGCGACGGGTAGCAACTTTCCGATTAAAGAATATTATAGATATGATTCTAATCAAATTTTGAGTACTATTTTTGAATTATAAATGTACGCATTTTAACCTTTAAGGCTAACAAAATGTAAAAAAATTACCTAGTTTTTTATCAAATGTGAGGTCTTAATACATAAATCTCGAAAAGAAGTTGTTCTATAAGAAATGTATCATTATTTTGTGATACAAGTAATAAAAATAGCATAAGAGGCACCGTGATGTCGTTGGTTGTTTTCGTAGTCGAATTTTAGTTTTAATTTTATCTTGTTTACTTATACTTTAATTTAAACCATACCTAACATATCCACACTAGTCATTACGTTTGACGTGAAAGTGACATAAATTGCTCCCGTCAGCCGATCTCTAGTAATGACAAACCCACGTTACTGGTTTGTTCTTGTCTCGAGGCCTCGAATCCCCTCGTCACGCTCAGGATTCTATTTTTCACTCGCTTAGCTGGCGGTTCAATTTTTTTTGTTCGATAATTCGATATTTAATACTGGGTCTCGCGCCAAATAACAAGCTTGCATAACAAATAAGTATTGTTGTCCAGGGCTGGGCGACATCGTGATGCCGGGCCTGCTGCTGTGCTTCGTGCTGCGCTACGACGCCTACAAGAAGGCGTCGCTCGTGTGCCAGCTGGGCCAGGTGCCCGGCCCGCGCTCCGTGGTCAGTGCCCACTCGCCAGTGCCACCCGCTTCTATAGGGGGGGGCTCCAAGCCTATACTTGAATTTTTATTCTCACGGAAAAAATGTAAACAAAGGTGCTGCCATTAACAAATATTTGAACCTTTCAAGATAGGTTATAGGTTATAGCGGGCTAGTTTTCCGCAACTCGACGACTAAGCGCCTATTTTACCTTTCAAGATATTTATACTTTGTACATTGATAAGAAATCTGCTTTCTATAAATAAACTGTATATTATAATATAAAATAACTTAATTTGTTGATGGGAAACTTTATTTTGACACAAACTCTTTGTTTTATTAATTTAAAGAGTTTTCGTATGCATAATTTATTTATTGCACCGGTATCACTGTCTCGATACACCCGGGTCATTAAGTTGCGGGCCGCTTAACGTGAGACGTCACTCGCTTCATTAGTTAGTGGTAATAATAATGTTAGACATTACGGCTCAGTACCGAATCGTCTATGTAGCAAAATGTCCAGTGACGCTAATTGACCGAGAAGCGAAATGTCAGGCGTCATATTGGCATTTTGCCCAATTAACATAACGCAGAACATCAAAATAGCAATAAGTCTGTGTAGCATAATGTCCAAATTACATAATGTCAAAAAAGCTGATATCAAGGATAGCACATTGTCAAATCTTATCGAAAGCAGTTAGCCCAAGTAGCACACTGACTAAAAAGCAAATCGTCCATAAATCAGAAGGGGTGAAAAGAACTGTCTTCGTGTCATGGAATAACCAAGGTAGTGTTCAGCTGTGCGATCGACATTAGGTAATTTGCGTTTTGGACTTTTTAAATATTTGACATTTTACATATTTGGGTTGATCAACTTTTTCTTGTACCTCGTTGTCATGGTTACGTCCGCTGGGCAACTCTTTAACACCATGATTCTGTAAACGTTTTCTATGGTTATAGTTCATCAAACGTAAATTTTTGTCGTAGTTATAAACCCATTATTTTATGGACTATTTCCTAAGCATATTAGTAGCATATATTATAACAGTTTCCTTTGAGAAACTCGTTCACTGTTGTCTCTTGGACAACGGGACAGAATAACAAACAAGAAAAAGTTGATCGACCCATTTAGACTTGTTGTTATCTAGCCGTGTCGCTTATGCTAATTGTGTATTTTACGATTTATGAATTTTCACAAAATGGTCAATTTACAAAATTAACTTTTCGCTTCTTGGTCAGTTTGCGTCACTGGACATTTTGCTACTTAGATGATTCCGTATTGAGCGAACATTACTATTATTATTAAAATATACATAAGGCTATTTCATTTCATAGAATTATGCGATTTTGATTTTGAATATCACGGTTCGAGCGTAATGATAACTTTATATTATATTTCTTGCCGGCCCATACTTTGAGATCCCCAGAACTGTGACTTTGACAGTGACGTAACTTTGTTTACCTTTTTCCGTGGAAATAATAATTCAGGTATAGTCAGCAGGTCATGCCTTGAGGAATCAGCTTATCGCGGCATGTTGCGGGCTGTACCGCTCGGGGAGACGGCCTGGTGAACTCCAGCGATGTATCTGCGGAAGCGGCGAGCTAAGTCATGTCATGATCTAGCCGCATACATATTGTTTGTCATGTCATAATGCAATGTTAGTCGTATTTTTTTTAGTCATACACCCTTCTGAAATTAAAGCATTTAATAAACATCCATCGTGTAGATTAGTTAGGTTAGGTTTAAGTTACTTTAATAAAAATCCTGGGAAAAAAACGATATCGTGATAAAAATGCATTACAACTTGCGAAAATTATGACTTAAAACTCATTATGGCTAACAATATGTATGCAACCCGATATGGACCCGTACAGAAGTCTTATCACTTTTGCGGCGACTCGTGGCAGGCTTTAGACGTTTCTAAACAGTTGTTTTATTTGTTGAAAGAAAGAAAGAAAAACATTTATTCACAACATCACTATAGATAGTGGCAAATAATAATATAGATAGTGGCAAATAATAATATAGATAGTGGCAAATAATAATATAGATAGTGGCAAATAATAATATAGATAGTGGCAAATTGTTGCCGTTCACCGCTCGTAACTAGCTAGCACAACTTATATTTTGGCGCTCGGCGTTCAGTGCGTTTCTATCGTAACAGACTAGTTAAAAAGGGATATCCGCCTTTTGAAGTAGACATTTGTCGGGATGGGAGGCTGGGCTCGGAGCTGAGTGCGGTTGTGCGCAGGGCTCGCGGCTGACGTACTTCCACTGCTCGCTGCTGGGCTACTTCCTGGGGCTGCTGACGGCCACGGTGTCGGCCGAGGTGTTCAAGGCGGCGCAGCCCGCGCTGCTGTACCTCGTGCCCTTCACGCTGCTGCCGCTGCTCACCATGGCCTACGTCAAGGTGCCAGCCCTCTTCCCTGAACCTTCATATGCTTCCACATCTTCCTGTTTTTTACAGTCTTTGATCAAGATTTTTACGTTTCAAACCTTGTGGAGTCTCGTTTCCCTGAAAATGTGTTTCTTTTAGAAAAAGATCAGTTAATACAATTTCGATTAAAATATATCGTTCCATTTTGATTTATCATATTTCCTATTTAATTACCGAATTAGCTACCAGAATTTCTTCAACTCTACAAGGAATCAGAACTTTTGGAGAGTCATCTCCCGTTTCGTTTTGATTGTGTAGTAACATATCGACGACGCGGTTAGCCTAGTTGATAGTGACGAAGCTAGCGGTCCCGGGTTCGAATCCCGGTATGGACAAATATTTGTGTTATGAGCGCGAGTATTTGTTCCTGAGTCTTTGACGTTTTCTATATATTTAAGGATATAAAAAGATAAAGATATTTATTCAGTAAGTAGGCCACACGGGCACTTTTACACGTCAAAATCTACCAGCGCTGTATTTCTCTATAAGTATGTATGTCGTTGTCTAGAACCCATAATACAAGCCTAGAGCTTAGTTTGGGACTAGGTCAATTTGTGTGAGATTGTCCCTGATATTTATTTATTTATATCGAGTGCATTTCCAGGGAGACCTGAGACGGATGTGGAGCGAGCCGTTCATAGCGCCGGCCAAGGGCGCCGCCGACTTCGACGTCTGACTCGCCCGCCGCGCGCGCAGTGCGGTACAGTACAGCCCCCGGGCTCCATCCATCGTTCTCAGTAATCTGCTCATTTACCGTGAGATTCATTCGCTTGGATTTTTCTTTTCACCGAGTCGATCAGAAACAAAACTGCAAGTGATAACCGCTTGACAGTCCGTTTCGCAAAGTGCTAGTGTAATTAGAACGTGTTTAAATGTTGATCCTTATGGACACTGTCAATAAAATAATTGTTCTCAAGCCTAAGCACTGCCAAGTGGATATTTTTATCGATCACAGTGATAATCGATCGTTCCACGATAAATCCACCAGAACTCTAGCGACTCAATCTTTATTCTGTAATATAGTATAATTTCATACTGTCTAAAATCCGCCTGATATTTTATGTGACTAGCCTTCATTGTGGTGCTCCGCGAACCCGGGCTCGATGGTTTGGATAAAGCAATAAAGACACTGTACATACCGCTCGGCATGTGAATTGACGCGTCAAAGATAGAGTAGGCATATAAGTGTACGTTAGGATAGACGATACGCTTTTTTTTTTATTAAATACTACATTTTAGTCAAAGTTACAGCACAGGGTAACTTTTAAGACCTCTCGTGTAATGGTATGATAAGCAACAGGACCAGTGCAAGATATGTTATCGCAGTGATTTCGTACCTGTTTCTATAAAATATGTATCCATTAAAATATGTGCCAGCATACAGGCGGTAGCGGTGCATGTGTGACCTGAAAGGATCATTGGTTATATTTACAATCCCCACCTCTACTGCCCTGCTAAAGTAAAAGGCAGTATTTTACACAAAACTACTGTAATAATTGCAACCTCATTACTGTGTAATAAGGTTGCAATTGCTACTGCGCCGCGTCGCTCTACGAGTCCCTTGCATTACAAACTGGCCAAACTGCTTGGATACCGCTAGCGCCTGTTCTTGGCTTGTGAAATTTTAGTAGCGTCACTGGGTGGATCAACTCTTTCTCGTTCTCGTTGTCATGGTTACGTCCGCTAGACAACTCTATAAGTTAAACACATTATTTTTTATACGTTTTCTATGGTTACGATTCATCAAACGTACATTTTTGTCGTAGTTATAAGCCCATTATTTTATGGACCATTTCCTAAACACATTGGTAGCATATACTATAACAGTTTTCTTTTTGTGAAATTACAACGGGTCAGAATAACAAACAAGAATAAGTTGATCGACCCCACTAACAATTGTCAATACAATGCAAACCATAGAAATTACAACTATGGGTGCTAAGGACAAGTACACTACGTCCGCTGTGCGCATAGTCCGATCACATATTCTGTAGTGACAGCCAAGTGTTAGCCGCGCTTTCCTATTTGATACTGCTAAAGTACATAGATTTTATTTACCTGTTTTATCTTCATTTTTGAAGAGCCTACAAATTACACTTCAAAACTAAACTGAACAGAACAAAATACGTATATTATCACCCGTTGCAGTGTGTATCAGATGTTGCGGAGATGACAGATCAGAATACTCATTGGGAAGCATTTTCAATTTTTTTAGTTTTTAACGGCAATGACAGCTAAAAATCATAGCTAATGTCAACCTTGTCTCATAGCCACTCTGGTCTATTTTTAACTGTGAGCCATGACGGAAATATTCGCGTTGAAAAGGTTAATGGCGATGCAGGCGGACAGTCCGCCGACACTCCCAAGTCTGTTTCTGCCAGCCAAAATATATAAAGGAAATGTGTGAAATGTTAAGGGATTTTGTGTTCTAACACGATAAACTGACAGACCAATATCGGCTGGCGGGCTGTTAGTCTGTGTTGCCCTTCGATGGTGTGGAATGCAACTTGTCTTTTACTGTCAGAAGCGGAGCCCTCAGACTCGGGTTATGGTGCCAAAATAAACCGGGAAGAGCCGACGCCAAATACGCTCGTGCGAGGGTTACGATTTCTACTAATTTCATAAGTAAAGTTATAGAATTTGCACATAATGTAAGCAAAGATCTCTGTAAGAATCTCATATGCTAAATTACTATGGATTTGATGTTATCTTTTGATAGGTCACGTATGTAACATGTGAAACTATTGTATGTTCCAAGCGAACCGTTTTTGTCGAATGTTTAGTCATTTTTGTAAATGCAATGTCGTCATTTTGGTTATTTACGATCAAACTTTGTTGTCACTGCCTTAGACTGATGTTTTCAATGAAGATTTAGAATTTCTATGAGTGAAAGTATTTTGAGTTAGGTTAAAGTTCTACCCGTAAGCTACTTGTTATTATTCGAACAACTGTCGTTGTTGTAAATTATTTGATTGAGTGTCGTTATTATGAACAATGTTATGCAAGACGCTGCATCATAGTATTCTTAAGGATTAGGTTATATGTGTGATTTGATTTTTAGTAATTTTTACAAGTTTTTTTATTTGCCCTTATTTGATATTTTAAGTAGTGATTATTGATAATAATACGTATAATATGAATTTAAACAGTATTTTTCTGATTATGACAAAAAGTGATATTATTTATTGAGGCTTATGTATGGAATACAGATTCTCGAAGCATCAATTACTGTTCAATCCACTTGTATTGGTGATTATAACTATCTAAATAATAATAAAAAAATTCTATGGGGTGTTTAAAGTAACAATGTTTTGTCTTTTTAAGAGTAAACAAATAATTTTGGTGCATTTTCGATTGTATGTGTAAAGTCAGAGTTTTCGACTAATGTACATACAAACATAATTATGTATAATTATTATAAGATCTATGTTGTAATGAGTAAGCATCACGTCTCAGATATCACACCACATGTAAATATTGCCCAAACGGTAATTCAGCATCCACTACATTGGGAAAATTCATTTAATATTTTTATGTATGTACTGTGAGAAAGGATATAGCAATACCTAATAAAAATATTAGATGTAATAAACAAGTATTTTATTTTTATATTATCATCTTAGCCTAAGTATACAAGGGGTTAAGTCTGACAGGTCCCATACATTTTGAGAATTAGTTTGTTGGTGCAAGTATAAGTTACATGCAAATACCTTTTTATTACAAGCTTTTATTAAACTTGCAAGTATGTATGTGTGTTTGTTAGGTCAAATCATTTCGAGTCAATTTTGAACCAGTTCCCGTTAATGGAATGGGCTGAAAGTTGGTATACATATGTAAACTCGATGACAATCCAATATTACGGTGTCATTGAGCTGGTCTGATGATGGAGACGGAAGGTGGTCACGGGAACTCCTTAACTACAAATGATAAACCCGTCGTGTTTTATTAGCTTGTTGGATTTGTCTTTATAAGCAGATGATGACTGTGCAAAAAAGTACAGTCGGCAATAAAATTAAGCTTGACCCAAAAATTTAATTTTTAGATAAAGTTATTTGACTATAAGGCTGCGTTTCCATTGAGGCGGAGACGAGCGGAGCTGTGCGAAAAGGACCAATCACCTTGTACAGTACCAGTACAGTAATAATGCAACCCTAGTAAACTGGCATATCATAGTCATACTAAGGTTTTCATACATTGTCAATGGACTCTTTACAAGGGATCATTAACCCCCTTTCTGCTTTACAGGTATTTTTGTAACACCCTGTATATGTATTTTATAAGAAAAATCTACAGTTCAGTCACATAGATTTTGTCAAGTTTTGTGGCAGGAAGCAGGTCTATATAAAAATACTCATCTGCTCCCAGTGGGAATACAGAAAGATGATGGGTACATGGGATAATCTTGATTTGGGATGCTGCAATTAACTAACACCAATCCACCATAAAAACCTAAAATAATGAAGTGCCCAGCTGCTGGCTTTAGAAATAGATTGGATTATTTAAAAAAAATAGAACATTGAAGTTGAACAAATATTTATTTACTAGCTTCAATCTCCTTATTTGTATCTCTTTTCTGGATAAACCTAAGTTGCTTCTTCCTCATCCTCTTCAGCTTGGTAGTGTTAGTGATCACCTGTACCACCTCGGCCTTGGCTTTGTTTTCTGCTGATCGCTTGATATTCTCGCGCCTCCGTTCCTTCCTAGTCAATTCTTTTTGCTTTAGTTCATCCAGAACTTGTCTAGACAAATCTTTAGTTCTTTTCAACTCTAAACGAAGGGCAGTTTTCTTTTGGAAGTCTTGGGTTAATCCTTTTGTCTTGTTTACTGTAGCGAACCTGCAAAAATAAGCATGCATGTGTGTATAAATGAAATAAAGTACAGTTTAAGTGAAGGTTTTTATTATCATCGGTAAAATAATACCTTTCTTTCTTTGTTTTCCAAAATCTTCCTGATTTAGGCTGTCCTCTAACAGGTTCTGTCTGTTCCTTTATCTTTTTAACAGACTTCGCTTGATTATCTGGCGTTGTTTCACCCTCATTTTGTTTATTATTCTTTATGTTGTTCACTATGGACAAAACTTGATCCGCTACTGTCTCAGACATTATTATGGATCGTGATATTTACACCATTTAAGACCTATGAAATTAAACAGAATCACAGCCGTAGGGTAGATAAACACACGTGGAAAATGAAAGACCAAATCAAATCTACTGTCAAGTTCCTGTCAAATGGATTGAGAATGTTCAAGTCATGGTTTTAAGAGATTACTTGAATAATGAGTTTGTTACGTTGGCTTACATGAATTTGCATTATCTTCGTGGCGTAGATTCTAGCAGAAAACATTTGTAAATTTTTGACAAGGCACAGATAAGAACAAGGAAGTTTGACAGGAAAGAAATCACAAAATGACTCATGTCAGTGGTTATTGATATATTTATTTCCTCAAATTTCCATTATATTTCACTGTAAATACTCACAAATTTGTGCTTATTATTAGAACCGGGGCAACCCATCAAGAAAAAGGACATTTTAAACATACAATTCGTCATAAACATAGTAATTTTAGGAGTTTTTAAAATGCCAGTAAGTCTTGTTAAGATAAAATTTAAATCGTTGTGTTTTACGCGTAACCTGTATCTCGAAACTTATATACCAATGTTTTCCAGGCTTATCATTCAACGTTGACGGATAACAGCCAGTCCATCGGCAACCTGGCGCTGCTGCCTTTGCGCACCACCTCCCGCGGGCCCGCGCCCAACAGCGCTAAGTTGGAGCTGGACATTATCGATGAAGCGCTTAATTACTTTAAGGCTAACGTGTTTTTTAGGTTCTACGAAATTAAGGTAAGCAGCTGTTATTCCAACTATAAACCGAGAAACTACTTATAAAGCTGTATACAGACATCGCGAATGGTGCACACAGCATCAGTGCCATTTTCGAACGTGTAGCGCTGTGACGTGCGCCAACACAGTCCAGACACAGCACCTGTTGCCGTTTGCGCCATTCGCGGCGTATGCTTCACAATGTCTGTACCCACCCTAATGTGTTTAAAAATTTTGTTCATTTTTTCCAGTCTGACGCTGACCGTGTGCTGATATATCTGACACTGTACGTGTCGGAGTGCCTGAAGCGCCTCCAGAAGTGCTCCAACAAGAACCAGGGTCAGCAGGAGATGTACATGCTGGCTATATCTAAGTTCGACATACCTGGAGATGCAGGCTTCCCTCTCAACGCTGTCTATGCCAAGCCTTCAGGTCCCCAAGAAGCTGGTAAGTTTTTATTTTCCAAGTCAAAGTAATATTTAGGAGGCTTGTGCAGTGTTCAAGATATTAATATTTGTCTAATGTTTTCTGCATACCAGCAGTAGCACTAAGACATTAATTTTAAAAAAAGGTATATTCAATAAGAATTTCGAAGTTGGAACTAAAAGTGTCAAGTATGTAAGTAATTTCTTTTACAAAAACTGCTGTTTTTGCAAAATGTTAATTTCTTCTATCATTTAAATACTATGAATTCCATTATGTAATTATATAAAATATATTATCTAAATGAATAACGGAATTCTCTTCATTTCAGATGTAATGAGACAGTATTTGCAGCAACTGAGACATGAGACTGGTGCCAGAGTGTGTGAGAAGGTAAAAATATGTTTAAGTGCAGTTTTAATAGTCAGAAGACTTTGGCAAGGATTGTATTTGGTATATTATTGTCATTTTAACCCATTTGGAGCTCAAGGAGTCAAAGGGCATTTGGCTTATTACGCCTGTAACACACCTTATGTATCAAAACTTTTTACACTGAAAGATATACCATAAATTGACCAGTATTCCTTTTACCCAACAACAGTGAAGCAAAGGAAGGGTAATGTTATTCTTGAGGGATGAAACAAAAAGATAACTCTAAACATGGTTAAAAGTGTTAAATAGGGAAAACATAAAATTAATTAAACCAGCACTCAAAAGGAAATTGAAAAAATGCTTTATATTATCTTATTATTATTATATTTTAACATTATTGTAAGTTGCTTAGCCCAGGTGCATAATTAGCTTGTGTTTGAGCACTTCACTCACCAACAAACTGGGTTACAGTTAGGCGAGCATTTGCTATACATATAACACATGTACCTTTTTTGAAAAATAAATTTAAAAAAACCTCTAGTATGACTAGTGACAGAATTTTTCAAATGAATATTTTCTTAAAGTCAATCTAAAGAGACTGGAAGTCGGTATTTTATTTTATCTGGTACTAGCGACCCGCCCTCGCTTTGCTCTCCGGATACTATTGTATTCATAAACCTTCCGCGAAAAATGATCTAACTGATGGTGAAAACCGCATTTAATTCTAAAGATCTGAAAGATCTAAGCGTACATACAAAGGGACAGAAGGCGGGAAGCGACTTTGTTTTATACTATGTAGTGATATGAAGTATTAGGTGACAATGTTAAAATAGTTTGTTCCTTATGCCCAACAGTATAATAAAGTGCCTAATCTCGTTCCAGGTATTTGCAACCGAAGATGGTAAACCCAGCAAGTGGTGGTTGTGCTTTGCTAAAAGGAAATTTATGGACAAATCTCTTTCAGGGCCCGGCCAGTAAATCATATATCAAGAATGAAATTTTAAGCATTTATTTTACATTTAACATGAACATGATTCTTTTATATTTCTCTCTTCTGTTAAAACTGTAAGAAAATTAATTTATTCCTAAGAATTTCTATAATTTCTTCAATAAAGTATTATCCTATAAATATACAGAAAATATTTGAGTATAATTCATTTGTATATTATATTTGTTGAAATCTGTATATCAATATCAATTCCAATTTACAAAATGAGATAATCTGTTATCTTATCTACTTACTCTAGTTTTTCTTAATTACCTTGCTGCAAAATCACGACATAGTAATAATAATAGGTACATACTTAACAGGAGTCATTATGATCTTGCCATATTTTTATATATGTATCTTTTTACAGAAAGTATACGCTGCCATACATTATATCATCATGCCATTTTGTTATGATAGCATTTATAACATGCTTGGTATAAAAATCAAAGACCATACTCCTTGATCAATTGACCAGCTATCACAAGTCGCTGTATTTCAGAAGTTCCTTCGTAGATCTCGGTTATTCTAGCGTCCCTGTAATGCCTCTCTGCTGGCATATCCGAAACGTAACCCATGCCTCCTAGAATCTGAAAAAGAACAGCACGATTTTAACTAGTTTTTATGTGCCTTTAGTCAGAAATGTTATTGTTATCTATGTCGTGCTGAATTAGTTTTAATAGTTTCGTGAGATTTCTTTTACTATGTATACATTCGCCAATCGTAATGCCATGACTGTACTGTTTAATGCATATGTTCGAAGCCGGCTTGAAACCAATTCCGCTATATGGAGCCCCCATGAACAAAGATACGTACTAATGATAGAAAAGATTCAAAAAACGTTTATCCGGTTCCTATATAAAAAATCTCATGGGTATTATCCCTACATGTATCCGACCCTCTTTATACTGGGAATGGTAAATTACACAACCCTTGAAACCAGAAGAGATATGCACCTAGTAAAGTACTTCTTTCAGCTCATTCGAGGATATATTGGTAACATATCTCTTCTGGCCCAAATCTCACTGCGGGTACCACCCGTCCTCGCCGTCACCCACTGTTCGCCGTCCCAGCGGCACGCACGCGAGCACTAGCGCACTCTCCACTTCACCGGGCCTTGAGGCTCCTAAACGATATCCTGGATAGCGACACCCACCTCGACATCTTTTACACCTCTGAGTCGCGTTTCTATGCATCAGCCAATCGGTACTTGGAGACAACTGTTACCTTGAGCTCAGTCACAGTATAGGTACCCAATGCTTAGTTTGGTACCGAACATGTACTCTAATTTCTCATTTATAATTAATACGTGTAGCATGACTGTTAGTGTTAATTAAGAGAATTTTAATAAATAAATAAATAAATAAATAAACATTTTGTATAAGAATGTAGAAGAGGTAAAAATTGCGTTAAGGTATCGAGTTACCTAAGGCAAATTGTTTTTTTATGGCATAGAGGTTAAACAAGCAAACATGCCTTTTTATAAGTACAAATTGATTGAATTTTGCAAATAGGATACCTTAACTTTGGTCTTTAGTTTGGCCCACCTTGCTTTGATATCGATATCGTAATACCACTATTAACCTTTTGAACGCATAGCCATCATGGTTGACAGCGTAAAATATACCTAAGTGTATTTGAGGAAGGTTGACATTAGCTATAGTATGGTGTCTTATACAGGATGTCCCGCGATAAAGTGCACAAACGAATAAGGGTGAACTACATTGTGATTTTATCATGGAAAAAAAATTAAACAAAAATTATTTTTTATTCATTTAATTTTTCTTTTAATTTTTTTCTGTGATAAAATCACATGTAGTTTCACCCTTATTCGTATGTGCACTTTGTCGCGGGTTATCCTGTATATCAGAATACGGTGGTCAAAAGGTTAAAGTTATGACAGTTCTTATTGTCAATTAAACAAAAGCTGTGTTCTATGGTCAACAATATGACTGAAGCAAAATGGACTAAACCAAAATATAAAGGCCCTTACTTGAATGCACTGATGAGACAGAAAGGTGGCCGCCTCGGAGGCCGCCAGCTTGGCCATAGCGGCCTCCTTGATGTAGGGCTGCTTCTGGTCCTTCAGCCACGCCGCGCGCCAGGTCAGCAGCCGCGCAGACTCCAGCCGGAGCGCCATGTCGGATAACTTGCTCTGGATGGCTTGTAGCTTCATTATGGGCTTGCCGAAGGCCATGCGCTTTGAAGCGTATTCTATAGCAACGTCTAGTGAAGCCTGGAATATTGTATTTAGTTTGTAAACGTTCATAGTTATTTGTTAGGAGTTATGAGGGCAAATGGGGAGGGAATAATAAATATAAATAAATACTTGGTTGTACTAAAAAACTAAACAAAATGCAGTCAATTTAAAACAAGGATGTACAAAGGTGAACTTATCATTTTAAGGGATCTCTTCCAGTTAACCTTTGGGTGATTGAGAAAAATAAATCGCATCAATGGCATCAAGTAGACATGAGAGTGTATACAATTAATTGTATTTTATCTTGGAATTGGAGATTCTCGAAAGAATCAGCTGTCATCTTACATACAATATTATAAGTAAAAAAATTAATTAAAACTTTGTTAGGTACATATAAATGAATAAACCTGGTTTTTAGTTTACCTGTGCTATACCCAGTGCCTGAGAGGCGATGCCGATCCTGCCAGCATCTAACGTCATCATGGCAATCTTGAACCCAAGCCCTGGCTGCCCCAGGATATTTTCCTTCGGGATCTCACAGTCCTCAAATATCAGAGAGCATGTTGAAGAGCCCCTGATCCCTAATTTATCTTCTTTTTTTCCTAAATCTAGGCCTTTGATTGGCTTTGGCACGATAAACGCTGAGATTCCCTTGTGTTTTAGACTTTTGTCAGTAGTTGCGAATACGACGGACGCCTTGCTTTCGTAGCCGTTCGTGATCCAGCACTTGGTTCCGTTGAGGATCCATTTGTCGCCGCCATCTTTGGCGGTGGTCGAGGCGGCGCCGGCGTCGGACCCGTTGCCGGGCTCCGACAGGGCAAAGCAGCCAACGGTGTCCCCTGGTAATCATGAAATATAATCAATAAAAATACCTCAAGTCATCAACCACCCACGACGACGCATATGGCGTAGCTAAAAGTCAGTACCAATGATATGTCGGCTCTGAATATATCAATTTATAAAAGATTTGAGAGAAAAATATGTACCTAAATGTAAAACAGCCTTCAATTCATTTAAATTCGCAAGGTGAACTATGGTTAGATTAGGATTAGTGGTAATTCTATTGTTAATGTGCCAATATCCAGTTAATTCAAATGTAATACCCAAAAGTATTGCTAGACTTAAAAGTAATTTAAAAAAAATGCTTTTATATCAGCATGCTGTAATAAATACCATGCTATAAGGATTATGTCTAAAACTAAGAAAGGAAGTTAAAAAAAGAACAGTAATGTCCATTTTCGGTATGGATCCATTGTATTAAGCATATAAGGATTTTTACAACATTTGAAGCCAACATACCACTGCAGAAATGCGTCACAAACTGCTCCTTCTGCTTGTCATTGCCCCAGTGGAGCAAAGGACCGAGATACAAGGAGTTATTGACGGACATGATGACTCCAGCTGACGCACAGCCCCGGGATATCTCTTCCAGTGCAATAGCATATGCTAAATAGTCTAAACCTGCACCACCAAGCTCTTCTGGAGTCGCTATGGCCATAAGGCCGAGCTCGCCCATTTTTTTAATAGCATCACCAGGATACAGGTGTTCCCGGTCGTATTTCGCCGCATGAGGCTTCAGCTCGCCTTCCGCAAAGTCTCGACAAGTTTTGTACAGCATTTGGTATGTGTCGGAGAGAGCCGATAGTGAGGCTATGCATCGTGACTGCCGTAGAGGAGCTGTATAATTTGAGACGTGACTCCCATTTAGTAAATTATAAAAATGATAAATAAATAAGGAATTTAGAAAAAATTTAAATTTAGGAAAAGGGATTTAAAAATAAAAAAATCTCAAGCATAATTTATAAAGATGATTGAAAACAGTTTTCTATTAGCGTTAATTTAAAGTATTATGAAACTATAAATTCAATTTTAGTCGAGGATAAATAAATGGGTAAAATATCTTAAAACTTACCAACTGCCTGAGCCGTCTTAGCAAGAATACTGAACATTGTAATTAAAATTAATAAATAAATAAAAGAAGGTTAAACCCGTAAGTTAACGAAAACAAAACAATGATAAAAAAAAAGCACTTTGAACTCTGTGAAGCTGTAGAAGCTGTCAAATGGTATGCGCACAGATTAGGGTATGGTATGGTATAAATAATGGTATAGCCGTATAGCCTGGCAAAAAAGTCAAGCCAAAAAATGAGAGCGCTGTTCGGGATGAAATTGGCAACATGATTCAAGCTTTACTCTAAACCTGGGCTGGTTGCCATTTGAAAATATTGTAGTTCCAGTTGTCACCACTGGGTCGACTTTTTTGCCAGGCTATTTATGACCAATGAGATTGAACGCATTTTCATAATTTTAAGGCAACACCGTCTGACCTGACGGCCGTCAATCCGTCATTATTTGTCAAACAAAAACATCTCGATAATAGGAAAAAAATAATAAATTACAATGATAAAATGGAGATATTATTAAGATTTGTACCAACAAATCCAATAAGATTATCTGTTTCACGAATTCTTCTCATTAATGTAGCTCAGTATACTAGGTAAGATACGAAGTTTATTTTCTTATTAACAGAGATTACGTACATAACCTCTTAATTAATTATTTCTAGATTGGCCGAAGTTGGAAAACTCGAAGCTCCGAAGACCGGGGGCAAGTATGATACCGGGCAGTTGATCTTACACAAGGTTTTTGGATATAGAGGAGTGGTATTATTTCCGTGGCTGGCGAGAGTGTACGACAGAGATGCATCGAACAAGAAAGAGAATCCTGAGTGTGCAGGCCACGGAGAAGGGGCAGGGGACGCGCTCTCTAACGTCGGCAAAGAGGTCAAGGGACGCACCCACACCTTCTACCAGGTCCTCATAGACACCCGGGATGCACCTTACATAGTAAGTGTTTAACAAATTATTCAAATTCTTCCACAAGCATGGCTTTTAAATTATTCTCAGTACAGTGTATGTAAACAAGAATCCATACTTTGTTGGGCCAGTTAACAACATAAAATGCATGAAGATTGCTGCAGTATGGGTGATAATTATATCCATAAAAGTTACAGCATGGGAGTACCTGGGCCTCTATCCCACTGCATTTTTACTTTCATTTGGCTGTCTTAACTGTCAAGATCATAAGTGCTATTATAATGTTAACAATAAAGTAAGAATAGGGATTATTTTTATTGTTAATTAATTTAATATTTGGGTCATTATTAAATTTTGTGTATGTAAATTGGTCCCAACCTAAAAAAAGTTTTTTCCGTTTACACTATCCATTTTCTGCAGTTATTTGAGGGAAATGATGAATGATTTGCACTCGGCTATGTACCACAGATAATTATTGATTATCGGAATAAAAAAAAGATGCAGAAAAAAAGTCTCTAGATTCCGGTTCCATAGATTTTTTTTTTGTTTTTTATATAAAAATATATTGAATATAAAAAAATTGTGACTTTTTTTTTTGCTTGTGTGCTCAGGGAAAGTGCCTGGAAAACCGGGAAAATTCAGGGAAATTCAAATGTAAAAAGTGGCTACCCTGTTATCTGTCAAACTAGTCCATAGAATTATGGATACTGGTTTACATTGTTTTCCCATTATACTTCCTATAGCATATTTAGTTTATAATCCCAACTTATAATCCCAAAGCACTCAAAGTGTGGAAAATTGCTTTTCTATTAAATATCAACTGAATTATGAATATTCATTTATGATAATTTTTGGCTGTGCAAAACATCGACATGAGACCTGATTGGAAGAAAAAGGTATATGAATGATGTGAACATTCTACATATTTAATGTTTTGATAACCGTTGCAGTGGGGCTTTCTGTTTATGTAATACTGCTTGTATGTTTAATGAGTTCTAAGCACTGTTGATTTTTAACAAAACATGATAAGGTTAGGCATTCATGCGATTAATTAAAGGAGAACATTAAAGTCACATAATATCAGATAAAGATTTCTGAAGTTTAGTCTATTAGGTATTTTTTCTAGATGCATTTTGAAATAATAACAAATCTTGATCCAGACATGTTAAGTATTTCTTGGACGAATTATTTGAAGCATTTTATAAAATAGGGTAGACCTATTATAAACAGAATATTTTAATAGTTGAAGTAAAAAACATACACATAAACAAGTATTCTGTTGTAAGAATATTTTGTTTAAAAATATTACTGCTATGAAACCATTATTCATACATTTTAACAGTGTTTTGTAATAAATGTGTTTTATAAAATTTTCATCTCTATTATTATATAAATTACTGCTTGTGGTTGAACTAACTAGTGCAGTTAATTCATACAAGCTGTTGTTGTTGGTTGTTTTCGTGTTATTAGATCCTAATATTAGTCTTGTTTTTTTTTTTTTAATGTGGTGTTTGTACATTTTTGAAAGTTTCGTGTTCTATTTTGTGGTGCATATAATATAACCATATAGGCACAGTTATGCTTAAACCTGACGCGTGTTCATTCACGCGCGAATGAAATTGTAAGTCATATCAGCAAAATTATGATTATCCAATTGATAATTGACAGATTGCTACCATCATCTTAACATTGAATATACCGCCAAGCTGCAGTGTTCGCATTGTTGTGTTCCGGCGTGGGGATAAGGCAACCGATCAAATGTCTAGCATAGACGCATTCCATCTTACAAAAAAAGGTACCCAACTGTCCAGCTCCGATTTGATTTATTTTGCTATATGTTAGAGAGTAGTCTATAATAACAGATACGTATTTTTTTTAGCTGCCTAATCTCAACCTATTGGGAGAAATTGTCCTGTCCCTCTAACTTCTGCAGAGATTCTTAATCAAGCAAATTGCTAGTTAATTAATGTTTGAGAACATGAAAAAATAATAAGTACCGTGTTTTGTTATATCGGCTCAAACGAATATTCTCCTAAATAAAACGCACTTCAAAGTTTTATATGTCTGATTGTTCAAGATACACAATTTGGTCATAGAAACTTTACAGTCCGTAATCTCTTTTCTCAGAATAAAAACAAAATACATTTGACGGCTTTGATTTTAAAATTTCATCTAGGTAATTTCATTAACATACCATTGCGTTAAGTTAAGACTACACTCTAACATTTGTCAAAATAAACCAAATCGGTGCCAGACCGTAGGGTACCTTACCTTATAATTAGTCCTTGGGGTTGGCAACGCGTTTGCAGTCTCAGGATTGTAGTCTTGAGATAGCATGTCTATGGGTCTCGGATTCCACTTACTATCAGGTTGAATGTGCTCGTTTGATATCTCTATAAAAAAAAACCGGGCTATCTATCTCTAAAACTGGTTGAATACGAATTGTTTGAGCCGTTCAAGAGTGCGATAATTCCAGCGGGCGCAAACAGAAGCCGTGACGTTCCTGGGCAACCAGGAGTCCAGCCGCAGCCTGTACGCCATCCCGGGGCTGGACTACGTGGCGCACGACGACATCATGCCGTACACGTCGGTGGAGCGCGTGCCGCTGCAGCACGAGCTCTTCGACAAGTTCCTCTTGCATAGTCCGGACAAAGGTATGTAGCTTCTGTAGCGAGGTGCGGGTGACAATCTATTATTTTTATCATTTATTTAGGCAACATAAATTGTTATTAGATAATTTGTGCGTTTCGTTTTTCTTACTTCATACTATTCCGGATATTGACGACGGGTTCGAATCCCGGTATGGGCAAATATTTGTGTGCCGAGCGCGAGTATTTGTTCCTGAGTCATGGATGTTTTCTATATCCTGGCCTGGTACTGGCCGTTGCCTGGTACTCATAGTACAAGCGTAGAGCTTAGTATGGGACTAGGTCAATTTGTGTGAGATTGTCTCTGATATTTATTAATATTATTGTAAAATTTCAAAATTTTCAAAGGACCATATATGTAGCCGTACCTACGAGTACAGTACTGCTCCAACATATGGAACATTTGTATTTATATTTATTACGAAGAACTAGAAACTTCGGATGCCTCATCCCTGCCACTCGTCAGTCGTGCTTAAGTCTAGAGAAAGGGAGTTGGAGTTGAACTTGAATTTTCATTTGCCCGTTGCAGACCCGCCGTTCACGGCGCAGGACACGCTGCGCGCGTGGCAGAAGAAGAACCACCCCTGGCTGGAGCTGAGCGACGTGCACCGCGAGACCACGGAGGGCGTGCGCGTCACCGTCATACCCTTCTACATGGGCAGCCGCGAGAGTCAGAACTCCGCCGTTTACTGGGTGCGCTCCAAGCTACTGTTTCTTTAGATTTTAATGCAAGCTAATGGGTTCATCTTCATCACATCAGCCGAAAGACATCCACAAACGAGTAGATTCCTATGACCAATTTGTCGGTCCATCTTATGGGGAACATCCTCGCTGCGAATTTTGGTATATTCGAGAATTTTTTGGCCTCATTGGCCACCCTTTCTACGACTAATTCTGTTATTTTAGGTACTATTGCGGTTTTCATATAGCAAGTGAGAGAAATGTTAATTCGTTGGAGCACTCACCGCTACTGGATATGATTAAATGTTAGTTACAGTCAAAAGCATAAATATAAAGTCATTAAGTTCAATATAGAGGTGTGTAGTTATTTATGTCATTTTGGGAATGTACATCTATTTATGACTTTGTCTGTACAATGCCAATTGGAGTGCGTGGCGCGCTGTTATAATTGCGGTAACCATGGATTGTTTCGTGATTAACGTGTTTCTAATATCCCGTCCATATTTTTTCTGAGAAGTCCGTAAACATTATGAGTTCGCCAATGTATTTTCGCTTTTTCGATTGGTGTTGAGCCGAGGCTCTCGGGGTTTCTTGGCGAGTCCCAGATGGAGTATAACAGTTGTGTATTATTTGCCTGTGTCCAGTGGCGCTACTGCATCCGCCTGGAGAACCTGGGCCCGGCGGCGGTGCAGCTGCGCGAGCGGCACTGGCGCATCTTCTCGCTGAGCGGCACCCTGGAGACCGTGCGCGGCCGCGGCGTCGTCGGCCAGGAGCCCGTGCTGGCGCGCGCGCAGCCCGCCTTCCAGTACAGCAGCCACGTCAGCCTGCAGGCGCCCTCGGGGCACATGTGGTACGTGACCCCGCGCCGTCGCCAGGAGCCCGTGCTGGCGCGCGCGCAGCCCGCCTTCCAGTACAGCAGCCACGTCAGCCTGCAGGCGCCCTCGGGGCACATGTGGTACGTGACCCCGCGCCGTCGCCAGGAGCCCGTGCTGGCGCGCGCGCAGCCCGCCTTCCAGTACAGCAGCCACGTCAGCCTGCAGGCGCCCTCGGGGCACATGTGGTACGTGACCCCGCGTCGTCGGCCAGGAGACAGAAACTCCATACCGTACATCGGGTTCACGGCCAACCATGGATAAACTCTTCACAGACATGCATTCGTTCACGCTATTTTGCAGCTGTCATATAATAATAGTTTACGTGATGGTTGCGTAATGCCTATTGCCTATAATACTTTATCTACACTCATTACAAGAATACAAAGTACCTAGTAGTAGATTCGAAATGATTTTGCGATGTGTGACCGCCGTATTATGGCGTTGACAGGAAGTTTAGCATTAGCCATTGTCGTGTCGCAGGGGCACGTTCCGGATGGAGCGCGAGGACGGGTACACGTTCGACTGCCGCATCCCGCCCTTCTCGCTGGAGAGCAAGCCCGACGACGCGCCGCCCGCCGCGCCCGCGACGCACCCCTGACGCACCCTGACGCGCTCACTCGACTAAACCGTACCACTCATTCTCACTGATTACAATACTTGTTCAACCTTTTTTAATTCGCGACCCCTTTACAATAAAATAACGACGTAAAGGGTTCTTCCTTCTTTTTTTTGGAAGTCTGTTAAAAATCTGGCGAGCGCCCAGGTCCGTAAAATAGATGATAATGTATTGAGATAATGTCTGTGGAACCGTGTAAGACCTACAATATCGCGCGAATGAAATCGTTACTACAGTAAAGATGTGTCGCTATCTCGTTCACGCGCGAATGAAATTGTGTCAAGTTTATTAATTTATTATATTTAGATCAATGGTCATTGCCTACGATGTGCTACGCGGCAGCGCCGCTCGTAGCAGGTATCCGCTATATACTGAACATGCTGCTACGAGCTACGGTGCTCGTAGAGATACTAGGCAGTGACTGTAAAGGCAGAGGGAAAGGCGACACCGTTCCATACAAACTATGTGCGGTTATACGAACTAACTATTATGAAAATAATATTTTTTGCAGTTGTCTTTTATTGCCTGTTTCTGTAATTATAGTAAATCACACGTGTATCATAATTTATAACTCCACTTGACTGACTAAAAGATATCTGTAAAAAATATTGATTTTGTACCACTACGATGGAAAAATTTGCACAATGTTAGTCATTTTGAAATGCGTTAGCCCATCCCTTCGCCTTAGAAGTCCATTTGATCATCTATTTAAAATAACGAAATTTGGGTTATTTCTTTACAATAAAATTGATCTAGGAGAAAACTTAATGGGTGATGAAATGTTTTCCAATTCCGACATAACAAGTGAACTTCTGATGAAAACGTCCAAATAAATTAATTGGTGACCCTCATGATCACCCGACCTATCCCCACGAGTGTAAGTTGCAATTTGCTGTCCCACTTGTACAGTTATCTTATCAAATATATTCGTATATACGTATCAAACGCCACATCACTCAAGTTTGACGACGTGGTCTGTCTGCGACACGGTTCCACGGTAGCACGCGAATATATTTTGCTAGCTGCACGTGCCGGCGAACGTGGGCGTTCCTTGATTTTGTTAATATATTAATACGAAGCTGTGTTAATTAAAACCAGAAGAGAATCTTGGCCTCTCGAAGTCTACTTATTGGGAGGCTGGATAAACTCGATTTGAACTTCGAATTTGATGAAGCCCAAAGCAAATGTTAAAGCCACAAAATAAAGATAGACATTTCGCTTAGTTAAATTATAGCGAAGCCTAGATGTACCAGGAATATAAAAATATGACTTCCACCGCTTTGTTAATACATGTGTATAAAAATGTATTATTTGAGGTTATTTTTCTGGTCAAGCAAGCTGTCAGTATGTAAAATATTTGATAGACGCAGGGTTCTTAGTCCTCCCACGGCGCGACCGACCTTGTAACGTTGACGAATATCGACTTATTTGAACTGTTTTAGCATTCAACATTTGTCAATAACTAGCCAATTCTTCATAGAATACATTTTAGCTATATTTATTAATAGTATTTATTGACCCTATGTTGATTGTTTGTATCCAAGTTTAAAATTCCTTAGTCATTTTTTTAATAAATGCATAGATCTTTATTAAAATTACAGTATTGTGAACGTTTTATTATTATTCATATTGAATGGCATCGAGCGAGGTGTAGAAATAAAACATACGCAAATACTTCGGAGAGGTTTTAATGACTCGCTGATTAACTAATTAATGGAAGTTATTTATAATTGCACTATACAACAAATAATTTATAGCCTGGCAAAAAAGTCGAGCCCGCGGTGACAGCTGGAACTAAAATATTTTCAAATGGCAACCAGCCCAGGTTAGAGTAAACCTTGGATCATATTGCCAATTTCATTCCGAACAGCGCCCAATTTTTTTGGCTCTACCTTTTTGCCAGACTATACAAGAAAAACATTGAAAAACTTTTTACTCGGGAGTCAAAATTATGATTACAGCTAAAGAGCTTCCTATCTACTTGACAGTCCAACCCCTTATGGTCGCCTTTAGCGGCGCATAAAGGGTAAAGCACCCGTCACACTCGCACTTAAACATACTGGTCAGAAAGTGAAGACGTTCTATCCACATCGATGAACTCGACCATAATATGCCCACTGGAAAACTATGGTATCCAAAGCAATGCGGTTGGTGAGATAACAACAGTGTTTTATTTAATTGGACCATAAGGTTCAAGGTTGAATTTCTTACTACATTTCTGCACTTCTTTGCGAGCTGGACTGGCAAGTGGATATGTTTTGGACGAAAGCATATTTCGTTATTTTCATATAAAAGGAAAATATAGGAGTATGTTAACACCCGTGCGAGCAAAGTACATACAATGATAGAATTTGTTAGATTATTTTCCCAAAATCGTTATTTTTCAGTAGCAAATTTTTTCAATTAACCGTTTCTTCCTAACACATTTTTCCAATACTAAAATCTAACAATGTATTCTACCATCATCATCCTCCTAGCGCTTTTCCCGTTCTTCATCATGACCATGATCCAGATTCGGCCAGTCTGGTTATTACAGTGGAGCGACTACCTTCTGACCTCCTAAACCTTTGTGACAAGGGAACCAAACCAATTGAATCATGGTTACACATTTTGCCACCAATATGCAGGTTTCCTCACGATGTTTCCCTCACCGTAAGAGCATCGGTTACTAGGTACATAAGTTAGAAAAACTCATTGGTACACTGCGACCGTTTGGGGGTTCGAACTCGGTACCTCACAAACACGAGTCGACACCGCTAGCCACTAAGCCACCGACGCTAACAATCTATAATATCATAACCTAAAAAATGTTTTCATGATAGTGTTCCGACTCCTTATTTATTAGTATGTTAAATGCAACCTGCACTAGGACGTTTTTCAAAAAAGTACCTACGCTTAGTTAACCTTTTCAACATGTAAAATATAAAAGTCGTAACTCGCACGCCAAAGACAGCTGACAACCAGAGCCAATTTCAACCTTACGTCATAGGCGTTCAGGTCTATTTTTCGCTGTCAACCGTGACTGATATATCCGTCGTTGGCGTCGAACCAGTGGTGCGGCTATGTGACGTTATCAATATAAAGGGACCTTATGTAGGAAGGCAGTTACGCTCTTCTTGTTCTTGTAACTATACGAATACTGTGGCAACAGTTCTAAAAACGGCGTAACCGCCTGCCTCCATAAGGTCCCTTTATGTTGAGAACGTCACTTATAAGTCAATGGTTTTGAAAAGGTTAAGGACTAAGGTTAACAACTGTAAGCCCACGTTCACACGATCTTTTTCCCGTATACGGCACGTTGTTTCCATATAAGCGTGGGTTCACACGGCGTACGGCTCGTTTTTTCCATATTAATATTATCGAACAGCAACCGAATACGGTAAGAATTGTATGGAAAAACCGTCCAGTGCAATGTCACGTGAACGGGGGGTAAATCGTGCCGTATTCGATTACTGTACGGTAAGATTTATATGGAAGTGGCGTGCGGTATTACATACGTCAAAAAGATCGCCGTGTGAACGTAGGCTAATTGTTTCCATTACGTCACGAAAATTATCTAACAATCCAGTCATAGGCGCCGCCTGACTTCATCAGTATTTTTTTCATAGACAATATTGGCATGATTTGGAATCTTGCAATTTTGCCAGTAAATATTGTAAAAGCTATTGCTTAAGAAATACAAAAGGCACTTTCATTCCTGAATGACAAATTCTTTGGCAAAAGGACAAAGTATAAATTAAAAAAAATAATATATCCTATTTTCGGTACAGCATAATAGGAGTGTAGACACTAAACGAAAATAAATACATATATTATATTTTTTCTGGTAGTGTTTAATATACTGCACTACTTTCATGCTTATTATATTTATAATATCTTTTAAATTAATTCTACAAAAATAAATATTTCATCCTCGTTATCACGTGACCGCAAACAGCGCGTGACGTCACGTTCCTCTAAACAAACAACATTTTGACATTTTGCCAAGAAACAAGATTTGCGTGAGCCCACAGAGTACTATAGAATAAACTAGTGTTTAGAAGATCGCGACGTCATAGCGACGCCATGACAGTAGTTAGCGTTTTAGCGGGAAATTTTAAAATTTATTGTTATTTTAAATTAATATACAAGGGATTTTTTTTTTTAGATATATTTCATGTATATCTATAAAATAAAATATTAAAAAAAATAGTCTACACCCCTATTGAATTTAAATACCAACATACGACACACATTTTTTGGATATTAACACAGAAGTTTAATACTGAATGACCATGGTTATTATGGTATATCGAAATTACTAAAAAACTATTTTGTAGCATTCAAATATTAACAAGTAATATCTTTATTTATTTATGATAAATTAGTTAATTTTATATTTAAAAAAAAAATGATCGGAAACTGCAAGCGACTAGGGAATGGGAAATGCTGTGCAGTTTAATACATTTGCCTAAGTAATACATTATTAGGGTGAAGTTCAAAAAGTTGGGCGTGCTAACGCAATTAAATTTTCTATGAAACTTTCCGTTGTGCGACACACATTAGCCATACAAATTGTAAGGATACTTTTCGTCGCACAACGGAACTATTTCGCGCTTACACTTAACTATTTGCTAATTATATCCAACTTTTTGAACTCTACCCATTAACAATTAGGTTAACAAACGTACCTATTGAAAAAAAATGAACCACGTGCGGCTTCGCCTTCACTTCATTTGCCACTATGTGGCGCTTGCTTGCTGAAAGGTCGCCGACCCCTGGCCTAGATGCGCCCCCGCTGTCGTCTGCCACTGGGACTTTTTGGACTATTAGCAGCCAAACTATCTAGCCAATTGAATTATGAGAGCGGCACACATCTCGAAGAACTCCATGGTGTGGTGGCCGGGCGGCTGCGCGGGCGCCGGCGCCGGCGACGCCAGCCCGTCCTCGTCGGCGTCCTCCGTTTCGCCCGACAGCGACTTGAAGTCCAGGAGGTAGGACTTGTAGTCCACCTGGTACAGCTGGAGAGACATTTTCACGTGTTTCGTTGTCATCTTGTTTAGCGTTCGGACCCTGGAATTGGGGAATTTAGGGGGTTTTATTGGGTTCAACCGGATTGACTCCCGATTAAGACGCTCGATTTTTGAAAATATAATATATATTATGTATACAGGGTGTTTAGCACATGGTTAGACAAACGAAAACAGCGAAGAGGTTTTCGCTACATGATTAATAAATGATAAAATTAATTAACTGGTATTTTTTTTCATTCCCTTTGTCAATTGCTCTTTTCAATTTTACTACCATCTTTGCACTTTGTTAATTTTATTTTTTTCTTAAACCTTGGGGCCTAGGCCAGATTTATAGGGCTCATCATATATGACATTTTACGAAATCCGAATATCCACTTTAGGTACACGTCCTAAAGTAGATATTCCAATTTCATACATTTTCATATACGAGTTTGAGTCAGAGACCCGTCGATATGGTTCCACCTTTTCGACGTTTTCGTTTGTCCAACCATGTGCCAAACACTTTGTATATGTATATACACAGTATATATATATACAATACCTAAAATTTGCTATTTTCAATCTTAAAGATACATAGTGACATGTATGAAAACAATAGAAACAGCTGTAATATGTAAACAATGACGATTGGAAGTGAAGTACCACCACAGAGACCATATAAACGAAACAAAGATTTTGTAACTGCTATATCGCTGCTGTCACCTTCCTGCCTGGAATTTGGCAGGATTTGTCACAGGTGTACCATTTGTATATTATTGTTAACGCTACGCTCCGGGTTCTATTATATACATAAACCTTCCGTGAAAAATTATCTAACTGATGGTGAAAACCGCATCAAAATCCGTTGCGCAGTTTGAAAGATCTAAGATTTTGTTTTATACTATGTAGTGATAGTGCAAGTTTAAATAAAAAAATAGCGACGAGTCTGAGGATATCCTGACTGACGGAGGAAGACTTGCCTGACGTGGTAGGGGTTGATGACCTTCCACTCGTAGTCGAGCGCCTTCATGGCGCGGAACACCTCCAGCATGATGTCGTTGGGCTTGCTCTGCGACCGGATGCCCAGGTGCCACTTCGCTCTGGAGGACAACTCGGGTCAATCCAATGCTAATGGTGCTTTTCCACCGGCGAGGCGGGAAAATCGCTTTTGTTTTCATTGCAGTGTCAATAAACACTCTATGTTATAGTGATACGGTTCAATATTAACAACAAATATTTCAATTCTCGTCTCGCTCATTCGGACTGTTTCCACCGCGAGAATTTTTTCTTATACAAATTTCAATTCCCTCCCATCCCCGCTTCGCCTCGCCTCGCCGGTGAAATAGCACATATTCCCTAATATTTACAGAACTACTGTAGATAAAAAAAAAAACTAAAAATAATTTTGGAATCCTGACCCTTAATTTACCCAAATAGTTGTGGATTAAGTATCAGTTGCAATTTTGAAATGTTGTCAATTGGATTACGATTGACATATACTACGAGCCATACATAGCGTAAAAGGCCGTTCCAGTATTACGTAAGCACTATGGGGGGAGTGGTGGGGGGGTCATTGTTTTGCTTATTTTGGATGACATGGGAGTCTAGATGATGATTACGTCATCGGTAATTAATAACTACCGATGACGTAATCATCATCTAGACTCCCCTACCCTCCATGTCATCCAAAATAAGCAAAACAAACACCCACCACCCCCCATAGTGCTTACGTAATACTAGAACGGCCCCTAACTAGAAATGTTGATGTGTTTGTTTTTGGGTAAAAATTGAATCATGTTGCCATTTTGTGCAGTTTTGTGAGGCATTAGATGATGTGTGGTGGTGTGCGCACCGCTTGACGGGCGCGGCGGGCGCGCGCGGCGCGGCGGGCGGCACGATGCGCTCGGGGTGCGGCCGCGCGCTGTCGGCGGCCGCCGGCATGGCGCCTGCCGGATAAAACCTTGTACAAACACCCGATAGTAGATTATACAACAAGTGCATAAAACGCACCATTTTACGCGAGATGTTTATCCATCCAAGCGAGCTTGCGAGCAAGGATGGATATAAAGTCGAGTGTTCAATGAGTTTCATGGACGAGTTGTACACTCTACTTTTCACTTCGATTGCGAGGAAATGAAACAGCAACATGATAAAAATAATAATAAATGCGACGAAATAAAAATTATAAGTTTATTTCATGAAGCTTTATTGTGTACTTTCGCTGTTGGTATCCTTGCCTTGGTCTTGGAATACTAACGAAACGAAATAAAATAAAGAGGTTATTCTATGAAGTTAAAGTTGTTCGTGTGGCTGTTGGACCGATTGCCTAGGTCTTCGACGAAGATTTTACTTTATGCACTAGAGCATAAGAAGCGACTTTATGTCGCCTACGCACAACATAAAGACGAACTTTTAGAGCATGAGAAGTGAAAATATATTTTTATTGTAAGTATTATTTTGGTAATGATGATAAAGTAGTTAAATGTAACTGCAGTTCCGAAATATACAGTGAAAAAAAACACGATGAGAAGTGCAGTTAAAAAAATCATTTTAAAACAAAGAAGCGATGTATAAATTAATCGAAAAGTTTTGAATCATTTTCATACTCACAATAAAATTATATTTTTACAAACAAAACTGGAAGCGATCACTAGTAAAGGGGACAAGTATCGATTATATAGTTTATCGATATACGAACTCCTTATCTGTCATTTGATTTTGCCCCGAAAATTCCGATGTCTGTTTATCTGTGACACGTGACTCACTGGCGACGTAGAAGTCCTTGATCTCGGCCTTGGCGGCCTCGTCGGCGATGCGCTTGTTGTCTATGACCAGGTGGTAGGCGATGGCGAGCTGGTCGTGCGGGTCGCCGCTCAGCAGCGCGTTGTGCACCTCGGCCTCCTTCACACCGAACTTGTCGCACACTTCCGAGATAGCCTCCGTGTCGATCACGCTGCTGTCCTGAAAAAAAACGTTTTTTATGCCATATAGGTGAACGAACACTGGCTATCTAGGGGGCTACTTTGAAAATCGAAAGTTACTTTAGCTCCTTCCTTCTCTAGATTTAATCTGCATGAGTGAAGGGTGCATCTGAACGTTCGAAATGAATGTGTCGTGAACGTACTACCTGCTCGACCGGCGATGGGAACAAATACCCCGGCAGATCCTTCTGGAACCACTCATGCTTCTTCACGTCGTCAATGCTGGCCCTCTTCATCGGGTCCACTTGGAGCGTCGTACACAGCAAGCTAACCACGCTCTTGTTCAGGTACTCCGGGATGGGGAATATGCCAGATTTGATCTTCCGGAAGAGTGTCGGTACATGTTCGTCGTCGAAGGGAAGGGTGCCGCAGAGTAAAGCGTAGAGGATGACGCCGCATGACCACACGTCTACTTCCGGGCCTGCGTATAACTTGCCTGATATTACCTGGAAATACAACAAACAATCTTGCACAAACTATCTATGTAAACTTCGTTTTTTTATCACATTAGAATAATAATGGTACAATTTATACACGTTTTCTATAATTATGTGGATAATACCAAAAGATAATTGGCAAAATGTTCTAATTCTCGTTATTCATTATTTATAGAAGATACAGTTATATTCTATTTCTAATTTTGACTTTGTTTCAGGTGAAGAAGTGTGCAAAAATAAAATGAAAAAAATAAATAAATATAGACATACAAAAAATCACAAACATGAGCATCTCATCACATATATATTTGCTCTTATTAGGAATCGAATGTAGGACTGATAGTGTATAGTTCAACAATAAACCAATTGTTGACATCTTAAGACAAAACTATGCAATGACTTGTTATTATTGTTTGTGCTGTGAATATTGTATTATAGTTAATTCTTAAACTCATGTAAGAGAAGTTGGCAATGCATGCACCAACTCGCATATGTCACTACTTAATAATCCAGTTCTAAATTAGTAAACTTACCTGCTTTGTTTTTTGCGATACCCTAACAGGGTCTTATGTACTATTTCATGTAACATGAGTGCAAATATGGAATAAATAAATAAATAAATAAAATAAATAATTATAATCTTACTTGAACTAATAGCCCACTTTGAAATTTCAACTCCCATTTACATCCTCTTTTGCAGAGAAAATAAAAAGTTAATAAGGTTAGATAAACAATATTTAAAAGAAATTAATTGCAGAACAGTTGATAGACGGAGTTTTGGTATGGAACCCTACAAAATAAACTAAACCCACCTCCGGAGCAGCATAATTCGGTGATCCACAGGAAGTCCTCAGAAATTCTCCATCCATCATCATATTAGACAATCCGAAGTCAGCAATCTTGACATGCATGTTGTGGTCGAGGAGTAGGTTCTCTGGTTTCAGGTCCCGATGCACAATCATGTGCCGGTGACAATAATCAACTCCTGAGATGATCTGCTGGAAGAACCTACGCGCCTCATGTTCTTGAAGCTTGCCGCGCTTCACAATGTAGTCGAAGAGTTCACCACCAGAGACATATTCCATAATCATGAAGATGTCTGTCGGGGTTGAGATTACCTGAAATTTTATTTTATCATTTTATTTTTATATGCCCTAATTTTTTTATGTCTTAAAATAAAACTACCTATGATTATGTAATATTTTCCTATAGATAAAAGATTTAGGGCCATTTGCAGCAATAAGATAAATCTAGATTTAAGACTGACAGTAAGTATACATTTTGATAGAACAGTTTAGTTCTAAAACTCGATTTATATTTTTGCAGCAAGTGACGTTTAGAGATTTAGATTATTAGTTGAACTTTATACTCACATGAGTGCAATAAATTATATGATATGATTTATGATTTAAGGGAAACCTGGAATGAACAAACTAAATAGGTAACAATGTTGTCTATGTTACTTAAACTGCTAACTAATAATCATACATCGCACTCGAGGAGGCATTTTCCGGGCACGTCAATTGACTTTTTTGTAAACATTACTAACTGTATGCTAATAATATGTTATGTTTTACATGATGGAGAATAGCTCTGAAAACCAGTGGCATGACTGGTAAGCTTGACACCATGCTGAGTGGCAACCATTTCAATGTTAATTTTAGTTCAATTACTTTAAGTTTTTTTATTATTCTTACTTCTGTTTTGTGTTTTGATTTATTAGGCTTCCATACCAAAATGGTAAAAGAGGAACCCTTATGGTGAGACTTTGTGTCTGTCTGTGTCACAGCAGTTTTTTTTATATTTTATTAGCACCGAATAAAGTTGAATAAACCATTTTTTATGTTAATTGTATTTAACCATATAAATTCTGAGACTTAGTGCTTGTTTGAATAAATAAGTTGGTATAATCCTGAAAATGCCTCAAAATTCAATCCTTGATTTTAATGCTTGATATGGAGTATGCATCTACATCATGCAATACTTTAGTACAATAAACAAATAAAAAATAGTGTAGAAACACAAGTCAATACTTTAAATATTTATGTTACTGCTCCATTATACCTATTACACATTATATTGTTTAGTTATGCAAATAGAACATTGTTGTTAAAGGTCATGGCCATCATCACAACATTCAAATAAGTCACAAAGCTGATTCACCTGACAGCTGAGCTGATGCTGGCAACTCAGTTAGTAGTATTCACCAAATAATGCTCTTACATCTCTTTTATATGACATAACAAAGAAAGAGACGCCACTACAATACTTGACAAATAACAACCAAGTGAGTTGCCAGCATAAGTAAGTAAACTAAATCACATCAACCTTACATTCAGATGTGTGTGCGTAAGAATCAATCTCACACATGCAGCGTGATGTATGTGCATCTATTCTGTTGATATAACATAATATCACCTCTACCTGATATAATTCACTCCTACCTGATATAGTTTAATGATGTGCGGGTGCCTAAACAGCTTCAGGTTCTGTATCTCGCGGCGGATCTTGCCGACTACGTCCAACGACTTTATCTTCTGCCTGTTCAAGATCTTCACAGCCACTTTGTGTTTGGTCAGTTGGTGCTCCCCGATCTTAACCTTCCCGAACGTGCCCACGCCCAGCGTGTTTCCCAGAGTATAGTGCCCTATCTTGACCATAGGCTGCACCCCGCTGGCCACAGGCTTATCGGGTTTCTCAGACATATTTACAAAATTAAATATTACGTGATTAAAACTTACATTGGGAAAACACTTGAATAAGAAAAATTTAATCCGTGATTGCTAATGCTATTGCATGTTTGCATGCGTTAAAACGCATTAACGTACACAAACAAAAATCCGATCAGATCAGGAAACACGAGACCAAAATTAAGAAAATTATGCGAATAATATTTGACAGCCAGCCTGTCAACAAATTGTTGGTTAAGTATGACACAGTTTTATTGAAAATGGTTCCGTAGAAATACAAATGTTGATAAAATTTTAGAAATAACATAGTGCAGGAATAGAAAATAAAATCCATTTCTGAATTTAACATTTATTTGTGTTTATGCTGGCAGCAGGCCGTAATATGTGAATGTATTTGTGACCATTAACGTAAACACAAAATTATTACGGATCCCTATAAACAGAATACAGATTGGATGCGTTCAGAAATTGCTACAAAAGTGTTTTTCGGGTTAAAGTTGATAAAAAGGATGGTCTTCATACCTTGTTATAATAAGCAAAAACTCCAAGTATTTTAAAATTTTGCCTTTCTAGTTTCTTTTTTTTAAATATACATTACATTTTATTGATTATCAATAAAAATTCCGTAAAATCTCAAGTACTTAAAAAGTTGGTAACACACGCGATGAAAAGGAGCGCAATGCCCCGCCCTCCCTTCACTCCCCGCTTCGCTCGCGCTCGACCATAGCCTACTTTTTGGGGAGCTGTCGTAAAATATCAATATTTTGTGATTTTTATGTGTTTTTCATCTTATATCTGTGAAACTTTACATCTCCACGATGGATAAGTGTGGAATATGCATGAAGCCTGCTGTTGTAAGTGTTTGTTTTTGTATTCCATGCGATCTTTTGTGTGTTTCCATCATTTCTTTTTTTGTTTTCTTTAGATTGTTACAAAAATAACGCCTTCAGGTGAACTTTCTGCTGGTTTAGCTTAACAGTTATCGTTTCTAAGTGTGTTTGCGTACTTTTTGCCAGGTGAAATCATATTTAATGCAGTTCTTTATGTCCATGAAAGCAAAAAAACGAAACCTGCCGCGTATTTTTTTTTATTTCTTTGCCTGGCCTGGCCGTCTGTTTTTTTACGTCTGGCTCAGCTCGGTATAAAAAACAAGTGGCTCGTTTTTTTCTGAACACGAATAGGTAGTGCCTTTATTGCAGTTGATATTAACCAACATTTGTTTGCTCATGTAACAAATCTATATCCAGTACTTTTCCCGTGTTGTTTATTTGTAATAGTTTTTATGTAAAAGTATTATCTGTGTCACTATGTTTGTTCAAGGTCTTGATTTGTACTATTGGTAGTTTTTCCACCATATCTAGTTTTACTAAAATCTAGTTTATTAAAATGGGCATGTCTAAGCGCATAATGTTTCTGTTTACAGCAGTTGTTTGAGACAGGCAAGGATGGCGTGTACGCCTGCTTTAAGTGCCAGCCACTGGTCCCTGAGGTCACAATAGACGATACTGGCTCCGTGGAAGAGACTTCAGACCCATTGGAAATCTCAGAGGTACATGAATATACCAAACTGTGATAATTTGAAATAATGAATATTTTGGTGTGATATGAGTTATTATTGAAATAATCAATTGGAAGAATGTTTAATTGTTAACTGGTTAGGTAATGACCAGTGATCGGAATAGGTAGAGCTAAATTACCTAAACTTGATGTATGTTCATTCAATAATGTGTTCCCGTCTCACTCGCGCATGAATGAACATGCATCAAGTTTAGGTAAATTAGCTCTACCTATTCCAACCACTGGTAAAGACAATAAGAATAAAGCTCAGCTGTGTTTTGAAATACTTAATTTACTTTTCTTGACCTTTATCTATATTTTTGCTGAAAAAAATTAACAATATCTGTTATATATTTACATCTGTTAGTTACACTGTCACTTGGGCATACTAGACAGTAGGTTGTTATAAAAAAACATACAGACGAATTGAGAACCTCCTCCTTTTTTTGAAGTCGGTTAAAAAGTAGTAGTAGCTGTTATAGCAACCATTTTAATGCTCCAGATGGGGCCTGATGCCCCAAGTAATGTCATGGGGAATGTTAAATGTACTGCATTCTTTTGTCTCTGTATTTTAACAATAAAAAATGACAGAAACTAAAAGTAAGAAAGAAATTGTACATTGTATTTTATGGAATGAATTACATATCTCCTTAAAGTTTATAATGGTGTGCAAAAGTTTTCATGGTTAAAGGGTAAGGGGGCTAAAGGGTTAAGCATGAGCTGGAAATTGTTCAGCGGGTGTTATTTTATTTGGGAGACGCATGATCTGATCAGACAAATTCAAAGAGAAAATTTCATTTTTTAATTTAACAGTTGGTGTTGGGGTACATAATGATAGTATTGTATTGGCAGTAACAGTATGCTTAACAGGTGAATCAACTAATTCATTGACACAACACTTTCTTTCCAAGTTACTTGCTTAATAATGTGGCATATAAATGTATAAAAGCTCCTATACAAGCAAAAATTCCCACATTTTTTATAACAATATCTTATCTATACTTTGCTATAAGGGACAGAACATGTGGGTGAGATAATTGACTTTCCCATTCTTACCTTGCAGATAGCAACACACCCAATTCAATTCATAGATTTGTAAATATTTATTATGGAAGATTTTTTTACTCAGCTCCTTTATCCTCTTTTATGTATAGTTAATGGCATTCATGAGGTTTATTGTACTTTTTTATGAATAAAGATATTACAAAGGCAGCATGTAGACTACAGCTAGCACATGTTGTATTTTCTCGCTTGTCGCTCAGTGCGTCTCTTTCGTTACAGACTAGGTAGAGAGAGATTACCGAGCGACAAACAAGTCGTGGGCAACTTGTGGCAGCTATACTGAAAGAGTTAAAAATCATGGGTGACAAAAACTCGGGTGGGCATACTTTATTATGAGGGGCTAGATGTCTTTAACTTTTTTTTAATTCAATTATCATTTAAACATTACATCTTTTCTAGCAGGTTTCTTTTGAACACCTATTTATGTCGAAAGTGCTATCAAAATATATTTCTTAAGGTTATACCCTCCAGACAATGGTGGGCCAGATTAAAGCCGAGTCGAAGTTTGCCCACCCCTGCTCTAGCTTAATATTTATATACGAGTAATGTTTATGTGCATGTTGTAGACCAGTAGGGAATGCTTGCAGGAGAGCAATGAAACCTCAGTGTACTGTGGCATTTGCCACAAGACCTTTCAGAAGAACGCCCAGCTGCAGAACCATCTCCGCAACCACCGCGCCGAGCGGAGATTCGTCTGCACGTACTGCAACAAAGGTATCCCACTATCCTACTAATATTATTAATGTGACAGTTCGTATGGATGTTTGTATTTCAATCACGCCTAAACGGGTGAACGGATTTGGATGAAATTTGGCATGCAGATATTCCTTAACCTAGACATAAAAGGATGATTTTATCCCGGGAAATTCGATAGTTCCTACGGGATTATCGATAAACGGTTTCTAATCGGAAGGAGTTAGAAAAGTCAGTTTTTTATAAAGTTACATGTTTTAAGAAATTTATCTTTACGATCCGTCGTTTCAGACTGATCGAAACGACGAAGCGATAATATCTCGTCAATATCGTTGACAACATTTTCGTTACAATTTTGTACAGTTTTTTGAAGCAATCGATCGTCACGATTTTTTTCAGATTGATTGAAGCGGTGAATCGTACCGTATATGGGGCACTTTATAGTTTCTCGTTTCGATAAGTTGGTACACGATCGTCTGTCTTGCTTCCCCCAACGTCTGACTCCCCGCTAGACGGTCATGCATAAAGTAGTTAGACTATAGTTAACTTAGGGCGCTTACAGACGAGCGATAGGACAAGGCGGCGACTGCCGACGACAACCGGCGACAGTAGCCTCGGCTGTCGCGCGACCACCGACGACAAGCCGTGAGAGCAGTTGTCGGCTCTAGAGCGACGACGCGCGATTGGTTCAAATCCAGACGTGTCACTGCGAATTTGACAAAAATTGAATGTTTCACAAAACATTTGTTAATTTACGTAAAATATAAGAGTATTTGTGATATTCTGAAATACGTGGGATCTTAATCGAGAATTATTGGCGCGCGACTGTCGTCGGCAATCGTCGACCGATCGCCCCACTAAGTCGCTCGTCTAGTAGCACCCTTAGCATTGCCGGGTAAGGGCAAACATTTGTGTAACGGCACGAATATTTGTTCCCAAGTCTTGGATGTTTTCTGTATTTTATCTACGTTAATATCTTTGCTGTCTAGAACAAAGCACAAAGCTAGAGTTTGGTTTGGGACTACGTACATTCGTGTTAATATAATAACAGGGCTGGCTTTTGGCGTTGGAGCCTAGAGGGCGCCACGCGTGGCTAGCACACTGAGCGACAGACGAGGAATGACATCGTGTTAGGCCGACGCCTGGGTGGTTAAGGCCGGCTGCTCACTAATGTTGCGTGTCCCCAGCGTTCTCGCAGTCGAACAACCTGCGCGCGCACCTGCGCATCCACACCAACGAGCGGCCTTACAAGTGTACCGAGTGCGGGAAAGCCTTCACGCAGGTACTATTGTTTTACTGATTTTAGTTTCTCCATTCTGTTAAATAAAATTTCTAATTAGAATAATAATAATAATTAATAATATTTTTTAATTAGAATTAAACATTTCCAGTAAGAAAAAAAATAAAGACGACTGTCGTACTCATCGGTTATTCTTATGGGCCTACCACACGCGCAAGCTTCACCACAGTTTTACCTGCGCAAGCCAAAACTGAACACTTCGTGTCTATACAGTTTTACCAACTACACGCTCCGTGTTCCGTGTACAAACCGGCCTGCGCAGGCAAAACTGTGGTGAAGCTTGTGCGTGTCGTAGGCCTATTAGATTAGACGACACTATACACGGTACACTTAGTTTATACAGCGAGTCTCTAGTGAACTTGGCTACGACTTTTTGAGCGTCTCGACTAAGCAATGAAGAGAGAATCGCTCGCGGCTACGGCCGCCGTCAAGTTGGGCCATTATGACACACGGTTAAGACACTGTGTATACACTAGTAACAGACGCGTACACACGCACACACTACGTCGGTTCTACATTAAGTTTATTTCCTTATAAGGCGTCTGTAAATACCATGGATGCAATAAATGAATATGAGTATTTGCAGGTGACGAACCTGAACAACCACGTGCGCCTGCACACCGGCGAGCGGCCGTTCGTCTGCCCGGAGCCTGGCTGCAATAAAGCGTATGCCCAGGTACGTCACAAGTAGAACGCTAGGATAATGCATTAGTCTGGGGGCCCAAGGTGGTTATGTGGGGCTCGCCGACCGGGACGACTTCCACCTCATTCCTGAGATACTGGGCCTGAAATAGGAGTCAATAGAGATCTGGGGAAGTGGACTTTGTCTAGCAGTGGGACACTTATACAAGTATAGGTATACAGGTCGAGTTATAAAAATGACGTTGTGATTCCAGGTGACGAATCTAAACCAGCATCGCAAGCGGCACCTGGGCGGGCGGCCCGTGGAGGCCACGTACGACTGCACGGTCTGCGGCCAGCAGTTCCAGCAGCGCAACCACATGTACTCGCACAGGTGAGCCTGCCCGCGGCTACTGGTCTCAGCTCCTGCCACCCGGGACCCACAGGTCACAGCTACTGCCACCCGGGACCAGCAGGTCACAGCTACTGCCACCCGGGACCCGCAGGTCACAGCTACTGCCACCCGGGACCAGCAGGTCACAGCTACTGCCACCCGGGACCCGCAGGTCACAGCTACTGCCACCCGGGACCCGCAGGTCACAGCTGCTGCCACCCGGGACCCGCAGGTCACAGCTACTGCCACCCGGGACCAGCAGGTCACAGCTACTGCCACCCGGGACCCGCAGGTCACAGCTGCTGCCACCCGGGACCAGCAGGTCACAGCTACTGCCACCCGGGACCCGCAGGTCACAGCTGCTGCCACCCGGGACCCGCAGGTCACAGCTCCTGCCACCCGGGACCCGCAGGTCACAGCTACTGCCACCCGGGACCCGCAGGTCACAGCTACTGCCACCCGGACCCGCAGGTCACAGCTGCTGCCACCCGGGACCCGCAGGTCACAGCTACTGCCACCCGGGACCAGCAGGTCACAGCTACTGCCACCCGGGACCCGCAGGTCACAGCTGCTGCCACCCGGGACCAGCAGGTCACAGCTACTGCCACCCGGGACCCGCAGGTCACAGCTGCTGCCACCCGGGACCCGCAGGTCACAGCTCCTGCCACCCGGGACCCGCAGGTCACAGCTACTGCCACCCGGGACCCGCAGGTCACAGCTACTGCCACCCGGACCCGCAGGTCACAGCTGCTGCCACCCGGGACCCGCAGGTCACAGCTGCTGCCACCCGGGACCCGCAGGTCACAGCTCCTGCCACCCGGGACCCGCAGGTCACAGCTACTGCCACCCGGGACCCGCAGGTCACAGCTACTGCCCCCCGGGATCTGTGAAATTTACTTTATCACAAACAAGTTTCCAGTCATTTTCGAAATGTAAAATAGCATTAAGACATGGGAAAAATTCGCTGATTATTTATTTATAATTTCTTATTTATAAATGACTAGCTCCGTTCGCGTAGAAGTCGTTTATGCTCGGGAATTTGTCCAATTTTACGGTATAAAAAGTATCCTATGTCCTTCCCCGGGACTCAAACTATCTCCATACTAAATTTTGTTTAAATCGGTTCAGCGGTAAGCCGTGACAGCGTAACAAACAAACAAAAAAATAATGAAATAAAGTTAATTTGTCATTTATAATATCAGGTGTGACATGAGTAAGGATGATGTGGTGTGCAGGCGCGCGGAGCACTACGCGGCGCGCGGCGCGGCGCGGCGGCGCGCGTGCGCGTGCGCGCTGTGCGGCCGCGCGTGCAGCTCGGAGCGCGCGCTGGCCGCGCACGTGGCCGAGCACGTGCCGCGCGCCGCCGGCCCCGCGCCCGACCACGCCGAAGCCGAAGAGGATGAAAAAAGTTGGTACCCTACTGCTCAATATTATTCTCTACGTGTGGTCCACGACCTTTTCGTCACTCGGATCTTTCATGTAAATACAACAGAATATGTGTCATATTCTGTAGTACTTAAGGTTGAAATTCTAAATAAATATATGTGGTCGCTAAATCGCCTCTACCTTATAAAGAGTTAAGATATTATAAAATGTAATTTTAAAATGTACGCGGACGACCTCAAGCTATACAAAATAATTAAGAATGGCGGCGATGAAATTCTGCTGCAAGATGATTTGAGATTGAATAACGAGAAATGCTACCACATAAAATTTTCCCGGAAGAAAACGCCAACTCAAGCAACTTATAGTTTGAACGGGTCTCCATTAACCGAGGTAACCAGGATTCGCGATCTCGGCATTGTTATCGACGGTGCCCTAACATTTCGAGAACATATAGACAGCGTTGCTAAAAAGGCTTCCAAGTTGTCAGGGTTTATAAGTAGGCAAATAAAATGTTTCAAAGACCCTAAAGTCCTTATTCCAGTGTACAATTGCGTTGTCAGAAGTATTCTGGAGTATGGGGCTCCTGTTTGGAACCCGGGCTATAAGGTGCACGCTGACCGTATCGAGAGAATACAAAAAAGCTTTCTTTACCATCTAGCTTTTAGTCAGAACAAAGCTAAGATAAAACCCTCTTATGAGACTAGACTTAAATGCTACAAAATGGATTCGTTATATAACAGGCGAAAAGCAGGTGACATTATGTTCCTCTATAAACTCTTGAACGGTCTCGTGGACAGTCCAGAGCTGCTCGAAAATATCAGAATTGTTGTTCCTCGACCAGGTAGTCGTTTGTGCAATAGGAAGCCCTTTTTTCTCCCTTATTGTCGCACAAATGCTGGGAAGCATGCACCCCTCCATAGAATGATTGCATCATATACTGGCATAAAGTCAGACTTAGACCCATATTGCTGTTCTTTGACCTCCGCTAAAATTAAAATTAGACAAAGCGTTAACCTTTTGAACGCCAAGCTGCGAAACAAAACGCTGCCTACCGGACGCCACAACAAAAACGTACAAGTCGATCTCGAAAAACGTAGTGATTCCAAAACGAAATATCGATACCATAATTGACTCTATGTAATGTATGTGTATTTGAGTATCGGAAAACTTTAACAAATATTTCACTATAATGTTATTACATTTTCATATATTATTAACATTATAAACCCACAATAAAGTATGAAAACACCAAAATGTTCGCACGACATGCACTTTAATTTAGTAACAGAGTCACAACACTACTTGCTTTTTTACGAGGTGATGACGTCACGTATTGACGGCTCTGGCCGACACGGGCGTCACAGGCAATGGAAATTGTAATAATACTAGAGTTGAGAAACTGTGTAAGGCATTAACTTTCATATCGATATCTTTGAGTAAGAATCTTAATAATATTAAAGTCCAAATAAAATTGCGTTTTTTAAGTGTAATGATTTATGATGAACGATGAGTTTTGCCACACATTTCCGTAAAAATGTTGCTCGTCTGAACGTCTTAAGAATTGCCCGTATCAATAAACGGGAAAACCCGCGGGAGCAATAGCGGCAACAGTTAAAAGTACCCTGATTATGAGCTCAACTGTTAATAATTATTAGCTTAAGCCGCGGTTTTACCTGACCGACCTTTGTTAGCGAATTTTGAGGCAGATTTTGTACAAAGAATAGTGTTATTATTAGTGCTTAGTTATGCTGCTCCATAAGCCCCGTAAGTGTGAGCGAGAGATAAAGAAGTTTTATGGCCCTAGAAATTATTTCGTAAAGGTACTAGAATTATTAATAATATAGCATTGGCTGGTCCATTTTCGATTACCTATTGATTTTAAATAAAATGAATTTTCATATGCTTAGTTAATAATATTACATTATATATAATAATATATATATTTAGTTAAAATTTAAAGACTTCCCTCGAAATAATCTATTTCAACTTGTTCCGATACAAATTCTGGAATTTCATCGTCGGCGTTATCAACACCTAGTAAAATTCGTAGCAACTCCTTCGTACGATAAGACCCCTCTCACATTTCGTCGACACTGTACAACACTATTCAAGATGATGTCGCGCCTCTGACGTCACAGATTAGCGTCCACAGCCGACGGGGGCGCATAGGACACTGATAAGCACTTGTTTACGTGAGGTGTGCAAAACCAGTTTGTCGATTGTTATTATTAACTAAATGGAGGACTATTATTGTACCATTACTGCGTGCAGAGTAAATGGGATACCATTGTTATATAATATTTACGTAATTTATGATAAATTTTGATGATGTAGTTTAATAATTTATCATGGATAAATGACTCTGTAATAGTTATTCTTACACTTTTCCAAACATAAAACGCAGCGGGCGGTCACAACACTATGTGCCGGCTGGAGCCGTCGTTGGCGTAGTAAGCACTGACAATTACTGCATTAAATCACAGTCTCACAGAAAGTGGATTTATTCATAATTCTGCTATTATAACCAATGTATTTTAGGTTTAGACTAATATAGACTTGCAAAGCAATTATAAAACTCCATCAATTTTCTTGTAAAGTTTTTTATTAAACTTGATTTTGATGTTAAACCGTGTGTCGGCTGTAGCCGTCGTGGCGTCAGTGGCACGACTTTCCGTTGACGGCCAGAGCCGACTGGGGCGTTCAAAAGGTTAAGTCCCTCGCATAGTCCCGCACTTAGTTGCTAACCTCCCAAATCATAACTCATATCATAACTATAGGTTTAGTTCATTATTGTTGTTTTAAGACATATTTAGTAATGTTTGTTTAAACTTTAAATTTTTTATTACTGTTTACTATTAAAGCATGCTGTGTCTACTTTTTAAGGATGTACGCAATATGTTACATATCCCGTACTCAGCAATTGTCATAATCCAGTTGTATCATCCAGTTTGTAGACCTAATAAACAAAAAAAAAAAAAAAAAAAAAAATTATACCAAACCATAACAGTTTATACTTAGGCGGTAAAATGTGTAACCATGACTGTATTGGTTTGGTTCCCCTGGCATAAGGGTTACGGAGGTCAGTAGCAGTCGCTCCACTGTAATAACCAGACTGGCCGAATCTGGATGATGGTCAAGCGTACCCCGACGAAGAACGGGAAAAAGCGGTCGGAGGATGATGATGAGTCTCGAGATCTGAGTTGTTGGCGTAATGTAATATTTGTGCACAGCTGAAGGCGCGTACCCGTGCGTGTTCTCGTCGTGCGCCGCGCGCCTGGCCTCCCCCCGCGCGCACACCGAGCACCTGCTGCGCGCGCACCAGCTGCGCGTGCACAGCGCCCGCGCGCCGCCCGCCACCGCGCAGGCGCGCCGCGGCCGCCCGCCCAAGGTACGCGACACGCTCCACTCGTCGTCACACCGGGCACTGCTGCGCGCACAGCGCCCGCGCGCCGCCCGCCACCGCGCAGGCGCGCCGCGGCCGCCCGCCCAAGGTACGCGACACGCTCCACTCGTCGTCACACCGGGCACTGCTGCGCGCACAGCGCCCGCGCGCCGCCCGCCACCGCGCAGGCGCACCGCGGCCGCCCGCCCAAGGTACGCGACACGCTCCACTCGTCGTCACACCGGGCACTGCTGCGCGCACAGCGCCCGCGCGCCGCCCGCCACCGCGCAGGCGCGCCGCGGCCGCCCGCCCAAGGTACGCGACACGCTCCACTCGTCGTCACACCGGGCACTGCTGCGCGCACAGCGCCCGCGCGCCGCCCGCCACCGCGCAGGCGCGCCGCGGCCGCCCGCCCAAGGTACGCGACACGCTCCACTCGTCGTCACACCGGGCACTGCTGCGCGCACAGCGCCCGCGCGCCGCCCGCCACCGCGCAGGCGCGCCGCGGCCGCCCGCCCAAGGTACGCGACACGCTCCACTCGTCGTCACACCGGGCACTGCTGCGCGCACAGCGCCCGCGCGCCGCCCGCCACCGCGCAGGCGCGCCGCGGCCGCCCGCCCAAGGTACGCGACACGCTCCACTCGTCGTCACACCGGGCACTGCTGCGCGCACAGCGCCCGCGCGCCGCCCGCCACCGCGCAGGCGCGCCGCGGCCGCCCGCCCAAGGTACGCGACACGCTCCACTCGTCGTCACACCGGGCACTGCTGCGCGCACAGCGCCCGCGCGCCGCCCGCCACCGCGCAGGCGCGCCGCGGCCGCCCGCCCAAGGTACGCGACACGCTCCACTCGTCGTCACACCGGGCACTGCTGCGCGCACAGCGCCCGCGCGCCGCCCGCCACCGCGCAGGCGCGCCGCGGCCGCCCGCCCAAGGTACGCGACACGCTCCACTCGTCGTCACACCGGGCACTGCTGCGCGCACAGCGCCCGCGCGCCGCCCGCCACCGCGCAGGCGCGCCGCGGCCGCCCGCCCAAGGTACGCGACACGCTCCACTCGTCGTCACACCGGGCACTGCTGCGCGCACAGCGCCCGCGCGCCGCCCGCCACCGCGCAGGCGCGCCGCGGCCGCCCGCCCAAGGTACGCGACACGCTCCACTCGTCGTCACACCGGGCACTGCTGCGCGCACAGCGCCCGCGCGCCGCCCGCCACCGCGCAGGCGCGCCGCGGCCGCCCGCCCAAGGTACGCGACACGCTCCACTCGTCGTCACACCGGGCACTGCTGCGCGCACAGCGCCCGCGCGCCGCCCGCCACCGCGCAGGCGCGCCGCGGCCGCCCGCTCAAGGTACGCGACACGCTCCTCTCGTCGTCACACCGAGCACTGCTGCGCGCACAGCGCACAGTTCTCGAGGGAATAGCGATAAACAAAGCAAACAGCGGCAAAAAGTAAAAAAATAAATACATACCCCTTACTAATAAATGTTGAGTAACGGCTGAGTAGTTATACAATGCTTTGTCCTTATCTGTCATTGTGACATATGAATTCGACAGATAAGGACAAAGCATTGTATAACTACTCAGCCGTTACTCAACGTTTATTAGTAAGGGGGTGACTGTTGAATTTCTTGCGGCGCTTCTTCTCAATTTTTGGATTTTGAAATGTAATAGTGCCCGCGCGGCCTACTTACTGAATAAATATATTTTATCTTTTTTTTAACGACTTATACGCGGACCGCGCCGCGAGCACAAGCTAGTAAGTAATGGTACCGTTGCGTTAACATAATTAAAATATTAATATTTTTATATTTTTCAGACTATGAAAATGGAGTCTATCGACATCAAAGACAACTCTATATACAACGACGTAAGTATTTGATCATTTGAGACGTTCTCAATATAAAGGGACCTTATGGAGGCAGGCGGTTACGCCGTTTTTAGAACTGTTACCATAGTATTCGGATAGTTACAAGAATAAGAAGAGCGTAACTGCCTTCCTCCATAAGGTCCCTTTATATTGAGAACGTCACATGTTAATTATGTAAAAAGAAATACCCGACTGGGACACATCTTCAATATAACATGTCTATCACCTGGATTAACACATAGGATATTTTTGTCCCGGCAAAATTGATAGTTCCGAGGGATAAGCGAAAAATTACTACTAATTGCGTAGTATACGGAGTTATCTTGCATTTCTAGTTAACTTCAAAATAAAATGAATAAATTAAACCTTATAGATGGGCCCGATCTTTGTCGATGTTTATAGTAACAGTTCGACATGATGACACGCAACTCTTCGTTCCAGGTTAAAATCATCAGGCAGGAAACTCATCTCCCAAAGTTAAAAGTGCAGAGTCTTTTCCAGTGAACGCAGTGGACTAAGTTAAGACTTAACTTATGGACCTTCCCCTATCAGTCTACATGACGCCTCGTGGAGTCATAAATAGTTACGAATTACGTTTGTGGGGCTGAAACAGTTTATAGAACGATTTAATATAGACTTCGAGCAATTGCAGGCCGGAGCGGAGTGCTTCAACGTTAATGGTTACTTGTAACATATTCTATAGTTAAAGGGAGTCGCATATAATTTTCTGTAGATAGTATCTTTTGTGTATAAGCAACTTTGATTTGTGTTATGGTGTATCCACACAACGTAAAAAAAAATGTCATAAGTAGAGAAGGGAAATATGGCTTAAATATGATTTGGCATATTTCCTTCTCATATTACATTTTGCTTTAATTTTAGTTTTTTGAATCACGTTGCAAAATGTTGTTCCACACTTATCCAACGCAATAGGTGTTGATAGCATTTTGATATAGCTCTATCCTTTTCTGAATCTTACAAACATCATGTATTAGAGCAAGTCAAGTATAGAATGCTAACCGCGACGCAACCGCCGACGATCGACGTGCGTCTCGCTCTGGCTGGTAAATGTGTTCGAGCTTCAGAAAGGGACAGGTTATATTCGCTAAATTTATGTATGTTTGTGTTACTGTAATTTATTAACAAGCATCTCCAGTTGCAGTACAATTACGTAAGTGCGTTGAACTAATGTTATAATTGAATAGTTAAGGCCTAAAAAGAATGCAATAACAACAAGGTACATATAATTTACTTTTTATTATCAGATAAATATAGCGTCTGGCGGAATTTCCGCCTTTTTTAACATATAAATTATATTCTAATTGATTAGAGAGCTATTCAACTCACTGCTTTATAAATATGTATTAGTTTTGTAAACACATTTTTTGGTGCAATAGTGACATTCTCAATAGAAATGGTAGCAGAGTTAGATGCACCGTGTTAACATTTTGAGCAGCTAACGGATATACTTGTCATCACCAGGTTTATATATTTTTGAAGTTTATTATGACGCGTCACTAAAAAGCGCCGGTCATTTTCGTTAGTTAGTTCACCGTACACTATATATTTTTTTTATTATCCTTGCATATTTGTACAGCTATAATTCCACTATGTATTTCAAATGTTATTGTGATTTATTGTAAAGCTATTAATAGTTTAGTGCAGTGTTTTTCAATTTGAGGATCGCGACTAGGGCCTTACTCGGGGGGTAGCCGGCAAAAGGCAACGTTCTACACTACAAAATAGAGAGAATCATAAACGTAGCCTCTTAAATTAGTATCTTTTTATCTGTCTATGGCCCAAGGAGGTCGCCAGAATTTTTCAACCTGCAAAGGGGTCGCGTATTCAAATGATTGAAAAACACTGGTTTAGTGAATAGTTTTTAAGGAACATTATGTCGACAATTATGGGAGTCTCAAACGCGAGGATTATGGTCCGTTCTATTGTATGATCGTATCGCTTGCACTTTGTTTTCTCGCTCTCGCGGGCGAGGTTTCTTGGGTACAGATAGAGCTAAGTAAAAATGCCGTTTCGATTCGGAGTCAATGAACATACGCTGGCGTTGTTCCACTAGAGCTGTGGTGATGAAACAATGTTCCAATAAAACAGCTCCACTGTGCGAAGTAAGAAAAATGAAGCCATCCTATTGGTGGACATTTTATTTGCGCACCGCTTAGCTGCCTCACACAACACTAAGAGCTTCTGCACACAGGATGCGTTCCGGTCATCCGATTCGATCGCCTCAGTACGAATGGGGGCTACCGCGCATCGCTTTTTTCACTAGATGGCGCCTCCGGGACGTGACGTCTTTTTGACAGTTGACGTTAAAACCTATTTCTATTTACATATTTATTTATATTTTTAAATATCAACTGTCAAAAATAACTTATATCCCAGAGGCGCCATCTAGAGACAAAAATGATGCGTGGTAGCCCCCATTGGAACGTATGCGATCTCATTTTGTACTGAGGATCGGGTCGAAGTACCGGAACGCACCCTGTGTGCTCAAGCTCTAATAGAAGCGTTGCTTTAGGCCGAGGGTGCACTGAGCTGCATGATTCATCAAAACAGATTTATAATCGTGTTTATTGTGCGGTGATCGTCACACTGCGCGCAGCTGCGTCGTGGCTCAGTGTAGCCGCGATCCTTACCTTTCCCTTAAAGGTGGGTTCACGCTACACGGGGCCGGGCCCCGGCGGCACGGTCAACCATGAATCACTTCATACAAATATTTACTTAGATTATTGGATCGTGTTGGAACCGTGCTCCGGCCGGGCCCGGCCCAGTGTAACATGAAACCTTTAGACATTCATGTGTTTTGTATAGTCGAAGTCATATATATGTTTACACTTTAGTACCTTGTCTATTCAACGTCGTGTTTAAACTGTCATATGAAATTGTCACAGCGATTAAAGTGACAAGGTACTAAAGTGTAAACATATTTATGACTTCGACTGTACTTGACAGTCCACCGAGTGCAGGACGATTGAATTGAAGAAATTGAACTTTGATCTTTAGATACTGTCACTAAAACACCGGTGTCATTTTACCAACCGCATTGCTCTGGTTACAATGGTATGGGCCGATTGTTGTAGTGTTTGCCGATGTGGATAAAGAATCCGTCACTTTCTGACTAGTATGCACAGTCAAGGTCATAAATATGTATACACTTTAGTACCTTGTCGCTTTAATCGCTGTGACATTCATATATGGCAGTTTAAACATGACATTAAATAGACAAGGTACTAAAGTGTATACATATTTATGACCTTGACTGTAAGTGCGAGAGTGACGGATGCCTTATCGACATTTATCCACTGCTACAAAGGCGATTATAGTACGGGCACAGTATAAATATAGCTAAAGCAGTAAATAAACTACGAACAAACGTTCGAAACGTCGCACTCGCACGGCACTACGCGACACCCGCCACTGACAGCACTGCCATGGGTCTCGTTGAGGCGTAGTTTCTTTACTGCTTCAGCTATATTTTTACTGTGGTACGGGGCTGTCAAGTGGGTGAGTTGCTAATACAAAGTTTCATGTGTAAAGCTGATGGAAGGGCAGAGGTAACATTCAGTGGGTTGGTGCCGGGAGCGTGTTTTGGTGTTTGTCGACCAACACTTATGCAATAGTTACTTAGGAATATATGACTGGAGGCGGCATTCATTATTGTAACGTAAATATTACTTTTTTAAATGATTAAACGGCAACATTGACAGGGCAATATCGGCCGGAGGACTGTTAGGCTGCCTTTCCATTGAGGCGGAGATGAGCGGAGCGGAGAGGAGCCGTGTAGGAATTGACCAATCACATTGGTTGTAATCCACATCTCGTCTCCGCTCCGCTTCAATGGAGACGACTGTATCAAATTTGTATAGTACGCCACTCATCTCCGCCTCAGTGGAATCACATGCCTCTTTTCACAACTCCGCTCCGCTCGTCTTCGCCTCAATGGAAAGGCAGCCTTAGTCTGTGTTGATCTTATATATTTTCAATAAAGAAAAAATGTTTCGTCAGAAGGGGAGTTAGGAAGTTGTTGGTTTTTATAATACTATTTTTATTTACAGAGGAACATTAGAAGATTACAGATGAGTTTTCTTGAGCATGCCGCCTCCAGTTAGAACCTCGTATCGTTTACCATGTAATTGAATGTACATTACATATATTTGATGTTTTTATATAGACCGTTATAAACTTTATATTATGAGTTTCGGATATTTCTGCAGTACGTGTATTTTTTACAGGCATACTGTATATATTTTTTTATGAAAGTAATAAAATTATTTATTGATTATCGATTGGGGGCTATTACATTATCAATATTTTCACGCGGTATTATCACGGTAATACTGATGTCATAATAAAATACTGCGATATTGCATATTACACTATCAATATTATCTATTAGAGTATCGCGTGAAAATATTGATAGTGTAATATCCCCCAATCGATAATCAATTACTTTTATAAATAAATCAGGCAATGAAGATGATTCGGGTGTTTTACCTGGGTTTGGAGGTCATAGTCTGTCTCCCCCACCCTAAATTAAATACTACATCAAATTCTTCAGATTACAACGGCTGTAATGTACATTCTATTGCTCGTAGCATATGAGTATGGTAATTTAGGCTAAGGTGCAAATGTTCCTATGAGTGTTAGAGTATGATATGATGTGGTAGCATATGCCGTATGTACAGTCGACCATTTATAGTTTTAGCTTTGTTAAGTGTCAGTATTTCGGAGATTTTTCTATTAACATACAAGTATGGTATCAAAATATACATATTTCAATTATTTGGTGTATTATTGTCGGTGTCAGAAATGTTTTCAGCGAAGTCTTCTGGCTCTCGAGTAGTCTCTATGTCGGTGTTCTTTTGGATCCGCGTTTCTGAAACGTTATTAATAATATTATATGCGTCTTGCGATAAATAATAAATAACGTCGTTTTTTAAAATTAAGGACTTAATCAACCTTGTCAAGTCAAATAGTTTTTAGGGACGTTTAAAATAACTGATAATCGACGGATTACCGATCGGCCAAATTAAAACATGAAAATTAGTTTTTTTTTTTAAATTTTGACAATAAATTCAAAATTCGAATCTTATTTGCAAGCGTGCCCGCACGCTCACGAGACTGGATAGGTTAAACTCATCTCGACTGAGACGCCCGGCTCTTGACACGTACGTCAAGTCATAGAAAACTGACATTTTTGGCGCATCTTGTGAGTCTTCTGACGGACATCTCAGCCGATATCAGTTTATTAATACACGGGCCTTGGATGCTCCTTTTAAGACATGACGTGTCAATACAATTAGAAGTTAAGTAAGAGAAAATTAATTTTTGGTTCAGATTTATTTTACACGTCGATAATATGTAATAAATGTACTAAAACCTCTCCGCCGCGCCAGCATCTCCAGCGCCAGCGCGGGCAGCGCCAGCGCGTACAGCGCCAGCAGGCAGCGCAGCGCGGGCGCCACGTCGCGCAGGCGCACGGCCGCGAACGCCGCGGCGCCCGCGCAGCTCGGCGCGCGCGCCAGTGTGCGCCGCGCCGAGCGCCGCTGCACGCCGCTCTCCATTATGCGGTTGGCTCTGTAACACGTTCATCTAAACCCCGGCGCACCAGACCTGGGGCCCTAGCCAAAATGCATTATGCTAATTTAACGATTTTGGAAAATCGACAAAATATAAGGAATTGACATAAACAGCTGACGCGACTGATCGTTGGCTAGCGATAATCCTATACATTTTGTCAATTTTCGAAAAGCGCTAGAGATAGCGTTATGCGTCTTGGCGCCTGCATCGCCTCGCTTCAAAGCTAAACGTTGTAAAGTGAGCTTTTAATTGTGTACATACGGTAATTTTTTCAAATTAACGTAAGCCGCTAGTTTCATTTGTCAGGCTAAAGCTTGAATAGGGGTGATGACAATTTTTTTTCTTTGTCGTGCAGGTAGATTATCGAAAAGTATTGAACAAGTGTTTTTTTCTTTTTTCACATAATCAAAAAATTACGAAAATATATTGAGTTGAAGTGCCGCATGACGTCACGTTGTTACAATTTGGTACAATTTTTATACATAAGTGACGTCACGAGCCCCCACTCCCGAACTTTAACACGCTTTATCTTTGTCATTTTTTATTTGATTGACAAAAGAAAAAATACGTGTCCAATATTTTTTGATATTTTTTGATATGAATATTTTCTAAACTCACGGGCTAAATAGAATTTCGTTTTCTTAATTCAGTCATCATCCCTATTGTTGTAACTATTAAGTACACTTATGTTGCGAGTGAGGCGATTTACTTATTGTATCCACAAATTATTATAATAAGTATAAAATAGTAGATTGTACAACAAGTGCATAAAACGCACCATTTTACGTGAGGCGTTTATCCATCCAAGCGAGCTTGCGAGTTGTACTGTACACTCTTATTTTCACTTCGATTGCGAGGAAATGAAACAACATGATAAAAAAAAACAAAACAATAAATGCAAGTTTATTTCATGAAGCTTTATTGTGTACTTTGGCTGTTGATATTCTTACCTTGGTCTTAGAATACTAACGAAACGAAATAAAATAAAGAGGTTATTCTATGAAGTTAAAGGTGTTCGTGTGGCTGTTGGACCGATTGCCTAGGTCTTCGACGAAGATTTTACTATATGCAATAGAGCATAAGAAGCGACTTTATGTCGCCTACGCACGACATAAAGACGAACTTTACGAGCATGAGAAGTGAAAAGCTAATCTAAAGTGACAGGAGTTGACTGTACCCAATCCTCAGCTGCTCGCGGATGTGCGAGTCCCGCGCCAGCGCCAGGTAAGGGTACGTGAGCGCCATGTACTTGATGGCGCCGAGGTTGCACTTCTCTTCCTCCAGGAAGGTGCTCTGCACGCGGTCGTAGCCCGCAGTCAGCTCTACGTGGAAGGCATACATACCCTGGGGGTTTAAGGGGGTGTGAAGAGGTATTAGGTGCCCGTTGCCTTGTTCAGAAAGTCAGATTTTATTCACGTCTATCCACATCGATAAGCTATACAATAATAAATAGGTCACTTTAAAGAATCTCAATAAAGAAGGACATAAATAACTCGGCGCGCGGATTAAAGATTGGTTTCTGTCTCTTTCTAGCAAAACAGAATTTGACATGGAGTTTACATGGTCGTAGTACCCGCTGACGTCACAGTTCACATGTCAGACTCTCCGTCTAATTAGTAGTTTTTAAATGCTTATATTATCCGTATTTTTGGCCCATTTGAATTTAACTTTTTGCTGTCTCTTTTACGGTATTTTCATATTTTGTTAACAAATGCGATAAAAAAAATGCATATTCTCTATTACCTAAGTAACACATTTACAATGAATATACAGCCTGGCAAAAGTGTAGAAACGGTACTGCACATATTTTAACCGGCAACACTAAATTATTCTATTCAAAAGTACTTAAGAGTTGCCACATGAAATCGAATTTGACATAGACAGTGGCGCCCCCATTATTTTCTTGACTTATGCCAGACTGTAGGCCTGATTTTATATACAAACCTCTTAAACTGTACCTCTCTAACTTTGCGTATGCCGTCCTCCACGCTGAGGAAGGCGTCGTCTCCCTGCGGGAGTATTTTACGTGTGCTGAGGGCGCGGTGCACCGGTCGGGTCTCGTGCTGCAACATTGATTGAATCTAGATCTAGATGTTATTCGCATAACGTCAAACGGCTGAACAGGGGCATTACTCTGAACTTCGAAATTCGAACTTCGGATCGCCCCGTCACTTTCTTGCGAATTTCGCGTCGAGAGTAAAAGGAATAGCAATAGACGAAGTTCAAATTTCGAAGTTCAGAGTAATGCCCCAGATTTTCACAAAAATTAGCACGTAGTCTTACTTTTACCCCGATATCCTACAAGGATTATTCAGAAATCTTGTAAATACTGGATAAATGAGTAATGCTATTCGACGGCATGTCGTTTACCCTATTATCCATTAGATGTCACTGTTCAAATTTAAAACGTCATACGATATTTCGGCTTTTTTAAGAACGTTATAACTACGCGGCTTGGCAAAGTGGCACTACCCCAATGTGCTTATTGCTATAAAAAAGAAAAAAAAAATACGCGGCAAAATCTAGTATTAGTGTATAATTAGTAATGTTTCGTTCGAGGTACCAGGAACATTTGGCGATTGTAGAGCACGTCCTGCGCGCCGCACGCGAGCGGCGAGCGCAGCAGCGCGGCCACGCTCGCCACGTGCGTCGCCGGGGACTGCAACAGCGCCACCACGTTGGCCGAGTACGCCGTGTACAGGAACATGAACGCCGTCAGCCCCAGGAGCAAGATCTGGCGGCCTGAGAGGAAAGGTCAAGTAGCTGTACATTTTACTATCTTGTCACAGTAACGTATTTAAGAGTGCTTTGAATGAATTTAGTATATCAGTAGCAGCAATAAGGTCCTAAAATGTACAGCTACTTCAGAGTTCCACCATATTATTATGACAGTCTGCAGTTCAGCTGTAGCAGCCTCATTTTTTCTTAATCGACATTTCGAAATTGCAACTGATGCTAAACCAAAACCATTTGGGTAATTAAGGACCAGAGGGCTTATTGCCTAACGCACTCGCGATCGCGATCGACTTGAAAGTGACACAATTGCTTTCATTTTGTAGGCAGATTTGACTTCAACTGTCAAATATGAAAGCGATCGCGAGTGTGTTAGGCAATAAGCCCTCAGGATTCCAAAAATATTTTTAGTATTTTTCTACAGTAGTTTAGTAAATATTAGGAAATATGTGCAGACTGGAAGAATGACGTCACTGAAATGCCTGTATGCTCCTTGCAAAAATCAGTCTACACGGGAGAAAAAAGAAAATTCAAATGCATTTTATAAGAAACCATATTTTTGGAAAACAAAAAATACGTGTTAATTTGCCCTTTCCAAAGAACACGTAAAATAAAAGGATGAAAAAAAAACAATGTTGTCAATTGTAGCTATAGCGAATAAACTCATCTATCCAGAAGAAATCAAGGGAGTCATTAACATAAGGAATGGTACCCAGACATCTGAACCGCATTGGCATGACTCCAGCTAGTCGGGATACCTATACTGACTCATCTGGTAGCAGGAGATAAAACATTCGGTCACCCATAAATGTACAGCCAAAGGGAAAATGTTTTAATATATGAATATGAAATATTGAGCAAGAAAACAAAGGTGTGTTAGGAGTCCAATTTATTGAAGTGACTTAATACAATCTCTGGGGCGGGCCCATGGTGGATTTCATGTGGAGTGATCGGACGTTCTGCCAGTGCTTCTTGAGCAGGGACACGAGGAAGTTGATTGAGAGATGCACGTTCTGCGCAAGCTCATCAGGGGTCATGTCAACGTGTCCTACTGCCACCGACAGACACAGTACCTGAAAGACGAAATTTACTTAAAGAAACATACCAGGGCAGTTGAACAACTTATAAAATATTTTAGGAGTTATTATGAACAAACTAAATTTTCTTACAGATCTGTTTTGTCAGTTTTTTTGTATCTATTAGTAATGAGATCCATTTGCAATTTAAAACTTATTTTAGCAGTATTAATTCTGTGAAACTTTTCATATTAAAATCCTAATTAATATTATAAATGCAAAAGTATTGGTTTATTCTGCCTTCTTAGTTTATTGCCTCAACCTATTGATTTTAATTTTGGTACAGAGATAGTTTATAATTATCCAAAACAAACAGTTCCCAAGGAAATAGTGGTAGAGAAGACTTCTGTTGGAATGGAGTTGCGGGCTATACTAGTGTAAACTCAGAAATGGAACTCGAGATCAAGTGACTTTTGTGGGGTATAAAATCTTTTTTTATCAAATGTATTTATTTACCGAACATAAATTGTGCATCCTTTTTAGTGATAGACATTGACTGGTAGATATTTATAAATAGTCTTATCAAAATCTTTTAACAGAGTTTGCCAACATATCCACCGATAAACATATCATCAATTGATATATATCTAATCATAAAAATCAATTTTATTTTTGAATCCTGTCTTATAATATGAATTACTTTTGACAGAAGAAAAGAAATAATATACCTACTGATTAAAATTACTAAACTAAATGCACAAACAATAACAAAAACGGCTACTATGACTATTCAGTAAATTATTCATTATTTCACTTCAAATTCTGAATGTGATAATTTTTATCAAATATTTCTATGATTTTCAACCATCATCCCCACTTGGGGTTTTTTAAATGGTGGCAACCAATTTGTTGAAATTTTTGATCTCGAATTCCATTTCAGAGTTCAGTAATAAATTTAAGATAATTTACCTTCTTCATTTGGAACTTGATGGTAGCCTTGACCTCATCGATCTTTTGCGTCATGGACTCCTGGTGGGAGAGCAGACCAGGGAACTTGCCGGCCTTGTTCAGGCCAGGGCCCAGCAGACGCGGGATCTGTTTGATCAGGGACTCTGATGCTAGAAAAGCATCGTATCTGGAAAAACACAAAAACACCTGATCAGAACAAGTACTCTTAGCTGCTAGATATGAGCAGTTGTTATAAAAGTTAATATACCGTAAATAAAGTAAGGTAAGATTATAGTCTGCTAAGCACAGACCACAGCATTTGTATGTTCCTTTTTTTTTAATTTGAAGTAAGAGCATCAATTAACCCGTCAACTCGTAAGGGCATAAGCTAAAGCACGGGCATGAGAATGGACAGGCTAAAGTTTATGTTGCTAAAAATATTAGAGCTTAAACATTGTCAAGAGATAACTTCTTTATTATTATAGTATTTATTAAGTATAGAAATGTTAAGTAAAGGGATATACAAAATTACACTTACTTCTTCGCTAGTTTCTTCACAAGCTTCTTGTTCTTGTTAAGCTTCTTAAGTGCTTCAGCATCCATGCAGGGGACTGACAGGGTCTTGGCCTCGTCACAGTGCTGCTGGTCTCCCAGCACACACACTTGCATCTTCGGCCGAGGAATGTACTTCAGCCTGGAATTAACACTCACTGTTAGCAGAAATCAAACAGGGGATGTGGATTTGGGGTATTGGACCATGTTATGATCAGTAGAAGTTGGTCATCATGAAGATATCATTAGATAATACATGCATTTTATAAACATCATTTCAAACATGTCGAGGTTTAGGATACTGAGATGGTAATGTCAGGTTTCCATAATGCTAACAACTACACATGAATACTCAGAAATATTTAACAGCTTACCAATCCCGGCAATAATAACCTTAAGTTATTTCGGTAGGCCGAAGCCTACCTACCCGATATTTAAAGACCCTGGGTAGAGTCCCGTCAGGCAAAGCCCGACTCCCTGTATTTAACCGATCTGGTGGGCACGAGGCCGCCACTAAAATGATTAATACAGGTAAACGTACTTGACGGTGCCAGAGAAACGCTTGTCCTTCTGAGGGTCATAGTTCTTCAGACCGATTTGGATTTCGACAGTCTCCAAGAAGTTGCGCTTCTTGTCTTTTGAAGACTGCAGCACGGCATTGACGCACTCATAGAGCGTATCACGAGATACTTTCGACCTAAAAAGGAAATAACATTATTAAAAACGAATTGAAGTTATTTTTAGGTTATACTGACAACGTGTAACGTGTTACTCAAATTCTCTAAAATGAATACAGCATACACAAAAAGAAACAAAGCGCTGAAGCGCATATAAGAAATCTTTGTAAAAATCGGAAAACAATAAGTACAGAAACTGAATTTTAAATATTACTTACGACATGGTCGCGGAGCTATCCTCTCCTCACGAACGTCAACCGAAAGAAAGAAAGAACGTGGAATGGCCAGCGAAAAAGGGAGGGAGCGCGTCGTTGATTTTTTTACTTGCTTTGGATTCAAGCTTTTTTGCCACGCTTGTAACTAGGAATTGTTTTGTTGGCAATAGTGAAAATACTTTTAATATTACACAATATAAAATAAAATATTTTGTTTACGTACTAATCTTAACAAATTATTCTTACCTGCAATCGATAATGGATCATACGCTGTTCCTTGTTGGAATACTAAACATAACGTTTCAAATAATCCTTCCGATACCCTTTGAAGGTACGTCATATTATTATTATAGCGAGGATTCTGTAGGACAAAGAACAATAGTTTTTTAGATAGGTTTAAAACCCGCTAGTAAAAAGTATTTAAGAAAAAATAAAACTTACGATAGTTGTTTCTTGGAAATAGACCAAAAATAAAGTTAGACTCGATACAAAAATAAGAAGCACAATAGAAATCCATACGCCGATGCTGAAGGGCAGAACGTAGATGTTAGTAACCGAGGCTAGAGCTGGCTTTCTAAAGATGAACATGGCTTCCACGGGAGCGGGTGTTAGTACGAAGTTCATGTAGTTCAATCGCTCTTTTGTTGGTATCATTACTGTTCCTATGGAAAAAATATACTGGGGTTAAATTCAAAAGACGGAACCCTTAGTTTAGTTATTATACTCGTAACTCGTAAGCGTCCATTATACAGACATGACGACGACGAAGTCTCACCATAAGGGTTCCTTTTTTACCATTTTGGTACGGAACCCTAAAATTATATCGGAATATGGTGTATATTGTCATGGACCAAGTGATTAATGCGGGCATTATTGATAATGGTAAGCTATACCGGGTCAAGTTAGTAGGTAGTAATACTTAATTATTATCTAAACTTCATTATTGATCCCATTGTCTGGTTAGGTTAGGTTAGGTTAAGTTAGTATTTTTAATAAATTGCCATCTCATATTTTAGTTATTATTATCATATTGCCCGGGCATTATGAAAAATGCCCGCATTTATCACTTGGTCCATAACATATCTACAACGGTTAAAAGCGTTATAATTACGTCCATTGATTGGTCATTGATTGTTGTTGATGTTATAACTGTTGGGTTTCCTAAATATAATAAATAAATAAATAATTAGCTATGTCTACACCTGTGCGCTTTCAATTCAATTCAATTTTTTGTTAAAATGGCGTCTGTCCATGAGGACAATTCTGCCAATGTCAAAGTTTTAGGTTACATATGATCGGTTATTGAAAATGTTATTAAAACATTTAGAGTGTTATATTCTCCGAGATCAGAGGCAAGAGTGTCGGCCGCCGCTCGCGCTGACCACTCCACCGAGCTCTTCAACACCACTGAGGCACCAAAAAACGCGACAAAATAATCGACACGTGCAGCAACCAACACTCTTGTCACAGAACTCCGCACCTGTGCGCTTTCATGTTCAACTTGCGCTTCCCTCTGACGCATGCCTCTGCAACCACAGCACATGCAATAACGCATGCGCTCCAACTGGTTTGATATCAGCGCATACCCGTAGCGCACGCTGATCCGTCACCGTTGGGTTGACGTGCAACATTTTGCAAATAAAATGGCGGAAGATAAAGTCAAAACATTGGATTTTATTGAAGATTCAGTGTCACCCTCGTATTGTATGCGCTTGACGCTTAACGCTTGAAAGTTAACAGCGCAAGTTGAACATGAAAGCGCACAGGTGTGGACATAGCTATAGTGTCGTTACAATCTCAGAAGTCTCCACTGGCTAGAGGCATTACCCGATAAATCCGCCCGCCCGTCCTGCATCTCCCGCACGACGCCGTCGTACCGGCCGTCCGGCTGCCGGTAGCCCCACGACTCGGTCCGGTTGAGGACCACGCTGCCATTCACCCACTCGACCAGGTGCGTCGTCATGTAATACATCAGCTTCGTCAGTGTGTCCACCTCTCGGTGCCTGTGGGAATTATGGGGGCAATTTTTATGTTCAGTTATTCTAACAAAAATTCTTCTTAACCATACTGCCGCACTCAGAGATGTCAATAAAATTTTAAGTTTGATTAAATTTGCTGCGTCTAATCTATTACTATAGCAAAGACAGTGACATCAGAAACTTTAATCAAATTTAAAGCTTTCGGCACACCAAACGCGTGTCAGGCGCGTCGCGCTTTGAACGCGGGCCCGCGCTGCGCGCATGTTGTAATACAACAAAGCAAATTGAACCCGGCACACCAAAAAGTAACGCGTGCCTGCGGTGGGCACGCGTTCGAGCTGCTTCGCGCCGCAGTCGCCGCAGACAACTCGGACAGCGCGGCGCGTGGCGTGCGCGAAGCAGGCGCGTCGCGCTCGCTGGCACGCGAAGTAGTATTAAATATGGCCGTTATATTTACCGGCACACCGGGGCGGGGCGAACGCAACGCGTCAGCGCGGCGTCGAAGCGGCTACTAGTCGTTGTATTTTTTTACAAACGGGTGGGGGAAGTACGCGCGCGCTGCGCATCATGTCACACCGAACGCAGCTGCGAGGCGTGCGCAATGCTGGCACGCGTTCGAAACGCGTTGAAGCTGCCGCCTGCCTGCGGTGTGCCGGGTGCTGCGTCGCTCACGCCACGCGACGCGACGCGACGCGCCTGACACGCGTTTGGTATGCCGAAAACTGAATTCCCTCTTCATTGCACATTGCCGAGATGCCCGCGCAGCGGTTAATTGGCATTACACGCAATGTATTAGGTTGCGGGTCGCGCAAAGTCGTTGCCAGGCCCTTACAGATAATCTGGCATGTGTTCCATGGTCTGGTTGTGGAGTATGACGGCAGCGGCGACGACGGCGTCGCGCCCTAGATTTCGCCGTCTCACTCCCACCGGCGCCGGCGCCGCCCGGCCATTCCCGAAGCCTCCCGATTGCGACCACACCCCCAGTTCCTCCCAAATTAGCGGGACTGAGGCTTTTGTCTTGTACACTGAGGATATATAAGAATTCAACATTAATTTTCATATTGAGTTTTATGATGCGCTTGTTTTTAACAAGTTCTTGTGATAGTTGTGGTGGACTCTGATTTGTAGAAGTTCCCGTTCGGGCTGCTTACAGAATAAGGTTGATTTGATTATTATTTATGGAGGTCGTGTCCACGAAGATTGGCCTTGGTCGGGTCTGCCACAAGTTTCCGCTCGCGTGTATGTCCACCTATCCTCAACGCTGTGGCTGTTGGGAATGTGTAGGGGCTTGTCAGCTTGATATTATTTTTCAATCTGTATGTACGAGTATGTATGAAAAAAGCCGTGGTAGCCTAATGCCGACTCTTAAGCAGAGGGTCGTGGGTTCGAACCCGGACTCGCACCTCTAAGTTTTTCGGAATTGATGTGCGAAATATAAAATATAATTTGTAGATTTACCATGAGCTTTTCGGTGAAGGAAAACATCGTGAGGAAACCTGCACACACCTGCAAAGCAATTTGACGGTGTGTGCGAAGTTCCCAATCCGCACTGGGCCCGCGTGGAAACTATAGCCCAAACCCTCTCATTCTGAGTGGAGGCTGTGCCCAGCAGTGGGACGTATATAGGCTGGATTATTATTATTATTATGTATGGTTCTTTACCCTCGTTGAGAGTAAACGAATGGCCCGATTTATATTAACAAGGTGTCATTAGGTAGATACATCTTATACATCTTAGGGACAATTTTATTTGTGATACGTATCACGAAACAATTTTAGAGATGGTCCCAAAAATTATAGTCGGTTTTTTATATTATTTATTTTATTATGGGTTAAGTTACAATCCTACCTACCTCTCCTCCTCCTCTCCTAGTACCTCTATTTATGCACTATACAAGGTTTTTTGTACCTTTTTATGAAATTGATTTGATTGATTGATTGTAATATCCTCGAATGGATTTTGATTTTAAAATATGAAAGTTCGATTAGTCAAAACCCAGAATATGTGTCTTACCTGAGAATAACTTTACTTGATGTTTTAGCTGGAGAGCGATGAATACTTCCGTGTTCATATCAATAAAGAAGTTACGTCGTTCGATTACAGATTTATAATTATTGCTATTGTCGTTAGCGTCGTCCTCGGAGAACAATAACCATCGCGCTGGGCTTCTGATAGTTTTGTTTTTAATTGCCTGAAGGAAAATGTTTTGAGCAAATATTGTGGAATAAATTGAACAAAGTGTGGGAAGAAATCGAGGAAGAGAAGGCAGTGGTCACTCCAGTCCTCCAGAAGACGAGCACAGGGGATTCATCCCCTCCTCTAACCTTAAACCGAAAAATGGTTCAACGCGAGACCGAAGTATGGGAGACCGGGGATGGTTGACTATAGGGGCAGGTTGACTAACTATCAAAAACTCGTCCGACGCAAAGGCCTTCAGCCAACAGCTTCAGCCAAGGGAGGTGGCGGACTCTCGTGCCTTATTGGTTGGCTCAAGGCCTTTGCGACGGACGAGTTTTTGATAGTTTGTCAACCTGCCCCTATAGTCAACCATCCCCGGTCTCCCCTATAGACTGAATATCAAAGATTATGATACATTTTTATTTGCAAATTTTAGAATTTTTCGACAGAACACGACAGTGTGAGAAATTATTATCAGAGGGCTCTGGCTACTCCGCTATGCATGCCTGGATGACGGACTAGTAGGATCAAGGAAACAGTATGAATTAGTGAAATTTATATCTTCTATTGTTATGCGAGTATCACATACATATATAACATTATGTATAGTGTATTGTATACCTTATGTAAGAGGTCCCACGTGTACTTGTTCTTACAATCAGCTAAATGTATAACGTCATCTCTGTCACTCGCGCTCGTTTCATACAGTTTAAATTGTATGTTGCTCGAAGACATTGCTTTGCAGAGACGCAGATGTTCATCTGAAACGGAAAATATTGATTATATAAGGGTAACTACCACTAGATTAAGAAATAAAACAAATAAATGTTTAAAAAAAACGAACCAATTCCAAATTATTAAGGAGTTTCGTTGAGTCCCAATTGAGACTAGACTTAATTTGTGACGTTCTCAATATAAAGGGACCTTATAGAGGCAGGCGGTTACGCCGTTTTTAGAACTGTTACCATAGTATTCGTATAGTTACAAGAATAAGAAGAGCGTAACTGCCTTCCTCCATAACGCCCCTTTATATTGAGAACGTCACATTTTAGACTAATGTACTCAGAATACACTAGCCCAGTTTGGTGTAATGAACCTGTTACACCCAGCCCGGTTATTTTCAGTTTATTGTTATTTTCTCTTCTGCCACTGTTTTTCTTTCGTGTCATCTTTACTGCGTGTTATATAATATGTTATATAATGTACCTGTTTGTCTTGTGCTACCTTTCGTGGCTCCACCGAGCAGACCCAGCGGAAGAAGTTGTTGTTGTGAATAAATGTTTTACTTTCTTTCTTTCTTAGATATATTAACCTCGCCCCGTATTACGGTCGCCTTTATCCCGGTGGATAAAGCATCCGTCACTCCCGCACTTACATACTGGTTAGAAAGTGACAGATGTTTTATCCACGTTTATCCACAAAGACAAATATCACAATAATTGGCCCGCTGTTCGATAAAAAGAAAACTTTATAAATCGGTCCACAATTGACGAAGATCTGCGTAAGATAACACACGAAAAAACATTCGAATTGAGAACCTCCTTTTTTGAAGTCAGTTAAAAAGTAAATTGTACCGTTGTGTGTAGGGTTTGCAATATCCGTTCACTTTTTACATTCGAATAATATGAATATTTCGATTTCATGTATTCGAATATTCGGATTTTTCGGATAATTTGAATATTTTATGAAATAAAACGAAATAATGATTTCAAATTATATAATCAAAGATATTATGTTTAAAAATGCAGATATTGCCCTAAATATAATATGAAAAACACAATTTATTGTTATTAACAATAATTAGGTACCGAGCGACCCCGTTTTGTCACTGGCTTGCTCGATTATAAGTTTTAGGGATCTAAACTGTTTTTTTTTTGCCAGGGAGTATAATAAACAGGAAATTCGTTTTAAAGCCTCATGTCATGTCAGTAGGTATGAAGAAAAGCTATTTTAGCGTTTTACTAAAGGCATTTAACTATTTATATCCTATTTTTGTACTATTCAAAATATCCGATTTATTCGAATAAGTAATATTGATGAATTCGGATTTTATTTTTGGCGGATATTCGAATAATATGAATGTTCGAATTGCAACCCCTAGTTGTGTGACGAAAGCTTTGACTAATTGACTAATTTTCGTAAATGTATGTAATCACGTTTTTTTTCACTTTATTTACCTATTTGCAATCAATTGTGTTTATGATTGCCCTAAGAATTGCTATACTTAAGTGGCGCATCACGCGCAGAACAGATGGCCGTTGAGGCCGAAGAGTTCTCGAGTGGCGTCCGCGTACCGGAAGATGCAGCGTGAGCAGACCTCCAACAAGGTGGACCGACGACGTGGTTAACATTGCGGGAAACCGATGGATGCAAGCGGCGCAGGACCGGTCCTTGTGGCAAACCTTGGGGGAGGGAGGCCTAAGTGCAGTGGACGTCTTTCGGCTGATGATGATGACCATCCTGCTCCTTGCACCTGAGTTAACGGTTTGCAGGTTTCCTCACGATGTTTTTCTATACCATGAGAGCATCGGCTCCCTCAAAAAGCACTTGTACTTGAGTTAGAATAAGTTATACACGGCGGCCACCGAGAATCAAACTTGGTATCTTGCCATTAACGAACCGACACATCAAACCACTAGGCCACTCTCTAATGTTAAACTGGTAAACTGGTAAGTAGCTTAGCACCCGGGCATGTCAGATTATATATGCAGTTCTTATGCAATTGCATGCATTCGCATAATGCTAATTATCGTTTTGTTGTGGCAAGATTGCAAATGTGTTACAAATGTTCTCCATGAGGACTGGGATGGAATTCCTAGTGATGTTAACCTTTAACGTATAATAATAGGTACCTAACTGCCGTACTCAGTGTGCTATAGCAAAGAAAGTGACAGTAGCCACTTTAATCAAACTTTAATGTTAATTGACGTCTCTGAGTGCGGCCGTAAGAGACTGGGAGACGCTTGGGTCGAAAACGAATTTTCATCGATTTTCTATACAAAACAAAAAAAAAAACGATCCATAGCTGGGGTTCGAGCCCACATTGTTTGCGTAGTAGGCCAACGCTTTAACCATTAGTCTATTCAGGCGGCGGCAGCAGCCCCGAATTTACGAACTATATTGCGCGGGAAATCTTTTTGCGTGAAAATATGGGGAAAGGATATGAAACCTAGTTAGATCGATTTTTCGCCCCCGTAAACCCTCATACTGCAAATTTCATCGAATTCGTAAAACCCGTTTTCGAGAACGTGAGTACAAATGTATGTGTACTAGCGACCCGCCCTCGCTTCGCTCTGGGTACTATTATATACAGCCTATGTCCTTTCCCGGGACTCAAGCTATCTCCATACCAAATTTCATCTAAATCCGTTCACTCGTTTTCACGTGATCCGCGTTCAAATAAACAGATTTACAGATTTATTATATGTATAGATAGATAGATATAGATATTACATGTATAGATAGATATATAGATATATAAGTGTATACAAATGTTTTTCGTTTAATAAGTAAGACTTTCATTTTAAACCTTAAGCGTTAAGTCATACGTTAGAATATGGAATAGATGTATTCGTTTCCCTAGCACCTGTCAAATTTTGTCTCGTGCTTGCATGCTGGGGGGCCTGTGAATTTTACAATTATAAATTGAACTTACATTTAGTTAAATTAAAATGCGACACGATAGTTGATGATCTTTCTTCTAATACTAGAAAATCTTTGAGAAAATCTATCCGCTCTTCCAAATTCGAAGCTGCGACTGTCGAAGCAACTATAAACATTAATAAAATTAAGAAAGCCATTTTCAAGCGGTATTGACTATTCAATTGTTTCGAAGTAAATGAAAAGAAAAAGGTTGAAGCTAAATAAGCCGCTTGAGTATGCATTTTTTATTGAAAATGGCAAAGTAGTCTTTTAGCACGGTCATTATCTAGTTTTCTATAATGTTAGGGTTTGAAATCTGTGCTGAATTGTTTTTTTTAAGTAATTACATGTTCGTGAACCATTGCATTCTGAAGTAACTACGAATACGTTTAAATTTAAAAACATTTACGTATACCAAGAACGCTAATTTCGTCGCATAATAAATAAAAAGTAATAAAATGTCTTGTTTGACACAAAAAGAAAACTAGGTAATAAATAGTAGGTACGTTATGATACGAGTGTGCAAATTGGTCATTAAAGCCGAGACATTAATGACCAATGCTCACGCGTTTCATTAGACGTTTATCAACACAATTGCGAGGAAATAATAATATATAATCTCATATATACATTTATGGCGGCGGACATTTTGTTTTTTCGTGCGCCCTAGTTTTTATGTTAAGATTACGCGCGCTCTGGAAATAGAGGCACTGACGAATCCGCCAAACAGCCAATTATTAAAAATACTTAATGTTTATGTATAAAATAATAAAAACCAAGTAATATTAATTTGTTAGTAAAATAAATAATTTCACGGAAAAAAATATTACTTATTTATTATAGATGTTTTAACTAAGACGGTTAATTAATTTGCAAAAAGTTTACTTTTTTTAAGACGTTACAACTCTTTGCTGAGATTAAAAAAAACTGTAATATAAAAAACACTAGTGTGATAATATAAAGTAAATAGCACGCGTGTTTAATTATAAGAGTATTTTCTTATGAGCTATACTATAAAACTTTGACTTCAAATTTAAATATTTCTATCGCTGTATCGACAGAAAACTTTTTAATTGTTAATCTTTCGTATGAGAAATTTTCGATAACTTTTAAGGATGTTCTTGAGTAAATTTTTGTAAGTTGTGAAAAAGTTTTGTAACGTGATCATGCTGGAGATTTCGGATTATAAATGTACCTTTACTTAGGTATTATAGTTTGAAAATTAGATTGCAATTTTAGGGAAATTTGGCAAATTTAAAGGAGTCGTTTTCTCAATTGGGATATTTCCGTACCAGTGAGTTTCACCCCCCAGCGCCCCGAACGTGTCCCGACGTCTCAATATCTCTTGAATCTGTTTTTTTTCCAGTTTCAAGAGATAGTAAGACGTTCATTACGCGCCCATAATCCTTTAGTACTTAGTTACGTATTATTGACGCTTGCAATGAATTCTTGCATCTATTATTAAAGACTGAACTAAAATAACAATATACGGACACGCTTGTCTTGATGAAACCTAAGTAGAAATCAAGGCCAAGAGATTGTGACCACTATCCTACGGTATTAAGGGCGTCAGGAAAGCCGAGACTTTTTCTACAGCTTTAAACTAAAAAGATTATAAGTCGACTTAGCTCGTAATCAAAAAGGGTGTAATCAATAATCAAATACAGAGTAAACGCGAGACTTATGCCCTTTTTGACTTGAACTAAACAAGCTTAAACCCTTTTACAATTGAGCCACAGTATTCAAGGCTCCGGCGCGTCGATCCGGGTGCACGGGCCAGTCGCCGGCGCGTGCGCACCTGACCGGTCGTCTTGTGTTTTTTTGATCAGGTAAGGGGAAATTAATACTTATTTATTTTTTTAGCCCGTCGTGAAGTATGGTAGTCTACACTTATTATAATCTATCGAATATCTCTAAATAATAAAAAAATGCGTAGTTTTTGAAAGTTCTAGCGGACAAACAGACAGACAAAAACAGACTTTTTTAAGTTTAGGAGACTAATGACTTCGATAAATTAAGTTGTGTAGTATTTAATGATGTCATGAGTGCTCCAATTATACCTAAAGAACAAACAAAATATTGGTAGAACAATGAATAACTTTACAATTTAATTGAGCTGGACGATTTCATAAATTCTTTCACCAACGTTTAGAATGAACTTTCAGGGTGGTCATATGCTATATTTTAACTTACGATAGTACTGACTCTCCGCAGGCGAAGTCGTGGGCGGGAAGCTAGTAACATATAAATTGAAATATAATAATATCGTGTGGCGGTACGGAACCCTTGGTGCGCGGGTCCGATGCGCACTTGACTGTTTTTCCTTCTCCGTGGTTTAACGCCTTCCTGCTCCGTATGACCTTTATTCTGTAGCTTTTTACTTTCGTTGTTAATGTTATTTTGTCTCTCTGTCTGTACGCGGTTCAATATTAAAACAATAAAAAAAAGATAAAACAATAAAATAGCCATTTTTAGTTATTGCGATTTTAAAAGTGTGATACTTAGTTTTGCGGGCCAGTGTAGTATTTTAAATCCATATACATATGAATCACAAAAACGACAAAATGTCTGTTAATAGGAGGTCATTACACTTGGTCGTCAAAATATTTAAATTCTCGCACATCCTCGCCAATGCAAATCATTGCTCTCAGTGCATTTGCGGCTTTAACATTATTTCATGACGCTATTACCTATTTATTATTTATTAGTATAATCGGGTATGGATCGCTGGGTCGGCAAGACGGCGGTGGTGACGGGCGCGAGCGCAGGCATCGGCGCGGCGACCTGCGTGCGCCTCGCGAACGCGGGCATGCGCGTCGCGGGGCTCGCCAGGAGGCCGCAGCTCGTCCAGGTCAGTAGACCCGTCAATAGTTACAAACGGTGGGCTCGTACTTGTCTTGACCTTAGTCGTATTTCATAGCAGCTCCGTCAAGGTTATACATAGACACTTTACTCCGTATAATACTTAAGAGCGCGCGGGTCAAGATGTGAATATTAGGCAGTTTTTGGTGGATTACAGCTTGAATTAGGTATGCTACACGAGTTTTTTTTTACGACAGATATACAGTCGAGGACATAAATATGTATACACTTTTTCACCTTGTTCCTTTGTAATAAGGTCCAAAAGTGTATTTATTTATTGGTATTCACGACAACAACAGCCGTAAATAAATGTATTACATAATACCAGTTACATAATAGAAGGCCAATGACAGTTATCGATCAATTAATAAAACAGTACATAAACAAAGCTAAGACGTGCGATCTAGAGAAATGCTTAAAACAAGCGAAAAACAAATGATATATATGTATTTCTGTCCTCGACTGTACGTCTACCGTCTTTTCTACGATCATGCGTTCCATTAATTACGGTCTTTTGAGTCTATAGAGAACACGGGCCCTTGGGTCATAACATGAAATTAAACATTAGGTCTACTTATAAGTTTAGAACTTATGTGAGCACACGTGTTCTCCTCACACCGCATCGTGATTTTTTTTGGACCATTACCCTTTTTGACCCTCATGGTTCATAGACGACCTCCTTGCTCTGCAGAAGCTGCAGTCGCAAGTGTCTGGTCCAGGCAGCATCGTAGCCAAGCAGTGCGACGTGTCGCAGCCGGCGGAGGTGGCGGCCGTGTTCGCGTGGGTCGACGCAGAGCTCGGCGGGACCGACGCGCTCGTCAACAACGCCGGAGTCTTCTTCCCGGGACAAATCACAGGTGCTGTAATGAGGATACACACACAAGAATAGAGTAAAGTCAGGAAAGATTTTTTTTTCGTGGACACAATTTTTTTTAATAAAGTACTAATGATACGAGTATTATATCACGTTATATCAACCAAAGCCGGTGATAAATGACATGTGAAAGTGCAGGGACTATTTATAGAAAAAAGATTTTCATTTCATTTTCAAAATAATTGCATTGCAATGGCTGTAATATTTTTTCCTTAAAAGTAAATGTTTCTTTACTTTTAAAACATCAACGGGCACACCGTTAATGTATTGTGGTTCAAACACCGTTCAAGAACATTTTATAATAATACATCAAACAAAACAATTAAGTTTTATTATTAGATATAGATGTTATAGATATTCCTCGAGATAGTCTTCAAATAATCACACACCTTTGTGGACTAACTGTCAGTCTGGTATAACTGAAGCAAAGAAGCGTACTTTTATACCTTGCTCCAGTTGCTTTGATGTTGCTTTCTTTGTATGTGTCAAATAGTTTAATGTTACCAGACGTGGGGCCTCATCAGACGAGGGAGGAGAATCTGCTGAAGACCATAGACGTCAACATCAAGGGCGTGGTGCTGTGCGCGCGCCACGCCACCGCCTCCATGACGAGGCGCGGCGTCGCCGGACACATCGTCAACATAAACAGGTATGTTCTTATTAAAATCCTGAGGGTTCAGTCTTGGGTTTGCTGTCCTAAGATTATAAACAGAGCTCGGAAAAGGTGAACTATTTTTATGCCATTAATGTCATTTGTAGATATTAATATGGATACACCCTGAAAATAAATATTAAAACAAAACGAAACTTTATTAATTATGTTTAAACTAAAATGACAATGCATTGCAAAACGATTACTGACTAAGCTTTTTTATTTATTGTAAAGTTTCTGTGTTAATTGTAGTAATAAAGGACTATCAGTTTTTTTATATTTTCTATTTTCAATACATTTCTTCTTGCGTTTAATATCCACATAAAGATAGAAATAGATCTTTCTACATCCACTGAAGTGAGTGTAGTGAAATTGTACATTAAAATACAGTACACACCCGTTCCTTCCGAAAATAAAGATAAAAATAGAACGGCAGCGTACATAAAATCATTTCATTAATTAAATAACCCTACCCCTGTATGTCCCTGTTATGCAAACTCTGAAAACAGCTCACCATTTCCGAGCTCTGATTATAAATGTCTATGCCCCTCAGAGCCCACTACTATCAGGTGTCCTGTATGTTCGTTTGTCTTTCCCATATTTTCATTTATTTATTTATATCAAGTAACAAGACTCATAATTAAAACCACATATAAACAGAAAACAGCAATGATAATACAAAATTAAAATTAAAAATTATTAAATATAATGTCGCAATAGAAACTAAATTAAACAATAATCAATAAACAAACAAAGATTATGATACGGCACGAAGCCCACTTCTCGAAGTACCAGAGCCAGATACACATGAAGTCCCCTTGGCTTCCCTCTTTTCCGTTTTCCTTATATTTTTCTAAATGTTCTTGTATAATCATCTCGTTGTGCCATATAGCCAGACATCGAACATGATTATGAGCTACATGTTTATTAATAAATTAATAAAATAAATAATTTTCTGTGGACCATTAAACACAAAAGATAAAATTTTCTGACAAAATCAGTGAGGTTTTCCAGTATTATTCCTGACATTTTGCGTTATTGTCATCATAATATACTTACGGCGAAAGGAGCCAGCGCTCTTTGAGATTTGATTTTTTTTAACTGCTCAATGAACATGAAATCATTATTGTTTATCTTTCATTTTAAAATCCTCGACAATTTTAATTGTTCCCTGTTTTATTACAAATATATTATGTAAGTCTCCTAGGTATTGTATTGTTTAAGATTCTCGAGAGGTTCGTATGCTTCTGTTGACCCGGAATTAGGTCAATTACCGGAATTAGGTATGCAATTGACAACCGTTATGTAATGATTGGACTAATTGATTGATTGCTCGCTCCAGCAGAGAGTGCAACGTTCATAATGTTCGTGCTACTTTACAATACTACGTAGTTCTACTTACTCACGAAATAAATCGAAAGGATAAATTAATGCATGTACGAGTATACGTAAAATAGTTAAAAATGGAAATTAGAGTTAAATACGGGTTGTTAGAGATTCGAATTACGACAAACAAACATTAGAGCATGGTTATTTGGATCAATCAAATTTTTGGTGAACTCGTTGCCATGGTTACGTCTGTTGGGTCATTCTTTAAAACTATTTTAAAGGATATAAATCTACATTACATGATCTTTTATGGCAAGGTAACAAGCCCATTCTTTTGTGGGCTTTCTTCTAAGCATGTTAGTAGTATATATTATAAACATCTTTCTAAGAAACACTATCACTGTTGTCTCCTGAGTTTCAGGAGAGAATAACAACAACAAAAAGTTGATGGACCCATTTAGTATATTTTGCATTAGCAAAATTTTGATCGAAGCACATTTCTCTCTAGTCATCGATATGAGGAACCGTGCACGGCACGGCACTTCCGCTTTAGTTGCCCTAGTGTAAGTTTTTGCAAGACGTAACAACGTCAATTTGTATGGCACGTATTCGTAATATCTAACATTACCGATACGCGTCGCCAGGGGCGCTGTCATGTCATTTTTCCATACTTGACAATCGCACACGCAATTTAGGCGTTTTAAATTTAGATGGTTTTAAATGACGCACAGCTTACACAAAGTGCCACTTCCACGCTAAAGATAAATTTAGTTTCAAATAGTCTTAAAACTATCTAAAGATATTAACAGGCAGTGTCGGCCGGCCTTCCACAAGGTGGACCGACGATCTGGTGAAGATTGCGGGAAACCGATGGATGCGAGAAGCCCAAAACCGGCTGGAGATCCTTGGGGAAGGCCTATGTCCAGCAGTGGACGTGTTTCGGCTGATATAATGATGGTGAAAAATATTAATGTTTGCATGTTAGTACCGTTCTGTAGTACCGTTTATGTGCCCAGCATTGCGGGGCACTACACGCCGTTCGCGCCGATGTTCAACGTGTACGCGAGCTCGAAGCACGCCGTCACCGGCTTCAGCGCGTCCCTCGACAACGAGCTCGCCGACTTCGGCAGCAGCATCAAAGTCACGGTACTCGTCATACTTAACTTTACTTCTACACTAATCTTCATTCTTAAAGAGGAAAGATTTGTTCGTTTTTGATAAACTCTGAAACTACTGAACCGATTTTATTAATTCTTTTACCATTAGAAAGCTAATCCAGAAGTAAAATAGGTTATATTTTAACTTATTTTACCGAAGCGAAGCAAGGGCAGGTCGCTATAGTCTACACTAATATTATAAAGAGGTAAAGTTTTTAAGTTTGGATGTAGCAGGTAGTCGTCGAAACTACTACTCAACAATTAATGAACAATGATATCAGACGAAACGGCCGTGTGTCAAAACCACGGCTATTTTCCGGACCTGAATTATATCTTGAGATTGCAAATGGTCTCAGAATCCTCATACTATCAGCTTGTGTGCATGATGAGGTCATCCTTCTCCATAAAAATCCTGAGATTAAATAGTTCCTTATTCCATTCCAGAGCATCTCCCCGGGTCTAGTGGACACGGAGCTGGTGTCGCGCAGCGCGCCGCCCGCGGCGGGCCCGCCCCCGCGCGCGCTGGGCCCCGCGGACGTCGCTGACGCTGTCCTTTACGTCCTTTCTACGCCACCTACCGTCAACGTTAGTATTTTTCTGAACTTCGTCCTTCGTCCTGATGTTTATGTTTACCTATATGTTATGGACCAAGTGATAAATGTGGGAATTTTTCATAATGCCCGGGCACTTTGATAATAATAACTAACCTAACATAAGTTAACCTAACCAGACAATGTGATAGATAATGATATGATAACGAAATTTAGATAATAATTAATCACTTGACCTGGTATAGCTTACCATTATTCATAATGCCCACATGAAGCACTTGGTCCTGGTCCATGACATATATGTACACTCAGTCAGACTTCTTACGTTCTTGAATATATTATCTTTTATTTATTTATTTATTTAACATTAACATTATTATTTATTTAACATTAACATTATTATTTTTACACACTTACAAACTTTTTTAATTCGACATATACTTTTAACTATTTATAAATTGACGATCTTTGTATCCATCATCATCATCATCATCTTGTCAATAATTATAGTTTTCTCTTTTTCAGATCAACGAGTTAACCATTACGCCCGTGGGAGGAAAAAGGCTTTAAGCTCTTGTATTATTACGTACTGTAGTTTAAAAAATAAATAAATAAAATATATCATTTTATAATACGATTTTGCATAAACTACCCCTGAGGGGATGAAATGGGGGATGGTAGTTTGTATGGGAGTGTGGTTAATTTTGAAGTTAGAAACGTGGTGTTTAGTACTATAGTATATAGGCTACTGTTAAATAATAAAACAATACAACTTTTGGCGATTTTAGAAAAACTACCCCTAAGTGGGTGAAATGGGGGGTGAACATTTGTATGGGAGTTAAGTCAATTTTAAAGTAAGAAACGTGGAAATTGGTATAAAGGCTCCTGTTAACAAATAACTTTCAGTGATTTTGGATAAACTACTCCTAAGAGGATGAAATGGGGGGGTTAAAGTTTATAATGGAGTTTGGTTGTTTTTAAAGTTAGAAACGTGAAAATTGGTGTTTAGGCTACTGTATACAAATAAAAAATACCACCTTCGACTATTTTGGATTAACTACCCCTAAAGGGATGAAATGGGAGGTGGTAATTTGTATGAGAGTTTTGTCAATTTTGAAGTGAGAAACGTGGAAATTGGTATAAAGGTTACTGTCAACAAATAAAAAATATTACTTTTGGCGTGTTTGGTAACATCTACCCCTAAAAAGGTGAAATGAGGGGTAGAAATTTGTATAGGAGTCCGGTCAATTTTGAAGTTAGAAACGTGGAAATTGGTATATTCGCTACTATTAAGAAAAAATAAAAAAACTCTTTCAGTTATTTTGGATTAACTTCCCCTAAGGGGCTGAAATGGGGGATTAAAATTTGTATGGGGGTTTGGTCATTCTTGAAGTTAGAAACGTGGAAAATGCTATAAAAGGCACTGTTAACAAATAAAAAATAAAACGTTTGGTGATTTCCGAAAAACTACCCCTAAGTGGGTGAAATGGGAGGTGAAAGTTTTAATGGGAATGAAGACATTTTTCAAGTTAATAAAGTTAGTGTTAAAGCTACTGCTTACAAATCAAGAGTACTTTCGGTGATTTTGGAAACACTACGGGGGTGATAATGGGGGTGGCAATTTGTAAGAAAGTTTTGTTATTTTTGAAGTTAGATATATGAAAACTGGTTTCTAGACTACTAAATATAAAATATAAAAGTAAGTATTTCACACAACACGCTTCTTTTGCCCATCATTTGTAAGGGGCTGTTTATTTATTACTACGTAAGACGATTTGGGGGGAGGGGGGTCTGAACAAGTCTTATTTTTTCTTACATGGGGGTAGGATGTTTTTACGTAAGATTACAAAAGCAAGCAAAAATTAAAGCGTTTATATATTATTGCTACTTTTTCTTTGCAATTTTGGTACATACTGATCTTTCAGGGGGAGTTTTAAGTACCAAGCGACAAAGTGCTGGAATAACATCCCTCCACCTATACGTAATACCAACTCAAAGCCCATTTTCAGGATTAAATACAAGCTTTATTTATTATCCTGCGTGATATTTCTGAAATTTTAAATAGCTTATAATATTTTTCTCTCAATAAAATAAAATTTGACCCAAATAAATGTATCAATATTAATGTTACTTTGAAATTAGTTGATAAAGTAATAAAATAATGTAATGAATAGAGGTATAAAATCAACTACATTTATTGTACTACAGTTTAAGTTTTAAATGAAAAGACCTGATTTAAATTTACCCCGCCACTATAAAGGTATAATTTTTCCTGTTAAATATTACTAGCGTCACTACCTTAAGGGTTCTGGCAGAATACCAGTGCTGTGGCTTTCCGCAGTTTTATGCTGAGCCAGCGCCTATTCTTCGCATCATCACATGACTCTTCTTTCTAATCTCCAAATTTCAAATTTTAATTTATCTCTAGTTTTAAGTTCTAATATAGTTAGTTATACTGTTTAAATTGCATGAACCTGTTCATATTCTTTTGTAAATCGTGTTGGCCTTAAAGGTCATGTATGTTTGTGAAGAATAAAGATGTTTATCTATCTATCTACGTAAGATTAAAAAGGAGGGAGGGGGTTCATCCAAGTCTTATTTTTTCTTACGTAGGGGGAGGGGGGTCAGAAATTGGTTAAACTGTCTTACGTAATAAATGAACAGCCCCTAATGAATGTGGTGAAATGGAAGTTTCGCCAAGTACCAGGAGAGTTCTTCAACGATTAATGTCCCTGCTTATTATATTGGATAGCCCCATTTTGTCAAGAGTGATGAAGAATTGGCAATAAGCATTAATGGCATGAATGTAGTGTATATGTGCTGCATGTAATACATAATCACATAATAATTAAACAAACACTAAAAAGCGAACAAATGTTAGGAAACATTACTATTTTTTTGGACAGTCTGTCCCTTTATGATACGTACTTAATGAAAATGTTATTTGTACCTACCTACTTTTTAACGAAATTACTGACTCTCCGCAGACGAAGTCGCGGGCGGACAGCTAGTTTTATAATAAAAATTTTTACTATCCCGTTTGTGTGGGCACATTTGAGATACAGTGTAAAATGGTTCATGTATAATCATCATCACCATCATCGTCTGGTCCTAGCCTATGTCGGCTACAGCGACCGCTTCATGGACGTCCGACGTGAGAGCCCTGCTGCTCTGACCGCTCGTGCGCACGCCAGTGGCTGACGTACAGTCAAGGTTATAAACATAGATACGTTCAAAGCTTCAAAAATATGTAACCACGATCTTATGTCGCCGTAATAAGGTCGTGGTTACATATTTTTGACACTCTCAACTCAACTCTTGACTGTACAGCCCGTTAGCAGTTAGGCTGCCTTTCCATAGAAGCGGAGACGAGCGGTGCAGAGAGGAGCTGTGTAGGAATCGTCCAATCACCATGGTTGTAATCCACATCTCGTCTCCGCTCCGCTTCAATGGAAACAGTCAAGCGGAGACGAGATGTGGATTACAACCAATGTGATTGGACGATTCCTACACAGCTCCTCTCCGCACCGCTCGTCTCCGCTTCTATGGAAAGGCAGCCTAACTGCCGCACTCAGAGACGTCAATTAACTTTTAAGTGTCATTATAGTTGCTGCGTCCTATTCTATTGCTATAGCAAAGAAAGTGACAGCAGCAACTTTAATGAAACTTAAAAGTTAATTGACGTTTCTGAGTGCGGCAGTAAGTAAGAATAGGATTCGACTTCGGGTAAAGTCGGCTAGACTCGCATAAGAGCTAATTAGAGCGAGTGAGAGAGAACTACAAACCGGAATCCTATTCGTGTTAATGGACTGAAGCCTATCTAGACGAGAAATGTGTGATCGCACTTCGGGCAGACCAGAACACCATTTCGATAATTGTAATGTAGAAGACGCATCACGTCGCGGTCACCAATGTGGAAAACAGGGCTTGTTATCGTTACTAGATAACATAATAATTAACCGAAACGTACGGACATAGTTTTTGTTCCGACTGACCACATATCAAAAATTGGTCGAATTCGGTTAACGTTTAGGGGTGGAAAACGTTATCGCCGTTTGTATGAAAAGACTAGATTTTGCAGTTGGTTCACAGTCCTCTTAATATAAAGTTGTAGGTTATTTATAACGTTTGAGTATAGTGAGTCCTTTACTCCCGTACTACACTGGCCCGCAAAACTAAGTATCACACTTTTAAAATTGCAATAACTAAAAATGACTATTTTATTGTTTTATCTTTTTTTTAAGTTGAAAATTTTATTGTTTATTTTAGTTGTAGTTGGACAGAAAGCTGATAAAAATTGCTATAAAACGTTTTTTATTTTAAATCTCTAACTGCTATAGTTTATAAAAAAAAGAAATTTTAAAAGTGTGATACTTAGTTTTGTGGGCCAGTGTAGTTAAAACTGTATCACGGTGGAGTAAGATTCGTTATCCTCCATCGTGTGTTATACTATAATAAATTAATAATAAATGTAGTTAAAGTAATTTTAAATGGAACCATTTTTACACAACAATTTTGGCCAAGAATTACAAGTTGAGGGTAATTTACAATACAAGTCCAACAGATGTTACGCTAACCTTAACTTAGATGTAAATAAGTAGTATATGCAATGGATTCGGATGCATTTTTATTTTGTGCTGAGAAACAATACTACTTGGTACTTTAATATTTGTATGTTTTATGTACACACATAAAAGCACTCGCATGAGTGTTTTACTGTGTTTGCCTGAGTGTGTGCGTATGTGTGTGAGTATGCGTACATTTTTTTATTTTTTTTTAGAGTATTTGGAGTATTAGTTACGCTGTTTGTCGCTGGTGGCGCTGCCCGTACATAGTTTCCTTACTTGTCTTCTACTTGCTGCGTGTGGTAGCTAGATGTCGCTAGTCGCTACTGTAGCTTATGGCAGCAGGAAGTCGTGCCTCTCATCGCGCTTGGCGTCTAAAGTCGAAACCATAATTCGAGAGACAACTTTGACAACTCATTCCTCACTTCACGTTAGTAAATTACTAGTGATTTGTTGCTGAGAAGTTAACCCTATGGTCGGTAGCCCTTTGTCTTATCTGTCAAAGTTGTCTTTCGAATTATGGTTTCGACTTTAGCTCATCTAGCGTCTTCAAAGGCATGTGCCGCGAATGGAGACTTCTCCACTCCGACCGATTCTCTGCAAGTGACTCCCATTTAAATGGATCAATACCACTAAATATATAACAAACAAACAAAAATTTAAATATAATTATACTAGCGACCCGCCCTCGCTTCGCTTCGGTTACATAAGTTAAAATATAGCCTAAAGCGACCCGCCCTCACTTCACTCCAGGTTCTATTATATACATAAACCTTCCGTGAAGAATTATCTAACTGATGGTGAAAACCGCATCAAAATCCGTTGCATAGTTTTAAAGATCTAAGCATACATAGGGACAGACAGACGCGAACTTCATTTTATACTATGTATTGATTGATTGTGGCGGTACGGAACCCTCGATTCGCATATCACTGGCTTTTTTATATTTTTGATATTGTGCCAAAAAACAGCTAGAATGTTTTTTGTCTTGTTTGTACAGTCGTGTTCAAAAATATGTTCACACTTTTGCACCTTATTTCAATGGGATAAGGCGCCAGTGTCACATATCTTTCAACTCGACTGTACCTAGTGGTTTCAGACTAACGTGTTATTAGTAAACTGCGGTAGTTGGGAGCTGCCAGTCGCTTATCATACTTAGTCGGGTAAACGCCGGGACGAGTCGTTTCGCACACTGCTCTGTCTGCTTTGCTGTTTTTAAGAGGTAAGTGAGATGATTGTAATCGAGACAAACCATCTAAATATAGCTTTCCATTTTAAAATCCGTCTTAAAGAACATCTTTCATTAAATTGTCTTCCTTCGTAGGGTTCCGTACCAAAATGGTAAAAACGGAACACTTATGGTGAGACTTCGTTGTCTGTCTGTATGTCACATCAGCTTTTCTCAGCAACTACAGAAGCTATCGACTTGAATGTTGTCATAGTTGTATAACTTGCTTGCCCGCATCTGTTTTTAGTAAAAAAAAAATGAAATTAATTTTATAAATTAATTGAAAAGGGGTCTAGAATTGGGGGTTGAAAAATGAAAGTGATTTGATTATAGCTAATGGGGTGTCATATAAAGACTCAATCTGCACATTTCAAAACAATTTTTTATTATAATTTTCCGTGACGTACTTTTTGATTTAAAACCAAAAATGATCAAAAAATGACCGTTCCGAAGTTTATTAACCGAAAAATCTGAAAAATTCCTTACTTATAGATAATTACATATATTTTACGGGAAAATTAAAACGAAGTGTTCAAAATTTATAGTTTTCGAGAAATTGACAAAAAACTTTACTAAAATTTAGGCAAGTCAAAATAGATCTTATTGCATACAATTATTTTGCGCTGAGCTCCCCTCAGGAGCTCGCCCTCCCTCCGGTGAAGTAGTCACAGCCGTCAGAGGCTAACTACGTAGATCCCTCCAAAATAAAGCATACAATTAAAGTACATTAAAAGGTATATTCTTGAAGTACGCACTTAAACTTTAACTTTGACGACGCAGTTAGCCTAGTTGGTAGTGACCCTGCCTACGAAGCTAGCGGTCCTGGGTTCGAATCCCGGTATGGACAAATATTTGTGTGATGAGCGCGAGTATTTGTTCCTGAGTCATGGATGTTTTCTATATATTTAAATGTGTATTTTTCTATATAAGTATGTTTATCGTTGTCTGGTACCCATAGTACAAGCCTAGAGCTTAGTTTGGGACTAGGTCAATTTGTGTGAGATTGTCCCTGATATATATTTATTTATTTATTAAATACGGAACCCTTGGTGCGCGAGTCCGACTCGCACTTGACCTCCAGCCTCCAGCCTCTGAGGCCTCCAGCAAAGAATGGTCCGTTGTTAGCAGGTGCAGGTACGCAGAGATGACTTCCATCACCTATCTTAAGCCCTGTTCTTATCATCTCAAAGACTAGGTGTGTTTGTTGAAAGGGTCATCGAGAGATAAACGGAGATAGCTATTGTCATTATATGAGTAGAAAAAATCCGCTGTTCCTTCGAAGAAAACATTATAATTTATACTAAATGGGTTTGCTCTTGAGTTCTTGGCCCTGGGTCAATCATATCTTATGATAAAACTGACGACATTATGAATGTAATTAATGTTATAATTATATCGTAACTTTTTATATTGAGATTGGTAAGTGCCCTATTGACCCTGCCTATACATAGCTAGCGATCCCAGGTTCGAGTCCCATTTTGGCAAATATTTGCGTGAGCGCGAGTATTCGCGCGAGTAACTTAGATCTATAAGTATTTATTTCTCTATATTCATTACTCCTTTACGTTGAAATGGCTGAACCGATTTGAATGAGATTTGGAATGGAGATAGCTTATACCCTGAATTAACACATAGGCTACTTTTATCTCGAAAAAAAAGCTGTTTTCGTGGGATGGTCAGCGAAATGGGAAGAGTAGCGAATTATTAATTATATGCGGACAAAGTCGCGGGTAGAAGCTAGTCTATACTAATACTAACCTGACTAATACGTGAGTAACAGTTTCACTGTTCGTTTGGAGAAAAGATTTGATTGTTTGTAATCGATAAACTGAAACCACCCCAAGTAGCACACAAGCTGTATAAGAGCTTATACAGCCTTTAAAATGCTGAAACTAGAGTTGTAATAGCTGTAAGTATAAGCTCTTATACAGCTTTTGTGATTCTTGAGACTGATCGGATTTTAATCATTCTTTCTTTCTTTCTCTCTAACGAGAAAGCTACATTATACATAGGCTATATTTATACTTATTTTGCCAAAGCGAAGCGAGGGCGATTCGCTAGTGTTATATACAGGGTGTCCAAACGAATAAGGGTGAGGCTGAAACATAATTTTGTATAATTTCTTTTTTTAAATATTTTTTTCCGTGATAAAATCACATGTAGTTTCACCCTTGTTTGTGCACTTTACCGCTGGACACATAAACTTGTCAATTGTTTGTTTTCTAGTTATGGAGCGCTGGCGCGGCAAGACGGCGGTGGTGACGGGCGCGAGCGCAGGCATCGGCGCCGCCATCTGCGTGCGCCTCGCCTCCGCGGGCATGCGCGTCGCGGGGCTCGCCAGGAGGCCGCAACTCGTCGACGTAAGCTGTTACTAGCTCGACCAGAGGTCTGCCGATCGTTGCAAAAAGACATGCATGAGCGCGTATTGACTTCATACTTGGGTGAATCAACTTTTAAGGTACTCCCTATTTTTCGAGATGTTTCACAATTTGTATTTTTTTAGAAAAACTATTTATTTGCTAACGTCGGGGCCTACTCATTTATAAAATCAGACATATAGGCTATTATTTTAAAAAAAAATTTCTAAAATGGTACAATTTTAAATAATAATATAGTTGGTAACGCAGGGGACGATGTTGTCCCCAGGTTTTGTATGAAAAATGTGCATTTTCCCCTGAGTTACCAGGGTTTCCCGAAAATTAAGAAATATTTGAGGTGTCTAACATGTGGGATCTGTAAATTGTATGGGCTGATGTTAATATTCATAAATTATTATTAATCATAAGTCACCAGGAAAGTTTTAGTGCCGCAAAAGAAAAGGAGTACCTTAAAAGTTGATTCACCCACTTGCGACAATACCCACCCTCAATATGAATCCCCACCGAAAACTACTGGCTGACCATTACGTATTTAGGCTGGAATTACACTTTTAAGTTTTACTCATGTTAGCCATTAACTTACGATAAGATAAAATAAGATAAGATAATATAATATAGGCTTTTATTGTCAAACTGTATACATTGGTGTTACTGTTTGTGAGTAACTTATTGTACTCACAAATACAAATGACAATAAGTTACTCACAAAGAAAAATGACAATAATTTACTCACAAAGAAAAATGATAATAAGTTACTCACAAAGAAAAATGACAATAAGTTACTCACAAAGATAAATGACAATAAGTTACTCACAAAGACAAATGACAATAAGTTACTCACAAAGAAAAATGACAATAATTTACTCACAAAGACAAATGACAATAAGTTACTCACAAAGACAAATGACAATAAGTTACTCACAAAGATAAATGACAATAAGTTACTCACAAAGACAAATGACAATAAGTTACTCACAAAGAAAAATGACAATAATTTACTCACAAAGACAAATGACAATAAGTTACTCACAAAGACAAATGATAATAAGTTACTCACAAAGAAAAATGACAATAATTTACTCACAAAGACAAATGACAATAAGTTACTCACAAAGACAAATGACAATAAGTTACTCACAAAGACAAATGACAATAAGTTACTCACAAAGACAAATGACAATAAGTTACTCACAAAGATAAATGACAATAAGTTACTCACAAAGACAAATGACAATAAGTTACTCACAAAGACAAATGACAATAAGTTACTCACAAAGAGTGTTTACATTTGCAAATTTATCGTAAGTTCATTATCGTTAAGTTATCGTAATCGTGACTTACGTGATTAAAACTTACAAGTGTAATTCCAGCCTTAGAACAATGAACCGACTCCAAAAAAAGTAAAAAATAACACCTTTTCAAATCATCCCATTAGGTCACTCAAACTGAAGTCAGCGTCCAATGATATTTAAAAACAAAACCTGACTTCAGTTTCACTGACCTATATTCAAAAAGGAGCTTTTTTTTACTCCTTCTTTAATAGGAATTGAACAACCAAGTGTCTGGTGATGGCAAGATCTACCCTCGGAAATGCGACGTGGGCAAGCCCGAGGAGTTGGCGGAGGCTTTCAAGTGGATCGAGGAGCAGCTCGGCGGGACGGACCTGCTGGTGAACAACGCAGCCGTGCTGGCCCGGGGGCAGATCACCGGTGAGGCCCAATACAGCACACAGCAGGGCCCGGGGCAAGATCCATTACGCTGTTAACGATTTCCGAAAATCGCCATAATACAAAAATACCCGTAGGTACCTAAAGCAGAAAGGGTGTTAAATCGACGGTCCCTATGTACAATCCCGTATGTGGTACAATGTTACATACTCGTATTCAGTTAAGTTACTTTACGTAGGGACCGTCGAAATGGTGAGTAAAGAGTCCATTGATAATGTATGAAAACATTAGCTAGCGGTCCCGGGTTCGAATCCCGGTATGGGCAAATATTTGTGTGATGAGCGCGAGTATTTGTTCCTGAGTCTTGGATGTTTTCTATATATTTAAGTATGTATTTCTCTATATAAGTATGTATATCGTTGCCTGGTACCCATAGTACAAGCCTAGAGCTTAGTTTGGGACTAGGTCAATTTGTGTTCGATTGTCCCTGATTTATTTATTATTATTATTATTAGCATGACTTTATAAGATGACAGCTTACTAAGGTTGCGTTATTTTTGGCTTTGATTTTTTACGGGTTATTTTGTAACACATTGTATATGGAATTGACATAATCGGCTGACGCGACTGATGGTTATAGCTTACGACAATCCTATACATTTGGATAGTAAAGAGCTACAGCGAGCCAAACATGCATCACTAGATAAAGCCTGGGCCACACCGGATGCGTGGCGTAGACGTGCACGTGCGCGTTCGCGTTCCACTGCGTTGTATAGTATGAATCCTCATATGAGGACGCAGCTATACAACGCAGAGGAACGCGAACGCGCACGTGTACGTCTACGCCACGCATCCGGTGTAGCTCGGCCTTAAAGTGACAGCACAAATAAAAAGTTGCTAGAGTAATTAAATATCATGCTTAGCTAAGAGCCTGTGCGCACTAGCGTTCCCTTAGACCCCCTGTCAAAAACACTAGTGTGCACAAGCTTTTAATAGATTTGAACGATTAATTTAATTACTCTAGCAATACCGGATAAAATCATGCATGCAACTTGGCTAGGCCTCCAATTCAGACAGTTTCTAGCAGCCTCATATGGGTAACTATACAGGGTGACCTCGAATTGGTAATACAAATTCAAAGTACTACAGAGAGCTTCCCTAAACCAATCGCTTCTACGAGGTCTCACGCTTAATTTTAAAACATAAGTACTTTTTTTTAAGTTTTCTAATTATCCCATTTTTTTTTGCTTAAATTGGTTACCCTACCATTACCTTTAAAATGAAAGAGGTTTAAAGTATTTCAAATGAACACTTTCCTCTTTGGTTCGTTATCTGACACATCATTTATGATAATAGCGTATCTTGATTAGTAAATTGTCACTTGTCTTGTCAAAGAAAGTAAGAATTTTCGTATTTAATTAAGATAGTAATTAAACAAAATGCCCCGAGCTTATCCTTATACGAATATTCAGCGAATGGATATGTTATCTTTTTATTTTACGTCACGAAGTACCGTACGAACTCAAGCATTGTTTCATGAACGACACCCTGACTGCCCAACTCCTACTCGTGTTCTAATAAACTCCATTGTCCAAAACTTAAGAGATTTTGGACAGTTTACTGTCCCAGTGCACGCTCAAGCTCCGGGCCGGCGGCCGCGGTACTCGCAGACGTTTCGGAGACGAGTTCTCGATTATTTTAGCCACCACCCAGAGGCGAGCTCAAGGGACGCTGCCGCAAGATTCGGAACGAGCCAATGGTTTATTTGGCGATTACTGAATGCTGAAGGAAAGTATCCGTTTAAATTCCAAAGGGTGCAGGATATCATATTAGCCGATTATCCTAGAAGAGTGCAATTTTGTCGTTGGCTGCTGCAAAATCTACACTTGAACATTTTATGGACCGACGAGGCAACATTTACAAGAGTAGGCATGTTCAACGTTCACAATGAACACTGGTGGTCTGATCGTGAAGCAAATCCTCACGTAACTCGCAGGGACTCCTACCAGACACGTTTCTCGGTAAATGTTTGGGCAGGAATACTGAACGACTGTTTGATTGGTCCTCATTTCTTTGACGGAAATTTAAATGGACCGAAATATGAAGAATTCCTGAGAAATGTGTTACCGGTATTGCTACGAGAGGTGCCGCAGCAAAATTTGGAGGCTCTGTATTACCAGCAGGATGGGGCACCAGCTCATTTTTCCCTGCGTGTGCGAAGCTACTTGGACCAAGAGTTCCCTGGGAGATGGATTGGACGCTGTGGCCCAGTCGCTTGGGCTCCTAGAAGCCCTGATCTCACACCTCTCGACTTCTTTTTGTGGGGCGAAATAAAAAGGAGAGTGTACGCACGGGAAACAGATACTGTGGGTGAACTTCGCCAAAAGATAGTTGAGGCATTTAATAATGTAAAAACCAATGAATTTGTTCTCCACAGATTGAAAGACAATCATAGGCGACGGGCAGAGTTATGTATCCAAGAAGGCGGGGGTCATTTTGAGCACATTTTAAAAGTTGTTTAAGTTTTACAATTTTGTATTTTGTACTGTACGTTATTCAACAATAAATTATTTTTAATAATTCACTCATTATTCAGTTATTCGCTTTATCAGATAATTTATTAGGGTACCTACTTAAAACTAAAGGGTTGGATGGATATCAGCACCTAGTTTATTAATAACATCGAGTGATAGATACAGGAATGGAAATTGAGACACATTTTGTTCCTTGTCGCTTTGGGTGGCAGTGCGTCACGTTGAATGTCCACTGTCATTATCTCCGTCGTTGTTGTGACAGAGTACAAAATGGTGCGAGAATCAATTTCCTTGTCTGTACGACAGATATGCATGACGTCATGTAGGTTAACCACACTTGGGATTTTAAATTATTTTTATTATTTTGTTTTGTTAGAAAATTAACGATAATTAAGGAAAGCTAAATTTAACAACTGAGTTAATGCAATACACTATTAGTGATTAACTGAATCATAATCAAGTATTTTGTATTACCAATTCGAGGTCACCCTGTATAGCGTCGACGGCACGGGTATGCCCCATTTATTCCTTGGAACTAGGTATACATTTTGTATTGAGCTATGAACATTTTGATGCATATCGATGGTCGACGGCTAACACAAGAACTAGCTAGTTGCCAAGACGATGAAGCATAATTTATTTTCATTTTATTTTATTTTATTTTGTTTTTAATGTTTCTCTTTAATGTTAATGAAATGTTCGGTGTCTTACTGCCGCACTCAGAGATGTCAATTAAGTTTTAAGTGTCATTAAAGTTGCTGCGTCTTATTCTATTGCTATAGCAAAGAAAGTGACAGCAGCTACTTTAATGAAACTTAAAACTTAATTGACGTCTCTTGAGTGCGGCAGTTAATTATAAAATGTGATTAATCGGCCAATGTTACGTAAACTTGTACTGTACTGCGAATTTTTTATAAAAAAATAAGTTTGTTATTAAGTTCTATGCGGGGATTAGCTTTTCTATGCAGCTGACTGTATCTTGCGGGCAAATGAATTGCCTAAAAATTTAATATCTAGAATCACATACAAAAAAATAATAACATACCTATAATACCTGATTACTTTAATATCCTCGTTTACGTTCCATGACAATTGCTTTTCAAAAGACCCGATTGTATAATAATTTCAAATGTAGCTGACTAATGGCTTATTATCGAGTCAGTGGTGCAATTAACTCCTTGCATGGATGATGTAACATCGTCATGGATTGTTGGACATGTCTGGTCCATCTCATAAATACTATAATTGTAAGACCACCACAAAACCTAATCATAATGACAAACAAAATATGGTATCAAAATTTCAATGGTATCAAATAATTTTCCGGTTTACTAATGATTGGCAAACGCACGTTTTGCAAACTGTTTCATTTCGCAACCATTTCATTTGGCCAAACGCTTTTTTTAATGTTTAATTAATGTAATGAAATAAACTATTTTGAATTTGAATTTGAATTTGAATTTATTCTGAAACTGTAAATATTTCAGGATTTTAATAAAACTAACCTAACCTATAGGGTTCTACACGATGGTCCTGAAATAAATCTTGAAATATTTACAGTTTCGGAAAAAAAAAGCGTTTGGCCAAATGAAACGGTTGCGAAATGAAACAGTTTGCCAAACGTTTTTCCCCCAAATGGAAGGACTCCGATTTTCCATTGCAACATCGTACATTACATTTTAAGTGGAGCTTTCTTCCCAAATTATTTTTGTACATAATACGCCATAATGGTTTATTGCAGCGACTGTTTTTGTAAGCTAGTAATTTAGACGCTCAGTTTTCGGGACAGTCGAGATAGTTTTCGGTGGCATGGTAGAACCTTGTTCAGGCTTTTTTCGGATTGCTACCATTCTTACCCACTTGAGTGCCGCTTTCATCATCATTGCGCATGGCAATCATCCTGCATGGATCAAACGTCAATGTCCAGGCGTTTCAGCCAGTTTACTGCGGCGGGCGTACATTTATGCAGCTCCTCCATGCCACTGGGAAAACAGCAAATAGGCAATCATTACCTCGTGTGACAGGGTCTGATCAGTTGCTAGTGCCGCCTTGTAGCAGTTTCAGTTCCATTTTAGTCCACTTGGTTGGCAACTTTGCAATGGTTATTAATCAGATCCAACTTACCATCAGATAACGTGTGGTTGTGTGTAAAACTCTCAAGAACAACGCATCTATAGTAAGATTCCCTATAATTCACAAAATAATTCATTTGTGACGTTCTAAATATAAAGGGACCTTATGGAGGAAGGCAGTTACGCTCTTCTTATTCTTGTGACTATACGAATACTATGGTAACAGTTCTAAAACCGGCGTAACCGCCTGCCTCCATAAGGTCCCTTTATATTGAGAACGTCACATTTTTACGTGCGCCTTTCTCATGCTATTCTAAATGTGTCCAGACATCGGCGGTAAGGCGATGAGCGAGGAGGATGTCCGTCAGTGCGTGGACGTCAACGTGACGGGCGTGGTGCTGAGCGCGCGGCACGCCGTCGCGTCCATGAGCAGACGTGGCGTGGACGGACACGTCATCAACATCAACAGGTAGGCTTGAACGTGAGCGAGGAGAAGGTTCAACATCAACAGGAAGGTTTTAACAAGGGCCTGGTGCCAGGGACCGGAAAACGGTCGATAAAAGACGTGTCGGTAAAAATACGACGTTCGACGTTCGTCCAACATCGTTATGTAAAATAAACAAATATATACACAAATGTTTTTCGTTTAAAGTAGGATAGGTAGTTGGTCTAGACTCTAGAGACGTGTGTTTGTGTCCTAGTGTGGCGGGCCACTACGTGCCGTCGCTGCCGGTGGCCAACGTGTACCCGGGCACCAAGCACGCCGTCACCGCGCTCACCACCGCGCTCGCCGACGAGCTGGCCCACAGCGGCGCGCGCATCAAGACCACCGTCAGTACACACATGTTCTTTTTGTATACTGCCCTGCTAAAGTAAAAGGCACTTTTTTACACAAAACTACTGTTACAATTGTAACCTCATTACTGGGTAATAAGGTTGTAATTGCTACAGTAGTTTTGTGTAAAAAACTGCCTTTTACCATAGCAGGGCGTATAGCTCTTGCAATTCGCAAAGGCGAGTGGGCTTTGTTAGTGTTGAACACGGTGCTTTCACTTCCAACAATCCGTTTTGTATGGACGCCATAGTTCCGTCAATTTGCACTAGATGGCGATATTTAGAAAGACTATATAATAGAGGAAAACAACTTTAAATTCTAGTTTCAAAAAGCTGTGGCAGTGGCCCATGGGCAGTGGCACAGCGGGGCTGGTATTGGTACGTGTGATTATTGGTCCTTGATATTATAGGTATGGTAATAGATGGTCCTGATAATAGTTACGGGAATTTGCGTTAGATGGCGTTGTACCGTTGAATAGAGTGATATCTCTATCCTCCTATATAGTGTACTCTTTGGTGTTGAACGAGTGCATGCACATTGCGGTAGTGTGCGTGTGACGGAGCGAGCCACAGCGAGCGCGCTGTCGCTGTGACTGTGACTTCACTTCTTGTGCATATTGTTTCCGAGTGTGCGTATCCACACGACACTGTATACAGATACGTGTTTACCACAAGTAAAACCCACTCGCCTTCGTGAATTGCAAGAGCTGTAACATAAATTAATCTAGACGCAAACTAAGGTCTAGACGGACCTTCAATCACCGTCACCCATAAACACCGGCAGGAATAAGCCTTTTGGGGAAATACCTCTTGTCTCGAGGCGAGGCGAGGATATTATCTTAACTCAGCGGTTCTCTCCAACTTTTTTAGCGACCGTACCTTTTTGAGACAGTAAATGTTTTACGGAGCCCCCAAACGAGTCAAATTCATTAAAAACTAAGTGTATAACATATTTCTTTAGATTATTTTTTCATCTGAGCAAGGGCTTTGCGGAGCCCCACAGTTCCGCGGAGCACACTTTGACATAACTGTCTTAAAATAAAATAAAAAATAAAATGCATTTAATTCAGACAACCAGGATCCATATATTGTTAGTAAGTAGTAGGTACAAAGACCTTAAATAACTATGTTAGTACCTAAACTTAAATGGAAAGAGGACCAGTGCCTGATCAGGTCACTGTCTTAACTGATCGGAAATAGCTGTGGGGCTGTAAGTTGCAATCGGTGAACGTTACTGCTTACGTTGCGTTAGAAAAATGTATGGATCTGACATTAGCGACGGTGATCCCGTCAGATGACCCGCTGCCTCGTTTGCCTCCTCTAGCCTTTTTGTTTTATATATTTTAGTGTGTTCCAGAGCATCTCCCCGGGGCTGGTGGACACGGCCATGCCGCGCGGCGCGCTGGAAGAGCTGCTGGCGCCCGGCACGCCCATGCTGCGGCCCGGCGACGTCGCCGGCGCCGTGCTCTACGCCGTCGCCACGCCGCCGGACGTCAACGTGAGAATACCAAGAATAAAGCTTTCGGCACACCAAACGCGTGTCAGGCGCGTCGCGCTTTGAACGCGGGCCCGCGCATGTTGTAAAACAACAAATCAAATTGAACCCGGCACACCAAAAAGTAACGCGTACCTGCGCAGGGCACGCGCTCGAGCTGCTTTCCGCACGCGACGCGCCGCAGTCGCCGCAGACAACTCGGGCAGCGCGTCGCGTGGCGTGCGCGAAGCAGGCGCGTCGCGCGCGCTGGCACGCGTTTGGTGTGCCGAAAGCTTAAACCTGCGCGCGCAGCACCGTACACCTGATAGAAGTGAAACTAATTAAACACTGGCAAGGGCGAGTCGGATTCGCGCATCGAGGTGTACTATACCGGAGTCAAGTGGTGGGGGCATTCATCTGTCAACCGTCGTGCTGCGCGGGTGCGCTTTAGGATAGACTGCCGAGTATAAGTCACTGGTGCTGGTGTTATCGAGTATTTTACACGAGGGTTCCATACCACTCACACTTGACCGGTTTATTATGCTTAAGTGAAACTTCTTAGGCGGTGATTCGATTACCCAGCTAAAGTTAAGTGCTTAAATATTAAACTACTGAAACGCTAATGAACTTAAGCTCTATAGCAGCAGGGAAGCAGTTAACTAATTCAAAGGGATTCCTCTAACGTTAAACACAATCATAGGGTAACCACATCGATTGGGTAACCAAATGATAGGTTACCCTATCGATAGGGTTATTAAATGAAGGGGTTTTCCAGTCCATGCCGCGATAAAGGCGACCACAATGGGTGCAAGACGTGGCTGATGCGCTCGCTTGCTTACTCTATAGGTGGACATTCACGGTCAGTTAAACTGATCAGTTGAACTGACGTACATCCAAAAACTGACCGTGAATGTGAAATCTTAAGTTGAAATTATACGAACTCAAGGTCAGCTTCTGGATGTACGTCAGTTAACTGATCAGTTCTGCGGGCTTAACATGCATGGACGAGATAAAATTTGACGGGTGCTAGGAAAATGAATATATCTCTTCAATATTCTAACGTTATGGTTAACGCATAAGGTTTAAAATAAAAGTGTCTCGGCCTGACTTTCATTACCTTTTATTACTAAGCGACTATAACGATTTTCACTTTTTTATAGCGATTTTATCAAGACGGGACACTTATTTTAAGGCCTTAAGCGTTAAGTCTTACGTTAGAATATGGAATAAATGTATTCATTTCCCTAGCACCTGTCAAATTGTATCTCGTCTAAAAGTAAAAAAAAATAAAAGTCTAATAATGAATTAATAAATAGCTAGTTGTCTGTTTCGCGCAGATTTTGGAGCTGACGATCGGCGCCGTCACCGAGAAGAGAGTCTGACCGAAAACAGCCACGCGGGCGTCGAAACTGATCATCACATGTTTTATATCAAAGTCAAATGAAAATAACTTTCAAGTTACTTGTTTTGTTTATGCTACTATGCCATTCCGAGGTCTCGCTAACACTAATGTCTATACTGGATGTTTTTTTATTCGTCTAAAAAATTTTGGGGGTTAAATCAGTGAGTCAGACTGACAAAACATCGTCAGCTGAGTAGCCAAAATATATGGTATGGCATAGTGAAAGTTGGTCAGTATGACTTACTGATTTAACCCCCAAAATTTTTTAGACGAATAAAGAAACACCCAGTATAAATAAGTAGTTTATTGTACAAGACACAAAAACAAAATACAATCTTTATATAGTACTTAGAGATCCATGTACAAACGTGAACTTTCCGTTTTAAGGGATATCTTCCCACATTATACCCGATAGTTCGTAGGGCCTTTGTGGCGTTATAATAAATAAATACCAGGGACAATCTCACACAAATTGACCTAGTCCCAATCTAAGCTCTAGGCTTGTACTATGGGTACCAGGCAACGATAAACATACTTATATAGATAAATACATACTTAAATACATAGAAAACATCCATGACTCAGGAACAAATACTCGCGCTCATCACACAAATATTTGCCCATACCGGGATTCGAACGCGGGACCGCTAGCTTCGTAGGTAGGGTCACTACCAAAGAGGCTAACCGCGTCGTCAAATCTTTACACAGTTAATAATTATTGTTACAATGCCGACTAACGTCCATCGGCAGTCCCAACTGTGTCCGGCCTGCCGGCCAAAATCTATAAGGGTGAAGCCACACGAGCGCAATTTTGTGAGTTGTGAGTCGCGTAAATATCGAAATTCCATACAAAAGTCCGGTTCAATCAACAGTATCAACACGACGGTTACTGAATTTCGATATTAACGCGACTAACAACTCAGAAAATTACACTCGTGTGGCTTCACCCATAGGGCATTTCCCGATGATCTAGAAATTAGACACAGAAATTAGAGACAGGTCTTATAGCATACCAACGTAAAGGGAAAGACTGAAAACTGCAAATATTCGGCGGTCAGCCTAGTTCGTAGTGCCGTTGACCACGAAGTTAGCGGTCTTGGGTTCAATCTAATTGACGCTGAAGGAGCGCGACAGCAAGCAAGTACAACTTGAATTGTTGAGCTAGCATCGAGCTGCCACTCACAATGACAGCGTGAAGTTGCGACAGAGAAATTACGTTAAAATTAATACACTACCAGTGCAATCAACAGTATCAACACGACGGTATACTGAATATCGATATTTACGCGACTCACAACTCACAAAATTACGCTCGTGTGGCTTCACCCTAAAGTGAAAAAACCCTCGATAAACCCCCTAATTTAGAGTTCAACTCTTAAATGGCTTAACAGATTTTTATCAAACCAAGCTAAGAACACTCGATTGTCACCTTTCTATAAAAAAAAATATCTGTCCATCCGTTTAGGAGCTACGATGCCACAGACACACAAACATACACAAATACACATGTTAAACTTATAGCACCCCTCTTTTTGCGCCGGGGGTTAAAAATTTACAAATCGTAATGTATGAATCGTACAGTCACGAACGTTAATTTGGGACCCACTTTATGTCCAAAGTCAATCTGACGTTCTACAGCAATAAGGTGGAGTTTCCTGCAAGTTACAAATGACTTGGCATCTCTAATGACATTGACAATACAAACATATTTTTAAGAATGGGTCCCAAATTAACACTCGTGACGTAGGAGAAGCTGATATGTGACGTAACGTAATACGCTGCCCTGCTAAGGTAAAGGGCAGTATTTTACACAAAACTACTGTAATAATTGCAACCTCATTACTGGGTAACAAGGTTGCAATTGCTACAGTAATTTTGTGTAAAATACTGCCTTTTACCTTAGCAGGGCAGTACGATGAAGTAACTTGCCGAAATTGGCCGGCGGACTGTTAGGGCGGCCGCACATTGGGCCACTAGTCGCGGCCACAGCGTAGCCACTCGTGGCTGCTACAAGCTGCGAACGAGTTTTTTCATACATTTTGTATAGCATCGGCGCACACCGAGCGTTCGAGTGGCCGCGTCTGAGCCACAAGCTGCGGTAGTCGCCCGCGCTCGCTACTAGTGGCTGCGTTTTGTCGCTCGCCTCGCGCGCACACTCGGCCACAGTCGCCGGCTTCTCCAATAAACAATAGCCAATAATGGCAGCAACTAGTGGCCGCCACTCAGCCACCGGTGGCCGCGATTGGTGGCTGCGTCTAGTGGCTTGGCCGAACCACTAGTGGTCGCGTTTAGTGGCGGCTACTAGTGGCTCAATGTGCGGCCGCCCTTAGCCTGTGTTGCTATTAACCGAAGTAATAAAGAAGTTTGGTCTTGAACATGCGTTTTATTGGTACGCTAATAGTATTATTACAAACTCAGCTGTTCGAATGTGCAGGCTTCCTCACGATGTTTTCACGAGAAAACGTGAGTGTGACAGACGGACGGCCATGGCGAAATATAAGGGTTCCTAGTTTTACTGTGGAACCCTAAAACTGTTTAGTATACAAGTAATTACGCGCCATCTTATCTCATAAAGATACCTTATATTAAAGTATTTATGAATGCAAATATTATTGCAATAACATTACACATAATCTTATCTTATTTATAAATGCTAGAAAATTCCATTAGGTGCATAGTTAAATGTGATGATAATTTTAAACTAGCTCGCTCTAATCGTTTAAGATTATAATATATTAGTATAGTCGACGTCAAAAGTAGATACTCTTGTACTTTATCGCATTAGCATACTTGCCAATCTTGTTTGACATTGAAAACGTGGCTGGTACAGCGACAAGGTACAAAAGTGTGTATATACTTTTGATGTTGACTGTGTACGTTGACAGTGTTGACAAGATTTATAAAATAACTTCTCGTGAGACATCTTGGAAAAACTGCGAACGGTGACTTTATTCTAAAATAGGCTAAAATCGGTGATTTTAGCTTATAATAATAAAGGAAAATGAAGATTTAATTGAAGCAATTTACATGTAGAGATCAAACGGATCAAACGGCACGGTTCCAATTCCAATGACGTTATTGGAAAAACTATACTGCCTAGAATAGTATTTTTAGGGTTCCGTACCACTACTAAAAGGACCATTTCTTAATTTTATTCAGACGCTGTTACTAATGCTAACTAGGAGATTATAAAGTTACTACTCTTAGGTACCTTGCAGTGTTATCAAAATTATATAAATATTAGAAATAAAAGCTTATATTTCTCTTTACTCATACGGGCCAGGTTTACCTGAAACAAATTTTGATTTCATCTGTCTGTCGGTCTGTCTGTCAAGACCCTTTTCCCTGAAACGGATAATTAAGAACAGTTGTAGTATTCAGCGGCATGGACAAGGTTCCATTCCATCGTAGCAGGTCGTTTTCCAAAAGAAGTACGCATAGAACTATAAGGACTAAAATTAACAACGGTAATTGTTTCCATTACGTCACGAAAATTAGTCATACATTTGAAATTTGTTTGGCCGCAAAACCAACTTAGTTTCAAGTTCTGTAAAATACGAGTCGCCCATCGGCAGCAGCAGCAAGCAAGTGACTGCTGCCGTAGATGGTTGGTTGGTTGGTTGATGGTCGATGGCATTTCGAATGTTCGCATCCGAACCATTATTCCTTTCACTCGTCAATTGTGATTAAATCATGAGAAAGGGACAGAGCTAATGTAACTTCAAACTACGATTTTCAAAGTAGCCCCCCTTCTTTTACTTATATACAGACTCTTCGGTACGCGAGTCCGACTTGCAACTAACCGGTTTTTACACTTTACATACGACGTGTGTCTCGCACAGCTCATTAGTGCTTTAACAGTGCGACTGTCAGTGCGAAGCGCGAACTGCAAGGTCAGTTTTTTATCTTATCAACAAATTAAATCCTGTTATGGATACTAGGATAGTTATTTGTTAAGCAAGGCTGCAAAGTTGTTATTTGACGCGAGAGCCAGTATTGAATCCCGAGTCAGCGAAGGATTCTAAAATTGAAATACTAATATGTCTATTATAAATAGTTTGGTATCTACAGTCAAGGTCATAAATATGTACCTATACACTTTAGTACCTTATCACTTTAATCGCTGTGACATTTATATATGGCAGTTTAAACATAACATTAAATAGACAAGGTACTAAAGTGTATACATATTTATGACCTTGACTGTACAAGACAAAAACAAAATACAATCTTAACATAGTAGAGATACATGTACAGAGGTGAACTTCCCATTTAAGGGATCTCTTCCCAAATTAGGTATACCCGATAGTTTGTAGGGCCTTTGTGGCGTTATAAGTTATTTATTATGCAAGGCTGCAAAGTTGTTATTTAGCGCGAGAGCCAGTATTGAATCCCGAGCTAGCGAAGGATTCTAATATTGAACCACGAGCCCAGCGAGTGGTTTAAAAATAGAATCTTGAGCGTAACGACGGTTTCAAGGCCTCGAGACCCAAATAACTTTGCTGCCGTGCGAAACACACAATTTTTCACATCAATGTAGCGAGGAGAACACTTGGTGTTGGAAAAACAATTGCACGAGCGTCACATCAGTTGTGGCCGTCCTCGCGGACCGCCTCCTCCGCGCACAGCACCAACATTATACTTTCCACGCTAGCGGTTAAAGTGGACTTTTGCGCGCAGATTTTGACCGATAAAGAAAGCCTTTTTGAAACGGCGGTAGTGGAAGTTTTATGGCATTATTGCACATGACTAGAAAGAGGATAGACCAGAGATGTTTTTAAAACAATTTTAAGAACATTATCTTTTGTAGATTTTTTTTAATCTTAAATCAAAGTTGACCTTTCACTGAACTTTTACACTTTTTACACCGTTTGAAGGTCAATAAAAAAAAAAACTAGGTATCACTTGCATGTAGTCCCGATTTTGATAGAGACCTACAATATTACACATTACAATAAAATAAAAATTGGAGGCTTACCCACTATCATTTCTTTTTAATTTAGTTTTAAACTTGGCAGCTCTTAGAACTATAAAAAAAAATGCATAAAAAAATCCGTCGGGAGAAAATTTGTTTTGGGGGCCGAAAGAGATAGAAAATGACCCCACCAATCCGCCATTTTAATTTGGCAAACGATGCACCAAACACCCTTATAATAGCCTGATTTTTTTTTACTCCAATTTTATAAGATATTCTAAGATATTCATGAATCCAACAAACTTTCTACCCGGAAGTAGGTATATAAATATACTGTCAAAAAATGCCTTTTTCTTTTAAATTAAAAATCGTAATTGTAATTTTTGTGTCTAAGCATAATAATATTTTTGTCTATAATGAGTAGAAGGTGAAATCTAACAAAATATTTACACGGAAAGCCACTAAATCAGCAAAATACATGGCTCCGGTTATACTACTCTGTCAAGAAAGTACCGGGAAAAGATCAATAATACACAAACTGTTTGTTAATCATCCAAATTTATTTTATCACCTTCAAAGTATGCTCCTTCAGAAACGATACACTTACGCCAACGAATAATCCAATCATCAAAACATTTTTTAAACGCTGTTTCCGGAATTGAATTCAGTTCTCGGCGCGAATTCTCCTTTATGTCTTCTACCGATTGAAAACGGGTGCCACGAAGTGGTAATTTGAGTTTAGGAAAAAGAAAGAAGTCGGCAGGAGCCATATCTGGTGAATATGGTGGTTGCTCGATGGTATTTGTTGAGTGTTTGGTCAAAAATTCTTTCACAATGATGGCCTTGTGCGAAGGCGCATTATCGTGGTGCAAAATCCAAGAATTTTCATTCCACAAATCTGGCCTTTTTCGTCGAATTTGCTCTCTTAAATGCCGCATAACGCTCAAATAATATTCTTTATTTACCGTTTGACCTTCCGGCAAGAATTCCGAGTGCACAACACCGCGATAGTCAAAGAAAACAGTCAACATGACTTTGACTTTTGATCGACTTTGGCGTGGTTTCTTCGGTTTCGGTTCAGTTGGAAGGCGCCACTCCGAAGCTTGTTGACTAGTTTGCATGTCAAACTCGTAAACCCACGTCTCGTCACCAGTAACAATGCGTTTCATGAATGTTGGGTCGGAATTGACTTGTTCTAGCATGTCCTCAGCGACTCTCATGCGATTGAGTTTTTGGAGAAAATTCAGGTCTTTTGGGACTAGCCGAGCGGTAACATGTTTCATACCCAAATGATTAGTTAAAATAGTACGGATCGACTCGTGAGATACAGAAAGTTCGGCGGCTATCTCTCTCAAAGTTGAATGAGGATTTTCAGTCACTATTTCCTTCACTTTTGCGATGTTAACTTCAGTTGCAGACGTTGATGGCCTACCAGAGCGAGGCAAATCTTCCATCACATCTCGACCGCTTTTGAACGCTTTGTACCACTCATAAACACGTGTTTTTGATAAAGTCGAATCACCGTAAGCCTTCTGTAACATTTTCAGTGACTCCGAACACGAAATTCCATTGGCGATGCAAAATTTAAGACAAACTCTTTGTTCAATGTTTTTGTCCATTATGAAATTCGCAATACACACTAGATATGATATAACTAAAAACAGCACTGTATTTAATATAAATAACAGATGCAACTCAAACTCCGCGCCAAAATAGAAAACAGTTGTGCCAATCTAACAACAACAAAAAAAACAAAAATTTGAATTTGGAACCATAAACAAATCATCCATTCCCGATACTTTGTTGACTGAATGTATACCCTTAAATCATAGAAAAAGTTAGTAATAAGTAGTGCTTTGATAAAAATTACAAAACTATTTATAATTGTTAAAATACACTGATCAATTTGTATTTTTTTATAAGGAATTATTATTTACCACCATAAAATCCACCTTCCGGTATAATTTTGTGTGTGATTTGCTTGCAACGTTTATATTTATTGTACCTAATCAACAAGGAATGAAGAAAACTGTAGCCAATTACGATTTTTAAATACGGAAATATGCAAAATGAAAACAATAATCTAGCTAATCGAATATAAATGAGACATCCTTAGTTATTTTTTGTGCGATTAATCTTGAATATTATCAAATATTAAGTAAGCAATATGAAAAAAAAATGTTTATAATTATTTTTAGCAAAATTTTCAGGATTTTTTAAAATTTATTAATTTTTTTTAAATAACTTATTGACTCAGAATTAGTTGGGTTATGTTTTTACCTAATTACTAGAATTATAATATACCCGATACACAAGAAAAATCAGCTATTATAAATTATTTCCGTTTCACCATACTAGCGACCGTAACTTTCCTGGAGTAAGTTGGCATAGAGTAAGAAATGGTAATAAAAAATAATAATAAAAAATAAATAAAAAAACACGACTGCTGTTTAAATACAAACTGAAAAAAGTTAGAAATAAATTTTAGATACGGTAGTTAATTTAATAAATGTAAACTAGAATATAAGTGTACGTCACAGTCATAAACATATTTACACATTTTCTCTATATTTCAATGACATAAGGCGAAAAAGTTTATAGAGGTTTATGACCGTGACTGAATCTACATACCCTCGTCTTTTTATATATTATTATGTATATTTTATTTCGATTGCAGTCAGGGGACCTTTCGCTTCAAGGTGAGTGAAGTGAAAGTGAGTGCATAGAGGTCCCCCGACTGCAATGTGCACGGAGCTCTCAGTGCGCGAGTCCGACTCGCGCTTGACCGGTTTTGCTAGCCTCAATCCGATGTTTGCTCTGCGATGTCTAGTTAGTATTTAACCTTCTCGGTCTAGGTTAACCAGGCCCGTATTATAATCGCCTTTATCGCGGTGGATAAGCTTGGATAAAGCATCCGTCCCTTTAACACTTTAATACTGGTCAGAAATAAATAATAATAAATATAAATAAATATCAGGGGACAATCTCACACAAATTGACCTAGTCCGAAACTAAGCTCTAGGCTTGTACTATGGGTACTAGACAACGATAAACATACTTATATAGAGAAATACATACTTAAATATTATAGAAAACATCCATGACTCAGGAACAAATACTCGCGCTCATCACACAAATATTTGTCCATACCGGGATTCGAACCCAGGACCGCTAGCTTCGTAGGCAGGGTCACTACCAACTAGGCTAACTGCGTCGTCAAGAAAGGGACAGCCGTTTCATCCCCGTTCATCCACACGATATACACGCACTCCTGGATCAGCCCGTGAATTTGAAGGCATAAGAAGTTCCACAGAAATCGCAGAAGTGTTTATTACGCCGGAGTGAGCCAGCCGCGAGTAATGGAGCGGTGGCGGGGCTGCGCGGCGGTGGTGACGGGCGGGGGCTCGGGGATCGGCGCCGGAGTGGCCGCCGCGCTCGCCGGCGCCGGCCTGCGCGTCGTGGCGCTCGACGTTGCGCACGAGTCGGACAACGCTGACGTGAGTTCACTACGATTCTGAAATGCTTAATTCAAGTATAAGCACAGTTCTTTATGGCATGAAGGCAAACGGAATCTGAAGCCGTATTCACACATGCGGCATTCGGCGAATATTCGTGTTGACGTCTTTTTCATAAACGTAAAGTGAAACAGAGACGCCAACACGAATATTCGCCGAATACCGCATGTGTGGATGCGGCATGAGACCTAAGAAAATTAGGAAAAACCCAAAGGAACAGCGGAAAAATCGAAAAAAGTACGAAGTAGTAAGTACCTACTTAGTAAGTATTAGTACTATCGCGGTTATTATTTATAATATTTGAATATTTAAAATGCGAGAATAACAATGAAGACACGAGCTAGTTTGTGCCGCGCCGCGTCGAATCTATTTCAATGTCCTGCTGAATACATAGCAACTGGCCGACCGACAATTATTGTTGACTCTATAGCTACCAAAGGAAGTGTCTTTAACTTCTACATCTGCCTTAGACGTTGTAGCCCAATGATACTCGTAATATTGACGAATGTACTACGTCACAAATTTTTACGTTATCAACAATCGATAGAATACATTTAGGCTGCCTTTCCATAGAAGCGGAGAGGAGCTGTGTAGGAATTGACCAATCACATTGGTTGTAATCCACATCTCGTCTCCGCTTGACTGTTTCCATTTAATGGAATTGATTCCTCGTCACCGCTCGTCTCCGCTTCTATAGAAAGGCAGCCTTAGTCCTAACAGATGATCTTGTATTTGTATATTTTGTATTCCAGAATGTGTCCGTTCCGAGTGAAGGCAGCGTGGCAGCGCGGCGCTGTGACGTGACCGATCCTCGGCAAATCGAAGACGCCTTCAGCTGGGTGGACAAGGAACTGGGCGGGGCCCACGTCCTGGTCTGCTGCGCGGGGGTGCTGTATCCAGGACAGATCACTGGTGAGCTTCTTCCGGGTGTTTTTAGGATTCCGTACCCGAAGGGCGCCCAACGGGACCCTATTAATATGCCTACGCTGTCCGTCCGTCCATCTGTCTGTCTGTCTTAACTATAAAGAGCTGTATCTTTTGAATATAGATAGCGGGTCGATTTTTTTTCAGAATGTATTATTACGGCGGATTTACTAACAAATAAAAAAAAATAATTGAAATAATAAAGGGGGTCCCCCCCCCATACAAGAAACATTTTTTTTCAACGTATTTTTATTTTTGTTGTATCTTAAAAACGATAAAACATACAAGCGTCAAATTTCGTATGATTATAGAACAAACCCTATAAAATAACAACCAATACTAAAAACCAGCCAAATGTGTACGGTACCCTCAGTGCGCGAGTCCGACTCGCACTTGCCCGGTTTTTATAATGGAGAAAACAAACGAGCACACAGCCAACTTATTGCCAATCCCTGGGGACTAATATGGGATGGAAATGGGATGGAAATAAAAGTTAATTATTATTATTATTATTATACAATATCAGTCACCCATATTGACACCGGAGGTAGGTCAGCTTAAGAGGTACCGAACCGTACACTTTTTTTTTTGATTTTTGATATATTTTTTTTTAACGGATTGGAAATGCGTTACGCATTGTCCCCACACCGAACCGGCCTAACATGATCTTAGTAAAAATCGCATGGTTTTCAAGATTTGCCAGTTTAAAGATCTTTTCCAGTACAAACTTTAAACTCTCGAAAACCATGCGACTTTTACTGAGGTCATGTTAGACCTACCTCCGGTGTAAATGTGGGTTACTGATATTGGGACACCCTGTATGTTATTTAACATGTTGTCAGCCACCTCCACCAAAAGTACCCAGCAACTGAATGTACTGGTTTTTTCATTTGGGTCTAGACGTATTAAATATGTCAACTGAGACCTGTGATACGTTCTAATATGTGATTGTCGTCCGACAGAGGTCGGCGACAGCCCCCTCAGCGCGGAGCTCCTGGGCCGCACGATAGACGTGAACAGCAAGGCGGTCGTGCTGTGCGCGCGACACGCCGTCACATCCATGAAGAGGCGCGGCGTCGCCGGGCACATCGTGGTCATAAACAGGTGCATATCAGCGGGCTTAACATTCATGGACGAGATAAAATTTGACAGGTGCTAGGGAAATGAATACATCTATCCCATATTCTAACGTAAGGCTTAACGCTTAAGTTTAAAATAAGTGCCTCGTCCTGCTTTTATCACCTTTTATTAAGCGACTATAGCGATTTTCAATTTTTTATAGCGACTTTATCAAGACGGGACACTTTTATTTTAAACCTTAAAGCTTTAGGCACACCAAACGCGTGTCAGGCGCGTCGCGTCGCGTCGCGTGGCGTGAGCGACGCAGCACCCGGCACACCGCAGGCAGCCGCAGGCAGCAGAAAGCGTTTCGAACGCGTGCCAGCGCTGCGCACGCCTCGCGGCTGCGTTCGGTGTGACTTGCTGCGCGGCGCGCGCGTACCCCCACCACGCGTTTGTAAAAAAATACAACGACTAGTACCCGCGCCGACGCCGCGCTGATGCGACGCGTGCCAGCGCGCGCGACGCGCCTGCTTCGCGCACGCCACGCGACGCGCTGCCCGAGTTGTCTGCGGCGCGTCGCGTGCGCGAAGCAGCTCGAACGCGTGCCCTGCGCAGGCACGCGTTACTTTTTGGTGTGCTGGGTTCAATTTGATTTGTTGTTTTACAACATGCGCGGGCCCGCGTTCAAAGCGCGACGCGCCTGACACGCGTTTGGTGTGCCGAAAGTTTAAGCATTAGGTACTCGTTAGAATAAGGGTAGGATAATAGATGTATTTTCCCTAGCACCTGTCAAATTTGATCTTGTGTATGCATGCTAAGCCCGCTGAGTTCCTCGATATCACCAATTGTGTATATTTGGATAATGTTTAATGACATAAATGTATGTACACTCAAATATTAGTTATCCTCCAGAAGGTATCTTTTTAGGATTCCGTACCTCAAAAGAAAAAACGGAACCCTTATAGGATCACTTTGTTGTCCGTCTGTCTGTGTGTCGGTCAAGACCCTTTTTCTCAGGAACGCGTGAATGTATCAAGTTGAAATTCATATCAAATACTTAGGTTTGCAATCCCTTGGATCAGTGAAAAAATCAGACATCTAAGTCGACGCAATCAAGAGATACGGCCGTTTATGCCGCATATTGAAGGGAATCTCAAGGGAATCAAAACCTATAGGGTACTTCCCGTTGACTTAGAATCATGAAATTTAGCAAGAAGCAATGTCTTATAGCACAAGTAAAGGAAAAAATCCGAAAACCGTTAATTTGTACTTACATCACATAAAAAAAGTGACCAGTATAAACTGACACTCACTAAGTACGAAAGTGCAACTTATTGCGTGTCAGTTCATACTGGACCTTGTTTCTATTGTATTCCCGTGATTTACGAACTATTTACCATGCCTACAAGTTTGTGCGGAACCCTCGGTGCGCGAGTCCGACTCGCACTTGACCGGCTTTTTCGGAGTTCTGTTACTTAGGATACTGCAGTACTGCTGAATAAAAATTTGGAGTGTTCGAGGAAGAGTTCTAAACCCATTGTATAAATGGGTCATACACAGTCACAGAAACAAAAGTTATCTCTCCTGTTCCAGAAAGTTAAGGACTTTGGAACCAAATTTTTCGGATTAGTATATATCCGCGTAATGAGAGTCTGGTGTAGTTTTGGCCTGTATCGAAATTATATGAGTTAACAACTCCCACGTCGTTAACTTTTAGGAACAGAAGGGACAATTTTGAACCTAACTTTGTGTATGACCCAAATGACCTGTAATAACCACTCCACCCAAATATAATTAATATATAGTTTTGTTTAATTAAGCCTGAAGAAATTAACGGCCGCACTCAGACACGTCAATTAAGTTTTAAGTTTCATTAAAGTAGCTGCTGTCACTTTCTTTGCTAGGTATCTGCCGCACTCAGAGACGTCAATTAGTTTTTAAGTTTCATTAAAGTTGCTGCGTCTTATTCTATTGCTATAGAAAAGAAAGTGACAGCAGCTACTTTAATGAAACTTAAAACTTAATTGACGTCTCTGAGTGCGGCCGTATAGCAATAGAATAGAGTAGTTATACAATGCTTTGTCCTTATCTGTCATTGTGACATTTGAATTCGACAGATAAGGACAAAGCATTGTATAACTACTCAGCCGTTACTCAACGTTTATTAGTAAGGGGGTTAATATTTAATACATAATTGCTGTTTGTAATGAATATTCACTTCTAAGTACGTGAATATTCATCTACGAAGCAAGGCCGATTTGTGTGTACTACATTACATACAATATCGCTATAAGTAAAGTAGGTACACATCGCTGTCTAGTACCCACAATAAAAGCCAATACCTAGGTTCAAACTGGGTCAATTTGTGTAATTTATATATTTTTTTAGATCCTATTGTAGTAACAAGTGTTTTATTGTTTGGCAAAGGCCTCTCCTTCGGATTTCGAACAATTTGTGACGTTCTCAATATAAAAGGACCTTATGGAGGAAGGCAGTTACGCTCTTCGTATTCTTGTAACTATACGAATACTATGGTAACAGTTCTAAAAACGGCGTAACCGCCTGCCTCCATAAGGTCCCTTTGTATTGAGAACGTCACATTTTTTTTACTGATATATATAATTATGTATTAACGTTGGCTCCATCCAGCCTGGCGGGCCACTACGTGCCTTCAACCTCGCTGATGAACGTGTACGCGGCCAGCAAGTTCGCCGTCACGGCCTTCACCCAGGCCCTGAACCAGGAGCTGGCGGCCTTCAACAGCAACATCAAAACTACCGTATGTATGCGACCAGAGCCCTTAGCCAAGATGCCCATCGCTAACTAGCGTTTCTATTCGTTTAGTTTTTAAACCAATCGCGTCATTGGTAGATCACGTCATACGGAGAATCACGTGATCTACCAGTGACGCGATTGGTTTAAAAACGAAACGGATAGAAACGCTAGTTAGCGATGGGCATCTTGGCTAAGGGCTCAGTTTACCTCTTGTTACGTACATCGGGTTTTTTGTAAACACGCCAACGGCCTGGCGACGACTTTGAGCGGCGGCGGCGGCGGCGAATTCTCTCTTCATTGCTCGGTCGAGACGCTCACCGTGCAGCGGTTAGTTGACGTTACACGCAATGTATTAGAAAATTCGCGCACCGCTCAGCCGGTCGCGCAAAGTCGTGGCCAAGCCCTAAGACGTTATAGTCAAGTCTTAGAGTCAAAGCAAGGAGGACGTAAAAGGCCGTCACTGACCTTCACGCTGGCGATCAACCTGGGGCTCTCAGGCTACCACAGCTACATGTATCATCATCATCAATAGGTATCATCATGCCACGCTCCATACAGGGTGATCCCAAATAGTTGTATTGTAAATTATTAGTCGTCAATCATTTTAATCATGTACAAATGACTTCAAAAGTACTCTATTATATTATCTCGAGTAGCACAGGGCCCTTAGCCAAGATGCCCATCTCTAACTAGCGTTTCTATCCGTTTCGTTTTTAAACCAATCGCGTCACTGGTAGATCACGTGACTCTCCGTATGACGTGATCTACCAATAATAGAAACGCTAGTTAGCGATGGGCATCTTGGCTAAGGGCTCTGACTCGATCACGGTGAAGAAGTTTTAGGAGGCCTTTATGTTCAACAGCAGCTTAGTGAACGTGTTTCAGCTGACGTCAAACTGATGTCATCGGCATCAAAATTACGGGCCCTGATAACATCAAACTTATAATTTGGGAATAGCGCTCTTAGGCCTAGCGCACACTGCGGATTTTCTCCGTGCGTTTTTTTTTTCGCAAAACCTGTGAGCTATAGAACCGCGCGCTCTGCGGAATTAATTCCGTATTTAAATTCTGTAGGTTGCTACAGATTTGGTGCGGATTTAAAAACGCACCGCAACTCGCTGCACCGCAGTGCGCGCTAGGCCTTATTGGTTCTGTCAAAATGTTTTTTTTTATCGCTGGTACAAAATATAGGCAAAGGTTGACACACGACTCAGGCATATCGTGTCACATACTCTGAGTCACATTACGCTCTACTCAACATATTTTTGGAAAACAAAAAAATACCTACATGTTCTATTATTTTTAATGCTCTTTCTAAAATAGATTTTAAATGCAATGGTGAGAAAAATGAAATGTTGTCAATGTTTGTTTTCAGAGTATATCGCCAGGGACGACGGACTCGCCGCTGGCCCGGCGCATGCTGGCCGCGCTGGGCGCCCCCGCCGGCCCGGCCCTCAGCCCCTCCGACGTCGCCGGCGCCGTGCTCTACGCGCTCTCTACTCCTGCGCACGTTAATGTACGCACCAAGAAGCTAAATAATGAAGACGCTAATACTAAATGAAGATGACCTTAAATTTCGCCACAGATCTTTTCCATTTCTCCAGGAAAGAACAAAAGAAACAAAAACATCTTGCATGTCTTTTCACTCCTAAGGAAATAGATGCAAAAGAGCCGTGACGAAATTGAAGGTAATTTTTTCTAATGTCAATCCAATGTTGTGTAAAATTAAGTGCGTCACAGTCGGAGCTATAATATATACCTATTATAGCACGGTATATTACGATATATCAGGATATATTTTCCTTACTAGTTGACAGACTCCATACACGCAGCTATAATTTATATTAATATACTGGGTGTTTTTTTATTCGCCTTAAACATTTTGGGGGTTAAATCAGTAAGTCATACTGACCAACTTTCACTAGGTATGGGACCAAACCCGAAATCGCGAAAAAAAATTTGACCCTCCCATACAAAACATCGTCAGCTGACTAGCCAAAATATATGGGAGGGTCAAATTTTTTTTCGCGATTTCGGGGTTGGTCCCATAGTGAAAGTTGGTCAGTATGACTTACTGATTTAACCCCCAAAATGTTTAAGACGAATAAAAAAACACCCAGTATATTATAGCTGCGTGTGTGGACTTTGTCAACTAGTACGAAAAATATACTTAAAATATATCGTAAGATACCTTGCTGTAATATATATTAATATACCAAAATATATATTATAGTTCCGTGTATGACGAGCCTTTATTATTAGGTATTATGTTAAATAACCAATTCTCATCACTTGAATCATTACATGTTGTTGGAAAGGGGAGTTTTAGGACTAGGAGCATCAAAGTGCTGATAAAAATCGTTAAAAGTGTATGATGTACAATGTCCAATGTGTTGCAGATCAACGAGCTGACCATTTCTTCGGTGGGAGAGAAGAACTTGTAAATCAACACAATGAGTGTCCGCGGTGTAGCCACTTTCTCAAGTTTTCAAAGCTTTGGAGACCAGTCGCGTAGAAGATAGTGGGTGTTTTTAAGGCAACTGCAAAATACAGAAACAATCTGCCCTGCTAACGTAAAAGGCAGTTTTTTACACAAAACTACTGTAGCAATTGCAACCTTATTACCAAGTAATTGTAGTATATGGCAATACTAGGTGGTGGGTAGATTTCATATTAGTATAATAAATGAGGGTAGGCCGACTCGCACTTGACCGCAATGGGCCAGTCGTTATTAAATTGTTGAGAAGCCAGATCGCCTTTTACTCAATTGCCCGATACTTATCAGTAATGAGGTTGCAATTGTTACAGTAGTTTTGTGGAAAAAAACTGCCTTTTACCTTAGCAGGGCAGCCATCGAGTTGAACCGTTGGAAGCCTAACTGGAGTGGTTTTTTTAAGCCGGAAACGGGAAAATGGAGGAAGTTGCGGGAAACAAATTCGCGGGCATCCTTCAGTTATATGTATAATGAAGGGATATTGTGTAAATGGCTTTATGTTACCACCTAACATGCTATTTTATTTATTTAGCTCCTCAAATATTAAAATAACCTAGCCTAGCCTAGCCTAGTTGGTAGTGACCCTACCTACGAAGCTTAGCGGTCCCGGGTTCGAATCCCGGTATGGGCAAATATTTGTGTGATGAGTGCGAGTATTTGTTCCTGAGTCATGGATGTTTTCAATGTATTTATTAATTCTCTACATAAGTATGTTTATCGTTGTCTAGTACCCATAGTACAAGCCTAGAGCTTAGTTTGGGACTAGGTCAATTTATGTGAGATTGTCCCTGATATTTATTTATTTATTTTATTATATTTATTTAAATATACTGTCCATAGTCAAATTGTAAATCACTCCTTTTAAGTTATTTGAAAATATTGCAAACTATTCGACTTTCTCTGCTATTATAATCACGCTAGCCAGAGCTCGGAATTGCATTACTCTTATCTGTAGTGTTATTTGTAAGTTTATAGAATTTATAAATTTGAATCTTCATTTTACTTTTACTATCAGCAATGAAGGAGACTTGTAATGTTTTAATGAAGAAATAAAAACCGTTCCGTCGCCATTCTTACAAACACAAACAACAATCTCCAAAAAAAAAACCTAAATATTAGGAAATTTTCCAGTTAACCTGATTACCTGATTTTCTGTAGGTATAAACATTTTAATCATCATCAATCATCAATAAACACACTCAAGAACCAATAAAGTTTATTTAATCGTGATAGTTTTTCTTTTAAATTCCTAATATGTACTCTCGTACTCTCATTTAAGATATTTTTCAGATTGTATTATTTGTAGTTTTGGCTGTCTAGCGCAAATGACACTTTTCGAGTTCAATATTTGTTAAACGTAATTTAAATGTATACTAATTAAAATTATGCCAAATATAGTTTTTTCGTTTTTCGTGTTCGTTTTTTGTTTCTAATAATGCCTCACGCTAGTTTAAATTTTATAACATGCTCTAAGCTGTTAACAGTAAAACTGTAGGATATTCTGAAGAAGGCAACAGAAAAAACAGAGAAAACATATTAAACATGTTTATTTCGAATATGGCACTATTGACTATTGAGTTACGGCGTCGGTGGAGCTGGAAGACCCAATGGCGATGATGCTGGTGCCGAACTGCAGGATGGCCCGGAGGATGTCCATCTTCAGCCTCCACAGCGGCGAGGAGTTGGACCCTGGTTGCTCGTCGCTTTGAGGGCTCTGCGAAGGAGACCACATAGTTCAGGAGTAGTAATTACGAGTCAGGTGGCCTAGCCAAAAAGGAGCATTATGAAATGAAATGAAATGAAATGAAATGAAATGATGAGTACCTAAACGACGGAGCCAAAAAGTAGATCATGTAGATAGGTGCACCTTGGCTATTAAAATGTATTGGACATAGATTTGACTTCGAAACTACCCTCTATATTATTGATATAATTATAATCATATTTAGACTTAGATTGACATGTTAAATACTATTTTTTAAATCCTTAACTTATGTAACTTTTATTGAAATTCTATTATGACATAAATTCTAATCTTACATGACATATACATTTTGAATTATTTTGTAAAAAATTTACGTGCTGCCTCGGCGGCAAAACATGTGATACTTAATTATTTATCTTAAGACCTGTATGTATATACCATGTTTTATGTAAAATAAACTATTGATTGATTGATTGATTGAAAATCTTTATTTCAGGTCACTCATCGACCCATATGAGTTGTTAGTAATACTTAACATTATGTTAGTAAACAGCAGAAAGAATACTTATTTTACATACTGAGCGACGGATTTCACTTGCCCAACCCAGTGTTGGAGCATTGGGCAGTCAAATCTGCCAGCCACTATTTTCAGAATGCTGTTCATTGCGACTTTTCCTAATCCGATCCAGCAGTGATACAATTGGGTCGATCAACTTTATCTTGTACCACGTTGTCATATGGTTACGTCCGCTGGACAACTCTTTAAAACCATGATTTTCTATACGTTTTCTATGGTTAAAATTCATCAAACGTACATTTTTGTCGTAGTTATAAGCCCATTATTTTATGGCCTATTTCCTAAGCACATTAGTACCATATATTATAACAGTTTTTTTGAGAAACTCCGTCACTTTTGTCTCTTGGATAACGGGACAGAATAACAAACAAGAAAAAGTTGATAGACCCAATTTTGTTTCTCATAATCGCGTGAAAATCATTTGTGCGTGCCCCCGCAAACATGCCCGAGGCACTGCACCATTTAGGCAGTCCCAACAGCATTCTGAAAGCGTTATTATACTGTATGCGTAGGCCGTTATAACTCGCTTCGTGTATCTTACTCACAGGCCACTCGCGTAAAAAGAATTATGCTAGAGCTTCCGAAAATCGACAAAATGTATGCTATTGAAATAAGCGGCTGACGCCGATCGTTAGCTAATTAATCTATATATTTTGACCGTTTTCGAAAAGCGCTAACGTTAATGTTATGCATCTTGCTTAGGCCTGATGACCCTAATTACCTCGTTGCCTAGTTAGTAGTGACCTGCTGGAGTGAGGTCTGTGACATTTAAGTCTACATACCTCATCGCCTAGGCGGTCTGCTTAAGCTAGATACTCTGAAAGGGCAATACGAGTAAGTACTTAGTTGTCTAGGTACAGATAGCGTCTCTCGAGTGGAGAAATTATGGGTCATGGTCACCTTACATTACCTCGCAGTTAGATTAGTCATCGTAGCTGGCCGAATCATCGTAGACCCAGCAGTCAAACAAAGCCATTGAAATGAAAGTGGCTAATAGCCCTATTACACCACCCTTCTCCTAACTCTAACGAGAGGGACGCAGCAATAATTTAGATACGTCTAGAGATATCTCCATCGCATACCAACGTATTGCGGCGTCCCTCTCGTTAGGGTTAGGGAAAGGGTGGCGTGATCGCTGCTTAACTGCAGCCGATATTTTACTGTAATAGTTGAGTATCGATGTCTGGATAAAACAGCGAGTATTATACTTATATGATTTATTTTTGTACACATAGTTTGAATTATAATTTTAATTTATTAAAATAATATAACAGCCGTACAATAATTACTAACTTACTACAAAAGGGACATTTCTGAGTGAGCCCGATCTCACTCAAACCAGAATCCATAACTGAGCAGAAGATTTTGACAGTCAAATTTTAGATATGTACGAGTATACAATATAAATAATGGTGGTGACTGATGATGCATCAGGATTAAATCTCCCAACATGGTCTGATGTAAGTTCTGAACAGTATGTCGTGCATTTTGAGTTGTCAAACGGGTCTGACAAACTATAGATCTTGGTTTAATCTTTATAGATAGTTGCAGTTCAATATATTTGCTATCAAAAGAGAAGCAATGAGAGACAACCGAGACACTTCAAGTTGTGCTTGCACAGCCGGGGTCAGTGTCATAAGCGGTTCAGCGTCAGTCTCCATGGCAGCTGTCCCCGGTCACCAGGGCTTGGAGCTGCCGGCGGAGCTGGTCTTGGACATCTCCCCGGACAGCCCCATGAGCAGGCTGAGCAGGAAGCCGGTGGAGTCCTTCATGCCCTGCGGCTCCCCGTCCTCGCCCGAGCTGCCTTCGGGCGCCTCGCCCTGCAATCACACCAACTTATAGGCCCATCCACCCAATGGACGACGATAAACCCACTAATATTTTAAATGTGAACGCGGACGAAGTCGCGGGCGAAAGTTAGTAATTAATCATGATGGGCAAGTATTTGGGTGAAGTATTTTTTACATGTATATGTCTTGGATGTTTTCTGTTTTCTACCCATTGTACAAGCCCAGAGCTTCGTCTATAGGACTTAATTAATTTGGAGTGTGAGAATGTTCCCTGATATTTATTTATTTATTATTTAGTCAATCATCCGACATTACCCCTTTGCGAGCATAGATAGGCCCCTCTCTTGCGTCAAAGTGTACGGTCCTACGCTGCGGAACGTATAGGTCAACAACAATTATATTATGCTTATACTCGTATAAATATAGCTGTATGTGTTTTCTTGTTGTTTTCTAACAGTATTACACCGCCTATAACAATTATCAGCTTGCCTAAATGTTAAATATCAGAGAATGTTAGTTAAGTTCGCCTTGTGTGCTCAAATTTTATATTTTTGTGCATAAAAGATCTCAAAGAAAGATCGATTTAGGAAAAAAAGCTGAATAAAGAATATCGCATTATTTTTTGAAAATAATAATTTAATGTGATATCGCAAGTTTAAAAAAAATTAAATCAAAGTAAATATTAAATTTTAGTTAATTTTACGTACTTATCGACAGTTAATTGGAATGGTTTAATTTATTGATTAACTATTATGGAATTTTTATCTAATTGATTTATAATTCGGTATGTTGTATGAATATGATCCGGTTTTAATGTTTAATTGTTGAATGGACTGGAAACTTAACCGGTTACTTAGATTATTTCTGAGAAAGCTCACAAATGAATTGGCAAAACCGGCAATTTTGATTGTGTGTTTAAAAACAAATTAATGCAAACGATATCAAAGTTTACTATAGCGGTACAACAACATGAGCTATAGAGGCGTTATTTCACATTGTATTAACCATCTTGCTACTATATAATAGATAGGTATATCGCGATTATATTGTTAACGTTATAGTTGCTCTTACTGCTATGCGACTAAGGGCCAGGCCACGATTCCTAATACATTGCCAATTAACCGTAATATATAAAAATATAAGAAGATACATTAGCGTAGAAGATATACATCTAAGTTATGTGTGTATGTAAGTTACAATAACCGGGGTCACCTCATACTGGCCGAAACTTTACAAGTTATCGAAAATTTTTAGGGCATCAAGCCTTATTAGTGTCAAGAACTCTTACAGAAACCACCTTCCTTATAACAATTGTCATTTGATGCACTTATAAGAGCATTTTAAACGTACTTACCATGCTAGTTCCGCTTATAAGCTTAGATAATAATTTTCCGAAAAACTCCCCGTTGTTTTTCTGAAACATACACATTATTTCAGATTTTGATAAGGACCAACATAAATTCAAGACATTAAACATATATTAAATTATTTGAAGATACATACCGATCCTCCACCTGTGATTGTGTCTAGTGACGTCAGGAGGTAACTTGCAATGATTTCCCCAGGATTCTGTTCCCCTTCGGACTTGAAATAAATAAGTTTAAACATTAATCTTGACTTGAATAAGTACAGATTAATGTTCTCATAAAACTTTACATACCAGTAATCCAACTAACAGTCCCAATGCTGATCCTATTAAACTGTTCAGATCAAACCCATCACCCTGCAAATTTAAAACGTTTTAAAAGTTAAACAATTCAGAGAATGAAAGTAACTTTTATAAATTGCCGGTTAAACTTACACTGAGAGACACCAATATACCACTAACTGTTGCTAATAGGGCACCTAAATCAGACTGCCCATCATCCTGAAAACAAACCAGTCACTAGAAAGGAATGCAGGATAGCACTAACACCAGTGTCGCTAAACAAGTTATATTCTGCGAGCGCTAAGGTCTGCATTAAACAAAGAGTATTGACGCAAATCGCGCGCTCGTTTATGTCAGTGCATGGATACAATTTGACAGAGTTCTACAGTCTTTAGTTTTCGTAGAATACATTTTGGCTTGCTCTAGAATTCTACTTACTCCGCTCGACCCAGCCAGGATACCCAGAATACCCCCTCCTTGCCCATCCCCGCCTCCAGGCGGTTCGTCATCATAATCGGAGTCATTACTATCACCTGCTCCAATATCATCAGCCTTCATATCAGAGTTCTGCTGCGACGCGTTATTATTTTCATTTTCGTCATCGTCCTTACCATTATCTTCAACACTTTCTTCAGCAGCATTGTCTTCTTCAGATTCTGAACCCTGGCTGTCACTCTCTGAACCGTTCTCCTCGCTTTCTTCTCTTTTAAAAGGAGGTGGTTTCAAGTCAAACGTGTAGTCTATATCTATTTCATTGTCTCTGAAGTCTTGCCTCCTTAAAACGATAGGATAAGGCTGTGGATTGAGTCGTATGAGCTGTTGGATCATTCTGCGCAGCATTGCCTGGAACTATTCAAGGGAATACTGAAGCAAGATTCTTAGGATAGTAAAATAGCAATTCGTGTAAAAAGCAAAGTGCATAAAACTTACCTTGAAGTATATTAAGTGGTGCCAAATCACACGTGCAACGATAACAAACGTGAGTAATATTTAACATTTCACGTTCTTCATACTTAATCATTGAACCAAAACAAGGTTTTAGTGCATAAGGAAGTGCCGGGGCCGAGACATTTCACGCGGCGATGCGTTTCCAATGTCGACAGGAAATTGTAACCAAGTTCCAGTCGTAACAAGGTCATGTGTGTATTCGTGAAAGCAAACGTTAATCATAAATCATACGTGTTGTAAACTCAAAAACAGTGCAACTGTACGGCTAGCACATCTTGTATTCTCGTTTCTCGCTCAGTCCTTCTCCATCGTAACAGAATATATATTTATATAAACTATCACACTCGCAAGTTTTTCACGAATCATATGACACACAATTTATTAAAATCAGTTCAATAGTTTAGGAGCTAGCGTGAATCAACAAGTCCCGAGCAAGTTGTACATTGTTTGTGAGCATTTGAATATTCAAGACCTCGAGGATTGTATCCATTGGCCAAGTGATATCACTTTATGCTCACACCTGAGTGTTGGCATAATACTAAAGCTGAGACGCGGATTGATATTAGAAATTGTTTGGAGTATCCTCAATACCTGGTCATAAAAACATCATCATGGTAACTTCTGATGATACGGTAAATTAACTTATGCCAGTAATAGATGGAACCATTTGCGGCTTATTAAAAATAGGTGGCGATGTGAAATAAATAATGCCCAATAATAATAATGGTCCACATAATGTATCAAAGTCAAAGATATGTTTAAATGTAGGTGCTTACCTTACTTCAATGGAATACGGTAAAATATTTTGAAAGAAAGAAAGAAAAATGATTTATTACCACATATACAGACAAAAAACGTAAAAAAAAAGTAAATATTATAAATAGCGTATTTATCGTTGCCCTCCACCGTGCGTTAGAATTTTGGTGCTTAGTGATGTTACTAAATTAAAGGCCACCAAGCGTGCCTTTTCCGTGCTATAAAAACGTTTTACTCTCGTTGCCTCCATGAACTCTCCTTCTTCATACCATTAAAAAAATTACTCACGCTAGCTCCACCAGACCCTGAAAAAAGCCCACTGGCCAAGTTCAGAAGGTTCAGGATGCTGCTGCCGCCGCCACCGTTCGACGTCTGCATGGGCAGGAAGTCGTCGTCGTCATCATCGATGGGATCCGGAGTCTGAAACCCCTTCCTCTTCTCTTCATAGTCGTTGGTGATGGGAGGGAGCGTGCGAGCAGGATTTGGAGGCACTCTTGAGGGGTTGTTGCCTGATGGGAAGTCCTGGAATCAAAAGAGAAGGTTAAGAATCTAATGAATCGCTAGAATGAGGTGGATATGAGCTATGGACCGGTTAAGTATAACATAGACTAACAGTCTGCGGCCAATTTTGGCCTGTTAGTCATCGAATAACACCGACAATCAGGGTCTCGTACGATTTCACACATTTTCATACAGATTTTAGGCGTCAGGCCGCCTGACAGTGAAAATCTGTGTTGGTCTTTATAATGGAGATCGGGACATAGGTCCTGGTCGCGAAGCCTGCGGCCACGTCGGCGACCAGATTAGTCAGTTGAACTCATGGTGCTCGAAAATGGAGGTCGAAGAAGAAATTATTAATGTTGCGCTATGTTGTTTATAATAAAAGCGAAAGAACAAAGGACAAAGGATACATTTTCGATTCATTCATTGCGTGTCCCCTTGTTTTGCAGACAGTCATTTCATCTAATGTGTCGTTTCACCGAATTCTATTTCATGAAAGCTAATTTTTGCTGAAACCTTATTGTTTTCAGGTTATCTAGATTAGGTTAGGTTAGATCTGTGACCACCAAAAAATATATATTTTAGAATGTCTAAAAAATCTTTTTACGAGATCTAAACATACTGAAACCTTTCTGGAGTGCATATTTGCTACTAAATCAATGTATGGAATAGATCTACTTATTCATTTCCATGGTACTCTAGGGGTGGGTTATTAAAACTTCTTCTATCTTCCAGTGATAATATTATTTTTATTTAAACTTTCAATATAACAATGCAAGACGAGATGTTCGCATCTCAAACGCCGTGAGGCGACTCTACACATAACTACTGTTATTTTTTTTATTGTTCTATTCTTAATTTCTCTATTTGATTTCAAAAGAATTAAGAATAAAACTGACATACATAAAGCAACAAGTTCTACAATTCTACATACAAAACTACATGTTGCTTTACAGTACCTACCTGTCAAAATTTATCTCGTGCTGCATGCACTGCATATATACGCTAAGCCCGCAGATATAATATACATAATGGCATGTGGCTGGCAAAGGAATTTATTTGCAGTCGCAGTGAAACCTTGTCTCAGTAAGGCCGTGATTAATTGTGATATTATTATTTTCTTGTGCATGATTTTACGCCGAGTTCAAACTTTTTGATTCAACATGGTTAGACGAGAAGCTTGCTACGAGAGTTAACAACTGTAAAAATCTGACAAATCGTATGATATTTTCATAAGTGAATCATTATAGCTTAACTACGTCTTCTTTGATTTCTGCTATCGTTAAATCACACAATCGTGTATCGTTATCGACATGTATTCGTTCCCTTCGTGCCAGCTCTTGTGAATCGACCTGTACACTAGAACTTGACGTTACAACATATTATGGGTTCCAAAAGAGCTGCAAAATGAACCGATTTGCCTTTGAAGGTAATGTAATTCTCTGATATGCTATCCATTTGAGGTGCCAAATCAGCGTTTTCTATTACTTTTTACTTACAGTTGCTCGGACCGGACCGATTAATACTTAACTAAGCCGAAGTTCTGTTTTATTTAAAAAGGTTACAATGAAAACATGTGATCGTACTTACTGCGTCACCTCGCCTGTCCTCTTCCGAGCCGAGTTCGTTGTCACCGTATCCTCGCCTTTTCCTCGCCTCTAGAGGCACGCTGAAGGTCTGTCCGACCAGACACAACACCAGCACGCAGACCAGACCTCTCGCCATGACTGTAGATTCTACACTGACCAGACAGCCGCCAGAGCGACACAAATCACCTCGTTAGTAACAGGAATCTGGAGATTATTCCACGATTGGGCAACACTTGGCGAGCCACTTAGCATTTGATTCGCGACATTCTTGATGATTATATGGTTAATTAGTTTTTATAATATTAACCAGTTGCTTGCTATTTCGTCAAATCTTTTACTCTTTTCCCGAGTATTGCGCAAGAACTATCAAGATTTTCGGGATAAAAGGTATTCTATATGACTTGCATTTTAATTCAAATCCGTTTTGCCGTTTATACGTGGTTGAAATACAAACATACAACATCCTTACAAACTTTTAAATTTGTATTAATACGATAGTTATTATGATAGAATAAGTTAATGAAATAAATAAATAAATAGTTGGATTAGGCCTGACTGCCTGAATCACAGCTATCAGCAATTCAGCATAGATTCGCATTTTGTCTATAGAAAATTACTGTTTTGTATGAAGATGCGTTCGCATCAGTCCTGCCTGCTTAAGCATGCGTGCGCATCAATAAAATTCTGCTTACAAAACAGCCTTTTCCTAATAAACAAATGCGAATCGGTGCTGATAGATGTCATTCCGGCCTTAATCACTAGGTTGAGGACGATCGAAATTTAGTTTAAAAGTGTAACTTGTCTCCCAGCGGTTTTGTTTCACAATTTATTATTTAGCGTCACGACCCGGCCACAACTGAGCGGCGGCGGCCGCGGCGATCGAATCCTATCTCCATTGCACGGTCGAGACGCTCTCCAGACAACGGTTAACTGTCATTACACGCAATGTATTACGAAATCGCTCGCCGCGCCTCTAGTCGCGCAAAGTCGTGGCCAGGCCCTTAATGATGTGATGTACTAAGTAGCTATAACGGCTTAGCCACAACTTTGACCGGCGCCGGCGCGGCGGCGGCGATCGAATTCTCTTTCCATTGCACGGCCGACACGCTCACCGCGCTATAGTCTGTTTCAATCCAATTTGTTAATAATGTAAACAAACGTGTTGACAACTCGATCGTCAACTGATTAATGATGACCAGTCCAAGAGCTAATTACAAATCAATTAATTTTCTGAATTACTTAATTCGTTAAATTTATGTTTTCGCTTCGTAACAGATACACCACTCGCCGCCTACTCGTGCCGTTATAATTACCTACCGGCCAGTGTACCCCCGGGGGTACAAATAACAGTTGAGTGTCAACTGCGAAATCGCTCGTACGCTACTTACTGCCGCACTCAGAGACGTCAATATTTTTTTAAAGTTTGATTAAAGTTGCTGCGTCTTATTCTATTGCTATAGCAAAGAAAGTGACAGCAGCTACTTTAATGAAACTTAAAACTTAATTGACGTCTCTGAGTGCGGCCGTTAGTGAACCCGTCGAGACACACATTTCCTAATTATTATACATGTATAGCATTTTTTTACCTCACAAAAGTATGATTTATAAACTATTATTATCACTATACACGATGAACTGTTACGAAATTTGCATGTAAAGAAAATTCAGATTAAAATTATCAATATCTCTGAAACCAGTAAAAATCGCTGAACATACATAGGGGTTGAATCGATAGCTTTTTAGCTGCTCTATCGGCCCTTAACGGCTTGACGTTGGTTAGGACACCCTGTATAAATATATACCCGCTATTCAATCACAATACAGAAACTTTTAATCATTAATGTTGTCGTGAAGATGCTTGCGTATCGCGTTTAAAAGAGAGTTTACTTTGTGCTTGCCTTAACCATTCACACCCATTCATCATAAAACACAGACTAGTTTCTCGGTTTCATAGATTTTGGCCGGACAGGCTTGTGACTGCCAGGGGACTGTTAGTTAGTCTGTATGGCCCTTTAGCTTGATAATGTGAAAGGGCCCTTACAATTCTATAATCGTTTACACTTTAGATCAACGTGACGTACCTGGGTGACTAGATGCTGTCCCGGCGCTCACTCGCCGACGGCTGGCCATGCGCCCGCGCCGGTATCTTATAACAAAACTTAGTTCCTGCCGCGTATACAGTGTGTTTTTAAAATTACAGCGACGCATTTTTTATGGAAAAATCAAATCTTACTTAACATGCTTAAGGATTTTAAGGCGCGGTTAGTCTCGTCGGTAAGTACCAGTCAGCTGTCGCTGCGAAGCTACGGGTTTAAAATGCATACACGAGATAAAATTTGACAGGTGCTAGGGAAATGAATACATCTATTCCATATTCTAACGTATGACTTAACGCTTAAGGTTTAATTAAAATAAAAGTGTCTCGTCTTGATAAAACTGCTACAAAAAAGTGAAAATCGCTATAGTCGCTTAGTAATAAAAGAAAATAAAAGTCAGGACGAGACACTTTCATTTTAAACCTTAAGCGTTAAGTCTTACGTCAGACTATGGAATAGATGTATTCATTTCCCTAGCACCTGTCAATTTTTTTCTCGTCCATGCAGGTTAAGCCCGCTGCAGGCGATTTGGGTTCGATAATCCTCAGTTTTAGATAATTTTTATGCAATTACATGTTTATTTATCATATTAATTATGCATACCTATTGTTGTTCAATGCCCTATATAAATTACAAGCTTAATTTGACCTTTAGTTTGGAACTACATCAATTTGTGTAAGATTCTCCGATGACATTAAATTTACGATATTTATGTCAGTTTAAGTTTTCTCTTACAAATCTTCGTCACTCACTTTAATTACTAACTATAAATCAGTTGACGTCTTTAATGACTGACTCAAATAATAAATGTCAAACAAATTGGAAAGATTTCCAGCTTATTAAAGAGAATAAAACAGCAGCCTGTAGATGGGGGCGTGCGCCCGCCGCGCTTGCGCCACCCGAGTTGCCAAACCGTCGCGAGTTCCGTCCGCGCATGCGTCGCCCGCGCTTCCGCCGCTTCCTCGCCGCCCGTGTCCACACTCTGCCGTCATCAGTCACGTTACTCCGATGTAAATAAATAAGCTTATATATTTGGATAGATAGAGAGCTGTGTTTGGAGTTAAACTGACAACTAATCCAATGTTTACCCATACGGAACTTAGAAAGTAAATTACTATAGTGTTTTTAATCTATGTAGTCCCGCGGGCTTATTTCCTGACGCACTCGCGATCGCGATGGTATTAAAAGTGCCACAATTGTTTTCATTTTGTAGGCAGACTTGCCTTCAACTGTCAAAAATGAAAACGATTGCGATCGTAAGTGCGTAAGGCAATAAACCTACAGTTCTACTGCTTAATTTTATGTACAGTCAGCAACAAAGATAGGAGCAGCCAAAATGGCCAAATTATATCGCATCACATCCTTATCTCTATAGTAATTAAGATGTGTTGAGAAATATTTGGCCACTTTCGCTGCTCCTATGTATTTGACGCTGACTGTACATTGACGCAACCAAGCTCGTTTATTTAATTGGGGCTTGGGGATATACAAACCCGAAAAATTTACTAAAATTCGCGTAAACCAGAATGTTACTATATTAAATAAAATGAACAAAGTGGACTTGTATTTTATGTAATGAGTAGGTATTATAGTTTTTAACCGACTGAGCACCAAAGGAAGGGTAATGAGAATGAGTTTAACAGTCTATGTATGTATGTATGGGACCAAAAGTCGGATGTTCCACTCTAGCTCGAAACTATTAGACAATAGACCGATTTTAATAAATGGGGTATCATATATGATTCGTCAAATCATCGTGCAAATGATATATAAAAATAAAAATTATAAGCGCAGGTACGCCATATTAGTTGCCACTCAGGTTTTAGTTTTTGAAGTTAGGTTATTGTAGTTAAATGTATACCTACTTTTGTTTGTATTTATTATACCTATTACCCGGGGAACTTTAAGATTGAGAGTCCACCGCCTGAAGGTCTGCAATGCCTGTACTCAGGGTTTTATTATAAAAAAACATTTTCCGGAAAAAGTTGCCTGAACCTAACCGACATCCGTCTTAGAAGCTGGTCCAATGGAAACGCGGTCCGAGGTAAATGCGAGATTGGGTAGCAGTGTTATTTACAAGTCCAACCCATTCATTAGGTACCATTATGTCTGTAGTGGTTATAATTCGAAACTGATGATGACGATGGGACATTGGCACATTGCTGCACACGGTACTCGGGCCAATGGAAGACACTCGGTGGTTCAAAATGGAACTAATCCATAATCTTACACGTCGTTTCACACGCTAACGCGAATATAACGAAACTAAAGCCATCTATAGGTATAATTGTGCGACTTTGAACGTTCGAATTTCAAACCGAAAACCTGTATTTATTTACACACATGTAAACATTTATTCACTTGTTCAATCCTTTCGTGCCAGCTACACAACGGTTATGGAAAGTGCGTTTCTTTGTTGGTTTCGTTGTCACGATTCAAGGCCTCAACTAGGTCATACAGATTTAGGTTCACCATTGTCCCTTCTGTTCCTAAAAGTTAACGACGTGGGAGTTTTTAACTCATATAATTTCAATACAGGCCAAAGCTGCACCAGACTCCCATTACGCGGATATATCCTAACTCGAAAAATTTGGTTTCAAAGTCCTTAACTTTCGGGCCCTTAGCCAAGATGCATTACGCAACTAGCGTTTCTATTCGTTTCGTTTTTAAATCAATGGCGTTACTGGTAGATCACGTGACTCTCCGTATGACGTGATCTACCAATGACGCGATTGGTTTAAAAACGAAACGAATAGAAACGCTAGTTAGCGATGGGCATCTTGGCTAAGGGCCCTCTGGAGAGACAACTTTTGTTTCTGTTACTGTGTATGGCCCAACTGGTCGATAAGTTAGTTGCGAAATTTTATCGATTTTCGAAAATGGTTATTTTAGCAGTTACGGGCAAAAGCCAGTTTTATAAGAAACTAGAGTATTCTCACGATATCGAAAACGGGAGATATTAGTTGTGCAACTTTCAACTGAATAAACAATGTAGAATAGCTTAATTACTATTGACCTTCTTGTAATGACATAATGGAAAAGATGCCCGCTATTTACCGTAAATTTGGTTATCATTTATAAATAAATTTTATTAACACGTTGTGTATTTGTTTGTGCAACATCGCCAGTCTTGAATTTAAAATAAATTCTTTAGTATATTAGAAAACACCATAACAGTAATGAATGCGTATTAATACGAAGCACTAAGTTTGAAATTTCAGATACTCCATTCCTTTCACTCGTCATGTGACATTTGAATTCGACAGATAAGGACAAAGCATGGCTTAACTACTCCACGGTTACTCCACGTTTCTTAAGGCAGTAAAGTTTCGTGTGCCGGAGGCCTAAGGGTATATTGGTGGAGACGCTGGGATGTAAAAATAAAATTAAAAATTATTATTACAATATTTTATTAACTACTGCTGAATCTCGCATCAACAAGGTTACAAAATCGAACATAATTTCTATTCATAATTTTAACATTAACAACTACAAAGATAGATAAATATATACAGCCCTCTAGCTTCACATTTCGTGATTATATCCAATTAGACTTTATATTTCGTATACAATAATTAAGTGCCTACTTAAATAAGTACCAGTACTCGAGTACTGTCATTTAAAACGGGTAAGTACTGGTGCTAAGTACTACACCAGAATAACAACATATTTAGGTCAACACGACCTATAAAGACGGAAATAGAATTATTAAATAATTATATTGTATCAAGATCGGGATTTGAATGATAATAATTATAATCAAAAAAATACATATTAATAGCCATTCTTAAAGTGATTCGATCGTCGTCCGTCGCACTTCTAAGGGCAGCCATTGTTACAAAGATTGAGGAGACAAAACACAATCGGCCGACCAAATAGTCTGCAGTCTGAGCGGGGCTTGGACAATTGACATATTATGCTCCTAATCAGTCCCAACAGACGCGTCCGTCCTTGGTGGCCTCAGTTTCTCCAGAAGTGGTATAGCCACTCCCACCACTTCCTCCCAAGCTGCCAGTCTCGTGCATGGTCCGCAGTCACAGCCGTCTTCCACCAGCATGTCCCCCTCCTCAAACCCAAGGTCTTCTCCCGAGCAGCCAGTGCCCTCGTCTTCGGAGCCGATGTCCAGGTGCAGTTCCCTGTCGATGCTGTGGGCCTTCACGAACAGCGGCCGGGTTTGGAGCTCGTTGGCGTAGTTGCCGTTGTCGATGTCGAATTTTACCTGGAATTTGTGATTCGCTGTAATTTGAGATATGCACGGACGACAACGCGGTTAGCCTAGTTGGTAGTGACCCTGCCTATGAAGCTGGCGAGGTACCATTGTAACAGCTGGTAGTTAAACAGCTGATACTTATGAAACATATGTTGAATAATGCTATATGCCTTGACATTGGAATAAATACCTATTAAGACTCATTATCTACTTATCTACAGGCTATTAATTTAACGATGCTATAAACTTAGATTTATGTTACGACTTCCTTAAATGGATCAATACTCTAGTATATAAGCAGAACCTTTTTCTAATAAATATGAACAGTTTACTCTCGACTCTTGAGTTGTCATTTCAACGCAGCACCCTACACTTCATGGCGACCCTGCCAGGATAATGCTGTAGTGAGACCACCCTACACTTCATGGCGACCCTGCCAGGATAACGCTGTAGTGAGACCACCCTACACTTAATGGCGACCCTGCCAGGATAACGCTGTAGTGAGACCACCCTACACTTAATGGCGACCCTGCCAGGATAACGCTGTAGTGAGACCACCCTACACTTAATGGCGACCCTGCCAGGATAACGCTGTAGTGAGACCACCCTACACTTAATGGCGACCCTGCCAGGATAACGCTGTAGTGAGACCACCCTACACTTAATGGCGACCCTGCCAGGATAACGCTGTAGTGAGACCACCCTACACTTAATGGCGACCCTGCCAGGATAACGCTGTAGTGAGACCACCCTACACTTAATGGCGACCCTGCCAGGATAACGCTGTAGTGAGACCACCCTACACTTAATGGCGACCCTGCCAGGATAACGCTGTAGTGAGACCACCCTACACTTAATGGCGACCCTGCCAGGATAACGCTGTAGTGAGACCACCCTACACTTAATGGCGACCCTGCCAGGATAACGCTGTAGTGAGACCACCCTACACTTAATGGCGACCCTGCCAGGATAACGCTGTAGTGAGACCACCCTACACTTCATGGCGACCCTGCCAGGATAACGCTGTAGTGAGACCACCCTACACTTCATGGCGACCCTGCCAGGATAACGCTGTAGTGAGACCACCCTACACTTAATGGCGACCCTGCCAGGATAACGCTGTAGTGAGACCACCCTACACTTCATGGCGACCCTGCCAGGATAACGCTGTAGTGAGACCACCCTACACTTCATGGCGACCCTGCCAGGATAACGCTGTAGTGAGACCACCCTACACTTAATGGCGACCCTGCCAGGGTAACTCTGTAGTGAGACCACGCTACACTTCAGTCCCGGGTTCGAATCCCGGTATGGACAAATATTTGTGTGACGAGCGCGTGTATTTGTTCCTGAGTCATGGATGTTTTCTATGTATTTAAGTATGTATTTTTCTATATAAGTATGATTATCGGTGTCTAGTACCTATAGTACAAGCCTACTAGTGCTTAGTTTGGGACTAGGTCAATTTGTGTGAGATTGTCCCCTGATATTTATTTTTGGCCTGATTTTATCCCTGATTAGGAATGGTGACAGGATATGTAATATGTATATATAGTTAAGATGTAGATGGAATAACACAAAGCAACTGTCGCGAATGATGATAAAATAATACGATATTGATAAAAAAGTGTTTCTAACACTAGCTAGATTGTGACGGTCTTTTCTTTTGCCGCGAAAAAACCGGGCTCTGCTAATAACTGTCAGACTCACGTGGTGCTTCACCTCCGGATCGCTGGCGCGCCGCTCGCCGCCCCCGGGAGCCTCGCACGCCGCGAACACCGTCTCGTCATCTGAAACAATACAATATGTAAGGTATTTCTTTTATTTACTACTCTAAAATGACGACGTGGTTAGCCTAGTTGGTAGTGACCCTGCCTACGAAGCTAGCGGTCCCGAGTTCGAATCCCGGTATGGGCAAATATTTGTGTGATGTGCGCGAGTGTTTGCTCCTTAGTCATGGATGTTTTCTATATATTTAAGTATGTATTTCTCTATATAAGTATGTATATCGTTGCCTAGTACCCATAGTACAAGCCTAGAGCTTAGTTTGGAGCTAGGCCAATTTGTGCGAGATTGTCCCCTGATATTTAATTTATTATTATTATTATTAAAATCAAGCTTAAAATAACCCTCTTTTGGCAGTCTGGTAAACTAAAAACGGTGTTTGGGTTAGTATAAAACAAAGTCGCTTCCCGCTGTCTGTCCCTTTGTATGTATGCTTAGATCTTTCAAACTACGCAACAGATTTTAATGCGGTTTTCACCATCAGTTAGATAATTTTTTACGGAAGGTTTATGTATAATAGTTAGTACCCGGAGCAAAGCGAGGGCGGGTCGCTAGTTATATTATAAATAGCGACCCGCCCTCGCTTCACTTCGGTAAAATAATAAAAAATATAGCATATGTTACTGCTGGATACTGTACCTAGCTGCTCTTTCTAATGGTGAAAGGGTTATTTAAATCGATTCGGTTTAGAGCTAATCGATTACAAACAAACAAATCTTTCCTTTTTATAATACTCGTATTAGTGTAGATGTGAAAATTTGTATGGATTGTTGGATGTTTGTGTCTCAGTCACACCTAAACGGCTGAACTGATTTGGATGAGATTTGGCACACTCGAGGATAGAAAGACGTATACACTGTATACACTTTTTCACCTTGTTCCATTGTAATAAGGTCCAAACGTGTATACATCTTTCTGTCCTCGACTGTACTATACTTATTCTAGATTGACATATAGGATTTTTTTATCCGTAAAATGTTAAAATTCCTGAGGGAGCAGCGATAAACGACTTCTACGCGAACGGAGTCGCGGGCAAAAGCTAGTATATACTTGATGAATCTAACGACACATGGTTTTATAGCCTTACGAGGGAACAGACATATTTACATACAAAAATATACCTACCTACACAAATACAGGTCAAAAACTTCTTGGGCAGTTCGGTAAAAAAAAAAAACAAAATACAAAAATACCTCTTCAACGTTTGGATAGCAACAATAAACTAATAGGCAAAAACAAGCTTACAATAAATTATCTAATAAATACAAAAAGGAATTGACCCCGACGTGATTTGAACACGCAACCTTCTGATCTGGAGTCAGACGCGCTACCGTTGCGCCACGGAGTCTTGTATGTGTCGAGCGAAATTTAGACTCAAATTCTGTGGACATTTACATTTTGTTTGTAATGTGATTTATGTAATCTCGATAATTATGATTAATTAATCGTTGTTATGACTGTTGTTAATTTATGTCACGTAGGGTTGCCAAAATGAAAAAAAAAAAACACTTAAAAATTCCAATAATTCCAAAAAAACCGAACATTTTCAAACAAATATATTGTAATACTTAATTTAATTGTGTAATTTTTGCATTATTTTACAATGTAAAACAAATTCAAGCGTTGATCATTTTAAATAAATAACTATAGGTACCTACTTATTTTAATTTTACTTTTTTATTTGTGAAAATTCCTGATCGCGTAAACAAGTATTTCCTCGCATTCCGAATAAAGAACCAATTATTCGCGCATATCCGAAAAGTTTCGGATGTATGGCAACCACTAGGTAGATTATGAGTAGGTAACTGAAGACAAAAATAGAATGACTAAATAGTAAATAATTAAATTGTATCAAGATCGGGATTTGAACGATAATAACTGGGTTATTAACCCAGTTATTATCGTTGGGTTATTAGGTGGGTTGTGTTGGGTTAATTCGGATTTTGTATTTAATATTTCATACCTTAATTTTGTTTGACTGTCTCGTTGGTTTAGTGGTAGGTAGGTACACATACACTCGGATATAGATGCAGTGCAGTCGTATTTAGTCAGATAAGTTCGTATTCGTACGTAAACACCGGTAAATTTAGCCCTGGGGGGTAACATTGTACGCCCCTATATTTCAAGCTTTTCTTTGTATATTTTACAAATTTAAGTAACAATTACTTTCTTTAGAATACGTAGTGAAAGTCTGTATAATCTATTTTGATAAAAATAAAAAAGTTAAGTGTTTTTTTTGGGCGGGCAATGTAACCCGTGTTTACTGTATTGCTTTCTCATTTAGCTTATCGATGGGTGCTATATCTGACTGAGAAAGAAAATAAATATAAGCTTATCTAAGCTCATATTTATTTAGATGTAATGAATAATGTCTATCTAGATATTATTCATTACATCTGTATAAAAAACTCAGTATTATAATACATAATATTTGTTTCTTTTTAATTTTTTTATTTATTTAGGTTGTATGGTGTTCCTTTGTTTTGAGGTATAAGGTACCGTAGGTAATGTTAATTAGAAGGAATAATTAATCCTCACAATTTTAACACATTGAGCGGCGGTGACGTCTATAGATGTCAAGTAGTATGGCTAATTGATCACTAATCACGGTAGTGCACGCCAAAGTGTTAAGTAAGTAAGTATTTTAAGTCATTTCCTCCGAGTGGCATAGCCGTGTATACTTTTATCTGACCTATGAAGTCGGCGAGCGCGGCGGCGGCCTGCCGCGTGGTGGCGGGCGTGAGCGGCGCGTGCGCGTGCGCGTTCCACAGCGCGCGCGCCAGCAGCGCGGCGGCGGGCGCGTCCCGCGCGGCGGCCGCGGCGGCCAGCGCGCGCGCCGCCACCGCGCCCGCCTCGCTCGCGCCCGACCCGCACACGTTCACGAGCACGCCTGCGGCTGCGCAGCGGACGCTCGCCTCCTCTGCAACAAAATCCTTTTTTTGAGGCTCAATACAAACGTACAGATGTAATTAAGCGATTGTTAAGGTTTAGTAAAAAATGCTGAAAAAAAATCACGTTTTTTTGCCCTTGAATTTTTCATTTTACTTTTTTTTATACAGAAATCGGATGGAGATGACATTTTGACAATATTAAAAAAGATGAACCGAATATTGATAACCAAACAAAAGAAATTACCTAGGGCCATATATACACTTTTTATTGCATATATGATATATGTACAGTCGCCATCATATATATTGCAGCAAACAAGGTGCTCACAAATATCTGAGCACGACTCTATTGTCAAGGCGTTAGAGTGCATGTTCAGATATTTTTGACCACTCTGATATGTACAGATATATTTGATGGCGAACTGTACATACGAAGCCAATACACTAAAAATAGAAGCCATCTAAAAACATAGGGCCCGGACATTAGTGATATTATAGACGGTCTAAATTCGAAGTGCCAGCCAGCAATAAGTTTTTATGCAGTTGGCATAACTACATCGAAATTGCACGCCGACTGCAAGCGGACCGCAGTCAGTTTACAGTTTCAGTTATGCTCAGCCCGCTGGTGGTGTTACCGTGATGCAGGAAGGCCGGCAGCGCGTCGAGCGCGCCCTCGAGCACGAGCAGCTGAGCGGCGCGCGCGCAGCGGGACAGGTTGCCGAGCGCGCGCACCGCCTCGCACGCCGCGCCGCCGCCGCCGCCGCCGCCCAGCCAGCGGCAGGTCGCTACTCACCAACTCATCATTATCATCATTATCTATAGGTCCTTAACTATATGATAACCAGACATCGACATATTTGTGGCATAATCAAATGACAGATAAGGAGTTCATATATCGATACACATACTTATCGATGCTTCTCGCCTAAAGTAGTGACCGCTCCCACCTTTGTTTGTAAAAATGTGTTTTATTATTAATATTATTTTGATAACGAGGATAAATTAGGTAAATTAGCAATCCCGAAATATACAGTGAAGAAGATAACGATATTAAGTTAAAAAAAAACCTTTTAAAACGAAGAAGCGGAGTAACGTATTAAGTTAATCGATACGTTTTATTTTCATTTTCATACCTACTTGAAATAAAATTATATTTTTACAAACAAAACTGTCGATATATTTATTTATCGATATAGGGTAGTTTAGCCGGTTTACCGGACACCTCCGGTTCTCGGCCACTAAGTAGTAAAACGATATTAATAAGAAAAGGTTACCTTACTCATAAAAAAAAAACAATGAATGACAGCGCAGGCATATTATTGTACCCCCGTTAGGCAGGTAATTGAAACAACGAGGCAGCGCTGAGTATTTGTACCTTTGCAGAGCTGGTCGACGGTGAGGTGCAGCGGGTCGGGCGGCGCGGGCGGCTCGCGGTAGAAGGTCACGTTGTTGAGCGTCGCGAGCGCAGCCGTCGCCAGCTCCTCGCGCCGGTCCGACCCCTCCTGCGCAGTAACCTTAGCAATCTTATCCTATCTTATGGCGGCACTTCTTAGCTGATAAGTATCTGTAGCTGATAGCTGTAGTAGCTGATAGCTGACAAATACAAAATAAATAAAATTTATTTATAAATATTTGTAAATATTTAATATTTATCAGGGGAAAATCTCACAAAAATCGACTTAGTCTCAAATTTAGCTCTAGGCTTGTACTATGGGTACTAGGCGACGATAAACATATTTATATACAGAAATACATATATAAATTTCTGTATAATTTCTACGTATACGTAGAAAACAACCAAATGGAACAAATAGGTATTCGTGTTCAGCATACAAATATTTGCCCATACCGGGACTCGAACCCGGGACCCCTAGCTTAGTAGGCAGCTACCAACTAGGCCAACCATTTGTAATTTTTTGCCGCATCTCTGTTTTTTTTGTATCCCAAGTGTGAGAGATGCAAGACTAGTATTTGGCCAATACCACGTCTGGTTGAAAGAAGGCGCAAGTTGCGAATTTTGTGTCATCAACCTAATCTGTGCTGAACCTTGCTAAACTGACCAAAAATGTGCTATCAAAAAACTGAGCATATTTTACATTTGGATCACTCATAACTAGCTAATTAATTAGCCAATTAACATCACATTGCTTTACACTGCACATTAAAGAGCAAAGTATAGTTGACGCACTGAAGCACGACTGTTATTTAAATGGATAATTAACAAACCACATTCTAAGCATGACAACGAAGTAAATGCTGTCTCATTGATTGCCTCTTTATTTGTTGAACGGCGAGGGATCATTAGGTATGAGTTATGCGTACGTTCAGGCCACGACATTGCGTGACAGCGGCAGCGGGGGCGACAAGCGGCGAGCGACAACAAACAAATACATAGGAATGTATGAAGCAAGCTACAAGCGATTTTATGCATAATATGTTTTCGCCGCCTCGGCCAGGTCGGAAATTCACGCCATACTGCTCTACCCAGACATACCGTCTCTCCGACCTCATGTGTTCCTGGTGTTCACTATTATGGTTAGGAACGTAATGCATGTTTTTAGGGTGCCGTACGTCAAAAGTAAAAAAACGGAACCCTTATAAGATCACTCGTGTGTCCGTCTATCCGTCTGTCACAGACAATTTGCTCCGAAACTACTGGACGCACCACGCTGTGTTTTCAGTCTTCCCAAAACAAAAGCAAACGCCCGGAAAACGTGCTGTGTGACTATCACAACAGATTTCTCAATGACACACAATTCCACAATCCCGCGCTCAGTTTAAAGCAGCTGTATTAAATCTGTTGTTTTGCATTTATGTCTAGTCTTGTAGTTATGTTATTATGTTAAGTCTTACTTAAGTACTTTGCATGGTGAACCTTTTCCTATGTATATGTTGTGTTCAGTGTTGTTCACAGTGATATACATTCAGGGAAACATCTGTATCTAACGTGCTAGCAAATTATGTTGCACTCTCTGTATGTTTCTATGTTATCTCCTAAATAAATAAATACGTACCCCGTTGTGCGCGGCAGCAGGCTTCTCTGCCAGCTCGAGGCAGGCCAGGAGAGCGCGCACGGTGCGCTCGGCGTGCGTCGCAGCTAACCCTCGGCCTGCGCGCTCGCATAGACACAGGTTGGCTACCACGCGCACTGTCTGCAAGCGGAACAACAGCTGTTGTCGACGAGATATAATGACGTAGTCGAACTTAACTGGGGTGTTATACTTTTACGTGGCCAAGGCTTGTTACCTCGACAAGTAAGCCTAAGCACGCCTAAGTATGCTTTATTTGATCCGAGTACGCTTGCGTGGTAATTTGAACAGTCGAGGACGGAAAGATGTATACACTTTTGGACCTTATGACAATTATATACGACTTATTATTCATAAATAATTATTACCTTTATTAGGACATCTTCGTTTGATCCGTCGGAACCGCCCATATCAGTACCTGCAATAGGACGTATTATAAATATCTGACACAAATTGACCTAATCCCAAACTGAGCTTAAGGCTTGTTCTATGGGTAAGGCAACGATAAACATACTTATATATAGAAATATATACTTGAATACATAGGAAACATCCATGACTCAGATACAAATATACATTCACCCTCATCTCATCACGCAAATTATTGCCCATACGGGATTCGAACCCGGTACATATTATTAAATAAATAAATAACATAACTAGGCTACAGTGCGACTAATAAGTGTAGAATCTACTGAAAAATACTCGAGAGTTGCCAGACCAAAACGATCAGACAGTGGCACGCCCATTATTTTCTACTATTTTTAACACTGATCACACCATAATACTGCAGGCTATTTGACGCCGGAGGTGCTGTCGCAGTTGTCTTCTTGCCACAAGATATCGCCACCAGCTTACCGACTAAATGTACGTCTGGGTCGACGTCCAGCTCCTTATGGTCGTTCCTCTTGGTGTAGGATTCCAGGATCGTCAGCAGGACGTCCACGCCCCCCTCTTCGTTGTAGATCTGAAATAATCACACATGAGACGAGATTACTGTGCGGAGCCCCTCTAAAACAATGCCAACGCACTCATCCAATGAAGAAATCCCAAAGAGTACAAAACATATCGGCATGTCGGACCGTTTCTGACTCTTATGCCTTCCAAAGTGGCAGATGATAATCGTGTAAAGGACACAATTAATATGGCGCATGGATCAAGCAATAAAATACTCTTGGTCAACGGCATAAGCGCTTTGACGCGTGCCATATTAATACCGTCGGTTTTTTTTTATTGCCTTAGTGTTTGATTGATAGTGTTTCTTTCAAATAAATTAAACCACCTTTAACGCTTGTATGGAGAACATTTAATAAAAAATTACTCAAAAGCCTTATACATTCTAGGGTGAACTTCTGTTAGCATGTTTCTGTACGTAACAGCACCATCTAGACATTTAATTAGCAATATAAATGACATATATTATTTCCTTAGTAAAATTGGCGTTAGCATGTTTCTATACCTAACAACGCCATCTAGGGATGCAATAATAAACCCTGACATTATTATACATACATTCACTTTGAACATGCCGCCCACCAAGAACAACAGTTCTTACAAATAAACAAACATTAACTTAATCTACAAAATATTAACAATTTTCCACAGGCAAAACACATATTTTAGAAGTAGATCTTTTTAACAAAGAATTCTTACACCGTAACGTTACAACTCGCGTTATGTTGTCAACTCCTGGATGTGTCTCAACTACTTGCCCTAAAAGCCATTTCGCGGGAGGCATGTCAGGTTCTTTCACTAGCACAACATCACCTATCTTGGGTTCGGGGGTTACCTGCTTCCACTTCTGCCTTTGTAGAAATTGCGTTAAATATTCTTGTGACCATCGCTTCCAGAAATCTTGCAACATACGTTGACAAAATTGCCATCTCCGTAAAGAGCTTACTGAAGCAGTTTCATATGCACGATCTGGAGCTAAAACCAACGGTTCACCTACGAGGAAATGTCCCGGAGTTAAGGACATTATTTCACCTTGATTGTCAATGGCTGAAATGGGCCTGGAATTAAGGCAACTCTCTATCTGTGCCAGTACCGTCATCTCTTCAAAGGTTAACGTTGAATTACCTACTACTCTGCGAAGATGAAATTTGCAGGACTTGACTCCTGCTTCCCACAATCCACCAAAGTTCGGGGCATGTGGTGGTATAAAATGCCACTGTGTTTCATTGGTAGCGAGCCAATCGGATATCTCTGGCAAAAATCTGGATTTCTCCTCGTCGAACAAAATTTTCAATTCTCGTGCAGCACCCACAAAATTACTGCCATTATCACTATATAAATCACTGCAGTGACCTCGTCGTGCCACGAATCGTTTGAACGCTGCTAAAAACCCTTCTGAAGTCAGATCACTGACCGCTTCCAGGTGTATGGCTCGTGTAGCCATACATATAAAAATGCAAATGTAACCTTTATATGATCTGTTTCCACGACCTTTGGAAACACGCACGTTGATCGGGCCTGCATAATCAACTCCTGTACGTAAAAATGCTCTGCTAGCCGTTACTCTAGCAGACGGAAGCTGCCCCATCAACTGCGATTTATTGACTGCTGCGTATCTTACACATGTAACACATTTTCTTACATGTAACTTAACAAGACACTTTAGACCTGGTATCCAATACTTTGATCTTATATAATTTATCATCAATTGACTGCCTCCATGTAGTGTATTCTTATGAGCATCCTTGATCACAAGCTGAGTTAGGAAAGACAACTTCGGTAAAATGATTGGATGCTTTTGGTCGTAGTTTAGTTTGGCAAAGTAGAGCCGCCCACCAACACGAAGCAGTCCCAACTCATCTATATATGGATTTAGAGAGGTAAGTACACTATTCGTTTTTATTTTCCTATCTTGTTTAATATTTTTTATTTCCTCTCTGAAGGCCTGCTCTTGGCATTTCTTAATCATGATGACTAATGCATTTTGTATTTCTTCTTTTAACAGGTAAGTATGTTCTCTTTTATTTTCTTTCAGGATCCTACGGCAATATGCGACAACACGCAATAACCTCTTTAACGACGAGAACTTCGACCACATATCATCGTCCACAGGACTATCTACCGCAGCAACGTGAGTAACAATTCTCTCTTCTAAATTTGTGCTAACTGGTTTTGAAAAATTGTAGTCAATTATTTCATTTTTTAGCCATGCGGGGCCATGCAACCATAATTTATTGTCGACTAAATCCTGAGGTGGAACACCTCGCGATGCACAGTCAGCTGGATTGCATTCCGACCGAACATGAGACCATTGGCTGCGATTCATTACTGTTAGTATCTCCGAAACCCTGTTTCCAATAAACGTTTTCCATCTGCTTGGATGGCTACTCAACCAAGCGAGCACAACTTCTGAATCGGTCCAAGCATGTATGTGATTTACCGGAACACCTAACACCTTGGAAACTTCTCTCAACAGCTTCGATAGTAAAACTGCTCCGCTTAACTCCAATCTAGGTATAGATAAGGTTTTTATAGGCGCTACCCTTGTTTTAGCAGTAATCAAGGTGACATGGATTCTTCCTTCGATGTCAACGACTCGCATATACACCACTGCTCCAAATGCCAAATTGGACGCATCACAAAACCCATGGAGCTCTGTTAAAACCACATTACTTCTACTATTTGTCCAGCGACACATACGAAACTTGATAAGCGCCGATAATCCATTTCTAAACTCAAGCCATTCTGCAAGCAACTCTGCTGGTACTTCATCATCCCATCCTATACCAGAAAGCCAAAGCCTTTGTATAAAGATCTTTGCCCTAATTATTCCCGGTGCAATCCAACCTAAAGGATCATATAGCTTAGATATATCGGATATAACCTTTCGTTTAGTTATAGGTGTAACTGGAGGTGGTAGATGCACAGAATAAACGAATTGATCGTTTCCTCTGTCCCAGGTAAGTCCTAATATTTTACTTAGCGTATCTGATTTTTCCACCTTTTTGCTATCACCTGGTGCTTTACTCCGTTCCTTTATTCCTTTTAACATTGCTTCGCTATTGCTCAACCATTTTTGTAACTCGAATCCGTGTTTTCCTAGTAATTCTGTTAATTGCTTGTGTATCTCTATAGCTTCCTGAACCGTTTCACAACCTGACATCAGGTCGTCTACATAGAAATCCTGAAGTACTCTAGTAGCTGCCAATGAATACTCATCTCCATCGTCTACTGCAGTTTGACACAAACTTTTAACCGCAAGATACGGCGCGGATGACGTCCCAAACGTGACTCTCTTCAATTCGTATTCACCAACTTCCTGCTCCGGATTATCTCGCCATAAAATCCGCTGATATTTAGTGTCCCTTTCATCCACAATGACCTGGCGATACATCTTCACAATATCAGCTGTGAAGCAGATGGGATACAGTCGCCACCACATTATGAGATGTCGCAATTCTGGTTGCAGTGAGGGGCCCACTAATAGATCATCATTCAAGGACACTCCATTGGTACCTTTACAGGACGCGTCGAACACTACCCTAAATTTGGTGGTTTCTCTGTCTTGATGTACCACTGCATGGTAAGGTAAGTATAGTCCATTTATTTTTGATTCCTTTTCCGTGAGCTTTTTCATGTGATTTAATTCCAAATATTCATTAATAACCTTTGCATATTCTGATTTCAGGTGAGGATCTTTTTGAAACTTCTTTTCCAAAAAATTGAATCTTCTCAATGCTACATCCCTAGATTGACCATCTAAGCAAGCTGGCTCTTCATCCCGAAACGGAAGCCTTACAATATAACGTCCCGTTTCATCTTGTCTAGTGGTTGAATTAAAAGTATCCTCGCATTTTTGTTCTTCAGGTGAAATAATCCGTTGGATGTCACTAGGTTCCGACTCAATTTCCCAAAAGGACCTTAGTAACTGTTCCACCTGTGTATGCATGTTAATCACATTGCATGTTATGCTCGTATTTAAACCAATTTGCCCACTTAATATCCAGCCTAGAGTTGTATTTTGTGCCACCGGAGACCCTTTGGATGGACATTTGACTAGACCTGTGTCAATGATTTGAGCATAAACCTCGGCTCCCAACAACATGTCTATTTTGTTTGGAGTATGATATTCAGGATCAGCGAGATTTAAGTTCTCCAACTCCGGCCAGGCCGGGAGTACAGTCCTAGCTGATGGTAAATATGACGTTAACTTGTCTAACACGTACGCAGTGACCTTAAGTACATAATTAGACTCAACCCGAGAAGTGATTATTATTTCCACCGATGATCTGCTTATGACATTTTCCTTACCTCCCAATCCTGAGATTAGGCCCTTAGCAGAGGTTCTTTTCAACCCAAGTAATTGAACCGCCGCCGAGGTGATGAAAGAGGCTTGTGACCCCTGATCTATTAATGCCCTAAGCAGATGACACTCTTCTCTATCCAATGATTTGGCCTCAACGACCGCAGTAGCCAGTAAAACCTGTTGGGTGACTTCATTTACGAAGTGATTACTTATACTGGTACCCGGTGCATCTTGCCCCCTTGCTTGAGTAATTTGCTGTGAGTGAACTTGAAGAGCAACCTGATTATCAGCCGACCCGTTATTGTTTGCTGATTGTAATTCACCCTTTGAATGCAACAGCGAATGATGTCGCCTATTGCATACCTGACATGACCTCGTATTTTTACAGTACTTTACGGAGTGATTGTTGCCTAAGCAGTTGAAACACAACCCGTGAGTTTGAACAAAATTACGCCTTTCATTTACATCTAAATTCACAAAATCTTTGCAATTTATGACTCTGTGTTCACCTTTACAGAAACTGCATGAGACATCGGTAACATGCAAATTATTTACCACTCGCGCGGGAGTAACTTTGTTATGATTGACAATTCCCTTGTAACTATTGTTTGTCTGAAATCTAGGTTTGCTGAAGCCTGGTTTTGGATCTATAAACTCTAAAGAATGATACCGCGTTTGTAAGAATTCCTGGAATTGACTCATAGTTGGTAATTGGTCTGAACTAGACAGAGACTCACTAACTTTACATTCCCATTGTCTACGACTTTCTAAGTCTAGTTTCTGACTAACAATGTATATAACAATTATATCCCATGAACTTGTATCGACACCAAGGCTACACAAAGCACTTAAAGTTTCAGTAGTTAAATCTAACATGTTTTTGATGTCAGTGGCGGACTCAGTTAAAAGTGTTTTTTGTGCAAAGAATCTTTTTAATATACAATTACCTAAATATTGTTTATTATTGTAACGACCTTTTAACAGAGACCAACACTGCTCATAACTATCACTGGTAAGTGGCTTATGACGCAAAAGTTGTTCTGGTTCTCCTGACAAGTGTGCTTTTAAATAATGAAGCTTCTGGATATTATCTATCTCTGTGTTGTTGTGGATGAGTGAAATGAACAATTCTCTGAAGCTCATCCACTCCGTGTATTTTCCAGAAAAAATGGGTATAGTGATTCTCGGTAGTTTTACTTGATTTGCTTTTGACGTTGTAGCACTCGGGACTCCTGACATTTGTTTTTGTTGTGGTGACAATTCCTTCAATGTAGTTTTAAGCTCGCATTTGTAATCCATATACTGTTCATTTGTAGCCTCATACACATCATCTTTTATGTACTTCGTCTGGTTTATAACTTTTATATCATCTATTTTTAATAATTCTTGATGGCCAAGACAAAATTGTTGCCATATTTGCTCGAGGTTTTCGAGTCTAGTGTCAATGTATGACTCAGTAATGCGATCTTTAGGACTCTTTTTAAAATTAACAAATGCCTTATTAATGTGAATTTGGTAATCTTTCTGCTGATTAATTATTTTTTCCATTGTTGCCTCACTTTAAATAAGTAATAAATTTGTAGTCAGAGAAATTTTACAAGTCGAAGATTTTTTCAAAGTCCGAGATTTTTTCTAAGTCCCAGTCAACCGATGAAAAAATTACAAGTGTTTGAGATTCTCTATGAAAATGGACATAGGTTCCCCGTTGGTTCACTTTTTCTCGAATTATTCTAAGTCCTAACTAATCACTTCCAAATTTTTCTAAGTTAATTTTGCTTCTAAATTTTCTAAGTCCAAATGACAGTTCACAATTTAACAGAGTACTCACAGTTTAAATCTTCTTACACTTTTTTTTACTCACTGCGCTTGTTACTTGTTCCATCCGATTCTCACTTTGTACTGGTCACCGACAATTCAAAATCCATTCACTGATAACCCGCTATGTATCCGGTTCGAAGGACCATTATGTTTGATTGATAGTGTTTCTTTCAAATAAATTAAACCACCTTTAACGCTTGTATGGAGAACATTTAATAAAAAATTACTCAAAAGCCTTATACATTCTAGGGTGAACTTCTGTTAGCATGTTTCTGTACGTAACAGCACCATCTAGACATTTAATTAGCAATATAAATGACATATATTATTTCCTTAGTAAAATTGGCGTTAGCATGTTTCTATACCTAACAACGCCATCTAGGGATGCAATAATAAACCCTGACATTATTATACATACATTCACTTTGAACACTTAGTCAGACAAACAGGCAGACGGCCCACCTGATGGGAAGTGGTCACCGCCGCCTATGGACATTTGCAACACCAGGGGCGTCACTAATGCCGTTGCCGGTCTCGAAGAAATTTAATTACACCCTTTTTAAAAAGCCCGTATTGTAGCGCACTGGGAAAATGTCAGCGGGAAGTTATAGGTCTTTTTGGGTTAATTTTAGCTAAACACCGATAGGTATAGTGATGTCATGTGGAAGGTCGAAAAAGGTGATAATATTATGTAGTTTTTACTATACTTTTTAATAGTAACTTAGTTGCAGCAAGGGCAGAATTGTGTCGCAACTACAAACAATCGTTCGGCGGCGCCTTCTGGGTACATGAGACTATAAATCCAAGTTGTAGCTATCGCCTTATATAAGCCATTGTAGCGTCCTTACATTGAGCCTGGCCTGCTCGTCAGCAGCGGCCATGTTGCCCAGGGTGTACGCGAGGCGCACGGCGAGCGGCGCGCGCGCGGCGCACGCGGCCAGCGCGCGGAGCAGTGCGCCCGCGCTCGCTTGCGCGGCACATAGCCACGTGCAGCACGCCTCCTCCGCGGACAACACGCTGTTTAAAAAAGTAATTATTAAGCCGCAAACCTACTCCTTTTAAAAAATATCCGTAGTCATAAGATTTCTAATTGATCTGAGAGTCATCACTGCATAACGTTAACAAAAAGGTCAAGTGCGAGTCGGACTCGCGCACCGAGGGTTCCGCACAAACTTGTAGGCATGTAAATAATTCGTAAATCACGGGAATATCATATAAACAATCTCCAATATAAACTGACACGCAATCAGTAGGCACTTTCGTACTTAGTGAGTGTCAGTTTACATTGGACTACTTTTTTATGTGAGGTTTTTTTCCTTTATTTGTGCTACAAGATATTGCTTCTTGCCAAATTTCATGATTCTAAGTCAACGGGAAGTACCCTATAGGTTTTGATTTCCTTGAGATTCCCTTCAATATGCGGCATAAGTAAACGGCCGTATCTTTTGATTGCATTGACTTAGATGTTATATTTTTTCACTGATTCAAGGGATTGCAGACCTAAGTATTTGACATGAATTTCAACTTGATACCTTCACGCGTTCCCGAGAAAAAGGGTCTTGACAGACACACAGACAGACAGACGGACAACAAAGTGATCCTATAAGGGTTCCGTTTTTTTCATTTGAGGTACGGAACCCTAAACAAACAATATTTTACGAAATGCCATTGTAGCGACACAGTTGCATAAATAGCTATCGATGTGCGTCATAGACTTTACATGTCAGCTATGTAAGGCGCGAACTACACAGAAGCGGCGTAAGGCGAGGAGACGGCGCATGCGCGACGCCCTTAAGGCGAGTTAAGTGAGGATACGATACGGCGCGGGGTATTCACGCCTAAGCGGCTCTTGAGTAGTTCTGCGCCCGTAGGACAGAGCTTAGTGTACGTGCTGACAATAAACAACAATCATTACTTCTTGATTTTAACTTGTTTTATAATATACTAAATTGGTGACCCCGACGTGATGCTACCATTACACGTTAGAGAGAGATATCCGAGCGACGAACAGGTCGCGGGCAAATTGTAATAGCCCCACAAATAGGCGAATCAGTGAGCCATCAAACCTGAGGCATCGCGCGACATTGGTGAGCACGTCGCGGTCCGTGTGGTGCGCGAGCGCCGCGAGCAGCTCGCCGAGCGCGCCGCTCGCGACGAATGCGCGCGCGTCGCCGCCGCCCGCCAGGTTGCGCAGCGCGCCCGTCAGCTGGAACAGCGCGTGCGTCGCGTGCTCGGACACGCCGCGCGGGTTCTCCGCTTTCTGATAAAAAAAACAAATTAAAAAATAATACGTTTCCTTCTCGAATCAACGGACTCGTCAGAAAGTGACAAATCCTGCTAATATTTATTGGATTTTGATGAAGTTTGGCACACGACTAGTCCACACATCATGGACTGACACACAGGACACGTTTTCCTGGAAAATGTAATAGTTCTCGAGGAGAAATCGATAAACTACTTTTACGCGGACGGAGCCGAGGGCAAAAGCTAGCGATTTATAAGCGCGAATTTAAAATAGTGAGAAAAGGCTCCAGATGTGTAAAAGCCCTAAAGGTCCCTGCAGCATGAAACGTACAGCAGGGCAAATCCGAACCTCCGCGGTGCGCAATTTGCTTGCTTAAGTTGCATTTTCTCGCTTGTCGCTCAGTGCGTCTCTTTCATTACGGTCTAGATAGACAGAGATTACCGAGCGACAAATAAGGCGCGGGCAACTTGTGCTAGCCGCCCAGTAGGGCTAGACAAGTTCCATTTGGTGAACGGTACCGTTTACGTTACGTTATAAAAAGTATGAAATTTATATTAGCGACCGACGCGATAGACTGGCAGCTTCCATCAGTTGTATAGGTACCTACATTTTGACAGTTTTCAAACATCTTTGTCGTTAGCGTTATGTACAGTAACACAACGGGATTGTTGAGCCACTTGCTTACATTCTTAATTTGGTCGGGTTGTCAAATCGTACACGGTATATTTACTATTGAAATATGCACGATTTGACAACCCGACGGAACTAAGAATATTAGCAAGTGGAGTGGCTCAACAATTCCGTGGTGTGACTGTACCTTGTCTAGAGCCGCAGGTATTCAACTTACAGCGTTGTTGAGTATCTTGAGGTGCAGCGCGGCGAGGTGCAGCGCGCCGGCGCGGCGGGCCAGCGCGCACAGCCGCGGCTCGAGCGCGAGGAAGCGCAGCGCGCCCGCGCCGTACACGCAGCACTCGCTCTCCGTCAGCGGGTCGGCGCGCCCGCAGCCCTCCACCAACAGCTCTGAGGGATTTGTTAGATGCATTTTCCGATATTTTTATTTTCTTGTATAAAAAAATCCGATCGTCTTTTTTCCCTGTAGACAAATTTCCGAACGCCTTCTTTCCCTATAGACATATTTCCTGGTATATTTATTTTTTTTGTATAAAAATTTCCGAATGCTTTTGTTCCCTATAGACATATTTACTGTTATATATATATTTTTTTAAATTTCCGAACGCGTTCTTTTACTATATAAATACGTATTTAGCTACTGTTATAATTTGGCTTCCAAACATCTAATTTGACAGAGTCGACGGGGCTCCGCTGTGCGGAGCTCCTATTTCTGGGTTGTTTTGGCCCTCCGGGCCTGATATAAAAACCAACCTAATCTAACGTACCTACGTATTACGATGTAATTACTATTGGGAAAATTTGCGATCTAATAAGGAAAGAAGGCGTTCGGAAAATTTTATACAAGAAAATAAATATATCAGAAAATACGTCTAACAAACCCCCTGACGGACAATTGCTGCTTAGTATAAGAGTTAGATTGTGGCAGTACAGCCGATGTAATTAGGTATTTTTCAACTTTGAACGTTAATACTTCTCCCCGACATCTCGTAAATTAATTGACTTTTTTGTAAACCTTACTAACTGACGTGCCCGCAAAATGCCTCCTCGAGTGCGATGTATGGGGATCACAGTTGAGATGAGTTTATTAATACGGCCCATTGACTCTTCCACGTTTTTGGCAAATCATTTAACACCCCATTAATTAGAATCGGTCCAGTAGTTTAGAAGCTAGAGTGGAACATCCAATTATTGATCATGTGATCAATAGCTACATACATTCATAGACTGTTATAATAATTAGCTTTGCTCAGTCCGGTAAAAATTATATGAATCAATTATACGTTTTCTTTTTAAACGATCTATTGAGGGGTCTCATCCCCAGAATAACTTACTTGATAGCTAACGACGACCTGCCTGCCATTTGGGATTCATCTTCCATCCATCTGACGACGCAATTAGCTTAGTTGGTAGTGACCTTACCTACGAAGCTAGCGGTCCCGGGTTCGAATCCCGGTATGGGCAAATATTTGTGTGATGAGCGCGAGTATTTGTCAAGCTTCATCGCAAAACTTGCGACCCTCCACTACGCTTCTGCGCCATTGTGTACGATTTTCGGTGAGTCTTTCCCAATCAAGGTGGTCGATATTAAAGACGGCCATGTCCAGCTTGGCACAGTCCTTAAAGTCCCCGATATTTATTTATTATCCTTCTGACTTTTATAAACCGTATTTTTACAGAAGGCTATCGGTGATTTTTCGGCCGGCCTAATACAATATATTCTTACGTGTAATAAACCCACCTAATAGATTGGTATTCCTGAAGTAATGATCGTTCTGGTCGTTTCTTGCAATTTTGAAGACCAACTTGCAAGCAGCCGCCAGGTGCGTCCCGGTGACTCTCATCTGAAAGCCATTCAATTTGTAAACTATGGTGCAGGTACAGTCGAGGACAGAAAGATGTATACACTTTTGGACCTTATTACAATGGAATAAGGTGAAAAAGTGTCAAGATCTTTCTGTCCTCGACCTTACCTGCAGTCATATTTTTAACCGAAGTAAACTGACAGTTCACGACTCGTTCTTTTGGTGAAAATTAGAGGCTGTCCAGATGACGCGTTTTACGCTCGCGCGTAGACACTCGCGCGTTCCCGAGACACTGGAGCTACATGCATCCCGTCCAGGAAGAGACGCGAGGCAGCATCTGGACTGGATGCATATAGCTCTAGTATTGTATAGTAGACTACGCGCGAGCGTAAAACGCGGCATCTGGACATTTCAATATATTTGTTATAATTGTACAAGTCAACGTATTTGTTTTTACAATTAAAACGTAGCAGATGAAAATTATAAAATACTACCTTCTACTTGCGACTTCGTCCGCGTAGAATAAGTTAGTTCCACCATCCCGCAATCAGTGATTTGTTCTGTCAGGGTATAAACCATCACCATTTCATATTTCATCAAAATCCGTCCAGACATTTCGGCACGAAGGAGTAGGTAACATACTCACACACACAAACTGTCGCATTTATTAATAGAACGTCGCTTAGGGAAAAGGATCCAATTCAACCATTTCACACTTGTAGAATTTGACATAATGTTGACAGCAATAGAATTCAAATTTAAATACATTTACTTTGTGGATTGGATCCTTTTCCCTAAGCTACGTCCGTGTGATGTCCAGTTACCGTGAGCATGGCTCTCGCTATGGCCACGAGCACCCGGTCGTCGTCGCTGTCGATGTGCGTGTACAAGGAGCGCAGCACCATGTCGCGCAGGCCGCTGGTCGGCAAGGTCTTGTCCAGGAGTTGCTGCAGAGCCCCCATCAGCTGCACCGTGCGCTCGTTGTCGCGGCTGCGCTGCTCTAGCGCTTCTGCGAGCTCTAGCACCGTCATACTGAGGAGGAAGTAGATTACACAATTTAAACTAGCGTGAGACATAATTCAAAACAGAATCCCTGCCCCAAAGCTCCCTACGATATTAATCCCGTAACGAGTCCGAAACATGTATAGAATAGAATAGAATAGAATAGAATAGAATAGAATAGAATAGAATAGAATCATTTATTCGGCTATATACAAAACTAACCTATTTAAATATACCTATTTATATATTTGTTTACTATTATACGGTATCAGTGTTTATTTTAGGAAGTATATTAGAGCCTGATGAGGTTCTGGTATCTAGTGTAGGTTGGTGGAGGCGGGCTTTGTAGGCAGGGATAGTTTACGTTACGGTATAAACGGTATGGTACCGGTATTGGATATCGATACCGCTTCGTTATAAAGGTAAAACTATACCGGTTGAAATATATAGGTACGATACTGGTATAAATATATTAAGGCATACACTCAGTAACTAGCGCTGATTGGCTGTAGCTTTATGAAAACGGTTCAGGAACGGAACATAAAAAAATAATGGTACAATTATATTCCGGTACCGAAAAAATTCTTTTGCGGTGTACGGTCAGTATAGGTACATCAGTAATGATTTGATAAGTTCTTGATAGAAACACTGATAACGGTGTATGATATTTATTGATAGTCAAGATGATATACAGTACTAGCTAGGAGCACGCCTAAACGTAAACTAAGTAATATTAACAAGGTATATAATAAACTTGCTTTTAAAGCAATAAAAGTTGAATGACTGAATTAGCTGACGCGCGACATGTGCGATGTTTGTATCGTACATGCGGTATCCGAACGCGGTAACCGAAACGAAACGGTATGATGTCATACCGTTTTGAAACGGTACCTTTATTTTCCGGTTATGCAGTCCCTGTTTATAGGAAAGGGACAGTACAACTGCGCGTCGCGTACTATAGCCCGACAAGTTCGGGCGCGATCGTCTCGTGGACGTCCCAAGTAGCACAAAAGCTGTATAAGAGCTTATACAGCCATTATAACTCTAGTTTCAGCATTTTAAGGGTTGTATAAGCTCTTACACAGCTTGTGTGCTGCTCGGGGTGACAGACGTTGGCGGCCGAGGTGTCTAAAGCCGGAAATTTGTAACGGCGGCGCGTGCGGCGGGGCGTTGTAGTTTGCTCACTTGTCCAGGTCGCTGGGAGGCGAGGCGTTTGGCAGCTGCACAGCGAGATGCCTAACCGCGATGTTGCCGAGCGTGTAGCTTGCGCCCGCGTCGAACGACTGCGCCTTCGTGCCGCCGAACTGCCTGCGCCGTGCGCCAGAGTCGGGGCTCAGGGCTGGAAGAGGTTGAGTCACGGGTTTATCTACCTTTAAAAATTTGTGAATTTGTGGACAGCCCCTCCAGCGTTTGAGTTAAATTTAATCATATATCAAACAAGTATTTTTCCGTCAATCATATGAATTTGGCGCCCCGAGAAATTGCCGCCCGGAGCAGGTACCCCGATTTGTCTCAGCCCAGCCTTGTAACAGAACCAAACGAACACTGATGCTTAGCTGTAGAGTGAACGGGAAAAATAAATAATACTTATTTAGTAATCATTTTATTGTAATTAAGTAGTAGTTCATAACCTTGCATGGTTTATGTTACAGCTGCTGTTATTATTTCTAAATGATTAGGTCAAATAAATAAATAAAAAAATAAAAAAAAATATGTCCCGGAAAATGATGGCATCTATCAAAAGGCGCAAGATAGAGTATCTCGTTCACGTGCTCAGGGATGTTAGATACACGCTGCTGCAGTTGATAATGGGCAAAGTGGAGGGGGAGAGACACGCTGGGTGGAGGAAGGCATCATGGCGGCGGAACAACCGGGAGTGGACCGGCATTGCCTCCGTCGAACAGCTGTTCCGGCTGGCTACAGATAGAGACGAATACAAGAAGCTGACGGCCAACCTTCACGATTGAAGAGGCACCGGAAGAAGAAGACGTAGTAGTATGCCTGACTAAAATTATGACTTCAATCGTTATAAACAGGCATTTTGAATCTCCATTCCTATATCTGCTGATCAACATGGGGAGAGGAGAATAATCAGCGCATTACATGACTCACATTTACAGTTCAGTTCCGTGTCGAATCCACTCGTTGGGTGGTCGCCGCTGTCGAATCCAATCGGGCGGGACACCGAAATGGTCTGAGCAAGACCCAAGTCACACTTCGCTCCTGAAAAACCAACCAGAGAATATAGTCCACCAAGGTTACTTTGATCTTTGAACACATGGCTCTTTTTACACATTGACCTTTTAGAATCTTCTGTGCAAATAACCCTCCACCCCAACTGTGCAGGTATCCTCACAATGTTTTTGCTCCCTAGCCCTGAGCCTTTAGTCTTTATACCAGGACGGGCCTTACCCAGACTTTCCCCTATGCCAAGAGTGCCAAGGTACAAGATCAAATGATCTTGCACGTTTATAAAAAGTAACCGTTTAATCGATTATTTCGCATTATCAAAATCGTCTTCGGAGAGTAAGAAACGACGTCACAAACTGGCACTCCTCGCCTCCCCCATCGTCTGTACCCCGCAGGACGGTCGGGCAGGAACTTGATCGACCGTAGACACGTTCCTTACCATCTGGCGTGGTGACGCTGGCGTGGCGCCGGTGGAGCGGCTTGCTCCTGCCGCTGAGGTGCGGCAACTTCGGGAACCCGCCCCACACCTCACCGCCCCGCTCGCCGCCCCGCTCCCCGCTCCTCTGCGCGTGCGACTGAAACGGAATAAAGTAGCCTATCTCAGCTGCGGAAGTTAAGATGCCAGAACCGACCTAAATGTTTACGCCGGCTTTGCCCGACGCTTGACGTCGCTTATAGCGTTTAACACCAAGGACTAAGTATATATCCATTAATTTTAATTGGGTTTATGGATGTGGCTGGCCCCTGAGGAGGCCTAGATCCAACTCCTCGGGCCCTCTTACCGCGGGTTTCTTCCTGGCGTTCTGCGCCTCGGCGTACGCCGGGCTGAGCTCGCCCTCCAGCGCTGGGGCATCCTCGCTGCTCTCACTCAGACTCAGGTGTTTGAGGCTGCCGTACAAATATATAAATAAATAAATAAATATGTAGGACCTACAGCATGCAATTACTATGGGCAGAGAATTAAAAAGTACGTGATACCGCGAATTTTCAATAAATTATTTTCAAATAAGGGTTGTAGTAACAAATAAGCACATTTTTAAAAATAAGCTCCAACATCATCTTTTAAATTCATTCATCAACCAAAATGATTAGGTTATTTTTGTATTAGATAGTAATTAGTAAAGTATTTGGTACGGGTACACTTTAGCATATAAAGAGTGTATAATTCGCCTACAAACTGTTTAGCAGTTTGTCGAAGTTGTTTCAGTTAAAATCCCGTGTACCTACTTTAATTATGAAATAAAAAAAAAACAAACTGTAGTGGTCAGAAAACTTTATACACGGACGGCGAAAATTCTCTCTTATCTTATTATTATATCTTAGTAAGGGCAAATATTTGTGTGATGGGCGCGAGTATTTCTTCCTGAATCTTTGCCGTTTTCTATGTATATAAATATTTATTTCCCGTATATGTATAGTGCCCGTGCAGCCTACTTACTATCATAAATAAACACCCATTATTTTCTATCTTTAAGTATGTCTATTGTAGTCTAGTACCCATAACAAGCCTAAGGCTGCCTTTCCATAGAGAGAGATGAGTGGAGCGGAGCTATGAAACGAGATATGTGATTCCATTGAGGCGGAAACGAGCGGAAATGTGTGGGGTACTTTACAAATTTGATACAGTCGTCTCCGCTTGACTGTTTCCATTGAAGCGGAGCGCAGACGAGATGTGGATTACAATACCAATGTGATTGGTCGATTCCTACACGGCTCCTCTCCGCTCCGCTCGTCTCCGCCTCAACGGAAAGGCAGCCTAAAGCTTAGTTAATTAATAGAAATGAATATTGAAGTGTTACTCGAAAGTGCTGGGCGGGCGCGGGTCCTTGCTGCGCGTGCGCTCGCCGAACAGCGTGCGCTGCGGCTCGCGCGGTGTGAATGGGCGGCGCGTGCGCAGTGGCCGCAACGCCCCGCTGCCCGACCCGCTCGTCGCTCCGCTCATGTCTGCAACAGGAACATCATATAATTTGGTGTGCAAAACAACAATTGTTATTATTATCACTTAGCACCACACGAGTTACGTAATTTTATAACTGTATAATAATTCTTACCAATCGTTATCCTTTATCACCTATTCTTAAATCTTAACATAACATTCTTAATACCCTTAGTAAATAGGAAATATGCATGATTTTTTTTTTGCTTAAATAAAAAGTCATTCATGTAACAAACAGTATAAAAAAATATTTTTCGATTAACTAAAAAAATAATAAAGATATAAGCCATTAAAGATTTGTTTCCATTTCTTTCTACATCAAAACATAATTTAACGTGGAGTTTATATGGCCGTAGTGTATGATAGTTTTAGATAGTTTTATGATAGTTTTGTATTTTTCAGATTTTTAGTATTTATAGTTTTGGCGAGGTACCCTAAAAATATTTTTTCAAGACTTTATTTTATCATTTTGTCGGCGTGACTAATATGTACCTATATTCATGCCAAATTACAGCTTTCTAGTACTAAGAGTCTCTGAGCTAAGCTGCGGACAGACGGACAGACGGACAGACGGACGGACATGGCGAATCTATAAGGGTTCCTAGTTTGACTACGGAACCCTAAAAATCGGTTCGTCCAATTGTGAGCTACGATATACAAACACACAGATACACACGTTAAACTTATAACACCCCCCTGTTTTGCGTGGGGGGTTAGAGACAAAGAAAAGAGCCGTAGTAACAAAACTTACGGAACAATTTAACGTATAAACAATCAGTCCCCGTATTTAGAGTTCTATAACCTCCATGAATAGTTAAAACGAGGTAGGGATTTCTAGCTATCGCGGCGGACGGTGGCACTGCCGGGTTACCATGGCAATCAAGTAACACGGACGATGGTGTCGTGTACAGCACCTTCATGTTTCTTGAGTAAAGGATCGATCACACCAGCTCGAAATACGTTGACGCACCGCAAACGCAGTGACGTGACTTACGCGTCGCGTTTTAACGCATCCGTTATGCGTTAAGAGGACTGTGAACCAGCTGCAAAATCTAGCCTTTTCATACAAACGGCGATAACGTTTTCCACCCCCAAAACGTTAACCGAATTCGACCAATTTTTGATATGTGGTCAGTCGGAACAAAAACTACATGTCCGTACATTTCGTTTTTTAAAATATTGATTAGTTATAAAGAGATTATGGCCGAAATAACTTTTGTATGAAAACAATAAAACAGGAATAAATCGAAATTTATTATTAATTTTGAAAAAAAAACGAAACGTACGGACATAATTTTTGTTCCGACTGACACCGTATCAAAAATTGGTCGAAATCGGTTAACATTTAGGGGGTGGAAAACGTTATCGCCGTTTGTATGGAAAGCAGTCACCTCACAATCCTCTTAAAAACATGACAAAGTCCTTTCCTGTCCCCGTATTATGGTCGCCTTGTATTTATCGCGGTGGATAAACGTGAATAAAGCATCCGTAACTCTCGCAATTATATACAGCGGGCTTAACATGCATGCGCGAGATAAAATTTGACAGGTGCTAGGAAAATGAATACACATATCTCATATTCTAACGTAAAACTTAACGCTTAAGGTTATTATGTAAATCATAATGAAACCTCTTCGTTATTGTGACTATCAAAGTGAATTTACATTAGTGATTCAAACATAAAAATGTTCTATAATTAAAATATGTAGGTCTGTACCTCTTGTACCTTCGTTATTCGTAATTTAAAGCATGCAAAGTCCCCATTTCTTGGTGAACGTTAATACTAGAACGAGTATAAGATTGTAGCGGGTAGGTCGATGCCCCCGGGGCGGTCAACACGCTAGTTCTAGGGGTGAAACAAGTCAAATAGGTTATATTATTAGCTGGTATTCAGCATTTGTTTTAATACCACGTTGACATTTCTTCATTTCAAACGAGAAAAGAAATTAGTTTTCCCCGTATTTTCACGCAAAATTCCCCGCGCAATATGGTTTGTAATTTCAATGACTGGCTAGTCATGGTTAAAGCGTTGGCCCACCACTACGCCAAGATTTTCGGTTCGAACCCCAGCTATGGACAGGTTTTTCTGTTTTATTTTTGTTCTATTTTTGGGTAAATCTTTCGTTATTGTTTCAACTCGAGCGACGACGCTCTGTCTCCAGGTGGGTACTAGACTTAATTAGGTACATTAATTAGCTACCGTGAATGACCGGTGTTAACACGGTGTCGACTTGACGACAGTATAGCCATAATGGTGCTTTTCTACCGGCGAGGCGAGGCGAGGCGAGGCGGGAAAATCGCGACGCTTTACAAAATGTCAGTTAAATTATTAAAGGTACAATTGGAAATTTAGGCATATTGGGGCTTAGGCAATTTGAGACTTAATCCGATTGATTAAGGCATTATGAAAACGTAGCAACGTTCTCATGTATTTTAGACATTTAACCTTCCTTCATAAGTTTGAAAAGGTATCGCGTTATCACGACAGACTCGTCGTATAAGTTTATTCACGAAAGACGTAAAATTAGAAATAGAAATAGAAGCATTTATTCGACGATCACAAGAAAAAAAAAACATAACAAAGATTAAAGATAATAAAAGAATGGCAACACACACAGATACCAAAGTTAAACAGTAACGGTGCAGTTACACGGGCAACCCTTCGAGCAATATTGCCGAGAAGAGTCAACTCATAAAATAAGCAAATGCGTGGCTCGCACTTTGTCAATTTCTATTGTGGCACTCGACGACGCTACGGTTCCAGATCTTCGAGCCACAGACCCTCCGTTCACATAACATTTCAAATATGACGATCTAAAAAATGGTACCTCACATTGACACTAGAAGACCATGCAGCCTAAAACGGACCGAACTAGGTTTTTTTTTTGACGGAGTGGAAATGCGTTATGCATCGCCCACACACCTAACTAGCCTAACATGACCTCGGTAAAAGTCGCAGGGTTATCAAGATATTTCCAGTTTAAACTTTAAACTGCCAAATCTTGAAAACCGCGCGACTTTTACTGAGGTCATGTTAGGCTGGTATGGTACGTCTTAAGCTAGTCTACTTCCGGTGTCAAATGACGTGCCATTATTGGAACCTGTGTAAGATTCAAATCGACATTGGCAAACGCATAAGACCCATAAAAAATTCAAGTGATAGAAGCAATACTAGAAAGTAACTCATAATTTCAATCATAATTTACTAGCTAGTTCCCGCGATTCCGTCCGCGTAGAAGTCTTTTGTCGCTATTCATCGGGAACTGTCCGGTTTTAGGTAAAAAGTATGTCCGTCTGCTGGCCAAATATGTACCAAACTTCGCGTTAAACATTGCTTTGAAGCATGAACAAGGAACATACATCATCATCATCAATTGCCTAAATACCGCCAAAGCTGGACATTGATCTTCTTCAAGGATCTCCACGATGACGGTCGGTTTTGTGCTACCCTCATCAGTCAGTCGGCTACCTAAATCGGCTAAATCAGACATTTTACCAAGCAGCGTCTCAGCACAAACACAGTTTTCCGGCAAATAATAAGTTACTCCGTGACGTCACGCGTTAAAAATAAATCGCATCAAGGTTTCGCGTGACTCGATATAATTTTATTCACCTCAGGCTGTCGTGTCGTAAAATATGGCGATAGAAATAAAACCTTCGGCTAAGAAACGCATTAAAGGCGCGGTAATCATACGGCGAAAGAATACCTTGTGTTATAGCACCTAACGAAACGCGAGCCTGTGGTTTGAGTTTGTATATAATAAATATAATAATAATCCAGCCTATATACGTCCCACTGTTGGGCACAGGCCTTCACTCACGACGAGAGGGTTTGGGCTATAGTTCCCACGCGGGCCCAGTGCGGATTGGGAACTTCGCACACACCGTCAAATTGCTATGCAGGTGTGTGCAGGTTTCCTCACGATGTTTTCCTTCACCGAAGAGCTCATGGTAAATTTACAAATTATATTTCGCACATAAATTCCGAAAAACTTAGAGGTGCGAGCCCGGGTTCGAACCCACGACCCTCTTAAGAGTCTTCAGGTCAAACCATTAGGCTACCACGGCTTTTTTTCGTTTGTTAGTAAACGCTTTAACAAAATCAAGTTTTCAAAATATCGCTGTAAGCTAACTTCATAGTGTGTTTTAACCTGAGGTACTTATTGAAATCCGCTATTGTTCTATATAGTAACACATCGGCCAAACCGATTCCCATTAAATTATATGATTATTAGATTTCGTCAACGGTCAAAGGGTAGGTACCCAACTCTGCGACGTGCCAACGAGCGCGCGGGGCCACTTTACTCCTTTTCCCTGATTAATATTTATTCCACGAATTGGAAAGCTACTTGTTTATAAGAAAAGCACCCCTGGAGGCTTATCCAAGATAGACAAAATGTATTTTAATTTTTTTTTATAGAATTGAGATATGCGGCTGACGCGACTAGGGGCTCTGACCTCCGTAGATGGCTGCGCGCGCTTCGCTGATGATCTCCGCGGAGGTCTTGCGCCGCGGCGGCGCGTAGAACGGCGCGCCTGCGTAGGCGCCGCGCCGCGCGCCTCGCTCGCTCATCGCCTGCCCTGTGACACAAACACCTTAACACTTCATGGTCATATCATCAGAATGACATCCACTGCTGGAATTAGGCCTAGACGAAGATCGAATATTCCAGGTTCGAATCCTAGCAGGGTCGCTACGTGGAGCGGGACTTTGAAGAAAACGAGTAAACAACACGAATGCTGACAAGATACTAACTTTATTTAATAATCTTACATCAAAATGGAGTAACAGACGGCTTAATAGTTAACCCAGCGAAAACCCAAACAATTCTCATTGGCAGTCCAAGGTTTCTAGAATTGATTTTGATAACCTTTCACAGGTGCATTTTGATGGTGTTCGTATACCTTTTTCACACCAGGTTAAAATTTTGTCTGGAAGAGATCGCTATTTAGCGATAAGACCGCCTGTTGACTCACTATGTAACACTTCTCTTTCTTGTATTTCTTGTTCTTGCTGTATTTGGTGTTCAATAAAGAGTTATTGTATTGTATTATAATATGTATTAGCAAAAAATGCATCAGTGCACTCATGAAAACTCCTTACAACATAATAATGCACCACGACCCGAACATTATTTCCCTGTACAAATGTACATATGTTTATAATTGCCTAGTACAAAAAAAAAACAAGCCTAGAAATTAGTTTGGGACTAGGTCAATTTGTGAGAGATTGTCCCCTGAAATTTGTTTATTATTATTAGCGGGTTCCGGGGCCTTCACCCGGGGCGGGGGCACACTAGGGGTACACACATAGTAAAATTGATGGAAATTCTTAATTTTAATACTCGGTAATCAATATAAGATTTTGAAATGTAGCTCATAGTGGTTCTAACTCAACTTCACCTAACGTATATCAATTAAATTAAGCGTTTAATATAACATTTTGTACAAATTAATATTCGAAAAATAATTTATAAGTTAAGTGATACGATACGTGGATAGCAGAATGGTAGTGTGGTGATACGCTGCTCGCCCTTTACGAGGGTTTCAATTACTCGATTACCAGAAACTGGGGCGCCGGCACAAGGGCGTTGTCTAGTTCGACACGCCACCCGGCCTCTTTCACAAAACTTACAGTGACAGGTGACAGGTGACAATCCGGAGTACATTGCGTAGCGGCATGTCCTCCGTTTAACCGTAAATCGTAAAAAGAATAATACTTATAAATAGACGTTTTTTACATTAACTTCGGTAATTACTTTTATAAAAACAAAGGAGCATTTAGAAGACATAGGAAGGTTTTTTTTTTTTTGGTTTTCCACAAAAAAATATTTTAATTAAAAAACTTGGCGAAGAAAACGCACCTATTTTATGCAGTTGTATGTTGTTGTTCATAGATAATAAGGGATGATTAGATTTTCTTAATTTTACAAAATTCATAAAAAATCATCTAATTTGCTATAAAATAGTCAAAATTAAATTAAGACTAATTTCATGCCGTTCCCCTGATTTTTGGACGGAAGGGGCCAATAGTGGGAGGACATAAGCCTTAAATGAAGCCCAGTGATAAAGAGCTTATCGACATGGCAAGAACACCGAATTCTTATCTGTCACCTTTTATTGTCGGTTTTGTGGTATAGGGGGCCTCATTTCCACTTAGTTCTAACACTAACAAAGTCTAAAATAAACCCATTATAGGGCCACCTTCACTGACAAATAAGAGCTATAATAACGTTAACATTATGGTTACAATAAGGTATAAGACAAAGTTGAATAGAAATGGCATAGCAATCAAGCGACTAATGGTGCATTTCCACCGGCGAGGCGAGGCGGGGAAATCGTGACCCTTTTGTTTTCATTGCAGTGTTATTAATAAACACTCTATGTTAGGGTAATACGGTTCAATATTAACAACAAATATTTCAATTCTCGTTTCGCAAATCCATACTATTTCCACCGCAGACGAGCGGGAAAATTTATACAAATTTTAATTCCCTCCCCGCCTCTATTTACTAAATAAAACTTATTCATTAACTGATCAATAACTTATATATGTTTACTTATTCATACAAATAACACCGCTGCTTACTAATCGAGTTAACAAATTGGACTCAAATTATACACTTTCAACTAAACTCTAATCATGACAACCATTTAAAATGCTTATTTAAATACTTTTCTGGAAAAACATTAATTTATTTTAAAGCAAAGTGTAAACAAAGACATACCAGAGAAAAGACGCACTTATTTGTAAGTAGTTTGTTTACGTATTGTTTATGGTAACCATGTTACCGGTTTCGTAGCCAGAGCGAGCGTGTGCTACGGGCCGCGCGCTACGCTGCACTGCCGGGCGTAGCACGCGTACCGGCGTAGCATCCGGAAAAGGAGAGGTTTTGTTTTAAATATATTGCGCGTAATTTTATTAAAAATGTACATTTCCTACAGAACTACGCAGATATTTCATATTATATTTATAGTTTTATATAATGCTAGAATAAGTTTTATCATTGTAATATTAGTACTATAAATGCGAAAGTATGGATGGATGTTTGTTACTCAATCATGCCAGAACGGCTGAACGGATCTGGATGAAATTTGGCACAGGGATAGATTATAGTCTGGAATAGCATATAGGTTACTTTTTATTCCGAAAAATGGATAGTTCTTTAGGGAGCAGTGATAAACGACTTCTACGCGGACGAATTCGCGGGCAAAACTTAGTAAAAAATTAAGTAATATTTTTATTTATTTTATATGTCGGATTGCTACATAATTTAAGAGCTTTTGTACCGTATTTATTGCAAATAAAGAATTGAATATTGATTATTGATTATCTTTTTTATTCATCGCAATAACCAAGCGTAATCCAAAAAAGATTGCGAGCCAATAACCTTGGGGTTATCTGAACAGCAATCTCCGTTATCAGCCAACAACCGGAGCTGATTGCTGTCCCACTTGTTAAACGATGCTAGTATATACTACCCCCCTTATTCATAAACGCACAACAAACCTATTTTAGTAATAGTATGCTCTGTCACTTTCTGTCAGATTCAAATGTCACAATGAAAGATAAGGACAAACCATAATTCAAGCATACTTTAGTTAATGTGCGATTATGAATAAGACCAGAAGCACCGCAAATGTTGTGATGATTGTCGTTAACTCTAAAGGTTCGACATTACCTACAGTTCGAAGTCTAAGGGCCGTATTAATAAATTAATCTCAACTCTGATCCCCGTCACAAGATGTGTCAAAAGTGACAGTTTTCTATGGATTGACGTTGACTTTGACGTATCTTGAGACGGGGATTATAGTTGAGATGAGTGTATTAATACGGCCCTAAGAAAGGCCTAAAACCACGAAACTTAGGATCATCCCCTTCACTCGTCTGTGTCTGAATTGATAGAAAAAGAGCTAATCAAACTTCGAGATTCGATATTAAAAGTAATACCCCAGATCTAGGTAAGAAAAAAAAAAAGCCGGTCAAGTGCGAGTCGGACTCGCGCACCGAGGGTTCCGCACAAACTTGTAGGCATGTAAATAGTTCGTAAATCACGGGAATACAATATAAAAAAAGTCCAGTATAAACTGATACGCAATAAGTATGCACTTTAGTACTTAGTGAGTGTCAGCTTATACTGGGCTAATTTTTTATGTGATGCAACTACAAATTAACGGTTTTCGGATTTTTTCCTTTACTTGTGCTATAAGACATTGCTTCTTGCAAAATTTCATGATTCTAAGTCAACGGGAAGTACCCTATAGGTTTTGATTCCCTTGAGATTCCTTTCAATATGCGGCATAAACGGCCGTATCTTTTAATTGCGTTGACTTAGGTGTTTGATTTTTTCACTGATCCAAGGGACGGCAGACTTATGTATTTGATATTAATTTCAACTTGATACCTCCACGCATTCCTGTGAAAAAGGGTCTTGACAGACACACAGACAGACAGACAGACAAACAGACGGACAACAAAGTGATTCTATAAGGGTTCCGTTTTTTTCTTTGAGGTACGGAAACCTAAAAACGGTTAGAAAATTATAAAAACGGTTGGAAAGCTACGGAAACTTTTTGCTTCAGAAAATACTACATAAGACCATATATATCTAAGTTCCTAAAAAAAATCCAGATTTTCTTTTCTTTTTTGCTGGTGATTCTACAGTTCCTTTTTGCGTCCGTTACCGATACAAAGGAAACTTATGACATCAATCAATCAATCAATCTATCCAAGTCAATCACGACACCTGTCATCGCAGTACATTTTATAACCTATTTATGGTTTTGAGGTTATAATTTGTACTGGAAAAGCAGGTGTCACGATTGACTTCTTATCTGCCTTTTACTGTAGTTATAATTATTGTTGTTAATATAACTACTAATTAACAGCAAGTATTAATTATAATACAGTATGTATTAATAAATGGTAATTACAGTTTTAAATCTAGTGCTAATAAAGTCTAGTCCAGGCATCGATCGCGTCCCCGTCGCCTGGCGACCAGCTGCCTCAACAAAACACTAGCTAATAACTAATTCGTTTGAACCTCGCGTTTGCAAGAGTGTGTGTTACGTAGCTAGACATATGACAATCGCAACTGAACTCACCCCCACACAAACACCGTGGCGTGTGTGCGTTGGATTTGTTCACAATAATTGTTGTGTTGGGTTTACAAATACACGCAAAGGCCGCATTCTTTAAGGGATTTGGTTATAGTTGAAACTAGCTCGTTTCAGGCGCCCTGTCGGATAATTCTCTTACAATCTGAATTCGTCAACGAATTATTAACCGGTGAGCGGTTGGATACCGATATCGGATATCGCTGTAAATATCGATAATTAGTTATGTTTTTATCGATATAGGTATCGATAAATAATTTTCGGTAGATTAATATCTATATTTTGACGGAACTCCGTCATTTATGAAACGATTTGAATTTTTTTATTATATTTTAGGTACTTACTTATATATACCCGAATGAAACATACTATGATGGAATCCATGAGCAATCAACAGACCTCAAATATCGTAGGTATGGTATTCAAAGGCACTAATATCTATACACTCATCGCGTCATAAGTGGTAATATTTTGCCAGGTGATTATGTACGATTATACTAACACATGTATGATTATACTAACAAGTAACCAGATACATATCACCTAAAACGATTGGCTAAAAAATATGTAGGTACCTATTGTAGGTACGTATCGATATCTGTTTACCGATTTTAAAGTTTACCGATACAATTATCGATATATTCGGGAAGTATCGATATTGTAATAATATAATAATAAATAATAAATAAATATCAGGGACAATCTCACACAAATTGACCTAGTCCCAAACTAAGCTCTAGGTTTGTACTATGGGTACTAGGCAACGATAAACACACTTATATAGAGAAATACATACTTAAATACATAGAAAACATCCGTGACTCAGGAACAAATACTCGCGCTCATCACACAAATATTTGTCCATACCGGGATCACTACCAACTAAGCTAACTGCGTCGTCGTATTGTTATCGATATTATCTTAAAAATACCGATATATCTCGGTTATCGATATACAGTCCCAGCCGGTGAGCTTGATTTGTCTCGTCATTGCGTGTTAATAAAATGTTAGTGGGTGTAGTTTCATTTGGACAGTTTTTGTTGACGTTTCCCGGCATTTGCTCTTGGCGCGCACTCGTACAAGGCGAACAATATAACGTCGTATAAAGATGCATAAACAAAAAATAACAAATAAATTTACACATACACATAGCTCATAAAAGGATCTAGTATCTAAGGGCCGTATTAATAAACTGATCTTGTGTGAGACGCCCTTCACAAGATGCGTCTAAAATGACAGTTTTCTATGGATTGACGTTTACTTTGACGTATCTTGAGACGGGGATCACAGTTGAGACGAGTTTATTAATACGGCCCTTAGTATCTTGGTAATGTATGAATATAGATAAACACTAGAGATATCCATTTTAACGCTAGTATTGTAAACCTCTGTTCTGGAAGAGCGAGGCCTTCTGATACAGGAACTAAATACCTAATAGAAGAACTCGACCACTGTACTTATACCACCTTAGGTTAAATGGAAATAAATTATCTATATATATAAAAATGAATTGCTGTTCGTTAGTCTCGCTAAAACTCAAAAACGGCTTGACCGATTTGAATAATTATTTTTTAGTTTTGTTCGCTTTGATACAGGGGTGGTTTATATTTACAGTTGGACCCGGTAGGTGGCTCTGCGATCGCGCAGGACGACGTCTGCCGGGTCCACTAGTTGTTGTTAAATATCAGGGGGCCATTTCACAACAGCTGACCTAGTCCCAATAGTAACGTCTAGGTTTGTACGGTACTAGGCAACCATAAACGTACAAATACTTAACTAAATTTAAATTATCCATGACTCAAAAACAAATACTATACCGGGATTAAAACCCGGGATTAAGCTTTATAGTGATGCTTACAATAGTTTACTGTGCATCTACCGGTTGACTCTAAGCTGTAAGATCGCCTAATCATGAAGTCCGACTGTCCTTCACACTCTTCTGGACTGTTCTGCCTCATTGCTCTGCCTCATATAAAACCAGAGTAAGAAAATCTCTAATCACCGCAGCAGACTACTTATGGACGGCGATCTCAAGACTCGTTGATCTTAAGACTGCAGTGCTAAAAATGTCTAACCTATCAGATCATAGTCACGGCTTACCTTACTACTTAGCCGACAAATATCTTCAGACTCTTAATGACCAATTTGTATTTCGTGTTGATATTTCGCCTGACAAAGTTGACAACGCCATGACGTACGTCGTCAATATATCAGTATTTCATAGACACGCCTTAAAAAGGTTGCCGTATGACCCTTACACAACCTTTTTGGAATTAGCCCTGTTCGGTGAGGAATAAAAAATATGATCACTTTTTAGTCTTTTCAGGGCTCGTAACTTTAGGAAACTGTGCTTTAATTATATGAAACGCAATAAATGATTGGGTATTGTTTAATTCAGATTAGAATAATTTATTCAGTAAATAGATACAAATAACATAGCTCTTTTAGTGTTACCATGCCTCGCTACTGAAATTGACGTCGCACCCGTGCCGCAATGTACTTAGCAGTGGACGCGACTTCGTGGACCGAAAAGAGAATAGGTACAGTCACCACACGGGATTGTTGAGCCACTTGCCACTGTTCGTAATTTGGCCGTGGAATGCAAATCGGGTTTAGTCGGTTATACTCGTATATCCAGACAAGAAATGTCACACGACTTCGAATAATAGAAGAAAATTAAATTTCTATCTTTGTCATTGTGTGTTTGACAAGCGTGAAGTGTCATTTAGGTTAGAATCACTTGATTGTTATATTTTCATGCAATTGGCTAACATGAGAGCCAGAACTAGCAACCTGACAGCAGAGTACACCCAAAGTCAACCAATTGCAGGTCTAGCAACGGAAACCTAGCGACAATTATTTTAGCGTAGCGATAAATTATGATTGGTCATTTCGACTTCGTAAAAACTCGGAACCCTCGATTTTATCCGAACGCTGTTTGTTACGTGTCTATAGTCATCGTAACGAATCGCAGATTTTCCGCCATATTGTATTGATGTGTTATAAACGAGATGAACCGCATTCGGATGAAGTCGGGAATGACGAGAAATTTCTAGACCCAAAACCTCTACTATATTTATATATTTTCAAGGTCTACTTGAATTGATTATTCGACTATTAAGCATGTTCATAAAAACAAAAATATATCATGACTATTTATTTATTTCATTTTGAAATAAAACAGTGTAAAAAGAACATTTATTTTGGAAAACTTAACTCGTGTGGGTAAAGCTAGTAGCTGGTATATGCCCCATGGTTGTCTATTACATATTGGAGACGCGAAGGCATAGACTCGACCAACTGAGCACAATAACCACTTCCTCGCAAGTCTTCCCATACTTCTTGACAATGACTTTCAACGGCCTCTCTCGTTCGCTCATTCCGGTTTTCCCATCTCTGAACCATTAAACCCCATAGGTTCTCTATGGGGTTAAGGTCCGCGGATTTAGCAGGCCACGGTATAACTGTTATTTCGTTTCGATGTTGATGGAACCAGTAATTCACAATTCTGGCCCTATGTATCGTGCAGTTGTCGTGTACGAAGTTAAAATTTGGTACTTCTTCCTCTGTATAAACTGTCCTTACCGTGGGCAGCATGCTTTCGTCTAATACACTGACGTAAAATTGAGCATTAGTTCTGGGAGGTAATGGGACTAGCTCGCCTACACCAGCAGAGCTCATCCAGCCCCATAAATTTGCACTGATACGACCTGACTCCCGGTTTAGTTTCACATGGTCTTCCGTATATCGTGTATTGTCATACCGCCAGAGATGCAAACGGCCGTGGTCACTAGATTTAAACGATTTCTCATCACAAAATATTGTATGACTCCAATCAAAATTTCGGTATTGACGAGCAAAATTTAATCGTGCGGTTTTGTGAGCTTCTGTCAAAGCAATCTTATATGCGGGACGTCTATGGTGCAGATTCATAGAATGTAGATGTTTTCGGATGGTATTGGGGTGACAATTGAAACGGTCTGCGAAATAATTGGTAGATATAAAGCCATTATCTTCGTAGTTCTGTCGCATCTCATCGCGTTGCTCAGCCGAGAGTATCGAAAGACCATGATTGCCTTCACGGTGATCATTTATTGCTCCTTCTTCAGCATACCTATTCACCCACAAACTGACAGTATTTCGCTGCACATTTAAAGCGGTTGCTATCGCACGTATGCTTAAGCCTCGCTGATGCAAAATTACTATTTGATGTCTGGTTTCGTTGCTAATCGAAGGTGGCATCGCGGAAGGCTTGTTCAAATTGGCAATTTACATTGAAAATCCCATTGTCAATTTGACACATTTTTTAAAGTTAGATTTTCAGTACGGAAGTATGAAGTATTTAATTAACTTTTCCTTGTAGGTAAGACAGATCGTAGTATTATCTGATGTAAATACTACTTGACATCAAAGGTTATCTATGGTATACAAAAAGGTTACACCTTGAACTCATATAGTAATAGTCGCATTTCTCTTTATCTTATATTTCTTTCTTTATCATTCCGAGTTTGACTGGAGTGAATTATCATTTATGTATCACACTTGATTTTAAAATTATATTTTCATGCAATATTTAACTGTTGGCTAACCCGAAGACCAAGCCTGCCAACCTGACAATAGAGTGATTACACCCAAAGCCAACCAATTACAGGTCTAGAAACAGTAACCTAGCGACGATTGTTATAACGTAACGATATCAGTACAAAAATCATGATTGGTCATACGACATCGGGAACACTCGGAGTCCACGACTTTATCCGAACGTTGTTTACGAGTCTACCGATGATGTTCTGTCAGATTATTTTTGACAGCTGATTTGATGGAAATACCGAATGACAAAGATAGAAATACATATTTTTCTCTTTCTGTTACACGAATATAGACACGTCATCATTCGTTATCAGTCGTTCACGACGATGTCACACGAGTATGCCCGATTGGCATTACACGGCTAAATTATGAACAGTGGCAAGTGGCTCAACAATCCCGTGTGGCGACTGTACCTACTTACAACTTTTAGGCTGATTTTTCACCACATATATGCTAAGCTATGTAGCTAAAGATGTGTTGATATCAACCAATAGGGAATATGCATGCATTTTTTTTTAAATCGGATTTCTTAACAACTTATGAAAATACCGTAAAACAGATGGCAAAAATGTATAATAATAACAATATTATAAATGCTTATATTGCTAGAAAAAGATAGAAACGAATCTTTAATGGGTTATACCTTAGTTATTTTTACAGTTATCCGAAATATATTTTTCTCTACTGTTTCAAAAAATGTCATTCATATTCCCTATTAGGACCTTTTTTTTAATATGTAGATTACCTTAGCTAGCACTGGTGGAAACGGGAAGCTTAGACCTCGCTCACCGTTTGTCTCCCTCGCACATCTCTGGTGGCAAGGCACCCTTATATACACCTAGGCTGGCGCTTCGATGGATGCGAGTTCCGCAATACCGACGGGCGTGGGAGTCCTAGAGAAGGCCTATGTCCATCATTCTTTTAGCTGACAAGGGATGATACACCTAGGTAATGTTATCTACGCATGACAAACACTATCAATTTATATAACACTTGATTATAATTACAAAGCAACGCGTCAAAGTAATTTAAGATTGCGGTTAAAAAAATTTAGGCGTTGGAAATATGATTTATTATCGCTAATATCGCCTTCATATTGACCTTTAAGAAAACAACATAACTGTTTTAAATATTTATTAAACTTAGTAATACTAAACATCGTTAATTTCAGTACAAAATATCTAATTTTACTATGTTTTGTCATTTGTTAATATTGTTCAAATACTTATTAATAAATAAAAAAAATCTAAGGAGATTGTGAAGTGACACCGTCCTAGACCTACGTTATCCCTAGAATTACCCCCTTATTCATAAACGCACAACAAACCTATTTTAGTAAAAGTATGCTTTGTCACTTTCTGTCAGATTCAAATGTCACAATGAAAGATAAGGACAAACCATACTACAGGAGTTCTGTGACAAGAGTGTTGGTTGCTGCACGTGTCGATTATTTTGTCGCGTTTTTTAGTGCCTCAGTGGTGTTGAAGAGCTCGGTGGAGTGGTCAGCGCGAGCGGCGGCCGACACTCTTGCCTCTGATCTCGGGGAATATAACACTCTAAATGTTTTAATAACATTTTCAAGAACCGATCACATGTAACCTCAAACTTTGACATTGGCAGAATTGTCCTCATGGACAGACGCCATTTTAACAAAAAATTGAATTGAAAACCATACTACAAGCATACTTTAGTTGTTTTGTGTTTATGAATAAGAGAGGGTTAGTGTTTCGACCGGTGTTTATACTCTGCTATGAAATGAAACAATTCTCGTTTAAGGCGTTTCAGTCGGTGTCCCCTTGCAGACACTCATTTCATCGAATGTGACGTTTTACAGTATTTCATTTCATCGAAAGCGAATTTCTGCTGAAGCCTTATTTTTTTCAGGTTATCTTATGCATGGGTTACGTAGGTTAGTTTAGGTTTAGGCTAGACCTGTGACCAAAAAATTATAACTCCTCCGTCGATGAAATGTAAATTCCGCGAAGTAAAACATTTAAGTCACCTTAAACTAGGTCATTTATTTCGAACATTATACATTTTCCAAATCTAACTACGTTAAAGGTGGAGGCCAAGCATTTCGGTGGAGCAGCTCCACATTCCCTTCGGACAGAGTTCAACAATTTGTTGTTTGAGCGAGTGAGTCAGGAGAAAACAAGGTTTCACCGCAGCTAGGGATTCCAGTCCGGGATTAGTTTGTGTGCAATACCTGTATTAATACGGTATTGCATACAAACCAATCCCGGGATTGGAAGCCCTGACCGCAGCACATAAATACGAGTAGGTCCCCGTAATACTTGACTCCCCGTAAGACATTGTTTGTTTTTTTCAAACCTGAGGAAGGAAAGTGGATCGAAATTCAAGTGTTTTCACATAGCAACCGATTTTGGACGGGAGAATTTTTATTTCGTTCGTAATTTTGTAATGAATTCGCACAAAAACTTTTTTGAATATAATCCCGCTCATACAAATAGTAAGTATGTACCGGTCCGGTTAGATTCGGCTACAAAAAGTATCTTTTCTGTTTCTTACAATTTCTGTAAATATATCTTAACATTAACATGCATATTAATATTGAAACGTAACCGTACATTTAAATAAATATATTATTTAGGAACTTTCACAATAATCGTATTACAAATATTTTTAAACATTATTAAATATAGATGGAATCGAAACCATTTTTAAGCAGACTTATTAATACCAGTCTGACGCAGTTCCTCAATTATTTTGAGCCTTAGCTTATTTAACTTTAAATATATCCTTCTTAAAGAAGTGAAGGCAAAAGTTGAACTTCTACCTGAATTCCTTTAAAAGTATGTAATACAATACCTTTTTTAAAAGTAGGTACATACATTTTTAAACCTACGGAACTATATATATGTAATAGGTTTGTGTGGGACCCTTCAGATTTAAGATTGACTAGGCTAAATATAAAATCTACGATGTGCACTTTCTTTGGCTAGACTACACGAGACTCCCTGAGAAAATTCGGGTGGAGAAAGGATGCGGTGGAGGTCTTGGAGGCAGCGATAAAAATCCATTGTTTAAAAAAGCTCTAAGAATAGAACATAATATGTAAACGAAGTTGATTCCGAAACAGACACATTTTTATGTCAGCGCCTCCTAAATCAATATCTTAAAATACATGCCTGGTCCGAATGATACTGACTAGATGGATAATCAATGATTAACCAGATAGGAGCAGTTTTTAAAAGATTCATTTTGACCTTTTATAACCGCTATTATAGCACAACACGAGATAGTGCTGTCCGTTGTGTTTCCTTCCTCATAGCAAAGCTGACTTAATGGGGGCTGAATCAAGTCTTAAATAATTGGCTCATATCAAGGATTTCGGTTATTAGACCCTTAATTGTCGTATCTTTGGAACTGTATAAGGATTACCAGGTACGTGGTCACAGCTCCGATCACCTGTAACCAGAGACATTTTTATTAAAACAGGTAAACCAAATAAAAGCATGGGCCGTAACAAAATGTTTTCTTACACCTTATAAATGGCAACCAATACTCTGGCATATGGGCCCTATCTCACCGGGACACCATGGCCGCGGTTGATTGCGCAACCAAGCAGTCGCCAGGTGAAATACCCTCCATAGACCTGTATACATTTTGTTGGTGGCGGCGACCGGGTGGCGCGACCATGGTGTCCCGGTGAGATAGGGCCCTATAAGTACTTACAGAAGCCACCAGCGGCCTGTCCAGGGTGCACATTCCGAGCGGGGAGTACGTCACTGAGCGCAGCATCAGCTGACGCGAGAACAGCTCCAGCCGAGAGGGCAACGCTCCGCCCGACGGAGCGTACGTCATCAGCCGACACACTAAATCCTCTGTTCTTTTACCCTGGTACAAAAAATATTATATGTGGTCTTCCAAATCGAAAGGGAGCTTATCGCGGCCGGCGGTTACGCCTTTTTTCACACAGGTTATACAGACAAGGCAATGAAAATTATAACAGCGTAAGCGCCCGCCGCCATAAGAGCCCTTTCGATTTGGAGGACCACACTCTTGGACTAAGACATTTGTCTTAGGGTCGTATTAATAAACTCATCTCAATTATGATCCCCGTCTCAAGATACGTCACAGTAAACGTCAACCCATTGAAAACTGTCTTTTTTGACGCATCTTGTAACGGACATCTCAGCCAAGATCGTTTATTAATACGGCCCTTAGATGTATCTAACTTATTTAGTACACTGTAGTGTACTAAATAAGTGTTTGGAACTAAGGAACTTTAATTACGTCGCTTTCTTTATCTAGGCTGCTCTACTCGAGCGAAAGCAGGATTTAATTTAACCCTATAGCCTCATTATGGCCTCCAATAATATATCAGCGGCGCCACCATCTACGTCAAAGTGTCAGTTGTAAAGGATGTTAGTTCCCTTTTAACTACTTTTAACCCAAGCTGCATCACCTTTAGATCTAGGCTTACTCTAAATAAAGGAAACGAGACCTGCGCTGAGAAGGACTAGGCTTGGAGACTCCAAACGGTCAGTTAAAAATGGATCTAACATCGTGTACAACTGACTTTGACGTAAATGGTGGCGCCACGTGTCTTCCATTAAGTGTTATAAAATTATAATAATGAATTACCTCAGTGATGGTGTAATGGCAGGGTTCTACCACGACGAACATGCGCAGCATGTGGGTTATGCACCACAGGAACTGCAGCACCAGGAAGTGAATACGATTCGTGGACACGACTGAAATGGGCAGATAAATTAGTGCAAGTATTTTTTGTAGAAATCTGTTAAACGTCAGTGGGATTTGGGTTTCAATTCCACCATTATATTTGCCATATTGTTGCGTATTGATTCCAATACGGCTGCATTTACTGTCAAGTTAATAAACGTTAACTAAACGATAGAAATAGAGGCCCAAAGTGGAAGTGTTTCAACTGAAATGATAGTGATGATGGCAAGAAGTCCAGAGTAAACCTTGCAAAATATACAAAATAAATATGTAGTGACATGTTACAGCAATGATCAAGTCTTTTAGGTGCTAAATTTTGGCTAAGGGCGTCTGGATCTGAAAATGATGAAATAAGATGGTGAAAGGGAAACCATCTCGTAACAAGCAGTCTCCTCGTCGCCCTGACTGGCGTCAGTCAACCCGCCGGACGGACGCGCACAAAACTACATCAATTCTTTGTACCAGGCGAACATATCCACACAAGTACTTACTTAATTCCATGATGAGAAAGTAAGGTGTGACGATAAGATGAAGCAACGTGGACATGAGGACCACGATTAGGGGGAGGCCGTAGCTCCGGTCGATCCTCTGCACGACCTCGCAGAGTGCCCCGTGGAGGGCCGCGAGCCGGCGGATCGCCTCGCACGGAGGGACGATCAGGCGGGGCTCGCCATTTACTGGAAACGAGAGCATCTGGGTTAGATGGATCTTCTTTTAAATAAATATATTTATAAAATTATGCCGCAAACCGCGGTAAGATGAGGTTACTTGGAGTTGAAGTTTTACATTTGCCACAACAAACAATTTTTAATTCGAACCTGTGTGGTGGCGTCAAAGAAGTAGGTCGTGACTAACCCCGCTACCAGGATCGCATATCCTAAACATGTCAGGCAGATGTTGACTACAGACTACAAGTAGAGCAGGATAACGTCGCCAGCAAAAAGTATCTCTGTGCTGATTCCGTGACGCGCGCTAAGTATATACGCTACTAGACTAACCCCACGTGGCTCAGGTGCGAAGGTACCTGCTGTGATATGAACTGAGGTACTTGAGCCACGTGGTGCATTGATTGGTCTAGTTGCATGTGTTGACATTGCAACAGCAACTGTTCTGAAAGTAGCGGTCCTAATTTTGTCGAGATTTTTATCTCTTTAATTTATGCATATTATTTCTCATATAAGCTGTAATGTAAGCTGAAAATAGTGAATTCGTTTGATCGGATCAAGAAATTTGCTGTATGCACTATTGACGGCGCATGCCTCGCATTGTCTGTATCCGGCTTTTGTCTAGCATAGGTACGCATTCAGCTGATCCCGCAGGTAAGTTAGAATATAACTTACTGATAATGACGGAGTGCTCTAGGCCCAAGCAGCAAACAAGCTGTATAAGAGCTTATAGTTACAACTCTTAAAATGCTGAAACTAGAGTTATAATGGCTGTACAAGCACTTATACAGCTTTTGTGCTACTTGGGAGGGGGGGGGGCGGGGGGGGGACCTCAAAAATCAAAGTACGTAACATACGTTAGCTTCTTGCCTTTCTGTCGATTTAATCTCGAATGACTAGTGAAAGGGATGGGACATTCGAAGTTTCGAATTTATTGCTTCGTAGTACTTAACTATCCAGCCGCACGCCGGGAAGCGAAGCGAGACCAGAATATCGGCATTGAGACCGCTCGGTCTCGCAGTACAGTTACTAGGGTCACATAACCAACGCACCAGTCTTTCTGATGATGACAGGGTGCTCAAGCGGCGCGCCGGGCATGGAGTCGACCAGCAGGCTCACGTTGCTGGCGGAGCGGCGTGCCTCAGCCGGCGCTACGCGGATCGCGAACATGTTTATTGGCGTTTGCTGCTCTAACTTGTCCACTGGAACATAAGAGTAGAGGATGAGTGAACAGCAAACTATATGCTACTTACGGATACCCTGGAAAGAGAAAGAGTTAGTATAGAAATTTAGATAAAGAAGAAGAAAGAGAGATGCAGACTTTGGAATGATTTTAGTATAAGAAATAGTGTACATTTTGATGCAAGTGCGGAAAGTATGTCATTTTACACGAGTGCCCGAGCTGCAGGCGAGGGACAAGGCTCGGGACGAGTGAAAATGACACTAGCACACGTGTATCAAACGACGTTTTTAATACATTTGCCAAAAAAGTTCAATGACACAAAATTAAAACTTACTGAGTACGAAAATCAACAGTCATTATTAATAGTCAAATCATCCAGGAGGTCACTCATAATACTCGATTAGCCAGAGGTCACGCATAATACTTACTCATTTAACAGCTACAAAAAGAAGCCTCTTTGTCTAACAGAAAATAAAAAGCACTAGTGCGAAAAATCCAACTTTCCGCACGATATACAGCTACAAAAAGTACCACTTTTTGAGCAACTGTATTAAAAAAAACTTTAATAGCGTAAGGGTTGGTGGGACATTTTAATTATTTATTTTATCCCCATTTTATAATTTACCCTATTGTAATGAACTTAATTTTTTATTATGACTTATGTTTTTGCATTGTAATAATAATACTTAAGGAAATATTGACTTATAATGACGTGTGATATGAATTATTATAAATAAATAAATGATATGATGATATGATAAAAAGTTTCTTAGGATAAAACTGAGTAAGGGCAACTACCAGGGCAACAAAGCCACAGAGAGGGCTACTCACGCGGCACGGCGACGTGCTTGGCGGTGAGCGCGATGGCGTCGTTGACGGCGCGGAAGCGCGCGCGCACCGACAGCGCCGTGAACGCGAACTGCAGCTCCAGCACCATCACCACGTACCACAGCAGGTAGAAGCCGATGTAGTTCGTTAGCACGTCCCCTACAAACAGATTTATTTATTTATTTATTTATTTATTTCAAACAATTTTACAGCCTTACAGTAAACACCAGGACGCTGTATAATTTAGGTACAAATACAATAGAGCTTAGTATCTAGAGTTAAAAGCAGAAAAGAAGAAAATAATTTTCCGGTTTGCTCGATTAGGTACTAATACCACTGCCATCCATCACCTCGCAATACTTCAGACACTCACGACATACACTCCGCCATCGACTCGCAAATAAATCACATTCAGGCGCTGATGACAGAAGTGAGTTAAGCAGCGTCAGTGCTCGCATGGTCGGGGAATTTCTGTGCGACACGGTGCGTGCTCTTGGAGCTGCCAGAAGATTGGGAGTCCGCGGCCTGAGAAGATTCTTAGGCAGAAAAGGAACGGCCAACTTAACAAACAGTGTCACCAGCTCAGAGCAATCTGTATCACCGCGCAGGATGCTACAGGCCGCAGTAAGAAGATTATAGTTACGCCTCACTTCCAAGGAATTAAAACCGAGTGTGCCAAGCAGAAATTTGGTGGGGTATAAAAAAGGGTAATAACCGTAAATCTGTTTGTACAAAAACCTCAAAAATGTTTTTTGCACTTTCTCTAAAAGTAAGGCGTAAGTACATTCATAGGGGTTCCATATGATTGATGCCGCTTCGAGCCTACTTCTTACTAGAGATGTGTATAATAGCTTAATGGCTCTTCGATCACGAAAATCGCGTGCATTCCTCGTAATGAAGCCCAGTTTTTTATAACATACAGTGGCTACATTCTTGATGTGATCATGAAACGTAAGCCTAGTATCAAAAGTAACACCGAGATCCTTGACAGTCCACACGCGCTTCAATATTTGTGACCCTAACAAGTACTGAGTGTGCATTGGCGCCTCAGCACGGCTAAATGTCATAACGCGACACTTATCTACATTGAAATGTAATTTGTTTTCGATGCTCCATCGGTAAACAGCATTGATGTCATCCTGCAACGGCTCGCAGGTGTCCCCCTGTTTCACACAATATACCAGTTTTAGATCGTCTGCATACAGTAGACAAGTGGTATGCTTAACAGCACTCTCGAGGTCATTAATCATGATGCCAAACAGGAGTGGGCCCAAAATAGAGCCTTGACTGACACCAGATAAGGTTGGATAAGGTGCTGATACATAGCATCCATGCCTCACAAATTGTTGCCTGTTGCGTAAGTAGCCGGCAAACAACCGGAGAAGCTTTGGGGAGAACCCTATGTGACAGAGTTTATCGAGGAGAGTGTCGTTATCGACGCGATCAAAAGCCTTCTTAAAGTCGAAGTAGATGACATCAACCTGCTGACCCCTATCCATATGTTGCGAGATGATATCAACTACTGTTAGAAGGTTGGTGCTGACTGAACGCTTAGCTCTAAAGCCATGCTGTGCCTGGCTCATAAAAGGCTTCAGCTGTGCAGATAGTAATCTGTGAAGAACTGACTCGAAAAGTTTAGCTGGAGCAGATAATATAGCTATCGGCCGATAATTTTCAGCGCATGAGGTGTCACCGGTTTTGGGAATAGGTGTTACTCTCGAGAGCTTCCATTTCTCCGGATATTTGCCACCGCAAAGCGCAACGTTAAAGATATGACAGAGCGGAAGGATGAGGAAGTCTCTGCAGCCTTTTATAATATATGCGGGAACGTTATCTGGCCCTACAGAACACCTAGGCCTCAGCTTATTAATTGCAACTCTTAGGTCGCTCGGAGTTACAGAGTTAATGTTAATATAGTTTGCCGAACAGGATAGGTCACCTTTATTAGCAGCATTATGGTCAAGTACGGGTACATCAGGCAGAAAACTGCTTGAGAAAAAGTTAGCAAAGGCATTAGCGGCATCAGCGCCACTATACTCTTTTCCCTCATAACGAACAACAGATTCGAAACCGCCTTTCGATTTTAAGCTACCTATATGCTGCCAAAATGAACGGGGGTCATGACATATTTTGGCTTGCAGGTCGTTTATGTAAAAATCATAAGCCTTAGCCATACGGTTTTTTATGTCAGCACGCAGTCTAGCAAATTTATAATATATAAGTCTGCATCCGCTTCGTTTCCATTCCCGGTGGAGTCTCGCCTTTTCAGTTATTCTCTTAATCAGATCGGCACTAAACCATACGGGATATCGCTTACAAGGTTTTTTAGAGCGAACCTTTTTAGGTACGGCAATATTGAATATATTATACATAATGTCGTAAAAAGCAGAAACTGAAATGTCAACGTCCTGCGCTTGGAGAACATCATGCCATGACGCTTCAGACACAAGTCGGTAAAGTAGTTCGAAGTCAGCTTTTGCGAAATTCCAATCCTGATGAATATCAACATTACTGGGATCAATGATATCGGAGAGATGACTAGTGGCGATGCAGTCAAAAGAGACGAGGATATCTAGCGGCGGATGGTAAGCATCTCGTTTTGGGACCAGTCCACCCCCCTCAATTTCATTGATACCAGCAACATGGACGCGTTCCGTCACCAGCACTACATCTAGCTTACCCCCATATGCGTTCTGCACCTCATTCACATCATTCAAGCCACATACATTTAAAAAATAACAATAATAATTCAGAATACCTTGAGAGGTGTAAGTTGGATTTAAATTAAGATCACCGACAATAATTACGATTTCTTTCAGAGACTCGATCACAGATTCGACTTTTTGAAACCACTGCATATAAGTATTATCTGTGGCGCGAGGGTGGATGTACACTACACACATGTGAAAAACAGTCTGCTCAGTAGTCAGTGTCACCCAAAGGTCTTCGCCGTCTGGTGTTTCCAAGTCCTTCCGCCTCCTTATAATGATACCTGGGCGACAGGCCAATAACACACCTCCGCCGCGTGTACTTCCGGCGCGATCACGACGTGTCACACTCCAGTCACCGCTCACTAGTTCCGGGTCATTGACTGATTCTGTGAGAAAAGATTCAGAGACGGCAATGATATCGCTACCCGGAACAACAAAGTTCTGCCTAAAGTGTTTCAACTTGGTGTTTAGGCCCCTGACATTCTGATATATAATATGCAGGGTCAGTCTAGGATTGCGTTTTGGTAGATTATCGCGAATATGCTTCCCTCCCACGACCTGCTGTGGACCGTCGAAAAAACCACTCCTTAACTCTGGCATTCTCTGGCCATATGTCAGCAGACAGACATTTGTCATAAAAAGCAACCGGGACTCCAATTTTATAGGATTTGTAATCACCTTTAGCTTTCAACTCCTCAACGGTACATGTTCCTTCTGGACATAAACCTTGCAGGTAGGTTCGAACCTCGTCCGCTCCGGACAGCATATTCCACAGGTGCAAATGCTTTCGCTGTTCCACAGCCTTCAGTGTTGTTATATGAGGCCCAGCAGTACCTCGTACTGAGGTATGTCGCCGCGCTTTTTTACGTTGCTCCGTCCGCCATTCAACATGTTCTAATGGATCGTCGCCGTCTTGGCTGCCTAAATTAAGGGCGATATTAGCATCATCGGGGGGCTGACGAAACGGCTGGTTCGCGGAGTCCGCTTTGTCAACGTCCGACCCTGAAGGCCCGGTGACGGGTGGCGCGTGCTCAGTGCCCACTGCGTCTTCCACTGCTAAGGGTCGCACGTGATTAGCGTCTACATCGGCTGAGGCAACAGGCTTCCGGGAATTCATCAATGTGTTTGGGACTCTCTCTTTCTTCTTTCGCAAGGTCTTATGTAAAGAAACTGACTTTGTGGACACATTTTTCTCTATTTGAGTACTCTCGACGTTTTTCGTATCGGTTTTTCTCAATCACGTTGACGTTTCGGCGCGATCCTGACAGACTGAGTATTTGAGTTTGTAGCTCCTGGATATCCTGCCTCATAGTCATAAGCTCACGTACCTCTTTCCGCAGGTCCTGGATTTCCAAAAGTAATGCATGCATGCTTACATCACTGTTAGTCTTAGTTGAAGGTGGACGAGATCCCCGAAATAACGTGACGTGCTCGGAAGTCGCGCAACTATTATCAAGAAAACTGATGGAGCCTCGCACCGGCGTATCGCTGTTATCTGCTTTAGGACGAGAACTCTTACAGCCTGGGCAAACCCATTCACTCTTGTCTTCTTCGGTGAGTTGGTTAAAAGTCACATCGGTAATTTGGAGACATAGCAGGTCGTATGATGAGTAGCATTTTGAACACGTCATAAAATTATGTGTGCAGATCTTTTCACCACACCCATTGCAAATAGAAGACATTGCAGTTTCGTAGAACACAGCGCCTGATGTAAACAAACGAGCACAACAGCAGCGCGGCAGGGGCGGGGGTGGAGGCGTGAGCGCACAGCGCAGGCGGCCGATGACTCACCTATGCAGGCGGGTGGCGGGTTGTCGTAGGTCAGGAACAACTTTGACGTTGGAATATTTTTAAAATGTTTTTGCTTGGCCTACTTCAGCCCGTTGGTATATCCGAATTTTGTTTCCACCACAATGTAGACAAAACTTTTCCGAACAAAACAACACTAAACTCAATACTAAACAAAAGGGTTTTAAAATTAAGAACCAATAAATATTGGACAGTGAACCAAAACAGCTTCGTACGGTAGTTACGTTCGTCAACAGATGTCAACAGATGTACTGTCGTCATCATATCAGCCAAAGGACATGTAATGCCGGACACAGGTTTTCTCCAAAGAAATCCACTTGAAAATATTAAAGAGTTCCTTTGATTTTCCACTTAAAAAAGAAAGAGTTTTTTTTTTAATTTTCCGTGGACCCCACTACCAGATATAACCTAACCAATAAAAAATAATTATTCAAATCAGTCCACAATTGGTGAAAATACCAAAAAACCGGGCGAGTGCAAGTCAAAATCGAGCACTGAGGGTTCCGTACACATGTGGCTGGTTTTTAGTATTTGTTGTTATTCTATAGGGTTTGTTCTATAATCATGCCAAATTTGACGCTTGTATGTTTTACCGTTTTTACGATACAACAAAAATAACAAAGTACCTCACATACAAACATAGATACTTACATACAAACATAGATAGGTACATACGAGTACACACTTACAACAAAAACATTTCCATCCTTCCTGTCTATCTGTCAGTCTATGACCCGTGCGAAGCCGGGGCGGGCGGCTAGTCAATTAATAATTAATGGCCCAAGTATAATTTAACAAAGATGCCACTTTGTGAGTGAACTATTATCTGGTAGGTACATGGCGGTCAAGATAAGAACATGTATTTTAATATCTATGCATTATGTAGAGTGACGCTGCGATACTCTTCAATGGAAATAACAGTGGCGAGTGACTGTTTACAAAACCGGACAAAATAATTGTATGACATCTGTGTAATTTAACTTAATATGGTAGTATAATTTAAAATCCAAGAAACGATTAGTGACTAATTGCAATGTATTGGGATTTGGCCAGATCATCAATATATTATCCCCTAGTAAACGGAGTCTAGTTTTAATTGCAGAAAGTACACATTTTATTTTGGGAACACCTTTGTTCATTTAGCATCAGCGAAACTGGTCAAATATATCGCAACACATCTAAATATATTACTATAGGAATAAGAATGTGTTGCGATATATTTGGCAATTTTGACTGCTCCTATCTATGTGATGCTGACTATTCAAATTGAGATGAAAACTTGATAAAACATGCGAGCGACGGGTCCAATTCGCTCACCGAAATATTTGTTGTCCGAATGTATCGTAATTCATAATCATCGCAAGTCCGAAAGTGTATTTTACTAGAACCGTTCTGATTTTAGGATTTTTAAAACAAACCTAACTTAACCGAACCTTATTTTCCAGTTAGATATTTTAAACACCCTGAAACAACGGTTTCATTAAAAAATACTTTCAGACTTGCGATGATTATGAATTAAAAATACCTAAGAGCTACGAGTATAATTTTACGTAAATGTATTCCTTAAAATAGACACACTATAAATAGCTTTCTTGTACACGACACTATTTTATTTATAACGTTGTATATTATAACGTCATAAATCTTATAAATGGTTGTTATCCATAATCTCTGCTAGCTGAGACTATTTATTAGCTACAATCTACAAATATCGTATATCGTTGATTTATGTGCACTAATCTATTTTAGAAATGGATGTTAACGGAGCTTGTCGATAGACACGCTTCACACGCTACAATCTCTAGAGTATCTTCAAAAATGTATTATATCATAGCTATTTGTTCTAAATTTATAATACCACTTATTTGAAGTAGATGATGTTGATGGATTCCAGTAGTTTAATATTTTTTTGGCATTGAGAGAGTCTTTACTTTGATGCTGAAGGTTCGAAACTCATGGATATTCGGAACCTCGTGATTGCAGATGCTAGTCAACCCTGAAGAAAAGTAAGGTAGAATGCTTTTATCCTAGTAATTTACCATACGAACAGAGGCTTAAAGACGCTCTCTTATTGAGTGAGGAGAACCGAGCATTAAGTTAAAGTAAAGTAAAGATGTATTTACCAAAATATTTACAGTACAATAACAAAAGTAACTTTGACTCCACACTAGGCTAGGCTTGTATCGTGGCAGCCAAAAACAATTCAAATAATTACCGAAGGAATTGCGGTCATTAAAGTCAGGAAGGCCAGTACCTATACAAAGTAATGCTCAAAATCGAATGTTGGATTGTTAGATTGAAATGCTCCCGTTGAAGAAGCATCTTTAGGGTTAGTGGATTGTGTTGTGTTAGTGGATTGTGGATTATAGAAGCAATCAATGCGGACTCTGAAGAAACTCTCAGTATTCTAGAAAGGGCGGTAGCAGTACTCACATTGTCTGTCAACCTTTTTGGCCTGCAGCACGTAGAAGCAGTAGTCATCGGCGATCAGAAGTGTGAAGAAGATCAGGATACACAGGAGCACCGCGCAGAGCTTGCGCTCCGTCACGATAGAGTATTGCGCGCCGATGCTGTTGTCCACCTGGAGCATGCACTTCTTTAATTTATTCACTCCGCACATCGCCTTCTTATGGATCTTTTTCGAACCTTAAAATACGCCGATGGTAACGGCTCTCCGTTTACGTTTTCACCAGCCAAACGGCAAATAATGAAATGGACAAACTTAGACAATGAAATAGCACACATTTACTATGTGGACTAGGATATCATACGTTCCTAGGAGTAGTAGAAGTCACTCACCGACGCGACACTGTCCATAAACTTGAGCATGTTCCTCATCCTCATGGGCGCCCCGTACACGCCGGCGCCGGCCGTCGCCACAACTACCAGGACGTCACAAGTCGAGACAACTTGCGACATCCGCGAAGACATCCTCACTGACAGCTCCACGCCGACGTTGATCTCAGAGGCGATGCCAAATATTGTGCATATTACTGGAAATCCAAGATTATTTTACGTAATAAAAGATTATCATATAAATGTAGGCCTTGTTTGTATCACATTGTATCACATGTAATACAAACTATCACATGTATCACAAGCGTGGACGTCTTTAGGCTGACCTAACCTACCTAAAATGGTGACTAATATATAGCTATATATACACATAGCGTTGGATATTGAGACTGTGAAGCCGTTGGGGCGAGACTCGAATTTTAGCGGCGCCAGTCCAAAGAAGCTGGATATCTGTAACAAGAAAATTCATCTTTTCGTATATAAATATAATATTCATTATGGAATGCAATAAACGTATGAGTATTGAGTATCTACAGAGGAATTCAATATGGCATTCAAAACTTCTGACCCGCTCTTATGCCTCTAGTAATAGAGTGTTTTAAAATCATAAGAAATGCGATTATATAAGAACATAACTTTAATAAAGTTCCATGTCTAGAAATCAAATGGGTTGTCTGTGGGTACTTGTAGATTCGCGCCAATCGCGCCTAAAGTAGAATGAAGTAGGCTGGGTCCGATAAGATGGCGTTAGAAACAAACAAACAAACCAACATTCATTCGGTTATATTATAAGTAATTAATAAGAAAAGAACTACAAACTCACCCTTAGAATGAAGGCGTGTGCTCCCCCCACGACGCAGTGCGCCGTGCTCTCGTCCGGCTTGCCGTCCGGCGTCGGCGCAGCCGTGACCGTCCCGCCCTCCTTGCCCGGGTTCGTTCCTGGAATACACACAACTTGGATTGAACGTGACGTGGTTACCCTAGTTGGTAGTGATTAGAGTACATGCCTGTTCAGCTCATCACCAAAGCACAGACAATTAAGAGGGCTGTAAACGTACTGCAAAATCTAGCCTTTTCATACAAACGGCGATAACGTTTTCCACCCCCTAAACGTTAACCGAATTCGACTAATATTTGATATGTGGTCAGTTGAAACAAAAACAATGTCCGTACGTTTCGTTTTTTAAAATATAGTTATAAAAAGATTATGGCCGAAATTACTTTTGTATGAAAACAGTAAAACGGGAATAAATCGAAATTTATTAATAATTTTGGAAAAAACGAAACGTACGAACATAGTTTTTGTTCCGACTGACACCGTATCAAAAATTGGTCAAAATCGGTTAACGTTTAGGGGGTGGAAAACGTTATCGCCGTTTGTATGGAAAGCCGTCACCTAAGTTTTTGATGTCAATTAATTTTTGAAAATCGTGCCTTTCCTTAGCTAAAAGAGAATTTGTGCATATGTTGCACCGAATTGATTTTATTAATTACCGAACTACGTATCCGGCAATACGTATATACTATGACTTGTTTCCAGACTCATCAAGATCTGAAGACAAAATGTCACAGTTTGCTTGAATATTTGTTTCTATGGCTGATTCTGCGCGTGATTGGTCATTGATTTCTCTTTCGGTATTCTCGTGATACCCAATATAAGAAGTATTATTATAATCATTTTTTTGTCATAAATAAGTCAAAATAAACCAACACGATTTATTAAAATTAATAAAAGTAATAGCTACTCCATATATTTTTGTTCCGTGATAAGTCATAATTTGTATGTACAGTTCGCCATCAAATATATCTGTACATATCAGAGTGGTCAAAAATATCTGAACATGTACTCTAACGCCTTGACAATAGAGTCGTGTTCAGATATTTGTGAGCACCTTGTTTGCTGCAATATATATGATGGCGACTGTACAAAATTAATTCCTAAAAATCATGAAAGCATTATAATTTTAACTAGAATCTGTTTATAAATAAATAGAACTTACGTAAAATAAGACATTCCATCAATTTTATTTGTTTTTTTGTTATTATTTTTGCAGTTTTTCACTGCACATTTCGTCATGATTGACAACTGCCACTGTCTGTGGTTGGAACAAGACTAATAGCCAAACTACTGCCCACGTCGATTAGGCAGTAGTTTTGACTTGCCATTTTTTCCTGTTGATTGTGTATCTATATATACTACTTAAATCAATGACCGCGTATCTTTTTGCGCGCCGAAATTCTCCGTTATTGCTGGTGGCTGGTGACCTTTTAGCCGATAACCAGCTATTTACACTACAATATCGCCGGTAGCACACCTCCGCCGCGGAACTGTAGTATAGTAGTGAAACTCTGGCAACGAAATAAAGTTCAATTTCGCATTAAATATCACGATTCCGCCACAGTTTCGCGGTATCGCGGCGGTGGTGTGCTACCGGCATATATAATATATGTAACACTTCTCTTTCTTGTTGTATTTCTTGTTCTTGCTGTATGTGGTGTTCAATAAAGAGTTATTGTATTGTATAACTATGTATAATGTAAAAATGTGTTGTTATATAAAAAACGTTATGTACCTAATGTATGTGTAAAATGTGTTTTTACTATTTTGAATGTCTATACATGCCGGTGAGAGGGTATACATCACGTAATTTTTTTTTTTTTACCAACTAATCTTCAAAACCTAGCAGGTCCCCACGACGCTCGAGTACCTAAAGCCATATTTAGCATCATGGGCATCTACGAGTACCTACTATAAAATGTACTTGCATGATGAAAACTTGTGGTGACTGTACTTCTTACACCGGAACTGTATTTTCGTTTTTTTGACATTTTGCACAGTAATAGCAGCAATTTGAAGGTTAGTCCTAATGCAAACAGCCAAATACTAATGATGATAGCTGACGATTTGATTGTTCGAATCACCGGAACCGTTTGTGCATTGAACCTGGTTAGTTTCCATATTGAGATACGGGTGTTCTGTTCATCAACGAATATACAGGATAGTCAATCCAAATGGGTCAGTGAAGGGAAAACCGAAATTATAGGAGATAGGGAAATGTGTTCTTAGGAACCACGGATTCGATTTTTTAATTACTTACATGAATAACTTTTTATAAACCACCAAAAAATCATGCATATTTCCTATTGACGGCGCGGTTAGCTTAGTCGGTACTGACCTGCCTACGAAGCTAGCGGTCCCGGGTTTGATTCCTGGTATGGGCAAGTGTGATGAGCACGAGCATTCGTTCGTGATCTTGGATGTTTTCTATGTGCATAAGTAATTATTTCTCAATATAAGTATTGACACACCAAGATAAAGTGTGTATCTATAAAAACCTAATTTTACAGGAGAGCAGTTTAAAGTTATTATTTTCTTTGGAGTTTTTTAGCATTGTCAGTTACCGTACACGTTTGGAAAAAAATATGATCTGGTCACCTTTTTTTTTAATGTACATGATAAAGACGATACCGTATATTACCAAAATGCCTAAAATAGTTTCATTCCTAAAGATAATTATATAGTTTAGTTTAATGTAATGTTACAATATATAACGCAAAACTAAATACAATATATAAATAAAACTTTTAAAAATGTCCCGTAAATCGCAAATCTATGGTCACACGAGCCCGTAACAAACTATAAAATAAACAAAAATACGGCAGTCGGTCCATTCGTGACGAAGTGATGTCGCGCCGAGTTTCGTCGGCTCGAACCACGCTGCAGCAGGTAGTGACACGTTCAATGGACATTGGATGGGCTATTTTTAATATAAAGCAAGTTACTTAATAAGGTAAGTTAATACTAAGCTCTTTAAAGTGTAAAAGTGACATAGGATTAAATACCTATATTAAGCTAATGTAGTAACACTGTAATAAGTTCGTGTCCCTTTGTTTTTCAGACACTCATCTCATCGAATGTGTCGTTTCACCGAATTTCATTTCATCGAAAGCTAATTTCTGCTGAAACCTTATCATAAGCATGGGTGACCACCAAAAATGATAACTCTTGCACGTGGAAATGCCTGTCGATGAAATGAAAATTCGGCGAAGTAAAAAATTCTATGAAATGAGTGTCGGTGATACAATGGTAAACGTAATAAGTTATATTATTTAAAAAAAAATGACTAACTGTTGAGTTTCTTGCGGCGCTTCTTCTCAGCAGTGGTCTCCTCATAGGAAGCGCTGGTAGATTTTTACTTATTGAAGAAATATCGTTTAGCTTTTTACCTTCATACTGTGGGTGGATTTCCAAACTCCAGATATCTCCAGATACTCGGATAAAGCTAATAGCTCTGTCCTTTTTCATATAAAAAGGACACTGATAACTTTTACTGGGGAATGTACAAATCGACCTTAAGTGGTGTCAATATGTATGTTTGTCTGTCTTGTTCATCGGCTTGGATAACCATTGTTTAAGGAGCGCCAGTAAGCTTGCGTCTATTCACATAGCAGTTCAATAGTTAATTTTTTTTAAATAGTGTAGTGATTTTTTGGACCTTGTCGTCTGTGGCATTTTAGCTTAGGTAGTCGACTTGTGGTCGTAAGGTACGGAGTTCAGACCCCAGGGGTTGCCATGTATTAATGAGTTTTCTAACTCAAATAAGTACATTACCCAATGATGTCACGGTTAAGGGAAACAACTGAACATTCGAACTGCATCCAAATTTTTAAACACAAAACTGTTTTGGGTCACGGGTAAAATTATAATTAAGTAATTTAAGTTTTTCTGAATAAATACATATCATTTTCATTTTTTTTTATTTATTCTTAGATAGAGTTAAAACAATATAATTACCAGCTAATATTGTAACCGGTTAGTTATCAATCATGACATTACGAACGAAAAAACGGTATCTTATCAGCGCTTCAGTGCTGCTGGGCGATTAAACTAATAACCTTGATGTTTGTTAAAAAAAATATTATAATAAATAGTCGATCAACTTTTTGTTGTTGTTATTCTGTCTCGTAACTCAGGAGACAACAGTGATAGTGTTTCTTAGAAAGATGTTTATAATATATACTACTAACATGCTTAGAAGAAAGCCCACATAAAAAATAAATATAAAAACTAAAACCCGACTGCAAAAATAACGAAACAAGTTTGGACCTTTGTAATGTTACACATACCACCATATGGTATTCGCCATCTGATTTACAAAGAACCACTCCTAGTCCTTGTATGATGATGTACAGTCCAAATTTAGGAAAATCCAAGACATTGTCAGCCGGCATCACCTGTGAGTGGAACTCCATCCATTGCGATCGTCATCCTGCATGTTAGGAAGCTATTCAAAATATTGTTCGCAGTCGAAGGCCAAACTGCGATGCACGTTGCTATAATAATTCCTGGGCTTCGACTACAACAACAATTCGCACGAGAGCGAGTGAGAGAGAACTACAAACCAGAATCCTATTCTAAGTGCTAACGGACTGTAATCTGTATTTTTTTGTTTTAGGAATCAAAGACACTCTAGATAAGTTCCTAAGAAGACTTCTGACTACCTCCTACAAGATGATCGTGTTGACCTTAATCTCGATAATTGTATTGTTAATATCGATAGTTTACTATTTATCCAAAAGGAAATTTGATTACTGGGAGCAACGAGGTGTTCCCTACGAGGAACCTACCCCTCTGTTCGGGAACTTCGCAGATTTTATACTGCTTAGAAGGTTCTGGGGCCAATTGACACAAGCGCTATGCCAGAAGTTCTCGAACGAGCCGTACTTCGGCGTGTTCTTCGGCACAGACCCGGCTCTGGTCGTGCAAGACCCGGAGCTCCTGAGGCTGATCACCACCAAGGACTTCTACTACTTCAGCAGCCGAGAAGTCTCCGAACACACGCATAAAGAAACCATCACGCAGAACCTTTTCTTCACTCAAGGTGACCGCTGGAAGGTTCTCCGGCAAAATATGACGCCACTCTTCACTACGGCTAAGATGAAGAGCATGTTCCACCTAATCGAGAAATGCAACAAGTCTTTTGTTTCAATGCTCGCAGACGAAACGAGAAAGTCATCAGAATTAGACGTCAGGTACACCATGGTTCGGTACTCCATGGACTGCGTCACGTCCTCCGCTTTTGGAGTCAACAGCGAAGTCATGGGCAAGAATACAGACAAAAACCCATTTAAAGTCATCGGAGACCTCATCTTTGAGTTGTCGAGAGCCAGAGGCTTCAAGATCATAGCTCGCGCTATGTGGCCAGAAATATTCTATGGGTTAGGTTTCAAGGTATTCCCGGACGAGATCAATAACTTTTTCAACAATTTAATTATGAATGTGTTCCGAAGCCGCGATTTCAAGCCTTCTCCGAGATATGACTTCGTCGATCTTATGTTAAGTTTGAAGACGAATAAATATTTGGAGGGAGACAAGATAAGCAACATGTCAGCGCTATCGGAGAAGAAGGAGAGGATAAGATTGGAGATGTCAGACGAGCTGCTGATCGGTCAATGCATGGTGTTTTTTGCCGCTGGTTTCGAAACGTCTGCGTCTACAATGACGTTTACGCTGTTTGAGTTGGCAAAGCACGAGAAAGCACAGAAGCAAGTGCACGAGGAAGTGGATGAGTATTTGAAGAAGACTGGGGGGAAGGTGTCGTTTGACTGTATGTCGGAATTGCCTTATCTGGAGGCATGTGTGAACGAAGCTATGAGGCTGTACCCTGTACTGGCAGTGATCACGCGTGAAGTGGTGGAGGAGTACACTTTACCGACAGGGCTGGTACTTCCCAAGGGCATGAGGGTCCATCTGCCTGTGTACCACTTGCACCATAATACAGAGTACTTCCCCAACCCAGAAGAGTACCGCCCAGAAAGGTTCCTGGGAGAGGAGAAGAACAACATCGTTCCCTATTCATACATGCCATTCGGAGAAGGACAGAGGATTTGTATCGGTATGTATTCTACAGATACGAGAATTCAATATTTGGGTCGATCAACTTTTTCTTGTTTGTTATTCTGTCCCGTTGTCCAAGAGACAACAGTGACCGAGTTTCTCAAAGATAACTGTTATAATATATGCTACTAATATGCTTAGGAAATAGTCCATAAAATAATGGGCTTATAACTATGACAAAAATGTACGTTTGATGAACTATAACCATAGAAAACGTATAGAGAATCATGGTGTTAAAGAGTTGTCCAGCGGACGTAACCATGACAACGAGGTACAAGAAAAAGTTGATCAACCCATTTATTTATTTGTTGTAATCAAACCCTACTACTACAACTTGGTGTAGTGTTAAACTTACTTAATATAATTTCAACGTACCAAATTTTCGTTAACAATAAGTAAATGTGGTCTTCATTGATCCTTTTCTTTTTTAACCACGCACGAACACAGAAAGGTGAGCGTATCCAACGGCAATTAAGTAAACATCTGCATTCTTAAAGTTATTCTACTTAAATGTCATTTCCTACGACCGACGACAAAAACGCTAATGATAGCGCTTTTTTAATGCGGGGTGAATAACTGGCTGTCCGTGCACTGGGACGTCGCGTTAACGTGAAGAAAACGTGAACAGACAGCTCGCTCTGAAGCGTCAGTTCATAATATTTTCCACAAGACAAGATTTAACGCCTCATCACACAAAATACAAACAATATTAATAGCTCTTTCGGAGAGATTTCGAAAGGGTTTTTTATTGGAGTATTATATTATGGTAAAGCTATAAAACAGATCTAGTAAATGTTAACCTAATAGCTAAGGGTGTCAATTCCGCCATGGGGTATGTTGGCCAGAGTGTCAATATATCCAAATGTCAGAACCTCCAAGTGTCGAAACGTCCAAGGATACAATACCCAGTTGCCAAAATGTCTAGTGGTCAAATCGTCCAAATGCCAAAACGCCCAATTTCCAAAATATCCAGTTGCCAAAATGTACAGTGGTCAAATCGTCAAAATGCCGAAATGCCCAATTGCCAAATAATCCAGTCGCTAAAATGTCTAGTGGTCAAAATCGTCAAAATGCCGAAATGCCCAATTGCCAAATAATCCAGTCGCTAAAATGTCTAGTGGTCAAAATCGTCAAAATGCCGAAACGCCCAATTGCCAAAAATATAGTCAAAAGACGAGGTATAATAAGGGATAGGTGGAACAGGGGCTAGGTAGGTTTAGGTTATGTTAGTTTTGCAGCAGGCCCGGAGGGCCAAACCACCCAGAAATAGGAGCTCCGCGTTAGCGGAGCTCCGTCGACACTGTCTAATTGATTTGAAATAAGAGTGGTGGCTGTTACTAGGTGCAAAACTAACATAACCTAAACCTACCTAGCCCCTGTTCCACCTATCCCTTATTATACCTCCTCGTCTTAATTCCATTTCGACATTATTATTATGACCCTGAGTGAGTGGCAGCCAATTGACCAGTGGTCCTTATGGCATCTGGACATTATGACCTCCCGGGCAATGTAACAATCGGACCAATTGACCAGTTGGATCATATGGTATCTATCATCCAACTACTAACTATCATGCTATCATTATGACCTATTGGACATTTTGACATTATGGCCAACATACCCCGGAGGCGTCAATTCGTAGGACGCAAAACCAATCGCACTGTGATGAGTTTTTAGGGTTCCGTATCAAAACGGTAAAAAAGGAACCTTTATTGTGAGACTTCATTGTCTGTCTGTCTGTATGTTACAGCAGTTTTTCTCAGCAACTACACAAGCTTTCAACTTTAAATTTGGCATAGTTGTATAACTTGCTTGACCGCATCTGTTTTTAGTAAAAAAACATATGTAATTAATTTTATAAATAAATAAATAATTGAAAAGGATGGGGTGTTGAAAAATTAAAGTGATTTGATTATAGCTAGTGAGATACATATGAAAGAGCTTAATCTGCACATTTCAAAACAATTTTTTTATAATTATCCGTGACGTACTTTTTGATTTATAATTATAAATATGTTCAAAGTTTATGAACCGAAAAATCTGAAAAATTCCTAACTTATAGATTGTCTTAGCGGACATAAAGGAGCTTTAATAAAAACCCAAAATTCCTCTTACAATGGTATGTGTTTAATGTGCGAAGGTATGAATTCGAATGAAACAAATCACGGTAGACATATAAAATTAAAATAAAACTACATAAACGCCTGCTTTGAAATGTAGAGCAATGATGTTGTGTTTTGTGGCGTTGCATCAATATAATGTCAGGCGCTTGCGCCTGAACATAGATAATTACTTATATTTTAGAGGAAATATAAAACGAAGTGTTTTCGAGAAATTGAAAAAAAAAACTAAGATCTGTACTAAAATTTAGACAAGTCAAAATGGACCTTATTGCATACAATTAAAGGACATAAAAAGATATATTTTTGAAGTACGGACTTAAATACGGAGTGCGCGAGTCCAATTCGCACTTGGTTGGTTTTTTTTTTTTACTTTACGTAACCATAATTAAATGTGACCAAACTTGCAAATTCAAATAACTGAGCATATAACACACACAACAAATCGTACAGTCGGAGTGTGTCTCGGGTGAAGATAATTAGGTAGAAGGAGAAAACTAGCTATTTCAAGAGAATCATTTTGTTCAGGTATGCGTTTCGCGAGGATGCAGATGATGGCAGGCCTGGTGACCCTGCTGAGCCAGTACAGCCTGCGGCTCGCCCACGGCATGCCCAGGACCGTGGACTTCGAGACCAAGACCTTCGTCACCCAGGCCATCAGCCCCATCTGGTTACAGTTCATCCCTCGGACCAACAACGTTCAGTTAGACTTCGCGCACGTCGACAGCTGTTAGACATAACATACAGGGTGTTTTTTTATTCGTCTTAAACATTTTGGGGGTTAAATCAGTAAGTCATACTGATCAATTTTCACTATGGGACCAACCCCGAAATAGCGAAAAAAAAATTGACCATCCCATACATTTTGGCTAGTCAGCTGACTTTTGTATGGGAGGGTCAAATTTTTTTCGCGATTTCGTGGTTGGTCCCATAGTGATAGTTGGTCAGTATGACTTACTGATTTAACCCCCAAAATGTTTAAGACGAATAAAAAAACACCCTGTATAACAAACAAAGGAACAAATTCGTGCTGATTTGTAGTAACGACGGTGGAAAACTGTACTGGCCTAGTTTTATGTACGAGTAATGTAATGTGAATATCTGTAGGTTAAGAAGCAATAAAAGTTATAGGTATTGTGTATTCATTAAAACATTTCTGTTCCTATAACCAGATAAGTATGTCAAAATTGAGAACCTTAATTGATTTATAATTTGACTCCAACCCGAACAATGATTACATGTCGATTATTAACAGATTAAATGTTAAGTCAATGAACAAATAGGCTCAGATGATTATGATAATAGAAATGTACAAAAAATTAACAAAATTAATTATTTCACTACATTTTAGCATACGAGTAGTTACTTACATTAAAATCCATTAGAATTAAACACATGAACATTTCCGGCCGCACTCAGGGACGTCCATTAACTTTTAAGTGTGAAGTTGCTGCTGTCAGGTTCTTTGCAATAGATTTTTTAAGACGCAGCAACTTGAATCAAACTTAAAAATTATGATGTCTGTGAGTGTGGCGGTTAAATATTTATATCAATTGTAGTTCGGCACTTGCCAACAAACTGGGTAACAGTTTGGCGAGCATTTGTTTATACACATGTACATTTTTTGAAAAAGAAATTTAAAAAAAAAAACTTTTAATGAGAAGGGCGCGTGACCATAGCTTGGCTAAACTTGATAAACTTGGCTTGGATAAGTTATTTATTAAGTACAAACAATCGAAAACTAAACCCACTAACGGCCGCACTCAGAGACGTCAATTAACTTTTAAGTTTGATTAAAGTAGCTGCTGTCACTATCTTTGCTATAGCAATAGAATAACCGCCGCACTCAAAGACGTCAATTAAGTTTTAAGTTTCATTAAAGTTGCTGCGTCTTATTCTATTGCTATAGCAAAGAAAGTGACAGCAGCTACTTTAATGAAACTTAAATCTTAATTGACGTCTCTGGGTGCGGCCGTAAGACGCAGCAACTTTAATGAAACTTAAAAAATAATTGACGTCTCTGAGTGCGGCAGTAAGCATTTTAGCATCTAAATAACATTATTTATTTATTTTATTTCATCTTGCACAAAAATACAAATTTGAGTACAAAAAGTGAACTTAATGCCTAGTGGCATTTTCTACCAATTGACCTTTGGGCAAGCAGAAAATTGTTGCAGGCGGTTTTATTAGGGGTTTGCCTAATTTTTGAGGGGAGACCATTCCAAATACATAAGTTTAGAAATAGTGTAATAATCAAATTCAAATTCAAATGTACATGTAAGAAGTTGCCCGCAGGTTCGTTTGGTAACTAAAATGTTTAACCAAGTAGGTAAAGATTTTCATTTTACCAGTTCATAGCTGCCTGCGGCTGGTACCAACCTACCTAAAAAATTCCTTGCGAAAACTTGGCTTTTTTACTTATTCCTTTTTATTTTATATTATTACAAGCTTTTATTTAATTTCACATGTTGTGGTGTGTTGTGGGCAAATATTTGCGTGATGTGCGCGAGTATTTGTTCCTGAGTCGATGTTTTCTGCATATTTAAGTATATATTTCTCTATATAACTATGTATATCGTTGCCTGGTACCCGTAGTACAAGCCTAGAGCTTAGTTTGGGACTAGGTCAACTTGTGTGAGATTGTCCCGGATATGTATTTATGTTGATTGTTTGTTAGTCCGTACGATTAATTTTGCAAGTAAACTTAGAACCAGTTTGTGATATTATAGGATGGGCTGAAACAACACACATTATGTAAACCATGCAATAACATGGTGTCTGTACACGATGCTAGTTTTTAAATCTAGGGTAGCACAGTAAGGTAATAGTTATGACGTCACATACGCTTCACGTAGACCTACCAAGTTTTAAACTCGTTAATTTGAACTTAATAATCATAATGCAACCAATAGACAGTCCGCTACAAAAGTTCGAAAAATGACATCTTTAACATTTTTTTTTTAATACGGAAAAAAGAGGGGTGTTATAAGTTTGACGTGTGTCGGTCTGTGTATCTGTCTGTGACATCGTAGCTCCTAAACGTATTGACCGATTTTAATTTATTTTTTTCGATCGAAAGCGTTTTAGCTTGGTTTGGTGAAAATCCATTATGAGTTTTTAAGTCTTGAAATCACGAAGTCCCTCCAGTGAAAATGTACGTGCTCGGAGCCCGTTGAAGTTTTTGCTCATCGCTCAGAGGTTATTTTAGGCGCTGATGTCGGGAGTTTAAACTCGGGTATTAAATGAAGGAGTCCACGCGTACCAGGGCTACATACAGTTTTAGAATTATATTAGGAGCCACTTCACATGGCACGGTCGCGTCTTACACCCCCTCCCTCCCCATCAGCTCATCCTTCCCGTCCGATCTATCACCAGGGTAATATAACTTTAATTGCGCTCTATAAAACTTCCTGCAACTGATACACGAGTCCGTCTGTGGTTTCCTTGAACATAGTCCGACATATAATGCCCTTGTCGTATCGCAACCTGTTTGGTTTAATGAATTTAGATAAGTACACAAATAAGGAGTGATTGCAATCCTTAAATATTATCTTACAGTTTTAGCTCTTTTCTATTCTTTCACGTAAGAAAAGAAACGGACAGCGCTTACTAACGCTCCAGGCATATCATATTAAGTAAATGCGAAGGGATTTTAAAGGAATACAACATTTTCAAACTATTCATGCCCCTTCCAGCACTTAAAAATTACTTGAAAAAGTCGTTGATGTCAAAGGCGTACTATAGGGTCGAGGACTATCTAACGGACAAAAATGCTTGGCCTAAACCAGAAAATTAACTAATGTTTAATGTTCAATAGCTTACCTACTACTCGTACATACCTCATAGAAATCATGTAAACGCTGTATCTTGTCTAGGGGACACGGTTTATGTAGGAAGACATGTCAAAACAGTTTTGTGTGATAAATTTTCTCGTAGTCATTCTGACATGTTTTCCTGCAAAACTAAGCAGATATTTAATATTATTTTTACAGTTTTATATAATGCTAGAATAAGTAGTGACATTGTTATATTTTTATTAAAAAAATGACTAACTGTTGAGTTTCTTGCGGCGCTTCTTCTCAGCAGTGGTCTCCTCTTGGGAAGCGCTGGTAGATTTTGACGTGTAAAAGTGCCCGTGCGGCCTACTTACTGAATAAATATCTTTTATCTTTTTTATCTTTTTTAGTAGTACCAGTACCTTAATTTCTATAAAAGGGGCAAAAGACAGCAGCACCAAAACGGCAATTATCAAACTGCTTTAGTACCAATTTCACCATACGATGTCAAATGTTAATCGACTGTTAGTTCATACATTTTGACAGCTGTTAACGCTCTGATCGTCTGTTAAGTGGTTGGTGACATCTGACATTAATATCACGTCGTTAATAGCAAAGAGGTCAGTGGGCACACCTCAATGAATTGCGTTTAAAACATCTGACTCATATCATGTTTCCATTCAATAACAATATATTTTACGACTATTATTCAAAGCACACAAATCTTATCTACCAGGCGCACAAGAGTTCGCGGGAGGTTCATTAGAGCGCTATCAGCAGCTAATAAAGTTACGGCGGCGCTTCGATCCTGTATAGCATCACACAAACACTTCACTGTGGAGTGGCTCACATTACATAATCGAAACTGTGTTTATGACTCCCTGCGGGCTTGACATGCCAGCATGAGATAAAATTTGACAGGTGCTAGGAAAATGCATACCTATCTACTTCTATTCCATATTCAAACATAAGACTTAACGCTTAAGGTCTAAAATTAAAGTGTCTCGTCCTGACTTTTATTACCTTTTATTACTAAGCGACTATTGCGATTTTCATATTTTTTATAGCGATCTTACGTTAGAATATGGAATAGATGTATTGATGCTAAGGGCCTGGTCCAATGTACCTACGTAGTTATTTTCCAATGCATTTTCAATCTACGAAGATCCGCCCCACTAAGTTAATTTATTTTATCTCTAGCTCATTACAAGCAGCTTTAGAGGCCCCTGAAACAACAACATATCTATTCCTCATATCTACAACGGCACCCTTGTGGTTCCAAATTGGTGGTTTGGTACCGGAAGAGGTATCCATTACGTCGTCATCAAAAACTAATTAAGTAACGAGTCGGCTAGTTGTATTTCCTTGGCGTTAGGCTGCCTTTCCATAGAAGCGGAGACGAGCTTTGTGGAGAGGAGCTGTGTAGGAATCGTACAATCACATTGGTTGTAATCCACATCTCGTCTCCGCTCTGCTTCAATGGAAACAGTCAAGCGGAGACGAGATGTGGATTACAACCAATGTGATTGGTCGATTCCTACACAGCTCCTCTCCGCACCGCTCGTCTCCGCTTCTATGGAAATGGAGCCTAAGGGCCCTATCTCACCGGGACACCATGGTCGCGCCACCCGGTCGCCGCCACCAACAAAATGTATACAGGTCTGCGGAGGGTATCTCACTCACCTGTCGACTGCTTAGTTGCGCAACCAAGTGGACACCAGGTGAGATACCCTCCGCAGACCTGTATACATTTTGTTGGTGGCGGCGACCGGGTGGCGCGACCATGGTGTCCCGGTGAAATAGGGCCCTTACTCTCGGCGTAAAACTCGCATAATAATTTACTAGCGACCCGCCCTCGCTTTGCTCCGGGTACTATTATATTATTCATACTAACCTTCCGTGAAAAATTATCTAACTGATGGTAAAACCGCAATAAAATTCGTTGCGTAGTCTGCAAGATACAAAAGGACAGACGGCGCGAAGCGACTTTGTTTTATATACAATGTAGTGATTAAGTACCCTTTGAGCAATTTGGTAGCAATTTGTTTGTAATTAGAGATTAATACGAGTATATGGTTAGCTCGCTGAGGTATAAACTATAATTACATACCTCGTATTAGGTTAATTTAAGTACCCCTATAGGTTTTGATTCCCTTGAGATTCCCTTCAATATGCGGTATAAACGGCCGTATCTTTTAATTGCGTTAACTTAGATGTTTGATTTTTTCACTGATTCAAGGGATTGCAGATTTAGGTATTTGATATTAATTTCAACTTGATACCTCTACGCGTTCCTGAGTAAAAGGGTCTTGACAAACACACAGACAGACGGACAACAAAGTGATCCTATAAGGGTTCCTTTTTTCATTTTGAGGTACGGAACCTAATTACGTAACCCAGAACCCAGAGGGAATTAATTTCATATTTATATATGAAATTAATTTTATAAATCATTGAAAAGGGGTCTAGAATGGGGGGTTGAAAAATGAAAGCGATTTGATTATAGCAAATTGGGTGTCATATGAATGGGCTCAATCTGCACATTTAAAAACTATTTTTTTTATAATTTTCCGTGACGTACTTTTCGATTTATATATAACCAAAAATGTTCAAAACAAGACCGTTCCCCCCCTCTTATCTCCTCTTATCTTAAATTATTAACTTATAGATAATCATTTATATTTTACGAAAAATAAAACGAAATGTTCAAAATGTATAGTGTTCGAGAAATTGAAAAAAAACTTTATAGTTACTTTGTGTAATAAAATGCGTAAGCAGTCTATCGGATAGAATGGTACCTGCTTTGAATTCCAATATAGCGTAAAATCTTAATAGCTTGAAGTACGGACTTAAATACGGAACCCTCGGTGCGCGAGTCCGACTCGCACTTGACCGGTTTTTTTTATTAATGCGAGGCCGAAATCGGCCGGTGGACTTAGTCTGCGGGGCCCTTTATACGCCTACTACTACTTGTATGACACTAACTAGCGCGTGCGCATATGTATTTTGTGTGCGCAGGAGTTAAGGAAATCACTTTAGTCTAAACTCACTTTCGCAACCATCACCACAAAAATGAACAAACTCACATTCCCTTCTTCGAATAGCAAACATGAAACAACCTAAAGGTGTGTGTCAAAACTCAATAAAGAGCTATATATTAATTACTGAAGATATACAATTAAACTTACTTTATAGAACCACGCATATACGTTACATGGAAAATATTTTTTGGCATAGCAAAAAGTGATATAACGTTTAGCGTGCATGCACGAGATAAAATTTGACAGGTGCTAGGGAAATGAATACATCTATTCCATATCCTAACGTAAGACTTAACGCTTAAGGTTTAAATTAAGTGTCCCGACTTGATAAAATCGCTGTAAAAAGTGAAAATCGCTATAATCGCTTTTAGTAATAAAAGGTAATAAAAGTCAAGACGAGACACCTTTATTGTAAACCTTAAGCGTTTAAGTCTTACGTTAAAATATGGAATAGATGTATTCATTTCCCTAGCACCTGTCAAATTTTATCCACGTAACATGCATGTTAGGCTCGCTGGGTGACTTAAGACTAGTTTCAAGACTGCAATCCTAAATTACACCTAACCAGATAGTAAGATGAAACCACCATACTAGTAATTCACCTGATGTCTCCCCCATCTTCACACAGAAACACAACAATGCGAACACTGTTCAAAATCTAAACTCACCATGACAACGATCAATGTATAAAGGTGCAACTTTAACTATATTCCTCCGCGAAGTGACCGTCATGTCGTACGTTAAAATCATTTTAAGTCCACGCATTTTTATTTCTTAATATGGTGTCCTCTTGTTTTGCAGACACTCATTTCATCGAATGTGTCGTTTAGTTTCACCGAAAAGCTGATTTCTGCTGAAAACTTATTTTCAGGTTATCTTTGGGTTACGTAGGTTAGGTTAGACCTGTGACCACCAAAAAAATTATAACTCCTGCACGTGGAAATACCTATAGATGAAATGAAAATTCGGCGAAGTAAAACATTCAATGAAATGAGTGTCGGTGGGTAAACTTAATATTATTATAGTTAATACTCGTCACGATTGCTTAAAGGCTCGGCGTAAACTCACTTTTATACCTTTAACGGTCATTTGTAAAAAGGATACAAAGCTCCCGTAACTACTTGGGTGTAATTAGGCGTATAAGGTTCCGTATAAGTCTATTTACAATTCTATTCTTTTTTATCTTGGCGCTCAAAGATCGATCAAAGTACAAAAAAACTACTGCAGTAGTAGTGACTTTGATAATATGCATGTTGGAATGTTTTCTGCGCCCACGCCTCTTTCAAAAGTGCGAAGGATCTTATGTAGTTAGTTATGTCATCTGCGGGCTTAGCATGCAAGCACGAAATAAAATTTGACAGGTGCCAAGGAAATTAATACATCTATTCCATATTCTAACGTAAGACTGAATGCAAATGAATGAAAATAAAGTGTATTTTATTACTAAACAATTTTATCCGGTATTGCTAGAGTAATGAAACAAATCGTAAATCGTTCAAATCTATTAAAATCCTGTGCACACTAGCATTTTTGACCGGGGGTCTTTAAAAACGCTAGTGTGCACAGGCTCTAAGCTAAGCATGATATTTAATTACTCTAGCAACTTTTTATTCGTGCTGTCACTTTATTCTTGTGATGCATGTTAGGGTCGCTGTGATGGTATGTGAATACCGTGCTTTTTAGTTCTAATTTCAAACCCAAATTAATTATCCAACTACGGCGAAACAAAAAGAGGGGGTATGATTTTGATTTTACCAGCCTATGCTTTTTAGTTTGTTATTATGTTCATCTGTTCCCTCGTATATCTTAAACTATGCATCACATTTGAATAAGGTAGATATTCTGCCTGCTGAACCCCGTCCATTAGCACCTTCCAAATAGACTTGTTTGTGGGCATTATGGTGCACTTACTGGTTCCTTTATCACCCATCTTTTTGTCTATCGTCACACTAATACAGAACTTGACATATAAATAATATTGACATTTAATGTATTTTGTGTTGACTTTCATTGTTGTTATATGTTGTTATTCCTGATTTCTTTACTGTATCCTGTTTTATATCCTGACATTATGACGATCCTTAATGGAGATATACTTATAAGATGACATTAACATGGAGGTTAAATAATTCAAATTTTATATTTTTGTATTTTCATAATTGATGTGTAATTTCTACTTCTGACGATCTCAATATACCTAATAACTTGTAATTTGACATGAAGTGCAATTTATACTGTAATTTATATTGAGTAATAAAATCTAAATCTGAATCTGAATCTAATAGGTTACACTACCTTATAAGGGTTCCGTACCCGATCTGAACCCTTAGCCAAGATGCCCATCGCTAACTAGCGTTTCATTATTTATTTATTATTTATTTATTTATTATATTTAGGAAACCCAACAGTTATAACATCAACGTAAAAAAATATATGAAACATAAAACCAATTATAGGATTTCACGTATAACAACAAAGTAAGAATATCAAGTTAAATTAAACTCTTAAGTGCCACGCACTTGCACTACACACCTACGCAAAAAAGATATCAAACAATAAACAAAACAAAATAAAATTATACTAAAATAACAATAGCTTACTTGCAATAGACAAACATGTAATGCTGCTCAACTAAAATATTTTGACGTCAGACTTCGCCTCACGGAAGGGATTCTACAATTAAATATGTCTACATCCATATCATTATCATTGACCAAATTATTCAAGCCCTTACCAGCACGTGTCAAGAAGCTGTTTTGTCTGTATCTGGATGATGCTAACCCAAGTGATATAGGGGGGTAATACCTTTTAGGACGTGTGGGCGTATTAAACGAAACGCAAGAAAGTAACTCAGGGCAATCAACGACGCCACTGGTAATATTTAGAAAATAAGTAATATCAGCTATTTCTCGACGCTTGTATAGCGGTATAAGATGATGATTCTTACAAATGCGAGTGTAGTCTATCGAACTGTAGGGACATTTAAGTTTGAAACATAAATATTTCATAATTTTTTGCTGAACTGAACGCGCTCGATTCGACCAACATACGTGCCGTAGCACGGATTCCAAATTTGAGAAGCATACTCAAGCTTACTTCTAACAATTCTATTCTATTCGTTTAGTTTTTAAACCAATCGCGTCACTGGTAGATCACGTCATACGGAGTCACGTGCTCTACCAGTGACGCGATTGTTTTAAAAACGAAACGGATAGAAACGCTAGGTAGTTAGCGAAGGGCATCTTGGCTAAGGGCTCACCCGTTATTACTAAGCCTCCGCCGTCCGTCCCTCCGTCCGTCTGTCAACGGGCTGTATCTCATAAACCGTAATAGGTAGACAGTTGAAATTTTCACAGAGTGTGTATTTCTATTTCATATAATTTATCGTGCCCTATGTAGACTATGAAGTCTAAGTATAACAACAAATGATAAAAATTAAGTAAAATTAAAAATGAAAGGCGGTATCGTATAGTATAGTGTTAAATCTGGTGTCCCCTTGTTTTGCAGACACTCATTTCATCGAATGTGTCGTTTCACGCCCAATGTTAGTATCTTCGTGCAACCCATGGTGCCCCCCATTAACAGCAGCGAGGGTAATCGCCGGAGTGGTTTTGGACGGTATGCTCCTCCCTCTACTCTCATGCGAGAGTGGGGGGAGGAGAGAGTCCGTCTTACCCCCGTATACCCTAGGCTGGGGGATGATAATAATATGTAACGCATTTCCACTTCGTCAAAAAAAAAAAGGTTAGGCCTGTAACCACCAAAAAATTACAACTCCTGCACGTGGAAATGCCTGTCAATGAAATGATAATTCGGCGAAGTAATACAAACCGTTATAGAATTCCCCCCTTATTTCCGAAACTACTAGAGGCATACAATTTTGAAAAATATATAGAAAATAGCTCTTTACCTATAGATTACCACAAACAAATTTGGGTCAGATTTAAATAAAACTTATGGAATTAAATAATCATGTACGGAACCCTCTCTACACGAGTTTAACTCGCAATTGTCCCGTTTTTTATACTTTTCGTCGTCATATTATTATTATTATTCATTAATTTCAGACATTGTCCATAGTGTTAGTATTACAGAAACTTACAACTATGTTAGGAAGACAACCAATTATTAAAATACATCGTAAATGTTGCATCTGGACTCCAGGTGAACGGAGTTCCAGTGCACTGACATTCTACTGGCCGGGTCAGACATTACAGCGGCCAGGAGACTGTTCGGACTGTCACGCACTCGGCGCATCAGGGAGGCAACGCTCTTCCGTACAATGGCCTTGAAGCCATCGGTGTGTGCCTCAGCAAACATTGCCGATGCGCTGCAGTAACGCGGCAATCCCAACAACATCCGAAACCCGTTGTTATACTGGACTCGTAAGGCGTTGACAGTCCTCTGCGTATATCTAGTCCACAGGCTACACGTGTAAAAGGTCTGACAATATGCTCTGAACAGAGTCACTTTGACATTCCTGTCACAGCGTGCGAACCTGCGTGCCAGCATATTACAACGCACTGCCAACGCCCTACGCTCCCTCTCCATGTCGACGTCATCTTGGAGTCCTTCAGTGACCCAATGGCCCAAGTACTTAAACCTCGTCACCCTATTCAGGGGACACCCACAGAGGTTCACTACCGGCACAGAGGAGGGAACTTTGCTACCAGCTTTAAAAACAAGTAGTTCGCTCTTTGTGGCGTTGTACCTGAGGCCATGGGCCACTGAATACTCCTCACTTACTCTCACGAGCTTCCTCAGGCCACTCAGGGCAGGGCTCAGCAGCACCATGTCATCAGCGTAACTGATATTGTTAATAGTGACTCCGTTGATCGAGCACCCAACACCAGTGCCACTGAGCCTCACCACCAGTTCATTTATGTACAGGTTGAATAGCTTAGGCGAGCTCAAACCTCCCTGTCGCACTCCGCATTCCAACCTGTACATATTCGAGTATACACCTGCCCATTTAACTTGGTTTGTTTGGTTATTATACCAAAATTTAAACAAGTTTACTACCCCCTTCGGCAAACTTGTCTCATTTTCTAACTTTTCCCACAATACATTATACGAGACTAAGTCAAATGCCTTTGACAAGTCCATATGAGCAGTAGAAGTGGTTTTATTCTTCTAGTAGTAGTAAATAGTATAAAGTACAAACGGTCCATACTTGTTTCATTTTTTTTTTCGATTTTAGCTTTTCAATTTTATTTTTTATTGTAAAGTCTGCATAAAGAAATGGTGAAGAATGAAAATCAAACATTTCGTTATTGACGTCCATGGCTCGCCCACGCGATAACACTGATGACGTCTTCAAGAAAGGAGGAGGTTTTTCAGTTCAACTGTAATTTTTAGGGTTCCGTACCCGAAGGGTGCCAAACGGGACCCTATAACTAAGCCTCTGCTGTCCGTTCGTCCGTCCGTCTGTCTGTCGCCGGGCTGTATCTCATGAACCGAAATAGGTAGACAGCTGAAATTTTCACAGAATGTGTATGTCTATTGCCGCTATAGCAACAAATAATAAAAATTAAATTAAATTAAAAATTGAAGAGGGACCCCATACAAGAAACGTGATTTTTTTCTTAAATCCGGCTGTATCTCATAGTTATGAACCGTAACAGGTAGACAATTGAACTTTTCACAGAGTGTTTATTTTAATTGCCGCTATAACAGCTAATAATATAAGTAAGTTAAATTAAATTAAAAATTACCTACAATTACCTACTTTACATATTGTTATAGCGTATATATTGTTTCTTTTACGAAAGTATTTAATTAAAAAAGTAGGTACATAATATTAAATCTTATACGATGGTACGGAACCCTTCGTGTGCGAGTCAGACTCGCACTTGGCCGGTTTTTTGTGTGTATGTTACGCAATACCTTCGGTTCGCTAAATATGGATATATTTTAATAATTCTTTTTTTTGCTATTGCTTTATTTTTGGCTATTGACCGTCACACATTTTTTTCCGGTGACACCTGCCTGTTTACTCACTGATGATAAATTGACAATCAATATATGTATATGCATACACATAATTGACATAATATACACATAGCAGCTTTACAAAGCTACGGGAAACTTTGCCTATTTGTTGATATTTTAAAGACCCAGACAACTTAATCAAGAAAGTTTTAGGAAGTATCTATCGCAGGTACGAAAAGATTCGGCTGTATCAACTCTTATTTTGTGGGATCGAGTCGAGACGCGCTGATTGATATATACATATGTGACGTTCTCAATATAAAGGGACCTTATGGAAGAAGGCAGTTACATCTTCTTATTCTTGTAACTATACGAATACTATGGTAACAGTTCTAAAAACGGCGTAACCGCCTGCCTCCATGAGGTCCCTTTATATTGAGAACGTCACATATATATTTTCTCTCGTAATCATTTTGACGTGTTTTGCTACTAAACTACGCATATATTTTAAATTATTTTAGTTTTATTATAATTTTAGAATAAGTAGTATCATTGTCATAAGTTTTATTTAAAAATGACTAACTGTTGAGTTTCTTGCGGCGCTTCTCAGCTGTGGTCTTCTCTTGGGAAGCGCTGGTAGATTTTGACGTGTAAAAGTGCCCGTGCGGCCTACTTACTGAGTCTTTTATCATTTTTAGGTACTAGGAATCTATAAAAACAACAGGGCTATTGCGCCTTCCGTGAACATCGATTTGATTTCTTGTTTGTAGGGAATCAAATTTATTAATCGAGTCACACCCACTTGCGTGACGATTGAGCTAATGGTTGTTTGTCCCCTTACGGGTTTTATATATAGGTACGTCTAACTCTCAACTGATTCAGTAGTCCTGCAGCAACTAGATTATTAACAGTCAAACTAATGTATTTTCAGCCCTAAGCAGTTTTCTATAGAGTATGTTATAATATCTGGCATTTGAATATGCCAAGTTAGGGCTCAAAATACATTAGTCGAAATAGATTAGTTAGACTGTCAACAATCTAGTGCCAAACTTGGCACCTTTAATATCATTAGCATTACGTTTGGTGGCACATGAGAACTTGGCCTATTTTTTACATTTATGTTTTTGATGGGATATCAGTACTTTTTGGCAGGTAGTCGGTCTTTGCCTTTCGTATCTAATATGAAGATAATAGTTTTATTATTCTCGATTAAAGAAATATTTCCATTTTCGGATTTTTTCCTTTATTGTGCTGTAAGACCAGCCTCATGACAAATTTCAAGGCTCTAGGGCATCGGGAAATACCCTATAGGATTTGACGAGTGAGTCAGTCAGTAGCATGGATGTGTTCGTGTAAATATACCCACTGCAGTGTCGCCCTGCTCTTTCTTCGGACTTGTCCGGCACACTGCCGTGTGTCTAGATAGTGAAAGCGATTCGCAAACTTAGGTATGCATAGAAGTAGACCTCTGTGTACTCTCCACCGCGACTCTCTATACGGAGATTATTGAGAGATTATAAAAATAGTACTTAACTATATATTTTAATAACTATTTTGCCCATGAGTATAGATAGGTTGCGATCAATTACGTTAGTTACTCGTATTTATCAAATCCATTAGCATTATCTCATATTTTAGGCTAAGTGGTTTGGTGAATCGAAATTGGCGGTGATTTATGTAATCTCTTTCAGTTTACCATTAGATACATAGCGCCATATAAACATCAAAAGGCCATTGTTAATTGTTTTTGACGTGAATTCGATGAAAATAGCGTCACCAAAAACGTGTAATTTGAGAGGTTTGATCTTCTAAGTTTAAAAGTTACGAAAGTGATAGTTATATCGTTGTGAAGATCCATCTGACGACAATACAAAAAAATAGTTTGACCCCTGTCTACCCCCCGCGATGACGTCATGGACCGCGGCGGGAGAGCACTAAAAATTAGGTGTATCCCTGGCGACGCTCAGTATAACGTGGATAACTCGCGATAGCAATTTGTTAGTTTATCAAAACTATTTGTTAGTTGTGATAGAAATAAAACTCTATTTGACAGATTAAAGTGTAATCTCTTTTTAATGGGGAAAAACATGGATTGATAGAGTTATGTTATAACATAAGTCACGCCAAAATGCCGAGACAGAAAGTAAAAATGTCAATATTAAACCTCCTTGGAAATCATCGACTTCACGAAAAAACGAACGGTAGTAGGTTGACAACGACCTCAGTTTTTTATTAATATGGGTTTACTCTTGACCATAGTCGAGACTAAAGTCTCAGGACAAGGTCGACGATTGTACCTGTTAATCCTAAAATCCTGTTCAGCTGTCCCCCCCCCTGCCCGTACCTCGCTACGCCCTTGTAACTTATACTAATCTAAATTTGTAATGACATTGACAAATAAGTTTCGAAATGGAGCTTTGGGCCGGATTGCCCTTGAATCACCGACACTAATTTCATAGAATGTTTTACTTCACCGAATTTTCATTTCATCGACAGGCATTTCCACGTGCAGGAGTTATGATTTTTTGGTGGTCACAGGTCTAACCTGACCTAACCAACGTAACCCATGCTTTTAAGATAACCTGAAAACAACAACGTTTCAGCAGAAATTAACTTTCGATGAAATAAAATTCGGTGAAACGACGCATTCGATGAAATGAGTGTCTGCAAAAGGGGACACCCTTTGGGCCTCAAGGATATACAAATAAAACATACAAGCGTCATTTTTAAAGCGGTATTTTCTTTACAAATCGGTGACACGTACCAGGCTGACATGACGTGCGGAGGGTTATTGTGCCGCGAATGATACGAGCCACACAAATAAATAGGCCGAGTTGCTTGTGTAGCGAAACGAAAACAAACGGTATCCATATGTCAGTACGTACAAATATAAACAACCGAGCCTAGCTAAGATGCATTACGGTAATTTAACGACTTTTGTAAAATCGACAAAATGTATGAAATTGGCATAAGCGATTGGATCGTTATACGTCAATTAATTTCGAAAATCGTTAAGTTAGCGTAATGATTCCTACAAAGGATGGTCGCCTGCTCGATCTTGGCGGTGGCACTACCGTGCCCCAAGGTTCAAATCAGAATCAAATCAAAATCAAATCAAATCAAATCAAATCAAATCAAAATCATTTACTTGTCCAACATAGGTTAATTACACGATGTTTAATTATATTGCTGTATCACTATGTGGTGCCTATGGGCATACAAATGTTTATTATAAATTATAAGTTTGTACAAATGAAGCATGCTTAGGTTAGGTAATTTGCTATAAAATAAAGATAGGGTATATACGATATTTTACAATATGTCAGTGTCAAAAACTAATTATTTTCATTCAAAAATTCTGTTGTCGAATAATAGACATTTTTCCTAAAATCCGCGTCATTACTTTTATTTGCTAAAATGTTTTTTGGTAGTTTATTATAAATTGTGTGGGCCATTCCAAGTATACTTTTACGCAATAGGGCCGTACTACTCGGCGGTGCTTTAAATTTGTCTTTTAGAAGCACACTTATAAATCGTTATAAAGGCAACCTCAATCATGAGCGTTAGTAAATTAAGAAAGATTTAAAAAAATACGTAAATGTAACAAAATACAAATTCCAATAATTAAATCTAATACGATACGACACTGTCTACTAACCAAGTGGCACTCCCCCCTTTTGTAGAATACGTAGCTATACACATAGTTTCCTCCTCCGGTGGTCCTTGAGGAGGAGGCGAAATGGGATACTGTCTCGATAATAAGTGACGACTCTCAAGTGCGGTGGGTGCGGTGTTACAAAAATACCCGTAAAGCAGAAAGGGGGTTAAATGGTCCCTTGTAAAGAGTCCATGGACAATGTATGAAAAAAAAAATCCAGCCTATATACATCCCACTGCTGGGCACAGGCCTCCCACTCACAATGAGAGGGTTTGGGCTATAGTTCCCACGCGGGCCCAGTGCGGATTGAGAACTTCACACAGGCCGTTAAATTGCTTTGCAGGTGTGTGCAGGTTTCCTCACGATGTTTTCCTCCACCGAAAAGCTCATGGTAAATTTACAAATTGTATTTCGCACATAAATTCCGAAAAACTTAGAGGTGCGAGCCCGGGTTCGAACCCACGACCCTAAGCTCTGCTTAAGAGTCGGCAGGCTACCAGGCTTGATGAAAACCTTAGCATGACTTTATGAGATGACAGTTTACTAAGGTTGCATTATTTTTGGCTTTGATTTTTTACGGGTTATTTTGTAACACTTTGTATAGAAAACATCCATAACTCATAGTCCCAAAATTGCCTACGTGTATATGACATCACGATAAAATACATGGCACACATGGATCAAAAGATTATCGCACTTAAAATTGGCCGGAAGTTTGAGAAAATTCTTAAAAGGCAATTTTGGTGCGGGCTCAGGGACTATCAGGAAAAACTCGCGCTCAATACGCAAATATTTGTTGTTTATCTTTAGGGTTTGCGCTATAATCAAATTTGACGCTTGTGTATACCGTTTTTACGATATCTTGTGTGAGCTCCTTTATTTTTACCCGACTGCCTGAAGGAGGGTTATGTTATTTTATTATTTGTTGTTATAGCGGCAATAGAAAAAACACTGAAGCTTTCAACTGTCTACCTATTACGGTTAATGATATGATATACAGCCCGCTAACGGACGGACGGACAGGGGAGGCTTAGTAATGGTTCCGTTGACACCCTGAGGGCACGGTACCCTAAAACAAAAAACTTATTAAATAGCGATCATGGCGAGTCAGTCCAAGCGATTGTTGCCAAGTCATTTTTCATTACAATAATATTTAAACACTCGCACCTTTAGAATTAAAGTGATCTAATGCAAAATGTTAAGTTTTCTATTTCGAGTCATAAAATTATTATTATAGAGACCTATTTCAAAATCCCAATATTTTGAAGTTAGGTCACTTTAATTCTAAAGGTGCGATGTGGGCGGGGGCCGTGTTAACTTCAGTCGGATACATGTTCCACGTTGTTCCATGTTACGACGCAGTTAGCCTAGTTGGTAGTGACCCTGCCTACGAAGCTAGCGGTTCTGGGTTCGAATCCCGGTATGGACAAATATTTGTGTGATGAGCGCGAGTATTTGTTCCTGAGTCATGGATGTTTTCTATGTATTTAAGTATGTATTTCTCTATATAAGTATGTTTATCGTTGTCTAGTACCCATAGTACAAGCCTAGAGCTTAGTTTGGGACTAGGTCAATTTGTGTGAGATTGTCCCCTGATATTTATTTATTATTTATTTATTTATGTTAAATGGTGTGACGGGTTAGTTTTTGTCCCGTTCACAAGTTGCGAGTTGACCTGTAGGGCTAGACAAGTTGCATCGGCTTAAGCGGATCCTATAAAAAACAGTTCCCGCAAAGAATAGGATGTGTCCGTGTAAACGTACCCTAACGCCGGTAGCACACCTCAGCCGCGAAACCGCGAAACTGTGGCGGAATCGTGATATTTAATACGAAATTGAACTTTATTTCATTGCCAGAGTTTCGCTACTTCAGTTCCGCGGCGGAGGTGTGCTACCGGCGTAAAGGTGGACATTCACGGTCAGTTAAACTGATCAGTTGAACTGACGTACATCCAAAAACTGACCGTGAATGTACGGTTACCACGAAGCACGGATTCGCATAAAGATCTGGCCATGTTTTCACCGCTTGTCACATAAAATGTTTTTTATCTCACAAAGTCGTTTAGTTTCTGCAGGAGAGCTCTACGCGGCGAAACTGAGGGAAGAAAGAAAAAAGAAAAAAAATATTTTCTTTATTAAAAGGTCGTTTCAAATCAATAATTTACCTTGACTCATGAGTTTTCTATTGAAGTGGAATAATGTTCTTAGACTGAAAATGTCAAAATTTCCTCAGCAGTCAACGTTTGACACGCATTATTCGAAACACAAGGGAGAGATAAAATATTCGAATAACTGGCGGCTCGAACCGTTTATGTTACGCTAACGAATAATGTGTATTGTTACATATGATATTATTCACATAAACACGACAAACATCGGTCGAAGTAGCACAGTTCACATTAACATTCTAAAAGAGACATCTAGGAAATAAAATAATTACAATACGTTAATAAAATTCTAATCTATCCTTTCATTTCGTAAGTAAAAGATGTTTATTAGGTAATAATAAAAAAACACTTACCCATTGTAAAAAAATTTTGTAACCTCACATATTTCAAAGTATTCAACGTAATCTACCAGGAGAGCAGAAATCACGTAGCGATCTTGGGCGGGCGGAGCGTATACTAACAATTATTGAAAGAGAGCCCGAACATAACACGATGAATCAGCCCCTGTCACTCGTACGTTGCGCGACTGACTCACACTTTTCTAATAAAAAATCATTTATAAGCAGTAATGGATACAGATTATTTAGAAATGGGGTTAGAGCATAAGGTGTTTTGGTAAGAGTTTTAGTTCCAAGTCAAAATTATTGGCACTTAAATTTAATGTTGTATTAGCGAAATTGCGATAGTCATAGATGGATTGACGTTATAAATAGAGGATTGAAAACTAACTACAAGATCGCCGCCATCAATTTTACGTTTATAATGTGTTTTTGCAAGACATTCTTTTAAAACAACACGCGTTGTTGCCGACTGTATCTACTTGCAACACTGATGATAAAACTCATCTTGATTAAATAAAAGACTAGTCAAGCGAGTCCAAACTCTACTACTAGCCATTAAGGAGTTCTTATGGACCTTATGGCCACCTCCCGTCCCTGTCCTCATATCAGCTCGATGGTACAGTACCAGTGCAAGTGATGTGCACCATATTATTTCGTGTCTTGTTTTGCAAGTTTTGCAAGATTTGAGTATTTCATCATTCGATGAAATACTGTCTTTTACCGAATTTTAATGCTAATTTCTGCTGAAACCTTATTGTTTTCGGGTTATCTGAAGCATGGCTTACGTAGGGTAGGTTAGACCTGTGACCAACAAAACATAGTAACTCCTGCACGTGGAAATGCCTGTCAATGAAATGAGAATTCGGCGAAGTAAAACATTCTGTGAAATGAGTGTCGGTGAATCAAGGCTAAACCATATTATTTTAATGCCACCAAATCGCAGTATGCAAAATTGGTCAATCCAAACATTATAAATTATGTTAAAAACGACTTCATAGATTTACGAGTATGTAGTTACATACATAGTTACAAGAGAATCTTATCAATCATCAATACATAGTATAAAATGAAGTCGCCTCCGCGTCTGTCTGTCCCTATGTATGCGTAGATCTTTAAAACTACGCAACGGATTTTAATGCAGTTTTCATCATCAGTTAGATAATTCTTCACGGAAGGTTCATGTATATAATAGAATCCGGAGCGAAGCGAGAGCGGGTCGCTATAGGCTATGTTTAACTTATATAACCAAAGCAAAGCGAGGGCGGGTCGCTAGTAATAATATAAAGTGCGTTAAAAAGCCGTTTACGTAGTAAACAATGTATAAAATCGTTAATGGAACCAAGCTCTTGGACTTTAGCTTTAACACTTTTGGACCTTATTACAATGGAATAAGGCGAAAAAGTGTAAACATCTTTCTGTCCTCGACTGTACATTGGTTCCTTCTATATGTTTGGCCATTTCGATTGTTTTTCACTTCAGGTTATGCATGATTTATGACTTGACTGACCTAGGTTAGGGTAGGTTAGTAGGTAAGGTTAGAGGCGGAATCGGCTTAAGACGGTCAAAAAAGCTTTATGTCCTTGTTTATAATTATTTATGTACCTATATTTTACGTTTATCTAAATAATATAGTACTACTTACTGTATCTGATGTTCAATATATTATACTAGCAACCCGCCCTCGCTTCGCTCCGGGTACTATTATATACAGCCTATGTCCTTTCCCGGGACTCGAGCTATCTCCATACCAAATTTCGTTCAGCCGTTTTCACGGGATGCGCGTTCAAATAACCAGATTTACAGCTTTATTATATGTATAGATAAAGACAGGTATCTTTCTTAGCACCAACCTTAAATTGTCTCTGTTTAGCACATTGGTTGACTGGTAGAGAATGCCTTAAGGCATTAAGTCCGCCATTTGTACTTACTTTGTGTATTGTGCAATAAAGTTTAAATAAATAATAAGAGCGAAAGAGACGTCGCTCGGCTCTGCTCGGCACGATTCGGCTAGCCGAGCCGAGCAGAGCCGAGCCGACGTCTTCTCGCTGTCGATGTGGGGAGACCCTTGGTTTACATCTGACGTACACCTGACTGTCGCTCGCGGTAAGAGGTCCCGAGCTGGAAGTTGAAAGCCCTGGCCTAGTTTCAGTCAAGACTATGCCGTAGTAAGCGAAGGGCCCGAAATAAACTTTATTCCTTATTGACACAGCTATACTAAGTACTTGACCCCTTACCCCTTACCCATTTAAATCCACTATTTAGGTTAGCTTTGTGAGGTAGTTTCAGATGCCCGAAAGGTAAACCGCCCAGGAATAGAAACCCCGCATAGCGGGGCTCTGACAATTAGTAATTGCAAGATTGTATTGAACATATGAATAATTAATTAATGATTTTTTATAAACTTTATATTACTCGTATTATCTTCTCACAAATACATTTATATATGAAATTAAATGAAAATTGAAAATGAAAATGAAATGAAATGAAAATTGGACATAAAAACCATATTTAAATCATATTCAAGGGATTTTAGTGGACAGAGGGGGTCACCTCCACTCCCACAGGGGACTTTATTGACATCGACATCACCCACCTCGACAACTCTCCAATAAATTTTTTTAGGCCCGGTGCCGTGGATACTGAATTGAAGTGCTTTGCAGGACTGAAACAACTTGGCAGTTTTGTCAGGGGCACGCAAGACACAAGATAAAGCTGAAAGCGGACGAAGTATGGACCTCATTTAACTCTTCATTCCTAAGGATGTGTCGTAACTTAATTTTTTAGACATAGATATTCAGGGTGTCCCATAAGTCGAGCGTCACATTGACACGAGGTAGACCAGCCTAACTTGGCCTCGTAAAAGTAGCATGGTTTTAAAGATATGCCGGTTTAAAGTTAAGTTTTTTGCCAATTTAAACTTATTATTTGAATTTAGATTTAAAATTGTAATAATAACCACAGGATTCTCAGGCCGTACGATACTAATAATTTAAACTTTAAACTGGAAATATATTGAACACCATGTGACTTTTACTGAATTTATGTTAGGTTGATTTGCACCCGCCAAAAAAAAATGGCTGGTTCGGTCCGTCTTAGGCTGGTCTACCTCCAGTGTCACTGTGACGTGCGACTTATGGGACACCTGTAGATATAGGTAGGGAGGTAGGCATAGGTAGCCTGTGTGTTTGTTTGCCTCCTTCATGCCATAAAAGAAAAAGAAAGAGATATAGATATCTTCTTTGATAGCGCAAACTTTGCAACCAAATTATTTAATCAGACGTATTAAAAAAAAAGCATATTAATATTATACTACTTTTAACTGTGACATGTGAATAGAGTGTACAATAAATTATCGTGTTGTACCCGTTAAAGTGCCCTATCACTTTACCTATAAATTAAATGTTCAATAACTTCAATATATTATTGTTACTAATAAAAAATTAAAAATACTTAACGTGGTGATAGCCTCTTGAAAATTTTGCAGTTCCAATTCCATCAAATAGTTTTTGCGAGCCATCTATAATACGCGCGCGATGTGAGTGCAGCTCTCAGCTCTACACTACAGGGCGAGCAAGGCAAGGTGTGTCGCCGGCGGGGGGACGCCCCACCTCATACCCCGACTGCACTCAGATCGCGCGCGTGCTATATTTATTTAGTTCTACTATTTATTCCTTAGACAAAAATGATTTATTGTCTTAAAAACCAACGCACAAGAGAACTCCTTGTCTTGTTTAGACACAAATTATACAATTACACAAAGGTCTTATTTAGCCAAATATTAGACAGACATACATCATCACGCGTTCTTTGATACATAATTTTTTTAGGGGAAACACACAATTAAGATAAAATTAAAATTAAATTAAATTATGACAAACACTAACACAAAGGCAAAGGGCTCGGGCTCCGCAATGACCTGCGCCTACGCACAGCGCTGACGGGATATTTCAGGACCAGGTAGGTAGGGCATTTAAACTTTTATAAGAGTCTATTTTGGTTTCAACAAGTCAAATTACTCAAGTGATCAAACTTTATTTGCGCCATTGTACAAATATGCTCAAAATCACATCTTAGGCGAAGAGGTAGTGGTAGACATATCTGACAGGACTCTTCTCAATCTGTTCACGACGCCGCGAGACAATCGGTACTCACGCCTGTCTTCCAGGTTAGCCCAGATCACTATGCCATCGATGATCAACACCAAACTGATTATTACTGGCATCAAGGAGTTAAGAACCGCTTTACCTGATCCCACCTCCGGGTCATCGACCTCGCTAAAAATAGATATAGCTAGCAGCAACTCCAGTAGAATGCATGCTACTATGCTATACAGTTGAAAAAAAATTGAGGCACTACGGTTCCAGAAAGACGCAGCTATTTGTGAAAGCATTAAGATGTACACGGTGAATATAGTCGACGGCCCGACCAGCGCGTGAGTCGGGCCGACAACCGTGGTTTTTATGTCAGTTACAAAGCCTATGGTGTTCAATATGCATACTACTATCTTGATGCTATTTGAAAACGTCTCGATCATTGAGCTTAAGAGATTAAATCCCTATCCCAGAATTGAAAACCAAAATATGTCACTGTCACTCTGTGACAGACAATCGAATAATTTATTTGCTGCCATGTACAAATGCTTACAACCTTTCTGACGTTACAGAAACTGAGTTTATGATAAAAGTATGGCTTAACCTCCCAATTCACGAACCAATCGGAATACATAACATACGAGACGTCGACGACGCGGTTTGCCTAGTTGGTAGTGGCCCTGCCTACAAAGCTAGCGGTCCTGGGTTCGAATCCGTATGGGCAAATATTTGTGTGATAAGCGCCAGTATTTGTTCATGTCATGCACGTTTTCTATATATTTAAGTATGTATTTCTCTTTATAAGGATGTATATCGTTGCTTAGAGTACCCATAGTACAAGCTTAGAGCTAAGTTTGCGAATAGGTTAATTTGTGAGAGAAAAAAAAAAAAACTAAATACAGGTCCTAAATAATAGAAACTGTCCTAAATTCATTATAACTGCACCAGCCTTCTTTCTCTAACTCTACTTTTAAGACTTTTTTTTAGGAAAAAATGAAACAATAACTTACAAGGTCTAAAAGCAGATGTCAAAGATAGCTAGCTGTCTTTTAGACTGCTCAGTACTAAGTACATATATTACAAAATATCGAATTAATCAGTTCATTTTATGACAGGGTGACCTCTTCATTTAGTGTTACTGTCAGCAAAAAGTCAAACCGCTTACTCTGTAATTATTCACACATAAACACACTATCCATAAACGTACATAGTTCGAAGGAGTCGGAAGGTCAATAGGATCTCCAATGTACTTAACATAGACCCACTACGTTAAGTACATTGGAGATCCTCTTGACCTTCCGACTCCATCATCACAACAGCCCTTGGACATCATTATATTGCATTGACTTCGAGTTTATAAAAAATACACATTGTAAATTACAATAAATGGCTCAATAAGTTCTGGCTTGCAAGATTTAGTACCAATTCATCAAACGATGTTAAATGTTAATCGACTGTTAGTTCATTTCATACATTTTAGTACCAATTTCACCATATGATGTTAAATGTTAATCGACTGTTAGGTCATACTGAAAAGTCATACTTTACAGACTGTACTTCGGAGAGTGTGCACAGGAGCTCCACGAGCTAATACCGCCGTCTCCTTTCTACCATCGGACTTCCAGGCGCACCGCGGGATGCCATCCGTACTTGGTTCAAATTCCGCCTTTTCGAACGAAGCGCTTTGCATCATCTTTCATAATGCGTACTGCAAAGGAGTGGAATGCGCTTCCGGCGTCTGTATTTCCGAGTGCATACAATCTGAACCTATTTAAAGCTAGGGTGAATAGGCATCTTCTGGGTGAGCTCGCTACATCGTAGACTGAATCTTCGTCCTCCAAGGGCGGGAGTTGGTCAAGAGCAAACCCATTATCAATAAAAAAAAAAAATACATTCAACTGTCAAAATGTAAGAACTAACAGTCGATTAACATTTAACATCGTATGGTGAAATTGGTACTTAGACAGTTGTTAACACTAATCGTCTGATAAGTGGTTGAAATTCGACATTAAGCTAAACATTCTGACTAACTTTTAAAGTTAAATGAATGTAAGAAGCCTTTTTTAACGTTTTTCTTATTTTTCCTGATAAATCAGATCAGAGGCTGGCATCGTGTAATCGTTCTCGCGCCGCCGCCTTAGTCACCTCACAATCGAGATGGCATCAGCTCAGCCTGATCCAAAGACGGACAAAAAAAGAATCCATTCGAATTTAAAAAAAAATGATATTTTTTTTATTACGTTTTTGTTTGTTAGGATATGCAATGGTTTGCTGTGGTGATCACATTATAAATGCGACGGCGTGTCAGTGTTTGTAACTCCTTCACACTGGAACCGCTGGACAGATTTGAAAATTGGAACGGAGATAGCTTATACCCACAGATTAGTTTAGTTAGTACTCGTAATAAATTCTACATTTTATTTGGCTTAAATTTATCCTATTTAGCCGACTACGGCTAAGCAAAAAGGAGGAACTATATTTCAGCTGTTTGTAAGTACTAACAAACAGGGAACAGATGAATATACAGGGAATATATATTTTGTGTTCAAAAGCCGTGGTAGCCTAATGGTTTGACCTGCCGACTCTCAAGCAGAGGGTCGTGGGTTCGAACCCGGGCTCGCACCTCTAAGTTTTTCGGAATTTATGTGCGAAATATAATTTGTAATTTACCATGAGCTTTTCGGTGAAGTAAAACATCGTGAGGAAACCTGCACACACCTGCAAAGCAATTTGACGGTGTGTTCGTGGGCCCGCGTGGGAACTATAGCCCAAACCCCCTCTCATTGTGAGTGGAGGCCTGTGCCCAGCAGTGGGACGTATATAGGCTGGATTATTATTATTATTATATATATATTGTGTTTGTATGTTTTTCAGTTCCCTAGTTATTCCTATACTATCTATTATATTTTGACAAATGTGTCGTTCGCTTCGTTTAGTGTTCCGCGTATCGTCATATTAAATCTAACATGGCGGATGTGTCATGCATAAAATAATAGATAGGTAGCAAAAAATAATCAAGTTTGTTGTAAAATGAAAGCATAACGCCTAAATTTCTAAAAGTTATGAATAATAAATGAAAAATGTAACTTTGTGACATGAAAACAGCATTAGAGGATACATGATAAGTAATGTAACTTTGTGACATGAGAACAGCATTAGAGGATACATGATAAGTAATTTTTTTAATAGTTGGATTTTATCTTTATCTTGATAGTTTAAAAACTTTATATCACAAATTTGAACTATGTTTTGTAGCAGTGTTTGTCAAATAAATCAAGTTAAGCATGCCTTTAAAAATAATTTTGAGTTTAAATGGTACTTAATCCATTTTTTATAACTGTGACATACGGAGATTAATTTATGTGTTTAAAATTAAATATATTCACTTACTATCTATGTATATCCTATTCACCCCGTTCACTTGAATAAACGTGGTGCCGATAGGCAGCATTTTATTACCGCTCTCAATTGAAACTCTTCAACGTACGGCCTCTCTATCACACACATAGGATGTCGAGTTTTAGTTCGTTTATTCATCACGATATTGTTTTCACTCAATTAATTATAAAATCTAGTTTTTTACTACGATATTCTTCATCAAATCACTGTTATTTACAAAATCTGAAGTGCACACACGTGCTTTTAGTGATCGTTTCAACTTTAATGTTGGCATTTCGCAATTAAATGCTAACGATACACTAACGTGTTGCTATAAATTGCTTTCGTATCAGTTTTATTCGATAAACCCATCGCTCTATGCTGCATGGATAGTTATGTGGAAATAAAGTCGTGGTAGACAAAAATTGCATTTTCACTTCACATTCTCTAAATGTGAAGTATATAGAGGCGGACTAAAGTGTTACTTTTTGTATCTGGGGATTAAAGTACTTTTTCACTTCACCAGCTCAAAAAAAGCCATTAGGAAGCTTATTGAACATTTTTACTGCCTGATTCCTACTACAATGATGAGCTATTTTGTGCTTTGGGAAGAAACTATAATATAGGCTTCACTTTTTAGTGCGCGTGTGAAACCCCAACTGTTCTTCGCTAGTCTCATATTTTGAAATGTTTTTAGTAACCAGGTAAGCAACACTAGTACATATAAGCTGGGAACTGTCAGGATACCCAAGTTTTTGAAATGTCCCCTACAGGAAACCCATTGAGGAAGACGCAAGATTGATGTTATTGCTTTTTTTGTACAATCATAGCTTTGTCTGTATTGTACTTAAAACTGTTTCCCCAGAACATAACGCTGTACCGCAATTTGGATTCGACTAAGACATAGTACGCTGTCTTAAATTGTTCCACTGTTAGGGCATCCCTGAGGCTTTTTAGGGCGTAACAGGCCGAAAGGATAGCATCTCCCAAGTACACCCATCAAGTCATTTTAATATTGGAATAGGCCATTATTTCATTTTATAAAACCATATTATTATTATTATGGTAATGTCTACAGTTCAATCGTCTTTCATCATCCATCAACAGCCAAAAAACTCAATCTGGCCACTGCTATGAACTGAGTAATTGCTTTAATTGCATAATTTGATTAACCAACTAATAAACAGATGAAGTTAAACTTATAAGAAACAACTTCACGCTGCCGATCCATTTGTTTCATATCCATGGCATTTTGTTTTGCTCCTCGCACAATTATCGGCACGACACGCGGCCATTCCGGTTCCTATTAGTTTTTTAAAAACAAAGTCGAGGACGAACAAAATTTACACAAGAGCGGACAATATATGTAACTGGAGGTAGTTCTCGTGAAAGAATGCAAAGCGGTTTAACCTTGTCACTTTGACACTCGTTTCAGAGAATGTATTAGGTAATTTGTAGAATTTTCATTCCTTCACAGGAATGCGGTAAGCTGTTAACACCCCGGGAGTTGTCATTTTTTCGTTACAAGTCTAACCATACCTTATACAAATGATCAATGTCCAGAATTTTCTGAAAACGATAAGACTCCAGCAGAATTGAATAGCTTTCGGTGAAATGTTTCATTCCATGAAACGTGTCGGTAATATATTTCAAGCGATTTCAATTCAAGCTGATTGATTGGTGTATTTTGTGATTATTATTTACAATACTCGTATCTTTGACATTTTCAGCACTAGGAACTCTAAATCGGGTCAACTTTAAACAGAAATCAATCAGCTGGGCGCTGAAGTTTAGAATATTTTATGTCCCTGCCGCTGGCGTGACTTCGCAAGCGTAGAATTCGTTTCTCCATTTCTTCCTGTTGTATTTCGAAAATTCTATTCTTGTACTCGTATCTTACGATAAATAAAGAAAATCCCACGAAGTTTCAGATCTTTTGAAATAGTTTCGACCATTCTTCCATCGATCAATCTGGTGTACTAGGAACTCACTCCAGCTAGATCGATATAGTGTATTAGGAACTGTCGACCAACGTGGATTTATGTGATTCTACCATCAATCGATGGTATCAATCCACGATCGATCGATTAGTATGAACGAACACGCTTGTTGTTTATTACTAGGTATTGTTGGCGCGGATTCCCATACACTAGTAACTTGGGACTAATTGATTTTCGTTAACTTGCGATTTCTGACAGTAGTTTTTTTTTTACATAAAACTGAACAGTGATTTACCCCGATCTCACCTGATGGAAAGTGCAGATGAGGCCAAAGATGGAGCTCACTGGTTCAGTAACAGCCGATTCACCTTAAAGCCTTGAAGAGCCCTAAGTTATAACTGTCCGGAAATACAGACAATGGGAGCGAATTCCATTCCTTAGCAGTTCGTATTAGGAAAGATGAAGCTAATCGCTTCGTGCGGGCCAAAGGGACCCTGACAACATAAGGATGAAGACGCCGCCCCCGCCTGGACGTCCGCTGGCAAAAAGGAAGTGGAGTAATTAAGTCATGTAACTCGGAGTAGTGACGGTAGGTATCTACTGTCACTGCCGTCAGAAATCGCAATCGAAAAAATGCAGTCTTGCATTTTTTCTTTCTCAAACATGTCTACATGTCGGTGGTGATGACTCTGGGCCTGAAGCTGGAATGGTGGCGCGTCGAGATGAAGGAACAGGACGGGGACAAACCGGCGACGCCGCTCAAACTCGACTCTTCTAGGGCCGTCCACGACGAAGGTACCAGTGTAAGACCTTGACGAGTGAGGGTACATACTCGATACTTTTCACTTAGGATTGTATATTAATAAAAGGTGTACGTTACGAATTACCAACAATCGTCCTACGTTGCCCACGATGCGACCCTTGAAAAATTTGTTCTTGTAAAAAATTACAAGATATTTTGGTTACATCCTCTAAATGCAAAACATTCTTATCTTTTTTTCTATTTCATTGTTAAAAACCGTCTAATTTTAGTCTTTTATAGCTTTTAAACTTCACCTAGACAATTAAAAGAAAAACCTATTCATTAATTAAAGCCATTTTCGATAAAGGAGTGCTGCCTAAACTGATAACGCGGCGGGTTTAAATATGCGTGTGCGCCGATATCCGGCAGAGACCCCAAGGCCTTCCAGCAAACATGTCTCCCGTTCACATTTTAACAATTTGTGCTACACTTGCCGGTATACATGCCGGTACGATTCCGAGCAACGTCATAGGAATTAACAACATAATAGACTTCCCCAACAAGTTATCAGGAATGGCAGGATTTGGTTCGAAAGGAAACAATACAGAAGGTTCCACTACCGTCATGGGATCAAACTATGGCTCCATAATACCAAATATATCGCAAATGTTTGGCGCAAATAAAACTGGAGCGAGCAGCAACGATACTAACAGTGGCAACGGATTGGGAGCTGACTTCGGATCCATGATATCAGGTTTCCCAAATAAAGTGTTGAACAAGACGGGCTTTGGGTCTATCGTGTCAAGCGTCTCAGATAAAATATTGGGCAATAACAAAACCAGTGAAAATAGCACAGACAGTAATGGATGGATACCCGATTTCGGTTCAGTGATTCCAAACAATATACTAGGAAAAAATAAAACTTGTTCAGGCAGTACATCAAATACTACTTCAAGCTCACAATCGAACGTCATTCCCGATTATGTCTCGGTCATACCGGGATTCCTAACTAATTCTAAAAATGGAACTGGTTCCTTTATACCATCAGTACCTGATTTCGGTGCTATAGCATCTGAAATTCCTAACAAACTGACGAACAATCACCAAAGCGAACAAAATCCTCGTGAGAGGAGATGCCAACACTGCATGCATCATTCACATAGCTCGGAGAACGACGAGCCAGATTCTGAAGACACAAGATCAAAAAGGCAAGCTAGCAATATATTGGGTTCTTTAGGATCTGGTAGCTCAAGTTTGGGATCTTTAGGATCGGCGGCTTCTACCCTAGGTTCCCTAGGTTCTAGTTTAGGGTCTGGAAATGCCACGCTAATCATGGGAATGTTTCAGGTCCTTGTGAAGCCCATTGAGGGTCTGCCGGGTGCTGATGAAATTACGGACATGATTAAGAATCCCCAGAATATTCTTACTAAACCGCAAACCCTTCTTAGTGGTGGGAAATAAAGCAAGAGCAGTAATTAATATTTTTAAGATAAGCATTATAATATGATTAAATAAAAACCAAAACAATTTTTTGCGTTTAATTAGTGACGCCTCTGGTGTTGCAAATGTCCATAGGCGGCGGTGACCACTTCCCATCTGGTGGGCCGTCTGCCTGTTTGTCTGACTAAGGCAATAAAAAAAATCTTAGTGGTAGTCACATGACGCGAAGAAACGAATTTTTGTTTGATGTTATAAGAAGTAATACCACGTGTAGCGAAGAGAACTAATATTAAAATAAATTAAAAATTAGTTCAACTCAGTATAAAGTTGTGAGTTGAACTAATTGTCACCTTTGATGAAATGGGGGGTATGATTGGGAGTTGTTTTATCACTTTATTGTGAGTTACAACTTTGTTAAACTGTGTTTTCTTGCACGTTTAAACTAAGGACAAGTCGGTATTTTCGTTTCGTTGGCAGGCTTGTTTTTCCTGGTAAATAAACAGACGACACGTAATAATAACTCGTCTACGGCAAACCGCTACTGGATGAGTCAGCACGATTACATTTTACAGAACAGGAAGTTTCACTCCCACTAAATGAATACATCCTTCTAATTTCTTGAAAAGACGAAATAACCGCTGTTCTGTGGTTGGTATATTTGGTCAATAAGTACCCTTTTTACGATCTTTGATTTACATCTTTCTTCTTTTAGCCCTTTTACATTGTATATCGGAAGCTATACAAGATTAAAGAACGTACCCTGATTTTGTACGTAATCGGGCCACTTCCAGTCTTCTAGTTTGTAGCAAACCATGGGTCAGGTTCTAAAACAGTTCTGGATTAAGTACATTACAGTTTGTGTCAACCGTTGAGTTGGGAAACTCGTATGCCCTTATGAATAAACGTGGAGTAATTGTGAAGTAGTTAAGTTAAAGTTAAGCCACGCTTTGTCCTTAACAGAATCTGCGGGCTTAACAAGCATGCACGAGATAAAATTTGATCTAACGTAAGACTTAACACTTAAAGCTTAAAATAAAAGTGTTTCGTCCTGAATTTTATTACCATTTATTACTAAGCGACTTTAGCGATTTTCACATTTTTATAGCGATTTTATCAAGACGGGACACTTTCTTTTAAAACTTAAGCGTTAAGTCTTACGTTAGAATATGGAATAGATGTATTCATTTCCCTAGCCCCTGTCAAATTTTATCTCGGCATGAATGTTAAGCCCGCTGTCGAATTCAAATGTCACAATGACAATAAGGACAATCGGTAATCAGTTTGTTAGTAGTCTTTATGTCGGATTTCACCAACCACTTAACAGACGATTAGAGTGTTAACAGCTGTCAAATGTATGAACTAACAGTCGATTAACATTTAACATCGTATGGTGAAATTGGTGCTTAGTTTGTTAAATTGTTTGCAAAATAAATGTACTTATTAATTTCTTTCTTTACTCCGCGTTTTTTAATAAGGCTGCTAAAACATAACTCAGTTCAGCCACAAATAATATTAACTTTCAAATACATATACCATATTACATTTTTAATATTATGCTTTCGATGAAATTGAAGAGAGGGCAAAACAAGGTACAGTTTTTATTAACTTAAATTATCTCTACACTTTTCTTTTAAAAAAAAGTGAAAACGTAACAAACACACAGATAGACAAACACACAGACAGACAGACATACACGGACAATAGACATACTTTAAACTTTCACATTCATGACATTGGTACTTATGGATAATCTGTTATTGTTAATTTAATTATCTTGTTCTAAAACAGCCTGTTAACTAGACCAAAATGATAACTCGATGAAAAAAACAGACGTTTAATTAAAATTTATTTCGATTCTTGAAACAAAACTAAAAATTAAGAATTTGATTAATTGAGTTAATCGAAAGATGATTAAAAACGTCTATAAGCAAATATGGAATTTAACCAATAACCTATACGTGTATAAAAAATCATTGAATTTTACAGATCAGATCTTCGGTTCAACTGGGCATAAAATTATCGAAGGGGAAAATTATGACTTATCAAGGAGCCAGATTGTACAGTCAGGGTAAGGAGTTCAGATAAAAACAACGGCTGAATTCGTAAGAAATTTTAATATTTAAGATATTCTATTGAAATATGTTGGACTATAAACAAAATCCAAGGAGGAAGACAGCCAGCGTTTTAATAAATTATTTTGCGGCATCACGGGTAAGTGATATATGAATTAGAAATGGGTTCAGTGGTTTTTGTTAATGAAGTATTACCTAAAGGTGATAAGACACACCTAGCGGTGTGGCAGCACCACACCGTAACGTTCACTTCCTCGCTCCCCTTATTGTAATTTTGGTTTCCCTTCTAGAAGAATGCCTTTACACTAAAGTTGTCAGTATTCCTTATCTTTTTATGTAACCGTTCAGTTTTTGGATGCTTGCGTTTACGTTAGAATATGAAAGATGTATTCATTTCCCTAGCACCTGTCAAATTGTATCTCGCGCTTGCATGCTAAGCCCGCAGACGCTTGGCGAATGCGAGGTAGAACATTTTTCTGCTTTTTGAAGCAAAAGTCTAAGATCCGAATAGTTAGGGATCGACCCTCGGGTGAGGGTCTGCCTAATGGATGAAAAGTATTTAATTTATTTAGTATTTTATTTTGTACTTATTTATGTCAAGTTTAATATGTTAAGTAATATATCGCGAAAAGGTTGACTGAAAAACTTCAGTCCAGGATATGATCTAATCACTTAATTTTTTTTTAAAACTTTGCCCTTGTTTGTTTAATATACAAATTAGATACTAATCTAAAGTATGATGCCTTTTGTAACCCAATTTGTTTCTTCTATGTATCCGCTACACCTGTCTATAGAATATGAAAACGTAGATTAACTATTTTTTTCCCGTCATAACTATTATGTAGGCAGGTATAAACAAAAGGGATAAAAATAGTCAACCTAACGTTTGCATATTCTATAGGCTTTACTTACTTTCGATTGGTATGTAATTTGTCTATAAAACAAACGAGTATTTTTTTTAAGTAATCATATCCTGTACTGAAATTTTTCAGTCAACCTATTCGCGATAATATTACAAACTTAATATATAAAATTTGATATAATTTTCATCAAAGATTCAAAGATTTTTTTTATTTTTCATTAAAGATTTCTAGCTAAGTAAAAAAAAACTGTAACTGAACAAAAATTGAAATAAACAGTTTTTTTTATTTATTTTTATTTTTTTATCTATTAAACAGATGGGTGAAGGTCGTTCCCTATTCGGGTCGTAGAGTAGTAGCATCAAATATAGACTTCATACTCTTCTAACCTTTTTCTTTTGGACGGCAGCTTTGCCCATGAGTCCCGAGGATAGCCGAGCACTCCCGAAGTTATTTATTAAATAATATAACAAAAGAAACTTTGTTCCAACCGGAACTTGTCCCACGACACCTCCCTTTTTTTGGTGCAGCCGAGCCGGACAGCGAGTGCACAGTGTCTGGTGCGCTGGCGCTGGTGCTGCGAGCGTCCCGGCTGGCCGGCATGGCGCCCTTGCGGCTGACGCGCTCACGCGCACACTGGCAGGCCGCGGTGTCGATGCCGCTAGCAGCAGGGTCCATCCTGTTCATGACTGCTGTCAGTAAGTACTGTGGTATGGTGGGAGAAGCACTAAGTTCGAAACCTCGGATACCTCCCTTTTACACATCATTCGTGACTAAATCGAGGAAAAAGGATGAAACTAATTAACGTATCTTCGAACTTCGATTTTCAAAGTAGGGTAGCTATATCGCGGCTGCTTTTTCAACGGAATCCTATCACTTCAGAATTATAGGATTGGGAGCACCTTGTGCAGGGTCCGTCTAGATTCTGCCCTCTTACCTGCCGCTAAGCAACAGCGTTTGCTTTTCTGTGTTCCGGCGTAGGCGTAAGCTAACCGCTGAAATTATTACTATAATGATACAAGAGGCATCTTAGTATGAGGACTCAGTAGCCGTATACGAACTGCTACCTACTCCTCAGGTCTCAGGGTGGGCTGCCATGGTGCTTGTGCCTTTCAGGTTTTTGGGCCTAACCTTTTAAAATAGACCTCCAAGAAAACAACCTACGACCAGTGAGAAGCATTCCTTTATATTCTTCATAGTCTTCTTCATCATCAAATATACCTGTTCTTACAGATCTGGTCCTGATGTTAGGGCTCATACTCGATTTCTGCGAGGCGCCGGAGAGACGGGTGCGCGCGGGCGAGTCCGCGCTCAAGGCGGCGATCTGGATCTTCGACCTGCTGACGGTGGTGATGATAGCTAACATCGCCGTATACATGGGGCCGGCCCGTATGAGGGGTCTGCTGAAAGTATTGAAGGAGCTGCATCAGGTACTGTGACACCACAATATAAGAACTCTCTGAAAATGAACTACCTACGGTGCGGTACGGCTCTGATAAGGTCATCGGGTTTGGGTAGATTCGGTTAGAACAGCGGTTCACAAACTTATTTTTAACGCCCCGTTTGTGTCATCGAAAAATATCCATATAAGTCGTAACATTCTATTAGTTCCACTAAAATATTCTTATTAATTCAAAGGTTTCTTTATTGTAGAGTTTAAAAAGCAAATTTTATATTCATAATGCAAATAAACAGAGGAAGTAGGTATGGGAAGTACTTTTATGTCCTTAATAATGTTCTCGTAGAGATAAAGAAGCAAAATGTCATCTAGTGACTGCTTCCGGTGTCACCTTGGTACTCGTAAATATCTAAAATTTGACGAATCACCCACAATTCAGACTCCATATCTCAGAATGTCCACGGAATTAATAATTAATAAAATTCTTAAAGCCTTCAAACGAATAATGGTGCAACAATACACACGCGTTCTTTTTATTTTCAGGTAAACTCTGACCTCAAGGCAAGTCCTCCATCGACAACGACTGAAAAGAGAAAAAGCATCGCGGTCGTCGGCTTGCTGTCGTGGTCGCTGGTAATCCAAATCGCAGACGGTTATAATATAATGCAAACGACTTTGAAAGAAAATAAATGGTGTAAGTTTAAAGTTTATTATAATCAGCCGGTCAATTTCTTAAACTTTCTTAACAACGTAGATCGTACATCTTCTTTTTAACCGACTTCAAAAAAGGAGGAGGTTCTATGTTCCACTGTTCGTATTTTTTTTTATGTATGTTTACCGATTTCTTTGTCAATTGTGGACCGATTTTCAAAATTATTTTTTTATTCGAAAGGGTATACTCCTGAGGTGGTCATATTATCACGAAATCAGAATCTGATGATGGGATCCATGAGGAATCGAGGGAAATCCTCAAAAGTTATAGGCACACATACAGCGATTTTGGTATTACCTGCAAGACCTTAAGAAACTGCATTACAAAAGCACCTCTTAGTGAAGAGGAACTGATGATGAAGACCAGAGATGACCACCGGAACTCCTTAGTCGTAAGTGATTGCCAGCAATTACATTTCTTTATTAAGAACATGAAGCTACTTTTATATTCATTATAATGCATGTGGTGAAGTGCAACTGATGGTGAAGTACCGGGAGAACTCCTCAATGATTAACGGCCCTGCATCTTGGACAGCGACATTTTGTTAAGGGTGATATGAAATAGGTATAAGGCTATTGTTTCTTAACGTGATGTTTATGTGCTTTATCACATAATAATATTAGATGCATCACTAAAAAGCGAAAAAAATAAATTTTTTACAAAAAAATAAAACCGTCTTCAAAAACCCACTAAAAAGACCGAAATATATCGAAGTCGATGGCAAGAATCATGGTATCATTGCTATTGTGTATACCTACTTGACACCGGCTTGGATATATTTCATGTACCTATTAGGTACTAAATAGGCAATTCCTAGGACTCCCAGGAGGCCGTTCTTTATTAAACCCTTTTTATTGGGTTTTTTTTCTTTCAGATAAGCTCTGATTATTTTTCTTATTCATTTAGTCCTTACTTAACAGGCACATCTCTCTTTACTTTGAGTGAAACCCATCCTACTATAACCAGAGCCTTATCTTTGAGTCTCTGATCACAACACTCACTCACTTTTCTTTCACTTGTTCTCCTTGGTCTCTCTTTTCCTTTTTCCCTTTTATTTTTCCTTCTTTTATTACCTACATTAAGTACCTCTTCACTTGTCCTCCTTTCAGTCCAACATACATAAGTAATTGAATCTCGTCATCTTCAATAAATCCGTGATATCCTACATGACAAAGTTACATCTTATTGGTATGTTCTTGTAAAGAAAGTGTCATGTTGTGCTTCACAGAGCAAATACGCTGTATACGAATAAGATCTTCATATACTGTCTTTCTAGTTTGGAGGGCAACGGGGTTTTCCTTGCTATCCAATTGAACGTTTAGGCAGAACGTTTTGTCAGCTATCGGCTAGGGTAATGATAGAGCTATAGCAGTAATACGTATTCCCTTCCTTTCATCATAAACTGCACGCACTACGCTAACTTAGCGTTTTCAAAATCAAAGCAAATGTATAGGATTGGCGTAGGCTCACCAGCTGCAAGTCAGCCGCATACGTCTAAAATATAATAATAATCCAGCCTATATACGTCCCACTGCTGGGCACAGGCCTCCACTCACAATTAAAGGGGTTTGGGCTATAGTTCCCACGCAGTGCGGATTGGGAATTACGCACACACTGTCAAATTCCATATGATTTGTCAGTTTTTTTTTAAGTTATGTTAGCGTAGTGCATTGGCTAGGCCCCTTGAACTGATAACTGCGTGGTGGAACCCCCCAGGGCCGATAATGTGCCTGTACATGCCGTACTACTACGCCGACATGCTGGGGGTGCTGGTGGCGCTGCAGTGGGGGGGCGCGGTGCTCGGCGCGCGCGCCGCAGTCGCGGCGCTCAACGACCGCCTGCGCCTGCTGCGGCACGGTGACTACTACTTCATCTTCTCAGCTTACAATCATCCACTATTGACCACGACCACGTCTGAACATAACATAAGCGGGAAAAGACTCGTATGCTACTTTTGCCAATATGGATCAATTTATTTGAAATAATAATATGCTAATAATAAAAAAAAACTTGTAGGCATGTAAATAGTTCGTAAATCACGGGAATACAATATAAACAAAGTCCAGTATAAACTGACACGCAATAAGTATCCACTTTCGTACTTAGTGAGTGTCAGTTTATACTGGACTTTTTTTTATGTGATGTAACTATAAATTAACGATTTTTGGATTGTATTCGTTACATGTGCTATAGGGGAGACTTGCCTAATTCGTACCCCCTAAGGGAAAATGCGAAATAACTTGAAATATAACAGAGACAGACACATTTTACTTATGTTTTAATAAACCTTATTCTATGAGTAATCAACACCAGTACAATATTGCACTTACAATTAGTAAACTTCACCAGAGTACTAGTTTTTTTTCTAAAGTGGAAAAAGTACGATTTAGGATCATGTACGCCTAATTTGTACCACGCTTTTCCTTAATCGTACTTGGATATCCTTATAGTTAGTTTTTGTCTCAAAATCACAGCAAATGAACTAAAACTACTTCTTCATATTACTAGATTAATAAATTCTTTAATTCTGCATAGCAAATCTAATAGTTTTCTTTAATTCTTTGCAGTTATCACATATATAATTACGAGCATTTTATTAACTCCAGCACAAAGCTCGTGAGCCCAGGTCTCACAGTGGGTGCACTGAATCATATCTTCTTTTCTATTTTCTTCGCACAACTTACAGTACCAGTTTTCTTTATCACTTTCTTTTTTTTTTTGTTTTCTTTATATTATTTTTATCTTTGGTAATATTTTTCCTTTTCAAGACGTTTAGCTCTTGGAAGTTCTTGCACACAGACTTCTTTTTTGACTCATTAGGTTTTTTTTCTTTTTAGGTCCACTTTTTCATGTCGGCTGGAGCCCAAGAGCTATATTTGCGCTTAGCCATATTAACCTTAAACAAAAATAAGTCATTAATTCCTAATTCGTACCGGTACGAAATAGGCTTACGCGTTGAGTACGAATAAGGCGCAACGACCAACCAATTCAAATTTACCGCGAAAAAAAATGTTTGCAAGTATGGCGTTAGTACCTACTGAGAATAAACTCGTAAATAAGCCAAGAACCAAATAAAAAAATCCTAGTTGAATCATTCACACTAGCTTAACGGAAAATCCTTATGAAGCAAACAAAAATTTTTGTCGAAATTAGTGAAATTACTTACTTTTTTAACAATTTTAAGCAGAGCAGCGATGCGGTGTTGTCACTTATGTCTGATAGCATGGCAAACTAGTGGTTTCATTTTATGACACTGGTGTCGCTACTGTTGCATTCCGTTCGGAAATAATGCTAGGGTACGATTTAGGCACAGGTACGAATAAGGCAAGTTTCCCCTACGACATTGCTTCTTGCCAAATTTCATGATTCTAAGTCAACGGGAAGTACCCTATAGGTTTTGATTCTATTGAGATTCCCGTGAAATATGCGGCATAAACGGCGGTATATTTTAATTGCGTTGACTTAAATGTTTGATTTTTTTACTGATCCAAGTGATTGCAGACTTAAGTATTTGATATGAATTTCAACTTGATACCTTCACGCGTTCCTGAGAAAAAGGGTCTTGACACCCAGACAGACAGACAGACGGACAACAAAGTGATCCTATAAGGGTTCCGTTTTTGTTTTCACTTGAGGTACGGAACCCTAAAAACGTTATAAATGTGAGTATGTGTGTATGTATGATGTGTTAGTGTGATTGTTAATTATTTACACTGAAACGGCTAGCCGGATATGGATGAAGTTAGGGGAATCAGGAATGGAAATTAGGAGTGGAGAACCTAATGTCCTTTTTTTTAAGCCAAACTCGAGACCGAGTCTGGTACCACATTCGAAGACTTGACGCGGGCCCCAAAACCCGTCAACAGCTTGGTGGACTGCTTCACGACGCCGGGGAAGGCTCGTCCTCAAGGTAATTAATTATTCTCATTATTACGAATAACCCCTACATATGAATCTGTAGGCTAACACGACGTTCAAGGGTAGTACATACATGGTGGCAGCTGTGGCAGCTGTGAGCGGTCGGCAGTGGAAACAGAATGCATAGAAATCGCCTCATATCGCTGCGCCGCCGCGCTAAGGGCTTATTACACTTCAAAATTTTTGGGTGCGTCTTTGTTTGAACGAACACTAACGCACCATAATATCCTGCGCCCTGGGCTGTTTCTGGTTGCTGACTCTCGTCATCATCATCATCAATTTTAGGACTTATGAAGGTTAAATTAGGATTTATGAAGATGTAATCGGAAATAATACGGTAAAAGGATCCGCTTTAGGATCTTACTAGGGCTTCCTAAAAAAAGGATAGTGTAGTGTAATAACCATTTTAGCATATAAACTAAAGTTGTTGTAGTGTAAAATCAATAAGGGTTATCACTGAGCATTCAGCATTTCAGCATTCCTCAGACCAGTTGAGGATGTGGTGCGAAAACATTTATGTAAACATATTTTTTGTTTCTCTTAGATGTCCCGATGCAGGCTTCCCACGTGCCGGGCACGCTTCGCCGTCTCGCTCTTTCTTACGAGAGGATAACCGAGGTGGTGCGACAGATGAATGAGGCTAATGGAGCTATTTTGATTGTGTCTCTCCTCTCTATTTTCCTGCGACTCGTCCTCACGCCGTACTACCTACTCCTGGGGCTGTGTACGGTTTATTTTTTGCTCTTTATGTGAACTAATGTCTTAAGGGATCAATTTATGATGGCCGATAAGCTAAACGTCTTCAAGAAACGAATTATAAAAGAAAACATCCCATGTCATCTAGTAGTACGATTATCGTAAATGAGAGGTCGTTCTATTAGTTATGATTTTTTCAGAGTTTTTTTTTTTTACTTTAATCTTAAGAACTCCAAATTACCCCTCTCTTCATTTACGAGTTCCGTTATAATAACCAAATCTTGTAAATGGGGTCACGAGTCAGGGGGTCATGGAGTTGTTAAAAAGGCAAATATACTTTATAAAGAACTTTGAGATTGATTTGTGAGGTGTTCTCTCCAAGTTCTTTGTTTGTCAGTCGACGACGGGGACGTGGTTGTGCCGCTGCTGGTGACGCAGGTGAACTGGAGCCTGCTGCACCTCGCGAAGCTGCTGCTAATGCTGGAGCCGTGCCACTGGGCGCACGAACAGGTTTCTATATCACAAATGAGCACACGGACCACTTGATGATTATACTGGACTCTGAGGTCCATTTGCAATCTTAAGTTTGGAATCTCAAGTTTTAAATCTTAAGGCTGCAAATACGTCGCCTGCCCTGGGTAAGCTATATATCTGAGTCGTTTAACTTCCACTCAGGCACGCAAAAATGCAAATACTTGCTTAGCGGCTTGTGGTCTAAAGAATAAAGAGGTTTGTTCTGAAGGCACTACTTAATACTTACCTGCTATAAATGTGGAGATTTAATGTTCATGGATATCTTGCTTTTACTTTGTAAATATTACATTAATCAGAGAATGAATGAGCCTGGTCGGAAAGTTGTGTGACGTTATTAATAGGACGCCGTTTTGCAATAACGAATCAACCGACAGTTATTTAACGGTAAAATGTCAACCTTCAGTGTCAATAAATACTAAGTTGAAATTTATTTTATACCTTATTGTCGGTTGATTCGTTATTGCATAACGGCATCCTACCTATAAATATATATGTTTTCTCTTCAATTCAGAGAGAGCAGACTGAAATCCTGCTGAGCAAGTTGATGGTGCACCTGTCCCCAGCATGCGACCGGATCTCCAACGAAGTGAACCAGCTAGCCAAGCAAGTGCAGCTGAGCCACGCCAAGTTCATGCCGCTCGGGATCTACTCATTGGACCGCCCGCTCATGGCAACGGTATCCTACACGTTCATGTTCTCCTAGTAACAGCTTACTAATTTACCAGTCTATTTGGTAGTATTTTTATACGAGAAGCTAGTGTAGCTGAGCCACGCCAAGTTCATGCCGCTCAGAATCTACTCCTTGGATCGCTCGCTCATGGCAACGGTACACACTCATTGAATCTTCTCTTAGTAAGAGCTTGCTCATTTACTAATCTATTCAGTAATTTTTTTACACGAGGTTTTGAGGATATACACTTTTACACTAAACGAGAAAATAAATCTACTAAGCACAATAGAAAATAGACGAGGGAAGATATTTGGTCACCTGTTACGGCACAACGAGTAAGTACATCAAGATTTTAATTGAAGGGAAAATAGAAGGAAAAAGGAGAAAAGGGAGACCAAGAAGAGCATCTAGACCAAATGAAAGAAATAGTAGGCGTGGTGCCGTATCAGAGTGAAGGATAAGGCTTGGAATAGAACATAATGGAAATTACTCCACCGTCAAGAACTCTTAAATGAATGATGATGTGATGATGGTGAGAAATTAAATCCCTCATTAATTATGCCTAGTTGGTAGTGACTATGCCTACGAAGCTATAGGTTCCGGGTTCAAGTCCTTCTTGGTAAGGGCCAATATTTGTGTGATTGGCGCGAGTATTTGTTCCCGAGTCATTAATCTGTCTTAACTATTATATGTTTATCGTTTCCTAGTACGCATAGTACAAGCCTAGAGCTTAGTTTGGGACTGGGATAATTTTTGTGAGATTGTCCCCTTATATTTTATTTATTTATTATTTGTGTTGCAGATTCTCGGCGGCGTCACCACCTACTTGGTCATTATAATTCAATTCCAGAAGATTTCAGTTCTCCTCTAACAAACTTATTGTATACATACATACCCTTGCCTTGTTAAAATGCGACAAAAAGTCCAGAATCGAAACTACAATTATTTTTATCAGCAACAACTAATGTTTCTACACAAAAGTACTTGAGAATTACCATACGAGAGGATAGAGAGAATTACTTTAAAAGTGCCTTCACAGTTTTGAAGCTCATTAAATGCGTAGAGCTGAATAATTAATACAGTGTTAGTAGAAGTTACTTCTTATATTCTTCCAATTCCCGCTCATCCATTATCATCCTCTCGGCCACTTCGTCTGCAGTCATTTGGAATCGTACAGTCCTGACAATACCAAGAAACCCATTAGAAAATAAGTGCCGTCAGTAGAAACCCTTCCTTTGAAGATATTTTAGTTTTGTTTGGTACCTACGCGAGACAGCCGGTACAGCTTAACTTTTACTTAAAGGGGTTTTGTTTTTAATATTTGCATGAATAAATAAAAATACAACAGACATTTAAGAAATTGAAGTCTAGTTCAATTTAATGAAAAATAACCAAACGTTTAAAAATATTGTTTTGTCACTAAATTCACATTATGTTGTTTTTCAAAACCATCTTATATCTTTGAGTAAAGTTTTATCATCAAATTGTTAATTTAATAACGACCAGAGAATCTCCTGACCATATTAATGGTTTCTTATTAGCATCTACAAAAGCCTTAAAGAAATTGTCGTGAATTATGCCTATTCCATTGAACTCACAGATTTTCTTATCTTTGGCGCAATATTGAATCAAAGTCGGTTGTGGTGAATACGCAGTCAATTGAACTTCAAAATTTACGCAGGAATTACGTATTAATTTGTAGTAATTTGGATTAACTACGTATACTTCGCCATCAACAGCTAAAAGAGCATCCGCTTCGGCTCCGTAAATAGGCGAAACCAATTCAACCTTTTTAGGAACGATATCTTCCTGATTGTCATACACCTACGTACACATCATTGTTAGTATCAGTGAAGTACGTGTTGACTTCAAAATCGAAAACTACAGTTTTAATGTATTTGAGAGTTGATACTGTAACGTTACAAGCGTCATAATTGAGCTTGTATACTTCACGATTCTGAGTTAAGTAATATATATCATTAGTCTCATTATTATGTGCCAGTTGAACTATATCATCAGTGATCGTTCCGTGCATTAGCAGTTTCGTTATATTTATAAATATTCGTTGCCCCAACATAGACTACGTTTTCATGAGTAGCATTAGCATTTCTTCCATTATCATGTAATTTAGTTGCTTCAATCCTTAAGCACATACATTCCTTAAGGCCTTTCTTTTCTCCATTTGTAACATCAGCTTCTACAAAGAACACAGTAACTGGATGATCAATTTCTTTGTTGAATCAATCTATTATGGGGATTAATATGTTGATGATGTCATGCTGACTAGTGTACTTCACGAAGTCATTTCTAAATAATTGATCTGTGATGATAAGACTACTTGAACCAGAACCACCACCACACAGAACAGGAGCACCTTATTTTAGACCCTGAAAATCAAAATTTGCAAAATAAGGGTCATGATGTGTTAATGTTGTATGTGTTAAAAATGGTGCAATCAAATTGTAATGAACGAATGAATGAATGAATGAATTGTAATGATGAACTTTAAGAAAACTTACAATTTTTCGAAGCAAAGAAGGAAACGCGTTTCGTTCGACACATATGTTCACCGTTTGTATGCCTATTGTCATATAACGTCTAAAGTCTCAACCAGTTTAGAATAATAGTATTTAAGCAAACGCGCCTGACAGGTAAGGACAAACACTGTATTAAACACCAGATTGCAGCAAGCAATGCAAATATACAAGAAAAAAACAATACGAACAAAAAATACACGCAAAACCTCGCAAATTTTAAATAAGTGAATACTTTACAAATATGTATATTAAATATGTAACAAATTAACATTTTAACAAAACAAATTCTCGATTCGACAGTCCGCCACACGGTAACGAACAAACTACAAAAAGATGAATTTATATTTGTCAAATAGATAAGGTATCATATTCACGAGGTCAGTCTTGTTTGAAAAGATGATTTGTTTATAAAGTACGATTGTGACATATGAACTTCTACAGAAGATAAAGATAACAAAGTTAATAGGCGCCGTTTTATCATATCACGTTAAGGTAAAAAACTTAATAGAATGATAAATGTCCATGTGTGTTATTATATACTATGTGTTGGTTTGTTCATACGTATAACTTTTTAATATTATATTTGAGTGACATAGATTGGAACTTGAGAATACCTAGTTACTATATTGATAGTAAAAAAAAAAAAAAAAAAAAAAAAAAAAAAAAAAAAAAAAAAAAAAAAAACTCGAAATAAGCAATTGTGCTTATTTCGAGAAATTTTTGGCTTTCCTCCAAAATCAGAATCAGGTTGGTTTCTCTAGTTTTTGTGAGACCTTTTTCATACAAATACTAACATTACTGATGCTGTCACCGTACCGTACCGCTTTCAATGGATCTTTTTGTCACTGTTCTGTATTTTGTATTTGTACAATTAACGAAAAGAAAGAAACAAAAAAGAACTCTAGTAGTTTTCTCTCATTTTTTACTGTTTTACGGAGCAATGGAACCAAAGGCTTTATTAATTTAGTTAATTTATTGATGTTCAAGTATTTATGGTGAAAGAGTTTTTGAAATCGGATGTGTAGTTTCGGAGATTACCCCTTACAAACAAACAAAAAAACAAATTTAGAATAGAATAGAACAGTATTTACAAACTTTACCTCTTTATAATATTACTGTAGATAATGCAGATAAAGGTGCATATAAGGGTTACGTACATTTTAAATATTATGTATACCAGTCTCAAGTTACATAGATTTTTTTATTTGATTAAATATGTCATTTTTCTTTAATTAACATGAAGCTCAAAGGAAATCACCCCGTTTCCCTCCTTTTTTCAGAAACTACTGCAGATTTGATTACGCATACGTAACTCGTAAGATACTTATATTAATATACACCTAAGTATATAAAGATTATCTTTATAACGAATCTTCTTAAACGCCTTGTGCAGAATAATTAATATTCAACAAGCATAAGCATATTCTTATCTAGTGTTAGAAGTTATTTAGTATCATTATTATACTCCTCCAATTCCCGTTCGACCATTAACATCCTCTCAGCCACCTCATCTGCAGTCAGTCTGGCTCCAGCCCCGGCAGAACCAACAAACCCCCCGAAATCATCACTAGCCTTCAAGAGATAATCATACCCAGCCCTATCGTTACTCATATCATTGAAATCCTCATAATTAGACTCCCTTTTAACCAACTGCAGTTCATTTTCCTCTGAACTCGGTCTTGATACATCGTCCTCCGCTGATGCTGCCTCTAGGAATGTTGTAATGTCATCCTTTTCCAGCATTCCGGGTCTCTCGTGAAGCATTGCTATGATGTGCTCGAACAGCGTGGGAATATCTTGGAACACTTTTATGTAATCTTCTTGTGGGATGCCGGGATCTGAAATAAAATTACTATTAGTGCTTACCTTAATTATTGTTAAAAGGGGCGCTCGCAATTTGTCGCGACTTTAGCATTAATGAAATACATTATATAGTAGGAAAAAATATCAGAATCTCATGAACGCAGAATCGAACAAAAGCAGAATCTGAAAAACTTAGAAACTGATGGAATCAGCATCTGACGAGCTTTGTATCTGACGAAATCAGAGTCTGACCTACTTACATCGCCGAATATGGTTGGCGACAGAGTAAATAAATTTAAAAATAAATGTATTGCTTAAATAAGGAACGATTCGCACCACGGGTACGGTATTTTTTAAGAGGTTCGCAAATTCTTTAGAAACGCTGATTCCCTAGTGAATACTACTGGTATAACCACTCAAAAAAGTGGTCGACTAAAGGTAAAGTTAACAATAATTTTAGGGTTCTGTACCAATGTGAATAACCGGAACCCTTATAAGCGTTTCATGGTCCGCCTGTCTGTCAATTTTTCTCTGAAATAAGCTGTACCGCACTGACAAGTCATAGGGAGCGGCTTCATAGTCGAAATTCTAAATTTAAGATAATTGAAGATTTCTTAGAGGTAGTACCTCCAGTGCTGTACCTATACAATTATTGCTTCAGGAACGTATCTTTCTTCCCCTCTAAATTTTTACAAAATGAAAATATTTTTGGCTTCATTCATTTTCATATAAGTTTGAAACGAGGTTGGTGCGTACATCCTCTTTCTTTAATTCTTTTTTCAATCGTTCACAATATTTTTATTAAACTTAAAGTTTTCCATAATATTTACAATATCTCAAAAATTTGAAAAATCGGACTACATTTCGGGCGAAAAACAAGCATTTTGTATGAAAATTTGGCGATTCGCAATCCTCTTACGGTCTAAGGGCTGCGGGATAAAATTTGGCAGGTGCTAGGGAAATGAATAAATCTATTCCATATTCTGAAAAAAAATATTACTAAGCGGCTATATCGATTTTCACATTTTTATAGCGATTTTATCAAGACGGGACATTTTTATTTTAACCCTTAAGCGTTAAGTCTTAGAATATGGAAAATACCTATGTATTTAATATCCATAGCACCTGTCAAATTTTGTCTCGTGCGTGCATGCTAAATCCACTGTAAAAATAAGCTGATCCTCGCTAAGATGCCCATCTCAAGACACGTCAAAAATGATAGTCTTATATGACTTGACGTTTAGTTTGACATCTTGAGACGGACATCTCAGCCAAGATCGTTTTATTATTACGGCCCTAAGAATCTTACCTTCTCCCCCCACATTAACGATCATAAACGCCACAACAAACGCAGCTCCACAGCTATACCGCAGCATTGTCTTTCGTTCCGTCAGGACTTGGTCGCGCTAACCGCAAGAATGACTAACTACTGCATTGTTTCGATAAGATAAGCCCAGGAAGCAGCGTGTTCTTGGCCTGAAACGTGCGCTCAAGAACCCATCATTAGGTGAACACCTGCATGAGTAATGAGGGCTTATACGGAGTACGAAGTTATAGTTTATACCACGAAATTATACCAGAAGATAAGGGGACATTAATAAACATTTTTGTATAATTTGTAATAACAATAACAACTTGATTTTGCAATGGGAACTTATTAACTTGTTTCATTATTTAAACGATTTAGATTATTTTCCCAAAAATAATTTATCATTGACGCGAATATTCTATTCTCATTTTTCCTCGATCTTCGTTTCTTCTAGTCGCAAATTTTCCGATCCGGATTTTCCCTCATGTAATTAGGTCGAAATATTATAGATAGACTTAGGTTACCTATGATAGTTTTCACAGGCCCAAAACACACACACACACACGTTCTGAGGTAACAAACATTAAAAGGCCGGTCAAGTGAGAGTCGGACTCGCGCACCGAGGGTTCCGCACAATCTTGTAGGTATGTAAATAGTTCGTAAATCACGGGAATAGAATAAAAACAAATTCCAGTATAAACTGACACGCACTAAGTATGCACTCTAGTACTTAGTGAGTATCAGTTTATACTGGCTTTTTTTATGTGATGTAACTACAAATTAATGGTTTTCCGATTTTTTCCTTTACTTGTGATAAGACATTGCTTCTTGCCAAATTTCATGATTCTAACTCAACGGGAAGGACACTGGTTTTGATTCCCTTGACTTAGAAGTCTGATTTTTCACTGAACCAAGAGATTGCAGACCTAAGTATTTGATATTAATTTCAAATTGATACCTCCACGCGTTCCTAAGAAAAAGGGTCGTGACAGACACACAGACAGACGGACAACACAGTGATCCTATAAGGGTTCCTTTTTTTTTATTTGAGATACGGAACCCTAAAAAATCAATAGAATTGAGAACGTCTTCCTTTTTTTAAGTCGGTTAAAAATATTCGCTTGCGGTTTGTATGAGTGCCCGCTTTAAGGGTACCTTATACACGCCAAAGCCGTGGTGGGACGTGAGATCGAAATACAATGTATTTATTTATTAAATTATGGAAACGAATGATGAAAAGTGTTGGAATACGCTTTCAGAGGAATTGTAGATAAGCTAAATTTTCTGGTGCAATTGGGAATACAAAACTTCATTATCTGTTCGCGTGTCTGTTATCACGTCATTTGGCCTGTAATTATGTTATTCCGACTTCGACTAAGTATAAGCACCTTCATTGCTGCTGGGTATAAAATAGGTGACTGCAAAGCGTTAGCAGAAACCTCCAAAATGGCTTCGAGAATTTGCCTTGCTCTAGTAGTCTGCATTGGTGGTGAGTTTCATTCGAATGAGTCATATATACCGTTAAGTATAAATATGTTCATAGTTACGACCGGAATAGGAGAACCTGTTTGAACTATTTGAGCCCAAAGATGATTTGTATTGAATGACTTAAAGTTACTTACTAGAAAATATTGAGAAACTTTTTCCCCCAGCCTTAACTTACAAATAACAAAGAAGAGTTAAAACGAAAGAAATTCTTAAATTTTCAGCATTACTGATCAACGCAAGCGCCCACCGTATTACCAGGTCACCAGACAAGATAGAAGTAGTCATGCCGGAGTACTCCGCCGAGCGCGGCAGCCAGGAGTACCAGGAGCGGGCTGACGAGGAGTCCGCGTACTGGAGCCGAGAGGGAGACAAGTATGAGAGCAAGGGAGAGAGTGATTATCAGAAACAGGAGAGGAACAGGTAAATTTCTTGGTGTTATGATATGCTGGTACTTTAACATGATTGACACAAGATTAGTCACACGGTTCTATATAACTAGTGTCAAAAGAAAGAGATGCACTAAAAGCTAACTTGTGTTAATCATGTTAGAACCGCTGAGAAAAAAATATATTTCAACTTTTTTTTGTTTAGGCACTTTAAATTTATGCTTTATAAAGTTATTTTTCTAAAATTCCCTTATGTACCTACATACATAAGAATTTATGTCATCAAAAAAAAAATACAAACTGGTACAGACCTAGTATAATAAATATAATATACAATTCCGCTATTTGTACTATCTTTGTGTATTGTGCAAAGAAGTATAAATAAAAACATAGGATTAAAAACCCTACCTTAAAAGCCACATAAAAATGTATTTATCTACAGGGAAAACAACTCCGAAAAAAATCAAGAGAGATATGAAAATGAAAAGGAACACCAAGAGAAACAGCAGGACACAAACGTCAACAACGCAAATGAGCGTTACAACACCGATAAAGACAACGCCGAGAAAGCCCAGAAGACCAGCGAGGACCGCTACAGCGACCAAGACAGAGACAACAACGGGGAATACTACCAGAGCGAGGGAGAGGAAAGAGGGAACAACGTGAACAAGGAATCTGAAGATAAAGGTGAACGGTATCAGGATAAGGGAGCTGAAGACATGGGGAACGGACAGGACAGGGTTGAAAATTATGATGTCGAAGGAAAGAATCCGTCATTTAAGTACGAAAACAACTAATTTTACTATGTATGTACTACCCGTCATTCTTATGTATATTCGTTTATTTAATGTAATTTAATTAATATATGGATTTGGTTTGCAAGCAAACTATAGTTTTCTTTCACTTTTTCTACAGTTAATGAAACGTAAACATAATATTGACAACGTATAGCCGCTACTCTCAATAAATCAATTTGATTTGCGTAATCAAGGGTATAATGTTTGTTTCTTATTTTGTTATACTACGTTTAGGTACAAATCCGGTGTCGGCCGGCCTTAAATTAACTATTTAATGACAATTATTCGAGAACTGTCACGGACAAAGTAGTTAGCGTAATACCCATGATCATACCATAAACCAGTCATTGTCATTACAATAATGATCGCCATCTATCGCAGTTAATACTCACACATTAGAAGAGATGACCGCAGTTGTGGGATAATAGACATGTTTATTTACCTACCCGACAGAGTGAATTCAAAACAAGGGTTATTGGTTCTAACAATCCTTCTCTACTAGCGGTCCCGGATTCGAATCCCGGTATGGGCAAATATTTGTGTGATGAGCGCAAGTGTTCCTGAGTCATGGATGTTTTCTATATATTTAAGCATGTATTTCTCTATATAAGTGTATATCGTTGCCTAGTACCCATAGAACAAGCCTAGAGCTTAGTTTGGGACTAGGTCAATTTGTGTGAGATTGTCCCCGATATTTATTTATTTATTATAGTCTATACTAATTATAAATCCAATTACCCTAGAAAGCTACATTATCCAAAAGTAACATAGGCTATAATTTTATTTTATATACTTTAACTTATTTGCTATATTTTAACTTATTTTACCGAAACGAAGCGAAGGCGTTGCTAGTTCATAATAATATTATGTAGTTATTATTACGATATTGATGCAAAATGGGCGAAATCAATGTAGAATAAACCTTTAAAGGTTTAATAGTTAATAATCTCCCCTTAAGCCAGAGAGGAGATAAATTATAATTCAATATTTCATGAACGAAACTCGTACGCAGCTTCACGGTTACACTCGTTATATTCATTACCGATTGCCAGGGGTCGTCAACGAAAAAATTTAATTTAAAATAAAAACAATTATTTTTCTAAAATAACTAAATAAAAAACGAGCATCTTGGGTTGGGGTTGAATTTCAAAAAATTCCCTTCTTACTATACGCCTTGGGTGAACAGGAATTTCCCTTTTTAATTGCTCTAGTCTTTTAAGGTTCAAGCACTAGTCAATTATACTCTACTCTGTATATGATTTATAACCTTTCTTATTTATTAACATTCTAAAAAAATGTTCTAGAGGCTTTGATCATAATTATTAAAAAAAGACATAAAACAACAAAAGAGGAGGACGATGGATTACTTGTTAAAAAAAAATAAACTAATCTAACTGCAAACAGCGTCTGTTGCTGGTTCAGCCAAAATTGATTGAAAGAAATCAAAATTAAACTTATTCAAATTGAGTTTAAAATCCTTCCCTCTCTGACTGAGGCCGTACATAATAACTATTCCATCAACAAGTGATACATCTTCCGAAGTTTATTACGAGCAATATCGACTTATATCCGTTTTCACTAAGGCCACAGAACTAAAGTTTGCTTAAAATATAGTTTGTGATCTCATCTGTCATTGTGACATTTGAATTTGATCTGTCAAATTAACAAAGCTTTATTTGGGAGATATGCTTGCTGCTGAAGCTAGAGAAAACTACTAAATATTTTTTTAATGTTTGTAGCCACGGCCCACGTGACAATAATACCCCTTCTATACGATCGGATGGTTGAGTCAACCGAGAGGGACGCTGCTATCTGTATAAATGAGATAGTAATATTTGCGTCTCGTTCTTACAGTTAGCTGCGTCCCTCTCGGTTGGCCCAACCGCCCGATCGTGTAGAACCCCTAATCATTGTAGGTACAGTCGAGTTCATAAATATGTGTACACGGTTATAACTTGTCACTTTAATCGCTATGACAATTCATATATGGCAGTTTAAACATGACATTAAAGAGATAAGGTACTGAAATACACATATTTATGAACTCGATTGTACCTGTAAAAGTTTATAAAAACGGTTTATTACATCTGCATCAAAGTAACCTTAAAACACCCAGCATCACGTTTCACCGCGCTTCACCATGTCGTACGTATTCGTGACGAGTGTGCTGCTGGTGCTGGTGTGCTCCGCGGGGTCCGCGAGCCCCGAGCCCGGGGACAGGAAGGCTGAGCCGGCTGACCAGGATAGCACGGGCGAGATGGACATCATGAGAGCTATGAGCGACTGCAATGAAACCTTCAGGATTGAAATGTGTAAGCGTTAAAGTACGAGTAATAACCCAACCGAGTAAAAAATTGGGACCTCTACTTTATGAGCTCATCTCTTAAGAGGACTGTGAATCTGTGAACCAACTGCAAAATCTAGCCTTTTCATACAAACGGCGATAACGTTTTCCACCCCCTAAACGTTAACCGAATCCGACCAATTTTTGATATGTGGTCAGTCGGAACAAAAATTATTCAAAAATTGGTCGAAATCAGTTAACATTTAGCGGGTGGAAAACGTTATCGCCGTTTGTATGGAGAGCCGTCACCTCACAGTCCTCTTAAGCGTGGGCCACACCGGATGCGTGGCGTAGACGTGCACGTACGCGTTCGCATTCCACTGCGTTGTATAGCTGCGTCCTCATATGAGGATTCATACTATACAACGCAGTGGAACGCGAACGCGCACGTGCACGTCGACGCCACGCATCTTGTGTGTGTGACCCAGGCTTTAAATGGCTTAACGGATTTTCTTCAAAACAATCTAAGAACATATTGACGACGCGTTTAGCCTAGTTGGTAGTGACCCTGCCTACGAAGCTAGCGGTCCCGGGTTCGAATCCCGGTATGTTTCTCTATAAAAGTATGTTTATCGTTGTCTAGTACCCATAGTACAAGCCTAGAGCTTAGTTTGGGACTAGGTCAATTTGTGTGAGATTGTCCCTGATATTTATTTATTTATTTATTTATATAATATTATATATATAATATAATATAATATTATATATATATATATATCGTATGGACAGGCAGACAGACGGACAAGTCATGAAGGTTCCGATTTGGAAGGAATACACAATAAGTCGCACATGGGGGTTATCTATTACAGATGACCGGCGTTTTCCTGACTTTTGTTCATATTTGTTAGAAGGCCGTCAGGGAATCAGGAAGAAATTAAATTTATCAGGAATAAAATAAAATATTTATTTACCTAAACTCACTAAAGTTAAAATGGTGGAATTAATGCCTCGTGACAGTTTCTACAAGTCAACGTTTGTTCCAGATTTTTTAAGCAAAAAAAACGTTTCACATAAAACATTAACACCAAATTTGAAATTTGCTGAACAATCACAAAACTGATGGCAAAAATAGTATTGTGGTCTTTTACATTTTCGGTCGCCTATGCAAGTATGTAATAAGATGATTTATAAGAACTTTTAACACACAACTGTGTAGTTGGTTAGTAGATGTAACAGGGGCTCTAGCCAAATGTCACACGCACCGTAGCGTTTCGTTTTTAAACCAATCGCGTCACTAGTAGATCACGTGATACGTCAGGTGGTCTACCAATGACGCGATTGGACTAGAGACGAAACGAACAGGGCCCTTAGCCAAGATGCACAACGCTAACTAGCGTTTCTATTCGTTTAGTTTTTAAAACAATCGCGTCACTGGTAGATCACGTGACTCCTCGTATCACGTGATCTACCAGTGACGCGATTGGTTTAAAAATAAAACGAATAGAAACGCTAGTTAGCGTAGTGCATCTTGGCTAAGGGCTCAGAAACGCTACGGTGCGTGTGGCATTGGCTATAGGCTCAGATGTTTTTGTTTCAGCGTATTTGCTAGCGCTCAATGAAAGTGGAAGCTTTCCCGACGAAACTGACAGGACACCAAAGGTAAGAAAGTGTTTAAAGGAAAAAGGAAACAAGTGTCATTTGAAGTTAAATTTATTTCGAACTTTGACTATGCGTTTTACATTAGGTTTCAATGTTGAATTGTCTGATAATTGAAATCACTTCTTGCTGCTTTTATTCGGTGAGCTTTTTTTGCCACCACCATCGCTTTGGCCTCCAGTGCTACCGCCATTCCCCGCCCCTCCGCCGCCACTGCTATCCCCATATTGGGGCTCATTATACGGCGTCGCGTCGCCGCTTAATTTTATTCGAAACAGGCCCTTGTCACATAGTCTGCGAAATCTGCGATCTGCAGACAAGTATGAAAAACTTCCTCAGTTATGGCCTATGGGAGCTAAGCTAAAGTATCTAACTTAGTTTAGCTATTTGGTTTGCAAATAAGCTGGTCATCCCAATCAAACATCAGGCTGTTCACACTCGTTTGTTGCCAGTATCAAATAATAAATGTTGCCAGTGTGAAAACCTGTGTAGAAAACCCACTGTCAATTACTGACAGCGCCATCTACCAGGATCTCAACTAACTTGATGGCTTGTTAATGATATTAAGATCTAGCTTTAATAGTTAGTTCGGGGCATCAACAATAGGTGGCGCTATACATAAGAATTATTAATTTAAGGGTTTAGTTATTTAGGACACTTTTTGAATAAACGCAGAGCGAGACACACGCAGCCATTTTGATTTCCGATATACCTACCCAGTCCCCAAACCTGCAAGGTTACACCCACACTAAATTATTATGAAGGTTCTTGGTAAAAGAGTTAAGTTATAATGAGCGCGCTGTTCGAAGTAAAATTGGCAACATGGTCCAATGGAACTTGCAAAAATAGGAGAAAGAAATTGGTCGTCCTTCTCATCTTTAAATCGTTACCGATAACATTTAAACTTTCATGAGACATCTATGATTGATTAATTGATGTCTAGTAACACTAGTGTCGGTCGACTGCTGTAGAGCACATTTAGCATAATAATTCATTCTTGGACTGATAACGTTTGTGCAACATTGTAGGTAGGTAAATATAGTAGTCCAGTTTAAAAATGTACCGATTTATTGCGTTTTACAGACTGATAAAGTATGAAGGTAGGTACTGTTTTATTAAATTATATTGTTGTTTATTGTTGTAGTCATTGAGTCCAGTCTTATAACTGTCTAAGGCTAGGTATCCACCAGAGCTGTGCGAGGCATCTAAGCGGTGTGCGAGGAAAAATCCACCAATAGGATAGGTACCTTATTTTACTAGCCTCACACAGCGCAGTTAAGCCTGGGCCACACCGGATGCGTTGCGTAGACGTGCACGTGCGCGTTCGCGTTCCACTGCTTTGTATAGCTGCGTCCTCATGTGAAGATTCATACTATACAACGCAGTGGAACGCGAACGCGCACGTGCACGTCTACGCAACGCATCTGGTGTGGCCCAGGCATTATCCTATTGGTTGTTTTTTCTCCCCCACCGCTTCACACAGCTCTCGTGGACACGCAGCCTAATTCAACAAAAGCTACGTTGCCGATGAACTATACGTCGTACAAACCTATGATATGACCCAATATGGCTAGCCAAGTAACACTTTTTTAAAGTTAAAACATCGGTAAAGGGTACTTGCTCGACTTTAGCAATATGTGTCTGGTTTTCAAAAGAAAAAAACTGTTCGAGTTAAGCAGTAACTTTAGTCCTATATTAACGGGCTTCTAAACAGGCCACATTTTTCTGCAATTTACAAATACTGCGTGGGCTACACGGTTTCAAACAACGGTTTTAAACAGGTAGTTTAAAACCATGTAGACAGTGGTTTTAAACCAAATTTCGCTTGACCTTAAACGCCCTTGGCAGATATCAAACAAATGGGTTTGTTTGAAATCGTGTAGCCGCTCGCTTCTACCAAGGTCACTTAGTTTAAAATCGTGGTTTCAAACCGTGTTGCGCGCATACGGCTACAGCCGGCAACAATAACTGTTTTTTTTTCTAACTGCGTATGCCAGAACAAGATGCCCTTATATTGCCGGCTAAAGGTAAACTGCGAAAAAATTTAGCCCGTTTAGAATCCCCTTTACTTCATGCTTTATAACAGACACTTAAAGCGTGAACAATCCCAAAGAAATTTCAAACCTTTTTTAAGTACCTACCTACAATATGAAAAGGAACTGGCAATGGCCAAGTCGCCTATGTCGCAAATTAGCTACATATTTAGTATTTTGTTGTATTCTTACCTACTTCTTCTTCTTCGTAAATATCCTTAGATTTATCCATATCGTATAAAAAAACAATTTAATTAAGTTATTTATCCTGTGACACTTCGCACAATCAGTTTGTGCCGAGTTGCAAGTTACAAATGACTTCACATTGTTGCAATCGTGAGCATAGATGAGTATTTTATATTTGGAAATAGATAGGCATCTCTAATTGCTAGTTTCACGTCGCTACTAGTGCTGCCCCTAGCGGATCTGCTCTCAACTAATGGATGTAGTGTATATAACCATAACCAGAATACATAGACGCGTATAGGTGCTTACAGCTGAAAAACGTAAGGCTGGACACTGATTTATGTAGCAACTTGTGTTTATGCATATGATTTTGACACATTTGTTCGTGTGCAAGACGTGTTAATGTCGTTTGCATATACACAAAAAGCTACATAAACCAGTAGGTAATTATCATTTGTCTCGTTATACTGACAAGAAAAAATAAAACAAAGCAAATGCTGGTTCATGCTTACATATTTTTTCAAAAGTAACATCAACAAAGTTTACCTCTATCCTCTGTCACGAATCAAGAGGGATTTAATGGACGTTAGTTATGATAATTTATTTATTTATTTATTTAATCTTTATTGCACAAAAAAACAAATTTGAGTACAAAAGGTGAACTTAATGCCTAATGGCATTCTCTACCAGTTGACCTTTGGGCAAGCAGAAAATTGTTGTAGGCGGTGCAATATTGTACATACATTGCAATAAAAGGAAAACTGTAAGATAATAATAATAATAATTAATAATAATTATTATATCTATGAATACAAACGTTTTCCTATATTACATTATACTTCGCGATATTAAATTAAAAACCAGTCATATAAACTTTCGCGACTTCGTCGCGGTGCCATAGGAGCACTACGAACAGTCTAGTAGATTAGATACTATTTGCGTCGAACCAGGGAACTCGTACAAAACACAAAAGCGCGTGCACGGTATATAACCAGCAAACAGCAAATACCTCACAAACTTCCACACAGATGAGTATTGTATACACAAATTATGCGGTTATGTGATTTTATATTTTCACATTTTTTCCAAAATAACCGATGGCACAAATTGTCACCTTGATATTGCCACCATCATAACTAAAACTTACTCAAGTTTTAATTATATAGTGTTTTCTAGTTTATTTGCACTGTAATGTTAGTAACTCTCTCAGAATATTATTATTCAAGTATACTTATATAGAATTTTGAAAAATAATACGATTTACCGAATCGCTTACACGAATCCTTGATTATATTTGTTTTCTACCAAACTAGGTACACAAAACAATTACGCAGCCACACTGCCGTAGACTAGACTTGGAGCAGAAACAATATGTAGATGGCGCTGTTATTAATCACAGCACTTGTCTTAAGAGATATCATACCATGATCGTGAGTCAACAGCGGTCAACAGCTACCTATACCATCATAGCGGTACCCATAGCACAAACCTAGAGATTGTCCCTTGTTCTAATTAAATACGAGTTCCCCCTATTCCGAATGCAAGCACTGTTTATGTCAAACAAATAAAAACTAGACTAAGTGCGGGTAGTTTGTAAAACTCGCACGGAACGTAAATAAGGCAGCCTTCTCAAGTCTACCCGTGACCACGGCCGTTGCAACACGGCCGAAATGTCAAAGTAAATAGAACGTACGTACTCGCGATTAAGTCTCGTTTTCAATGTACTTATTACCTACATAGATTACTCGTACTTGCACTATGTTTATATTAGTCAATTTTTACAAGCTTTTATTTAACTTGCATTGTTTGTGAGTTTGTGTAGGTCAAATCTTGCAAGCTGAATTAGACCAACTTCCCGGTGTCCGATTGGGCTGAAATTTGGCCTACAATGCAATAAAATGGTACCATGGAGCTGGTCTGATGATGCATTCGAAAAGCCATAGGAACTCCGCAACGAAACAAGATAGCCCCACCATTGTTTGGGCTCCTTGGATTTGTCTTGATAAGCAGATGATGACTGCAAAAAAAGTACTGTCGGCAAGAAGAGCTTGTCCTAAAAATGAAATTGACAAAAACTTATTTACTAGCATCAAATTAACATTTTTTCTCAGTGTTACGTGCGTTGCGTGTTGGAGATGGTCAAAGTGGCGTCGGCGGACGGCCAATTTGATGCGGCGCGCGCAGAGATGGCACTTATGAGCATTCGTGGAGTACGGATCTTAAGCGACGTGCAGAAGACGGCTACTACCTGCGCTGCTGACAGAAGTAAGCTCTTAGCAGTTCTGCTGTCCTAGTAGTGTTGAGTACGCCCTCTTGTCAGTTCTGCTGACGAATGCGCTGCTAACAGAAGTAGCTCTTGGCCCATACATGTATACTAGAAATTGTTTTAGTAGCTAGCTAGAGCAGTCTTTCTATATGACTACAAATTAGTTCGACATAGTTCGACATATACTTTTAACTATTTATAAATTGACAATCTGTGTATCCATCGGTCCCAAACTAGGCACAGCCTGTATCTTGGGAACCAGGGGTACTTGTATACCATATTAATTTAAAAACAAGGGCGAGTGAATATTACAATCACTTAAGCACTAGTACATTAATCTAACATTGGTCGCTCGGCCAGCCGTTTGTGCCATTACAGCATGAAGCTGCAAACGCGAACACACCAGAGCGTATGTATGTATAGATACGAGTGTTATGTATGTGTGTGTGTGTGTGTGTGTGTGTGTAGTGTGTGTGTGTGTGTGTGAGTGTATGTGTATGTGAGTGTTCGTGTATTTGTGTATGTTTAGGATTTGAGTATGCTCTCAGTCTGGTCGTAATTCAGGGATAGGAGCCAATTTTTGATTTTGTGTTTGAGAATTGAACGTGAGTAGTTGTCTAGTGAGCATACTTTAGATACCTTGTTGTAAAAACTAAGAATGAGAAATTAATGCAGAAAGCGATCACATTATGGTGCTTAGACTGCTAAAACAATGTCAAATATAAATCGTGCTTGCATCATACTGTCCTGGTTCATAGTTTTTAATGATATCTACAACAGCAATAATTAGGCGACTCGTTAGTTAGAAGTTCGACGGACGGTTGAAACGCTCAGAGAATCACCCAATAACTCACCCTGTAATTTATTTTTGCAGAGGAATCGTGCAAGTGCGAAAGATCATACCAATTCATCAAATGTCTAATGGAAATGGAAATCAAGATGGCGGAGAAATCTTGAAGCCGATGACCGGCGGAGACGCCCGACCGATGCCTGAATTACGGTTACCGCTTAGTATTTAGTTAAGTACCTAGCAAATGCGTGGGATAAAATCATTATTGTTATCCTTAAAAAATCTTTCATTTTTACCCGTTTACGGCGTAGCAAAACGGAGGGTTATGATTTTGCAGCCTTAAGTTTGTTAGTTATGCATAAAATTATACGGGTTTTTTTTATTACAGAGTTTGTTGTCAAATGAAAGCTGTTAATGCATATATTTTGAAAAGGTGTGAAATATAAATGAAAAATTTAGCATTACTTAGTGACCGATGAAAACAGCATGAGAGGCGACGTGTGATAAGTCATATCAAAATTTTTCGTGGTCAATTTTAGTTTTTCAACTTTATTTCAACACATGATCACATAGTCTGTCATTCTATTCATCTTCGAAGCAAAAAGTGTATAAATAAGAACAAAAAACGCTTTTTAAAATAATTTTAATCTTATAAACTTGTTAAATACAAAACACACTAGGAAACACACACTTAAACTAAAAGATCTTTGGATAAAGAGATAAATTCAGTTGACAGACTAGCCAACTAGGGGTCAATCGAGAGTTGCATACTAACAACAATTGTAGAATTAATGCTGAGCTCTGAAGTCCTAGATTAACTTTAGGGAACTGAATATTTATTTTATAGATTTTTTTCTTTTATTGTGTAGAGCTTAACTTCAATTTAACCTCCAAATCAAAAATAGATTATAATTTGTACTAGGATGACAGTGACATCTAGGAGTTCTCTTGCTGTTAGTATACAAAACGCTTCTACATTTCTAATACAATGCAAGACTCCTTACAATTACAAATCAAGCCGGGTTATTAAAACGGTCCTCGGATTATTATTTATTATTATTGGTATTAAGGCGAGTTTAAAAAAAAGAGCACCTATTGTAATCCGTGGAAAACACTCTATCGACCGCACTCAGAGACGTCAATTAACTTTTAAGTTTGATTAAAGTTACTGCTATCACTTTCTTTGCTATAGCAATAGAATAAGACGCAGCAACTTTAATCAAACTTAAAAATTAATTGACGTCTCTGAGTGTGGCAGTATTTTTTTAAAACCCCCTTTTAAAATTTCTAAACAAGTTTAGCCGAAGAACCCTTGCCACACAGCGCCCATCCATCCGCCCTCTGGCTCTCTGAAATCACATTAAAGAAACATTAGCCTCAGGATAACTTGTTAAGCAAATTACTTTCGATCATCAACGGGACATTGCGAAGATGATTAAATAACTAAATTATTTAATAAGTAATAAAAGTTTTGTGAAGTATATTGTTTAGCTTGTAGGTGTTGACAAAGACCGCAACGTGTTTGTCATGAGTAAGTAATTAGTCTAAAAACAACTTTAAAATTTTTCATCTATTCCAAAAAAAAATATAAAAATATACAAAAACAAATTTGTATAAATACCTTCAAATTTAAACTGTGCTTAAAGTTTCATTTATTCGATAACTATTGAATAATATCACGATATCTAATACTTTATTGATTTGGATCCGCCCCGCAAACATAGGTAACTTAAACGTTTTTTCGACTTCGCCTTCGTTGTATTTGCTATCGGGCTTTTTGTCATATTCCTAAGTATGGGTAACTCTTTTTGATTGCCTCTATAATATACGAGCCTCGTAGTTCTATTGGGAAACTGCAGTTCTTTTGAGGATTTTGTATATTTATTATTTACATTTCTAAACTGTACAATTTTCAGCAGGCTTTTTTAAGTTTAGAGGTTGATTACTTTATTTTTTGTTGTATAGTCGCGGAATTAAAAGTTTCGTCACTTTTGGGCATTAATAGCATTGAAATAGAGTTGAAAGGTAACGAACCTTTTCATTCCGCGACTGTACATATTATATCCTATATAATACAAAGAGGTTAAACTTAGCTAACCCAATCCAAATCTCATATTTTCCATATTCTATTTAATCAAAGTGGGTTATTAAGTGTGTATACTAACTCCTTTTTGCAGTTATACATGGCGTTGACTTTCTTGACGTCACCGCGGCTCAGACCTTCTCGCTGTCCCAAGGTCACTCCGCCAACCTGGAATATATATCCTGGTCACGGCACCAAATCGTGCAAAACTGGAATACATTCTAGTCACGGCACGAATTTGTGATAAATCATAAAACATCCTGATAACGGCAACAAATTGTGCTTAACTGGAATGCATCCTGGTCACGGCATTTTTGTGATAAACCAGAAAATATCCGGTCACGGCACCAAATTGAGCTAAATTGGAATACACCCTCGTCACGGTACAAATTTGTGATAGATAAACCAGAATATATCCTGGTCACGACACGAATTTAAGATAAATTCCTATTCAGGGCACCAAATTGTCCTGAACGGGGGCACATCTTTTAGTTACGGTACTGAAATATGAAGTACCGAAAGCGTACATCTTGGTTACGGCACCAAATTATGATGAACATAAGTATATCCTGGTCCCGGCACCATTTTGTGAAAAAACGGAATAAAGCATATTCGAATTTATTATTAAGATATGTGCATTTTATTCCGTTGTATAAAGATCTTAAAGTATTTACATCTTATTGACCTCGACTGTACAAATTCAAGAAAATTATGCAAATAACTCAAAAAGCTGCCAGACTTTAATTTTTTCCCAAATTTCGAACACCTACTATAAAAAACGGACAAAATTGGTAAGCGTAACCCGCGCATATTATAAAATGGTCTAAAATAGCGCTTCTAGCTATTCTCTATCACTGACGCAATTCTATTTGAGGTTTTTTATATTCCTGGTCCACCTATACTAATTCTAGATTGTTATTGGATCAGAAAGCTCAAATCTGAAGATTGCAAAGCTAACATTAGATTGAAGCTAGAAAAAATACCTTGAATTATGTCACGGATTTCATCAAGGTTATTTTTTTTAGCTTTCATCCAATCCCCATAAGTTTATGAGCTTCTTGTACTGGCTTCCCCGTCCGATGTACCTTAGGTTCGATGGTCTTTTGCCCATTCTTGGAGAAGGCGTACTCTGAATAGTGCATCACGCTGTTATAGTCGTAGCTGACCCCGAAGTCGTTGGTGCGCTTGACGTCGGTCTTCTTGAAGTTGTTCTCAGAGCCTAGGCAACAAAATAGAAATGTTACGGTAGATGATGATATAATTATATCCTTGGATTAGTCTTTAGCCAAGGAGTGCCATAGACTATTTTTTATTCTCTGATCAACAAGTTCTGATGATGCGGTGTAGAGGTTTAGGTTTATTTATTACATTTTAAAAGATACTATATACATTTGCATTACATGTAAAAATCAATCCAAATTCAAATTGGCATAAAGTATTGCCAATTTGGGTGCCTGTTAATTGTAGCCATTTTGATAGTCTGGTACGAGTATATGAGAGAGTGATGGTTACCTGACTTGATGTTATTATACCGCACGTCGACGTAGTCGTCGCGCTCGGGGCGGCTCTGCTCGTGCATGAACCCCACGGCATGCAGAAGCTCGTGAAGAACCGTTCCCTTCTTGGACACGCAACCAGGGTTCTGCAGGTTTACCTCTTGCCGCCCACCTGCGCGTATACCAGAGTAGTATGACTCGGAAAAGCATGAAAATGTTTAAAAAACTTTAAAAAAAATTGTACTGTTCTGAGTCATACTACAGGTTGTCATCATGGAACACCGAACGTGTGTAGCCTCTCATGTTGCCATCTATGTCATTGCTCTTAATCGCCCATAAAAGCAAGGTGCAACCAGGGCCACAAAACACTGAAAGAACGGAAGTTCTTGGAAGGATTTGGGTTCGCTTCGAGGTCGCTTTATGAACCGTCTAAATCTGCCAAATTACATTCTAGGGACACAGTTGAAGCAGTCTTATGGCTCTGTCCCATTCTCTCTTAATAATTGGCACTTCATAAAACGGCTCCTCAGGACAAACCGGACCAGGAATAGTTTGGCATATTGCACTGCGCAACCCAGAAGTTTCAGAAGATGATCACTTAGTCGTTATAGGAAGCAGTCAACTCTTCCACCATATTCTCGCAGAGTTATTTTGTTCGTTTGGTTTTGTTACACCACAACTCTAGTTATATTGTAAGACTAAGACTCCATAAATGAAGCAGATCTTACCAATCCGTCCAACACTGGACCAGCAGCCGGTGTTGCCGCTCTGGATGGTAATGTAGTCCTTGTGCCCGTTGTACGGGACGAAGCGCAGGCAGGTCAGCCGGTGGTAGTCCGCTATCGCCTTCATTATCATGTCGCGCTGCTCCTGGTCTAAAGATTTACTTATGGTATTTAGTTTAATAAATGAATGAACTATTTCGTTTTATTTTAAGACAAACTTTTATTGCCGATTGTACTTATTTGTACAGTCATCGCCAGTTTTTTGCAGATTTTTGCAGATGAGACGAAAATAACAAGTCCACTCTCGGTGAGACGGCGGGTACAGTGGTGATCCTGTTACCACCTTCCGACTTCATCATCAGAACAGGATTTACAGGTGTATTCCAAATTTCAGACCATTCCAATAACGGAAATAGGCACAAAATTGATTTGCTGGTTTTAAAATAACCAGCAAATCAAATCAAATAACAAACAAACATGTGAAGTGAAAACACGAACTCGTTTGAGAGCCGATAAATCTTGATTAGCCAAATGATTTTGTTTAAAGTTACGAGTAGCTAAGGACCATTGCAAGAAAACATGCAGCATTCATGTAAAATAAAATATTTAAATTGGTTCACCTGTTAAGGCATAAATTAAACTTAAATTGCCCTCCTCTCTATTTTTTAGTCTGGGGGTTAAAAATTTACTATTTTTGGCAGTGTGAAACTACTTCTAATCGGGAATTGAGGAACGCAACAAGCTTGGATCAGAATTTGTACAAGTTTAGTTACAAGGTTAGGAAATATACTCACTGTATCGTCCTTCAATGACGTAGGGAATGATGCCATTGGGCCAGCGGGCAGACTCGTCCCGTATCCCGTTTCGGGACATCTGCGGAATCAGTATGTCTCCCTCGGCGTATTCTCCCATCTCTTCGGGGTTCATGAGTGAAGATTCGTTCCACGTGGTCAAGGCGTCGCCTAAAATTAATTAAACATAAGTATTGGAGAAAATGTTCATAGACACCTACGTATTTTGTGGGAGGGACTTTTATGAATGAGAGCGGGAAACAACAAGTTGCGAGTATGTAGCACAGCACCGCTCATGGTGGTGCACTTTGGGAAAGCTGTATGTCCAGCCAGGACGTGTTTCGGCTGACAGGATGATGAAGATAATGATGATTGGATGAAGAATATTGAAATGAGCAAGTTCTTCTTTATGGAGCATCTTTTACTCACTTAAAGTGCTTACCTACCTTATAAAAACGTACCTACATTTACTTAAAAGGAAAGCCACATCCTGATCAGAATTAATTTACGTAGCTACTCAGTTAAACAATCGTAAAACCGTTTATCAAATTCCGCCTTACTGTGTCGCTATCAGCCGTTGAGTAACAGGAGATCATTACGGCGAGGAAGTGAGCCGTCAGCCAGGAGCCCCAAGTCATTTCTTTTTTATCTGCACCGATGACAGTGCTGACAGCCGTCACGTTGTGATGAGTTTATGATGCGTGTGATACGTAGCGTCCTAATTTTTAAATTACCTAACATTGTAAAAGAGGAAAATGAACTATTGTTTTCTTGGAAAATATATGCAAGTGAAATTTATTTTCAAGCCAAAACAAAGACGACCTTTCGTCTCAAAGTAAGGTCACTTCTTACAGTCAAGGAATTCGGATTATGCGCAAGTCGCTATAAAATTTGTCACAGCAGTGCTTTATTTAAAATTTAAGCAAATGACTATTATGACAATCTTATTCCTTAATTACACTACGAACTTAATACAAGATTGAGGTCGTAAGAGATATTTTGGGTTATAAGAATATAAAAATTTCTTAAACTCGGATGAATTTGGAGACAAATACTGCTAAAGATTACCCAAACCCTTGAGATAGAATAAAAGAAGCATGGCGATTTAATCATATTGAATCCAATCGTGTCAGAACAAGATTCTTAAATTAACGAAAGCAACGCCTGAAGAACATATTTTACCCACTAAAATGAAATACCTACTAAATTACAACTAAAAAAATATCTGTTGGCAACATCTGCGGTTAAACAAACTTGTACAGAGAAATACATAGAAAACATCCAAGACTCAGGAACTATTTTCCTTTACCGGGAATCGAACCCGGGACCGCTTTAAAATAAATATTGTTAAAAAATTGCAAAAATAAAAATTCCTTACCGCTCTCGCTGCTCGGCGCCCCATACGCCTCAGGGCCTAAATGAGACAAGTCGATCGTGTCCTCATCACCAACGTTATCATATATCCCATTCCCCGCCTCAATGACTACATCATCGTCACCCAAAGGCAAAGCTTTGCACCCCGATATTACAATAAAATACAAAAACAAAATGTTTGAAAACTTAGCCATTTTAAAAGTCTCCAAAAAGTGACCAGGCAGTCAGAAGTCACCAGAAAGTGTGTGATGTGAAACCACGAGCGAGTATTTATACCGCTTCGACCTGTCATAGGGTAAACAGACGAAATGAAATGGCGGCAAGGTTCGTTACTCCTACTTCCTGGTACAGGATGTGCCAGCGAAAATATGTAAACTAATCGATAAGAAGAACCTTGCCGGTGTTTTTGGTTTATGTTTCCTCGGGGCACAGTGTTTTTTCAAGCCTCATGTTGGGACAATTCTAGTTTATTGGATCATCAAATGGAGAAATATATAACAAATACGGGACAAAAACTCCCGCGAGGCTAACTATGATAGTTTTGGAAAAAATTAGATTCGAACTAAAAGTCCCGGAATTACAAGAAAATTTTATTTTTTTCAATTTAATTTCAATTACGTGTAAAAATCTTATGTCTTTGGAAAGGCTTAGTATAAGGCTAAATTATTAACTGTTTTTTGGTAGAATAGTGCTCTCCGATTTCAAGATATTCGCGATTATGATGAAATCGTATTTATTTTTTTGTGACTGAAGTCTACGATATTAGCAGTTTATTTTAAATTAAAAATGTAGCCACATGTATAGAGTACTACCACAAAAAAAAACGATTAAGAAAACAACGGACTTTCGGAGATATGAATTTTTGAAAAAGTTCCGGTTTGATCCCGGGATTCTATACAAAAATTAATTTTCGCCTACTTCTGTATATGTGTCATGTTCGTTTGTAAGAACTATGTCATATTCAGTTTCTTCAGTTTCCGTATGCACAACCCCCTCGTTGTCATTCACTTCGTCATCATCGTTATTAACTTGCAATGGTTTTAACATTTCGATGACTGGAGGGGGTAAAGGCATTTGTTTTTTGCGACATTGACGCATACTCAGCCTTGTACTCGATACGACCGGATCAGATGATTCTAATGCCCTGTGGAACAAATCTTCTATCGTATGTGTTCGCTTATCTTTCCGACTATGATGTTCGCGGTCGTATCGCCAAAATTTGTTCCTGGACTCTCCAGCCTGCTCAGACAGTACTCCTACGGGCATTGGTGAGCTTTCTATGATTTTTTGGCCGTGAATAAGTATTTTGTGCATAGTAGTGGTCATAGGATGCCAGCTATAATTTTCTATATATTTCTATAAATAATGCCACATATGCCAGTTTTAAACCACACGTTACAAACAAACATGTCGCCTCAGTGACACTAAACTTTGACCAAAATCCCGGGATCAAACCGGGACTTTTTCCAAAATTAATATCTCCGGAAGTCCGTGATTTTCGTAATCGTTTTATTTCTGGTAGTAGTCTATGCATGTGTCTACATTTTAAACTTAAAATAAACTGCTAATATTGTAGACTTCAGTCACAAAAAAATAAATACGATTTCATCAAAATCGCGAATATCTTGAAATTGGGAAGCTCTATTCTACCAAAAAATAGTTAATAATTTAGCCTTATGTTAAGCTTTTCCAACGAAAGTACAAAATTAAAGTTTTTGAACGTAATTAAAATTAAATTTAAAAAAATAAAATGTTCATGTGATCCCGGGATTTTCAGTTCGAATCTAATTTTTCCAAAACTATCATAGTTAGCCTCGCGGGAGTTTTTGTCCCGTATTTGTTATATATTTCTCCATTTGATGATCCAATAAACTAGAATTGTCCCAACATGAGGCTTGAAAAAACACTGTGCGGGGGAGCGGGGTGCTCGATTGTTACATATGTCGTATCATACCTGATAAGATGGGGTAAACCTGCAATTACTGTCCATTTTGAAAAACTTGTACCTACCATCAATTGAACTGTAGCTATAAGTATATTTATAATTGTTTATATCTAAGTTATCTAACCTAAACGTATCCGTAAGAAGAGTAGCTAGTCTTCTCCCTAAGGAGGGAAGACTCTCTTCAGGGATCACAAATTAAATGACAACTTTAAGGTCTTTATATCGAGTATACCCTTCTAAAGCTGCATATTCCCTTTATCTAAGTAAGAAGGTAAAGGTATCTTCATTTGAATGTTTTAATAATTATACTTATAAATACTTTTTCGCACAACTAACCGGAGTTACTGATCAATCAGTTATAGTGACGTTCTCAATATAAAGGGACCTTATGGAGGAAGGCAGTTACGCTCTTCTTGTTCTTGTAACTATACGAATACTATGGTAACAGTTCTAAAAACGGCGTAACCGCCTGCCTCCATAAGGTCCCTTTATATTGAGAACGTCACATATCATTCACGTTATAAATTAAAGTCCCGCCGCGCTTGGTTTGTTTGTTCGGGCTAATCTCAGAAAATACTGTACGGATTTTCATAAGATTTTCACCAATAGAAAGAGGAATTATCTACGCTATAATTTATGAACATTAGTGCAACCGTGCGAAGCCGGAGCGAGTCGCTAGTTAAGTATAAATTTAGAGTAGGTAAGGTATGCCACGAAACGTAGGTAGATTTATTAAACTAGGATGGAACTACGACAGCGGAACTAAATCTCAAATTTATAAGGTCACGACTTAAATAAAGCAAATGTTTGGTTTGTGTTCCGACGCTTCATAAGAAGGCTGCGGTGGCGTTATCAGCTGAAATCCTTCCGTGATAGAGGGACCTCGCTGTCAACGGACGATTATTTTTGTTTTTTTCCGAATGTGATGCAAATTGTGTAATTATATGTTCTGATATGATAAGGCATACTCAAGCTATAGCTATATATTATATCTTTCTTTGTTCACTTCAAAATGTGTGTAGAGAATGGCCAACAGCAGTTTAGACATTTCAGGCGAGGTGGTAAGTAAATTTGAAACTTTTAATGCTTACGCTATTTTCAATATAATTCTATGAATTTTATCGATAATGGAATTGATAAGATCAGTCTGTCAAGGTCCGATAAATTTTTCTCACCTATCTATTTGTTACTGCGAAAGTTTAATTTGCAAACTTCATGAATGAGCGGCTGAACGGATTTAGATTTAGATTGATAAAAACCGCCGACAAAATGCTGGCGTCCTAAGCTAAAAGGCGATATCTCAAATTCAATAGCCAAAGCAGATTCAGTCCTCTTCTGTTAGTAATAATAAATAAGGTTGCAATTGCTACAGCAGTTTTGTCGGAGATATCGCATTTTAGCTTAGCAGGGCAGAATAGGGATCCCTACTTTTAGAGCTCATAACTCCTAAATAGTCCAACGGATTTTCACCACACTTAGCTTAGAACACTTTCGATCAAGTCACCTTTCAAACAAAATAAACTAAATCAAAATCGGTCCATCCGTTTGGTAGCTACGATACAGATACGCAAATACTACTCTGTCAAGAAAGTACCGGGAAAAGATCAATAATACACAAACTGTTTGTTAATCATCCAAATTTATTTTATCACCTTCAAAGTATGCTCCTTCAGAAACGATACACTTACGCCAACGAATAATCCAATCATCAAAACATTTTTTAAACGCTGTTTCCGGAATTGAATTCAGTTCTCGGCGCGAATTCTCCTTTATGTCTTCTACCGATTGAAAACGGGTGCCACGAAGTGGTAATTTGAGTTTAGGAAAAAGAAAGAAGTCGGCAGGAGCCATATCTGGTGAATATGGTGGTTGCTCGATGGTATTTGTTGAGTGTTTGGTCAAAAATTCTTTCACAATGATGGCCTTGTGCGAAGGCGCATTATCGTGGTGCAAAATCCAAGAATTTTCATTCCACAAATCTGGCCTTTTTCGTCGAATTTGCTCTCTTAAATGCCGCATAACGCTCAAATAATATTCTTTATTTACCGTTTGACCTTCCGGCAAGAATTCCGAGTGCACAACACCGCGATAGTCAAAGAAAACAGTCAACATGACTTTGACTTTTGATCGACTTTGGCGTAGTTTCTTCGGTTTCGGTTCAGTTGGAAGGCGCCACTCCGAAGCTTGTTGACTAGTTTGCATGTCAAACTCGTAAACCCACGTCTCGTCACCAGTAACAATGCGTTTCATGAATGTTGGGTCGGAATTGACTCGTTCTAGCATGTCCTCAGCGACTCTCATGCGATTGAGTTTTTGGAGAAAATTCAGGTCTTTTGGGACTAGCCGAGCGGTAACATGTTTCATACCCAAATGATTAGTTAAAATAGTACGGATCGACTCGTGAGATACAGAAAGTTCGGCGGCTATCTCTCTCAAAGTTGAATGAGGATTTTCAGTCACTATTTCCTTCACTTTTGCGATGTTAACTTCAGTTGCAGACGTTGATGGCCTACCAGAGCGAGGCAAATCTTCCATCACATCTCGACCGCTTTTGAACGCTTTGTACCACTCATAAACACGTGTTTTTGATAAAGTCGAATCACCGTAAGCCTTCTGTAACATTTTCAGTGACTCCGAACACGAAATTCCATTGGCGATGCAAAATTTAAGACAAACTCTTTGTTCAATGTTTTTGTCCATTATGAAATTCGCAATACACACTAGATATGATATAACTAAAAACAGCACTGTATTTAATATAAATAACAGATGCAACTCAAACTCCGCGCCAAAATAGAAAACAGTTGTGCCAATCTAACAACAACAAAAAAAACAAAAATTTGAATTTGGAACCATAAACAAATCATCCATTCCCGATACTTTGTTGACTGAATGTACAAACGTTAAACTTATAACGCCCCTCTGTTTTATGTCGGAGGTAAAATTACAGCATTTTGCGGATTAAAAAAGCCCGAAACGGCTATTAAAACTCTTTTCTAACCATCCCTGAGCCAAGAACCAATGTTCCAAGGCAAAACGAGTTTTTTTGCCAAATTAATACGTTCGTCTACAAAAACACACCTTGTATACAACATGATTTATTAATGACAATAGCTCCCCCAAATTAAGTTCAGAAAGTAATTAAAAAACACTAGTTACTGTCTTTAAGGCGGGCCAGTCAACTTCTAGAGTAAATTTATGACCATATGTACTAAGATAACACGAAGAACAGGGGCCCCGCATTACCAAGACACTAGACGTGTAATTTATCTCTTCTAGATATATGCGAAAAAGAGTCGCCTATGTGCGGAGACGAGTGAGGCAGTGAAAATAGTATCCTCGTAAAGTCGCTTGTCTTTCGATATTTTACAGGGTGTATTTAGGAGAGTGTGCCCAGGAACTACACGACCTCATCCCACCCTCCACTTTCTCCAATCGGTCTTCACTTAACATCAGGTGAGACTGAGGTCAAACGCAAACCCATATATGATAAAAAAATAAAATAAAAATCCTGAAGATGTTGTCTGGACGCCCAGCGCATACTCATACTCATCAGTCATCACTACATAGTATAAAACATTTATCGACATCTAGACTAGCCCCCTTACTAATAAACGTTGAGTAACGGCTGAGTAGTTATACAATGCTTTGTCCTTATCTGTCGAATTCAAATGTCACAATGACAGATAAGGACAAAGCATTGTATAACTACTCAGCCGTTACTCAACGTTTATTAGTAAGGGGGTAATATTCTAAAGAGTAAAGACTTGTATGTTTGTAACGAATAAACTCAAAAACTACTGGACCTATTTAAAAAATTCTTTCACCAACATTTAGAATGGACTTTCAGGCTGGACATAGGCTATATTTTAACTTACAAAAGTACTGACCGCAGACAAAGTCGCGGGTGGAAATTTAGAGTATCAAAATATTACATGTCAAATTATTATTTAATAGCGACCCGCCTCGCTTCGCTCCGGGTACGATTATATACATAAACCTTCCGTGAAAAATTATCTAGCTGATGGTGAACACCGCATTAAAATCCGTTACGTAGTTTGAAAGATCTAAGCGGGCATACATACAAAAAGACAGACAGCGGGAAGCGACTGTTTTATTATACTATGTAGTGATATAATGTCTGGTTATCTACATAAAACACCAAACAAGTCAAAATATAATAATATGTGAGCAAGTTAGTGGGTAGGTTTATTATATTATACTACTGTGGGTTACTTCTGGTTACTGTTGTAGATGCTTTGCGATCCGAAATTAGTCGGCACGAAAATCAAAGGTGACATTCTCAATATAAAGGGACCTTATGGAGGAAGGCAGTTACGCTCTTCTTGTTCTTGTAACTATACGAATACTATGTTAACAGTTCTAAAAACGGCGTAACCGCCAGCCTCGATAAGGTCTCTTTATATTGAGAACGTCACAAAAAACTGGCAATGCAAGTGGCTTGTTTTAGAACAGACAAGCGACACGCCCTCGCTTCGCGTCAGTTACATAAGTTAAAATACAGCCTATATAGACCCGCCCTCGCTTCGCTCCGGGTTCTTTTATATACATAAACCTTCCGTGAAGAATTATCTAACGGTTGGTGAAAACCGCTTCAAAATCCGTTGCGTAGTTTTAAAGATCTAAGCATACCTACATAGGACAGACAGACGCGGAGGGCGACTTCATCTTATACTATGTATTGATTGATGTAGTTAATTAGTGGTCTGCAGAATATATAAAAAATATCATACCAGGTATAACATTCACGTGTTTATATATTTTTAATTCTTAAAGAAAGATATTTGAATACTTACCTATACCCGGCTTTTTTTGTTTTGTCAAATTATGGGTAAGGCTGTAACTGTCAAAATGTATGGCCTTTGGTATACCTACTTAACTTCGGTAACAATATGGTGTCTGAGCTGGTCTGGTCATGGAGTCAGAAGTCGGCAGCAGGGTATCATCTGGTAGGCAATGATGTAATAAAAAAGAAGTAGATAGGTTAGTTTACCTATACGATATTCTGCGTGTATAGTGAAGTCATCGAATTCCGTGACTCGCTCAATTCCGTGGTAGCAGTTCTACATATAATCCGCCATAGAACCCTGCGGATCGAATCTGGGACCTCCAAGAGCGATTCAAGCCGGTGTCAAGTAGGTATAAATACACAATAGCAATGACACCATGATTCTTGCCCGCGATTTCAATATATTTCATGTACCTATTAGGCACTAAATAGGCAATTCCTAGTACTTCTAGGAGACCGGTCTTCATTTAACCCTTGTCAGTGGGTTTTTGAAGACGGTTTTATATTTTTGTTAAAAAATGTTATATAGCTATGTCTACACCTGTGCGCTTTCATGTTCAACCTTCGCTTTCCTGTGACGCATGCCTCTGCATCCACAGCGCTTTCAATAACGCATGCGCTCAAACTGGTTTGATATAAGCGCATACCCGTAGCGCACGCTGATCCGTCACCGTTGGGTTGACGTGCAACATTTTGCAAATAAAATGGCGGAAGATAAAGTCCAAACATTGGATTTTATTGAAGATTCAGTGTCACCCTCGTATTGCATGCGCTAGACGCAAGGCGAATTGAAATCTTGAAAGCGCAAGTTGAACATGAAAACGCGCAGGTGTGGACATAGCTTATTACTTACATCATTGCTGGTAGATACTTTTCGAAGACCCACCGAATTCGGACTGGTTAGTTTGATCTTGATAAGCAGATGATGACTGTGCAAAAAAGTATAGTCAACAAGAAGCTTGTCCCTAAAATGTTTTTTTGCAAGAAACTTATTTTTAACCCCCGACGCAAAAAGAGAGGGGTGTTATAAGTTTAACGTGTCTGTCTGTGTATCTGTCTGTGGTATCGTAGCTCCCAAACGGATGAACCGATTTTCGTTTAGTTTTTTTTTGTGTCATAGATAATTTTATCCCGAGTGTTCTTAGCCATGTTTCATGAAAATCTGTTCAGCCGTTTGAAGATCATCAGCTCTTTTCTAGTTGATGAGGGGATCTGATTATTTAATTCTTGAAATCTTCTAGTGACGAAGTCCCTCCTGTGAAAATGTATACGTGCTTGGAGCCCGTTAAAGGTTTTGCTCATTCCTCAGAGGGTTTTTAGGCGCTGATATCGGGGGTTTTTAACTCGGTTAGGTTATAACGGCATTTATTTAACTTCACTTTTTATTAAACACGTGTGTAGATAAAGGGTATATCTACTAAAGACGTCGCGAGGTAAAATCTTCATCGTACTCGAGTGTTAAATCTGGTGTCCCCTTGTTTTGCAGACACTCATTTCATCGAATGTATCGTTTCGGCGAATTTCATTTAATCGAAAGCTAATTTCTGCTGAAGGCTTATTGTTTTCATGTTAACTCAAGCATGGGTTACGTAGGTTAGGTTAGACCTGTGACCACCAAAAAATTATGACTCCTGCACGTGGAAATGCCTGTCGATGAAATGATAATTCTTCGAAGTAAAACATTATATGAAATGAGTTTCGGTGTGAATCAAGTAAACCAAAGGGGGTAAGACGTCGCGAGGTAAATTGTGACTAACAGCTTCGTTTATATTTCAAGAAAATGCAGATCGAAAATAAGAGAATAAATAATAATAATAATAATAAATCACTACCGCTCAAAAGTATTTAGGCACTGCACATTTTTTTTATTAAACTTTGTTATATGTTTGAATACAAGTAAAATAAATAAATAAATAAATAAATATCAGGGGACAATCTCACACAAATTGACCTAGTCCCAAACTAAGCTCTAGGCTTGTACTATGGGTACTAGACAACGATAAACATACTTATATAGAGAAATACATACTTAAATACATAGAAAACATCCATGACTCAGAAACAAATACTTGCGCTCATCACACAAATATTTGTCCATACCGGGATTCGAACCCGGGACCGCTAGCTTCGTAGGCAGGGTCACTACCAACTAGGCTAACAACTGATACATAAGTCTAATTATATATTTTATTTTATTTTATTATATATATGGCTAAAAGCATTAACTAATAATGAGGTAGGTACGATTGAAAAATAATATACAAAAATATAGCCATTAGCATCATTTAAAAATTTGCTTTTTACCAAAATTACCGAGTTTAAATGGAATTATCATTTACTAAATTTTATTATTTTTCTGACTTATTTCTAATTAATGCAGATTTTACGTATTCAATATTTTAAGCATATTATTATCTTGAAGTGTAGTTAGAATAAGCACTATTAATAAAATGTTTGTCTGATTTTTCATGAAATTTGAGGGTGCCTAAATACTTTTCAGCGGTAGTGTACTTCAACCACGCATCTCTGCTGTACAGAACTCGCACAGCTTAAGAGGATTGCGAGGTGGCGGCTTTCCATACGAACGGCGATAAAGTTTTCCACCCCCGAAATGTTCACAGATTTCGATCAATTTTTGATACAGTCGGAACAAAAACGAAACGTACGGACATAGTTTTTCTTCCGACTGACCACATATCAAAAATTGTTCGAATTCGGTTAACGTTTTGGGGGTGGAAAACGTTATCGCCGTTTGTATGAAAAGGCTAGATTTTGCAGTTGGTTCAGTCCTTTTAAACCTCACGGAGTAGACCCATTAGTTTAACCTCGATAAGCAGATAATTATTGTAAAAAAAGTAGTGGGGAACAAAAGCTAGTTTAAAAAAAAAATGTCGAAAATTTATGCCAAACTCTTTTGCCAAGCTCCAATTATTGATGAATCTTTAAATATCCTGCACCACTTAATGCTTGTTAGTATTTTCCGTTTTTTTTTGCAATTGACCTCATCTAGCCAAATTATCCATATAAATCTTACCGTACAGTAATCGAATACGGTACGATTTATGTGGAAACAATGTGCGGTATACGGGGAAAAGATCGCAGTCTGAACGGGGGCCAAGGGTGTGTCAATGGGACAATAAAGTCAAGGGAGTTCGCTGTGTCAGCAGCCTATTCACTCGTTTTTAAGTCAGGTCACTCAACTTATATCTCTTTGGAAATACTGATGAAGGAAGCAAACTCCACTCTAGCAGTTCGCATTAATAAAGAAGCAGCAAAACGCTTCAAACAAATTGTTTCGACAGCATAAGAATGAAGTCGCTGGACAAACTGGGTTTAAAAATAAAAGTCAGCATTCTGATGTTTGTATTGTATTCCTAACATATTAGAACTTTATACACTACATCATCTTTATGTACATGAGCATTTTTGCTTCGCAATACTATTACATTTAAAATAATTTTCTCTCTTTATTATATTATTTTTACATTTTCTTAACCCACCTAGTATTAGGCAAAGTGACAAAATCTAAAACCTTTCAATATTACAGAGAAACGTAAACAACACATTTTTTGTCATTTCCATTTGAATAAATAAATAGCAAAGAAAGACAAAATAAATGTGAAGCGTATCTCGTCTCGACCAAATAAATACATATACAGGAAGGTACGGACGACAAAATAGTGTACTATTCTTACGTTAAAGTATAATGGGCTCTCTTCACGATCGGCCATGATGGGCGAGCATGAGGGACGAAGTTAAGCGTTAGAGCGAACAAGATTGTCTTGTTTCTCACACTAACGCATAACTCTTATGCTCGCCCATCATGGCCGATCGTGAAGAGGGCCCATAAGAGCTACATCTTGAAATGGGAGCCAGCGTCTTTTAAAGTTAATAACTTTCCAATTTTTGGTAACGAAAAAACATTTGGACTGGCCGACATATTTTCTTTATATTTGATATTTCTTTCATACAGCTCTAGTATTGCACTACCTATGGAATAAGACGAAATTCCCTTAAAGCTTAACAAATTCTTTACATGGTATTCACCGTAACCCATAACTCGAGAGGAGGTTACGGCTGTCATAGGCAGTTGGCACATATTGCTTTGTAGAAGACCACGCGCCACGCATTGCCGTCCCTTTCGTATTAAACCATCCAACACTACAAAGAAAGACACAGCAAATTGTGGATGGTTAAAAGCTATACACCATGGGTTTCGGTATTGGAATATTTCAGAGACGTCTTTTGCGGTGTTCATACTGGCACAAATATCAGTCGAATTTCAACCACACCATAAACAAGTTTGGAGCCGTTTCTGAGCGCCGTCTCGAGTGATCGCGTGAACACCGCAGGGCATATAACAACTCAAACAGACCACAATCCACTGCCGAAACAAATGGAAGGATCAACAACTAACGCTCAATGTTGGCAAAACTTAACAATTGCAGAAACAGAGAGCTACAGTATATCTTAAATCTCGATATCGTACTACGTACTTAATATTAGTTTCGACGCAGCCAAGCTAGATGACAACCAGGTTTTAAAGCTTGCCGCGCTACAGGTCTAGTTATGACGCCTTAGTATCACAGGTGGGCTCGATTTGTAACTTTTTGCTGCATGCCCCTCCGAAAATTATTGTCGAAGGTTTTTAAGTCACCTCTTACAACAAAAACTTACAATTTATACCACTTACACCAAAATTTTTAATCTCATTTTAGCCGTAAAATACATAACGTGCATGCCGGTACTGCATTTATATGCCATTATAGAACAGAGCGCCAGTAGGTTTTGATTTAGCTTGGCTGGGTTTGTTTACAAGTTAATTTAAATAAATCCCCTTTAAACCGGGTAAAACGTAGGCACTCTGTGAGGACGGCCGCGCGGCCCGTGCCGGCGCCGGAGACCAATACGCGCGCGATCTGAGTGCAGCTCTGAGGAATGCGAGCGAGAAACATCAAGGTCAGCACAGCACGACACTACAGGGCGAGCGAGGCGAGGTGTGTCGCCGGCGGGGGGACGCCCACCTCGTACCCCGACTGCACTCAGATCGCGCGCATGTTATACCTACCTATGTGGCATTTCTTATCCCAGGTGGCATTCATAGGGTACGTTCCACTAAACGCCCGCAAGGCAATCGACCACGACCGCTGAAATTGCCGTTCTACTAACGTAAAAACGCCGCGGGCGTTGTAGGCGAATGTTATAGGTGGAATTCACTACTGTGTGCTCACTCTGACCCACCAATATTTTGTGGGCTAAGTGGGCGCGATGTGTTCGCGAACAGTGACGTCATCTATAACGTCGAGCGATCGCTCGCGACGACCATGGGCCTTAGGTGGAACGATACAGAGGGTGTTACAATCGTTGCGGGCATTTAGTGGAACGTACCCATAGTATTTACGACTCATCCTAACAAGGTGTCGTTAACTGCTCACAACTTCTGGTCTCCTGGTGCCTGATGCCAGCTCATATCACAAGATGTTCAATTAAATATTGCATTTTACGCGACACTCATAAGCCACATAATTTGTATAGCTAATCGAAAAAATTATTGACTTTAATTAATGTTAACACACAATTGTTAGAAATTGACAACACCTATAGACACGTCTTTGTACAGAGTTTCAGTTCTACGAGTAGCTAACTGCACACATCACAGATATATATAGAAAAAATAAATTATCTTGTTATTCTATACATAACAAGTACACTTTAGCCTAATCCTACGTTTGTCACAGAAACAGGAAAATGTTTTGTTGTACACAGTCCCCACCAGGCTCTTAGGATGCCAGCCCACATGGAATATCGTTCTTGCGAGCCCACAGGTGAACGTGGGCAACTGTACTTCAAGTCTACGGAACCGTTGGCCCGCTCGATCAACTCGTACTTTCAATTTAAATTGATCCCTATAGTAACTGCTTCTAACAATAAATAAAAAATAATTACATCGTACATCAACGTCGTAACTGCTACATTATTTTATGCAATTACATTGTGGAATAATATTTGTTATCTGTAGAAAAATATAATGTTAATTTCACCCGTATTCGATAACGGTTTGGCCGGTCGACATCGCGTTAAAGTCCAACAATCACAATTTGTCACTTTGCTATCACCGTCTTTGAGTAACTCCACTACGGTTAGTATTGCATAAATATATTACATTCAGACGCTTCGTCTTAACATAAGACACGCATGGTTCTGCGACGGAGCGCCGAGCACCGCCCGCGCGCGCCCAGCTCCCGGCGCGGGCGCCGGGGCGCGCGCGTAGCTGCTGGCGTGAGACTTGGGCATTTAAATTAATACCCCTTCTATACGGTCGGGCGGTTGGGCTAACCGAGAAGGACGCAGCTATCTGTCAGAATGAGATAGTAATATTTACATCTCGTTCCTACAAATAGCTGCATCCCTCTCGGTTGGCCCAACCACCCGACCGTATAGAAGGGGTATAAGACACAACAGGATCTCAGAGTAGAATCCGAAATCACAATTATTGCTTGAAGAATACAAACAGGCAGTGTTTCGCAACACAACAGCTACGCAAAGAATCGGCCGATAGAACACTAACAATATTGAAGTCGCGTGTGTAAACAGAATCATTAGTTAGATTCATAATAAGTGTCGTGAGTCGTCAAATCTACCAAAATAACCGTTGAAATGCATCATTCTTGTGTGAAACACAACCGGATCCCAAGTCCCGCGACCAGGCGCGCAGGGACCGCGCGGCGGTCTCACGCGGGCGGCTCGGCGGGCGGCAGCGGCGCGGGCGGCAGCACGACGAGCGGCTTGACCAGGGCCGCAGCGCTCAGGTACTGCGCGCTCATCGTCAGAGGCCCCTTCACCACTTGTGTTTCTACCATCTACAAGCAAAATTTCTCTTTAATTTACTTATTCCTTGAAGGCATATAAACAGTTTGAAAAAATTGAGCTTTAAAATGGTACAAACATGGTGTGAATTACCTTGTGCGTGAGCGTGTGTGTCTGCAATAAGTGCGCGGGCTGTGAAACCACGAGCGGCGCGAGACCGCTCACCACTACGCCCTCTGAAAAAAAAAAAGAAAATAAAATAAAATACCAAGTCTAACACAAATAAAACCAAAAATTAAAAAGTTCTTAAGAGGACTGTGAACCAGCTGCAAAATCAAGCATTTTCATAAAAACGGCTATAACGTTTTCCACCCCCTGAACGTTAACCGAATTCGACCAATTTTTGATATGTGGTCAGTCGGAACAAAAACTATGTCCGTACGTTTCGTTTTTTAAAATATTGATTAGTTATAAAGAGATTATGGCCGAAATTACTTTTGTATGAAAACAATAAAACGGGAATAAATCGAAATTTATTAATAATATTGAAAAAAACGAAACGTACGGGCATAGTTTTTGTTCCGAATGACACCGTATCAAAAATTGGTCAAAATCGGTTAACATTTAGGGGGTGGAAAACGTTATCGCCGTTTGTATGGAAAGCCGTCACCTCACAATCCTCTCAACTCGGGTCGTTTTAATAAGGCATAACACCAACGCCACCTATACTACTCGACTAAAACATAAAGCAGACTACTCTGCAACACGCAAAGATCTAGACTTATTTACTTTGCGATAGATGGCGCTGTTCGTAAAATAAAGAAACTTGACTCACCTGTGGAAGCGGGAGGGGACGACGACCCTATGCCGTTTTCTCTTGATATCCTATGATTACTCTCCCCATTAGATACCCCTGTAACAACGACAAACATTTAAAATAAGTCTCACGTTTTATTAGCCACTTGTAAAAATGGGAAGGAAATCTTATGGAATTCAAAAAAATTAAGCATTCTCTTATGACGAAACAGCTACCATAGTTGGTAGGTATCTAAGGCTTCCATTGTGGCGGAGACGAGCGGACCGGTGCGAAAAGGACCAATCAAATTCCTCCAGTTTCTGTATGCTATGCGTTAGTGTGGGTACTGTACAAGGTGATTGGTCCTTTTCGCACCGCTCCGCTCGTCTCCCCGCCTCAATGGAAAGGCAGCCTTATTCTCCTTATTCTACGAGCAAGTATAACAACTTCAGCTCAGTGGGTGTTCGTGGGTGAATTTCAGGGCGTTTCAACCGCCGTCATTAGTGTGACCAAATATATTGACGAAATCAATTACACTATTGACACTACAGCAACTTCTGATGCTGATAGAAACTACGTCCCTGGTTCTGCTTCTGTTTACATCAGGAGTTGCTGGTAGGTGTCATTGATTTCGTCAATATATTTAGTGACACTAATGACGGAGGTTGAAACGCCGTGGAATTCACCCTCGTATGGTTGTGTGTGTGGTCGACGATGATAGCTTGAGCATAGTTGTTATTTAAGTTGGGTTGTTGGGCAGGATCGGTAAGGGGATTACGGAATGGGAAAGGGGGGAGGGTTGAACGGGAAATCGTGATAGAAATGCACAATTAAGCCGATAATCAAGAGATGGATTTTATTAACGCACTTACAAAACCGTTACAACAATTAGGCTGCGTTTCTATAGAAGCGGAGACTAGCGGTGCTGAGAGGAGCTGTGTAGCATCGACCAATCACGTTGGTTGTAATCCACATCTCGTCTCCGCTCCGATTCAATGGAAACAGTCAAGCGGAGACGAGATATGGATTACCACCAATGTGATTGGTCGATTCCTACACAGCTCCTCTCCGCACCGCTCGACTCCGCTTCTATGGAAAGGCAGCCTAATCGCACTCGTAGTCGCATATCGATTCGAATTCACAGATGTTCGCTCTGTATCGCTGTCAAGTAAGACTGACTCGACTCACGGACTCACGGCTGCGGCCGGTCCGCCTTTACCACAGTCCTACCATACCCTACCCCTGAACCTTACCCTAGCCCCAGTCCAAGACGATTCCAGAAGTTCTTTCTAGAAATGACCGACGTATAATAAGTTCGACCCGCCGGGAATGATCTAGTAATCGTTGCTGGAATGTTCTACGTATAGCTCGCGACGATTCTGGAAAGTTCTGCGTATTGCTATCTCCTTCCTGATCGTTTTATTTCTTTCACATAATTTTCAGTTTCGGAGATTACTTCCCAAACTTTACCCCTTTTTAGTGTAGAAAAGTCTTGTTACCCTACCCAGGCACCAGGGCAATATGACTGTCTTCAAAATAGAGGAGTTAATAAGTTGCCTGAACCAGCGAACGTCACCCTCGACTTTATCGTCGCTACCATCTAGGTCACCAAATATAAAATTAATTAGCCCTTGCCGCCGGATAGTCATAAAAAATATAGCCTATGTCTGAAAGTCCCTGATCTGTGCTGAAAGTCCCTGATCTGTGCTGAAAGTCCCTGATCTGTGCTGAAAGTCACTGATCTGTACTGAAAGTCCATTCAATAGTGAAATAATTTTTGGAATGGATTATGCGTGTGGTGCTACACGGTTTTAAACCACAGTTTAAAACAGACCGTTAAAACCGTGTAGACAGTGGTTTTAAACCAAATTTCGTATGACCTTTAAACACCCTTGACAGATAAGCGTGCGCATCAAACAAATGGGCTTGTTTGAAACCGTGTAGCAGCTCGCTTCTACCAAGGTGACCTTGATTTAAAACCATGGGTTTCAAACCGTTGTAGCACACGCTTAAACCACGGTTTTAAACCGTCCCGTTTTATGTGTGTGCTACACGGTTTGAAACCATGGTTTTAAACAAAGTGACCTTGGTAGAAGCGAGCGGCTACACGGTTTCAAACAAGCCCATTTGTTTGACATCTGCCAAGGGTGTTTAAGGTCATGCGAAATTTGGTTTATTTTAAAACTGTCTACTCGGTTTTAAACCACCTGTTTTAAACCGTTGTTTGAAACCGTGTAGCCCACGCATTAGTTTCGGAGATTACACAAAGTTACAAAATTACCCCTTTTTAGTGTAGAAAAGTCACCCTCTCCAGGCACCAGGGCCCAATAACTCACCGTTGGTGTGCACAGCGGGCTGCAGCACGCGAAGCCCGCCGCCCGCGGACAGCAGTTGTAACGCCGCTGGGCCCACCACCAAGCCGCCGCTGCCGACCACCTGTTCAACAACAGTCTTTAGTTTATGTTGCGTTAGTAATTGTTCGACAAAAAAATAAGCATCCGACTGATTTTGACATACAAAAAAGGTCAAACTTTAGGGCCTGGCCACATGACCACGGCACGGCGCCGTACGCCGTATAACAGCGCGGTGCCGCCACCGTGCGACGGTACGGCGTCACGGTGCCGTGTACGGTGCGACGGCACGACTTCACGGCGCCGTGTACGGTGCGCGGCACGGTGCCGTGTGCGGTGCACCGCACCGGTGCACGGCGCACCACTCGGTAGTTTTTGTTTCAGTAGTAGGAGCAGGAGAATACGTCTTTCGCGGTCCATATCAAGATAAAAACTGTATTTTTGAAACGATACTAAGCAACAGCAAAACAAAAACTACCGAGTGGTGCGCCGTGCACCGCACACGGCACCGTGCCACGGCACGACGCCGTGCCGGCGCACCGCACACGGCGCCGTGCCAGCGCACCGTACACGGCGCCGTGACGCCGTACCGTCGCACAGTGGCGACACCGCGCCGTTATACGGCATACGGCGCCGTGCCGTGGACATGTGGCCAGGCCCTTAGTGTTTTTATTAGCTAGCTCAGTCAGGGGAGGCTGTACGCCAAACTTCGAAGAATTTTTTTAAGACCAATTCCCCAAAATCTATTCAGATTGAGTTTTGTTGCACGACACTGATTAGTTTATACAGTAATTCTTATGTAGGAACATGCCATATTTTACTTAGTGAGTCGTATCTATCTACTTTTGCAAGTTAAGGTACAGATTGTAAATTTTACCAATGTGTCAGCGGCAAAGGCCTGGAGACTGACCTGTGATATAGGCAGATGGATCTGAGCGGGATGCACGAGCGTGCTCAACGCGCCGTTCACGCCGTTCTCTAGCTGGCCGTTCTGTAACAATCATAAAGAATAGTTGAATCACTTGAGACACTCTTTATAATCTATACTAGCCCGGTAGGTGGTTTTAATGACAGCAAAAGCAAAAGGACTAAGAAACCTTGCATTTTCAAGCTGTTTGCAACATAGGACGATAGGCAGTCACAGGTAGCAGGTTAGCTGGTTAGGAGTACCATCGCAGGTAGTATGGCCGGACCCTGCTCGAGACCCGGCCGAAAATAACTACATTGACAGACCAGTAACGGTGCTTGTGTGAGATTTTATATCAGTTGAGATTGGTATTTATAACGAACTTCCTCACGCATGCGAATGCAACGCCCAACCTGTGTAGCTTATCTTATCACCCTGATATTATAAATGCGAACGTTTGTGCGTGTGTTAGTGTGTTTATTACTCCTTGCTGAAACGACTGGACGGATTAGGATGAAGTTCGGAATGGAGATAGCATATAGCCTAAATTAACACAAGGTTACCTTTTGTTCCGAAACATTGTTTCAGTTGGATGGTCAACGCGGACGAAGTCGCGGGCAGAAAGGTTAGGCACAGATTTTGGTTAGGTTATAGCTGTATGCTTTTTATCTAGGCGGCTAGCAGAAGTTGCTAGCGACTTTATTGTCGCTAGGTAATCCCTCACTACCTTGTGGGAAACGAAAGAGACGCACTGAGCGACAACCGAGACAATACAAAACCATACACACCTGCACCGAAGTGTCCGCGGGTGCTAACGTGGTGAGTGTGAGCGTGTTGTGCCGCGAGCCGTACGACGTCCGGACGACCTGGAACCAGATGAACAATCGAATCAACACACAGATAATAAATACACATTTTCTCAAACATGCTCAGAAAGGATGGCATTTCTTTTGAAAAACGAAGACGCGAAAACCCATTTTTGTCCGCTGAGATATTTTATTTAAAGTGCTGTCAAATGCATACAGAATAGAAAGGACCAAGAAATAAATCTCATACAGCCAAGGCAACTGCTCGATTTCGTAGCACAGTGCGTGTGTTTTCTTCTTTTTAAATTTCTTTAAAATGGTCTATGGTTAGAAAAAAAAAAAAAAAAAAAAAAAACTTATTGAAATTTAAACGTAGAACTTACTGTTGTTGTGTAAAAGCTACAAACATCAAGTCCTCGGCACTTCACGGTATTAAATTTGAATTCTATTGCTGTCAATATTATGTCAAATTCTACAAGTGTGAAATGGTTGAATTGGATCCTTTTCCCTAAGTTACGTCCATTCGTCTACCACAAGCCCTGAAATATCAACATCTCAAATTCAACAGACAAACATAAATGTTCCTGGAAAACCCATAACAATTTCGTTTACAAATAGTCCTAATATGATTAACATCACTTTTAATATTAATTTTACTTTTTACAAATATATTTGTATCATTTCTTCACATGTTTGAGAAAAGCATTATATATGCCTCGGCGTAAACGGGGGGATTGCCTGACTCGTATTTTAACAGGCCTCGCTATTGCTCGGCCTGCTAACCACCTCGTCAGGCAATCCCTTACTTTCCGCGCCTAGGCAATAATGTACTATTAATGTATAGGGCATATCGCACCGCATCCCGGAGGGCCAGTACAACTTGCCCGCGACATGTTTATCGCTCGGATTTCCCTTTCTAACTAGTATGTAATGAATGACAAAGATGCACTGTGCGACCAACGAGGTAATACAAGAAGTGCGCGCTCAGGATCCGAGAACTTTGTAAGACAATGATAGGCCGATAGTTCGGATCGAGTACCTACGGGCTATTGTTCATACGAAGTACTACCGGGCCTCTTCGGATACACGGCAGCGAAATTTCGGATTCCAATTCGGTTTCGGAACGGGACACGGGACAAGAAATCTACCTCACAACAACACGACGCGTCTTCATGTCTGAATAGGCACAGGGCAACACGCGACACTGTCATCACTGTCTCATTTATAGCAGTACTAGGACTGCATTAGTGATTAGGTAGGGGAACCAGTCCAAATGTTGACACCCTACCGACTAACTAACTTATTTCCAGTTAACGGAGGTGATAATCTTACAATTACTAGATAGGTGCCAATACTGTCAATAACTGGTAAATCGATTGCCAATTAGATGTCATAATTAATATTTTTTAAAGTTTAAACAATTAGAAATAGGGGTGCGACCCTGTGTGTGTGTGTGTGTGTGTGTGTGTGTGATTTAGCTGAGCCCAGAGCAACCACAATGGTATAATTATGATTAAATTCTAATTATTAAACTATACCATGAATAGATTTGATATCCCAAGTCAAATTATCATCAAAAGACGGTTGCACCAAACCGGATTAGTTTCTAATCCGCGATTAGGTCAGTTCTAATTTCTAAAGTGTTACCAGGAGCGCATACCTGCGAGGTGGTGGGCGTGATCTGTATGGGCAGAGTGCGCAGCTTCGTGCTCAGGTTCAAGCTTCGGGGGGGCGACGACTTTATCCGAGCCACGCGCGGCGGCGAAGAGGTAATCTGCAATCACGGTTTAGATGTTTAAACCATTATTAGATGAAAACTCGGTTTCCGGAAAATTATTGCGTCTATGATTTGGTTAAATTTTATAAACGTATTTATGAAAATACCTCATATAAATTAATAAAACTTACACTTATGGGAATTCCTAACACATGCCCGTTGACTCTTTCATTGCTATCCATTTCTTCAGATTCTGGAATATGTAATAAAAAACATTATTAAATTATTATGCTCCATTCATTAAATTTAATTATAATGTAATTTAATGATACTAGTACATTAATACTATACGAAAACGTCAGTCGAAAATCCAACAACAAAGTAATTTTTTTCAATTGTTTTTTTTTTTCTAGGCGGATGCGCGCTGCCGAAAATAATCTCGTCCGCGTGTTACTAGGAGTGCATAGCCCTGGTAGCGGTGAACGTACCGATACTTCGAGGGCGCGTCGTGGCTCGCACCGACGACACCTCTCGCTTCAAGGCGGCGAGCCGCTGTTGCGCCGCGATTTTCTCGCGAGCGAGCCTTTCCATCTCGTGCTCGCACTCGCGCTCTTTGCGTCGAAGCACCTGCGAACAATTCACCAGGAGATCAGAAATGTATTAGAGGTGTGTTTACGTTTCTATTTCATTTTATCGTCATAAGCGGCGATATAATTTTATATTTGGAGAGTCTGTAGCAAACATCCTAAAAACAAAGACTTAATAGTAAGAAGACGAAGTTATCATCTGTTTTTGAGACCAAATTGAGTCTACACACGGTGGTACAACAGCTCAGCTAGCTCAGCGCTCAGTTAAACAACGGGTAATTAGATACATAGAATTAAGAACTTAAAAGATTCAATAACAGACGTTGGGGCAGGTGAAGAAGGGTTTGTAAAGTACGCCGAAGTTGTTTTATTAGAATTGTATTTAAAAAAAATGACAATCAAGTAAACTTTAGAAACAAATTAAAACCAAAAGTTAAATTGCAAATCCTAAACATCAAAATTCAACAAGATGCAATATATGTACATCAAAACAGGGCTTCTTATTTGTCGAAGTTTCAGATTAAAGTAGAATCTCAAAAGTTTTGAAAGTTCCGTAGATCCAGAATTCAAAATAATAAAGAGCAAACAGAACAATGGTTCGAAACTTGTTTGGGTTTTGTTGTTTTTTTCAAGAGAAAATTTTGTTTTAACGCAACTTTGTTTGTTGGACTGGGAAGCCATAGGTCTTAAGTACATAGGTAATTACGAAAGAGAGGTAAAGTAATTGGGGTGCTGCCCTTTGAAGATCGACTCAAGTGGGAGGTATTTGCGATGTCAGTGACGCGGGCAGCATAGCCCGCAGGCGGCTCGCCCGCTTGCAGCGGTCACGGCCCCACTCAACTTGACCACATTAAATTTACTACGTAGAATTGTAAAAGCAGTAAGTAAAGTAAGTCGGTAAACTGAGCTCAAAGCGAAATCATTCTAGCAAGTTCTAAAACTACAATTGAAGACCGAAACAATTAGGACAATCTACCTTGGCTGCAAACTCAGGCAAACTCAACGGTAAGTGGCAAAAAGTACAAATAAACAGTACAGTTGAAAAGCCTTGCGTTGCGTAGGTGTACGGACGGGCAGACAGAATTCAACGCTGTGTTGGGAAACCTCTCATATACATACATACATAATAGGGGCCGTGATACAATTCGACACACGCTTCACATGCCCGATGAAGGACGATGTTAACCGATTCAAAACTATCTACTTACATAATGTTGTGATTGTGTCAACGAGTATGAACTTTGAATTTCGGGACTACATTTGTCATGAATGTTAATCATTCTCCTACGGCGCTAACGGTCTATGAACTTCGCCTTTAGTATTTTGCTCCTTTTAATTAAATAGGTTGCCACGAGGTTAAATAGTGCATTATAATTATATTATTATTATTATTTAAAAGAAAAGCACTTATAAAATCAACAACATATCTTAAGTTAATATCGTGATATGAGCAGTGTAAGTTCTGATATTTATGTTGTAAACTTCTCCAACACCACATATGTGCCCTTTCTCTTGCTGGACTTACTCAGAGAGAACACCGGGAATTTTAAGGGTTTATTGACAGGCATTGTGGAAACGACTACCCCGTAAAGACCGCCCAACGATAGTTCGATTATCCATAACGAAATGCCATAACTTTTTACTAAATAAGTGAAAGATAAAATAGCAAGACATGCGTCATTTAATTTAGTGGCTAACCTAACCATGAATGTCGATACTAACCTGAATATACCTAATCGCTGACGCCAGTATAGACAGATTGGAAGTCTTCTTATCATCAGGCGTGGCCGGGAGCTGGCGCTTGAGCAGTTCGAAGCACTCCTTGAGGTGCGCGCGCCGGTTCTTCTCTAGCTTGTTGTGGACCTCGCGGGTGCCGGCGCGCGGCGCGGAGCCGCTGCCGCTGCCGCTGCTGCTGCCGTTGCTGCCCACCGACGGCGGCGAGGGGATCTGTGGAGTCCTGCGGACCAGGAGAAGAGAATTTAGAAGAAGGTTGCGTTTGTTATGCGAATGGGAATTAATAGCTATAGCTTGGCAAAAAAAAGTTTCGATGTGACAGGTGGAACCAGAAAATTCTCAAATAGCAACCAACAAAGGCAGCAATTTTTGGGTAAAAACTGGATCATGGTGCCAAATTTACTTAGCTTCCTAATTTTTGCCAAGCTATTGCTTATTTCTGGAAATTCAGGTCTGTTGTTTTGACAAGATAAAAAACTCCATGATTTTGTTCAAATCTGTTTGCTGACCAGTCTGACCACCAAAGGAATTAAGATAATAATATAAAAGCAATCAAGTACCTACACTGTGCGTACCAAATTCAAGTTTTGTAGTCAATAAGTGAAACTGAACACATTCAACAGGATTACCAGGATAAACCCATAACAAAATGTATCAGCTATACCACCTATCATACTAACGAGCGCAATTTAATTTCAAATTAGTCCCTCGTATTATACAGATGATTGATGCATACAGACACAAGGAATTATATTCAAGCTACCACTAATAACTATTAATACTTAGTATTCTTTATCATCTAACAGCATAGGGCGAAAAATAAAAGTAACACGCGCATCGTGGACTAGGGCAGAATAACATCGCGACAGGTACTCGTAAATTAACATTCCTCTTTGACCTCTTTCCATTGCATTTTTGAATGTGATTGTACCTAGAACGTCCAGATTCACCTCGTTTAATTCAGTGATTAGATGTGATGCTGCATTGTTCGACATAATATGTACATAGTTGCGTATTGATTAGGAACGATATTTAAAATGTTAAATGCAAGATCGTCTTTTCTTCTACAGAATTATATTTGAACGCCCGCCGTTGCTTATTTATACTTCTATACTATATAACAAGTTTCTTCCGATTTGCCCTATTATGAGTAAATAAAAGATACTCCAAAACTATTTAACACTTGCCTCTTTAGGCAATCGGTTAAAAAATGTCGGACGGAAGTTAACCGGAGCGGAAACATCTCCTTAGCCTTCGTCGATTTTATTTCAGGAAGTAAAAACAACCGGTTTCTACAGCTTCTTGTGTTTTCAAACTTTTTAAAGCCCCGTTTCAGGGAGGATAAAAGTTTGATGTCTGTCTGTCAATAGCTATGTCCACACCTGTGCGCTTTCATGTTCAACTTGCGCTTTTCTCTGACGCATGCCTCTGCAACCACAGCGCACTCAATAACGCATGCGCTCAAACTGGTTTGATAAAAAGATAAAAAAAGATAAAAGATATTTATTCAGTAAGTAGGCCGCACGGGCACTTTTACACGTCAAAATCTACCAGCGCATACCCGTAGCGCACGCTGATCCGTCACCGTTGGGTTGACGTGCAACATTTTGCAAATAAAATGGCGGAAGATAAAGTCAAAACATTGGATTTTATTGAAGATTCAGTGTCACCCTCGTATTGCATGCGCTTGACGCAAGACGAATTGAAATCTTGAAAGCGCAAGTTGAACATGAAAGCGCACAGGTGTGGACATAGCTAATTTGTGGCTTCCTACCTCCAGTACATCCCGTACTGGAAAGTACCGATTTCAATGAGATTTCTTTAATTTAAAGCTCGTTGAATCGGGATGGCTCTTAGCTTGGCAAGATTTGAAATAAAAAGAACCTGGAACCTGGTAGTTGGTTTAGTCCATCTAATCTAATACTGTCCACGTAACCACGTAAAGATAAGACGGGAAGTTCCCAACACACACAACAAGATAACGTTACAAATATGTTTTGTTTAGAAGATGGTAAAATCAAAGATACTGAAACCTCATTTCAGAACTGATATCTATTCACTAACTAAGAAACTCAAATTCAAAATTCAAATTCAAAACGTTTATTGCGATCTTGTTGTATAAAAGGACTAAGCTATAATAGAATAATCCTTAAAAAACGCAACCCCGGTCGGATCCAATGGATATCAGACTGACGGACATACAGCGAGAAGCAAATTTAAGGCTTCAAAACAGATGACGTTCCCTTTTTTGGACCAGGGGTCAAAACTCAGATGACCCCGGTAGAAAATGATTCTAGAATAATCCAGCACATTATAAATAGATTGCACTAGACGCAAGTTATGCGGATTGCCATACAGCATGACGTTAAGCAGTCGTATAAAATCAAATATGTAACGTCGAACCAATAAAAAAATATTTCCGTAATGACATATAAGTACTTAACTAACCCATGTACCTAGGTACCTGGAAATGTCAAACGAACATTCGTGCCATCCATTGGGGCTTTCATAGAAGACAATCAATTTGGCCATGAATCCTATCCTACGAGTAATTCCTAGTAAATACTAGAAAGTATTAAAAGTTCGAATATTTGTTTCAATCACGCCTCAACGACTGACGCCTGTAGAACACCTCTGCCGCGAAACTCAATACTCAATATTTTATTGCAATCATAATGTATCTACAAAGATGGAAATTATATAATTATTATTTCATTATGAACCCTGTTGGGCACAGCAAAATGTATTTAGAGAGCCCTCACAGACTTATCTTTCTAATAATATGAATAAACTTCAGTAATATGTACTGCTTTGAATTTAAACTAGTAGCGAAACCGCTGAACGATCTGCACAAGTTGTTCTTAGTAGGGCGCGCCAAACTCGAGCTAACTTGTCTGTTCTAAGTTCTAACGCGGACTCGACAAGTTTTGGAGGCGAATCGTGTGATTTGTGAAGCTATTTAGCCATAATTAGCTCACGATCTGATGGTGTACCTCGCTTTGCGAGTGAAAGGACTTTGTGCAGGGTTCGGATGCTACAACCTAGGGTTTGCAGTGCCAAGGTCGAGGCCAGATCCGGGATTTTAGAGACTAGCACAAACAAAATTAGTCTAGAAAATCCTGGGGCTGCAAGCTACCAGCACCATCTCAACCACGCCACTCATCTGCCGCCAAGCAGCTTGCTGCCATCTGTGACGCCACTCGAACTGGCGTGGCGTCTCATTCAAGATCTGATGACCTAGCCAAGATGCAATACGATTTTCGAAAATCAAAATGCATGTAATTAACAAAAGCGGTTGACGCGGCTGATCGTTAGTTTACGTCAATGTTATGTTATTTAATTTTGACATTTTTGAAAGTTTTCAAAAAGCGCTAAAGTTAGCGTCGTGCGTCTTGGCCAGGCCACCAGTTTATTAAATACCTACGGTACTTAGTGCTTCCAATTGTTATTATATTATATTTTTACTAAGATTTAAAATAGGGAAATGCTTTGGACCGTTTTTTTCAAGTCATTATATTGAATTAGGTCTCTATAATAATAATTTTATGACTCGAAGTAGAAAACTTAACATTTTGTATTAGGTCACTTTAATTCTAAAGGTGCGTAAGCCCGACAAGTTGTGTCGTGCGCTCGTGCGTCACCGCGGCACCGTCCTACAGAGTGACACACTGGTGTAGGAGGCGAGCTAGCTGGATGGTTACCCCGAAACACTAAATTCGAAATATCTTATGCACCGTCTCTTTCACTCCTCATTCAAGATTAAAGCGGGAGAAAGGAATGGAGATAACTATGAACTTCGATTTTCAAAGTAGGACCCCAGGTTATTCCGGGCACATTCCTTTCCCTTTACACGGCCTATCCCGCTAACGGCGCTAACGCCTAGAGAGTAGAGATGCCTCGTCGTCGTCCCCTGCCTGTCCCCCCGCGCCCCGCGGGAACATCGTGCACGAATTTGACGGGCTATATTCAGGTAAATGCCTATTGTAAAAAACTAAACAAACAGCGTGAATGCAATCGAATTTTCCGCGGAGGTAAACACTCGCCGACTGACGTCAGCCCGCGGTGTTGCAAATTCACAGCAAATTGGAAATAAACCCATAAAATTCATATTTAAGTCGCACATGTTCATAAGCGAAGTGTATTTTGGAGGATTTGGCTATTTAATTTACTAAAACACATCCAGTATTTCCAAGGCATTTTTTTCAAAATACGTAACCGAATAAACAGGGCCATGCAATCATTCAACCTACCTACTAAACTAATCAAACCACATTACAAATAATATTATTATGCTTACTTCCTTAATAGGTAGGTACCTAAATTGAGGATGTGTACATTTCATCAATCACGTATGCACTGAGCAGTTGAGCAGATTTTAATGAAAATGAAAATCTTTATCATGTAAGTAAGTAGGTACAGGGATCGAAAAAGCCGTTTCACGGCTTAAGCCTTTCAACGGCGTTCCTCTTACGTAGTGTACCCAGTGGACTTGCTTACCGATTCAACTGGTATCCTACCTTTGACTAGCCCTTCGAAGGGGTAACCCTTTTATTTTCTACATAGTAACCAGCTTTTAAAGCGCTTATCCGTGGCTTAGCCTATATGGCTTTCCCTTTCAACTGCTTTCCTGTTTATTTAACTAACTCTTTCTTGCGAATCGCACGCGCACAGTGTAAACATAAGTATACATGTATTCTTGAGTTAATGTTAAGTTTATGTTAAGACCCGCAATATATCGTAAGCACTGGCGGCGGCGCGGATACATCAAAGCGACCGCGCGTTAACGAACGAAAAGCTACTTTACGCGTTAAAAGACAGAGATAACACTTGATGAAAGATGAAACTTCCTTCATAACGCTTACCTATACGAAAGGGTTTGAATTAAGCCGTTGGAACTCTGTCATAGGAAAGCATCTTCAAACCCAATGAATGGGTTATTCTTTCGGGATAGCAAAAAGCAAATTGAACGGCTTTTAACGCTGAACGGGTTTGGTTAGTAGAGCCTTATTAAAACCCCTTCAAAAACCCCTTCAAGGGGATAGCGGACCGGTCCCAGCTTTCAAATATCCGAGTCAACCAGCAATAAAATTAGACACACTGCAAAATATAGAAATTATGGACAAAAAAACGGAATTCCTGTAAAATTTCACGCAAGTATCCGTATCTTATCTGCTTAGCTTATCTTATCTTTTGAAACTGCGATACAACAGGCAGATCTGCATACATCAAAGTTAGACCGCCGTCCCAGGGCTAAAAAAGTGTATCTAGCCTTGGAGACATGTATTGTGCCGTAGATCTATACCTACACAGAAGCCATATTCATATCTTACGCGTCAACTAGGAAACTCTTGGAAGTTACGAGAATGGGGTCCGAAAAATCCGGAAATTTGCGAAAAAATCCTATAACCATGAAATTTTATGTAATGATAACAACTCAACTTAATACTTTTTTGTAATTTCAAATTTTAAACAGAGGTTCAAACTTTGTCTAAATTTTACTCCGCATACGTTACGTATCAACTTTTTAGCCCTGGGACGGCGGTCTAAGTGCCTTCCCCAAGTGGCCTTCCTTCAATCAAGGCGTAAAAGCAAGATGGAACAAGTTCCATTAAAGAATCCTACTTGGACTTGTTTTATTTTCGCTGTTATTGTTGCCGGCCGTCACGCCTAGCGAGTCCCCCAGCTGTTTCGGACAGCGCCGGTACTAGGATAACATACCCATGGCTGGTGCTAGTCGTACGCGGCCTGGAATGTTCTTGTACGAAGTCGAGGAGAGGCGCGGGCGGCGGGGCGGCCTGCGCGGGGGCGGGGGCGGGCGCCGGCTCGAACACGAGCGCGGGGGGCGGCGCGGGCGGCGCGGGCGGCGCGGGGGGCGCCGGCACCGGCGACGGCGGGCGCACCGCGCCGCTGCTGCGCGCCGACAGCCCTGTCACCACCCGCACCGACACCGGCGACTTCGGCTCCTCTTCTACGAAAAAAAAAAACACGTTCGTTACGCCTTAATTCTTACAAAGACACAGATAGATACACACGTCAAACATAACACCCCTCTTTTTGCGTCGGGGGTTAATTAAAATAAAGCTGTAATCTAGCTTATTTTAAGTAAACTAATATAAAAAGGAAACGCACGGGGATCAGTTTTAATGTTTTCGTGCGGTTTCGTAAGCTAAGGGCACCCTCATCTGCCTGCGGTCGGCAGGTTGTCAAACCCGTGTCAGCCGCTCGTCGACGGCTGCAGTGCGCGGCGGCAAAGTACCAGGCGAACATAGCGAGGCGAGCGTTCAAAACAACCGAGCTAATGACATCTCTGTATCGGTAGGAACGAGACAACAGTACGAGCGCAATGTTATCGCTAGAAATTACAGTGGAAAATACGCTTTAAACCTAGAACATTAGAACTAAAATAGAATGATAGCGTATAATCAGTCACGCTGCATTGACAAGTTGGATAGTAGATAGGAGTGTACGGACGAGTGAAAAGGACGGCGGAGAGGGCGTGGCCGCGAGCGAGCTGACGTCAGTACATGTGGTAACGCGCGCGTGCCCGAGACTGACGTTTGAGGTGCCAAGCTGTGCCGAAAATCAGCTGCTGACGGAGCCGGAAAAAAGCGGCCGCTAATGCCTGGGCCACACCGGATGTATGAATCCTCACATGAGGACGCAGCTATACAACGCAGTGGAACGCGAAAGCGCACGTGCACGTCTACGCAACGCATCCGGTGTGGCCCAGGCTTAAACCGGCCTGACACACCATGCGAGTGCAATGTGCATCGATACTCAAATTGATGACAGCACATATTTACCGTTTTATAAACCTGATTTATTCAATATTCAGTGACTGACTATGATTAATAAACAAGCTTAAATAATATTTTCTAAATTGCTGAACAGTATTTCCTTGGGACGTAAGAATCTGCAGTTCTGCACAAATAAAGTTAATCTAGGCTATGTCGGCCAATGCCTCCCGCATTTTATAAATAAAACAATAGCTATATTAATGGTATGGGTATTTATCTCATATTCTACTCGGTCTATGGACAGCCATAAACTTACAAAGTAGGTGTGAATAGGAAAGCAGACGGCCGGTGGTTAGTGACCGCTTTATATTGGGGTTCCGTAGCCAAATAGCAAAAGCCGAACCCTTATTGTTTGTCATGTCCGTCTGTCCGTAATACAGACATCTTTGACGAAAGTGAAATCATTAAGTATTTTTGGGTTAGCACTCCATTCTATACGCCATAAGTACGTTTTTTTCAACGTATTTTTATTGTATCGTAATAACGGTAAAACGTACAAGCGTCAAATTTGGTATGATTATAGAACAAACCCTATAGAATAACAACAAATACTAAAAACCAGCCAAATGTGTACGGAAGCCTCAGTGCGCGAGTCCGACTCGCACTTGCCCGGTTTTTTTTTTCCCGTAATAATGGCGGCACTTCACTTGGCCATGTTTACCAAATATTGATCTTACTTCTCTCTCATTTGACATATCGAATGAAAGAGATACAACGAAATATTTTTAAATAACAGCCAAGTGCCGCGCCGTAACACTAAATATATTAACCGTAACATTAAATAAGTAGATGTTTTATTTTGAGTTTATTTTATTCAAACAAAGTGACGAGCGAGATATATCCCGCCTATATATCCGCCTATAAGTTAGTTATCAAGTTTATTTTACTTTAATTTTATATACCTAGAACTTAGATAAAAACAAAAAGAGGAAGAGAGAAATACGTGACCGGCGCGCGGGCTTGAGCACCTAAATATAGGCGCTGAGCGCCTATATTGAGTCAGTTGTCCGGCCGTTACCGATCTGTCAGCACGTGCGACGTCGTCATTATTGTGAGACATATGGCTGTCTCACTTACGCGGACGACGATAGTCCATCAATTTATCTCTATTGCTCCTTAGTGCATGTTTACAGCTGGAAATGTGGAATTTGCGGCACGCATTATGTCAGTGTCTTGTACGGCTATAACGTGTCTTCCCCTTTTGCTTTAGTCTAAGTTTCAACTAAAATTATTTTCAACATGATCGGATGTTTTTGAGTTATTGCTGAAAAACTTTATTTGTATTTGTAGTAATGGCGACGGAATGTCGCGAATGTTCGCGACATGAATGAAAGATGTTTGTGAGTGAACACCTTAGTCCTTTAATATTTTAAATGAAGTAATTATGACTGGCAACTCCGAGAGGGAATGTTAGATAGTTATTGGCGGGAAGGCGAGGTTAGGAAAAAAAGATAGACGATGAGAGGTATGGTCAAGCAGAGAGGATAGATAAAAATGCTAACGGCTCCTGTAAGGAGCAGGAGAATACGTTTTGTGGCAAGTACTACAATGATTGGTGAGTAATATCAATTAAGTATCTAGTTCTATAAACATCTGTAAGATTGCAAAGCCTATGATGGGACGAGACACAGAGTCATTTGTCTGTAGTTATGTGAATTTAGACGACAGTGCGCTGATTTCGGGCGCACTGTAGAAATCGCTGCCTGGTGCAGGATCATGATTGTGTCTCTTGGATTGGCGAGTGGTGAACGGTCAGGGGGAGGCTTATGGTGGACCGTCCCGGGCTGTGTGCCCATTATTAGGCTCGTGAGAGCATAGTACTTGGGCAGGATGAATGTTAGAGACACTGCATTCCCTCCGTCAATAGCATAATATGAACTGTGACGTCTGTCTCTCGAACTATCACTGGCTATAAATAATGATAAGACTTTGTCGTAACGAATATGTGCATTACATAAGCCCTAGGCAAAATAATATGTTAAGGTTCAGGACACGGAAGCCTACTACACTGAGCATGGCCGACATGCTCACCCGCCGCGGTTTTTAGTTTACAAAGTTTGTGGAGACGAAGTACACAATCGGCAGACTAGTCTGTAGTCTGCGCGGGACCTTATACCTGCAACAGACGATAGGATTTGGTTCGCCGATATGGTCCGAAGACTGCTCTACAGACGGCCGGATCTGGTTCGGAGCGAACCAAATCCGTTGCCCGGACCAAGTTCGAGCGCCCGTTACGGGTATTCGTCTTGCGACTTTGCCGAACGTTTATGCGTGTGCTACACAATTTGAAACCATGGTTTTAAACCAAGTGACCTCGGTAGAAGCGAGCTGCTACACGGTTTCAAACAAGCCCATTTGTTTGACATCTGCCAAGGGCGTTTAAGATCATGTGAAATTTGGTATAAAACCACCGTCTACACGGTTTTAAACAGTTGTTTGAGACCGTGTAGCCCACGCATTAGACTTTATAGAGCTACTTTTAAGTAGGTACTTAATCAATTTACGCATCAAACTCGGTCCGTGAATAGAAACGTGACTTTTGTAAAGTTTATGTAATCCATACATTGTCATGTATTTACGAATGATTGACCTCAAGCTAACTTAGGAGGTTCAATGCTCTAGAGGGCAGCGATTGTTGTCAGTTCGAGACACGCTTTATCTAGAAATTTAGTCATAAGCAGTTGTAGGTACTCATTGAAAGTTTTTGTTTAATGGGCCTACCACACGCGCAAGCTTCACCACAGTTTTACCTGCGCAAGCCAAAACTGAACACTTCGTGTCTATAGAGTTTTACCAACCACACGCTCCGTGTTCCGTGTACAAACCGGCCTGCGCAGGCAAAACTGTGGTGAAGCTTGTGCGTGTGGTAGGCCTATAATGGGCCTACCACACGCAGGCAGTGGTAGGCCCATTAGTCAGGGTTTCTTTTAATGGGATGTCCTGTCCCCTTGATTTGCAGACGCTCATTTCATCGAAAGCTAATTTCTGCTGAAACCTTATTGTTTTCAGGTTACCTTAAGCATGGGTTAAGTTAGGTTAAGTTAAACCTGTGGCCACCAAAAAATTATAACTCTTCTTATTATTATTATTATTATAACTGTCGATGAAATGAAAATTCTAAGGCAAAGTAAACCCTATGAAAATTAAATGAGTGTCTGTGATTCAAGGGTAGCCTTTAATGGTTCTTAAGGGTCTTAACTGTTATTTAATGTATCCTAGAGTACAATAGTTAAAACTTTAATCTCCAGATAAGCTTGATTTATACACCAGACAGCAAAAAAATGCTTACAGGTTAAAATGAACAAGGTGTCATAAGACCCAGGAGGTTGTGTCTTAACATTTTCGTCCTACTGTTAAATCGGAATGCAGGTTTTTAGGCGAAACAGATAAATTTAAAGACTTTCCAAAACCAATGAGGTTAAGTTAGGTTAAAAAAAGGGTTGTGCTGAATAAATAAATGGACTAACTTGTCCCTTTGGTTGGTTACCTAACCCCCCTTTCGTATGAAAATAAAATTGGTTACCGCCTGTTGGCTGCAAATACCAGGGTAACATAAATGTCACGGGGCTATGCAACAGGGCTGGGGTAGCGCCGTGCGTCACAGGGCGGGGGTTCCACCCGGGGAGATCCTTCAGTAACGCAGTTCTAGAAACAATATTTCTAATCTCACGGCCGATTTGCACTTCACTCAGCCCTTTATTATATAACAAGGTTTCATTTTACCTCGGAGAATACACAAAGTAATTTAATAAGAAACAATGGCAGAACCGTATTGCTTATGTGATCTTAAATATTAATTTTAAAGCTCACCTAGATCCAAAACCACGCACTAATTTAGGAAGGTAGGTAGACACATATGAATAATTATTAACATCAAAATAAAACTAATAAATAAGTGCCATACATTTATTTAAAATTTATCCGCGTTAACTTTGCAACTACATAGGTAATTAAATTAATTATTAGGTACCTATATTCTGTCAGGAAAACTAAAGAACAAAGTTCAGCTACAGCTACGGCTGTTAGTAACAAAATATTTCAGCTTGAATTTCGCGTTAAGTTTGAAGGAAGGATACTTTTATTTATTTACATGAACTCGAGAATCCTTCACTTTGTTTGAGATTATTCTAGAATCCCCTACGTTACGCTGTGCAACAATTTAAATAATTTGCTGCCTTGAAATTAATTATTCCACAATTCTTTACGATACAATTCTACGCCACCTCTAGGAGAACTGTTAAAGAATTGAGAATTCGCTTTGGTCAAAATTATTCTAGAATCCTGCGCTAAGGGGTGTCTGTTAAACACATGAGGCTTTAATACGGGTCGGAAAAAATCACAAATAATCACGTTGATTGGGGTGCGTGGAGTCATCACTCATCATCACTTGAATTATTTCAAGACTCTTTAGAGTCTAGAAAGAAGAGAGGGTATTCATACCCAAGGTAGAATCAGAATCATTCCAGAATCCTACACTAAAAGAATTAATACACCAATTTCTAGGATCGTTCGTTAAATCTAATGATTTGACGAACGATCCTAGAAATGGGCCTAATGGCTCCGGATTATTCTACAACACTTCCCTCCAACAAGGATGATTCCAGAATATTACGCCACACTAATAATGATTGCTCTAGGATCCATCGCTATACGCTCGAGAATAATCAAAAATGATTTGCTTTATAGTGTTTTGAATCCCCGGTAGAAAGACTGACTGATACAGAGATCCTACTTCAGGCGGATGCTACGCCTGGAGACCAAGTTGGTTGTGGAAAGTAAATATGTAAGAAGTGGTCCAGAAAAAAAGTAGCACGTCATATTAGTGTGTGTGTGTGTCTACAACAGTTGTTTTTTGTTTTTCTGGGGTTCTGTCTGATACTTTTTGAACCTTGTATGACTTCAGTCCAGCACTCTCATTTATCCGACGTAGACTTGCTACAACCCATACTTATCGGCGACCTTTCGTTTGGACAAGTTAGGGTTGGTCCTGTATGCAGCTTTGATCTTATTTGCTAGATTTTTGTCCTGAAACCCTTTTCCCCGACCGGAGCCTGCTTTTTTACCAACAGTTGACCTCTGTCTGTAAGTCCGCAAAATCTTACCTACTGTGTATCTGGGTATAGTTAAATTTTGGCGACCTAAACTTGACTCCAGCCGGCGTTTTCTAGGTAGGTGTATATAATTAACTTACGACGAGTAACTTCAGATGGTGACATTTTTTTATTTTTAAATTAATCGAATAATTGCTACCATAAAATAACTTTTCGGTATGTTACGTGATAGATGTGAAACAAACAGTTTTTAAATTTTTCGTGAATTGATCAAAATTCAAAAAAGGTCTGCGAAAAGTTCTAGTAGGTACTCGGATTATTGCTCTGTTCTGTCAAAATAAAAAGCAGCACTATCGACACTGAAAGCGCTGTCGTAGATAGATGGCGTCTTGACTTTGGTATAAGCGAGCTGCTACACGGTTTCAAACAAGCCTATTTGATTGATATCTGCCAAGGGCGTTTAAGTTCATGCGAAATTTGGTTTAAAACCACAGTCTACACGGTTTTAAACTGCCTGTTTTAAACCGTTGTTTAAAACCGTGTAGCCCACGCATAAATCTCCTATTATTATCGTAGTTAAAAAATGTGAAATGACATGCTGAAAATTGACGAAGCTAAGTACCAATTTCACCATACGATGTTAAATGTTAATCGACTGTTAGTTCGTACATTTTGACAGCTGTTAAGACCCTAATCGTCTGTTAAGTGATTGGTGAAATCCGACATAAGTATTCAAAGTTAGTAGGAACAAAGAAATTAAACCGAAAGGCGCTTAGCGTTTATGGTGTCCTAGTGAAATTGCGGAGAAGAACTCTTCTTTTCTTGGGGCGGGTGAACGAAACCCGGTACTTTTTTTAGATTTTTGTAAAAAATAGTCATGATTTCAGAGGATAAACCGGTATCAACCACAGGAGCGACGCGGCTCGGCGTATCTTTAACTCGATGCTGCAAAATACCTCCTACCTGAATACCAGTTTGACTGCAGTTTTAATATTAAAGGCTAGTTTAAGACGATAAAAAATGCAACGCAGCGTCTCAGGCCACACATACTCGTCTGCATTTCTACCTTATTTAACCTGTCTTTAAGCTGTATGTTTGCTTTTTGTTAGGCTCAAATACAAATAAAAAAATTACGAGGCAAGGTGCACTTAACGTGGACCTCAAACAAAGACGTTCCGTGTATACATCGAATGTTGCATAGCCGTTGCGAAGAACTGAAGGGGTGATAAGAGGGCGACAGGGGCCCGAGGGGCAGGGGCGGGTGCGAGGGCACGTGACAGGCCGTCACGCGGCACGAGCTCTCCCGAGCGCCATCATCGGTGCAACTCGGGGAGAACACGCGTGGACCTACACACACGTACACATGCGAAACTCTAGCCCACCTCTGCTACTCTAGTAACTGCACTACAAACATAGTTTCACGATCGAAGTAGTGTGGAGTTTACGCGTTTTTTATTTTTAACTTACTAGAAGCAACATTAAATTTAAATTATTAATCAATGAAATAATTAAGTTGCAATTTTAAACACATTTTAAATAAAATAAACTCGCGAGCTACGTTCGTAAATTAAAATAAACAGTGTCAATAACCTGAGATAAACTATGATATTTTTATGTCACCACTAAGATAAACATTAACACGTGTACGCGATAACGCGAACGATGGCGGTGCCACTCCTTAATGGGTTATCCGCAATTATGCAAAATTCACATTAATTGTAGCACTTTTGACCTTTGCAAAGCTTTTAAATTCCTTGAAAAGCCTTTGGTTGGAAATACACGACAAATTTCAGTTTCGACTATCTGATCGGAATCACTCTATCGATAGTATCGATACACATCATGCGTCAGACATTTTTGAACTCAGTAATTTGATAATTTCATAACTTTCAACGTAAGCTTTATTGCTCGCATAGGTACCTAGTACCTACGGAGCAGAAAGAAACTGTGGGCGTCGTCCAAAGTCAAGTCTTTCTTCCGTCTTTCACGTTGATCGTGATGATGTGTCATAAATATTTTTTTGTACAGTTCAACTTCCTGCAAATCTTTGAAAAGCACGCCATCGAATCGGACCGGTAGTAAAATCGTTAACGCTTTGTTTTCGAATCGGATGTACTGTATTAAGTGTTCAAACATATAAAGGTACTAACGCCTTCGATAGTCGCACGTAAGGAAAAGTCTGACGTGTATTGCCGACCTTCAACAGCCTGCTACATGTTGTTCGTGTGGGAGAGGTGAAACTCCGCCCCTTAGTCTCCGTTTTGAAAATCTGACCTTTTTTAGGGTTCCGTTGGCAAACCAGGAACCCTTATAGTTTCGCCATGTCCGTCCGTCTCCCTGTCTGTATGTCACACTTACTTTTTCTCAGAAACTATAAGTGTCACAAATTCGAAATTTTGCCTTTACCCGTTGCACATTCACACAGGTATGTCTATACATCTGTGTGCCGAATTTCATCTGTATATGGTATAGGTACTTTCTGTCGCGAAAAATGTTAGTGCTCTCGAAGCAAAAACCCAAATTCCTTCCGACAGTCGCGATATAAAGACAATGCTATAATAATATAATGTGATAATACATATCTGGAAATTACAGAGCTCATAAGTCATAGATAATAATGCAAAAAGGAAAACAAAGAAATAAACGACCAAACCTGACGCACCGCGCTTATCAAATGTTGTGTACAAAGTGTCAATTGAGATAACAAAATACATGTTAATATTTATGAAGTTTTGCGTTGACTACAAGCTAGGCCTTGACACGGCGCAAAACGCCAAACAACTCATTTAGGTGTATTCATGTACACATAATCTCATAAAAACTACAATTGCAAGTTACGCAACAACGTGTCGGGCGGACCATTATTGGATTACAAGATGTTGTCTTTGTGTGCGACATCCGTCAGCCATTACGCAAACAACCAGGCGTACATAAACACGTATGGACATGAGCAGTCAATGAACGATCGGCATTCTAGGGAAATGGAAGACAATGCTTAAATTAATTAGCTACAGTACCGTTACCCATGACCGCTTTGGGTATCATTGTTATCCATTTCAACTGGCACTGCACGGCGGCGTCGCTAATATGCGCATCATGAATTTTTTTTTTATTGCCTCTAGCGGTACGGCTAGCAGAACTTGATTTATCATGCTGGTCGCTCAGTGCATCTCTTTCGTTTTAGACCGCGTTGAAGATGCATTGCACAAAGAAGTCGAGGGCAATTCGTTGCCTGCATGAAACTATTAGAGAAAACTTGCCTGGACAGTTGATCCCTCCTGTCAACATTGGCAAAGCTGCAAGACCTTTTATTTAACAATCAAAAAGTTATAACATCCACAAATGCGAGCTACAAATTTAATGATTTACCTCAAAATGAATCACAATTTCATCATATGTGATTAATTAGGTACCGACTCCATTTTTCGGTATACAACGTTGCAGTTCATTGAATTCATAATTAACCGTATAGTTGATGGATGTCCTGCCGATCTCAATCATAATTGCGAAAGTGCTGGAATTGAGCTAGCAATAATCAAGTAACGGTACTGATGTAAATTAAAAACGTCGTCGCAAATTACACGACGGACGACGCCACGATCGGCTAATTAAATTTGTCATTGATTTATATACTCGTATAGGTATTTCTCGTCTGTCTGACACATTCATACTCGCAAATCAAATCACACTCAGAAACGATGATGGTCGACTCGACACGTCCAACTTGCACAAATAACACTAAAGAAAAAGAGAAGCATTATTTTTCTAACTTCCCTAGGTATATCGATGGAATGACATTTCAAATGTTACTTTGGCTTTTGACCTAGCATGAAATCTTACTCAACGTGTACTAGCGTGTCAGAAGTACTTGAGCGTATGCGTGGCGTGCCCGCGCCGACCTTGGCGAGAGGAACGCCTCGAGTTCGACCGGCATCGACATCGCTTCCAGTACAGATACCCTAGCTAGCTCTTGTTCAACTGGTTTTTAAGCTCCTCGACGACTCTGTTATCCTGATGGCAATATAGAGCTCAAGGGAAGAAGATGTCTGCCTGAGAAACGCAGACTTATCTGCCGCAATCGCTATTTAACGGACTGTGACGAGCAACATTTGTTAGCGTTAATATACAAGTTGCAGAGGTCTTGAATTTCGTTGTGCAAAAAACAAGACGAGGTCGGTCGCAAGGCCGCTAGTTGCACGTGCTCAATCTAACCTGCCGTTGCACGAAACTGCGTTCTGACTTCTGATAAACTAACCTACGTCGTAACGTAATATTTGAAGCAGTGTTTTTATAGACTCACCTAAATATTCTTTGATCCATTTCTTCTTCGGAGGTGGGTGGACGGTATGAGAATTTTTCAATTCCTCTTTGATGGGGGAAACGTTAACTAAAGATGACGTGGAAGGTCTATTGACTTCTGGTATTCGGGAAGCAGGAGCGAAGCCATTCATCATTTGAGATGGAAATCCGTAACCATGAGCGTGGCCGTGAGCTTGTAATTGCTGGTAGGTCTTGAGAGTTATCGGGATAGGTTCGACGATTTTGCCGAATTCTGTTTCCCTGGTGTTGATGGCGATGGCATGCACCGTGTCGCTGTAATACGCGTCGATCGGAGAGCCCATCGCTCCGAACAGTTGCGCTCCGCTCCCGTAGCTGGCAGTGCGTATATTCCCTTCGGAGGCTTCCATAAGTATACCCATCCTACAAAGGGTCCGCACAATTGTTAACTACGTATTGTAAAAGTTTTCATTGTCATCACAACACTTTAGTCCTTTGTATTTTTGTTATAATTAAATAGTAGTCCACGTTATATTATTATAAACACTTAATAACTATATTATGATTAAAATACGCTTTGTTGCTATCTGTAATGAGAATATAGGCATACTAAGTTTGCGGATGCGTTTTGTTGTCTGGACGGCTAAAACTAAATTGAAATGAGTTGTTATGATTAGGCAACACTTTAAGTAAATTCTGAAGTCAAACAACAACACTTCAAAAAATTCATGAAGCAGAATTCTAGCGCAATTTAGCAACCGTTGCAAGGTGTTGCGAATAATTCTGTGAAGAAAGCCTTTCCTTCGCATGCGAAAGTAAAATCACCGGAATATGATAACTGAATCAATACTTATGTATGATAGTCCTTCTTAAGTTCTCGGATGTATTATTCGCAAGAAAGGGAAGGAGCGTGAGATGTAGGTGTAAGCGAGGAAGGCAAACAAGTCAGAATGGGTGACGAGGGGCGACCTAGAAGCGGCAGCGCTCAACAAGTGAGGGAGGGCGCCGTCCGAGCGCATGGCACGCCGGCACGTGCACTCGCCTCCCCGCCCCCGCCCTCCCGCGCCACTGACAGTTAACTACACCTCCGCGTGTATCATGCGACCCTGGTACCGCGGCTAACTGAATTGGCAGACATTGTGGATTATTGGTGAAGCGATTGCAAATAAGCAGAACCAAACTGGACTCTATAGCAAAACAGTTAAAAGAAACCGAGAAAAATATGGTCTTACAAAAAGAATGGAGTTGGACAAATCACGAGATTTCAATGACACATAAAAAGAAGAAACAGAACAACTAATAAATAGTCATTAACCAGCTAACCACTATAATATATAAGTATTGCAAACAAAGTTAATAGGCGCGTGCGAGTATACACGTCTATTACATATTATAAATGAGAGTAATGACAAGTACGATGATCATATTGAAGACAAAGTGCTAGGAGATAACGAAAAGATATATCATACTCTGAAAACTTCAACCAATAATTCTCAAATAAATGGGTAAGTAGATATTGTTTACAGTGACACACTGGAAATAATTTTATTTCCAACATAGTGTCACAAACTAATACGATAAAATGGCAGGTGCGAAATGGTATTGTAATAATAAATTACGTATACCAGCAACAGCCGTAGTCATAGCGAGTTACACGTGGCACTGGCAAGCAGCATGCATAAGGCGATATCGCACAATAACAAATCTCGTTACTACAACAGTCGTCCAAACCGTCCACTGCTTCTACCATCAACAAAACTTGTAAGCGTTAGAACTGCTACCATCAAATTAGCTTTTGGGAAAATCGAATCTGCAAGAAACTTACTTCAATTAAAGTACATGTTGGACTAACGACGAAGAAGTTGATGGGTTAGGAGTATCATCCCATGTCCTGCGAAATTAAATGTCGCATGATACTAGGAGTTCATAAATGATCACTAGTAAGATTAGTTAGCTCAGACAAAATTCCAGATAACGTATAGGAACGTACGCGAGCGTACAACGCGCGCCTTATATAAGCGGCGATACACGTGTTGGTGTTTATAAGTATTATGTAACAAGGACCTAGTCAGCACAGCAACTGTAGCCACAATGTAGGTGTATACTAAGATGATTGCTAATTTTATTGTAGTTTTCAAAACTACGAGTACAATAGTAGTAATAACAACCTCTCACTTCCAACATCAGAGAATTGAGCTGAGAGTTGCAGTTTGGTTTGTGATAGTAAGACCGTTTTGACATGGTATTCCTTGACCCATTTTAAGAATAAGCAAGATATAGCTTGGCTATGGGTACGAGGCAACGATATACATACTTATATAGAGAAATACATACTTAAATATATAGAAAAACATCCATGACTCAGGAACAAATACCTGCGCTCATCAAACAAATATTTGCCCATACTGGGATTCAAACCCGAACCACTAGCTTCGTCAGGGCACTGCCAACTAGGCTAAACGCGTCGTCAATTATAGGCAAAGCGTGCTCCAGTTTCAAAAGCAATACCAAACAAAAACCAATTATCACCAGAACATTGTTGTTAAAACATCAAAAACAAAATATTTACCGAGCTGATTAACATTCAAGATAAAAACATAGCGTCACAGAAGTATTATTCATTGCTATAGCGTTATCAGGCACGTACAAATCATTATAAAACATACAGACACTGGGTGGATGTTAAACCGAAGAATGTGCGACAAATTCATTTCATAAAATGAAATTCGTTTCAGATCGCCAGAAAACAGCAAACAAAAGAATTGGATCAAATGAAGAACATGATTATACTAGGAAACCAGAAAAAGTAGAATATAGTGATGGACCGACTGCAGCTGACGACCAATCGGAAAACAATAATGCGTGGGCTACAGTTTAAAACAGGCGGTTTAAATCCGTGTAGACAGTGGTTTCGTGTGACCTTAAACGCCCTTGGCAGATTTCAAACAAATGGGCTTGTTTGAAACCGTGTAGCAGCTCGCTTCTACCAAAGTCACTTGGTTTAAAACCATGGTTTGATTTATTTACATATTTATTAGTATTTAGTAGACCTTGAACTTGAGTATACCGTTGTAGGACCACTACCGCTTTGTAAAGTGGATCACAAATTGCTATCAAACTTTCTGCTAACGGATTAAACACATTATTTTTCACACAATATATCAGACTCCTTGATTGAAAGTTAGAAGGCATGCCCATTAACAAATAATGCAGTTACTCCTAATATATACCCCATGACCCCATACAAGTCCGTCGTTTCTTCTTTGCATAAACGAGGGTCGAGTAGGTCACGAATTCCGCTTCAGGTTGTATTCCAGCACTGGTATCATAAATATTTGCATGAGCTGTATATTCCCACACATAGAAGAAAATCAATTTTCCCAGAGAGCAAAGCAGAAAGATTAGAATCCTTGTTCTTGAATATTATTGTTACTGAAGTTATAAAAGAAAAAAGACGCGGTAAGGTCAGGGGCTCCATTTTGCCGTAGCTTTCGGTCAACTGATCCAAGTCCATGCACAAGCTTAAATCTAGTAGGTCATGGTAAATTTTAAAAAGAAAAAAAGTTTCCGAGCAGGGCCAAGAAAACGTCACAGAAACGTTTTAATGTTGTTTAATTTATGGATTCTCTAGCGGCTATACCGGTCAAGAATAAATCTATTTTCTACTCCAGAATTCGGTTCACCTGAGTATAATTATAAAGAAGAGACGATCTCCTAAATAAGGGGACAGAACTTCATGGCTAAATAAGGGAAATTAAGCCAGTATGCGGATTTTTTTAATTTGTTACTTACGTGAATTGAACGATTAAATGCCAAAATGTGAATTAAAATTAACAGAAGGTCTCTTGTTAAAGTACAAGGTAATGAAATCGTTAATCTCGGAACATGGGTACCAAGAATTGTTTACTGCTAACTCACAAACAAAATAAAATAATGATCACCTTGAGAAATACGATGGATGAGGAGATATCAATCAAAACAAATGAATTAAGACGTAAATACGAAGATATACATTATACATATTTCCAATGGTTAAAAGGAAAGAAACGAGTAGCTAAAATTTAACTCGACGAAGTAGAAGTGTAGGTACATACCTAATACCTGCATAAGTATCGAGGTCCAGGGCAGGAGCTCATTGATTTCTTATTATAAGTAGGTATATTGAAATAATACAAAGGATAAAGTGGAATGATAACACTTGTCATGTTAACAGCGATTAAATACTTGGAATTAAAACGTCTGCAATCACCATTGCTCAAATGTTTCCCAAGCAAAGATTATCAGCCGCAAAAGAAAACAATCAGAGACCGAAAGAGAAATACATGGCGACCGTGCTATCGATCACAATAATATAAACTGGACGATAACGAGATGACGACACAAAGAGTTTTATACTATTAATGAAACATGCTGGTGAATAATACGGTGACGCGTCAGTGGCCAAGCACGTCCAGGAATTTGAAGATATTAAGATCCCAAGAAAGGTAATGATGTCAATGTTCTAGTGGTAATAAAAGAAAAACCCAAAGGTAATCTCTGGTCTGAACACTTATTACTAATCAATTGTAGAGTTCTTTGGGAGAATCCAGACCTTCCTTGCAGCCCTGAAGACTAAAGCGTTTACATTTTAGAACCCATTTAGTTACTTCGGTAATTTGAGCCGAGTTTAATTGACGCTATCACAAAACGACTCGTTAGCGTGTTTTTCAGATAGTACGCCTTAGCGGGGCAGTAAGAGGATCACATGCAACTGGCGAGCCTTGCGGAGCGGGCGCGGGCGCTGCGGCCGCCGCGGCTGGCGGCCGGGCCCGGCTCGTGCGGCGCTGCAGGTGCCGCCGACCTCGCGCTATCTCGTCTCGCCGCTCGAGGTCGCGATGATAAGCGCGCTATTTCCGACCGCCGTCGCTAGCTCGGCGATCCTGACCGTCGCAAACGCATCCGCAAAAATTACCACAAATAAACTGTAGAGAACGCCGAAGATAACGCGAGCGTGAGTGTCGGCACGCCGCGGCGCACTGGCGGGGCTAGCGAGCGACGTCCGAGCCAGCCGGCGCCGACGCAATCCGGTCGACGACTGAGCGCCCGCCGCGGTCCGCCGGCCATCTCCGTCTCGGAGGGTGGCGCGGGAGGCGCCCGGGGCCCCCGCGCCTCGCCGAGTGAAACCGCCGGAGTGCGGGCAGAATCGCGAGGGGCGCGAGGGGCGCGCACGCGGTCGAGCGCAACGCTCGCTGCACCGCTCTGCACTTTACATAACGCTGCACGGCGGCGCGCGGGTCCGCCGCGAAACGAGGTCGCCCCGACCGCGGGACACCTACAGAATTTAAAGAGGCTCGCACCGCCGGTGATGAAACGGCGGCATTAGCACGCAGATGACGCGTCGGCTGTAAGTCGGTCGGGCGGAGTCACTGAACCTCGACGCCTCGAATAAGGTGAATGGAACATGCAGCCGAAACAGGCGCGAGGCGTAGGAGCCGCTCCTTATGCACAATGCTGATTAGCTTTCTAATGAAACGTGGCGCGACGCACGCGGCACGGCGCGTATAGCACCGTAGCGTCCTCTTCGCACACCAAACAACTTCTCTATTGCCCGCCTTCCACAGCGAGCGGAGCGGACTCCGTACGGACTGCGTTTAGCATACAACGGTGACTTCAAAAGACTTGCTCGCAGTGGAAGCACAAACTCACCGTTGTATCACAGAATAACTAATAGTACTAACGTACAGAAGTTTCTCTTCCTAACAAAAACGCTGTTTAGTGTGTGTCTATTCTATGCCTCTCTGACTATCGTATAACTTGTGTTCATTCGCACGCGGCACGTGTAGTGCTAGGGATGTAACGGCAAGAATACATCAATGAGGGCAAAAAATGTTCTAGCTCACCAGATGTCGCTTTAGTAAAGTGAGCCGACATTAAATACAAAATCTTACACAGCGTGGCGATAAAAAATAAATATTTAACAAAATCTTATTTCATCCTTAGAAGATAACCTATTAAGGAGATAATTTCAAACGTCCTTTTGTTTATTCAAACAACCCGGACTGATCTACTCTCAGAGTAGCCCAGAGCGGGAAGGTCAATAACGCGGCGCGCCCCGCCCACTGCAAGCCCTCTGGTTGTATGCTAAACGCAGTCCGTACGGAGTCCGCTCCGCTCGCAGTGGAAAGCGGGCATCAAACTTTTAGTCCAAAGATCCCTACAATAAGTCTACAGTCTGTCAAGAAAGTCATGAAATGAAAATGATTTTATAATTGATCCAAACAGATAAATTACAGTTTAAAATAGAATAATAAAATACAGTAAAAAAACGAATAATATATTACTGTAATTGTTTATTAAAATTATACTATTTTATACTGTTACATGTATAGCTCTTTGGATAAATTATAAAATATTTTTCATTTCATGACTTTCTTGACAGACTATATTTTATATAAAGTTCATAGATTCAGGCGTTAAATGTGTTAAACGCAAACTAAGAACTGTATTGTACCTATAGCGTTTCAGAATAACGCACAACTGCGTCTCCTTTGGTCATCATGACACTTATTAACTATATACAGCAATTTCGAAAGCCACTACAGTGCGTCAACTGGCATGAAAGTTGACATATACAGTTCATGCCGTAAAGGCAAACCATTATACTCGTAATTAAAGAGTTCCCCCGGGTAATAAGTGCAACCAGGCGGCGTGAGGCCACGTTATATTGACAGTAAAATGTTATACGAAGATAGGTATAATCCGAAGCGTTGATATCAGTGTAGTACTTGTGTACTGGTGGTTATCAGAGTTATACGGCGCCCGGTGCGCTTCCAACACGGCGTTATTATCTCTATCTATAGAACACAAGACAGACGCGAGAGCTATTGACGCTCTCGCCAAGAATAGTGGAGCACCCGAACACATTGCAGAAACGTGCGATTTACGGAAGCGGAAAAACTTACAGGAAGCATTAGCTTCGCTCATGACAGTCATGACACGACTGCAAGTGTATGCGACAAGGAAAAAACAATTTAAAATTGTGATGACGCTTTTCTTATAGGAGCCTGAAATTGTTAAACCAAAACGAAAACAGAAATTTTATTGTTACTGAACGAGAAGCGAATGCGGGGGAGAGCTATTCCAAGTGCAAGTAAAAGGAGCACATAAGTGGCATGCGGTGCAGGTCCGGACGGCGGGCGGGGCGGGACGCGTGCTGGCGCATGCGTGCGGCGGCTGACCTTGGCGCGGTGCAGCGTGCAGCCCGGGCCGCCCGCCGCCCCCCCGCGCCCAGAGCCCCTCCGCACGGGAAACTCCACACAAACACCTTTTGCTCATGTACCCCGTGTAACCACGCCTGCCGGTTTAGCAGGTTACTTCGCGCTGCGATGCGGCCGATGCCTATTTCCGTTTCCAGGGCCAGCCAGACACTTGATTAAATCAGGTATTTTAAACAGAAAACAATTATGAACCTAGGTAGGTATGTGCCACAAATTAGTCTCTGAGACTGCACAATGGTTTTCGAAATTCTCACGAGAAAAAGCTTGTCCAGCATTGAACAAGCAATACACAGCTTTGTTTAACTAACGACACGACTCAAAATCTCAATCATGCATGAATATCAAGGTTGAATTAGGTACATGTACATCAATGACAAGATTTTTAATTTATAAACCATTTTTTGAATCGAAGAGGTATCTTTAATGATTTCTCATCATGGGGAGTTTATAGTTATGTGCTTTTATTTTGTGAATGAAACTGTATTTTTTAATGAAGCAGTTCGAGACTAAATTTAACGAGGTGTTCTGTTGCATTACATTTCGCTGCAGTTTTATTCTTGGAGAAAATAGCTATTTTATTGAAAAGGTAATTTTTGGCGGCACGGCAGTATTTGCCATAACGAATAAAAGACGTGATGGGCGTAGGAATAAATCATGGCTGCATTACATCCGGGAGTGGACCGGCATTGCCTCCGTCGAACAACTGTTCCGGCTGGCTACGGATAGAGACGAATACAAGAAGCTGACGGCTAATCTTCACGATTGAAGAGGCACTGGAAGAAGATTTCTGCGCTGAGCTCCCCTCAGGAGCTCGCCCTCCCTCCGGTGAAGTAGTCAAAGCCGTCAGAGGCTAACTACGTAGGTCCCATCAAAAAAAAAAAAAAAAAAAAAAAAAAAAACTGGAAGAAGAATAAATAAAAGAAACTATATTTAGTAAATAACAGCCGCGTGAACTGCCATTCAGTAAATATCTTGTTGATAACACGAATGAAAATAGGTAACTCAATTAAGTAGACGCCAGAAATTGAATAAACAAGCGCACTGCGTCAGAAAACATCCGATATTAAAGTGAATATTTTTATCAATTGAAACGCATGCATTTACGAGGGTCCTCCCACCGGACGCAGATACGCCGTCTGCGCAGCCCGCTGCAGCCATATCACGCCGCCATTACGAAAAGGGTTACGAAGTTAACTCCAAATGTTTTTAAAATAGGTAAGTTTATAAGTCAAAACTGTATATCCCACAGCCGCCGAAGACTTATGTAAGGAAACGTACGGGAATATTAATGTTAATGTATTATGATTCGAAGAGGTCAAAGAACCGATATTCAATGTGGAATATAATAATATGGTGAGTGTCCTATCTATATTCCCGAGACTGACAATAAATAAGGGACGAATAAGATTGAACAAGAGTCGACCAGAATCTGAGAATGGTGATTGCGCTGTAAACCTGGTTAAGTCCGAGAAGGTAGATGTTTGTATAGGATAAGTGAAAAGGGTCGTAGTAGGACGTATGGATAGACGGCAGAGTGAAAGAGACGACGGTATTGATGATATGAACGAGTGTGAAAGAGATAGCGTGGACGGACTAGGTTAAGTTTAACTTTTAGGCATTAGGGCTCGAGGTTCCGAACTTAACACGTAGACTAGTTCTGTGACATGTTTCTAAAGTTTTATTCTAATTAAACTTATTTTCGCTATCCGCTGTTTCAATTGCCATCCCACATTTGTTGCAGGAACTCTGTTGCCTTATTTAAAAATTCGCACTCATTGGAGTCTAGCGAATAACGGGAGCCGCGAACGGTACTGCCGCACCCAGCAGAGTTCGGCCGACAGACAGACGACAAACACTTATGTATACTACATAGGACATCGCGGCGCTTCTACATTTACTATGCTAACAACCCAAGTTTCGGCTAAGCAAACCAAAAGTTAGGCGAAATGTTTTATTTATCGGGTAAATTCTAATAATCTGGAATCTGGATCACCAAGTTTTCTTTAAACAAAATTTCAAATTTAGTTACATTTTTGAAACTAGGAATGAACACACGAGACTCATGTCCAACTCATCTACATTTCTAAGTCCGAATTTTCCTAAATACATGTACAAATAAATAGTATGTGCAACTTTCCACCAATAAGTTTGCGTTGTAAGATTGATACAGCACGAGTGTGTGCGTGCGCAAAGATGTCAGCGGCGTCCTCACACGCCGAGGTCACGCGATCCCTTTCACCGGCTGCGCGCGCGCCCGGTGCGCGCCGACCTCGCGAGCCTTGGTGATGCGATTGTCTGTGCCTCTGCAACGCTTGGGAGGCCCTTCCAAAACAATAGGGATTGCAGTTTGAAATAAGATCACCAAGGAAAATTGAGATCTAAGATGGAAAGTAGAATTGGTAGTTTTGCCAGCACTGAAACCTCACTTGTATCACTTTAGCTTAGCTATCTTCACTGTTAATTTGCTGTAATATTTAATAAGAAATCAGACTATTACAAATAAAGAAGCTGTATAGGTATATACAAAAAAAAAAAGCACCGAAGTTGCGAAATAAGATCATCAAAAGGAATAAGGGTCTTCAATGTTTACATCTTAAGATGACAAGTGGATGTAGCTTTGAAGGCGAAATCGACAGATTAGACATCTCAGGTTCGGGAGTATCTATCTCAACTGTTAACTTACATAAAATTAAGAAAGATATGAAAAGACTGTTTCGATATATTTCATTACAGAAGTACAATGTAATGAATCTAAATAAGCATGGGTACACGAATGCAGATGTGAAATGTTTTAGCGCAGCGAATCCCAAAAATGTTTGCGAAACTAGATTGGTTTTAGCTAGTGGGCCAGCCATTTCAGCGATAGAGGCTTGTTTAATTTCAGAATACTGCATTTTTGGCCTACACCTGAATTTTGTGCCAAATTGTGTTATATAACCTGTGCACCTTCATAAAGGTCATCTTTGGGCAACATTTATAACGATATATTTAAGGTAAAACAACCAATAATTGACATCCAAAATACCAGTTATTGGCTGGCACCTAGGTGATTGTAGAATTATCACCTCTATTAACCTGAAATATGGTGACAATAATTGGTAGGGTGCCAAGAACAGGGCAGATTCCACATCTTTTTTCTAGCTTATGCAAGTTAAAAATCTCACTGCAGGGCAAAGGGCTCTCCCCTACATCTCCACGAGTCCCTATTTGGCCTTTCCTGGCCAGTTCCAGAGGAATGCATCCAGTTTACCCAAATACTTATTGTAAACCATAGTGCGCCCGCAACTTCCTTTTAGAAGTCGATTTTCGAAAAATCTTTTCATAATGGAACTCCAAATCTCCACATCATTAAAGGAGTAAATATTCCTTCGCGTTACTACTGTGCCATTGTAAAGCCATTGTAATAAAGACTACGGTGATTAGGAGCACATAAGTGAAAGCAAGTAAGTACAATTTAAATCACGCTAAACTATAATATAAGAAGCGCATTGAAGTGACGCGGTATTAGTCCTAGAGACGAAATAAGGAAACCTGATCCTGACCAAACCATTGGTAACTGTCAGAATTTGCAAGTAGTTAAACGTTTATAGTTAGGGCGCGTGTGGGTTTACAATACACGCGGCGGTGATAAGGAGCAAACACGATAAGAGGCCGTATCGCGGGACCGCCACAGAGCAGGCGAGTGGCCGAGGAATACTTGTGCTGGCGATTAGTTTGTATTATCTATTCTTGTCACTGACTGACAGGCGGACAATGGCAGGCACCTGAAATATAATGAACCAAGAAAATTTGAATATTATATACCAACTTTTCTCCTGTAGTACTTAATGTAGAGGTGCGCAAAGAAAGAATTTTTCGAAATACATACTTCTCCTATCGGAAGTAATGAAGTTTCAAAGACTATTGTTTTTGATACGCTCGTGGAAGGGCGGATCCAGGTTTCTTTTCTGGACACAAGGTGCAGACGGGCAAAAATAATTAACCTCTGATAATTTGATTTGCCTATACTATGAAGTATGTACTGTGATGGAAATTCCACAACCGTCTTGGGGGCACTTTGCCCTCGTGAATTCTGATTCCTACTATACAGGCTAGGGCTTATTATGGTAGTCACTATAATCCTGTAATGTTATTTTTGCTTTTTTGCTAAATCAATATACCTAAAAAATGAGAGGAAGGTCTAAGGAATGCAATCAAGCGTGCGGATTACCTGATGGAAAGTAGTCGCCGAGTACCAAACTCTTAAGTTGTTGGTCCGTTTGACAAACATTTAGAAAAATGTAAGCCATTCATTGAAACACCCATTGACGACGTTTCATAAACACGGCAGAAGAGTTGTTATCACGATTTCATCGGTTAAAAGTAGATAGCATCGTGGCGTGGTTTTCGATTTGCAAGTTTCATGTACCTACAGTCAAGGACAGAAAGATGTTTACACTTTTGGACCTTATTACAATGGAATAAGGTGAAAAAGTGTAAACATCTTTCTGTCTTCGACTGAACTAATAGCCTTGTATTAGATTTTGATTCCGTCATTCGTGTAGTCTTGTGTGCTTGATTGCTTGACATTATAAATTGTCTTATAACAAATTATAATTTCAAATTGTGAACTTGCGTTAAGTTTCGGTAATCATCATAATTTTCTATTTTGCTGCAATAATGCAATTTACGATTTCTGCTCGCCTGACATGAGTTCATGAAATATTGTACAACCTTGAATGATTTGACTGATTGTTAACATTAGCTTCGTCAACATTAGTACCAAGTCATGAAAAGGTTCCCTAGGTTCCCCAGACCGATGGGGGAAACTGCAAAGCCATGCGGGTGAGGGCCTGAGGGGTGTGCGTTCCGTTCCAGCTCATCTCGGTAATTAGCTAATCTACCAGCTGGAACAACCAACTACAGGACAAATACAGGCCTGAGAGCTTTTTATCGGGAAATACTTAGCTGATTGAACTGATTTCCAAGATAATTAATTAATAATTAACTAAAAATAATAAAACGCACTGATGATTTATCGGTGAATTCGTTTTGGGAGTTAGATAGGAAGCCAGTGAAGCCGGACAGACTACACACAGACAAAGAAGCTATATTATATCTACCAACCTACTTGAAGCCTTCTGGATTTTCCATATAGATAGATTCCAAGAGTTAATAAGTTGTTTGATTGAGTGGGCTGGCGTAGCTGAAATTATACTAGAAGGAAACGCTGGTTTTAAGGAACCCTTATAGTTTCGTAATGTCCGTCTGCCGCGGTTTAACTCAGGGACTCTTGGTACTACAAATCTGTAATTTGGCACAGTTATACATTAAAACTACGTCGACAAAGTTGTAAAATAAAATCTTGAAAAAAAATCTTTTTTCGGGTACACTCCCATACATGTAAAGCAAAGGTTTTTTACATTATAACATGTTATTCTTTTTTGTGGTGACGCGAATTTAAATAAAGAACATTATTCCAAAATTTGAAACCAATCGAGTGAACAAATTTCGAAAAATATTATATTAAAAAAAAAACCTTCGAACAGTCAAAAAATGTCACAATTAGGATGTTGATACTCAGCCTGAATCCTCACTACAAGAGGTGCTCACAAAAAAACCCTAGTCCAAATGATGTAAGGGCCGATTTACTATGAAAAGCCGACTAATAGGTATTAGCTTTTTTTTGGAGATTGTTGTTTGTTTGTAAGTCTGGCAACGGAACCCTACAATGAGCATGGTCCGACATGCTCTTGCCCTGTTTTACTCTTGAGTACTATACTCACAACGAGCTCGTGACCTCCAGAAATAGATTTCATAAAGGACGAAAGACGACACGGATATCCGCTTTTACTTTAGCCATTTCTTCTCGGTCCTTTTTATCGAAATCTACTCGAATTCCTCATATAATTTATTTTATTCAGTAAATTGGCCACATCGGCTATTTCACACGTAACATGGAGTTCTACTAGCACTTCGGAGAACACAAGACAAAAGACCAATTTGATATTGCGGAGAACCAACGTCACAAGATTTTTTTTTTCAAATCATACAAAAAAAATACTGCAGAATAATCGACAGGTGTGTCAATATTAAGATAAAAATAAATATCTTTCATAGGTATGAAAGCTAATGAAATTATTAAAAAAAACTTATTACGAGGATTGCAAAAGTTCTTCTAGTTCCAGTAAGTCAGGAGATACAAAATTTAACGGCCGCGTGTCAACGGATCAGACAACTGTGCACGGGCTTCTTGGTTCAAAATATCGAATTATCGACAGAAGCCGTCCCGACACGACACAAAAATGTGCACGCTTGCCGTCACGACACAACACACCAGATAAATGTGAATGCGGCTTTAGAGTTTTATGCTCACTGATAAACAAGATCATAAAAAGTACCTACTCCGTCAACTGTGTTGCGCTTCACGTTGGGGTTCAAGAGCAGACGCGGCGAGCAGAAACGAGAAGGTTTATGCGTGCACAGGTTTAAGTAACTTGCAACCATCTTGCGGTTAGGATAAATAATTCAAGCGATTGAGCGTGTTGTGATGTGACGCCTCGTCCGCGAGTAGGTAGTTAGGTTAGTGGCTAGGTACGCAAGTACGTGGCACTCACCTACGCTTGATAATGCACGAGAATGAGTTCATCGACTAGCTAGCGTAGCGTGCGTACTAATAGCAAGCAACCGCTTGCGTAATCACGCCTTGTGCTAGTTTTTGGTGTTTTAAAGAGTTTTTGAAGTTTACAGAGAGGATTTATTATTATTTATAAGTAAAAATGCATCGACCGCTGTGGCGTTGCGTGAGCGCCCCGCACCGCGACACGCGCTTGATCAGCTGACTGGCTCCCGGCTCTGCTCGCCTGGTACCCGCCGGCTCCCCACTCGCCCGTCGCCCACTCGCAACGCAAACGCATAAAATACGTGGCACGGCGTTTAGTGAATAGGAAACTGATAGTTTTAACGACGCACTTCTCTAATTATTCGAGTAATTTACTTGTTTAGTTACGAAGCCGGTAGTTTGGAACTAGATGTGATAGGCATTCGGAATGTGATGCAGCGAACGTCGTAGTGACCGAACACGCTCCTGCAGAGTGCGGCTGGCTATGAATCATGAGCGGCGGCTCGCGCTTGCATCGTTGCAAACAAATCGCATGATAAAAAACGGGGGGATTGATTAAGAGTTACGTGAAGTAATAATGAATTTCAGGTTTCCTTTGTTTACGTGGGGCCGGGGCGAGGCCGGCGCGGCGCTTGCGTGCGGTGCGGCCCAAGGTCAAGAGCGGCGGGCGTCGGCTGGCAGCCGCGCGCCCGGTCGGCACTTACCGGCCTGCAGGCGCCGCTCCTGGAGCTCGATGAAGCGCGCAGCCTCGAGCAGGGTGTCGAGCAGGCTCATGTCGGACACGGCACGGCACGCGCCGCGCGGTACTGGCGCGCCCGCTGTCTGTCACGCCGCGACTGGCCGGCCACGCGCGCCGCGCGCCGCTCACGTGGCCGCCGCTACTACCGGCCAATCGCGGCGCGGCGCGCGCGTCACGTGACCCCCGCGCCCGACCAATGGCGGCGCGAGCTGGGCAAAGTCGCGCGGGGCGTGCGCGATCGATGCCATTGCAGCGATCGAATGCACGCGCCCCCGCGCGCCGCGAGCCGGTGACGCGGCACGGCACGCTGTGGCTTTGTTTATCTCCTTTACATACTCGACAGAGAATCAAAGGCATAGACAAATCTAATTGAATGTAACTTTTCAGGGCTCTGTTGGCCAGCCGGCGGTCCCCGGCGCTCCGCCGGCGACCACGTGCTTCCTCCGCCCGACTTTCACTTCCTCGCTAACTAACAAGTTGCTCGGTGCAATTTATCACCAGTTATTTGTTAGGGGAAATTTAGGCCTGCACGCGCACGCCGCACGCTCAAAATAAATGTTAACTTTGGTAATTTACTTTAGAATAATAATTTATCCGCCTTTTCATTAAGTAAGTACCTACCTATTTGAATAAAATTATTACATCGAACTCCTATATACTGTTGTCTATAAATAGGTACGTCGCTAACCAGGTAGTGACGTGGACGATAGAGCCAGACGTAAAAAATGTAATCGGATGGAATGGAAGCATGGGCGACCTTTTCTCCCGGTTTTTGGGAGTGGAGTTTCCGCAAGGCCGTTGCCGGGGCGAGCGATAATGAACTTTATGCGTGGCACATAAGGCTGATGTGAGAATGTCGAGTCACGCTCGTCAACGCACCGCGATGGGGTATTGACGTGGCAAGTACATTATTATTACATTTCACTTTTCCTCGTTTGTACACACTGCAGTATGGGTTCGAGCCAAAATATTCTGATAATTACATAATTTCTTTCTTTAGAATTGTTGCCCTATCAGTCCTATGACACAACGGACGCAATAGACGTTTGCTATCGCTCTGTTGTCTGTCTCTACCTCCCTGCAGGATAACCACAACGTGTAGGTATTTATACTTGAATTTTCATTACCACGGAAAAAAGGTAAACAAAGTTACGTCACTGTCAAAGTGACATTTCAGAGGATCTCAAAGTATGGGCCAGCAATAAATATAACAAAGTTATCATTTCGCTCGAACTGTGATATTCAAAATAAATTTGAGAAATATTTAAAATCAAAATCGCACAAATCTATAAAATTATGTATTATTTAATAAAAATAGTAATATTTAACATTATTATTATCACTAACTAATGAAGCGATGTCACACTTTTAGCGGCCGCAACCGCAACTTAATGACCCGGGTGTATCGAGACTGTAATACCAGTGCAATAAATAAATTATGCATACGAAAACAGTATTCTCTCTTTAAATTAATATAACAAAGAGTTAACGTCAAAAAGTTTGCCATCAAAAAATCAAATTATTTTATCTTGATTATAATATAGGTCTGTACAGTTTATTTATAGACAGTCGATTTCTTATAAATGTGCAAAGTATAAATATCTTGAATGCTTCATTTTCGTTAACGGCAACACCTTTGTTTACATTTTTTCCGTGAAAATAAAAATTCAGGTATACATAGTCACTTATCATTCAGTGCGTCTCTTTCATGACAAACTGGGTAGTGGGAGATACCTAACCATTTGCGGGCCTTTGTGGGATTTGCGGGCAAGTTATTTTAGCCGCCTGCAGTGTGGCTCCAGACGGGAAACGTAGTGGCGTAGACGCATTTTCAGAACCCTCGTTATCATGAGTTACGCAGAGTTTTCTCGCAAATTTATGTAATCAATTCGGTAAAATAAAAGGAGGTATACGTAAGGAATAAAGGAGGTTAGGTACTTATGTCATAAATTTGAGATGCTGTAAACGTGATTAGATGTTTCAACAATGATTCGATCACGCAAGAACGAACTGAACGGAATAGGGATGAAATTTGCCACACAGCGGGCTTAGCATGCATGCACGAGATAAAAATTTACAGGTGCTAGGGAAATTAATAATACATCTATTCCATATTCTAACGTAAGACTAACTGCCGCACTCAGAGACGTCAATTAAGTTTTAAGTTTCATTAAAGTTGCTGCGTCTTATTCTATTGCTATAGCAAAGAAAGTGACAGCAGCTACTTTAATGAAACTTAAATCTTAATTGGCGTCTCTGAGTGCGGCAGTTAACGCTTATGGTTTATAATAAAAGTCTCCACCAGACATTTATTACTAAGCGTTTTTATCCGGTATTGCATGAGTAATTAAATAAATCGTTCAAATCTATTATTGGTAAGAGCCTGAGAACTAGTGTTTTTGACCGGGGGTCTAAGGGTTAACGGCCGCACTCAGAGACGTCAATTAACTTTTAAGTTTGATTAAAGTTACTGCTGTCACTTTCTTTGCTGTAGCAATAGAATAAGACCCAGCCACTTTAATCAAACTTAAAAATTAATTGACGTCTCCGAGTGCGGCAGTAAAAACGCTAGTGTGCACAGGCTCTAAGCTAAGCATACTCTACTTTTTATTCGTGCTGCTGTGTAACATAGGAAATTGGAAACTTTGTTCGATACGATACTATATAGCTATGTATGTTGCGGCGTAAAGCAGGGCTGCGTGCTCGCCCCAACTCTCTTCGCTCTGTACTTTGCAGTTGTGGTTCGAGAGGCCCTGCAAACTCTGTCTGATGGCATTCGCATTCGTTTCCGTACCAGTGGTGGCGGGGTCTTCAACCTTGCTAGGCTAAAATCTCGCACCAAAGTGTCTCACGCGACTATAACGGAGATGATGTATGCAGACGATTAATGTTTTGTGGCGGAATCCCCAGAGGGTCTACAACGGCTTATGACGAGTCTTGATGAGTCGTGTCGCACATTTGGCCTTAAAATCAGTGTGAAAAAGACCGGGGTAATGGCCCTTGACACATTGAATGGGGCCCCAGTCGACATCAAGCTCGGTGGCGACTCGCTTAAGCAGGTAGACAAATTTAAGTATCTGGGGAGCACCATAACAACGCGGTGTATCCTTGACAACGAAGTCAACGGCAGAATTGGAGCAGCTGCCGCAGCCTTTGGCAAACTTCGTCTCAAGGTATTTCGCTCACACGACATAAAGCTCTCTACGAAAGTAGCTGTGTACATGGCAATCGTTCTGCCAAATCTCTTGTATGCCTCCGAAACGTGGTGCCTCTATCGCAAGCATATTCGCACATTAGATCGTTTCCACCTAAAATGCCTACGCGACATTATGAACATTCGCTGGTCCGACCGTGTTCGCAACACGGAAGTCCTGCGAAGGGCTAATGTCGGCGGAATCGAGGCCTATCTGATGCGGCGACAGCTGCGGTGGGCCGGCCATGTCTCCCGCATGTCAGATGACAGGGTAGCTAAGCGCATCTTCTATTCGGAACTGCAGGATGGCAAGCGGAAACCAGGCGGCCAATTCCTGCGGTACAAAGATGTGCTTAAGCGGCAGATGAAGCGCTGTGACCTCGACCCATTACAATGGGAGGCTATGGCAGAGGACCGGCCGTTTTGGAGGCATACAGTGAGCACTAAGGTGTTTGAGTTTGAAAGGAGAAGACGAGATGAGCTCGATGCTAAACGAGACGAGCTCAAGGCCCGACCACCTGCGGCCATCCACTATAACTATATCGGAGAGGTGCTGACCTGCACCAAATGTCAACGAACATTTCGTGCAAAAATCGGTTATGTCAGCCACCTGAGAGCACACGAGCGACGCTCTGAATAGTCGGATCCTAGTCGCTGTGGCCGAAATCGGTCGGGATCGGATCGGATCGATATAGCTATGTCTACACCTGTGCGCTTTCAAGTTCAACTTGCGCTTTCCTGTGACAAATGCCTCTGCAACCACAGCGGATGCAATAACGCATGCGCTCAAACTGGTTTGATATAAGCGCATACCCGTAGGCACGCTGATCCGTCACCGTTGGGTTGACGTGCAACATTTTGCAAATAAAATGGCGGAAGATAAAGTCAAAACATTGGATTTCCCTCGCATTGCATGCGCTTAACGCTAGACGATTATATTATATATCTTATCTAATAATTTTGTGTGTTACATGTAATGTTGCCTATCCTCGTTTTGTCCTCACTCATTCTCTAGGTTAGCTGGAAGAGATCCCTTATAGGGATAGCTCGCCTTTGTACATTTTATTTTATTAATATTAATTGTAAATCTATTATTTGTGCAATAAAGAGTCTACATACATACATCATTTCATTCATTCATTCATTTTTTTCATTTTTTTACCAATAAAAATATCATATCATATCATATCATACATACGATTTGAAAGTTGAAAGCGCAAGTTGAACATGAAAGCGAATAGGTGTGGACATAGCTTATAAGTCGCGAGTAAAATCTGCTATACTTAGCCGAAGAGTCTTTCTACCACCCCTGGCTGGAGTCGACGTGGCGATCAGCAGCGCACTAGCACTCATCCACATGGCTTTACCCGCTCTTTGCAAGTCCGTTGTCCTCGGACCAGGGCGGCTAGCACAAGCGGTCCGCGACTTGTTTGCCGCTCGGATCTCCCTTTCCAACTCGTCTGTAACGACAGAGACAAGCGAGAAAATACAAGATCTGCTACCCGCTCTGGTCTTGTTAAAAACCCGGAGGTTTTACGCTTCAGGGTGACCTTCACCTTCATTTTCAGGGTAGCTAAATAAAATCTCTTTTAAAATATAGGTTTTATTAACTTTAAGCATTCACGACATTGTGACATTGGCTGTAAATACACTATTGCTGGTCCTTATTGCTTACGTTCCTGCAGCTAGGGAGCCAGAAAAATAACCCTTCGAGACAAAATGCCCCAGGCGCGTTTAATAACGTTTTGCAATTAATCTTTGGAACAAAATCTGTTTTTCCAATTTAAGTTGATGTATGAAATATTTTCAGAGTTCTTGCCAGGAATACTTCTGTTGTATTGTCACTACATAGTATAAAACAAAGTCGCTTCCCGCCGTGTCCCTATGTATGTACGCTTAGATCTTTCAAACTACGCAATTTTAATGCGGTTTTCACCATCAGTTTCATATTTTTTCAAGGTTTATGTATGTTTATGTATATAATAGAACCCGGAGCAAAGCGAGGGCGGGTCGCTAGTTTGCAATAAGCGATAGTACTGAATATCGATTTTCATATTTAACATAGTTTTGATGACAAAGCGGACAAAATACATTTTTTTGATAAAGGTCTCTGCCCACTACACCGTATCATACCTTGACCGTACTATGAACGTATCAGGCACGAACGCGCACTGCTATAGAATGTGACGGTCGGTGACGTACCGGTCTACCGGAATAGTCTCATACCTTTCAATACAAATAATATTTTTTTGTCTGACACGTTTCTGTTGGTCATGGTATTATCCGGTGTAGTGCGCAGAGGCCTTAGTTCAATGATAGCAGCGGTTGTGTGCACTTCAATTAATTTATCTTGCTTTTATCATGTTTACCAAGCTTAGAAAATACTTAAGTGAATTACGAATGTGCAGAGAAAGAGGACTAGTCATTACCTAACCGCTAGCTCCCTAGTCCTACAGCCGGATCACAGTTTTAACATCGAATACTTAATTAGAAAACGCGACTAACACAAACATAACTAGTTTTCGATCACACCCTAGTGAAATGGAATCTAATTTTTCTAGGCAAAGTTAGCACGCAAATCATAAACAATCCCAAAATTTCACTAAGTTGTTATTATGAATGGATATACTTGCTTCCATCCAAACATTTGTAAATATGAATATGACAATTTGAATATAAATTTATAAGCAAAACATTGCGAAAATATTATTCGGGAAAATAAACAGCTGAAATAAATACAAAAGATCTGTCATTTTGTTCCTTGTAATATCCATAACATTTAAATTTCACTAACAATGAACACTACAACACTTCAATGTCGCATGACACTCGAAATATATACATTTTGTACATATCAAAATACATATTAAACTATAAAAAAATATTAAATGTTTATTTTGTTGCACCAGGAAATAAGAGGGCACCTGCAATTCGCATAATTGTCTGGTTACTGTACGCGTGATACCAGTAGCGTAGCTAAATACATAGTTGCCAATATTATGCTCGAGTGTATTTTAAAATTGAGACTGGCTTATTGCCATTGTCTTTTAACGGGTTAAAAAATATATTTAAGCGCGTCACACACGGAGCTATAATATATATTATAGGTCGGTATATTACGATATATTTTCCCTACTATTTGACAGACTCCACACACGCAGCTATAATAAATATTATAGGTCGGTATATTACGATATATTTTCCCTACTATTTGACAGACTCCACACACGGAGCTATAATATATATTATAGGTCGGTATATTACGATATATTTTAGTATATTTCGGGCAAATAGGGGGTGTTCCTTTTTCAATACTCTTCGTAACCGAAATGTACACATTACCGTCGCTCAATTTAACGACTAACTCCCTAAAACGTCGAAATTACTTGACTCTTGTTGGTTTTACCTTGATATGATATGATATGATACACTCTATGTAGCATCACTCCCACTCAATAACGACTACAATACTTCAATATTAAGCAATAAACAGTACTTTCTAAGTTGCCGAATTTAATAAGAACTGCAGCTGTGTACATTCTTCTGCTTATTATTTTATTGCTTTATTGTCTAGCCCGTATGTCTATCAAACGTACCGAAGATTCTGAGAAATTCGTTCTTTTGTTTATTGTGATTACCTTGCACGTGTTTACCTCGGCTGTTATACCTGCTGCAAACCAAATTGGCACAACGTCGTTAGTTTATTATGCATTATCTATACGTTATCATATTTTATACTTTAATAGTAAATAATTCATATTATAATCGTGAAATAATATTGACTTTTCTTCTCTCCATTTAACGGCAACTTTCAATAACGCCATAAAATGCGCAGTCCCTTCAGTGTCGCTATTATATATAGAGATTACACTGCATATCGTTCGTTCAAATAGTGTGCAGTACACCCACACACTGCTATGGAAACCATATAATATTATCTGAATAGCCCATTATTGAATAATTTAATATAAAATCCATATTTCACTTTTGGAACACCCTGTTCATGTTGAAATCGTGCGCTCGCTAGGACAGCGACGAGTCAAATGAATATATTTTGGTATCTTTGTCGTGTGTGGTGCTTAGCTATAATATAATATATATTTTGGTATATTAATATATATTATAGCTCCGTGTGTGACGCGCCTTAGGTAATCTCAAATACCTAAAAAACTATATTATATAACTTGAATGCGCTAGGCAAGATAATCTTAATAGATAAGCTAAATAATTCCACTGTTTCACTAAACCACTAATTAGTGGTAACACTTTCAAAAATACACGAACTATAAATGAAATAAGACTTAAAACTAAACAAAGGGAAAACAATGATTACACAATAATACTTAAAATTACTGCTAGGTACATGTATTTGTGGACATTATGAGTAATGAGAGACAATTTATCTACTTACATAATTACCTAATGTAACATTAAAAATCATTGATCCGAATAACATTTCAACTTTCAAACGAATTTCTATAAATATTTTGCTGTCGAAAAAAAATCAACACTCACCACCATCTTGTTTTAAATTGATTTTGAAATCATTTAATACGCTGTGAATTGTACTAGGATAGCATGGGTGGAGGGGAGGCTAGTGCGGTCGAATCTACGTGAGGCCTACGTCAGTGACACTTGCCGGCCGGCGTCCGGAGCGGACCCGCTCCTAACTCTTCCCTGATCCTTATACCCTGGCACGTTCGCAAATCCTGAAATACAAGCACAAATTCGTTACAAGGAAACTTATAAGCATACTTCGTAGTAATTAACAAAAAAAAGCTTTAAAATCTTTAATATTGTCGTCTATGTAAGTTAAATTCATGTAAATCCTACATTTTGTTTTTTTTTTCATCAAAGTACGCGGTTCGCGTCACGTAAAAATGCCGATCTGAAGTTGCTGCATTCGCTGCGCATTAGCGAAATATCGGTATCATCGGAAAGAAGGCGGGGGGCGGGCGGTCTTTGTAGCCAACTTCTGATCGGGCTTTTTACGTGCCGCGATTTGTACCCAGGACCACTCACGTCGCTAAACCGAATCTAACGACACGTTTGTCAAAATCGGGGTATCTGTTCAGCCTCAAAGGAACAAAGAACCGTACAAAACCATTACCCTCTTTCCTCGGCAGACTAGTAAAGAAGCTGGTTGCCTGCCACATGGAAGTGAAGTTCAACAAGGTCTATTAAATAAATCATTTTTCAGGCATAGAGTCAAAACAACAAGGAAACACGTGATTAATAAGCACTAGCTGGTACCCGGCGCGTTGCTGTTGATCAGATCGCTACCAAACTTCACAGGTTCACCCCATGTTCACCCGCTGGGCTAATCTGTAGATTGCCTGAAAATTTCAACAAAATCGGTCCAGCCGTTTTCATTTCAGCCCAGTCCATAGGGGACATATACACTTCGATTTTTATATGTATGTATAGATTAATAAAACCAAACTTCGGTGATCGACGAGAAGTAGTATGTATAGCAAAAAAGTTTCAAACTAAAACCCGTCTGGCGAATAGTATGACGCACCCTTACAATTTTTCTACAGTCTATGCCACTCGCACGTAATCATATGACACTCCATTTGAAAATCGGCCCAATAGTCTAGGAGCTAGAGTGGAACATCCGATTTTTGTCACATACATATATTATATAACATACATAGACCTCCACATTAACCTTCTTTTGCTTTGTGCAGTTCGGTAAAATAGATTCTTTGTCAACAACAACGGTGAAAGCGTTTTGACACGCTCTACTATTAAAGCACTTGCTATCGAAACTAGGGTCAGGCAGGACGTCCGACAGACACCAAGAAGTTTCTCAGAGTTAAGGCCAGGCTAATCATGAATTCATGCACTCCCAGGCTCACTGAATTACGCGATAGAAAGGGAAGGACAAGAGTAGGCAAGTTCGACCTGCATAAACGCTATTTTGTACCAGGAAGACCTCCGTCTCCAGCGCGAAGGCTACCGGCTCAGGTTAGAGGCTCTTCAGCCGCCTTGGGCGCATTCTCGACCAGCCGCAGCTCGGGTCCCTAGCCTTAGTTAATTAATAACTGACCTTGACCAGGCGGCCAGAAACAGCGCGAAGGCTACCGGCTCAGGTTAGAGGCTCTTCAGCCGCCTTGGGCGCGTTCTCGACCAGCCGCAGCTCGGTTTCTACCCTAGCTTTAGTTAATTAATAACTGACCTTGACCAAGCGGCCAGAAACAGCGCGGAGGCTACCGGCTCAAGTTGGTCACGTAGAGGCTCTTCAGCTCCGTCTTGGGCGTGTTCTCGAACAGCGCGGCGCGGTTCTGGCCCTCGCCCTTCTTCACCCAGTGCCCGTAGACGCGGAACGCGCACCCGTCTATCACCTGCAATGAGAGCGGTTAAGTATACTGGCAAGTTGTGGAAGGTTTTAAAAACTAAGGCTGCCTTGCCATAGAAGCGTAGACGAGCGGAGCTGTGAAAAGAGGTATGTGGTTCCACTGAGGCGGAGACGAGCGGGGATGAGTGGCGTACTATACAAATTTGATACAGTCGTTTCCGCTTGACTGTTTCCATTGAAGCAGAGCGGAGACGAGATGTGAATTACAACCAATGATTGGTCGATTCCTACACGGCTCCTCTCCGTACCGCTCGTGTCTACTTGACTGTTTTCATAGAAGCGGAGCGGAGACGAGATGTGAATTACAACCAATGTGATTGGTCGATTCGTACACAGCTCCTCTCCGCTCCGCTCGTCTCCGCTTCTATGGAAAGGCAGCCTAAACGACTGATTAATTACAATAAGGTTGCCCGACGACTTGGAGGTCACGAATACCGCTGGAATGAGACAGATCAGCTGTGGCTAATCTTGAAAGAGGCCCAAGGTTCGGCCTGACGAAACTTTGCGCCCTAGGCCAAAGACTTATAAGTGTGATGGTGTCGATGTTACGCCTGTCCTTGCTTTACCACCCCTTAAAATTTGAGCGCCATATCCCGTCGCCTTGATTGATCAAATTAAGCTGGCTATACACACTAGGGTATGCCTGCGCAGTTTTTCCTGTACAGTTGAACTGCACAGGCAAACCGGAGCGTGTATGTGACACAAGTTGCCTGTACAGGGCGTGGAAACCTGCACAGTTGTGTCACATACATGCTCCGGTTTACCTGTGCAGTTCAACTGTACAGGCAGAACTGCGCAGGCATACCCTAGTCAACTCTCGGCTCGTCTTGTGTTCCTAGTACCCACCTTCTTAAGCCGCATTGTATACGAGTTTGTCTTCTTTTGTAGATACCATAGCTTGACAACCAACAGAAAGCAGTATTTGGTTGGAAACTGGATCATGTTGCCAATTTCACTAACAATGCCTATTTTTACTATTTTGCCAAGTTAGTTTGGTATTTTCTATCACCTCCCTCGTCCTGTGCCTTGGTACTTCCCAAAAGAAGTAAGAAATTTGCAGTTCGTCACCGCCCTGGACCCTGCGGGCCTGGCGCGTACCTTGCGCAGCGCGCGCAGGGTGTAGACGTCGCCGAGCGCGGACACGGCGCGCGCGGCGTGCTGCGGCAGGCGGCGCAGGCGCACGGCGGCGCGCACGGCCACCAGCGCCACGCGCAGCTTGGCGCGCGCGTTGAAACTGCCCTGCTTTATCGCCTGCAATTATCAAGTACGGATGCTTTTCTAATGTATAAAAGCCGCTTGCTCCATCCGCGTTCAAGTTTTAAGTCTTAAAACATATTAACGCAGGTGGTGCAAGCGGCGGTAGGTGTAATATAATATGTGATGATGTTTACGCTTTTAACTAAATTACCTAGATCCAGATTACTATTATTCTGAGCTTGTTTTGCTTAAGTGTATTGGTACAAAATTCATAGGCTTCGTAGCAAACTGAATTACAATTTCAAAGATGCCGGTTATTGGAGTGCGATATGTCGTTTTTGATGTGAAATGAAGATCCTTATGGCGTGCCGTAGTTTTGATAAATGAGATATCAGATTAATGTCCAAAAATTGTGTTTTATTTTTTTCCATGCTACTTTCGAACGTTTTTTCATTAACCTATATCGTGTTAAGCTGGCCATACACACTAGGGTATGCTTGCGCAGTTTTGCCTGTACAGTTGAACTGCACAGGTAAACCGGAGCGTGTATGTGACACAACTGTGCAGGTTTCCACGCCCTGTACAGGCAACTTGTGTCACATACACGCTCCGGTTTGCCTGTGCAGTTCAACTGTACAGGCAAAACTGCGCAGGCATACGCTAATGTGTATGGCCAGCTTTAGTGCAACGGGACGCAGTTATGAGTTGGACTAAGCTCGCTGTACTTCTATCTTAAGGTGGACATTCACAGTCAGTTAAACTGATCAGTTGAACTGACGTACATCCAAAAACTGACCGTGAATGTGAAATCTTAAGTTGAAATTATACGAACTCAATGTCAGCTTCTGGATGTACGTCAGTTAACTGATCAGTTTAACTGACCGTGAATGTCCACCTTTACTCTAACCCATAATTGCGTCCCATTGCACCGACACAATATCGGACAATAAAAAAAAACGCTCTTAGGGTTACAATATTAATAATTTCATTAGGACTCTTTAACCAATACATTAAACAATACGATATTTGAATGAACATTTAATACCTTTAGATTTTGTTATAGAACGTTTAATTCTAATAACCTAATTCTGTTTAAAAAAAGCCGGTCAAGTGCGAGTCGGACTCGCGCACCGAGGGTTCCGCACAAACTAAATAATGTAAATAATTCGTAAATCACGGGAATACAATAGAAACAAAGTCCAGTACAAATTGACACGCAATCAGTATGCACTTTCGTACTTAGTGAGTGTCAGTTCATACTCGACTTATTTTTTATGTGATGTAACTACAAATTAACGGTTTTTGGATTTTTTCCTTTACTTGTGCTATAAGACATTGCTTCTTGCCAAATTTCATGATTCTAAGTCAACGGGAAGTACCCTATAGGTTTTGATTCCCTTGAAATTCCCTTCACTATGCGGCATAAACATTTTAATTGCGTTGACTAACGGCCGCACTCAGAGACGTCAATTAAGTTTTAAGTTTCATTAAAGTAGCTGCTGTCACTTTCTTTGCTATAGCAATAGAATAAGACGCAGCAATTTTTATGAAACTTAAAAATTAAGACGTCCACGTCTGTGAGTGCGGCAGTTAGATGTCTGATTTTTTCACTGATCCAAGGGATTGCAGACCTAAGTATTTGATATGAATTTCAACTTGATACCTTCACGCGCTCTTAAGAAAAAGGGTATTGACAGACAGACAGACACAGACGGACAACAAAGTGATCCTATAAGGGTTCCGTTTTTTTCGTTTGATGTACGGAACCCTAAAAATGTATCTTTTCAATCAGAGTAGTTTGTACTTATTCATCAGGTTATTTTACATCAATATGTTCTCATAATTTCTCTAACGAAATCAACGTTCAAATTCTTAAACACCAAGTGCTTAAACAAAACATGCTTGCATACAAACTAAAGAAGCGGTATATAAGCGTCATGCCGGTGCATTTCTGGTTGCACATCACTTGTGGGTTGTCAGTATGGATTGCATTACTTACCTTGCTTTTAAGGTTATGGAAACTGAAAAATTGTGTAAAATATATACTGGGTGTTTTTTTATTCGTCAACAAAATTTCAAATTCACTATGGGACCAACCCCGAAATCGCGAAAAAAAATTGACCATCCCATACATTTTGGCTAGTCAGCTGACGATGTTTTGTATAGGAGGGTCAAATTTGTTTTCGCGATTTCGGGGTTGGTCCCGTAGTGAAAGTTGATCAGTATGACTTACTGATTTAACCCCCAAAATTTTGTAGACGAATAAAAAAACACCCAGTAAAAGTGTGCGTTTAGTAGAAGTGTTGGTGTGATTTTGCCGTGTACATTTTTTAGTATTAAGTCAAAGTCAATTCAATGTTTTATGCCATCCCATGCGCAATGTCACGGCTCCCGTTACAAAAAAATCCGTGCGTGAGTAAGCGATCACAATTTTTTAAATTGTCACCTACATTTCTATACCCCAAGGTGCAAAGTGAAGACTGTTCGATTACTGGTACCCATTCTGAATATTCAAACCGCGGATAGATAAGGTTACTTCGCGTTAAAATTTGATATTTACACAGAATAAGGAGACTATAAGAAACAACAAAAGACGTATGTTTGACCTTTTGTATGTATCTCCACACGTCACACAAACCTCCAGCACTGCAAAATCATAAAGTCGGTAGGTAGTGCGAGTAGTATATTTAATGTCAGGGTGACTTTTTGATTTTGTAGTACTGGAGGTTCGTGTGACGCTGACGTTGACATATCGCGGGCCATTTGAAGTATAACGAAGGACCTATAAGGACATCTCTTTCTAACTCGTTATGAATACCATAAATAGAAAAAGGTCATACATACATCTTTTGTTGTTTCTTATAGTCCGGTTTCTATGCAAGTACTTATTCTGTGGATATTTGCGTCACACAAAATATGTATGGCAAATTTTAATTTGAAGTAATCATATTTTTCCGCGTTTTGAATATTGGGAGTTTCGTTTTGTGCCGTGTTATGTGTGAATGATCAAGTATGTAATGTCAGGATGCAAACCCACACATAGTATATTGTTTACCATCGCGAGCTGGTCGATGCGAGACATCCGGCGGCTGGTGCTTGAGAGCGATTTCTTCAGCGGCGTCATGTCCTGGTCCCATAGCTACCAGGGTCGAAGAACATTGATGTAGTGTGCGATTATCATGTGCCTAGTTGGTTTACAGTTTTGAACTATGCGTTCCTAGTACAATGTCGTTTTATAAAATTTTGGAAACAATGAAAAACTTTTTTTTAATTATGTTTGTAATAGAAACGCATAATGCATAACTAAGTGCTGCGAAAAGCTTTAAGTGCAGCGTACACGGTCACAAGAGTACGTACAAAGTTTTAAATAAGCGAAAGTAAATATAAAATTACTTGGTTGCAGTCAGTATTAAAAGATAAGAAAAGAAATCGTGGCTAAGACTGCTAATTCATTCAAACTTAAGGGGAAACGTCAAGATTACGTTTCCATACAAACTAAATAAGTCTAAATATGGCTCTTGAAAAATGAATTGTTGTGTGCTCCAATTTAGTAATCGCGGAATACAGGATGTCTTTATAAAGTGCACATATTAAAATGAGGGACATTGTTACGTATTTAATTTCAACCCCCTACCCCATATTAAAAATACATAACTCTTTTTGAATCGACATTGTATCGATTATCGATTTCAGTGGCAGAATGCTCATTATTCCATTGCCTTCTCGTCGTGAGTTACTTTAAAAAGAAAGTTCGTTCAGTGTTGCGAGGTGTCTTAATTGCCTAGGACATTTTAATTTATTTTTTAGAATTGACTGCATTTAAAATTCAACAAGGACATCTATTTATCTCTAAAAATAAGTAAGTACCTTTTCTACAAAATTTGGAAATGTCGGACGCCTATATCCTTCCATGGATTTTGTTATTTTCGTTCGTTAGTTTTGGCCTGGCAACCTTAGAATGGAGCCGGTCATGACTTTCACTTTTGGCTTTCGTTTTGGCGTATTAACATCAATTTATCGATCCAGATAAAGGATCTTTTCGTGAGTATCTTCCTTGGGGAATACCATTGTCTTCATAGCCTGACAGCGTCTTTAATCCATTGTTTTGTTACAGAAAATTCCAAATTCCAAATTCTACTTATTATTGTTTTGACTCGGCCGCTCTGGAACATTCCTTGCGGACCCTAATACTACGCGTTGGTAAGTCTCCTACTGGATTGATAATCCTATTCCCGTCCTAACACATAGCTTGCGACGAATGTGTTAATTGAGTTATAATTTATTTCAGCACTTAGCACGCTGAAGAAACCCTCACGAGGTTGACAGGAAGTCCCAGCTTTTCCGGCCTAGTCACCCGCTCAGGCGAGGCTTCTATTCCCAAGTGGTAAGTCCACCAGTCTCCTTTTCGTACGCACCGGCGTCTTTACCGGTAATATAGCCTGTAACTAAGACAACCAATTTATTTCTTTGTTACAGGGGGTTTTTTTTTAGGGGTCTAGTTTCTAGTCCCATAATGCGGTGAATTATTTCCATCATCTACGGTGATATTCATCGTCTACTGCTGATCGGGCTGTCAGAAATCTAATTCGAGCTCACCGGCCACCGGAACTGTTGCTGTCCGAGGATTGTCTCGTCGCTGGGCGGTCAACGCTACCTCTGACAAAGTTCTGGTGATGTCCATTTCAATTACCTTACATTAAACATATCAATCGGTCTTCCTCCGATAAGGAAGTGGCGCCCTTTACTTAATTTATTATAAATGGCAAAAGTTATCTCTGCGTTCCTCTGATTCCCCACGCCTTAAATTTTATTTAGTTAAGTCTCATAGCCGTGGCTAATAATTAAAATAGTTTTAACCTTTCAGTCTCAATAAACTGGTTTTAACTGTTTGTTATACTTTTATTTATTTACCTGTGTCTACCAAGACCCTTTCCCAGTAGAACGGTAACAACATAAAAATAAATTTTATCGACAAAAAATGTCATATTTTTACGACTCTTGAAAAAAAAAATTCATAACTGTGTACCACATGTAAACACAAAAATATATTTTTTATTTTTTTATTTAAGGAGCTTTGCCGCTTAGTGACAAATAATAAAAATAAAAAAAATATATTTTTTTTCGTCGAAAAATTTAATTTAATGTCCCTCATTTTAATATGTGCACTTTATAATGACTCATCCTGTAGAAATGGGTATTTCATCACTTTATCGAAACACCTTTCATCGAACGTATCATTTCATCGAAAGCTAATTTCTGCTGAAACCTTATTGTTTTCAGGTTATCTTAAGCATGGGTTACGTAGGTTAGGTTAGACCTGACACCAGCAAAAAATTATAACTCCTGCACGTGGAAATTAGCTTCCGATGAAATGAAATTCGATGAAATGATACGTTCGATGAAAGGAGTTTCGATAAAGTGATAACTACCCGTAGAAATGATGTATAAAGGTGTCATTCCGTAGCGGCTGTGCCGGCCTGCAGGCGGCAGCAGCGGCGACGCTGTCGTGATTCCGAACCAGACTGCGGACTTCAGTACTATTCCAATCCAATACTATTCCAAATATTATCTATTACACTGTTTTTTTTTTTAGATGCGTCGTACAGTGCGGGATATTTGGGTGAATCAACTTTTAAGATACTCCTTTTCTTTTGCGGCATTAAAACTTTCCTGGTGACTTATGATTAATAATAATTAATGAATATTAAAATCAGACCATCAAATTTACAGATCCCACATGTTAGACACCTCAAATATTTCTTAATTTTCGGAAAACCCTGGTAACTCAGGGGAAAATGCACATTTTTCATACAAAACCTGGGGACAACATCGTCCCTTGCGTTACCAACTATATTATTATTTAAAATTGTACCATATTAGAACAACTTTTTTTAAATGTTAGCCTATATGTCTGATTTTATAAATGTGTAGGCCACGACGTTAGCAAATAAATAGTTTTTCTAAAAAAATAAAAATTGTGAAACATCGAAAAATAGGGAGCACCTTAAAAGTTGATTCACCCATTTGGCGCCTAGATTTATCATTTTCTCTTCCTCGGAGTCGGAGTAACGCATTTTCGACGCGTCGTCGTTCCACCGACGCGCGACGGCGACACTGCTGGGGCGATTTTTGACTTTCGACCGCTAAAAGTTTCACTCGAAAGTGAGCAAAAACTGTGAAACCGTATTTTATAAAAACGAGTGGTATCATTAGAAATTTGTTTTGTGTGTAAAATAAATCAAAACATCATTATTATGTTCTCTTTGGACGGAAGTTGACGGAACAAATCTCAAATATCGTAGACAAAGAACCATCTAAACGTTTCATTTATTAGTTTTCATAGTTAGAGTTTGTGGTAAACAGTATTAAAAACGCTGAAAGTGCATATAAATAATAATATTCTCGTTACAATTACAACTTCTAATTATGTCGTATGTTTATTTATTCTGCGTACAAATAAACACGTGAATATATTAAGTCAATCACTAGCTTTCGAGCGAGGGCTTTCATAAATACGAATAATGAGTTCATGCGAAAATAATCGTGACATATTTTCGTGCGCTATTATTTTCTATCACTCGACTTTGATTTCGAGCACGCGAAAGTCAAAAATCGCCCCCCAGGTCTGCGGACGGGCTAGTGTCGCCTGCCACTGCCGCCGAGTGGTCACTGCGGTCGAGAAATAGAAACTAATAGTGTCGCGGCGACACATCGCCTGCTGCTGCCGCCTGCAGTCCGTTACAGAATCACACCTTAAATGTCTTATTTGACAGAGTATTTATAATCGCATTTTCTTAAGTAAATCCAGGAGTCATGATTGAACCATCAAAAACTTATTAATTGTAGTTTGTATGGAAATGACGTTGCACATTTCTTTATATTCATAATTTTAAAATACATTTTACTAAAGTTGTTAATAACTGAAGTACTAGGCGAGCATAAATCCTTACCACTGTATTGAAGAAGGGATGGCGGAGGGCTTCTTCGATGCGCAACCTTTCGCTAGGTTCCACCATCAAGAGTCGTCTGATTAGATCCTTGGGGTCGTCTGGAAATAATCAAAATATAGATATAAGTTATAAAGAATATAATAGGCTGTGGCATGAAACATAACTAATGATAGGGTTGATAACATTTTTTTTTCTTTGTCGATCAAGTAGACTAGATTATCAAAAAGTATTGGACACGTATTTTTTTTTCTTCACATAATCAAAAAAATACGGAGATACTCAAGAGTTGAAATGTCGCGTGACGTCACGTCTCACTACAATTTTTACACAGAAGTGACGTCACGAGCCCCCACTCCCGAACTTTGACGCGCTATAACTTTGTAATTTTTTTGTTTGATTGACAAAAGAAAAAATACGTGTCCAATATTGTTTCATAATCTAAACGACAGACTAAATGAGAATTTCGTTTTCTTTACCCGATCATCATCCCTATTGTATGGATAAATTTCGTCGCACAACGGAGTTTCAAGAAAATTTAATTGCGTGAGTTAGCATGCCACACTTTTTTAAGTCTCTACTGTACGGAACAGATAAAAGATAAAAAAGATAAAAGATATTTATTCAGTAAGTAGGCCACACGGGCACTTTTACACGTCAAAATCTACCAGCGCTTCCCAAGAGGAGACCACTGCTGAGAAGAAGCGCCACAAGAAACTCAACAGTTACTCATTTTTTTTACAGTACAGGGTTATGTTTTCAAAATGACGGGCGTTCTTCCGAGCCTTGAATTAATTTCAGTGACACACAGCCCGTGAGCACTTAGAATAAGAATCGGGTTTGTACTTCCCTCTCACTCGCTCTCACACGCTCTTGTGCTTGGAAATGATGTTTACCCGAACCGGAGCTAAAGAGCAAATACTCGTTAGCACCCAACAGCAAACAGAGAGGTGTTATTATAACCGTGGGTATGTGACATCTGTGTGTCTGTGGCGTCGTAGCTCCCAAACGGATGAACCGATTTTGATCTAGTTTTTTTGGTTTGAAAGCTGACTTGTTAGAGAGTGATCTTAGCTAGGTTTGATGAAAATGTTTTGGTGCATTTCAGAGTTAGCTCTGAAAGAAACGGTCCCAATTTTTATCTATTTAATTAAAAGCTATCGTACAGTCAGCGTCAAATACATAGGAGCAGCCAAAGTGGCCAAATTTATCGCAACACATCCTTATTCCTATAGTAATAAATGTGTTGTTGTGTTGCGATATATTTGGCCACTTTTGCTACTCCTATCTATTTGATGCTGACTGTACGGTTAGTCAGTGTTATTAAACGGTATAAACGGAAAGGTACCTGAAATATCCGCCCACTCTGGGCTGGTGAAGGAGTACTTCCCCTCCATTATGTTCCGTAGCATGACCATCTGCTTCCGGTGCCAAAATGGCGGGCAGCCCACTAGTCTGCGAATTGAGAAGGAGCATTGTTTTAAAATGTCTTTAAACATGCTTCCATATCGGTGTACTGTTTCAAGAAATAAGTTGATACTTATTTTAATAAATAATGAGTGATTAGTGTTCTCGTCTAACTGCCGCACTCAGAGACGTCAATTATTTTATCAACTTTTTCGACGTTAACGACTCGTATATCAGCACCGCAGGTCCAACGCCAACAACTTCATATACCCGTCACGGTTGATGCAAAATGGACCTTGTAATATTGTACCTCCGATACTTGGTTCCGTGTTCCTTTTCTTTTGATTTGTAGCTTATTTTCATCTTTTTACGTATGTCCTGATCATCTTGCGGGCGCGATCTTCAGCCGCCGCGCATGATTTTTCTTATTAACGGTTATTTAGATTCAGCTCGTAGTCAATTTATTCCTAAAATTGGGTCTTTACATTAAACCGTTTGGTAAATATAACATACTAAATAAAACCGACCGACTTCGGGAGCTTCTATTGCTCTTAAGAAATAAAATTGCGCGATGAAGCAGGCTTCTAGATTACTTACGTACTTTTTCCTCTTGGATTCTTGTTATTATAATATTATTTCCTCGTTTACGTCTGATATTTTGCACTTTTTGTTTATTTTCATACATTTGACAATATTGTTATTTTCGTTGTCAAGACAGCGGGCAGAGACAATATATTAGTTTTCATGCTGTACCATGGAGTAAATATTATTGTTTTGCTATAGAAATCCTACCTGGCATCTGTAATTTTGTAATTTTATGAATTTAGAATTAGTAATTAAAAAAAGCTAGATCACCAGGGTATATAAACGCTGGCTCTGACTAGAGCGATCAGTTCTCTCTTCGGTTCCTGAAAAGGAAGTTTGAAATCGGCCTTGTGCGGGGCCAAGTAAGGCCCCGCACCCTAAGAAGCCCTACGTTAAGAAGTCTCTACGTCCTGCTCTTCGAAAAAGTATCACTACGCTCCGTACCTACTCCTAGTCATTCTACGTGTACTCTCACTTCGGTTGGCATCTCTGGAAGACTCCACTCCTGCCTACTCCTGTGCCTGAGCTCCAAGTCGCGGGCTCCTATCTTCGTGCTGCTTCATTGGTGTTCATCCTGGGCACCCCTACGGACACTCGCCCACCTACGTGACAGAACTTTATCCTACCTACCTACTCCCTTCTCCTTCTTACTTCCGTCTAATCTTTTACCCTGGTGATTTCTCGTGTTAGGTTATTTTAGTTAATATTCTACCGGTAATTCTGTGAAACATAGTCATACATACTAAGTGTTAAATAAATTTCCTTTTCCTATTATTTTGCTTACTTTATTTTTCTCTAAAGTTTTCTTCAACGTCTGTTACCTGATCTTCTGAGCCTTCGGAAGATCACGTAACACGACAACCTGAGCGTATATAAGTTAACGTTGACATTAGCTCTAGTGTTTAGCTGTCGCGGCGTGTGAGTGACTTCTTTTGTATTTGACATAGCGTTGAAAAGGTTTAAGTTGCTGCGTTATTCTATTGCTATAGCAAAGAAAGTGACAGCAGCAACTTTAATCAAACTTAGTTAATTGAGGTTTGAGTGCGTTCGTTAAACATATATTTGATCTACATTTATTAAAAGGACACATCGTGTTTAAACTAAAATATTTACAAGGAAAGATAATTAAAAGTGAACGAGGGTAAGGTTCAAAAAGTTGGGCACGCAAACTCGCGCAATTATTTTAAATTTTCTAGGAAACTTTCCGTTATACGACGAAAATTAGCCATACAATAGGGATTATGACTATTTTTTTTTTGTCTACATATGTCATATGTTGACTTTAATGCCGGCATTACGCTGAGTTGGGACCATTTCGTGACTACATTCTTACTGTGTGTATTTTTTTGTCCTTTGCTGATATTGGTCACGAATAAATGTTTTTCTTTCTTTCTTTCTTTCTTTCTTTCTATTAGGTAGATGATCAAAAAATATTGGAAACTTATTTTTTTTCCACATAATCTAAAAATTACGGAGATAATATTGAGTTGAAATGTCGCATGACACGGTGCCCCTTGAAATATCGAATTATTATTTAGCGAATGTGTCGTTTCACCGAATTTCATTTCATCGAAAGCTAATTTCTGCTGTAACCTTATAGTTTTCAGGTTATGTTAAGCATGGGTTACATAGGTTAGGTTAGACCTGTGACCACCAAAAAATTACAACTCCTGTACGTGGAAATTCCTGTCGAAGAAATGAAAATTCGGCGAAGTAAAACATTCTATGAAACGTTTGTCGATATTTCAAGGGTAAACCCGCATGACGTCACGTCTCACTACAATTTTTACACAGAAGTGACGTCACGAGCCACCACTCCCGAACTTTGACGCGCTTTATTTTTGTCATTTTCTGTTAGACTGACAAAAGAAAAAATACGTGTCCAATATTTTTTGATAATCTAACTGACGGACTAAATAGAATTTCGTTTTCTTTACCCGGTCATCATCCCTATTGTAAGGATAGGTACTTATCGTCGCACAACGGAACTTCTTTCGTCTTCGTTGTTTCTATGGTTATCTATGCTTACCTATTTGCTAATTGGGTCCAACTGTTGAACCTTACTAATGAATTGCAAAATCGATGTATTTTTAACAAACTTCAAAACAAAGAGGACGTATTGAATTCGGTTTATTTTTTTTATTGTTCATTTTTATAAATAACTAGCTTTCGCCCGCGACTCCGTCCTCGTAGAAGTCGTTTATCGTGCATCCAATATCAATTAAACGATCAAATTTTCCGGGATAAAAAGGACATAGGGTAATGTCCTTCCCCGGGACTCAAACTAGTTAGTTTAGTTAGTACCAAAATTTATCTAAATCGGTTCAGCGGCGCGAAGAACAGACAGACAGAGTGTACTTTCGCATTTATAATATTAGTAGGGTTTGAGTGTAACCCAATTTATAAACAAAAGTTAGGAGTTACGAGTAATAGTCAACATTATCTGATTTTAATTCAACTCCTGCTTAATTTGGTGGTCAAGCTGCTATACACCCTTGGCAGACTGGCAGTTCAAAGTCATAAATAAATAAATGAGGGTATAAAATTCACATATTTCCAAATGCATTTAACTTACATAATTATATACTCCTCAAATATCCTGTTACTACGCCGATTCGCGGTTTGCGTCGTTGTCAGTTTCATACACTCGATGGTAAAAATAGACTCGGCAGCAATTAACAGCTATTAATATTAGTGATTATCTGTTACGACTTGCGTCAACCGCCTCTATCTGTAAACTACATCATTACATAATCGCAGACATAAAAGCTGTTATTTTTTATGCATATTTATTATTAACCAATGGCAGATATAATAACTTATCATATCCAACATTCAATAATCAGTTTATCTAAGAACAATACTCAAACTTTATAGTTTTAATGTTAGAGTAACTAATCATTATAAAACAAAGTCATTTTGTATGTCCGTTTGTAAGTTTTTTTTAACTTACGCAATTTTCATGCGACGTCTACAAACATTAAAATATACCTTGGAAATGTATTAACAGAAATAAAAAAAATAAAAAAATACTTACAATGTAAACATTATGACACCGCACGCCCATCTGAAAATCAAAAGAGATTTTGTTGTTAGTATAATAAATCCAAACTATTCGACTCGCGGAATCGAAAAAATGTCTGCATACTGGTGATGGCTTTCCCAAGATATACAATGGGATACCATTGGAAATTAAAAACGCCAGTACTGACAGAGGATTCACTAATACAATAAAAGCCAAACTGGCAGCTGATGCCGGAGACGAGCGGAGCGGAGAGGAGCTGCGTAGGAATCGACCAATCACATTGGTCGTAATCCACATCTCGTCTCCGCTTGACTGTTTCCATTGAAGCGGAGCGGAGACGAGATGTGGATTACAATCAATGTGATTGGTCGATTCCTACACGGCTCCTCCCCGCACCGCTCGTCTCCGCTTCTATGGAAAGGCAGCCTAACACTGTGGATGGCTTTTTCGAGAGCTCAACAATAAGACTACCTAACCTATTTTCACACGAACTGGTTCGCAGGCCCATGCCAAACTGACTGTAAAAATCTATATTATGTATATATAAATGAATGCCTATTTCCCTTGGTCACGGCATCATCATAATAATGTAAAATGCTAGGCATAAATAATAATCCTAAAAGTTGCAGTATTTTTCTAAATGACACTTGAAATTCATATCGTGAAAAATGTAATAATTTACTACGAACAGGTGATTTACGGATCTGTTGGACTCCTTTAGGAGAATTTCCGACCTTTGAAAGAATTTTAATACGCAATTTTGGACCCAAGGTAATTAGCTGAAACACTACAAAAAACACTACAAACCTCATTCAAATCGGTTAAGTATTCTTGACGTTACTGTCTGGTTTAAGAAGTAACATTTGTTAAGTCTTGTATGAGCAAAAGACGGGTGGGCGGATATTTATGCCGCTGAGTGTACATACTTATACTTAAATATATAGAAAACATCCAAGACTCAGGAGCAAATACTCGCGCTCATCACACAAATATTTGCCCAAATCGGGATTCGAACCCGGGACCGCTAACTCCGTAGGCAGGGTCACTACCAACTAGGCAAACCGCGTAACAGATTAGTTAGAAAAGGATATTCGAGCGACAGACAAGTCGCGAGCAATTTGTACTACACGAGACGCATTACGCATACGGAACAAAACGTGGCTTAAAAGTTAAAAGCGAGCGTCACTCGATAGCGCTTCGCTGACAATCAGCTGTTATGTAACAGCTGGGAGATAAACGAAATAATAAACAAAGCTAGCTGAACAAAGCGTTTCTCAGAATGTTAATGCAAATTGATAGAAGTGTCTGGACTTTCCTTATTTGTTGCTTAGTTGATACAAATAATGCCTAGTTGCCTATAGGTCATACATATCATATAAATAAATATCAGGGGACGATCTTACACAAATTGACCTAGTCCAAAACTAAGCTCTAGGCTCGTACTATAGGTACTAGACAACGATAAACATACTTATATAGAGAAATACATACAACAAAAAACAAACAAAAACTCGCGTTCACACACAAATATTTGCCCTTACCGGGATTCGAACCCGGGACCGCTAGCTTCGTACGCAGCGTCACTACCAACTAGGCTAACCGCGTCGTCAAAATATAATTACGTGGAGACTAGTGATGGGCCGACACATTAGATGAAATGAGTGTCTGAAAAACAAGGGGTCACGGTATCATTCTGTGCTGTGAGGGCGATATACAGCCTTGCTTGGCCAAAAGTGTTGAGCACCCATGCGTTTTTCATATTAAAGTCAAACTTTAAAAGGGGCATTTATATATTTTATTATAGAAAATTGTATATCTATCGGAAAAATTAGTAATATTTATTGATGTTAAGGGATATTCCGTGGAAGAAAATACATTAAAAAATATATATATATATATATTGTAAAACCCGACTTTTTCTAGCTTCAGTTTTCACACGCAAATAGCTACTTCGAAATGATATTATCTACTTATGATTTGCATATGTTAAAACACTATTTTTGAAATTGAAAAATAATACTTTATTTGTAAGTTACAGAGGTAAAAGTGAGGTGCTCAATACTTATGGCCCAGGCTGTACATATTTATTTGCTTATTTGAAGTATGTATCACTGTCTATTACCCGTAATAGTTACAAGCATATATTCCAGTTTGGGAGTAAAAAAAGATAAAGATAAAAGATATTTATTCAGTAAGTAGGCCGCACGGGCACTTTTACACGTCAAAATCTACCAGCGCTTCCCAAGAGGAGACCACTGCTGAGAAGAAGCGCCGCAAGAAACTCAACAGTTAGTCATTTTTTTTAATAGAACTTACTTATGACAATGATACTACTTATTCTAGCATTATATAAAACCGTACAAATAATATAAAATATCTGCGTAGTTTTGCAGGAAAACATGTCAGAATGATTACGAGAAAAAAAAATATATAACACAAAACAGTTTAACATGTCTTCCTACATAAACCGTGTCCCCTAGACAAGATACGGCGTTTACATGATTAAATAAGAAAGGTAGGATGAGTAGGTCAGAAAGGTTAAATAGTTCCGTTCATTATTAATCATCCGGGATAATTTATCCCCTATGATAAGGAGAGACACTTATGGTTGCCGAATGCGCATGGCTGTGATAATATTTCTCGTCTAACCAGCCCCTTAAACCCAACTACTGAATAAGGATTAAAATATACTTACATATCGACTTCCATGCCGTAGCCCGCCGCGTCATCGAACATGTTGGCTTTCAGCGTCTCTGGCGCCAGGTAGCCCGGCGTGCCGCACAGCTCTGCAGCACAACGAGACGTTAATGGACAATCGACTTTAGTGTACAATTCTTATGATTATATCACAGAAAAGTGTTAATATTCTAATACACAATCGGTGAGGTACCAATATCAAGGAAGTTTTCCCTTCATAGAACGATGGGACTCTGGTCTAGCCAATCTCTACCCTTTTCCTGGTACTCTAGTACACCGGCTTAACAAAAGCCTTTGTGTTTGTATCGCTATTGTTCAAACCAGATGTAACTCGAGACACGCAACTTGCTAATCGGACCGTAACTATATCGCGCGATCAAATTGCAACTTAGGTTAGCTAAGAAAACATTAAAGTTTATTAGAGTTCAGACAATATGAGATCGCAGATATAGCAAGTAAAACATGCCGCTAAGGACGAATATTAGCACTGCAGCGTTCCGGTGTGTAAGGGCCTGTGGCCACGACTTTGCGCGACCGGCTGAGCGGCGAGCGAATTTTCTAATACGTTGCGTGTAATGTCGACAAACGCTGCGCGGTGAGCGTCTCGACCGAGCAATGAAGAGAGAATTCTCTCGCAGCTGCTGCCGCCGCCCCGCTGCCCGCTGGCATAGAGTACGCTGCCTAGAGAGTCGGTGAAATAACTAGCATCGTCTACTATAGTATAGTCTACTATACAATGGGCGAGTTGTTTAATGACAAAGTCTAACTTGCAGTTAATTATCTATGAAGATTTCGTTTTCGTTTTTCAGATAAATAATTGGGATTACAAATAAGTATGACATTGTATTCTTAATTATTGTCAATGTTGTACTTAATTATTGTACTTGTATTTGTGTCATTTTTGTACGCCGTAAGGCAGATCACGGGGGCCCATTCCTAATGAATCGTACCAATATATATCACCTGTAATAACCTGTGTTTCACAAAATAAGAGAAAGAGATGATTACTGATTACTGAAATTGCCACCTGGATGTTGCAAATCGCACGCTTAATATTCAGTGGTCGGGGTTTTGGATGCCATTCGCGGGATTTCGAGTCGTAATCATAGTATGGATGTGACTATAATCCCGCGACCGCGTCTGTATAAAAAATGTGTTTTTTCAATAACAAAAACATTTATTTCAAACGTTGACCTGTAATTTCGATTGATATCATGTAAAATAAAATAGAATAAATAGCCTCCAACATCAATACAAATCCCGAGATCCCGGGCATATCCATTATTAGCATAATGTTTAAGGTCAATCACCCCAGATTGCACTGAGAATTCCGATCACTGATAATACGACAAAAAACTGTCCTTTATCAAACCACACGAAGCCCGGAATCCCGCGGCATATCAATACTAGCATAACGATTGAGGTCATTTACCCTGAGTGGCTACCAAAACCCCGATCACTGTTAATAATATACCGGCTTAAATCGAAATTTAAGCGTGCGAAATGTCTATAGGTTAGAGTCAATTTACCATCAGGTGGGTAGTGTGCTCATGTACTTAAAGCCATCATCTCTCCAGGGCCGGCTTTCGGTCGCGATGGGCGATCGCCCAGGGCGCCACGCGAGCCAACACCACTCTAAGCTATAGGCGAGAGATGACCTTTCGTATTAGATGGGGCGCCTGGATGGTTAAGGCTCATCTCCATGCCCTTAACCCAATCATATGGGGTCGGCGCAGCACTTTTCCTTCCATACATCCCTATCAGTCGTCATCCCAGTATTCACTTCCCTTGTTTCTCATGACTTCACACAACCCATCTATCTCTTTTTTGGTGTATAATCTAAAAAGTAGTTCCCCACTTACCGAACAGCTTCTCCCCCTCCTTCAGCACCTTGGCGAAGCCGAAGTCGGTGATCTTGACGTTGAGCTGGTCGTCCAGGAGGATGTTCTCCGGCTTCAGGTCGCGGTGCACGATGCTCTTGTCGTGCACGTAGCGGACGCCTTCCAGGACTTGTCTACGATAATGAAATAAGATAATCGTTACTAATAATCAGTGATCGGGGTTTTGATGCAATTCGCGGGATTTCGAGTCGTAATCATAGTATAGATGTGACTATAATCCCGTGACCGCGTCTGTATAAAAAATGTGTTTTTTCAATAATAAAAACATTAATTTCAATCGTTGACCTATAATTTCGATTGATATCATGTAAAATAAAACAGAATAAATATCCTCCAACATCAATACAAATCCCGAGATCCCGGGCATATCCATTATTGCCTAGCATAATGTTTAAGGTCAACCACCCCAGATTGCACTGGGGATTCCGACCACTGTGATATATGACAAAAAACTGTCCTTTATCAAACCACACGAAGCCCGGAATACACTAGCATAATGATTGAGGTCATTCACCCCGAGTCGCATCCAAAACCCCGATCACTGTTAATAATATAAATGCTTAAGTGAGTTTGTTTATTTGTTTGTTTGTCACGCTTTCACGGCTAAGGGCCTGCGCAAACCGGCGGAGCGCAGCGCAGATCACTTTAAATTTATCAATGTACATTCAGTCAACAAAGTATCGGGAATGGATGATTTGTTTATGGTTCCAAATTCAAATTTTTGTTTTTTTTGTTGTTGTTAGATTGGCACAACTGTTTTCTATTTTGGCGCGGAGTTTGAGTTGCATCTGTTATTTATATTAAATACAGTGCTGTTTTTAGTTATATCATATCTAGTGTGTATTGCGAATTTCATAATGGACAAAAACATTGAACAAAGAGTTTGTCTTAAATTTTGCATCGCCAATGGAATTTCGTGTTCGGAGTCACTGAAAATGTTACAGAAGGCTTACGGTGATTCGACTTTATCAAAAACACGTGTTTATGAGTGGTACAAAGCGTTCAAAAGCGGTCGAGATGTGATGGAAGATTTGCCTCGCTCTGGTAGGCCATCAACGTCTGCAACTGAAGTTAACATCGCAAAAGTGAAGGAAATAGTGACTGAAAATCCTCATTCAACTTTGAGAGAGATAGCCGCCGAACTTTCTGTATCTCACGAGTCGATCCGTACTATTTTAACTAATCATTTGGGTATGAAACATGTTACCGCTCGGCTAGTCCCAAAAGACCTGAATTTTCTCCAAAAACTCAATCGCATGAGAGTCGCTGAGGACATGCTAGAACGAGTCAATTCCGACCCAACATTCATGAAACGCATTGTTACTGGTGACGAGACGTGGGTTTACGAGTTTGACATGCAAACTAGTCAACAAGCTTCGGAGTGGCGCCTTCCAACTGAACCGAAACCGAAGAAACCACGCCAAAGTCGATCAAAAGTCAAAGTCATGTTGACTGTTTTCTTTGACTATCGCGGTGTTGTGCACTCGGAATTCTTGCCGGAAGGTCAAACGGTAAATAAAGAATATTATTTGAGCGTTATGCGGCATTTAAGAGAGCAAATTCGACGAAAAAGGCCAGATTTGTGGAATGAAAATTCTTGGATTTTGCACCACGATAATGCGCCTTCGCACAAGGCCATCATTGTGAAAGAATTTTTGACCAAACACTCAACAAATACCATCGAGCAACCACCACATTCACCAGATATGGCTCCTGCCGACTTCTTTCTTTTTCCTAAACTCAAATTACCACTTCGTGGCACCCGTTTTCAATCGGTAGAAGACATAAAGGAGAATTCGCGCCGAGAACTGAATTCAATTCCGGAAACAGCGTTTAAAAAATGTTTTGATGATTGGATTATTCGTTGGCGTAAGTGTATCGTTTCTGAAGGAGCATACTTTGAAGGTGATAAAATAAATTTGGATGATTAACAAACAGTTTGTGTATTATTGATCTTTTCCCGGTACTTTCTTGACAGAGTAGTATATTCATCCCTATTTTAATTACAATAAGGTATAAATTTAGAGCCGCAGCCGCAGAGTAGAAATCCCCCGTGATGCTCCGAGGTCGGTCTCAGAGCATTCAAATTTATACCTTATGCCTTATTGTAATTAAAATAGGGATTAATATACATTGATAAATTTAAAGTGATCTGCGCTGCGCTCCGCCGGTTTGCGCAGGCCCTAAACCGCTGAACCGAATTCGATGAACTTTGGTATGGAGATAGTTTGAGTCCCGGGGAAGGATATAGGATACTTTTTATCCCGGATAATTGGACAGTTCCCGAGGGAGCAGCGATAAACGACGTCTACGCGGACGGAGTCAATAGCTAGTAACTTAATAAGTGCAGATGCATTAAAATGTATAATAAAATACCTGCACGTTTACATGACGAGCCCAAGGAAAATGTTTTTATAAATAAATTAAAATCACTGTTAGTTGAGAAATGCTATTACAGCACCGAGCAATTCTTGTCAGACGATGACTTGAAGTAACAGAAAAATAGGCGGGTAGATAAGTTAAGAATAAAAGTTAAATTGTGATTACCTCATTATCTAGACCAAATTAATTTTAGTGATGTACTATTATGAACCGAAAACTATTACTTAATGGATACTGGACATTATTTTTATTTCATTTTATTCTAATGTTTTAAATTAAATTAAATTATTTAATGAATAATAATTATTTTATGTATAAATTTATTGCAATATTTATAAAATAATGATAAAAATATTATTTAGATTTTAGTTAATATTGTAGTGCCCTTGCAGGGTGCCCATGTTGAGCTGACTTATTTAAGATCCTATCTGAAATGTATGTGCTATAATGTGACAGCAATAATTAAATTGGAATTGGAATTGAGTTTTTAAGTAATTGCGACCCGCGGTTTCAGAGTTTAACATTCGAACGGCGTCTGACCTAGAGTATTTAAAAAAAAAATCTATATTGACGCGGTATTTACGAGTATTTAAGCCAATAATTTGATGTCTAACTAACAATTTCGTAATGAAAGTCGACACTTATATGTATAGTTTCATGACGGTCGCAACGACTTCTGTAACCACTCAAAAGCTCGTGCAAATTATATCTTATTGATAAGCAAATAAGGGCTGGACTGGAAACTCTAGTTATATAAAGCCAGTGAGTGCAACAGTACTATTTTGTTATAAATTATAATAATATGGGAGTAAATTTTTTGATTTGCAGTTTTTCTATTTGATCATCATCAAAAATCAGCATTTACATCAATTTATCAGCATATTAAATAATGTTTTGGTCGGCAATATTTAAATAAATAACCGGGCGCAACACTTGGTCCGCAAGCGCAACAAAATCAAATATGATCGGCAAATTAATCAATATTTTGGTAAGCTTAAAATCCTCTCCGTGCTAGCTAACCGAAATTTTATGAAATGTGTCTCAGAAAATGCAGTAAATAAATTTAAATGGCTTACCAATCGATTTTAGAGCAGCTCAATATGACATAAATTGCTTATCAAATTTTGATATTTTAGCTGACCCATAATTTGTTGACCAAATGCATTTTCTGCTGACCAAAACGTCAATATTCTGCCAACCGTTTAAATCATACTCTCATAATATTTACTTGTTAATTAATATAACATAATGTCGTCCATAAAATATTTCCCCATTTTGTATAGAATCCTAAAAACTTACATTATTTTTCTCAAAGTGCATGCTTAAAATAACGTTCTAAATTAACTTAAATAAATAACCAAAACATCTACGACTACATCGTAATATTTAAAAATTAACTGAACACACTCAACCATATTCTTCTTTTCAACAAATTTCTGATTGGACAGACACAAGACCAGTAAAGAAAAGTTGATTACAAACAAACTTGCAAAACGTTTTACTTAAGAAGTACTAGGAGCACAGAGCCGCGCAAGCGTTTGAACGCGACTGGGTCTACAAGCGCGTTTTATGTATGTACGTGAATCCAATAATTTATCTTCAATAGGAGTACGCAATTACGTATCTATTATATTATACTAACATTTGAGTCATCTTGGGTTACAACATAGATCTTATATCAATGGAGCAAAGTTCAAGTTTAGGATCTATAGATGTATTAGATACCACGAAATCAAATAATTTTATTCGGATTTTACTAAGAATTCGTTTTCCTTGTAATGTCATATAATTCGTTGTTAACAGTTATAAAAAGTTACAGTAATTCACTTACTGAAATACTTTTTTTTTTTTTATTCAGGACTGATCAGCGATTGATCTCTACCTCACCTGATGGTAAATGATGATGAGGTTTAGGATGGAGCAATTTGCAAAAATATTATACCTACATAGTTAAGCGACGTTACGAGCTCAATTAAGGAAACAAACGAATTTCATTCATTCATTTACACAAAAATTAAATTCGTTTGTTCCTTAATTGAGCTCGCTTAACTATTTACAATATTTTTGCGAATCACCCAGGTACCTATTCAATCTAAAACAATAACGCAACATACAAATTTTATCCCTCATCGAAGATTGAACTCGGAACTGCTAGCTTGTTTACATTAATATCTAATATTTAACGTATGTTTAAATGTATTTTTAACCTAGCGCCTAATTAGCTTGCCTAGTATACCTATGCATGTGGAGTTTACCAGTAAGTAGGGGTAGCTGTGCAATTAGTCCATTATGTTACCTTTTTTAGCCTATATAAAATGTAACATTGTAACAGCTGTTGGTAGACCAAATAAATAAATATCAAGGGACGATCTTACACAAATTGCTCTAGTCCCAAACTAAGCTCTAGGCTTGTACTATGGGTACCAGACAACGATAAACATACTTCTATAGAGAAATACATAGAAAACATCCATGACTCTGGAACAAATACTTGCGCTCATCACACATATATTTGCCCTTACCGGGATTCGAACCCGGGACCGCTAGCTTCGTAGGCAGGGTCACTACCAACTAGGCTAACCGCGTCGTCAATAAATAAATTTAGTTAAGCTCCTAAATGTATGAATATTATTATCTACTTGTAATTAAAAAAAATAATAGGAATACCTCATGATATATCTCGTCTTTTTCTCCGAAAGTGTGACCACGGAGGTGAGGTAGTCAAAAAGCTCCCCGTTCTTACACAATTCAAACACTAAGAAAATGAATGTTTCCGACTCAAAAACATCTTGTAGTTCAACTGTAACAAAATAAAATACAATTTTTGTAACTGTCACATAGAACGGAAATAGTTTTTTACTACGGAAAATCCGAGGAAATAGGTAGCAATAAATGAAGTTGCAGGTAGAAAGTTAAGAGCACAATAAGACCGGTTACGCACTGCGTCTGATCAATATATACCAAAGAAAATGTCAGTTTGAAGTAGCAGTTGAAGTAGCAGTCTATTTGTATGAGTTCACGATCCTACCCTACTGCTACTTCGGACGGACATTTCTCGGATTCGGAGCAGTCGTAGTGCGTAGCCACTCTGAGGTAGCTACCCTAAAAACCAACTAAAATCTCCTTAAAAATAGCCACAAATTCCAATATCGTTCTGAAGCCACCTGGATCCAGCGATTGTCGCGACATTCACCAGGGCATCGATCTGGCCGACGTGGCCTACCCGCACGGCGAGTACCAGAACTCTTTGGCCCCATCAACCTTCAGTTTGTACTAGCAATTTGTCCTGCCCACGTAACTCGCGCTACAGTACAAACATACCTTAGCTTTAACTTTAGCAATGTCGGAAGTATAATTTCAAAATGAGAAAGATCAATCCAACAAACACATTTTATATTGCCGATCCGACACTGCACTCTTAAGTCTAGCAATTCTTTAGAAACAATAAACCTGTATTACAACTCTTACTAACGTAAAGTCATAACAACTCACTCACTAATATAAGGGTGTCCTGCCACCATCCGCAGGATGTGTATCTCCTGCCGAGTGGCATCACGCATGGTGTGTGTGTCCACTCCATCCTGGGACTCCTGACTCAGGTCTATGATCTTGGCTGCATACTCCTTCCCAGTTTCCTTCTCTACACATCTTCGGACTGTCGAACTGATGCCTCTGTATGAATGAAGTATTGTGTTTATTATAACATGTTAACAACCACTAATAAATTTATTATATGGAATTAACACTACTATTATATCGATATTAAGTATAATGTGTAAGGTGGTTAACCCCAAATCGCACTACCTATTCCGATCAATGTTAATAGCACTGGTCATGCAGAATTCTTGGTGCAATCAGTCAGTGCAAAACCGACGCCGCTTGCTAGCATAGATTTTATAAAGCAAGAGTGGCCACCTGAAACATTTTATCTGATAAATAAAATTTATTCATTTCATGTAGTGACTTACAGTTTATCAATACACCGATTTGAATAAGAATTGTTCTAGAACACTAACATTCGTGCGTTTCAATTATTGAAAATCGATGCCGCGAGGTAACGGCAGGTTTCACCGTCAAGGTCAAACAGAAGACTTGCCTGTGACTAACGGTCTATCTGTACCACAACAACGGACGTCCGTTTATTTACACGCTACTCTTGGCAGCTTCGCAACTCAAGAGAATCACGTTTGTTCCTGCTGATTGACACTGCGTACCAAATATAGAACTCACCTGCCAATTATCTCCTTGGGCTCGTATTTTGCGTAGAACTCCTTCGCCGCATCCTTGTCCGGCAAATCATCGTCCTCCTCCTTTGCCATGCTATTCACTGTTGCTGATATCCTTTTATCAACCTAATAAGGCGTAATTAACTCGTTCGCAATGACGAAAGGTTATTGTGGACAGCTGACAGCATTCACAAAAATTTAAATAAATTATCCTAATTACGTAAGAAGTAAAAGTTACTTTTATTTATCGGCTCCTCACGCGTTATTAAATACTGAAGAACAATAACTGTTCAATTACGATCTGGCTAACTAAATTAAGATTTTTTAAATGCAGGTTGACTACCGAACTCCATTAGCAAAATAAATATATAGATAGGATAGGATAGACAGAACCAGTGCGTTTAAATAAATAGATAAGGTTTGGTGATAAAGTACAAAAATATATACATATATTATTTATCACAAGCTAATTATCTGCACATACAATTAATGCAAAAATATTCTAGTTTGTAATTATAAACAAAGAAATAAATTTTGCAGTATTATTCTAGTAACAATCTTCGTAAATGTTCTGTTTTTTTAATAAACTAAAGCTATGTCTACACCTGTGCACTTTCACGATCATCATGCACTTTCCTCTGACGCGTTCCTCTGCTAATAAGCGCATGCAATAACGCATGCGCTCAAACTGGTTTGATAGCAGCGCATACCCGTAGGCACGCTGATCCGTCACCGTTAGGTTGACGTGCAACATTTTGCAAATAAAATGGCGATGATAAAGTCAAAACATTGGATTTTATTTTCCGTAATAGTTGAGTCCCCACACGTCTCAAATAGTACGGAAAATATACGAAAATGGATCGTATTTGCTATAATATAATATTACAGCTCTGTCTGTAACGCGCCTTATTTAATTTAATAAATAAGACTGATGTTAATTTACTGTAAATAAATAAATATGGTTTCAATATGGTTAATTGAAGTTTCAGAGTCACCCTCGTATTGCATGCGCTTGACGCAAGATGCTTGAAAGTTGAAAGCGCAATTTGAACATGAAAGCGCATAGGTGTAGACATAGCTTAAAGAACTGTCATGACTCTGTATTTAGTAGCTATTCATCCAAGATGTCAGATGTAAAATGAAAACGCTACTAAATCTTATAGAAAAAATTCCATAGTTATCATTTGATTTAACTTACTCTGGTTTTATTTTGACCTATTTTGATTTTACAGAAATATATAAAAGATATCAACAGCTGATTGATGTCTATAGATACCTCTGTTATCTATGGCAAATGTTTTATCTCTTTCTTCCATGCAATGTTATGTTTCTGTCTCACTCGTCCGTGTTTTCGCTTATTGTTCCGTCCGTGCGATGGTCTTCGTTTTGATAAAGTTACGAAAATTTCGCCGTTTTCTGCTTTCTCCCGTGCCTAGTTTCCGTGTTCTTTAACCCCAGGGTTTGGATTACGGTGCTACGCCGCGGCGAGGAGCACAAACGATCAGGTAAGCAGCTATTACGCATTGAATTTTGATCTTACTAAGTGACATTATACATCTTTGACAACCTTGAGCTCTTGGAATGAAATTGGGTATCAATCAATGTAGATTTTATTTTCTTTGTTCCATATCGGTCCCTGCTTCGCGTGATTTTTCGTTTGAAGTGGTATTCAGTGTAGTTGAGAACTGGTATGGTGTAAACTTTCACTTTACATTGGTTCAAGATTCTCTGATACCCACCAAACAGTGCTAAAAATTATGTCCAATTAGCCAATTACCAAATCCACTCTTCCCACGTTTTGTTTTAATAATTAAGAACGAGATAGGTGCTTATAACATCATTTAGTTAGTAATATTTGATGTTTTAGTAGTCCCAGTTTGTATTTTTATCTGCATAGTCATTATCTTTAATGGGCCCAATGTTTGGTTGTTATTTGTGATATAATCACAAGCTATTGATTATGTATTGATTAAAACGCCTTGTGCTTTTTTTATTTACTTACAAGTTTTAGATTGACCCAGTTTTGAAGTTTTTTTTTTAAGTCAAATTTCATTTATATAGTGCCATACTCTGGAGTCATTGTGTCATATAGGTAATTATAGGGGGGAAATTTTGAGGTCTCTGTTTGGGGAGAACTACTAGTAATATTAGTAAGGATATACATAGGTACAGTCCAGTTCATAAATGTGTGTACATTTCAGTACCTACCTTATCTCTTTAATGTCATGTTTAACACATTGAGCGGTGGTGACGTTTATAGAAGTAGTATGGCTAATTGATCACTAATCACGGTAGTGCACGCCAAAGTGTTAAACTGCCATATTTTAATTGTCACAGCGACTAAAGTGGCAAGGTAGTAACCATGTACAATGTGAAAGACACAATTAAAAAAAAAAAAAAAAACCATGTACACATATTTATGAAGTTGACTGTACTCAATAAAACAAACATAGGTCAGTCATCATCAAACAGATAGGAGTAGCCAAAGTGGCCAAATATATGCCAACACATCCTTATTCCTATAGAAATAAAGGGTATTTCATCACTTTATTGTAACACCTTACATCAAATGTACCATTTCATCGAATTTCATTTAATCGAAAGCTAGTTTCTGCTGAAACCTTATTGTTTTCAGGTTATCTTAAGCATGGGTTACGTAGGTTAGGTTAGGTTAGATCTGACACCACCAAAAAATTATAACTCCTGCATGTGGAAATTAGCTTCCGATGAAATGATACGAAACTCCTTTCGTTTTGATAAAGTGATAGATACCCGAAATAAAGATGTGTTGAGGTATATTTGGCCACTTTCGCTGCTCCTATTTATTTGGTGCTGACTGTGCTTCCATAGTGTGTATACAGGGACAGTTGCCAGTCAGTGTCCCATTACTACTAAATTATAGTTGCCTAAAGGGCCTCTGCGTGTTGGCTTCACCTTATACATATCCGGGACTCCCATATTCCTGTAATTGGCAAAGATATATAACGACAGAACAAAGTGAATTTAAAAAAGTGAAAATATTTTCGGACTTCCGATAATAAGACTTAAAAATTTGTTAAATATGAAAAAATGCACACCGCTTCTCCATGTACCTCTGTCTTTGGCTAGTCTCAACCATATGGCTCCACAACACTTTCTAAATATAATATCTTCCCATCGTTTCTTTGGCCGACCTCTCTTTCTCAGTCCATCACGTGGTAACCATTGTATGACTTTACTCGTCCATCTCATGTCCTTTAATCTGCAGGTATGTCCAGCCCAGTTCCATTTTAGGTTTCTTATTCTTTCTATATTGTCGGTTATTTTCGTTCTCTTTCTAATATCCTTGTTTCTTACTTTATCTGATATTCTAATTACTTCCTAACAAGTACTAGTAATAAATAATAAATGAAAATAGTTGCAGTAAACATAATATATGTCCATTATCTTCATAGCCTAACAAAGTAATTAAATGTAAACTAATCATATGTAAACAGGACCAGTGTTGTAAAAGCGGTATTGCCGCACCTTCAGCCGATAACGAGATGCTCGCTGCGGTTCGGTGACACGGTAGCAGATGGCGCTAGTAGTCACTAAATGAGACGGATAGGTACTTTCTTTCAGCGGATTTCATTATTTATTTGTTTAAACTTTATTGCGCAATACAAAAAGTAAGCACATATATTAAAGTGTTCTCTACCAGTCAACTAATGGGCCAAACAGAAACAATTTAAGATTGGCCCTAAGATATGATAAAAATAGAAATTCAGTGTCAAATAACACTAATTAATTATTAATTTAGTAGTTATTTCGAACTAGCGACCCGCTCGTAACTCCGTCCTGAGGACTCGCTTGTAGTGTTTCCTTCGGGAACTATCAAATTTCTCGGGATAAAAGTATCCTATGTCGAGTAGTACACACACATTAACAATTAACAACTTGTCTATGTACCAAATTTCGTCTAAATCCATTCGGGCGTTTAAGCGTGATTGAGAGACAATAATCGTAACATCCTTACAAACTATTATAAGGAATAGTAGACTTACTACCCAAACACAAAGCCTTTGTTCAAATCTCCCGCCCTTAGTCAAAACCTAGCTTTAGGTTCTAGCACAAAGACGTATTTTCCTGACCTCGCAGGGGCAAGGACACCGCCCAAGGCCGTCTGCGCCCCTGGTACCCGGGGGGGATGTACGCTTGAATAACTTGGCTTCCATTTTTTATGCGCGCGAACTGTGAATGCGAATTACGTTGATTTCTCAATTATTTACATACAATGTTGAGCCTCCGATCCTGCTGGGCAGTTTCTGAGACACAACCCTTCAAAAATTCGAAGAAAATGGTTTCTTGGCGACTGATGGTGGTACCAATAAATAAGCTCGCCAATTTTAGAGCGGTTGCCTTTTAACTTTTTTTTTAATTCGCTGGTGCGAGAACGGATGGGATTTTTTTCTTATTATATAAATAAGTAACGGTTGCCTTGTCAAAAAATTTAATTGCATAATATGTCAGCCAATGAGAGTACTTAAGAGAACTGTGAACCAACTGCAAAATCTAGCCTTTTCATACAAACGGCGATAATGTTTTCGACCCCCTAAACGTTAACCGAATTCGACCAATTTTTGATATGTGGTCAGTCGGAACAAAAACTATGTCCGTACGTTTCGTTTTTTTTAAATATTGATTAGTTATAAAGAGATTATGGCCGAAATTACTTTTGTATGAAAACAATAAAACGGGAATAAATCGAAATTGATTAATAATATTGAAAAAAACGAAACGTACGGACATTGTTTTTGTTGCGACTGACACCGTATCAAAAATTGGTTTAAATCGGTTAACATTTAGCGGGTGGAAAACGTTATCGCCGTTTGTATGGGAAGCCGTCACCTCACAATCCTCTTAAGACTCGCCATTGTTATTGCAATTACCATTCGATGTTCAGTTTCAAGTTTATTACAAGGCACAATATAATATCAATACTTACCTACTGTCGTTCAAAGCATTCGCATATCGGATATGGTCCGAAGACTAGGTACTCTACAGACGGCCAGATATTGTTCGGAGCGAACCAAATCCGTTGTCTGGCCCGCAGCAAATTGGAGCGTCTGTTAGGCTGCCTTTCCATAGAAGCGGAGTCAAGCGGAACGGAGAGGAGCTGTGTACGAATCGACCAATCACATTGGTTGTAATCCACATCTCGTCTCCGCAGTCTCCGCTCAGTGGAATCACATACCTCTTTTCACATCTCCGCTCCTCTCCGCTCCGCTCCACTGGTCTCCGCTTCTATGGAAAGGCAGTCTTAGGGCCTGCGCAAACCGGCGGAGCGCAGGCCCTAAGGCTGTATTACAAAGGCACATAATCTTACTGTATCTGGTATTTGTCGACAATCGACATATGTACGGATTTTTTTTGTGCTTTAATAAAAAGTCATTCAAGTAACAAACAGTCGAGAAAAAATATTTTTCGAATAACAATAAAAATAACCAAGATATAAGCCTTTATAAGATTTATTTTGGTCTCTTTATAGCAATTAAATTCTTAATTTAACATGGAGTTTATATGGCCGTAGTGCCCGCTGACGTCACAGTTCATGTCGGATTTCTCCGTCTAATTAATAGTTTTGCTTTATTATCAGTCTTTTTGGCCAATTTTAATTTTAATTTCATTAATTGCTATCTATTTTACGGTATTTTCATATTTTGTTAACAAATGCGATAAAAAAAATTCATTCATATTCCCTATTTTAACCACACGTGCAGGTGCACCCTCAGAAATGTTTATTTTGGGATTCCCGCAGTCGCAACTTATTCCCAGTAGGTACCTATTGTAATACATTAAGGGTGAAGCCAAACGGCTCACAATTTACAAAATTACGCTCGTGTGGCTTCACCCTTAAAGGTGCACCTCAATACGATCGTTGAATTTATTGTATGGCCCCTAGTATAGGTGCTCAAAACTAAATACGGCTTCATTTTAAATAGATTTACACAGTTCATATTGTATGGAACTCAGAAAACCGGGCGTAGAACGATTAACGAAATAGTTCGGTTAACTTATGATGTGTTAGTACATTAACATGAACACGTAAGTACGATAGGCGCTCTTAAACTGAGGTTATTGAACTACAGTTCTATTTCTAACTATAAAGGCTTTGTCAAACAGCCAGCGTGGCGCGGTGCGACACGGTAGCGTGGCGCGTTCTTAGCGTGGAAATTAACAAGGAGTTGTACGCAGGTCACACATATCACGCCGCGTCGCGCCACGCTATCATCGTGCTGTGCTAGCACAACTCGGGCGCGTGCGAGCGCAGCGCGGCGTGATTTTTTTGCCGGGCGAGGTGCGACGCGTGCGCTGTATCGCTCGCGTTGCCAGTCAGTCGGCACATGAAGAGCGCGGCGCGATCACGCCACGCTAAGCGTGGTGGGCCGTTATTTCCACGTTGTATGGGTAAGGTTCGAAAAGTTGGACATACTTTATTATAAATTTTCTACGAAACTTTCCGTTGTGCCATGGAAACACAGGACATTTTTCGTCGCACGACGGACCTTTTTTCGCCTTCGTTGTTTGTATGGTTAACTACGCTTAATTTCCACTTTTTGAACCTTATCCGTATTTGTTTATAAATTTGCAGTGTTTTTGTGACAATGAATGTAGAAAAATTGAAAGATTGTTTTAGAGAACGTCCAGTTCTATATGATTTGGGCCATAAAAACTACAAAAATGTGTTAATCTGGATCGAGATTGCGAGAGAATTACGCTAACGTCGCGGTAAGAACGCGCCACGCTGGCTGTTTGACGTAGCCTTAAACTAGTTACTGTACGTATTTTATTGAATTTCTATCGTTATCAAGCCTCCGGGGTTTATGCATACCATAAATCCTAGCCCTCTGGAACAAGTTCCGCTTGCAGTGGACCCGGTTACTGAGACGACGTCGAGATTAGAATTTGTTATTGACGAGAAGTTTACCGTTTAGTAAAATTATATTTTTTAATGAAGCAAGGTCATAGCAGTTTGCGGCCTAATGCTGTTAGGTAATGTCAACAAATTGGTGCTATGAACAGTCTATTTTACACTCACAGACAAAATTAATCGCCCATCCGTCTTGTTCATACAAAAATCAACAAATTATGATGCCTGTGAGTATATTGCACGCTTCGCTGATTCTGCTTCATCTGAAAGGCTATAAAAAATTGTCTCTGGCCTAGTGCTTCTCTTTCGTAAATCTTTACTTGGAAGTTTATGATACCCTATTGATATAATGATCTTGACTGAAAACAGACATGGCCATCTCAAGACACGTCAAAGTCAAGCCAAGACATAGTAAACTGACATTTATGGCATCTAAGTCAAGATCGGTTTATATACGTAAACTGTTGTAGGATTTTATCCATTAATTGATCACATCACATCATCTTGAAATCGACCATCCACATTCACTGTCTACTGGGGCATCACAATTACGATAATATTTAAAAACCGGGCAAGTGCGAGTCGGACTCGCGCACTGAGGGTTCCGTACACATTTGGCTGGTTTTTAGTATTTGTTGGGATTCTATAGGGTTTGTTCTACCAAATTTGACGCTTGTACCCTTCGGGTAAGGAACCTTAAAAACTCGAGCAGGTCGACAGAGAGCTTCAAATGAAGACTTTTCAAGTTTGAATGATTTGAAAATGTATAAATGTATGTTTGCGCGATTAAAACACTTATGCTGTTGTCTTAGATAAACATATCATAGTTCAAAGATAACATTAAATGTTGCAACTATAAATAGAGTTTATGACGCTATAAAACTTATTATATTAGCTAACATATATAATCTATTGGTATATTTTATATCTTGTGGTGGTATCGGAGTTGTCACGATCCCCGCTGTTTTGCATGTTTACGTGTTGGTAGTTTGTATTACATTTACTTATGAGTCTTATGACGTGCAGTGTGCATAACAAGTATGGCGTCTGCATCAGCTGCATATAAAGGGAAACGTGATGTAAAATAAATTGACGATAATGTGGCTTGAGTATCGTGAGCTGCAATCTTGTTTATATCGTATCTGTTTGTCGTAGAATTAAATTGGACATTACTATTATTTAATTTGAATACAATGTTGTTCGTCAAAGTAGTAAGGTTCATTCCGTCCCTCTTTTTAACCCTCGACGTAATCAGAAGAGTGTCAACATCTGTTGTGAACCCCCTACGTGCATAGTATTATACTAATTACTGTAGACGGTTTAATTTTGTTTAAAGAAATACAGTACTTTATGTGTAATGTTAATAATTATTTAATTATCGTTGGTCGTGTGAAATAGCGTCGTTTTACGGATCATTACTTCGGTTTTCCTGAGAAATAGTATTTCACATTATTGAATAAATTATAAACATAATTACTATTAATTACTGTTGCATATGTTAAACTTGCCAATGTGCCCATATTAGAACATGTTTTTTAGGGTTCCGTACCCGAAGCAAGGGTGCCAAACGGGACCCTAAATTACTAAGCCTACGCTGTCCGTTCGTCCGTCCGTCCATCTGTCCTAACTTAAAAGAGCTGTGTCTTTTGAACCGTAAAAGATATGTGATATGTGATATAACGGCGTATTTCCTAAAAAAAATAATTAAATAATAATAGGAGTCCCCATACAAGAAACGTATTTTTAGTTTTTATGTAGGTATGTATGTATGTAAACTGTTTATTACACAGAACAATGATCAAATATGTGCGTACATAAACTTAGGATTAACATGTAGGTACAATGGCGAACTTATCCCTTTAAGGGATCTCTTCCAGTTAACCGGACCATGATCCAGGAAAATGTACAAGATAGGCAGAATAACAATATGTGCACGGAAAGATTACAAACTTAGCTACAGGAATTCAAAACACTGATGATGATTGGTCCGACCGATCTCGGTCGACCGCGACCGTTTTAAAGAAGACTGTTGTCGCTGGTGAGCTCGCATGTGGCTTATGTAGCCAATTTTCTTTGTGAAAGTTCTCATGCACTGCGGGCATGTGAGCTCACCATTGACAATATTGTAAGAGATTGCCGCAGGTGGACGGGCTTTCAGTTCGTCGCGCTTGGCGTCAAGCTCAGAGCGCCGTAGCTTTTCAAAATCGTGGACTTTGGCTTGCACCAGAGTCCTCCACTCGGGTCGTTTCGCAGCCTGCTTCTCCCAGCGAGGCTACTAAGGACTCGATGGAATTAAACAGCAAAGACCATCCTACTCATTTAACCACAACTCTCTTAACTTCCTTTTAAGCTAACTGACTGACTGAGACTACCCTATGCTTAGGTAGTCCATTCCATAGTTTGACATCTTATTTGGTGGGATAGCGAGAGTGAGCTTTGAGCTAACTGATTTTAGTTAACTTATCAGTTTAATAGCCGTGGTAGCCTAATGGTTTGACCTGCCGACTCTTAAGCAGAGGGTCGTGGGTTCGAACCCGGGCTCGCAGCTCTAAGTTTTTCGGAATTTATGTGCGAAATATAATTTGTAGATTTACCATGTGCTTTTCGGTGAAGGAAAACATCGTGAGGAAACCTGCACACACCTGCAAAGCAATTTGACTGTGTGTGCGAAGTTCCCAATCCGCACTGGGCCCGCGTGGGAACTATAGCCCGAACCCTCTCATTGTGAGTGGAGGCCTGTGCCCAGCAGTGGGACGTATATAGGCTGGATTATTATTATTTATTTTTATCAGTTTAACTGACCGTGTGTGTCCAGTATAAGAGTTCAATCGATTGATAGACGTTATATTTACTGTAGCGTCATCAGTTTTTACTACCTACACCATTTGCTCTCTAATCGTGCATCTATAGAAGTTATATCTATAAATCATACTTACGATTATACACTAATGGAAGAACCAACTAATAGCATAGTTATTTTAATTAATAAGAATTATACCAAAGATAAAATGCGTATTAGTTACCTCTAATGCTTCTTCTCCACGATCGCCGATCATGGGCGAGCATGAGGGACGAAGTTATGCGTTAGAGCGAGCAAGATGGTCTTGTTTCTTACTCTAACGCATAACTGCGTTCCTCTTGCTCGCCCATAATAGGCGATCGTGGAGAAAATGCATAATATTTTGTGCAAAACCGCATTATAACGACTCCATTTGTGCACCTAACCTTGCCCTGTATAGAAGCCGGACCCAAAAAGACGGCCTCGAATTCAGGCAAATAAACGCATTGGTTTATGACCTTGTTTACAAGAAAACCCGGCCTCGTACGTTTAAGATGCGCCTGCGGCCTTGATACGCAAGCGCCTCGATAGCTGTATAACAGGACACAAGATGGCGCCCGGATCAAGCAATAATAATAAATAAATCAGGGGACAGTCTCACACAAATTGACCTAGCCCCAAACTAAGCTCTACGCTTGTACTAGGCAACTATGTACATACTTATATAGAGAAATACATACTTAAATATTATATAGAAAACATCCATGACTCGGGAATAAATACTCGCGCTCATCACACAAATATTTGCCCATACTGAGATTCGAACCCGGGACCGCTAGCTTCGTAGGCAAAATATATGATAATAAAGGACTTGGTCAACGTTGTAAGCGCTGTGACGCGAGCCATATCAATTGTGGCTCGCTATACTATACTATAGCCACTTGAGCACCCAAACACGCGTGTGATAACAGCCTTAGGACATGATAGTAGAAGTGGTGGATACCGAGTGGGATTACATTGTAAATAATAAGGAAGTGATTGAACTTTCTGTATCGCACCGATTATATGATACGATTCGGAATACAAATATAATTTGGATAAATTGGATTGGGTCAGGTCGAACTAATCGTTAGATTTTTTTATTGGGCCTTAAATTAGTTAACGGCGTGACAATATTTTTTATTAAAATCAAAATAAATGTGCGATATGTCAAAAATATATAGTGAATTATTATGTGGCTCCGTTTTATGTCGGAGAGGTTCGGAATGATTTTCTATCCTCTCCCTCAGTTCCATTATCCATCAATAAGTTAACTGAGAAAGAAAGATTATTACGAACTTATTCGACAAAGTACGTTTTCGTTTGAATGTTCACTACATCTGCACCTACAATATGACTAATTTCTCATTATTTCGTTTGATACCACTCTCAAAAGTGACATCATCCATGAAATTGCATGTTAGGTACAGTCAGGTCATATGTGTACATGTTTAGTACCTTGTCACTTTAATCGCTGTGACATCATATATGGCAGTTTAAACATGGCATTAAATAGATAAGGTACTAAAATGTACACATGTTTACGACCTTCTTGACTGTACAATCATAAATTTGAAAAAGAAACGACTCGGAAAATTGTCAAAATTGGAATTTTTAAATTGCCTATTGTATCGAAAAAAATACGAAAGCGTAAGTAAGTATTTAATTCGGTGTATCACAGCTAAGCGGGTCTAATAAGATTGACGTAATCACATTACTCAGTGCTTCCCTTTTATACTACTCGTAGTTAGTAGAGAAAGACTTCAATTTGTCCTCCATTTTTTCTAGGCGTTGCTAGGAGTTCCCTGCGTAACAACACAGGCGCAGATTTACACCTGTCTCAAGTCCTCACGTGATCAGTGTGGTTGGCGTAATATTTAAGATAAAATGATTCAGACAAACACGAATTTTCTTTGTACAAAATTACAAAAACAAGTTTCTTTGTCACGTGTGAGTCGCAAACGCATCGCGTCCAAAAATACTTGCTGTAAATTAAAGTCCCTCAGCGATACTGCGCGACATCAAAGAACATGCACGCCGCTGCGTCATCTCGCAACTCGGCGTCACACCAGCAAGTTAATAACACGTTAATGCTTTATGGGCACCTGGTACTTTTAAACGTGGGGATGAGAAAATCAGCGAAGATGAACTCGCGTACCTCTCTCATAGTATCTTTAAACTTTGGGGAGGGAATAATGATAGATTTGATGATGAACTCATACCTGTACAATGCCTTTACTCATACCATCATCTCGTCGGGTCCCAGTTGGGATTTGTTTTCCCTGTTGTCCGCAGTGTCAAATAAAACAGTGGACAACTGGGAAGAAAATTCCCAGTTGTCAGCAGTGTGGACAACGGGGTGCGGACAACTGGAAATAGCCGATCTCGTCCGTCAACTTGCTTAATTATTTACTTTTATACTACCCAATTCTGGATAAAATCAGTAAAATCTCAATGACGGTTTATTCTCTTTTAATACGACAGTTTGTTTCTTGGCTATCCCTTTACTAGCAACAACGCATCGGCGTGATTTAGGAGGTCCAGAAAGTGGTAGACGCTACATTTTATCCCGAGAAATAAATTACACAGTATATACCCGCCGAAATAACAAACTACTTTTAGTAGATGTTACTTAAATTGATCCAACAAATGCTCTATCATTACGTTACGGGATTGTTATTTACCTGTGTACTGCGGTCATTCAGAGTCACCGTTTCGCATGCGACGGCTATTTATATCTGCGTGCACGCACGATGTGACGCATAAAATACCCCGCGAATTAACCGAGGCTACCTTAACTGCATTCCTCCCCGACCGGCTTGCCGTGCGTGAGAGAACCACTTAGTTTCTTTCTAGATATCTTTCTCGTTGAGGCTTTTTAAAGGCATGATGATTTCGGATGGTGGAGTCAACTTGGGATCATAAAATTAATCTATAAATATCAAAATTAATTGCTGTTCGTTAGTCTCTGTAGAACTCGAGAACGGCTGGACCGATTTGGCTAATTTTGGTTTTGATATAATTGTGGAAGTCTATGGAAAGTTTAAACGGTGAAAAAATACGGAAAAATTGCGAGTAAAATAGTAATAACAACAATTTTATTTTACCATACAAACTGTCATGGTTGACAGTATAAAATAGACCTAAGTGTATTTGAGGAAGGTTGACATTAGCTATGGTGTGGTATCTTATATATCAGACTACGGCGGTCAAAAGGTTAAGACAATAAGCTAATGAATAACGTCATCCAGGCAACGATCATCAAGGGAAAATACAAAGGAGAGGATGTCTTGCTCCCGCGTATACCGATGATTCCAACGGATTTCCCATTCGATGTTAAGCGCCTACAATTTCCCGTGCGCCAGTCGTTGGAAGTTTGTGGAATCAACTTGGAGATTCCCGTGGATCAACTTGGAGATGGAGCGTGTTCGCGCGTCGGAAACAGGGACCGGAAAACCCCTTCATTTGATTAACCCTATCGATAGGGTAACCTATCATTTGGTTACCTAGTTAACAACTTAGCATTAGCTGGGTATTACCCTATTGATGGCCTCTCTCTTTATTACGCATTCGGGCGATCTCTGTCTAGCCGCTACCCATTCAATTGTTAGGTAGTGCACTAATAAGTCGAAACACTTGCGCATAGAGATTAAAACCGTACGATTCAGTTTAAAAAGGGTAACAGATGATAGGGTACTGGATGATTGGGACTGGGTTAGCGCTTGGTCGAATTAACTGTATCGTTTGTTGCCCTTTCATTGGACTAAGTCGACGATAGGCTTAGCGCATCCTAGGGGTTTGTAAAAACAAGTCTATCAAATACCCTATCGAAAACCCCTTTAATGGTAAGCGGTTCCGGTCCCAGGTCGGAAAATCATCAGCTTTCTATATTTACGCACCACAAAAAAAGACAGATTTAATAATATAGTTTATCAGAGAGCTTTAAATTGATTAACTGAATTGTAACTGTGTTGTATTTAATGTACTTAGATAAAGATATTATATTCATTTGAAATGTACGCAAGCCAAAACCCAGTACATGTGATATTAGCATGCACAATTTTCGTACCATACTGTAACAATTAATTAAAGATGAACTGACCTGTAAATGTCTATATTTACCAATAAATAAATACAAATACATATACCGCATGCAAAACTTATGATAAAGACAACTAAAATGAACACTGCTTTAATACTAGACAAGCTTGTTTTCCAAGTGGTATAATAATATAATAAGTTAAGAACTAGGCAGGGATTAAAATTGAACAGTGCATCTGATGTGGAGAGTTTTAAACAATTTACCAGTACCAGGTGGGTCAAAGTGGATATCAAACACCTCACTAAAGCCATTCGCCATCTTTAAAGCCTACAAATTGGAGAGTTTCTACCCGATACAGAACTTCTGACCGGTAAGTATAATAATGGTGTGATAGGGTTGCGGGGGATTCAGGAAGAAGTTAATGCATGTAATACATTCAGTCAACAAAGTATCGGGAATGGATGATTTGTTTATGGTTCCAAATTCAAATTTTTGTTTTTTTTGTTGTTGTTAGATTGGCACAACTGTTTTCTATTTTGGCGCGGAGTTTGAGTTGCATCTGTTATTTATATTAAATACAGTGCTGTTTTTAGTTATATCATATCTAGTGTGTATTGCGAATTTCATAATGGACAAAAACATTGAACAAAGAGTTTGTCTTGAATTTTGCATCGCCAATGGAATTTCGTGTTCCGAGTCACTGAAAATGTTACAGAAGGCTTACGGTGATTCGACTTTATCAAAAACACGTGTTTATGAGTGGTACAAAGCGTTCAAAAGCGGTCGAGATGTGATGGAAGATTTGCCTCGCTCTGGTAGGCCATCAACGTCTGCAACTGAAGTTAACATCGCAAAAGTGAAGGAAATAGTGACTGAAAATCCTCATTCAACTTTGAGAGAGATAGCCGCCGAACTTTCTGTATCTCACGAGTCGATCCGTACTATTTTAACTAATCATTTGGGTATGAAACATGTTACCGCTCGGCTAGTCCCAAAAGACCTGAATTTTCTCCAAAAACTCAATCGCATGAGAGTCGCTGAGGACATGCTAGAACGAGTCAATTCCGACCCAACATTCATGAAACGCATTGTTACTGGTGACGAGACGTGGGTTTACGAGTTTGACATGCAAACTAGTCAACAAGCTTCGGAGTGGCGCCTTCCAACTGAACCGAAACCGAAGAAACCACGCCAAAGTCGATCAAAAGTCAAAGTCATGTTGACTGTTTTCTTTGACTATCGCGGTGTTGTGCACTCGGAATTCTTGCCGGAAGGTCAAACGGTAAATAAAGAATATTATTTGAGCGTTATGCGGCATTTAAGAGAGCAAATTCGACGAAAAAGGCCAGATTTGTGGAATGAAAATTCTTGGATTTTGCACCACGATAATGCGCCTTCGCACAAGGCCATCATTGTGAAAGAATTTTTGACCAAACACTCAACAAATACCATCGAGCAACCACCATATTCACCAGATATGGCTCCTGCCGACTTCTTTCTTTTTCCTAAACTCAAATTACCACTTCGTGGCACCCGTTTTCAATCGGTAGAAGACATAAAGGAGAATTCGCGCCGAGAACTGAATTCAATTCCGGAAACAACGTTTAAAAAATGTTTTGATGATTGGATTATTCGTTGGCGTAAGTGTATCGTTTCTGAAGGAGCATACTTTGAAGGTGATAAAATAAATTTGGATGATTAACAAACAGTTTGTGTATTATTGATCTTTTCCCGGTACTTTCTTGACAGAGTAGTACATCAAGGGATTCAAGAGATAATACTATTATCTCTTCAATCCCTTGATTTTGATACCGCTTACCCGTTACCCTCCTTCTTGGGCAGTCAGCTTAAAATAATACTTATTCGTTAGAAAAACACATCCAAGAAAAAGCTGAAGTTTCACAATGCTTTTATGCTATATATATTAATGCTATGCTATTATATATTAATTGTATTATATTAATTGGCCATTTGACTAATGTCAAAATGAATTATTTTTACACTACCACACCACTAAATCAAGCTTTCGAAAACGGAAACACCTAGCTGTCGTTTATTTTTGGAATTTAATCTATTTTTAATTCAACAAAAACTTTATAAAGGAACACTGAAAATTTAAAATTGTGACGTCACATTTTACTATTTTCACACTGACTTCATACTACCGGATCGTTTTGATGTTTCAATAAAAGTTGCTGATTTGACCAGTCAGTCAAATAGCCAATTCATTTTGGAACCATATGATAGTTTCAAAATGAAACAATAATGCTAATTACAATATGTAAGTACATGAGAAACTTGTGTATTATCTTTGTATACATATAGATAAGAGATATCAAGTTTTATTTAGTGCTCACATAAACAAGTATGACCTTAGCGGCATACTCGCGTCAAGGGCATCATTTCATTACTTTTATATATTAATATAACGGCTATATGTTAAAATCTTCAGTAACTATATTTACGCTTTAATTGTACGCGAAATCAATGTAACGTGTTTTTAGGGTTCCGTACCTAAAATGAAAAAAAACGGAACGCTTATAGGATCACATTGTTGTCTGTCTGTGTGTCTGTCAAGACCCTTTTTCTCAGGACCGCATGGAGGTATCTAGTTGAAATTCTTATCAAAGACCAAATCTTATCTTATCTGCAATCCCTTGGATCAGTGAAAAAATCAAACATCTAAGTTAACGCAGTCAAAAAATACGGCCGTTTATGCCGCATATCAAAACCTATAGGGTACTTCCCGTAGACTTAGAATCATGAAATTTGGCAAGAAGCAATGTCTTATAGCACAAGTAAAGGAAAAAATCCGAAATCCGTAAATTTGTATTTACATGACATAAAAAATAAGTCCAGATTAAACTGACACTCACTAAGTACTAAAGTGCATACTTATTGCGTGCCAGTTTATACTGGATTTATTTATATTGTATTCCCATGATTTACGATTTATTTACATACCTACAACTTACAAGTTTGTACGGGACCCTCGGTGCGCGAGTCCAATTCGCACTTGACCGGCTTTTTTTTAGTTTTAATTCCGACAACTGAGATTTGCCGTGACCGCTAGAGCCACGACCACAGTAATTGTAATTTTCAACACTTTGTCATTAGCATCAAGTTTCTCAGAAGGTAACCGAGAGCAACCATTATGTAATCAACTGGCTTTAAAATTGGGAATACCATTACCAAAACAATGACACGTCAAAATACTATCAAAGGGATTGTCTAGATTATGATAATGGGCTACAATAATAGCATATCTTCGCAAGATTAAAATCTTATCTGTAGATACAAAACTATTGTTATTAAATAAAATGGTTGTTTTGTCTGTCAAATAATTGAGTCTAGACAAACTTCTGTTTGAGTATTACGATCTAAGCAAAGGAAAGATAAGCATGCAATAGAAGTTATCAAGACTACGAATGCTTCTGCGCGTCCAAGTCCAATGTTCCCTTTAGTCTGACGCACTCTCTTAGTCAATTCACCAGATTTGATCAAACAAGTTATACCATTTTATAACGTTGAATCAGATCAACTGATTTATTCGAGATACTTATTCAGGAAATTGAATTTATACATGTGAAACCACTTACGTGTCCTTCTTAATGTTGTTTTGGCTTCTTTGAGAGAGCACATGTTGTGTCATGCGAATCATGCGATGGACTGATATGGAGTTGAAATGTTTGAACCAACCTTTTTCTTTCTACAGACTGGGGTGGCTAGGTCTATTTATTACGATCTTGTAATAGCATGAATACGTCAAAAACAAAAATAAGAAAATGCCTAACACAGTATAGTCTAACCAGCGGCGTAAGGGTAAAGAGCCCTAAGATAACAGATAATAAGAAAACTAAGATAATTAGTTAATCTATTGTAAAAGCTAACGTAATAGTTTGCACTAAAGTTTAATGTCTAATAACGTCTAATATAATTTATTATTTTATGACCATTATAAACAAAAAATGCTATTGTTAAAAGTTTTATGGCTCTTTACTATTACACGCCGGTTAGACTGATTCATTCACTAGGCAAAATGTTTCATTCATGGCGTTTAAAACTACCAGCTAAATGAAGACGAGAAAGGACAGCTAGCCTCGCCGTCGGATATCCGAATGAAGCAAATCGTGGCGGGACTCGCAGAACCCTGAACCAGTTAGATCTATTTATACAGCAATACCAGTTCACATCGCACCCACCGAACTAAATCCGCCCCCGCTCGTCTTCAACTCCCAAGCAGTCCCGAGTGTCAAGGTTTTTAAATGCCACTTTATTATTTGCAGCCCTAACCTTGTGTTCTAATTTAGTGTTTATGTCGTGCTGCGGTTCATTGGCCATTTGTTTTATCCTCTCGACAGGGGACACTGCAACACTAAATTTAGAAATTTTACTTTTAATCGTCCTAAAGTACCCGTTGGATGTTTTATTCCCTTCGTGGCCAACGCGAGGGTATTTCATCATTTTATCGAATTTCACCTCATCGAACGTATCATTTCATCGAAAGCTAATTTCTGCTGAAACCTTATTGTTTTCAGGTTATCTTAAGCATGGGTTACTTAGGTTAGGTTAGACCTGTGACTACCAAAAAATTATAACTCCTGCACGTAGCATTTCGATGAAATGAAAATTCTGCGAAATGATACGTTCGATGAAAGGTGTTTCGATAAAGTAATAGCTACCCCAATGAGAGTCTTTGACACTTGTGTATGTTGCTGGGAAACAGACGCTTTGTTTTTAAACGATGCATATATACTCGTACAGTGTCCGTTTGTCTGAGTTTATTGATGCTGCACAACGCGGGTATTATTCGTTACAATTGGATATGGTGCGATGTGACTCATTGAGTCTTCGCGCGAGTCGCTGTTATCAAATAGTCGCATCTTTAGATCAAATGTGTTAAGAATTGCAGAATTATCTTTGTGAGATACTGAGATAAATCAAATTTGATAATGGGTTATCGGTAGGACGCAAAAACTTTAAATTAGATTTTGACGCATTTTGGAAAAAACGAAGATGTATCAAGTAACAAGTAGAAATAAAACGTAAATCTTTACCAATTTGTTTTCAGTTCGTCCCCTTTGTCTTACTTGTTCAAGGGTAATAGACGGTTGAATTGAGTTACTTTAATGTATTTATTATTTATATAACAACAACAATAGGTAAGTTAATTATCTGGCGCCCACTTGTCCTATGATTAGGGTTATTTCGGCAGCCGCGTTATCGGCTCGCGAGATAGCGCTATCTGAATTGAAGTGAGGCGCCAAAGGTGCATTGCTTGCGTACTCTTTATTTACAAAAATAATTTATCTCGTCTCGAAAATCATCTCGCTCCTCAACTGTTTCACTTTATTGTATTTGTCTTTTACGTTTGGATTTTGTTAGTCGATGACACGTGGTCAGCGTACAATTGGCTAAGTAAAGTTTTTGGAAGAGATGTAAATTATATATTTTTTCGATAGTCCTCATCCTCAACGACTCTTTTCTGTTTGCTTGCGTTTCATGTGATCAGTGTTTTTAGAAATACATATTTTTAACGAACTCCGGACTTTCGATTTTGCCGCTTGCTCTACGACCTTTGCACGATATTTGGACTTGAATAATGAATTCGGTATTGAATCGATTGTTTACTTTGGTTTGACTTGACAATGACAGATATAGATGTGACAGTTTTTTTTCTGTTTCATTAAGTAGGTACGAAGGCAACAAGCTTGTCGGTCATTAAAGTTTACAAATGTCAACTTAATAACTAAAAAAAGATTTCACAAATATTAGAGGAAATAAAAATAAAAGAGCCGCAGTTCCTTGATCTTTATGATGAGGATTATTGAAAAAAATATATAATTTACATCTCTTCCAAAAACTTTACTTAGCCAATTGTTAAGATGTAATAAATAATAACTAAACAAATAGATATCAGGGACAATCTCACAGAAATTTACCTCCGAAACTAAGCTCTAGGTTTGTACTAAGGGTACAAGGCAACGATATACATATTTATATGGATAGAGAAATACATACTTAAATATATAGAAAATATCCATGACTCTGAAACAAATACTCGCGCTCATCACACAAATATTTGTCCACCAACTAGGCTAACCGCATCGTCTACCCCTGTAATAACACTCCTATGCTTCTCCTTACCTTTTCTCAGTTTTGAATTGTAATAGTTCTAGTTAATCCTTAGTTCACGCACCAATGTCGACATTTTGCGATGTAATTCTTTATTGTAACTGCATTACTATCGGTGAGAACCTGTAATTGACTTTCGAAATATTTCTCAAGTTTTCGATCACTGAATACACATAATTTTATATTCTTAGTAACCACTAGTGTCACTGGCTAATGCTAGTCCTGTCAATACTTTGTAAAATAGAGAAGCTTAATTTCAAGAATTTGTTTTTACTTCTCTCAATTAACTTCAAGTCCTCTTTCCAGGTAAGCCGACGTCTGACATGCGCCATACCATCGGGGGTAAGTGTTAGATAAGCTAAATACGGAGGAATGTCGCGAAATTGTTCACAAGTCATTTAGAACATCGAGTTCGCGAAATGAAATTACTCGAAAGGAAACGTAAATGAAACTTCTGCTTCTATTAGGGTTATTATGTCTATTTCATTACATGAGAGTTTACAATTTGTTGTCCAAATGGGATCGTTACTGAAATTAGATGTTAGAACGATAAATATACGTAACTGTCTGTGCAAAAGCCACCTATATAAGTAAGATATATCATGTTCACTCAATGTATACCGTTTCATTGACGTGTATTTGATAATTCAGGTATATGTACATGTACGTCTAGTCATGTGCCAGACGGCACTCGTCCCCCATCCCCTATCCCCTGGTCCGTTCAAGGTCAATACCGCCGGCCATTTTGTCCAGGGGCGTCGGTTTTTATTGCACATTTTCGGGACCAGTTTAGCAGAACGTCTGGATGTAATAAAATAACCTAATTAAAAATATATACAATTCCTTTATTTTTTATAAGTAAAGACGTCTAGAAATATTGAAAAAGTCGTCTGAACTTTCTTTTATTATTTTGAATGATAACACTCGTAATTGCTTTATTTATTTTAATAGTTCGGACTAGGACTCCAAAAGTTTGCTGAAAGTTTTACGCGCAAACCGTTGTTTTGCCGATCCAATTTAGGACGAGAAAGCGTCAAGAAATCCGATCAAACGATACGTTTTTACTTGAATTTATTTACGTCGACGATAAAATAAAATCGTGTCCGGTTTTATGACTGAACCTGCGATCGGACGGCTTCATAAACTAGGATTACGACAAACTGGTCTTCATTAACATGACTGCTCAAAAAAAGGAGATGATGTTTTTTACAAATGACAAATGCTAATTTAGTCGATATACATTGCAAAGTTAACGAGTTCCTACTTCACTAGGCTTCATAAGTGCTACGCAATGTAAACCGATTGTTACGTATTACCTGTTTACTGCCATAGGAATATAAATATGGTGGATAGTTGTAAAAAATTCAGTATCGGTCGTTCAGATTTCATTACTACACTGGAAAATCTGATAACAAATGTTAATGCAAATCTAGTTACCAGGGAGCTAGAGTAAGTAAGGAGTCAACTGGATTAACATGCGACATCTAATGAAGAAAGGTTAGCACATATAATGCTGACCGATATTCATAAGGCTCCTAAGTGGTGTCACTTGAATCTCCTACGATTTGTGTCACCGTTACAACTTAACGTCACTGCGTTATCGTTGAGACCGAATGAACCATTATAATAATTATAGGGGTGTATAATGTGTATATGATTAAACAAATAATTACTAACCTCAAACCTGTTTGCCATTATGCTTGAAAATTACTCTTAACTTTTCAAAGGTTTCGATGTACAAGCACTGAAATATAATATGTCTCTAATATACTATACATACGATTCTCAACGAGTAAGAAAAGATTAAAAAAAGAACTTGTAAAAAGTATGTGATTATTGTAGATATTCGATGCATATAATTTCAGCCCGCCCCGGTATCTACAGAACTCGGTTCGTACGTGCTCTTCCATAATTCTGTGACAGCCTAGAAATACAACTCCTCAAAAATACTTCTAAGCTGCTTATCCCGTTTTATTTGGACTATTTGAATAATTTCTACATATCTAAGTTAAGTCCAAGAAACAGTTGATTTAATATAATCTGTAAAAGCTATGTTTCATCATTCTGCACATTTCGCTTCTACCTATTGTAATGTATATGTGGGTAGATTAAGACTTTTTGCTTTGTAAGGTAGTTACCTAAGGCCGTTGTCTGTTATTAAAACGCAATACTGTACGGACGTGTTTCTGTATGCTCCTCATAAGGTGAACCCTGCTGGTCTTCAAGTGTATATTTCTCAGTGGCGACGAGGATGGGACACGAACCCACGCGTGAAAGATATTTGCGCTTGATGCATACCATTTAAACATCTGCATCAGCATCTGTGAGGCTTTTGGTGGCGCAAAACCGTTGCCGGCATGCCGTTGCCGTGGACGGTAAACTAAAAGCGTCTCTATATAGTTTCATACATCAAATTATAAAAGCGCCCAACTTTAAATCCTACAACAAACCCTTACGTTACATTATCATCTAGCATTACGCACTTAACGATTGTAAACTGACAAGATGTATGAAATTGAGCTTACGTCAATCCAATATATTTTCTTCCATTTCGAAAATCGCTTAGCGTTTAGCATGTTGTCTATCTGCCGCACTCAGACACGTCAATTAATTTTTAAGTTTCATTTAAATTGATGCGTCCTATTCTATTGCTATAGCAAAGAAAGTGACAGCAGCAATTGCGGCAATAAGCCACTAACAATATGTAGAGAGGTAATGAATATATCTAATACGAGCATAGTTAGATCCAAAAGAGGCTCGCGTGTCGTGTAAATCGCCGCATGAATGAACACAAGTCGCGAAGCCCTTCGATGAAGCCTCAGTCCTACTTTAACTGTTGACTGCCACTACTGCCAGCTATTGATAGCAGTCCCGCGATCCAATGTAATTTCAAACTGTTTGGGGTTGATATCTAGTCAACTATAGGGTTTAAATTCAACTGTCGATATTGTGCTTAGATTATAAAAACTTTTGTTTTGGGGTTCCCTTGATGAAGGAGTTGGGTTGTGCTAATCGGGATTAGATATTAATAAGTAGACTGTGACCTGGTGGTCTGTCTTTAAAGCCTCTGAGGCGGTTATAAAATAAAACCTCTCTAGATCAGAGATATTTGTGATCAAATTGTGTATATTTCGTTTGCGAAGAACAATAATAAGATAGATACCTTGTGTCAATATAATATTAAAAGTTGAGAATTTCGTTAATACGTAAAGTAAAAGTTCTATTTAGGATATTACAATTATATTTATTGATACTCAGTCAGTTTTAATCCAATTTCCAGTTGAAATAAAATGGTTTCATAATATAATATAATATAATAAATAAATAAATAACAGTTCGCTAAAGTTTGGTCTTCGTTGTAAACAGAAACTTCCTCACCAAAATATAAATCCTTATCTGTTATGACCTCCTAGTAACCCGTTCCCTTGACATCGTTCGTATGGTATGCAACAACCATTAAGCGTTACGTCACAACACTCAAAACACGGGGCGTCTAGAAATTTCAACTTATCAGTGTCGGAAACACGCTAGTGGTGTTTAAATTATACTCATACCATACGAAGTAATCTGATTGACAATTAAATTGTCTCACAATTTAATGGTTCATCATAAGATGGAAATTTGCAACGCCAATTTTCTTTTCACGATCAGGTCAGGACCTTGAATTTTGTTAATCTGTCAACTTGAGTTCATATTGATTGCCAATATTGTCAGATTGTCTGTGGAATTGTCTTGCACAGAACGCGTTTTGCTTGCAAAGAAGACGTGCGAGGCGTGGTTGAAGGGGGTATGTATTGCAGATGTTGCAAAATAAATTGTGACTTAACACCTTAACTTTGTATCATAAAAATCAAAGTGACATACCCCCTTCATCCTATCACGTCTTCTAATCGTAGTTGATGACAGTTCTATGCCACAATCTTGTCTCAAATCTTTTAACATCGTGGAAGCGCCTACGTGACGCACCTCGCGTCCCAACAGGGAGTCGCCTTCTCTTACCCACGCCGTCGTCGCTTGTTTATTTGGGTCAATCAGCTGTTCACTATGTTCGACTTGTAACACCGTCACTTGTTTGTTACATTCAAGGGTATAATCAGCTGTTGCTATCGGCCCTGTTTTTATGCCAAGAAGATCCAAGTTGCACGAGAAACACTTGTTTAAATAGAAACTTGAGTACTGTCTGCACATATTGAATTGAAGTGTTTTCAAACCTGATTGTGCAAATATTTTGTCATTCGTCTTCAGTTGGTTGATCGCTTCCACATGACTACATGCGACATTTATTTTTTTCTCAATTCGCCTATAATTTAAAGATCAAGGTATTTTATTGAGAGCTGATCAATAAGACCTTGCACGAATACTCTCGCCTTTCCGGGCCTTTACCGCTGAATAACAAACAAGTAACTTTTAAACTGGAATGATGTTTTTTTCCTAAGGAAGACGTGAGTGGATGAAGGGGGTATGTCCTGAAGAAGTTGCGAGGTAAATTGTGACTTAACACCTTCATTTAAGTCATAAAAATGTAGATCTAAAAAAGTGACATACCCCCTTCATCCACTCACGTCTTCTGCTCTTATGCAAAACGTATCGTGTGACTGGGAGCTAGCCGACCAACGTAACGTAGACTGAATAATTGCAGACGCCATTCTTGTCCCCCATTCACAAGCGCTAAATTCTAACAGAGAATTTAAAATAAACCGTATTTAAACATTGCCACATTTAAAATCATTGGTTAGGAAGTTTAACATCCGTTTATCGAGTATTCTGGTCCCTACGCGTGAGAAATGAAAGTGTCTGACGATGAAACGTTAAGAGAATATTTAATTAGGAGAGAGATTTCTTATTAGATTTCTTTCCTTCGTTTTTTGACTAACAAGCGTTTGAGTGGGAGATTGTTCGGTGCGTTATTTAATTTTACCTTGTTTGAAGTTAACACAAAATTTGATTTTTTTTCATTTCACATGCCTTCTTATTCGTTATTTCAAGCTCGAGCACGCCAAAATTGACATTTACCGAAACCAGAATGTCGATGACATTTTGATGTCAATTATAATTTATAACGCCTAAACCCGTCGTTCTACTGTAATGCAAAATTTGCCATTTATATTGCCAAAATAAATAATTGACTTGTTATGACCTTGGGAAAGTATGATGACGTTCAAGATAGATTTTGTTAACTGGGCTGTATCTAAATAACACAAATCAGACTTCAAATAAACGGACCTAATGTCAGGGACGACACGTGGTCAAGTGTTAAAACAAGATATTATAGAAATAACTTGAATTGAGAAATGAAAGATCTTTTCTCTTCTAAAACGATGAAAAAGCTTAACCCGAATGTTCTTGTGAAATTCAAAAGACCAATTGAAATGCCGCACGTGTGCACGCGCATTTAGATCGGATTTCATGCATACGATATTTAATATTTTAAATATATTTGAGTAACCAACATAACCTACCTATTTTTCTGATGACATTTTAGAGATGTCCTTTCCTGTTAAGTAAGCGTGTGTTTTTGCCGATTCATACGATTGCAGTGTTTACGGAAGTGTAGGCGGAAATGACTGTCGCTAAGACGCGAGCGCTGCTGAGGCGACCTTTTAAGGCCGGCCATGTTAGTCATATCGGCAATCCAATGAATATGGTCCGAAGTCCTTGTTGTTCTCGCGTGAAATCGCGTAAGCTGCACTGGCTAAAGATTACGGTGAGCGTACTAAAGATGCAGAAGCAGTAAGGCCACTGCATACATCTGCATCGCGGACGTATCGATCGATGAGAGGGAATCGCCTTGACACGGGTGTGTGAAAAACCCCATTATGTGAGGTCCGTTCTACACTTGACCCAGTTAACTTTTAGACATTTCTTGGCTACGACCTAAAAACTCCTTACATAAATCACTTGTGTTTGTGAAACGACCCTTTCAGTTGAGTCGCTGCATCTTAACGATAATTTTATTGCCATATGGCATGAATAAATCGGTAACGACTGGCTGGCTCCTGAGACCTACCACGTTCGTAAATCCCCACACATAAAATAAAGCAATTTGTTTTGTAAGTGACCAATAAAACGTGATCCTCATGAGCACGGTACGTTACGATTCTATATATTCGTACGTTAACGCTTTGACTTCCGGAATTTCATGGACTCCCATTCCCATTGCAGTGTGTTGTAACTTTGATCGCGTGTATTTTACTTTGTACGTGGCGTGTTTTAATTCGTTGTACGATTTTAGTGTGGGCGTCTGGCAGTGGATTCCGGCCTCTATCGATTTTCGTGGCCTAATTCACAGTTTTCCTAGACTTGGGCGTGGGCTAGATTTGCTGCCAACGTCCTCTTCTTCTCGCTATTCTATTCGTTCCATTTTCGAAACTATAGCAAATCATGCAGCGATTTAGTTTTGCATTACGGTTATTCTGACTTTAATAAATGAAATTAATCATACTTACTAAATGCAAAGCGGAGCGTTATCAACAGCAGCTTGTTACAATTTATATTGCAAAAGCCGACAAATCGCGACATATTTCAGCGGATTCTGACTGTGGGCGCCGCGTAGGAGGACAAACGCGCCAACGCCCACTGCAAGTCTGCTTCACTCTGTATCAGACCATCAGCCAACTGTATTCTCGCCCCGGGTCACCTACACCTCTCTTTATCTTCTCACTGCACACTCCCAGATACCAACCAGACACGCATTCTATAATTAAAAAGGCCAATTCAAAGTTCCGCGCCGACCTGAACAATGGACGCCCATTTCGTACGATACTGAAAACATTGTTGCTCCATTATTCCTGGGGTTTACGGCTGCATTGTTTTATTTTTACTCCGGATTCTGGTTTGTCCAGTGTTTATTTTTTGCTCGTTACGATGGCTCTTTTAAAAGCGCGACATAGAAACGCTCTCTGGAGCTAACGTTATAAAAGTGGGTTTATTAATCAGAAATACGATAAGGAGTTGAAACGGAACCCTAGCGAAAACAGCTAAGTAGTTTGTAATATTGCAATTATTTGAACAACTTCCAGAATGGTTTATTGTTGGCATGCTGAAGTGTAATTAAAACCTGTCAAGAGTTAGTGATTGCGGCGATACGGCTGCCGTGGTCGCCATGGCGATAGGCCACGTGCAGCCGTGGCAGCCTTGTGCAACTGATAACATTCCACAATTGCCACGCTTCAATCCAATCTACATAGAAACGCGTATCGAAGCGATAGAGTCTGAATTTGTAGCTACATGTTAGAAAAATGCGACTTATTTAGCCTGAGCCGAATCCTGATTGAAAATGCCACTTTGAATCGGATTAAGGAAATTGACCTTTAAATATGGCTAAATCTAGTATGCTGTAATAAAAAGACTGCATTTAGACATGTGTACAGTTAGAATGCAAAAGGTCACCGTTTTTTTTTTTCCTATTGTGATTTAACCGCTGAACTTCGAAAAAGAACGCTTCAGTTGTTAAAGACTTTCTGCAATGTGACCAATTGTGGATGAGAGTGTGAACCATTTGATTTTAAAATTAAATGTATTGAAGAGAATTCATGCAAAGCCTTTGGCAAAGAGTAGAACCTTTACGGCTTACAGTAAAAATATGCATAAAAATTAATTAAATTATCTAGCAATTTGATCCACTCTTGATATATTTAATTAGTGCGTTATATATGCTTGCACGGAGCCATTTATTCCTTTAAGATTTAATTGACTTTGATTATTTTAGCCACAACGACACTCGGTCTAATTGTACGCAGGGGAACTTCCGTCTTTGTGTAAAAGTGAAGAAAGGACGGCAGTTCCTTTGTTTTGTAATCTACGTTTGTTGAAGAATGGCACTGCCGTAACTGTCTGGATATTATCATTACCTTTGCAGTTTTAACCGGCTTTATTTTGGTTTTCTTTACTTTTGTTGTGTTTTACATTATTTTGATTATATGCTTAATTAAATGAGAGAAAAAAGGCGAATCCTCAGTTTTTGGGTCATCATGTTAAATCATTACATTCATCATAAGCGAATGTTGCTTTTAATTATTATTCTGTTAGCTGTACTAGTCAATGAGATTTCGTGTAATCATAGGCGATCAACTTATCTTTTAATGACTAACGGAAATTGTAGCTACTTTACTTTTTCTAGAGTTATCGTGTTCACAAATGCCGTGTCGTGAGACAAGAGATTCATTCACTGTTTTATATTTCTCCGGATCTATGCTCTGGAATAATAGTATTGATATAATTCTCAGAGAAGATAGTGTCTCGCTTGTTTTATATTACTGACATTTAAATCTATGTTGAATGTCCTCGCCACCTATGCCGTCATCAGTGGTGTCATCTTGTCGTGTTAATAAAACATCTTCGCGAGTGACAACACTTGAACCAATTGTGTTCTCATCAGAATGGCCCGTTGAATCTCCACACACTTATTCAGATTGTTTATCTCAATCTTTGTTTTCATTGTCCACTCGGGCTTTTACATTGATGACATCTTTATTGGCAATTGTATTGTTTTATCCTTCAAAAGTGCATGCATCGACAATAACATCCTGCGGTTAATTTCGTATATCCGTCCGCATTAGCAACAACTGTTTTTGCAAATCATTCAAGTGTGTAGTGTTACAAGAAAATTGCTCATCACTTTTTGATTAGCCATTGCATGAAGAAATGTGTTGAGCGAAAAAACCGACTGCTTAATTAATTAATTCAACTCTCAACGAACAAACGGCAAATGGTCGTTAATCGCGATTTTAAAGGCGAAGTGGTATTGTGGGGAAACACTGAAAACTATAGCCTGTAACCGGCGCGAGTGTGTTGCCGTGGGGTTTTTGCGCCGGCGGTATGATGAAGCCGGTGCCGGCGCCAGATGAGGTAAACACGAGTACGCACGCGCTGGCGTTGCACAATACAATTCACGGCGGGCCTCTAGTAGCGGGCGACGGCAGAGACGCGGTTCAGACGCCTCCGCGCCCCCCGCGCGCGCGCGCCTGCCGCCCCTCGTGCGCCCTGCAGTTGCCTCGCAGCTGCCGCGCGCGCCTGTCGCATATTCCATGCGACTCAGCTCCTCCTCCTCCATAATATGGATATACAGCACATCCGCGCTCTTATCAACATCCAGTTCTCGTTTATGTGGTTTAGCGAAGTCGCTGACAAATATAAATGGATTATATTGTAAAGTGTCCAAGAAAACAGTAGTTTGGAAAAGTCCGCATTGGAATTTCTAGTATGGCAGCCGCCGTGGGCCGACGTGCTCGGCACATGGCTTTTTAATAATGTGGTGGTGGCGGATATTACGTGAACATGCACAAATTGGCGGTTTGATGTAAAGCGAGAGTGAAATATATGAGTGATTTGAATAGAAGTCAATGGTTATTAAGGGAAAACACCCGAATTACTGACAACTGGGAACGTGGCGTCCACTTCAACCCACACGGTCCGCGAGTTTTCGCATTCCCGCGGTGCTAAACGCCAGGTCAATCTAATATAACTACACGGCTTCACGTACGTTTTAATTCAATAGGATTCGCTCCGTCGTTACCAAATAATGAATAATGGCATGCTAATGTTTATAAATACTAAGTCCAATAACGTCTCGGAAAAATTGTTTTGATAAGGATCATCACATGTTATGAAAATCGAGAGTCATTTCACAACCGGTGTTATGAATTCCTCGGCCGTAGACAACACGAGAGCTGCTTTGTTCAAAGTACAATTTGACCGAGGTCACCGGCTCCGCAAAACGTTGGCTAATCATTGAATCGTTCTCCAGCGTTGATGGTCATGACTCAACTCCGAATACAGTGAGTGCAGTTTAATTTGTCCATCTGTTTATTGATGCAAATAATTAACCCAATACCAGTGACATAAATACTTTTGGCATTATCGTACGTCACATTTTTATTCAAGGGAAAATGGCGGGCAAATTCTGCCGCCATTCTATCACATTCCTGTGTCTGTCTGTGTACACGGTATAAGTGGAATAATGCATGCATGTGTGCGCAGCGTCTCATAGTGCAACGTGGCTCCAGCCGGCGTGCCATAGTAGGGCTCCGTAGGCGTGGTCGAAGACATTCTCTTGTTGCTGATTTCCTGGTACCCGCGCGTAAGAGAAATCAAGTTCATTGTGGATTTCATTTAAACAATTTGTTAACTATTAATGTTATGCAACGGAATTGTAATTGTGTCGATTTTCGTATATATTCGTGGAAGTAACCAATTATCGCAGACGGATATAACCTTGTTTTGAAGAATGGGACCATCAGCTCCGTTTGAACAATGGCTAATGCATCTACAACGCAACATGTGCACGGGCACTTAGTATTTACTGGAACATCAAAATAAACTGGAGGTTAATATACCCATTAATGTTAATCGTAATTAGCGGCGACACGCGAATTCGGTATTTCATTTAACTTGATTAGTACGTGACACGTATATTCGCCGGTGAGCATTATATATTCATGCTAATGGTATTAAGTTATCAGACCGCGTAATTTGGTAATTCGGAATAGATACGAACGCTATGTACTTTAACACACACTGCTGTCTCAATTTTCACATACAGAGGCTTTGTCCTACGATATTATATATATTACAGATGTTTAGGGAGAAAGTCAGGTTATGCAACGGGAGTCTGCCACGTGGCAGACACGACCCGTCTGCGCATGTCCCATCCCATCCCATCTATCCACTAGTCTCTACAATAGTACCTACGATTGTACATCCAAATCGAATTAAAATATTTCTAGTCGTCTGTGTATCCAAATATTGAGGATGCAAATGTTTTAATTCATGATACTTTATCCTAAACGCGTATGCCATAATTGAACCATTATAGAACTTGATGGAGGAAGAGGACCTAAAGTTAGAAAAATTTCTATTTGAAATGATGCTAATTTCAGGAACGATCTTATATCTCACTTTTGCCATTGAAAAGTTGGCACTAATTATGGAAAGAAGTGGTTTCATATGGCTTTTCATAGAGCCACGTGTTCCCGGAGCCCAGTGCGCAGGTCTACACGACGCCTCAGCTGTGATCTGAGAAAATCGTTACCTACCAAACGACAACGCACCCATATTTAAGCCACGTGGCTCTTAATTTTCCCATGATGGATATCGTATGAATTCTGTGACCCTGGTGTGAAAAATGATGATCATACGTAATTCTACGAAGTACTGATTTCCCTTGCTCGATTAATTAACAGGATCAGCAATATAATCAAATTACTTGGAAATAAATTCGCAAAAATATAAATGTTATTCTGATCTATCTTGTTAAATTTGCGCTGGATATATGTTCTCATTATTTTATCTTTAAATATGCACATACATTGAATATTTGGTTAGTCATGTCGTAATGCTAATGATTTTAAATAGCTACGCTGTCTGATTAGATTAGTATTCAATAAACCATTTTTAATCGTAAACTTATCAGACTAAACCCATGCCCTAGATTCACCCACCCACAGTAGCATTAGCAGCTGTTTTTATTCTTTCAATATGGCTACGTAAACATCACGTGTGCTTCAGACAAACCAAGAAGATATAATACCTTTTTACGGGGATTCTCAGACTACAGACACGAAAGCTTTCATGCGCGCCTGCAATATGAATACTGAAGTCCATTACTTTATCAATCATTATGTTTTTAGGTCGCGGTCGTCACGACGAACCAGCGTGCTTGATTACTGGATTCTCTAGTATTGTTTCATTATAGCCAACCACTTTTTCCCTTCCATTTTTTCTTCTCTTAACTTTTTAGAATCATTAGGATGTTCAGTGGTGCAAGGCGTGTGCATAATCAAGAATGCAATAGTTATAGTTACGCAAGTAATCACAAAGTCAAGTTTTGTAAGACCGCTGCTGCAATTCGCATTGCATAAGTCTCTTCTCAGATAACGTGTGTGCATAATTCACCGAACACAGCCGCTGCCAAGTTGCGGTTCGGTTTTATCACATTTCACGTGACTTGTTCTAGTTCAGGCGCATCATGGCGGAATGCCTGTTCCTCGTGATGGCACACCCATGCCAAGTCTACTTTCTCCACCGATGCATTCGTTCGATCCCAATAAATCTTTCCCGCCCTTAAAATAAATCAACTGTAGCCATGAGCATAGGCAGCGAGACGAGGAATAACGGTATGCCCGATTCAAATGGGCTTGAGGAATTTGTCATAAACTACCTACTTTATTTAGGCTTTGTGATTCATAAATTTATCTATTTCCCTGTGATTTGTGAGTAACGGGTTCTTATAGGAGAAGTGATAATCATAATATACCACTGCATAATTATAGCCTCATGTTATCTAGAAAACTTACATGTATCTATTGTAAGTGGATGACCTTCGGCGTTGTAAATGTCAGTATCACGTCCGTGTCATTAAAAGACCAGATACGCTTAGTGGTATTTGAGGGAATAACTGTGGAACTACTTTCACACCCGGTGGCCTATACTGGCTTATAAACTTCAGGAAGTGTTTGTCTATAGCACTATTACGGAAGACTACGTAATAATGTGTTTTCTTAACCCTTTTCGCTACGTGACTTCAGTTCACGACATTTCCTAGATGCATGATAGTCACGAGATTATTATACTCTTTTTTAATTTTAATATCTTTAGAGCAGTGCTTATTCTAAAGGACAGGTCTTACCTATTTAGAAAGTATAGCCTTTAGTTTTATTGCGGACTTGTATATTTTTTTGTGGAAATAAATATTATACTATATTTATTTTACGTAAATTTACGCAGCGTCAAAGCGTCATGCTTATCTCAGTGTCAGAGATAATTTCGTCCTTTTATCGCTTTGTCTGGTAAGGCATTGTTATGCCGCCGGTCTGTGTCCATTTATGATTTAAATGCACTTGCAGTATCTTTGAGAAAGGCCTACATCCGCCAATGAACGATTTCCAGTGGGCATAAAGTCTCATAAATACACTCGTAATGCTTTTATTATTCTTTGAAGGCGATTGTAGGTTTCATGGGACGGAAATAGCTGCATGGTTTTGCAATTCTGTGCCACTCAGGTGAAGGTCAGGGTTGGTCCCACGGCGCCTGGCTGGACGCATGCGCATTCGCTCACATGACTGCTGTATGCCGCGTCCGCCGCGACGTGTGCGCTTCTGATTGGTCCATTTTACTCCGCTCGCTACTCTATCGGTATCAAGAATCACGACTTTGTAAATAAATGTCTAAACACTATTGTGGTGCTGCTACCCTAGTAACGTAACTTCTATTGTGATTTAACTTTGTAATTTCATTCAGTATTCAGAACCGGAACTTTATTTTTCTTTTTTTGTAAAAATATAGGTCTAGTGACATTTTATTTGTGGACAAGGCCGCGTTTTAGTTTACCCGGAAGTCGGACCTTGCCCCACACACGCCTATAAATGCGAAAGTTTGTGTATGTGAGTGTGTGTATTAGTTTGTTACACTTTCAAGCTGCAACGGCTAGACGGATTTGGATGAAATTTGGAATGAAGATAGCTTATCCCTGCATTAACATATAGGATACTTTTTATCCTGGAAAATTTGGTAGTTCCCAAGGGAAATCCGATATAAACGACTTCTACGCGGACGGAGTCGCGGGCGAAAGCTAGTAAGGGATAAAAATAAACCAAGAGCCTTATAGACATGGGTGATGGGTGTTATTATAGAAGATGGGATTTACCTACTAATTAACGTCACGCAATAACTTATATCACGGTGCCGCGGTTACGGAGCTGGAGCGAGTTATAGGTGCTCAATTATCTTTGATTTATGTTAGGAGAGTTATCTGCTTTTCTTTTATTAACATTTTAAATATATGTAATAAAATCTTGAAATCTAAATTATAGGAGTAAAGGCAAGTGAAGTATGATCTTGTTTGCGTTGCACAGTACGTAAGTTAGTATTCTTTACTGATATTTAATCGGTAAATTACATCCGACATGACGATGGGATTTACATGTTTACGGCTCGTGATGACAGTGATAAATCTGTTTCAGTAATATGGTGGATGAACATACAAATTGCTAGTATCCGTAGTACGGCGAGGTTTCTCGCCGTGAGTGCTCGGAGAAAGGAGCTGGTAACGTTGTAGAGAATTATTAAAGATGCATACCTTGTCGCGACGGAATCTCGGGTGAAACTACATTTTCCCTTTAAAGACTAACTGCTGCATTCAGAGACGTCAATTAATTTTCAAGTTCCATAAAAGTTGCTGCGTCTTATTCTATTGCTTTAGCAAAGAAAGTGACAGCAGCATCTTTAATGAAACTTTAAAAATTTATTGACGTCTCTGAGTGCGGCAGTTAATGCCACCACATGCCAGTGTCAATCGTTCTAGGAATGTGACTTAACTGTACGTGGATGACGTGATGAGCATCCTTTGATTCTTCATCTCAGGGAATGGTTTTAATTTACTGCTTAAGAGCAACATCTCACTACAATGTAATGAAATTTAATAGAGCATTATGTTCGGCGCAGCAGTAAATTATATGTGTAACAGGCGGTTTATTGGAAACTGGGCTAATAAAAGCTAGTACTTAATAGTTATTAATCGCGTTACGCGACGAGTATGAAGTTATTAAATATGGGATATTATTCTGTTTGTTCCTTGTATACACTCAATACTGGGTAATTGATTATAATATTCATAATTATCTAGTTATTAACATTTTTGTAGATAATGTAATGGAGTTACCTTGTCTCATAATTCTTGAATGCAGTGACATATTGTTATGCTTTATCAGTAAAGCTGGTAATATGTTACTTGTTTTGAACTCACAAGTTCCAAGGATGTCTGGGTGGGTAGTACAAAGTACAAAGATATGTACCTATCTACTGGACCTTAAGCGTGTGCTAGACGGTTTGAAGCCACGGTTTGAAACCAAGTGACCTCGGTAGTTTGACTAGTTTGAAACCATGTAGACAGTGTTTTCTAACCAAACTTTGCAAAATTTGATTTGAAACCACTGTCTACATGGTTTCAAACTACCGAGGTCACTTGGTTTGAAACCGTGGTTTCAAACCATCTAGCACGCGCTTTATACCTTAGGGGAAAACCGGGATAGTTGCCCCGATTGTAATTACCTACTCTAGTTTCGCGGATGATTCGCATGCTATTTTATTAATCTATCGAAATACTCCAACTATCATTAAGTTGACGTGTCGCATGTCTCTGTGCGATTGCATGGGAAAATGCGATCAAAGTTTTTGAGGGATAGATGTCCTGTTTCTCGGCGGGGCATCTATCCGAAACGTAATTTATATATATTAGGCAACTATCCACTATGTGGGATAGATGTCGCAAAATATAGAGGTACGCAAAAATCGCTAATACTCTGGAAATATGTATTAAAAATAATGGTTTTTACTTTCCATAAATTTGTAAATAAAAAACCAAAGTACCGGCACAAATAAAGTATTTTACTTCTTGCACTGAGAGATATAGAGTGATTTCAAAAAGTGGGGCAACTATCCCGGTTTTCCCTATTACAGTGCAATGAGGTAAATATATATTGAAATAACCGGCGCGCTTGGATTTCGAGCCTTCCTCTTGGAAATCCCACTCGGAGAAAAAAATCTAGCTCTCAAATCTTTCTTTTAACATAATATTGTAAATTCAACTTGATTTTATTGTATTATATGTGACAACTATACTTTTTTTACACTTTAATAGAAAATTCTACTTCTGTACAACATCATCAAGGCAGTTGCGCTCTTCTTATTCTTGTAACTATACGAATACTATGGTAACAGTTCTAAAAACGGCGTAACTGCCTGCCTCCATAAGGTCCCTTTGTATTGAGAACGTCACATTTCTAACCTATTACCCACTTATATATACCTAGTATGGTAGGAAACAAATTGTGTGTAGAATACAAAAAAAAATAACAAAAAAATAAAACCGTCTTCAAAAACCTACTAAAAAGCGTTAAATAAAAACCAGCCTCCTAGGAGTCCTAGTAATAGCCTATTTAGTGACTAATAGGTACATAGAATATATCCAAGCCGGTGTCAAGTAGGTATACACAGTAGCAATGACACCATGATTCTTGCCATGATTTTTTTGTTAAAATTGTTTTTTTTCGCTTTTTAGTGATGCATCTAATATTATTATGTCATAAACTAAAGCACATAAACATCACATTAAGAAACAATAGCCGAATATCTTTCATCACCCTTAACAAAATGTCGCTGCCCAAGATGCAGGGCCGTTAATCATTGAGGAGTTCTCCCGGTACTTCACCATCAGTTGCACTTCACCATATGTGTTATAATGAGTATAAAACTAGCTTCATATTCTTAATAAAGAAATGTCATTGCTGGCGTCAATCACTTACGACTAAGCAGTTCCGGTGGTCACCTCTGGTCTTCATCATCATTTCCTCTTCGCCAAGAAGTGCTTTTTTAATGCAATTTCTTAAGGTCTTACAGGTAATACCAAATTCGCTGTATGTATGCCTATAACCTTTGAGGAGTTCCCTCGATTTCTCATGGATCCCACCAACAGATTCTGATTTGGTGACAATGGGACCACCTCGGAAGTATACCCTTTCAAACAAAAAAAGAATTTTCAAAATTGATCCTCAATTGACGGAGTAATCGCGTAACAAACATACAAAAAAAAAGGCAACATACAGACGAATTGAGAACCTCCTCCTTTTTTGAAATCGGTTAAAAACCTGTTGTAAGCTAAATGCATATTTTACTCTGTAACTATTAGATGATTACCAAAACGATATCACAGTTTTCGTGTACTAGAAATATTTTAACTAGAATATTTTAGTATTAACAAAAATATGACTTGTTGTCATAAAAAAAAATCTGTTAACCATAGCTGAAATCGGTTTTACCAGAATCATTACTAGGTATACAATCTGGTAATATTGTAAAATATTTTTTTCTCCGTGCAGTGTTACGTTCGTTACCGTCATTTATACATAGACATTTACAAACACTGTATTTCTGTCCACACTTATTAATACGGCATCCATATTAAATACGTCAATGCAGTTAAACATAGCTTCCACATGTATATATATATCGTGTGAATTCTCACGATGGCAATTACCGCCTCGGCGCCGTATAAAAAGGTCCAATCAATTTGTTTATCCATCAACGCTCTTAGTCTTGAAGGTCAGTTTTCAACCGTACGAGTAAACAACTTTGGTGTTCGCTTACACGCCACAAGACAACCGGACACGGTGTATATTACTTCTTATAGCATGCGACACTGCAACAGGTTACTGGAAAACGTGCTAACGTCTGCCTTTTGGGCTCTATAGTGTTGAACGGGAATAGGTCGTGATTTTCGGCACGCATCACATCAAGGACTTGACCCCCTGTGCTTGGCCCAGTCTACGGCTGCCTTTCCATAGAAGCGGAGACGAGCGGTGCGGAGAGGAGCAGTGTAGGAACCGACCAATCATATTAGTTGTAATCCACATCTCGTCTCCGCTCCGCTTCAATGGAAACAGTCAAGCGGAGACGAGATGTGGATTACAACCAATGTGATTAGTCGATTCCTACATAGCTCGGGAGACGCGCCGCACCGCTCGTCTCCGCTTCTATGGAAAGGCAGCCTACGGCTTTAGTTATGTTACTCAGGCGATTTTTAGTACTATTTCGTGTTGATAGCATTGGCTTTCTAGGCGTTTGTAGAATTGTAGCTCATTAAATCAATCAATAAATTAATTATTAAATCTGAAAATGTTACTACCGTAGATCAAAAATGTACGAGTGTTTTATTATAGACTATATAAAAAATTTAAGGGTGCGTCTTACTAGTCGGGTTTTTATTTGCCAACTTGTTACCATATTAATTTAAGGTAGATGTGGCGCCGTTATTCGCGTGGTTGCAGTTTTGCTAGCGTACACCGCAGTAGGTAATGTGTATGAACGTTATATTATCACATTACATGCTGGCCAATGTTGCCGTTGGTACCAAATTAAAATTCGCGGATTTAAATACTGTATTCCAAAGAGATTAGGGCTAGTTTCGTTCTAACGTATTAAGAGAGGTGTAGAAACAAGTTGGTCGCCGGTAACACGAGAATGATGGAGAACGGGCGACAACTGAACGCATTTGCGGTCTTGGAATGTGATACGGCGACTTTGCCCGCGTCTTTCTATTGATTACATACTTTGTACCTATCATACATACACAGAACTGTTTAAATACATGTGTATGAATTTGTATTTCACACACATTTGTGCGAAGAAAAGACATTTTTGTGGCCTTAATAATCTTGTATGTATTCACTAATTGAACGAGCTTACTTATTAAATCGATACTTTTACAGCACGCAAATAAGTTTTTATTTGTAGGGTGAACTTATTATTCCGATCCATTCGATAGAACAATGGCATTATTGCAGGCTGATGTCTAAAACTGCATGAAATTTCATTCAAAGAACCAGGGGTACATAAATGTCGATGTAGTTAGTGGAATGAATAGGCGCCGGCGACCGCATTCTTTTCTAGCCAGCAATGCGTAAAGTAGAGCGCACGTCCGCTGAACGTCACCAAGATTTGCTTGACACGAGTATCTATCGACAGGTTATTGAATCCTAGTATTTAGTGTCTAGAATTTATATATTTAGTGACAGTAGTTAACAGAAATGATTAATTCGTTTGACGCGTGACATTAGAATATTGTAGGTATACTTTGCTAAATAATATTCTAATTGGATGTTTTCCATGTTTTTAATCGACTTCAAAAGAGGAGCTGTATGAATGTATTTTTTTTTACGAGTATGTTTATCGTTGTCAATTAGCCTATTTGTATAAGATGGTCCCCTGATATTTATTTATTAGAGTTCAAACTCCCATTTACTTATAAATATATCTGTCGAGTCATTGCTTAGATTGCAATAATGCAACAAGACAATGACTTCGAAATGCGCTAATGGTAATAACAATCATCCTCAACGATGCATATTTATAAACCTAGTTAGTTACATAAATAAATTAATTAACAGACATGAATAATATTCCAACAATGAACTGGCCCGCAAATAGGCGGTTGTTATCAATGTTTTCCATTGCAACTAACCAACCGCTGGCCAAAAAGTTGACCCGAATTACGTTATCATAGAAATGTGGTCGATAACTAATTCTTATCTTATGATTTCCTGGTAGCTCTTGTTTATTTATTATGCAAAGAAGCATAACGATCCACACAAGCAATGACTATGCGATCATCAGGCTATTCAAGCTTATCAATTTATCTTATTTTTGTATTGTTTAGTAGGGTATTTCCTGTTTTGATGCGTCAGCGAGTCCTATTAATAGCGAAGCAATTTACAAAATAATAAATGATGTTAAATAAAGAGCTCTCAAGACATCGCTTCGAATTGAACCAATTAACAGCAGCCGGAAGGCTCGAGCGTGCACGTCTGTTTAGAATCGAATTAAGTGTCTGATTGAGTTAGTATTAATAATTCTAGTAACCGGGTCGTCGAACTGACAGGACTTTGAGTTGTTTAATGGATTTGTTGCCGACAACAGTTATTATTATTAGTTACTAAACCGACTTCACTATAAATCATTGTGCTAAATGATTACTGACTCATCGTTGGTTTTAATTAAACGTTTATTATTATATTATATGTTGTACCTTCCTCAAGCCGTTTAAAAATGATAAATCTAAAATTATGGTTATTATTTCACCGCCTGTGAGTCCTACGGCGCGTCATAAATCCGTTGGTATAATGATTTGCGCTAAATTCGTTACGGCGTATTCTTTAAGGTACAAAAACTGAATGACAAAAGGCGTAAACAAAATAAACGTCATTATTCATTGACATTGACAAGACGGATCATGTGTCAGCCTACGCGATTTTGACAGGTGTCCTTAGCTCCGCTGATGTGTCTCAGTTACTCCATTCAAAAGAATCCTCTCGCTTTACAATCGCTGCAGACGCCGGAACAATGGCGCCAGTTGCTCACACACTTGCCGTTGCCACATTGTTACTGTTGACGTCAATACCATTGGGCAGTTCTGTATTCTGAAGGCTGTCTCCATCGATTATGTCAATCGTGTTTACACAGAACCTTCACTATAGTTTTTCTTCTGCTTGAATTACAATATTTTATATTGGGAGATTGTCGTCTGCGGTGCCTCTACGAAATTCCACTAAAGATTTTTAATTCTTTCCAGCAGATAAAGTGCGAACGGTTTGCAGTGCAAATGTGATTTTATACACGCGTAGTGAATGTATCAACTTATTTATTATTATAAAATTATATTAGTTAAGGACCAAAAGATGGAACGTAACAAATCGGATGGATTTCGATGGTGTGCTTCCTGCAACAGTGATCTAATGTTATATAGTGCATAGTGTACCGAAAGTCTGATATTAGACTGTGCTAAGTTATTTTAGTTAGTTTTGTACTGTGGTGTAGTGATGCTGATTAATACGTTTTTGGACACGGAGGATTTCGTGCATCTTTATTATCCGGAAGATGAGGCTGCGCCCGCGCAGGGCTGTGGTGCCGGCGCGCGCATGGCTAGCAAGTACCCGCCGCGCCCGCCCTCGCCCGAGTACCAGCCGCAACAACCTCAGGTCTGTATCTGCTGCTTCATGATCTCCTGGTACTTTGACTGGTAAAATGACTAGTTTAGAGGCATCCAACTCGGTACTCACTCAGCGTCGGCATCGCATATAGGCGGCGGCGTTACCGTTATTGTATTTTTATAGTTTGCAGTTTAAAAATGAACACTTTATAAATGTCAAACAATAAGTTAATAACATCATACAGCCTTCTTCTTCTTCATAAAAGGGATGCTAAAGAAGACCGGTACATATCACCAGTATAGGTACCTAACACGGATCTGTAACCAAGCTCATTCCTGACACTTGACGACCTAATTCCAACCGTGTTAACTGATGCATAATGTGAGGCTGCACTTAATAAAAGATAGTATTAAAGGTAACCGCTGACATTTAAGAAGGATAATCAATTAGCAAACACCTTATCAGGATATGATGTGATGATCAAAACTAATTTTGCTGTAATTTTCCTTTAAATAGGGTTATCACGCCAATGGAATTCAAGGTGTCCGTATTAGAAAATTAAGTACCCGTAATACTTTGCACGTAGGAAGTGCAAAAACCTGATACATAACTCTGTCGTTTTTTTTCTTCTAATAGAACCTAAATATCCGAGTTTTGGGTGTTTTTGTCCGGTGTCAATACGTAGAGATGTCGTTACCTTCGCATGTTTACACGGCCGCACTGTGTGGATATCGTGGCACACGACGCCATACCTCGTGATGCTTCTGACCTTGCCGTAGGAGCTGTGTTTCAACAGCGTCTGCTGGGATTCGCGGAACTTATATACAGACTAAACAGAAACACGTTCTTTATTTATCACGTACCGGTGTTAGACACATTTTAGCTTTAATGTCCGGACATAAATCAGTTTGCTTATTGATAGCGTGTTAGGATTTATTGTCAACTAGATTATGCCTCTGACTTCGTCCGCCTAGAACTCGATTATTGTTTTTCTCTAGGAAATTATTAAATTTCACAGAAATATTCCGTACTAGTACATCAAAATTGGTTCAGTGGCTTAACCGTGAAGGTGTACTTAACAACAGACAGATAAATACACATTTGCATTTATAATATTAACATTACAATCCGACAAATTTGTAAAACTAACAAAACTGTAAAAATTACACTGCTTACTTATTTGTAAATTAACTTTTATTAGATACGGTTAGGCATTCAACTCCATATCTAAATAAAGCAGCTTAAAAGATTTAATTGCCAATAAAACAAAAAAAAATACATTAAAAACATTCAATAATCCATAGCTTTAGGAAAAGTAAAAAAAAATGGAAAAACATTTCTAAACACCGGATGCTTTGGCAATTGAAATATCATTTGGTATACAATTTGCCAATGTCGATTAAATCATAATAACTACAGTCCGTGAGCACTTGCACTACAATACGATTCAGGTTTGTACAGTCAGCATCAAATAGATAGGAGCAGCCAAAATGGCCAAATATATCGCAACACATCCTTATTCGTATATTAATAAAGATGTGTTGCGATATATTTGGCCACTCGCTGCTCCTATCTATTCGATGTTCTACTTCTCTCTCACTCGCTCTCACACGCTCTTACGCGAGTCTAGCCGACTTTACCCGAATCCTATTCTGAGTGCTCATGCGCTGTAGTATTGTGTACACATCGATCCCGCAAGTATTGAAACGGATAATGTGATCACAATGACTTTAAATATCGCCTTGCAGTTAATCCCTGCATTATGTGGGGCGCATTGAAATGGCTGGGGCATAGTATCGTATTGTTGGGCCCATTTAGCCGCGTCCAATATGTCCAGGCAATTGCTCCTTATAAAGAGCAACACAGACTCCAGTCTGCGCGGCGGCGCCTGCCTATCCCAATCTATGACGAAAATGAAAATGAAAAATGTTTATTTCATACCCAAGTAGCACACAAGCTGTATAAGAGCTTATACAGCCATTATAACTCTAGTTTTAGCATTTTAAGGGCTGTACAAGCTCTTATACAGCTTGTGTGCTACTTGGGTATAGACATTAGTACATGAAACAGGTTTTGGGCCCTGAGCTAGGATGACCTGTGTTACAGGACGCACTTAAACAGTAAATAAGACAAGAAGACATAAGAATCATAACATGTCATAACAAATTCAGTCTTCAGCAACGTTATGCGATAGCAACAATCGAATGAATGCATAATTGTTTGAGATACGAGTAAATACATCTTTATATATAGGTAATTAATTATACTATGGGGGTTTTAGTGCATTACCGATAGTAGACTCTCTCCTGGTTGTCATGGCACATGAGCCATTTCTTTAGTAGAAGCCTGGACGGAGGTCTGGTATTTCTGGTAACCGGATTTGCTTTGCAGAAGGCCTTTATTGCTCGAGGGGAAAGGACGTAATTAAATCTTTGGGCATATCTTTGTTTTGCATTTCAGCGTTTTCCAGCGTTGCCGTCGCGTGGCATTGAAGTTCTTGTCGTTTTTCTTGCCGTAGTTAAATAATACTACTCTGTCAAGAAAGTACCGGGAAAAGATCAATAATACACAAACTGTTTGTTAATCATCCAAATTTATTTTATCACCTTCAAAGTATGCTCCTTCAGAAACGATACACTTACGCCAACGAATAATCCAATCATCAAAACATTTTTTAAACGCTGTTTCCGGAATTGAATTCAGTTCTCGGCGCGAATTCTCCTTTATGTCTTCTACCGATTGAAAACGGGTGCCACGAAGCGCCACTCCGAAGCTTGTTGACTAGTTTGCATGTCAAACTCGTAAACCCACGTCTCGTCACCAGTAACAATGCGTTTCATGAATGTTGGGTCGGAATTGACTCGTTCTAGCATGTCCTCAGCGACTCTCATGCGATTGAGTTTTTGGAGAAAATTCAGGTCTTTTGGGACTAGCCGAGCGGTAACATGTTTCATACCCAAATGATTAGTTAAAATAGTACGGATCGACTCGTGAGATACAGAAAGTTCGGCGGCTGTCTCTCTCAAAGTTGAATGAGGATTTTCAGTCACTATTTCCTTCACTTTTGCGATGTTAACTTCAGTTGCAGACGTTGATGGCCTACCAGAGCGAGGCAAATCTTCCATCACATCTCGACCGCTTTTGAACGCTTTGTACCACTCATAAACACGTGTTTTTGATAAAGTCGAATCACCGTAAGCCTTCTGTAACATTTTCAGTGACTCCGAACACGAAATTCCATTGGCGACGCAAAATTTAAGTCAAACTCTTTGTTCAATGTTTTTGTCCATTATGAAATTCGCAATACACACTAGATATGATATAACTAAAAACAGCACTGTATTTAATATAAATAACAGATGCAACTCAAACTCCGCGCCAAAATAGAAAACAGTTGTGCCAATCTAACAACAACAAAAAAAACAAAAATTTGAATTTGGAACCATAAACAAATCATCCATTCCCGATACTTTGTTGACTGAATGTATATGAAATCGTACGAGAAACTGATAATCTGTGTTCTAATACGATAAACTGACAGGCAGATATCGACCGGCAGAGTAAGTCTGTGATGCCCTTAAGTTTAATGACTATAGTATGCCCTCATATGAGAATTCTTGGGAATTGGGGACGCCCGCAGAATTATGGGCCTTGACCGAATAATTTAATTGTGATCACTACGAAACATGGTTGGTTTTAACAAGCTATTAAATATGTTGACTCAGCTTATTGTAGTTTAAACGTGTATCTTCGTTTACGCAACTTTTGTGGAAAGCGGATAGCAATAACGTTTTTTTGAAACAGATTATAAGATGATGAGAATTGAGCCATTATCTGTGTTAATTATTTTTTTTATTTACCCAGAGTGACCTAAGCCCACGTGAATGATTACGTACGCTTTTCTAGAATTTGAATTAGCAGCGGCAGGTGTTACAAAAAATAGCCTTGGGTGAATTTGAGTCTATAGTACCTACAGAAAGAGGTTAGTTTTTAAGAATTACACATGATACGCGATGTCTACCTTCAGAGTTACGTAGGGCAAATGCTCTTGGATCTCCTTGATTGTCAATTTGATGCCTTGTCCGGCTAGATGCAGGGGATATTTAATTTAAACACAATTTTGCATATGTGTGTAAAACTGATAATATGCAATTCTACAATTGTTAAATAGAAATAGTTTGTCTTAAATAGACAAGTACGAGTATTATGATATAAATTATAATATGATATAAACTTATTCATTTCATTTCATCATAGAGCGACATTTCTATCCTAATAGGCTGAGGAAATACCAGGAATCCATAAGTCATTATTATGCAGTTAGTGGCTTCTTTCATAGATGATATCGCATCTCGCTTGATCAGATACGTCATTCGCGGGGACCGGAAGCTTGACATCCCATTGTTGTCTTTAATAGAGATGGACATCGTACAAGGATGAATGTAGCTGTCTGATTTGTAGTTTCTCTTTCTAACGCGTGAACAATGGGCTTAGACCAGTTCCTATCCTAGTCAACCTTAAATGGGTCTTTCGATTGTAGTAACAGGCCCCAAGCTGGGTGAATGACTCAAATGACAAAGGCACGAAACAAGAAAGAATATTTCATTCACCATCTTGAAGACAATTAACTTTTACGTTGCCTTAGAACGGGGTCAACGTTAATTTAGTATTTGTGGTCCAAGAGCTGGTGACATTATTTGACAGAGTATTTTATCACTTGGAATTATTAAAAAAATGTGGTGATGATGATGATGATGATTATGGTGATGATGATGATTATGATGATGATGATGTCCTTCTTGACATATCCGTCAACGGCGAACTTTGCTAACTCCGTAGGGGAGAGCGAAGATTGCTGGCAAAGCCAAATTTGTTTTAGGTGCGGTTGCAAGGCGTACAATACAACTGACCTAGGAAATTGTACGTGTAGGTATAGGAGGGTTTTTGTCGGTTCTTCTTAATAACGCGTTTGACTTCGAGCTGTTCAACGCGAATTTTTTCGAAAGACAGAGCTACGCCACTCCTGCCTCCATTGCCAGACTGTCCGAAAAGTGTGTAAATTACTATTCATAGAATAAAATTCATAATAATAGTTATGGTAACAAACCTGCAATGACTAGGCAATATAACATCATCGGATCAGATCTTTATTTACTGTAAAACTTATATGCTGCTTATAATATGCACAGTAGCCAAATAACCGCAAACGCCTTGCCGCACTCAGTGTTCCAGATTCACTACCACGTTTACCATTGATTTAATATTTTTTTAACATTCCCCGTGATGGTTGGGACTCGGTTATTTGGCTACAGTGTAACGTATAAGTTTTACAGTAATTAAAGATCTGTTCCGATGTTATGTTGCCTAGTCAGGTGTGTTACCATAACTAAGTATTTTTATGAATTTTAGGGCCTGCGCAAACCGGCGGAGCGCAGCGCAGATCACTTTAAATTTATCAATGTATATTCTTTTCTATTTTAATTACAATAAGGTGTAAATTTAGAGCCGCAGCCGCAGAGTAGAAATCCCCCGTGATGCTCCGAGGTCGGTCTAAGAGCATTTTAATTTATACCTTATTGTAATTAAAATAGGGAAGAATATACATTGATAAATTTAAAGTGATCTGCGCTGCGCTCCGCCGGTTTGCGCAGGCCCTTAGTCTATGAATAGTAATGAAAAGTGTGTAAACTTTTCGGAGTCCGGCCAAACTTTTAAACCGCCTAACATACGGATCCCAAAGGATTTTACGTTTTTCAATCGTATTAAATGCTTTTAAATTTTCAGGACTTTGGTTATTAATCATTTTAAAGTACTTAACCTTAAATAAGAACTATTTCCATAATATGTCAGCAGCTCTCCACCTATTAGCTGTAGGTACCTATGTGTGATTTCTATCTCCAAAAGCAGTCAGCCTGTTGTATAAGTAGATAACGTAGACTCACGACACTGCCCAATCTGCCCACGGCCCAATTGGGTCCAGTATAAGTCTCTTGAGATTCAAGTCAAAAAGGGCTTAAGTCTAGTTATACTTGTATATGGTTTATACCCTTTGTTATTACGACCTAAGTCGCCTTATACCCATAAATGGATATGAAAATGTTTTTTTTTTATACTATAAGTAGGCCTTGTAAGCACTTGGGAGAAACCACTGTTGAGAAGGAGCAAGAAACTCAACAGTCTAATGTCTAAAATATGTACCTAAATGTAAAAACCGCATGTGTTAGTCTATGTATGTGTGTGTATGTGTTAATTTAATTTAACTCTAACTGCCGCACTCAGAGACGTCAATTAATTTTTAAGTTTGATTAAAGTTGCTGCGTCTTATTGTATTGCTATAGCAAATAACGCGACAGCAGCAACTTTAATCAGACTTAAAAGCTAATTGACGTCTCTGAGTGCGGCCGTTAGAGACGTACAAAGTCTCGTAAGAGTTAAATTAAGTTAAAATTAAAGTAAAAATAAACCCTTTACACCGGGGCCATAGAACGCGTGGGAGCGTTATGGCGTTTGTGATCGCGTATCGAGAGCTCGCCCTACTGCACTGCCTACTACTTCCGCTGGATGGATAGTACGTGATAACGCTTGTGAAATAGATACCTCCATTCAAGAGTGTCAGTTAAATGAGCGGTCGAATAAAGTTTACATTGGTGGTTGTACGTAAGGTTTTTTAACCTGAGTTTCCAAAGGGTTTTGACCTGAATGTATGGTGCATTGTTACCTTCGAAGGAAATTTGAGTGTCAATGGGTACTTTAATTTAAAAAAAATCAAATCAAATCTCACTGTGTGAGTTATTAAAATAAAGGTATTTAAACGAAGATTCCCAAAAGATATGTATTCAATATGGATAATAACATGAAAATAACAAAAATGTATTAGACCTGTCATGAGCAAATATATCGCCTCAGGAATGTTGATTTTTCATTAATGTTTGCATCTTTATCAGCACCGGACCATCGGAGTTCAAGTCTTGTGGAAACTATACTGCCTTCTTCTTCTTCTCGTGTCGATGGTTTACTCTAGATAGTTCGCGCCCAGAAGGCAGCGGTGCTGGTCGCCCTATCTGTAGCATCTCGGAGGTCTTCCTCAGTACAAGAATGTGGGCAGGCCGTGCAGGACAACAGGTGGGCCATTGTCTGGGGTGCCGTTCCACAGTTGCACATGGCACTGGACCCACCATAAAAACCCCACCGCACTAGGTTTTCCTTACATCGCCCGACTTGCCTAATAGAGAGACACTTAACAATACTCATGAATAACGAAAATATTGATACATTTTCACACCTATAAAGTTTGTAGGTAAGGGATGTAGGAAGTGTTCCGTGATAGATATGAAATAAACTTTCACCATTATTTAGAAGAGACTTTCAGGGCGAACGTATTCTATATTTTAACTTATATTAACCGAAGCGAAGAGAGCGGGTCGCCATTCTACTTCCTACTAATATTATAAATGTGAAAAGTTTGATGGATGGATGGATTGATGGATGAATGGATGGATTTTTCTTACTCAATCACGCTAGAACGGCTGAACGGATCTGGATGAAGTTTGGCACAGAGATATATTATAGTCTGGAGGAGCACATAGGCTACTTTTATCCCGAAAAAACGAACAGTTCCCGAGGGAGACTTCTACGCGAATGGATCTATAAATTAAACTCGTACTAAATAACATAAACAATACTGCGCCCATTCTATCGGTAGAAGAATGATACTTCCCAAAATCTAAATAGTTTATAGTTTACCAACTTTCAAAGGAACTTAATACTTTTGTTGACAGACCCATTATCCTCGCCATCAATGATTAACTATTCCAACCTCTATAATTAGTAATCTACGGTTGAAATTTGAACGTAGCTACATAGCTAAGTTTATGCGTGGTTCTAACATCTGTCGACTCCGGAGAGGGTACTGTTTTTTATTTACCAAACCATCCAAACAGCAATCCGTCTCGGAGGTGAACGACCGGCGCTCAGATCTAACAGCCTTCTAAAAGAAATGGTAACTAAGCTCGTGCAGAGTAGGCAGCCGGGCGTGGTTCTGGATGTAGCCGGTTTATACTGCGCTTGGAAGCCCACCCGCACTGATTTCACGACTGTTTTAATGACTGTTTTACTCATTTTGTTGTGACGCCTTGCCTACTATAGACTCGTCTATCTATAAATAAATATCAGGGAAGAATGTTACACAAATTAAACTATAATCCTATGATCCTATCACTAATTTTCTAAAGGACCTCTGAGCTTCGAGTTCATGTACGCCTAACACAGGTCTAGGGCTACCCAAGTCCTGTTATACACTAGTCCCGAACTAAGCTCTTATGTTTATAGTACGCACGACAAAGAAATATACAATCCCAAGTCAAGAACAAATTACTCATCACAAAATTATTTACCCTTACCAGAAATCGAATTCAGGACTACTAACTTCGTAAGCACGTAAGGCTATATAACGTCGTCATCTATTTACAACCGCGAATTCTCCAATCTTTGAAATGAACAGGTGATTCTAATAGATGTTTTCGTGATTTCTCTAAGCGTTTGCAGAAACGTGCTCTGATACCACAGTCTGCTCTGATACCAATCTAAGTTTTTGGCAGCAAAAAGTTTGGTTGGGCGTGTTGTCCTTTTTGGGAGCTGTTCGTTGGCCCCAGGGTGAATGCGCCGGAGTGGGCGCGCCGGCGCAGCTCACGCTAATAATATTGTTAACAATGCTAATATTTAATGTTGACGTTATTCTCATTAGGCTAACGTTTGTTTTGTTAAAATTCGCATAGATCGCGACTAGGTGCTCGTAAAGTTACAGACGGATGTCTGGCTGGTTTATAATGTGTATACTATATCTTATTATCATGATATTCATGATACTATCAAAGTTTAGGAGTTTCCAATTAGATTATCGTCATTAGATATCTAATTAATGTTAACCAAAATTAAGTAAAGAGCAATGACACTGAAGATATACCATATAACGTTGGTAACTACCACAGTAAGTAATTAATTTAAGTGCAAATTATGTCCAGACCATAACTATTACACATGACACGAAAGCTCCAACAAACCTACCAGTGATTCATAGCCGCGAGCCGTCTGGGTGCTAGTAGTCGGTACATGGTACACTCCGCCACAAGCGTTACATCATTACTGAGGAATGCCACAATAATTGAGGATCGGAGAAGTTTACTGCCGTCGCGTTGTGCGTTCGTTTGTGTTACCTTACTCGTAAATAACTTTGAAGAGATAGTTCTTATATCGTGATGGAATGTATTCTAAACAAAGGTCCTGTCCTGGAAAGTTGAGATGGGCCATGGGCCAGTAAGAGCGCTACTGGAAACCTTGCTGCTATGTGAAAATGACCTTAGGAGACTATTTCTCACTTTTTATGTAATGCCAATGGATTTTTGGAAATAAGAACAGTCTGCCACATGTCTCAAACCCTGTTTGATCCCAGAGTCTTTTGATAGAGATCAACCAAACAAGGTTTGAGAAAAGCCACTACTAATCGAAACTAAGCTAATCAAAAAACTTAGTGCGTACAATTTGTAGGAAAATGTTTCAAATCTCATGCCCCTTTTTACGGCCGTCAATCAATTTTATTATGCTTCTTCTTGTTCTTCAAGTGCCTTGAAAGTCGGCTATCGAATCCTGGAATATGTCTGTCTTTTGCGAAGAGTTCGAATCGATTGGAGATAGAATTCGATATAGTTTCGGATTTAGCGTCAGTCGCAATGTTTAAATGTCAATTATATCTTGCGTAACAAACTTAAAAACACCATGTAAGTAATGTGTATGAATGCGTTGATTGCAAAACTCGACGAGCCCAGTGTTGATGTTGAGCAAGTGTAAAAACCTATTTCAAAACATTCTTAAGGTCCTCTTGAGTAATTAGGAGTACTTAGACATTATCTCAATGGCTGTGTTACGTCTTTGCCTACATCTTACAATGTTATATTTGCCAAGTAAGAACTATTTTCTCAAGTTGATTTTTCTTTACGCCGGAGTGTTAAAATTTTATTATTTTTGTATCTTTAAGTAGAAGGTCGGGTAGATTACCTACCTGTTCCTATTTTTTGCAACGCATAAAAGTTGGGGTGATGCGGAGACTAGACTTCCTGCGTCCAACTTGCCTGCTGGTGACTTTGCCTATCATAAATTAATTACTAAAGTTGTTATCGTCGGTGATAGTGCAATACTGCATAACTAACAAAGCAAATAAGATGGAATACCTTATGACTACACTTGGAAAAGATCTTATTTTTCCACCTTATTGCATTTGTTAGAACGCATTATTAGTACCTACTATCACCTCGAGCGACGATATCTATCATGCTTGAGCTGAAAACTTGATATCCTCATATGTCAATTAATTTTTAATTAAAATAAATTTCCACAAAAAAACCATTAAGTTTTAGCACGCTCACTCCAGGGTCTGTATGCATTTGCACGTATAGGTATCGGGACCACGGCAGTTGAGGTCACGCACACACATGTCATATATTGACAGCGGAATTTTGTTCACCATTCACTCCTTCGTTCATTCACTACCTTTGTTGCAACATCATTCACCTCGGCTCTCGTGCCGACACAGGACCTATAGAAAAATTATAATTATGAATGCTGCGTGTCGATTGGCAGTTGCCTAGCAACTCTTACCGATTCTGTTTCGCCGCAGGCATACCGATTAGTCCGATTACCGATTACGGACCCGTGGGAGCAGGTTTGCTATTAATATCCATAGATTTCAGTGCCAGCGTTTAATTAGCAAGTCTGATCGATTCATATGGAAATTATGTGGTTGCGTATAGCTTTCACATTTCTTTGAAGCGAGAAACCAGAAGGCGTTTGATGTGATATAACACATAGATATCAACGCACACATCATAGTTACGTTTTAAATTGAGTAAACACAAAACAGACATGTTTTCGACCAATGACAATTATGAAAAATTTACAAAGGGTAGGATTGGATAGGAGGGTTCTTGGGTAAATTGACCCGCATGCGGGTCACCCTCGTGCACCTTTAAATTATATTATTTATCCGCCCGGATTCACTCGGGTGAAATATTATCTATACATCTATATATATAAAATTCGATGTGGGTATGTAAGTATGTTCCCTATGGACTCCAAAACGAACGGACCGATTTTGATGAAATTTTCAGACAATCTTCAGAATAGCCCAGCGGGTGATCCTGTAAAGTTTGGTAGTTTTCTGGAGATTAGCGCGAACATTCCCATGGAACTTTGAATTTATAATAATGTATCTTTCTGTTGTATCCATTAATAAATAATATATATTATGTTAACATTGCGGGTCATACCGCGCGCCTGAGCAAATCCGCATGGACTACCGCAGGAACCTCCAACGTTAAGCGCTAGACCTATAGTTAATAATAGTTGATCTAAGATCGTGCACTTAGGACAGTTTGGTTCCTAAACAACTTCTTATCTCTGTGGAATTTCTTCCCAGTACAATTCTAGATCTTTTCAGAGTCAAACGTCGATATCTTGTCCGATCGAGTGTTAGTGTAGTTTTACATTAATCGGTATAATAAATAAATAAATAAATAAATAAATAAATAATGGCATGTATGATTGTGTGTCCAAGACAGCCTGTCCTACCACTGGCCAAACCCCATCTGTCTATCCGTTACGTTTTCATGTGTCAATTCGCAGCCATCCATGTGTTTCTTGACAACGTTCCTTATTTACCTTTTTGTCGTCAGGTGTCATCTCGCGCCATGAGCGAGCGCGAGCGGGAGCGGGACCGCGAGCGGTGGGGCGCGCCGCCGCAGCCAGAGCCGCCGCCGCACCGCGTGCGCGCCGCCGACCTCTACCCGCGGCTGCGCACGCACTGCGACGAGCCCGGTCTGGACGTGCCCTTCACGCCGATATGCGGCGAGTTCGTTCAGGTGAGCTGCCACCATTTTATGGGAACCTGGTACCGTACCGCACATAAGCCGGAATATAAAATCGGGCAAGTGCATGTCGGACCATGTTCAGTGTAGCCACTCTTACAAACACAAACAACAATATCCAAAAAAAACATAAATATTAGCAAAATTTCTAGTTAAAAGTTATCTTAGCTGATTTTCGGTAGGTATATAAACGTTTTAATCGTCGTAGACGGACGGACATGGCGAAACAATAAGGGTTCCTAGTTTGACTACGGAACCCTAAAAACCCATAAAAACTCTCGTCTGTCCAGAATGGAGCGAATTTTCAATGTTGTTATTGAAAGCTTGTGCTCCGGCCGTATTTTGTTAGCTAAGTTTAGTGAATTTGGGGCAGTTAAAAGTGTGTGTTAGGAGATTTATAGAGTTTTTGTTTATAGTTTTGAAATCCTGCTGTCCTAATAATATTTAAGAACCCGGCAAGAGCACGCCGGGCAACAAATCTCCAAAAACAAATATTACAAATTTTTTATTCAAAGTTATCTTAGCCGATTTTCTGTAGGTATTTTAGTCGTCTGTTAGGTACTCAAGAACCAATAAAGTCTACCTAGTCGTTATAGTTTTGTTATAATATAATTAGTAATAATTTAAGATATTTTCCACATTTTTAGTACCTATCTACTTGTAGTTTTGGCTGTAGTGTGGGGACACACAAATGTAGCGAAAATAACACTTTTCGAGTTCAATATTTCCTAAACGGTCCTCCTAACCTAAAAATTGATAATGACATATTATGTACCTACACACATCATGTATTGTTTTTTTTAAGAGCTATCCAATGATACCTCATTCGATGGTATATAGTTTAAAATGTAAGCGTGACATACATACTGACAGACAGACGGACATGGCGAAACTATATGGGTTCAAGGTTTGACTACGGAACCTTAAAAATCATACGTGAACGTGTTAGAATTTTTGTCTTTTGTTTTTTATGCGATAGTTCAGGTTCTGAATTAGCTTACCCTGCGATACGTTTTGTCCTGTTTCTTTTTTTTTTAATATTAAACGATAAACAAAATATATGCGGACGAAACAGACATTACGGACGTACGAGCAGTAAATAATAAAATCTCCTTTTTATTAGCTACCATTTTCACTGTGAGAGCAATCGGAAAATGGAAGCTTTATTTGATTTTTACCAAAAGAAATACATACCCGTACATATATTTATCATATATATTGACTATTAAGTTGAGCTAGTTATTATACTTTTTCGTTTTTGGGGACATGCTGTGGTTTACATCCGCTCGCTTACTGTATGGATCTAATGTGCATGCGATTTGCGTATGGAATAGATCAGATGTCACTTTAATACTGCGTGTAGCGTGCTTTTCTATTTATCATATGCAAATTAATAGATAAGTTAATTAACCAGCGTTTGGCCTATAAGGTCAGCCCGTCGAATGCATCGAGTTGAACGAACGCTATGCTATGACGATTTGATATTAATGCGTCGTTCAAACGCTGTCTACGTCAACAAACTGTATGTAGAACGCAAGCGAGGTTACTTGTTTGCTGCTCTTATTAATCTGACCCAAAAATACCTGAGTTATTGGACGAAATAATAATTTGACGGGCGTTTTTGCACCATTACATGGCCGATACCCAGTTCATCATCATCATCATCAACAGCCGCAAGACGTCCACTGCTGGACAAAGGCCTTCCCCAAGGTTTTCCACAACGATCGGTCCTCTGCTGCTGTCATCCAGCGGTTTCCCGCGATCTTTATCAGATCATCGGTCCACCTTGTGGAAGGCCTGCCGACACTCCGTCTTCCGGTTCGCGGTCGCCACTCTAGAACCTTTCCGCTCCAACGGCCATCGGTTCTGCGAGCGATGTGCCCCGCCCACTGCCACTTAAGGTTTGCTATTCGGTGAGCTATATCAGTTACTTTAGTTCTCCTGCGGATCTCCTCATTCCTGATTCGATCTCGCAAGGAGACACCTAGCATAGCTCTTTCCATCGCCCTTTGAGTGACCTTGAGCCTTCTTATGAGGCCCATTGTAAGCGACCATGTCTCAGATCCGTATGTCATCACTGGCAACACACACTGATCAAAGACTTTTGTTTTGAGGCACTGTGGTATTTGAGACGAGAAGATCGTGCGTAGCTTACCGAACGCTGCCCAGCCGAGTTGGATTCGACGATTGACCTCTTTCTCGAAGTTGGACTTACCTAACTGGATTTTTTGTCCTAGGTATACATAGTCGTCAACAACTTCGAGAGTAGAGTCTCCAACTTTGACAGGAGTGGGTACGACATGGACATTTGACATGATTTTCGTCTTGTCCATGTTCATTTTAAGACCCACTTGTTGAGAGACTCCACTGAGGTCATCGAGCATTGTACCGAGGTCCTCCAGGGTCTCAGCCATGATGACAATATCGTCGGCGAATCGAAGGTGAGTGATGTATTCGCCATTTATGCTGATGCCAAAACCCTCCCAGTCCAGAAGCTTGAAAGCGTCTTCCAATGCAGCAGTAAACAGTTTTGGAGATATTACATCTCCCTGTCTCACTCCTCGCTGCAATTGGATAGGCTTCGAGTTCCGGTCTTGAAGGCGAACTGACATAGTGGCGCTTCTATACAAACACTTTAACACCTCGATGTATCGATAGTCGATTTGGCACCGCTGAAGAGACTGCAGTACAGCCCATGTTTCAATCGAATCGAAGGCTTTCTCATAGTCCACGAACGCTAAGCATAGTGGCTGGTTATACTCCTCGGTCTTCTGTATAACCTGCCGCAGCGTGTGGATGTGGTCTATGGTGCTAAAGCCTTTTCGGAAACCGGCTTGTTCGGTAGGCTGGAAGTCGTCAAACCTGCGTGCGAGACGATTCGTAATGACTCTAGAGAACAGCTTGTAGACATGACTCAGGAGCGTGATGGGTCTATAATTCTTCAGCTGGGTATTATCACCCTTTTTGAAGAAAAGAACCACCACGCCCCTGTGCCATGCTTGTGGCGTTTTACCCTGGGCTATGACGGAATCAAACAGCTTCTGAAGAGCTTTTAAAACCGGTGATCCTCCTGCTTTCAGAAGCTCAGTCGTAATTCCGTCATCACCCGGCGCCTTGCTGTTCTTAAGCTGTTTTAGAGCCACTCTAATCTCGTACAGGCTAACGTCCGGGATGTCTTGGGTGTAGTGTCGGGACAACCTAGCTCTTGGGTCATCTGCTAAGTTGCTGACAGGTAGGCGTGTTGTCGTGTACAGCTGTCCGTAGAACTTCTCTATCTCTTCCAAAAGCTCAGACTTCGACGATACGATCCTGCCGTCATCGGTCTTCAGCCTCATCAGCTGGCTCTGCCCAATAGACAAATCTCTTTTAAACACTTTAGAGCCCCTGTTTCGCTCAATAGCCTCTTCAATACTATTGGTATTGAATCGGCGTATGTCGCGAGTCAGGGACTTAGAGATCTGTCTATTGAGCCGCCTATACTGAGAAGCATCTTGTGATGACTGCAGGAGCATAACACGTCTTCTCTCCATTAGTTCTTGGGTCGAGTCAGAGATTTTCTTGGTTCCTTTTGAACGGCGAGTTTTGAAAAATTTAGACCCAACCGTTTGGACAGTTTCCACGAACCTGTTGCAGTAATCATCCACGTCTACGCATTCGCCTAGGCTTTCGAAGCGGTTTTGGAGTTCGAGCTGAAAGTTTTCGGGGTTTTGGATATGGATTGGTGCTGGACGGAGCGTAGATTTCATCAGGCGTGACCTTTCCAAGCGTACGTCGATATTCAATTTGCCTCTGACCATTCGGTGATCGCTCCCGGTTTTAACCGCATTGATCACGGAGACATCATTGAATATTTGCCTTCTGGTCGACATGATGAAATCTATCTCATTTCTGGTCGCACCGTCGGGACTTACCCATGTCCATTTGCGGCATTCGCTCTTTTTGAAGAAAGAGTTCATCATAAAGAGTCCCTCTTTCTCCATAAAGCCCGCCAGCAGCTGGCCACGGGAATTCCGACTTCCAATTCCAAATTGCCCCACTCTCAACTCATTGCCGCTTCGTTTACCCAGCTTTGCGTTAAAGTCTCCCATGACAACGTTGTAGTGAGTTTTGGTGGAATGTATGGCTCTGGAAATATCCTCATACATTACCTCCACCTCATCATCGGAGTGCGTCGAAGTTGGAGCGTATACCTGTATGACCTTCAGCGAATACCGTTTGGTGATTCTGAGTATAAGGTAAGCTACTCTTGACGACACACTCTCGATCTTGACAACGTTGTTCACAAGAGACCTGTGGACGATAAACCCGACACCTCCCTGGGACTGTTGGTCGCCCTCCCGGAAAAAGAACAGGTTACCCGACTTAAGAGCTATCGTGTCCTCCCCCTGTCTTCGGACCTCTGATAAACCCACTATGTCCCAGCGTAACCTGCTCAATTCTTCCTCAAGTTCCACGATCTTCTCGTCCGTCCTCAACGTGCGTGTGTTATATGTTGCCAGGGCCAGGGGTCGTCGGTGGTGGTAGCCATCTCTCTGCCGGAGATTCTTAGCACCCCCCGCCCCGCCGTTACCGTGACCGCTACCATAGCCAGGAATAGCGGGGCCGCCGGGGACTGGGGGCCGATTCCTGTGTTGTGCATCCATTCTTGTTTTTTTTCCCCTTGGGGAGAAATTGCCATAATCGCCACGCTTGGCAGGCGGGTTGGCGATCGCAGTTTGATGTTATAATGTTCAGAAGGACGCTGCTGCCCATCCTCTGGTATGATTCCCTTAGTCGCCTTCTACGACACCCACGGGATGAGATGGGGTGGTGCAATTCTTGCCCGGACACCACACGGATACCCAGTTAGACGGAGATATTTCAATAGGCGACTTTCCAATACTCTCGAAACTATTAGAAAATGTAAATTGCACCTAGATGTCAGCTGTCGAAACGCACCTATTCAAATGTTAAACCACAGTCTATATACACACTTCCCTACAGTCCAATGGACACGTCTAGACGGAGCAATCGTGCGGGGTGAGAGAGGGGCGGTAGCGAGCCCAAGCTGCCATGCACCCGTTAGGGACACGCCGTTCAAGACTGGCGTATTTTAGTGACGCGTCTTATTGTTTCGATAGAGTTATATTGGTTCATATTACTTGTGCTGTGAGAGACTATGTTATTACTGGTACCCTACATGTAAGTACTACCAATAAACAAATATGGATATGGAACAAAGTAAAAATAAACGTGACAACCCTGCGGCGCGACTACGCGGTTAGCCTAGTTGGTAGTGACCCTGCCTACGAAGCTAGCGGTCCCGGGTTAGAATCCCGGTATGGGCAAAAATTTGTGTGATGAGCGCGAGTATTTGTTCCTGAGTCTTGGATGTTTTCTATATATATTTAAGTATGTATTTCTCTAAATAAGTACGTATATCGTTGCCTGGTACCCATAGTACAAGCTTAGTTTGGGACTAGGTCAATTTGTGTGAGATTGTACCTCATTTATTTATTTACTTTTATTTAATAACGAAAGGCGTCATTTCGCGAGACTTCAAAAGCCTTCAAAGTCCCACTGTAACTTTTTACGCTGTGGTTAAACTAAAGCAAAGGGCGGCATAACGAGCTAAGGATTGCTTGCAGTATGTCGGGCGCACGGCGGATGGCGGGACCATCGCCATGTCCAACTACCGGCTGCACGCGCAGCCGCGCCGGCGCAGCGGGCCCGGCGCCTCCGTGCCCCTGCGGCTCATCGACGCGGTCGAGATCCGCGACCTGCTCTGCCTCGTCATACTGTGCAAACACGGCAGACAACTAAAGTATGTACCGTCGATTTATGATAACCTAGTACCTGCCCTTAAAAAGCTCATTCCCAATTTATCAGAATTTCAAAATAATAGGGTACGCATAATCCATGCATGGTCAAGTATGGAAGGTAAAATTTGGTATTTTGAAATTCAGACAGAGTTGCTTGATGATTTTGAGGAACCTGGATGGATCCACTGGCGGAGGGATGTTGCTTCCCTGCGTCCCATACCGCATTTATCTGAGTGTTCGGTTCCGAGATATGTACATTTCGCCATCAAATATATCTGTACATATCAGAGTGGTCAAAAATATCTGAACATGCACTCTAACGCCTTGACAATAGAGTCGTGTTCAGATATTTGTGAGCACCTTGTTTGCTGCAATATATATGATGGCGACTGTACAGTTATCAATTCTGAAACAAGTTCGTGTGTGACCTTCGTTGGTTTCCTTTTTCAATGCACAGTTATTCTCATTTATTAAAAAATCACGTACAGCCCGTTTTCCCCAGAATTGAGTTTCTTCATATGTTGAAATACTACACAGTGTTAGCACCAATTTGTACGCAGAAACTGTTTCCGAGTGAACCAAGTAAATCAACACCGTGCACGTACACTAAAACGAGTCTATTATTGGTAATGTTAACAATGTTAACATTCGTCGAGGTGCTAATCGGTTATTTATTAATTTACAAATTGACGCTTGGAACTTTATTATGAAGCCAGTAATTAGTCAGGAGATAAGGCACAGTATAAATATATACATAAAGCAGTAAAGAAACTACAAACAAGCGTTCGAAACGTCGCACTCACACAGACGTCTCAACGAGACCCCTAATTAAAGAGGACATGGCAGTGCTGTTAGTGGCGGGTATCGCGTGGAGACGAATTGTTGAGACTTGCGTCTGTGTGAGTGCGACGTTTCGAACGCTTGTTCGTAGTTTCTTTACTGCTTTAGCTATATTTATACTGTGGATAAGGTCAGTGAGTAACAAGAAAGTATGTGTGTTAAATAATGTTTGTGCTGCTGGGCTAATTTCTCCGATAAGCCGATCTCATATAGAGTAGGCATAACAACTGATAGGCTTAGCAACTGTGGCAACAGAACAACACGTAATCACGCAAAATGCACGATCAGCGGCCAGCACACTATAAAACACTTGGTTTGTTTTTGTACAATTTATGAATGAGTGATTTGTTTTGCTGTGGTATCTAATGTTATGGACAAGATACCAATGTAATCTAGTTTTAATGATGCGGCCTGTCGGCTCAGAATGACTTCAGCCACATTCCTATTTTGTCATCTTATCTCGTCAACAATACCATGTCTGCGTACAATTCCCAAATTGTCATCTTCTTAATTTGTTCACATTGCTATTGCGACAACTTCTTATCTCGCCTAGGTGCATTTCTATGGTCCACATGCTGGGCAAGGCCGCTGAGCGTTCGAACCGCCCCTCCTCTACGCAACCAAAAAAATGACGTGTAATATAATAAACGGCATTTACTTTCAATGAAAATAGGTAGTCGTGCTTAGGTTCTAACATATACCTCGAAAGTAAAAGCTGTTTGCAATGTAAAGTAATGTTATTAACGTCTTTTTTTTGGTAGCAAAGAGGAGGGGCAGTTCGAACGCTCCGCGCCCTTACCCTGCTAAGAGGAATAATCTACATTTTAAGGGTGACGAAAGTTTTATCTCTACTTTTAAACCAAATTACTCTTCGCGGACGAAGTCGCGGGCGGAAACCTAGTTATAAATAAACTAATACGGATCTGAAAGGTTGCGTATCAAAATATCATATAGAAGGTGACAAGATAGGAACGTGGACGAATCAGGACAGTGGACCATTTGACAATGAGGATAAGTTAAGAAGGTGACAAGACCGGAATGTGGAGGAATCAGGACTGTGGACCTTATGGCAATGGGGACAATCATCCTGAGCCGGCCTGTCATTAAGACTGGGTAGGTACTACGGTTGTACTAACATGACCACATCTCAATGTCTACGATATGCCAACGAAAAATGTTGAGCGCTTTAATAACTTGTAATTATTCTTCTTCTTGCTCCTCTTTATGCACTTTAGTAACTTGTCGTTATAATAAACTAAAAACTGTATAATGTATATGGAATGCGAAACATGAATGCCAAGGTTCTAAAACTTATAAATATGCTCAACATCTTTATTGACGGTGTGCGTCTTTATAAAGCGTACAGAAGTATCAAACAGCTGCTCATTTTTATGTGGGGTGTAGTTTTTCTATCGCTCGGTAGGGTCGTAAAAGTAAGTTTCTTTTATTGCCTTGTTCAAGTATGTGCAACCTGAGTGAGAACCAACGACGCAAGAAGCATTAAGAGATTCACATTATAACATGATTTAATCAAGAGTTGTCTGGAAAGGACCATTTGTTAGGTAATTACTTCAATAATGTAATAATTTTTTTTTAGATGTACTTTTAACACCGGCGACCAGTGCCTAGAGTGGTGGCGTCGACTGAGCACCGCGCTCTCGCCCATGGGTTCCGTTCAAGAAACCTTCGCGGCGGCGTACGCGGCCTGGGCCAAGGAGCAGCCGCCTGCCTCCGTCCACAGAGCGCTAATGCGGGCCTCCCACGCCCCACACAGATACTGGTTCGGTCCTGAAGTGAGTATCCTCAATGCTTATGATTTCCTAGTATATTTTGACTTTCAAGAAGCCTTCGCGGCGGCGTAGGCCGCCTGAGCCAAGGAACAGCCGCCTGCCTCCGTTCACAGAGCACCTAATGCGCCAATGCATGCTCGCACGATCTACACAGATTGGTTCGATCCTGAAATTAGTGTCCTCGTTGCTTTTGATTCCCTAGTAGATTTTCGCACTGTTGTAGTTTAGCGTGGGGGTAAGATAGGTGGTGAAATGGCTAGCATGAGGCACTCTATCGTAATCTTTAGGATTGGCAACGCATTTACAACTTAGAGTCCTTAGCGACCGCGTACACCTTTGCCTTCCCTATTCCATATCAAAAATTGTTATGTTATGACTCATCTTTGTTGACAGTACATGTCATTTGTTAAGTGACAATTACAACAGTTGTTTATACAATTGTAATAAACAACTTGAATTGTTTTGGTTTCGATTACTCATTCTGAACTTTGTGTTTCCAGGTGGAGCGGTTAGGTTTCACGTTGAAGAGCGCGTGGCGGGTCACCGCCGCCAACGCCGATTACAAACTATGTCCTTCGTATCCTCCGCTCCTAGTCGTACCCGCTTCCATTGGTGATGAAGACCTCGATTCTGTCGCACGGTGAGAAGATTTTCACTACTAATTCTATGTTCATCATGACAAACAGGCGAAGTACAATGCAGATGACAAAATTCCCAGACACTTTTGAAGCAAATGCATATTTGATTTTATATTCCTCCACAGAAAAAAAAATTGTGATCCCTAAAGCGTGTGCTAGACGGTTTGAAACCACGGTTTCAAACTACCAAGGTCACTTGGTTTCAAACCAGTGGTTTCAAACCGTCTAGCACACGCTTAAAAGTTGGGTCAAAGTAGTCAATTACCTAACGACTTAGTTATTATTACTGGGCCTCTAGGAAGCAGCTACGCTCAGAATTCTGTTCAGCATAGGATTCTTACAGATTCTAGATTAAATAATACTGCCCATGCTGTAATAACATTACCTTGTAACAAACTACAATGGGTATTTGTTGCAGATTTCGGGCAATGCGAAGAGTCCCGGCAGTGGTATGGCGGCACCGCGGCAACGGCGCGGTGATCGCGCGCTCCTCGCAGCCCGAGGTGGGCTGGCTGGGCTGGCGCTCCAGCGAGGACGAGCGGCTGCTCGCGGCTTTCGTATCCGCCTGCAGCGCCGACCGGGGGCTGCAACCGCCCAACACCAACAAGGTATGCTCTCCTCGTACCTTTTGCTTATTTCAGCCTCTATTCCAATTTGTTATTTACAGTGAATGAGCTACCCAACGTCAACAATATAATTACAATACCGAAGCAAGGTGGGCTAGCACATAGTAGAATAGAAATCGAGGTTACACGACGTCGAAGACGTCTGTCCGTACGACGCGGGGTCGCGCTCTAACTATTCTCATTAATATTGTTTCAGCAAACGAAGCTGCTAATAGTGGACGCGCGCTCGTACGCGTCGGCGGTAACGAACCGCGCGCGCGGCGGCGGCTGCGAGTGCGCGCAGTACTACCCGCACGCCGACATCCAGTTCATGAGCCTGCCCAACATCCACCACGTGCGCCGCAGCTTCCAGCAGCTGCGCGCGCTCGCCGCCGAACCCAGCGACCAGGCCAAGTGAGCTCCGCGCTAACCTGTTGTGTTAGCGTTTTATGTCAGTTCCATAGTCTATAATTTTCTTGTCAGTTGTCACCCTATGAACGACCATGGAACGACCAACCTAAATTGGCAAGGTACGTTAGCAAAATTTTGAATTTAATTAGCAAGAAGGGCAAAAAATTGATTAAATCTACTGTTTTATTTGTAAACACCATTGACTGTCTAAAGCTTTTGTCATATTTTTTTACATGATTCAAACAACACTACTTTACCGATTGTGAACTTATATGAGTTTATTGTTGACAGTTGGCACAGCAACCTAGAGCGAACGTTATGGCTACAATACGTGTCAGGCGTCGCCCGCGCAGCTAGCGTGGTGGCGCGTGCCGTACTAGCGGGCCGGCCGGTGCTCGTGCACTGCTCCGACGGCTGGGACCGCACGCCGCAGATAGTGGCCGCCGCGCAGCTCATACTGGACGTGCACTACCGGACGCTAGAGGTAACTACCGATACACTTATGGCCTCCTGGTACTTTGTCAATGAAAACAGCTGTCTGATAGACACGAGGGTGTGTTCAGACGAGGTCATTCTTAATGGACGTGCATTAAGTAACTACCGTTACTGTTATAGGCTCCTGGTACTTAAAATGAAAACCTGTTTGTCTGTCATACGAGCACATGGCATGGCATAGTACCAAATTATATTTCTTCATTCTTTTAGGTCCGCTCATACCGACACAACAAATCACTCACTTCTTATAAAGCAGAAGACCGAAACCAGGTCTTTTGGCTCAGCTTTCAGTTGAGGTTGAAATAATATAAATACAACTTTATAAACAAAGCTGGGTTATATTGCTATTGCTGTCTCGCTTTTGACAAATTCGACAATTTTATCAAGTAAATCACGATACATATTATTTTCAGGGCTTCCGAGTACTAGTGGAGCGCGAGTGGCTCGACTATGGGCACAAGTTCGCGGACCGCTGCGGGCACCAGTTTGGGCCCGAAGAGCCCAACGAACGGTCCCCCATCTTCCTCCAATGGCTGGATGTCGTCTATCAGCTAATGCGCCAGTATCCCTGCAGCTTCGAGTTCAATGAAGCGTACCTGGTTAGTTATGAGAGCCTGGTACTATTTTTCATTAGGAATTCAAAATACTAGTGTCATTTTAGATTATCTGGATCTAGATACAGTTCCAATAAGAGCCATATTTGGTTTCCAGATAAAGCTAGCGACGCACGTGCACTCGTGCATGTTCGGCACGTTCCTGTGCAACACGAGCCGCGAGCGCGGGGAGGCGCGCGCGCCGGAGAGCACCGCGCAGGTCTGGCAGCTGCTGCGCGCGCCCGCGTACCGGAATCATCTCTACTCGCCGCATCACTCAAAAGTTGAGCAGGTACAATATAAGAGTTTAAAAAATCTGCAAACCAATATGAATGGGATGCTTTGTCAAAATGCTTTTTCGTGTGGCAACTCTTAAATATTTTGTAACTTTTTTTTATTGACACCAAAAAACCTCATAATATAGCGAATTTGTATAATGGAATTTGGACCCCGTTGACCGTTCTCCCGTAACTACGACTACGTCTGAATGTACAACAGCATAATAATCGCTTGAACTTACTCGTAGTCTCGTACGTCGTAGATAATTATGTTTTTTTATTATTTTGTTTTATACCTTATGTTTAGCGACCCACCCAAACGAAGCCAGGGTGGGTCGCTAATTGAATATATAGCTCCTTTCCCAATCTCTATGTATAGTTCGTTCGTTCAAATAGTGTGCAGTACACCCACACACTGCTATGGAACCCATAAAATATTATCTGAATAACAATTAACCCATTTGTGAATAATTTAATTATTATCTTTTTTGAATAGTGACGAAAAATCAAAATAGAGAATAAAAAAATACTTATAATGTCAACATTTTATCAATATTAATCTTAACTACTTGCCGCGACTTACCAGCGCATACTGCGGGTGTACAAGCCTTTGAAGTCGCCGACACCGCTTTGTGCATGCGCCGGCGGCTTCTTTGTAGCGGCTCATCAAAGCATGCTAACTATTTGAGCGAACGGACTATAAGAACATGACCTCTGTTGTTTCAGGTGCTATGGCCGGAGTACGGCGTGCGCTCCATGCAGCTGTGGGCCGGCATGTACTGCGGCGAGCGCGAGGAGCCCGACGACGACTCGCCGGAGCCCGAGCCGCTGCCGCCGCCGCCCCCGCCCGCCAACGGTGAGCTCCGCGCTACCCATGCGCGCCTGGTATCTGCCTGCACCGCACTTGCCTTGAACCATGATGACGAAATAAATAAACAAACAAATCACGCATAGCTAAACACGATTGAAATTTGGCACACAGGTTATCCTGGGTTGACAGATAGGTTACTTTTTATCTCCGAAAATTTTGAAGTTCCCAAGGGAAAAGTAATAAATGATTTGTATTCTTCTGATTTGCCATGAAACCTGCGGAATATAATAATGAATAACAAATGAACGTATGTTATTTCTTCAGGGCTGATGACGAAAACCAGGTCGTGTGACAATCTACTTAGTGAAGGAGAGAAAAGGACTGCACAGCGACGGTGTAGTGACCCCAGCATAGCGCCTGATGTCATGTGAGTCAGCACTTCGTCATAGCTCTGCTCTTCTAGTACAATACCCGCATATAAAAAAAAGATCGCGTTTTAAGGGAAGGAGCTCCTTTGATTTTCCATGGATCCCATTGACGAGATTTTATTTTTATTATTATTTATGTATTTAGTTATTTTTATGTAATGTTAGTATGAGTCATCGTTACTTGAAATAAAGATATACATGATAATTTTATTTAAAATCGGTTCACAATACGCGAAGGTATTGCGTAACATACACACAAATAACAAAATACAGATGACGACGCGGTTAGCCTAGTTGGTAGTGACCCTGCCTACGAAGCTAGCGGTCCCGGGTTCGAATCCCGGTATGGATAAATATTTGTGTGATGAGCGCGAGTATTTGTTTCTGAGTCATGGGTGTTTTCTATGTATTTAAGTATGTATTTCTCTATATAAGTATGTTTATCGTTGTCTAGTACCCATAGTACAAGCCTAGAGCTTAGTTTGGGACTAGGTCAATTTGTGTGAGATTGTCTCCTGATATTTATTATATTTATTATTATTATTACAGTCAAATTTTTGAAGTCGGTTGAAAACGCTACAGACTTCTGTAGATCCATCCCGTCCCACTGGAACTTACCTGATTACAGTTCATAGTACGCCTATTAATGTCTGTTCCCCTGGTACAGGAAGCTGTCGAGCATGATGGCGGGCGAGGCCGAGAGGCGCGAGGCGCGCGCGCTCACAGACAGCTGCGTCGACGAGTTGCCCGCCGCGGCTCGACCCGACCAGGTCAGCAGAACTCACCATCATACAAAATTGTTATAGGCGTTATACTCAAGTTTGTCCGTCAGTCTGATACGGCAGTCGCATCAGACACATTAGTGCATACGTCTGATACAGTGGTTGCTGTCTCAAACGGTTGCAACCGACTTACGACGTGAATAGCTTATTTTACTTCAACTATTAACGACTAGGGTATCATATCCGCAGGTGGATGGACTACATCCGGACCATTTCGATTCGGCAAGGTTGCCGCGCGATCTTGCCAGCGGGTCATCTTCCCTCGAACGCGAGCTCGTGGGCGCCGTCGAGTCCGACCGACCAGACAAGGCGGAACCTTCACTCCCCTCCATAGACCGCGTCATAGACCATACAGAGGAACTCGGTGACCTACCGCGAGTGCCGAGTGAAGCGAGCGATTTACGGGAGCCTAGCGAAGTGAGCGATTTGGTAGGGGAGCCAAGTGAAGTGAGCGATTTGGTCAGAAATGCGGTGGAACCGTCGCCCGAGGAGCCGGAAGAGCCGGCCGTGTTTATACGCGCGTACAATGACGTCACAGGGTTACCTGAGGTGAGTGTTGGGAGTTTAAAAATGTTATGGTAGCAAAGCGTTAGGCCGGCCTTACACAGTCTGAATTTTAAGAATCTGAATTCATAATCTGAATCCAGATTGTGTGTGCTCGTCCATAGATAATGTATGGAAAGAGTTGCGTTCTGTCAGATCAATCTGAGAAATTCATAATCTGAAAAAATCAGATTGTGTGGATGATAGTTAAATTGTTTGCAATTCCGTGCTTTCTGAATTAATAATATGAATTCAGATTCTTAAAGTTAATACTGTGTAAGGCCGGCCTTAAGGCAAAACCACATTTTATAATTAATAATTCAAAACTAAAAATCATATACATATCATTTTATTGTAATTTCCCCCCATTGTAATATTGCTTGTTTTTATATCGCAAGGCAGACGTTTAATTTTATCATGTTAAAACGACCAGTTTTAGAACTGAAATAATTAAATGATTCTTGTTTAGTTTGATTTACATTGGATACCGGTTGGAAAATAGTGTAACCAAACCTTCAGTGTATAAATAGTAATCAAATGTGTTTTTAGCCGGGTCCAAGAGAAAGCGGCCGGTCGCGGCACATAAGCATAACGTGGCGGTCGATATCCGAGTCGAGCAACCAATCGTCGACCGGGTTCGACCTGCCCGAGCCCCACTCGCCGCGCTCGCCGGCAGACCTGCTCATGTTACGAGCAGACCCTGAACCTTCCCCCGAGACCCCAAATGGACTCACCAATGGCGTCAACGGACTAGATGAGATCGACACTAAATTCCTCGAAGTCGACCTGAACGGTGAGTTTCAACTTTGAGTAGTATATTCCATTTGATTAGGCACTTATGGCTTGGTTTGACAATTTGAATACCTAAGTATTAATATTAATAAAATTAATCCCTGATTGATACATTTCATTCATTATGCTCTCCGGTGGTGGCAAATCATGGACACTTTACATCGGTACTAAATACTGACTAGTGCGGTGAGCGGCTTCAGATTCTCGTCCCACTTGAAATGAAGTCGACTGCATATTAATTAATTTTGACATAATATTTAGTATGTAACGTACGTGTACTTTGTTTCGACTGGCACGAGAATCGAGGCCAATCAAACCACAAATAAAAGAGTCGTCGTCATCAAATGCTACCAGGATCGCATAAGACACAACGGCATATCCAAGCGGCGACAGTTTACAGTTACAGTTTCTTTATCGATACATTAATCGACAACATTTCATTCAATTATTTATGTTGTTTTTTAGCTTAGTTATTTTTTATGTCTATAAAATCCTTATATTTAAATTCTCTTTGAGGGTAAGTTAATCATTCGCACCAACGTCCTTAAAATTATGTGATCAATGATGTCATTTAGTCGAAACTTTGTCAAGGCTGAGCTCAGACTTGCTATTATCATTTGGCACAAAATTACGTCAACTTCCGAGATTTCCGCAGTGTTTAAAAAGGTAGGCAAAAAAGGTGAAACGTGAGTAGTAGTTGCGTACCAGGCTAGCATGAGTGTAGAGCGGTGCGTGGTGTCCGCAGGCAGCGCGAGCGGCGCCAGCTCGGAGGGCGAGGAGGCGCGGCCGCGCGTGGCCTCGCAGCTCACGCTGTGCCCCGCCTCGCCGCGCCGCTGCTGCCACTGCGCTAGCGCCACCAGTCAGTACCCACACACGCCGCCAGCTCGCGGACTGTTCAGCCGAGACGCCTTGCCGACAAACAACTGGGCTGATCCCCAAGCGGGGAGGCAACGGCGGGCTTTCTCGATTGATCTCGCTTTAGCTCGATCACAATGTGTAACGCTAGGTTTAAAATTTGACACATTTTGGTTCGTTCAACGTGGCAGCTTCCTGTGGACTGAACCGAGGATGCAGACACGAATCGCCGCGTCCTAATCCTCGAGAGTCGTTCGAGTTAGGCAAGATTAATCGAGTGAGCTTGTCTTTCTTAACTTCGGTGACGTGTCCGATTGGTTGACGACGAAGCTACGAGGCTAGCGTCTACCTGGTACCGAGCTGATTATGTCAGCGGCAACCTTATTACTCCACGTAGCGTCGCTTTACAGAAACTATTTCTTTAAAGCTTGCTCACCTCTTACAGCTTGCTTATAACGAACAAAACTCTTAGTCGATCAGTAAATTATTTCCGTAGTTTAAGCTAATCTGTGTCAAGCGTGCATCAAGTGACGCGACATGGATATTAGGCCACACTAACCCACCTATAATACGCGCGCGATCTGAGTGCAGCTCTGAGGAATGCGAGCGAGAGACATCAAGGTCAGCACAGCACGACACTACAGGGCGAGCGAGGCGAGGTGTGTCGCCGGCGGGGGGACGCCCCACCTCGTACCCCGACTGCACTCAGATCGCGCGCGTACTATATTACTTCTTCATCCCATAATCATACTCTTCTCATGAACGGATAACATATCCCCTAGTATAACAGGGTCGAAATGGTGTTTACTAACGTATATGTTACTGCCGCTGTCGAGTTTTTGCCTACCGATGTTATCAAATTCAGACTGGTTAGCTCTGCCCTGCTAAGGTAAACGGCAGTATGTTACACAAAACTACTGTAGCAATTGCAACCTTATTACCCAGTAATGAGGTTGCAATTATTTCAGTAGTTTTGTGTAACATACTGCCCTTTACCTTAGCAGGGCAGAGCTGATATAGCTTAACCGCCATAATGGACCACGGGAGAGCCTACGAGTACATTAAAGTTTTTAGCTTATCCCCAAATTGCTATTGAATGATTAACGGCGGGTGACATAATTTGGCTTTCATGTTCCGTTTCAAGGACGACGGAGATAGCTTATCCTGTAGATCTTTGGTAAAACAGTAGATTCATATTTTTAAGTACAAGGATCGCAAAAGAAAAGTAGAGTTAACGAAGATTTCCCGTTTGTTGCAGGCGGCATCGACACGTCGGGCGACTCGGGCGGCAGCTCGGAGTGCTGGTGCGGGGTGTGCGGCGGCGAGCTGGGCGCGGCGCGCGCGCGCTGCGTGTGCGGCGCGGGCGGCGCGGGCGCCGACCCGCTCGACGGCCTGCCGCCCGCCTCCGACCCGCTGCAGGCGCGTCTGCACCAGATCATACTTTACCAGAAGGTTGGTGCTGCACTGTGTCTATGACAACCTGGTACGTGCATTACATTACAGGGGCTCCTATCCAATGTTAAACCCATCTTGCTTTTATATCGTAATCATAATTTATTGATTAACATCAATAGCTCCTACTGTCAAGTGAATAAGAACCACCTTAAAGTGATGAGGTTGGAAAGTGCAATAGAGTACCGATATAGTTCTACTTGGGTCTTGCGCGCGTGTCCGTGTGCGTGCGTTGTAAATATGCAGGGTTTATTTGTGTGGGTCCCAAGTTAATCGCCCGAGTGATAAAGAAATTGAAGTTGCACACAAAAAGTATGATGCACGTTGTATGGTCCGGAACATCATTATCATCATATTGAGATCCGTTGACAGAGGTCTTCTCTGAAAGCTTCTCAGATTAAAATAATGACAGTTGTATTTGTTTGCAGAAAGTGGTAGAAGAGCTGACGGGCCAGCTGCGCGAGGCGCGGGAGGCGCTGCGGCGCGCGTCCCCGCCGCCCGCCGCGCCCGCCCGGCCGTCGCCCTCCGCGCCCTCGCCCACGCAGGTCTCTACCGTTTCATGCTGCCCTGGTACCGCACTAGCATAGAACACGCGCTAGAGCGCGCGGCGCCCGGTACACGCAGGTCACTATCTGTTTATGAACCCCTAGTACAGCAGGAGTAGTCATTTGGTAGCGCTATTTGGTCCTGTCGAGATGGACGTAGTTACCCTAATTTATAGAAGGTTAACCGCAGGTCTCCTCATGTCATCTTGCCTTGGTATGGCACTAGCGTAGTCTACTTCTACTAAAAGTGGCCGTGTCTATTAGAACTTTGGTCTGTCTTTGGTTTGGTTGATCGCAACGCACAACGCTGCGCTGCGGTACGCGGTGTGCTGCGCCGGACACGTAATTGCATTAAAAACGTCGAGAATGGTCGGTTGTCCGTCCGACGCATGCGCATGCGTCAGCGGTTTCATACAAACACCGCATACCGTGTACCGCAGCGTTGTGCGTTGCGATCAACAGAGCAAAGCGCGCGATCCACATGTCTACTCTAAACATGAGCTGAACTTCTAATTGGATAGGGCTAGTTTTCTATCCAAAGTCTCACTTGGGAAGGCTACACATAGGTCTCTACGTATCATACTGTCCTGGTACCGCTCGTGCGTAGTAGTAGTAGTAGTAGTAGTTAGTAGTACTAGTAGTAGTAGCAGTATTTGTATAATACATAGGGGGGGGACGGGGACGTAGTTTTTTGAAGGTTACTCGAAAACTTGAAGTAGATCACGTCAGTTTCGGCTCGTTTAAGCTGCAAGTAAATTGTGACCGCACAAATAGAAACGACGTAACTACATAATATGGTTGTGTGCGCCAATTCTGTTCAGATTGATTTTGTTTTCCTCTTTCACTACACCGAAAAGTCCTCGTGATTTGTCGGCTTGAAATGTTATCGAACCCGCGGTGAGAGTGAGGCCCTGCGCAGATGACGATGGCGGGCAGCACGGGCAGCGGCAGCAGCAGCGGCAGCGCCAGCGAGGTGGAGGTGGGCGAGGACGCGCGCGGCGTCGTGTGGCTGCCCGACAGCGCCGCGCCGCGCTGCCAGGCCTGCCGCAACCACTTCTGGCTGGCGCGCCGCCGGCACCACTGCAGGTACCCAAGCCACTGGTAATAATACTGAAACGACTCCATGCCCTCCGACACCCTTCTCGCCCGGTGAACATGGCGTGTGATGTCATCGAATGTTCCTTGTGGATTCCAGACGGTGCGGCGGCATCTTCTGCGGCTCGTGCTCGGAGATGTCGGCGTGGGGCGGGCGCGGCGCCGTGCGCGTGTGCCGGCGCTGCCGCACGCTGCGGTGACGCGCCCCGCGCCCGCGCCCGCCCCTGCCCCGTCGCGCCCGCCTGCTAACAGTCTGCGTCAGCACTGATCTAACTCCGAAACGAAAACGACCCGCCTACACGCGACTCCTACCCGCCTCTGCGTCCCTGGTATGCGCACAGTTCAAATTGTGGTCTTCGTCAGCATGTCGGTTCGATCCCCGAGCGATGCAAAACTTTGGAAGATCTGATGCTCACCAGAATAGTGTAATTTGTGCTGTATTCATAACAAAATGTTCGGGCGCGCACGTGTTGGCCCGCGACCCGCGGCGGCGTTCGTTCGGCGGCCGGCCTCGCCGCACGCGTACCCTTGAGATTCCAGCACATTGTGTAAGCCGGTCGACAGTTATGCCTCCCGTGTACTAGTCAGTCCGCTTCGACGGTAACTTGGACTTGTAATGCTGTTGTTCTATTTAACTATGTATGATTTGTTTGAAAGACTCATCAGTTTCGCCATGACATGACTTACGTTCGATGACACCGATTGCGAGGCGGCGAGAGTCGCTGGAGCGCGTCTAGTCTGCGAGGGGCGGCACGCGTAGGATAGTTAGGAAATGGTTTAGTGAAGGAATGAGTACGCGAAGGCTGATTTTGTACGATGTTTTCATTTTTTTCTATCATATTTATTGTAAAAGACTCCATTAGATAATCGGTTCGATCGATAAAGCAGACTGACGTGCATCACTGAGCCCCGCCAGCGACTGGCGACGTTATTGTTTGTATAAATATGAATAATTGTTTTTGTTCTTTTATTTTGTATCATAGCGTTTCAGTTTGTTCTATAAATATTATTTGTATAGTAAGGTTTTGTTTTAGTCCGGTCGCGGCGCCGGGCCGGCTGACGGCCGATGTAGATAGCTCGGCGGGAGCGAGACCGGTCAGCCGGCGCGGCGCGCGAGCTCGTTACACGTACGGTGTCGACGTGTTTATAGAATGTCTCCGAGATGTGCTCGGGAAACAGTTGTATACAAACTACGCGAGCCGATCGTCGACAATACGTCGAATTTCATCATCAACCCAACAGACTGTTAAATTGTGGTGAAACTCGGCACTTATTGTTGTTAGCATAACAGGTCGGCGGCGGCTCGCGCGAGACCGAGACGGCAATAACTACGGCAACCTATACGATGAAATAAACCGTTGCTGGCTCCTCAATCGATCATTAGCTTTGTATTTTATTTGTGATATTTATGATAATTTTGTATAATGATTAAGAGTTTATTAACTTGTTGTTAGAGGATAAATTCTACTGGTGATTATTTATATTAGCCGATACGGTGCCTGATGTTGAGTTTCGCGTCAGCTCGGGTCTCCGTACTCACCAGGAGCACATAACATCCAGCTGTAGCCCTAGGCGAGTGCCGAGACTTGATCGTATTCTGAAGCGAAACATCGTTGTATATAATAATCATAAATGCAATTTACATATTGCTTTGAGTGGAAACACTTGTCCTTGCCGCGTCTCTTGGCCGAAAACATTTCCAATGAAATATAATTTGAAAATAAATGTTTAATAAATTTCAACCAAAATATACCGAATGAGCCGAGCGCCCAACGGCCGCATCGCACTAAGAGACCGCGAGGTACCAGGGCACCGGCGGCTCGAGGAGTAAATTGAGGGGGTTGTTGTTAACTGCATATATTTTATAATTATTGTAACGCGAAACTCGGAGTATATAAGTTCCAACGTCGAAGTGCAAAACTTGTTTGTGACCAATGAATATTGACACAATGTGAAATAAAGCATTATTTAGTTTTATTTACCGTTTTATTAACCCACTTACCATTTTCAGTTTAGAAACGAACCGGGGCCCCGGCAGCGAGACTTGCCTAACCTAAATTATATGATACGTCAGTTCAAATCAGGCCTGCTGCAGTTTATTCCCGTTATTTATCAGCCGAAAGACGTCCACTGCTGGACACAGGACTCCCCCGAGGTTTCCCGTTATTTAGTGGTGTTTAAGACACCGTGTTGTTACCCTACCTGATAAAGCACCAGCAAAACAATCGCTAATAGCCTTATTACACCACCCTTTCCCTAACCCTAACGAGAGGGACGCAGCAATACGTTAGATACGTATAGAGATATCTCCATCTCATTCCAATGTATTGCGGCGTCGCTCTCGTTAGGGTTAGAGAAAGGGTGGTGTGATCGCTGCTTAAGAGAAGAAAGACTAAATTAAAAAAAAGTTACATTGCAACGTGTTCACGGGTGGGTCCCATTTATTATATGAAACATGACGTCATCAGACAGTGATGACAAGACATGATTCCCATTTTGTTCTATGACGTCACTGAAAAGTGAGCTTGGGATATGTAGTTTCATGGAACAAATAATAAGTTAAATAAAAATGTTATTTTGTCCAATGACGTCAAGTTCCATTGAAGAATGGGACCCACCCGTGTTCACAAGATATAGGGCCGTATTAATGACCTTGCTCGAGTACGTTGGCTCGCCCTTTCTTTTACCATAATTTTCCTTTCCTAAAAGATTTTTTTTTCTAAAGCTTTAAACATTTCAAGATTATTTCATGGAACCCATTAGGTTAGGTCTATTTTATAACAATCGTGAAAATTATACGGTTTAAAAAAGAAGCATTTATGTCAAATGATGATTATGGCAAATTATGCATTATGGGAAACAATAGAGCCCCTGGCTCGAGACCATGCTTAAGACGCGTCAAAAAAAAATCTTATTGACGCATCTTAAGGCGGGGATTTCAATCGTGTCCTATGGTCCATATTAAGTAATTAACGTTTTTGTTTATTAATGTGGCCCAAAGCATCACTATTTAATGTAATCCGCATGACCAAATAACAACTCACATAAGTTTACCAAAATCGGGTTTAATTGTTACAGAAAAAAATATTTTTCAATCTTAGACTTAAAAACTAAGTAACATGAAAGATTATAAAGTATTAATACCATTGGCTTTTACTCCGCTAGAGGGGTTCATTTATTATTCGATTATTGGACATCACTTTACCTATCTTAATCACTCTTATGTCCAAATAGGGATGATAACTGGGCAAAGATAACGAAATTCTATTTAGTCTGTCAGTTAGATTATCAAAAAATATTGGACACGTATTTTTTCTTTTGTCAATCAAACAAAAAATGACAAAAATAAAGCGCGTCAAAATCGGGAGTGGTGGCTCGTGACGTCACATGTGCAAAAATTGTATTGAGACGTGACGTCATGCAGCATTTTAACTCAATATTATCTCCGTAATTTTTTGATTGTCAAAAAAAAAAAAATTACAAATACTTACGCACGAGCGCTTTTTTTAACGCTCAACGCCCGTGTTCTGCGATCCCATTGGTTGACCTTGAGATGAGAATCCCACCAATAGGATCGCGGAACGCAGGCGTTGAGCGTTATAAAGCGCTTGTGCGAATCGGGCTTAAAGGTTTCATCGAAAATCGTACAATAATCAAATAAAAAACATCATTCACTTACTATCTGGGTAATTCTCCGAGCGTTTCAATCGCCCTCATTCCACCCGATTCGCTGGAATTACCCATCTAAAGTCACTTACGAACTAGTAATTCAGCTTTAGGACTGAGTTTATGAGAAAAAATACTATGACATACAGCCAGACAGACAAACATGGTTAAACAATGTTCCTAATTTGACTACGGTACCCTAAAAATGAGCTTCCAAACGGCTCACTGGCCCTAAATCTAGTTTTAATATTAACAACACTTATAACAAACAAACAAATATGTACAGTCGAACTCACGAGTAGCTGTACATTTCTGTACCTTGTCGCAGTATTTACATACTAAATTCAAACTATTGACACTTATTATAACTTACAATACGTGGTACTAAAATGTAAAGCTAATTATGAGTTCTACTGTTAAAGTACAAGATAACGTGAAAAATGGTAAGTATTATAGTTAAGTTACGTTAATTGCTTCTTCTTTGGCATTAATTATGAAAAACAATTAATTATTGTCAAACAATCTATTCGATAAAAGCAAAGTGTGCAAATATTATTGAACTCGGCTGTACCAGTGACTATAGAAAATAAAGGTTTTAGGTACTTTAGACACCGCGCCATTTTAAGACGTAGGTAATGACTAGGGGATCGGAATTTCCGGGACGGCAATTGCCAACTAGTAGGGATGGACAAAAAATGTTATCGACTGTTGTAGGTATGTCGATAGTTGATACATCAGCAAGTTACTGATTAGTTAACACATAGTAAAACATGTTATTAATTTATCTACATTAAATAGTTAATATTAATTATGTTCTACTAATCACAAATCGATCAACATTTCTAATTATATTTTTTTACTTATATATTTTGTAAAATATTGCGCGTTAATTTTGAGCTTAATTGTTTTAGTGTGCAGGGTTAATGGTTTTAAGGAAGTCAGTCCACTTACAGCAAGAGCATGTAATATCTGAATTTTAATTGTCCGAAAATTAATAATTTTTAGATACTAAACATTTCAATTTTAATTTTTCTGATTTTTTCATGTATTTTCTTATTATCAATATTTTCTTCAAAATAGAAATATGACAAGCAGGCAACTAATTAAAAAAAAACTTTCTTGGTTTACCAGCTTTCGAATGAGGTGTAAAAATATAGAAAAGATGTACATACTTACTTAGATTAAGTCAGCATTGATTAAGAAACCGCTGGTATTTCTTTAAAAAAATGATTTTCGGATATTTTCCTACAAAAATAGAAATAATTGACGATGATTACAACCGCAACGACCACAATAATTATAATTACAATGACTACCGATAACCTACTGACCTTTTAAACGCGCAAAAGCGACAAAAAAACACTGCAATGAATATTTTAGCAAGTTAATTAATTAAAAATATTTTAAATTGCGTACAAATCCATTTTCAAGCTTGACGAAATCATAATACTGAATAAACGCACAATCATTCAGATCCGAAAAAACTTACATACAAGTTAACGTTGGTTTGCCTTCGCGTGGACCAGGATTATTAGAGGGCTTTATTGAGCACTTATTAGGCCGACTGTACACATAGAACATTCCAGTAGTATTTGAGAATATAATACTGTACAGTCAAGATCATAAATATGTGTACATTTTAGTACCTTGTCTATTTAATGTCATGTTTAAGCTGCCATATATGAATGTCACAGCGATTAGTGACAAGGTACTAATCGCGTATACATATTTATGACCTTGACTGTATTTATTGTTTAAGCCAATATTCATATATGTATATTGTTCGTGTCACAACGCTTTAATTCGTTCCAATTTTTTTATTATTAATGGCGTCTGTCCCTGTGGACAATGTTGTCAAAGTTTAAAATATAATACAGAGTTCAGCCATTGTACGGTTCTTGTCTTGATAAGTAGAACTATGGCGAGTGTCAATCGCCACACGCTCCGACCACTCCGCCGCGCTCCACTCCGCCGCGCATCACCGCTCAGCAGAGAGCCCAAGATGGCGACCGGCTCCCGCTCAGCAAAATCAATCAGCACGTGCAGCAGCCAGAACTACCGCCACAGGACTCCTAATTCTTCCCATGTAGTTAAATTTTTTCAACGCAATTGACGGATATATCCGCACCACTGGTTGAACGCCGACGGATATATCCGTCACGGTTGACAGCGAAAAATAGACCCGAGTGTCTATGACGTAAGGTTGAAATTAGCTCTGGCTATCAGCTGTCATTGGCGTGTGAGTGACGACTTTTATATTTGACATGTTAACATTTTTCGATTTTATGATAGTTTTATATATCGACTGGATTTTTATTTATAGCATAGCTGGGTAGATCTTTATTCGCGATGCCGTAGTCTTTGTAGTACTGGGATATCATACTACCGACGGCGGCGCCGGCCTGCTCGAGCGCGTGGTACATCTCAGCTGTGTACGGTTCGAAGTCCTCCAGCTTTTTCCGGCGGCGGTAGATACCTTCTTTGTTGAGCAGCGCGCAAGTCATGTCGTCCTGGTAATTAAATAAATAAATACATAAATATCAGGACAAATTGACATAGTCCACTAAGTCAATTGGTACTTAAACAAACAACAAGTGCTGAAAAATACTCGGAAATATGTGTATTCGAAACATCTCATTTTCAGTGTTAAGTATAATAGCTCTTGCAATTCACGAAGGCGAGTGGGCTTCATCAGTGTTGAACGTGTACATGCACATTGCGGTAGTGTGCGTGTCTGACGGAGCGATCACTTGTGCATATTTTTCGTGTGTGCGTGTTACATACACGACGCTGGATACAGATACGACTACCACAAGTAATGCGCGTCACACACGGAGCTATAATATATATTTTGGTATATTAATATATATTATAGCAAGGCATCTTACGATATATTTTCGTATAGTTTAGGTATATTTTTCATACTATTTGACAGACTCCACACACGCAGCTATAATTTATATTAATGTATATTATAGCTGCGTGTGTGGAGTCTGTCAACTAGTAGGGAAAATATATCGTAATATACCGACCTATAATATATATTATAGCTCCGTGTGTGACGCGCCTAAAGCCCACTCGAATTCGTGAATTGCTAAAGCTATACCAGCGTCGGCCGCGATGGTACAGTCAGCATCAAAATAGATAGGAGCGGCGAAAGCGGCCAAATATATCGCAAAACATCTTTATTACTATAGGAATAAGAATGTGTTGCGATATATTTGACCAGGTCCTATCTATTTGATGCTGAGTGTAGTATTTATTTATTTAAACTTCTTTGCACAATACAATCAAATGTAACGTACAAATGGCGGACTTAATGCCCAAAGGCATTCTCTACCAGTCAACCACATGATTAACAGAGAACAATAAATAACAGGTGCATTGGAAAAACTAAACAGTAATGAAAACAATGGTACCTACTTAATTTAATAAATATATATACAAATATATTATATATAATACATATACATACTTACCTATTATATCAATATTATAGAATGTAATAAAAGTATTTTCACTTCTCAACTTCTCATGCTCTAAAAGTTCGTCTTTATGTCGTGCGTAGGCGACATAAAGTCGCTTCTTATGCTCTAGTGCATAAAGTAAAATCTTCGTCGAAGACCTAGGCAATCGGTCCAACAGCCACACGAACAACTTTAACTTCATAGAATAACCTCTTTATTTTATTTCTTTTCGTTAGTATCCTAAGACCAAGGCAAGGATACCAACAGCCAAAGTACACAATAAAGCTTCATGAAATAAACATATATTTTTATTTCGTCGCATTTATTATTATTATTATTTTTATCATGTTGCTGTTTCATTTCCTCGCAATCGAAGTGAAAAGTAGAGTGTACAACTCGTCCATAAAATCCATTTAACACTCGACTTTATATCCATGGATGAATAAACGTGTCGCGTAAAATGGTGCGTTTTATGCACTTGTTGTACAATCTACTATTAAATACATACAATAACAGTGCGTGATGGAGAAGATGCCGCTTTACTCCAGTTCTTGTATGAGTAAATGTCGGCGAAGCTTACGCTTAAACACAAATATGTACTAGGAGGTCAGGACTCGCCTCGGTAACGTTGTAGCGCAGGAAGGCCAGCGCCTGGCGCAGCGCGGCGCGCGGGTCGGTCAGCAGCGCCTCGTAGAACAGCACGAGCACGCGGCCGCGGAACCGCGCCAGCCACGCCGCGTGCAGCGCGCGCCACGCCCTCACCTGCTCCGACACGTGCTGCGCCCAGCCTACGAGTTACCCGAACGCGTTAAACGGGCCGCACGCGCACCTTTAAATGCCTGTCGCTATATTGGGATACCTTCTTTCGTCATAATCGTTTCATTTTCCATAATTTTTATTTTCTCCAAGATTTTTTTCTAAAACTTTAAACATTTCATGACTATTTAAAAAATCATTGCATGGAACCCATTAGGTTAAGTTAGTTTTATTTTATAACAATCCATAAATAACATAACGTTATTATAAATGCGAAAGTATCTGAAAGTATCTGAACGGATCTTAAATTTGAACGGACCTTGCCAATTCATGCAAGGACAGATTGTGTACTGTAAAGCAGCAAGTAGTTTTGTATGTAGAATTGTAGAACTTGTTGCTTTATGTATGTCAGTTTTATTCTTAATTCTTTTGAAATCGAATAAAGAAATTAAGAATGGAACAATAAAAAAACAATAGTAGTTATGTGTAGAGTCGCCTCGCGGCATTCATGGTGCAAACACCTATTCTTGTATATTATTTCAAATAAATTAAACTCAAACAAATAACAGTCTATTGATGTAATCGTCACCACCCTTACTGTACTGAAGAAGGATATAGGATACTTTTTATATCAGAAAATAGGACAGTTCCCGACTTCTAGACGGACGAAGTCGCGGGCAAAGGCTAGCAAACCATAGACAGTGGTAGAGGTTGGTTCCTACCCGTTTTGATGAATGCTGACTTCGGTGCGGTACCTATGTGACCCTTGTGCAGCCTGTTGAAGTCCGCCTGAGAAAGACACGATGATCAGCACAAGATACTGGCTTCTGCAGCTTGTTTGTCGCTTGGATCTCAAATAATGGTTAAATAAGTCAAATTCGCGGACCATTGTATAAATAAAACGCAAGCGTTTCTAACTGATTATGTGGCTACCACTTATCACTATATAGTACAGTCAAGGTCATAAATATGTATACACGTTTAGTACCTTGTCACTGTAATCGCTGTGACATTCATATATGGCAGCTTAAACATGATATTAAGTAGACAAGGTACTAAAATGTACACATATTTATGACCATGACTGTACAGACGTTGTCAACTAATTAGAGACATACTGGAACGATTTGCAAACGGGACATTTGCGAATGGGACGTTATTTTCGAGAAGGGACGTTCTGCAAAAGTGTGGGCCGGATTGCCAAAGGAACATTTTGCGAATGGGACTTAATTTATGTGAAGAAACGATCTGCATATAAGGTCCCGTTCGCAAAATGTCCCTTCACCAAAATTACGTCCCATTCGCAAAACGTCCCCTTAGCAATTTTGTCAAGGGACATTTTGAGAGCGGGACATTTTACAGAAGGGCCGTTTTGCGAAAGGGACATTCTGCGAATAAGAATTTTATGCGCCCTAACCGATTTGCGAACGAAACTATGCGCCCTAACCTACAAAGTCTACACGGTTTGTTCACTGAGTATCCCTAATTGGTTAACCACAACTGCATAGCCAAAAATACTTTATACACTAAGATAAAAAAAAATAGAAGAATTATATTACCATAATCTATAGGCAAGCCATTTTCTTGATGTGTTGATGAATAAACAATTCCCACGTTGAAGTGGTTGGTTATAAACAAGACATCGGGCATAACATAAACATGAAACACAACAGTAAACTTGTTATGAGTAAGGCATTGTGGTTAGTTCTTATAATGGTAACGAAATAATAATAAATAAAAAAAACACATTTAGTACATGATTACTTTTGTTAATGAAGAAAGAAGGAAACTAAATAAATTGTTTATATAGCTTGGCAAAAAATTGAGGGACTGTTTGGAGAGTAATTGGCAACATGAACCAATTTTACACTCAAAAACTTTTGAGATGATTGATTGTTGACATTGGACAACATTGTAGTTTCATTTTTTATCAATCAAACTTTAATTTGCTGTGAAGGTTTTACCTTTAAATGTTTATTAGCAATAAATTTACCAAAACATTTACCATCTTATTCATAATCGCACAACAACTAAAGTATGCTTGTAGTATGGTTTGTCCTTATCTTTCATTGTGACATTTGAATCTGACAGAAAGTGACAGAGCATACTTTTACTAAAATAGGTTTGTTGTGCGTTTATGAATAAGGGGGTTAGCATTTTACATCATTAGTAATCTATTTAATTTCTCACCAAAATAGCATCTCTAGGATTCCTGATGAGCAGTATGGCAGCTTGAAACTTGTTAGGGTCATCAGGAGGCGGCTCATGCGTCTTCACAACTAATACGGTGCCATCAGTCACATTCTCCGCTGGGAAACCATGCAGCCTGAGCCCGTAGTCCAAGTATACTGAACCAGTCATAATGCCTGAAATATTGTTAGGCATCATTTACATGGCTTCACCAATTACTGGACTATGGGAGTCCTAGACCTTTGGAAAACCTACATGGAGCTGAAGCCAACACACCATGCAATTAGGCAATTTAATATAAGTAAAGTGATGGGATCATGGAACACGCATTTCTAATGAAAAAAATGAATACTACATTTAGTCAAAATATTAAAATTATCATATAACTTGGTGAATAGTACATAAATAAATAAGAAATAATTTGTTTACAGGCGTGGTTCATGAGGAATCAAAGGCCTTTAATGTATCATAAGAATAATTAATTTTACACTACTTTTCAAGGTTAAAATTCTAATCAGATCTTTGTAATATTATAAGACTGGCTAGCTTATGCCCGTGATTCTGTCCACATAGACATAAGACTGTCCAACTTTCCAGGATAAGAAGTACCCTATGTCCATTTCCAGGCTATAAACTATCTCTGTACCAAATCTTACACTAATCAGTTGAGATGTTGAACAAGGGCAGATCCAGGGGGGGTCATGGGGGTCATGACCCCCTGGGCCCTGAGCTGGGTCTAGGACGACAGTTGATATTATACAAAGTTTTTGTAAATAACTAGAATTTGAGTATGTGATCCCCCGTTTTACTTGTAAGCTGGATCTGCCCTTGATGTTGAAACATGAAGATGATACAAACAAAAACTTTCACATATATAAATTTAGTAAGGATAAGGATATTGTTCATTTTACTTAATTAAAACTTTAAACCGAACGAGGAAGCACTCTTTAATTCCTCTACCTTTACCCTCTTGTGTACAAATTTATTTGTTTAAAAAATACCAAGTTAATATTTTGATTTAGGTCACATCACAGGCAATAGTTTTTTTTTACTGTTGACCTGTGACTTGCTGCAACAGGTAGCGCAGCCAGGTGTTGCCGCTGCCCGGGTGCGACACCAGGGCCACGGCGGGCCCGGGCGCGCGGTACCGCAGGTCCTTGCAGAAGCGGAAGCGCGGGTGCGCGGCCGAGCGGTACCCGGCCCGCGCGCCCTGCAGCGGGCTCAACATAAACACTATTAGAGAAAAATACAACAACACCACCGTCGCGGTGAGCACGAAAATCGAACGTCGAGACATGACTACCTGTTTACTGTTTTCTTAACACACATGGTAAACATTATTGATTCATCTCGATTATACAACAAATGACTAGCAAGTCTAATTTATCACACATTTTAATAAATACTACGTGAACTGAAAGCGTCAGTCTCTTTTATAAATATAAAGTAGTATACTCTAATTATTATTTTTGTTATCATTTTCGTAGTGTACACCCTTTTGTTCCCGACTCACACAATTCGCGGCCGCGCATGAATGAAGTGTCAATTTGACATACAACGTTTTGTTTTACCATTTGGTTTCTCCATATCCAGTTACAAAACAAATAATATATACAAAAACGGAATACTGACTTTACGAAGGTCTTTCTCTTTCGCTCTACTGTTGTTACGCGATGGAGGGAAAGGAACGAGGTGTAACTTGAAACAGGATATTGCGAGTGGGACTCCAGCAAGAAACTTATAACCTACCTATGGAAATTGCAAAGCAAACACTGGATTCAAGCTAGATAAAAATATAGACCTTGAATTTCGTCCGGATCTTTTGCATCTCTTTCCTTAGGAACGAAGAAAAGAGATTCAAGACGTTTTTGTTTCTTGCCTTCTTTCCTGGAGAAAGAGATGCAAAAGGTCCGTGATGTAATTCAAGATATTTTTTCTAGCTTCAATTTAATGTTTACTCTTGATTCTCCAGACAGACATACCCTTATAATCTGTGCTCCAGACTTAACCCATCGTATGCTTAAGCACGGATTCGTGCTCATTTGGATATCTTTTTGTATTTTTTTTTGTGGTCTTAATAGATAAGGAGAGGGCTATCTTTAACTGACAGATGAATTTACTTGCCGATTGTGAAACAGGCCCTTAATCAATGTGTTATGGAGTAGTCTACAATACCAACCAGACAGTCATTATCATATCAGCTGAATGATGTCCACTGCTGACCATATGACTATATATTATTTGGACAACACACTAGGGAACAAAACAAATGGTTTTGTTAAATAATATTTATTCAAAGTAAATCATTGTGACAAACTTCTTAATTTTCTCAATGTAGTGTGACAGTTTTCTATATTTCCAGTGCAGATTTCCAAATACATTTGCAAGGGTAGAACTCTTGGGGAGTTGATTTGCAGCAATATCTTTCTAGCTGTAACCAGATCTCCTCTCAGTATGTGACACACAGCTGCCTTTGCCCACACAGAAACAGCTATCATATCACGCATTTGATAAGGCAGGACGGACACCAGGTCATGGATCATAGGGGGATGTAGATGTTCCACTGCATCAGTTATTCTGTCCAAGTTTATAAGTGCTTCAGCTGCATATATGTGTGCCCATGCTTTGTGGCTGTTGGATACATCTGGCTGGTTTAGCAGCTCATTGGCGCTCATCAAGGCTGACAAAGGATCTTGCATGTGCAATAGAACATAACTTTGGAGTACCAAGACTGAGTTTTTAACTTCACAACACTGCTTCCAGTTGATGGGTGGTCCTGGAGGGGCCTGCACCACCGGCAATGTGGCATCTGTCGTAGGCTCATGATCTGGCAACAAAGTGATGGCGTTCCTCAAACATAATGCTGCAAACTCTAAAGATAAGGTTGGTATAGCAAAGGACTCCCCACTGGTTGGGTATTTATCCTTAATTTCTTTTGTGAATAGAATTCTAGTGTGTGGGCCACTGCCAACTTTTTTAACTGTGAATTGTTGGGCTTCATCACTGCAGCACTTCTTGATGCAGCACTCAGCCAGGTGCAACCAGATGCGGGGATTGTTGGGGTAATGGCGCGCAGTCTCCACCAAACATTCAAATGCTCCCTCGGAGTTGTTGGCAGCCAGCAGCGCCAGCCCCAAGTTGTAAACATACAATGGTCTATCCTTGCAAGCTATTAAACGCTCACTATCCTCATTCTCCATGGCTCTGAAGTGCTCTTTAACTGCATGTTGAAAATACTTTGAAGCCAAAAATGGTTTCTTTACAGACATATAAATAACACCAAGGTTATTATTAATAGCTGCCCAAATGTCTTCACCTTGCGTCTTTAAATCATAACTGTATTTGAGTGTTTTGTACTGCCCCAACATGTTGGCCGCTTCCTGCACATCTCCATTGATGTAATGTTGCTGCGCAATAACAAATACATTCTCAATAGAATCTGGACTTAAATTTAGAGTTACTTTCTGTCCTAGCAGAAGTTTAGCCCTGCTGGCTAGTCGCTCAAACATATTATTGATATCTTTATCAGACTTCATAAGCTCTTCATGGTTGTTAGCTACATCTAAAGTCTTGTTGAATGTGCGGCGGCAGAGTGTGGCTTCCATCATCAAGAGAACTATCTGTTGGTGCAATTTAGTGTCCTTGACGTTTTTAGAGTTAAGGAGGCGCTCTAGAACCACAGCGCACTGGTAGTAGTAGCGGGAGTGGTAAAGGATAACGGCGTAGTTATATAGCACGTACGGCGACACGGATTCCTTTGAGTCCACTTCAGGGAAGGTAACGCCCGCCACTTGCGTGATAGCCTTCTTAAACTTATCCACGTTTCTCATATCACTGATCATGAACTCCACGACGGCTTTATTATGCTGGATTCTCTTATTGTTGTTGCCAACTAGAGACTCCAATTCTGTTAGGTGCTGCAGAGCGGCCGTGTAGTCCTTATTCATGTAGCTCTGATGTGCGAGCACGACGGGCTCTTCTCGATCTTTAGCGTTGGCCATTATTATTCAGCACACAAGTAGGTAATGCTTATAATAAATGACAAATATTTAATTTGCACGAAACTATTTTTAACAGAATTATGACATACACATTAGGACTTTGACATTTTAGCTAGTCTGACAACAGTGACAACTGGCAAGCTAGATATTCAAGTATGATTAAAAAACGCTGAAAATTGTGAAAAAGCTGGTTACACATAGGTTTTGAATAGTTTACCCGTGTGGAAATAGATAGGCCGCTTTAATGACATACCGTTGCACAACACGGCACTAATTTACCGTACGCATTCAGGGTAAACGGTAGATTTGCAAGCAGTTACCGTGGACGGGAACATAAAAGCGTCGTTTACTGCTTCACTGTGAGAGTACAACGTGGCGTGGCGCGCCGTGCCGTGCAAAGCGGCAGTCCTCAGCCAAATACAAAATGCATTATATCCTTCAATTCCTTCGATTTAAATTGTGTATCAATATTCAAATAGTCGATTACTAACTAAATTTACGTAACGTCACTCACTAGTCGCTGCTGACTGACACCAGCTGATAAATTGTCAATTTTGACAACTCATCTTGCTATTGATTGATGTTCACCACTTCCCAGTATTATTCTACTTGTTATTGTTTTCATTTAACTCAATACGTAGCAAAATTATTTAACTAAACCAAATCTTAAAAGTTGAAAGTAGACGATTTGCAGTGATGCGTATTATCAACATAGCGAGGGTCACTAAGTATTGAGTTTTGTTTTTGTTTTGTAATTTATCCAAACCGTAAATGTCCGTGTCCCTGTGTGTTCTGAGTATCGAAATAGACGAGGATCTTCCCGATATGGGCGACTCTCCCGCTGAAGTCGGTAAGCAATATTCATATCTACTTTTCTAACACGAAAACTTGCTAACATGAGTTATACGATGGATATTGACTTTCTTTGTTCTTCTATTTGTCAATACGTTTTAGCTGACTTTGAAATGAATATAATACACTATCTAGTGGCTCTGTGTTGTAAACAACTTTTGTATCCGTTTAAAGGTTAAAATGATGTATTATTTATTTTTATTTAATGTAATTTTTTATAGAAGCCGCTAAAGAGCAGAAGAAAAAGGATCGCGGTGCTCGAGAATCTAAAACCATTACTGTAGAAACATATGCTAGTGTATTGCTGGGACCTAACCCTGACATTGGGATCCTGCCAACCAGCTCTCGACGCTCACCACCCAAAGACAGCATAATTGCTGATGATGATGAGACCATCAGCTTCTTCTGTGGAAACCCACTGGTGGAGGTTACTAAGGGGGTGCTACATTTGTATAAGGAAAAGTGAGTATTGTTAATTATAAAATTTAAACTTGCAATGAGTCTGTGAGCTGTTGAAGAATCTGAAACTGTCGGGTCGCTACTTGACTGAAAATGTGAGTAAACCATTGAGTGTTAATTTTTTTTTTTATTGTTTAGTTTATAATACCCTCAATAGACTGATATACAATTCTCTGTCTCTTTTATTGCATACCACAGAGATTTGGGGCTTTCCATAAATTACATCACATCATCACATACATTCCATGATTTTGTGATCCCCTCCCCCCCTTGTCACAGGTGATCACATTTGTGAGACCCCCCCTTCTGGTGTGACATCACGTCATGTTTTGCAATTTTATATCACGGAATGATTAAATTAAAATAGGAGTCCCACAATAACTTGCAACATTTACTTCAACTTTTGTTTATAAAACTTTTCTTAAATGTTTCCAGTGAGTTAAAAGAAGCTCCCGAGGCGAAGATGCTGTGCCTCCTGTCCGTGCCGGGCGCGCTGGGCGCCAGCGACTTGCTGGCGTTCGCGGCGGCCTGCCAGCAGGACATCGCGCACGTGCGCGTGCTGCGCGACGGCTCGCCCGACCACTACATGGCGCTGCTCACGTAAGTAGAGATATACTCACACCTACCCTTGGTATAGTTCATACTTCATAGGAAGTTGAAAGAAGTCCAAGAAGCGAAGTTGCTTTGACTCCTCTTAATATCGGGACTAGGAAAGTAATGGGAACAGGTCATTAGGCAAACGAATTATTGTTCACGCGTTTTCATTGTTCTAATAGTGCACTTAATGAGCTGATAGTGGCTTCCGAAGCGAAGATGCTGTCTATGGGGGTCTGACGACTACACGGCTCACGAACGTAGAGAAGGTACTTCTAGTGTAGCAAGTGGTCATATTTCATAGGTAGCTTGAGAAGTTAAGGAGGTGAAGATGCAGAATCTTCTCTTAGTCCTGGAATAGCTTGGAACGAGCGACCTGCTAGCCTTCCACTACGGACCATTGGCACTGCTGATGTAAGATGAGTGATGCCGCGTCTGGGGAGTGATTCCCATTTGTTCCATAGAACAATGACGTCATAGAACATTTAGGATTCCGGATTATCATTTGTTCTATAGAACTGTTATGCCATGGAACAAAATGATATGGCAGTGTATCACGTTGTTCTATAGAATACATGGGAATATTCATTTTCATTTGTTACTATGGAATTGACATTTACCAGTAAAAAGTGAGCACACTCTTTGTACGTTTATCTATAGGTACTAATAAACACTCTTTACTTTATCTTCCTGGCCACTTGAAAGCACAGACAATTAGTCTGACAATTGTGAAATAACTTTACTCTATAAAAATGGACACGCAACCCAAAGAGTGCATTCTCAATTTTGAGGACATAATAATAGAGAAACGTGGTCGCGGCCATGTTAATATAAGGCCTGGAGGAGTTTGTTCCTGCTTAATGCAGCCATCACAATTAAAAAAAATGTTGATTAACATTCCCTCGCAAAATTTTCAATTGTTTTGGTGCGAGGTTGTAAACACAATAGAAAAAAAAAATTAAAAATAAACAACTAAACTCAAAAAAAAAAAATTAAAACATAATGCATATTTGTTTCGACTTGACAACCATCCCAATAATTTGAATCCGTGAAGTCGATGCCCAATCCTCGGAAAATTGTTAAACTATTCCTTGTAACATTACGTCACTCCACGGAATTAAAATCGACTAACGTTACGTCAGGTAAAATACTAAAAATGTGTTTTTTTTTTTTAATATACAACAACTAGGAAATACAATTACTATGTTGTTTTATGATGGAACAATGTGGGAAAAGAGAGAGAGAGAGAAAAGGGAAGAGAGAGAGAGAAAAAGTCTTATTTTCTTCTATTGCGTCACTGGTAAGTAAGCTGGGGTAAAAAGCTAGTATGTAGTTCTATAGGACTATTTGGGAAAATATATTCAATTTTGTCCTACGACGTCATTGTTCCATAGGACAAATGGGAATCACTCCGTCTGGGTGTGCCACTGCATAAAGCAATCTATTTGTGTTTTCCAGCGTTGAATGTTGACAGGACATTATTATGGATATCTTTGAGTTTGACATGGTGATGAGTGAACCGTGGGTGGTCGGTCAGGTTCCGCAGCAACGCGGCGGCGCGCGAGTTCCACGGCGCGTTCGACGGCGTGCCGTACAGCAGCCTGGAGCCGGCGGCGCTGTGCCGCGCGGCCTGGGTGGCGCGCGTGGCGCTCGCGCGCTGCGGCCAGCCGCCGCCCGCGCACACCGAGCTGCCCACCTGCCCCGTCTGCCTCGGTACATACTGCTTTTGTACAACTGCTAATTGTGCAAGCCATCTGCGACACATACACACGAAGACACGCATTAACGCACTTATGCACGCGCGCAAGCAGACACGCACACGCGCGACATGCTCATACGCGCAAGAAAAATCTTGGGTCTTCACCGGTTTGACTTTGGTTTGGTTTTCGAAAAATTATTCTTTAATCAGTGCCGTGGTTCGCCACAACTTTATTCCGAGTGGCTTGGACACAGTTCGGCATTTGTTTTTGCGTTGTTTTAAATTAGGGGATTTTTTGCGATCAATTTACATAACCTTGAATTTATACGAAATACTCCGTACACTCCAGAGCGCATGGACGAGAGCGTGGCGGGCGTGCTGAGCGTGCAGTGCGCGCACGCGTTCCACGCGGACTGCCTGGTGCGCTGGCGCGACGCGTCGTGCCCGGTGTGCCGCTGCGCGCAGACGCCCGAGCCGCGGGCGAGCGCGCGCTGCGCCCAGTGCGCGCTCGAGGACCCGGCCAGTGACACACGTGAGGTTTTTTTACAGTAGGACATGGTTATGTTTCGAAGGAGCGTGTTTTTACCGGACTGTTACGAAAAAATGAAGGGTAATGTGATTAACAGTTGGTTGTTGTTGCTCTTAAACTATTGGACCGATTTTCATAAATGGGGTGTCATATGATTCGTCAAAGTGTCGTCATGGGCTACGAGTATATAAAAATTGTAAGGGTGGCGTCACACTAGTAACCAGTCGAGTTTTATTATAGGTTTATTACTTTGTTTCATGTGTGGTGAGAGAGCCACTGACGAGAGTGCCAGTATTATCAAAGTTCTATTATGAACAGAGTACTACTGTCATGCCAACATAAAGAATATTCCAGTTTGATAAAGTTGCCAATATGATCAGTGTCATTGTGATAGGAGTACTACTGTAGCGCCAGAATGATGAATATTCCAGTGCGAGTGCCATTTCTACAAGTGTACTGGCGAGATAATGCCATTGTGATATGTGTGCCAGTGTGATGACTGCGCTAGTGTGATTTGGATGTATGTAACCCTACACACGATCGTGCATTCTATTGCTAGATAGATATAGAGTTGCTCCATAACCCAAACCTTTTTACTTCACAACATGTGATTGTTTTCAGAGGAGGAAGACGAGGAGTGCCGGGACCACAGCGGCGTGGCCGAGGGCCTGGACGCGGAAGGTGGCTCGCTGTGGATATGCCTCATCTGTGGAAACGTTGGCTGTGGCAGGTAGGTTGGTCTTACGGGGGTACTTACAAGTGTACAAGTGTAGTAGGTATTGATATTAAAGTCCAATTTGTATTAGATTTTGTATTATCTTTCCCATACAATTTGTGTTTGTAATTTAAGGATTTTAAGATTTAATGCTTATTTAGCTTATTCTGAATTTCTTATTGTAAAATTATAAATTTCGTTAGTCTTATGTTAGAAGTGAACTTACACTTTTTATATTCAATTGTTTTTTTTTTTGTTTTAATGTTATATGGGGTTTAAACATGTATTTTTATAAGTAGTAAATACTGGCTTTTTATTTATTTATTTATTTATCAAGGGAAACAAACAGCAATTAATAATACATATAGTTAATACACAGTAACAAACACATTGGCCAAAACAGTTTCCACTACTGGATTAAATACATTTTGTTGCTCAAGCTGAACTTATAAACTAAGATTGGTTAATTGTTTTGGCATTTGCTCATACATTGATTGACAAGACAATATTTAGTACCAAAATATTACTCTCTAGCATTCTACCGTTAGAATTGAACTTACAATTCTCAATTATACAACTAATTATTTTTTTTACTTATGATAAATCTATTACTATTCTACATTCCTTTTAATTTCATAAACAAATTTATGTAGAGACATGTGGAAAATGTCAGTGTCTAGGAACTTTTCATTATGATTCTTACACGCTCTGACTAGAAATCTATTCTTTGCATATACTGTACTAGAAGATGGAACAGCAAAAAGATTTAAAGAACGAGTTCTCCTATCAGGGCATCTCAACGAAATATCAGAAAGAAGATTTTGTGAGTCCACCGAGCCGTTTAAGATTTTGAAAAGAAAGATTTGATCTCTTATTTCCCGACGTGTCTGAAGAGTTTCAATTGAATACGCATTAAAGGTTTTAAATTTATACTTCATTCGCCTAATAAATTTCTTTTGAATGTTTTCTAATGCATTGATGTATAGTGAGGGTTCCAAACTGTAGATGCATATTCTAGCTGAGATCTAACAAAGGAATGATACAACAATAACATAGTGTTGGGGTCTTTAAAGTCCTGACTTTGCCGGAATATGAATCCCAGCATCCTATAAGCTTTGGATGTAATCCTATTAATGTGCGAAGTTAATTGTACTGAGTTATCAATATATACACCAAGGTCCTTAACCTCCGTTATTTTTTTAAGATATTGGTTATTAAGTGAGTAAGTATAAGTAATGGGAGTTCGTTTACGCGAGAATGATATATAGCAACATTTTGTCACATTCAGATAAATCCCATTACTGACACAATAATCACTCAATCTGTTTAAGTCGGCTTGTAGGTTAGCGCAATCATCCTCAGATTTGATGGTGTTGAATATTTTAGTGTCGTCAGCATACAGCAATGCACGAGAATGATGGAAACAATCAATAACATCGTTAATAAATATGTTACATAATAAAGGACCCAGGTGAGAGCCCTGGGGGACCCCTGATGAGACTGGAACAAAACTAGACGTATATCCTTTAACCGCAACTGCTTGCGTTCTATTGCGCAAGTACGAAGTGAGCCACCTAAGGAGATTGCCGTGTATGCCAAATGATTCTATTTTTTTAAATAGTAAGGAATGCGAGATTTTATCAAAGGCTTTTGAATAATCCGTATAAACGGCATCGACCTGGAATCCATTATCCATTGCCTCGAGAGTATAGTTTAATAATTCGCAAAGGTTAGACTCCGTGGAACGCTTATTTAAAAATCCATGTTGCTCTTTTATTAACATTGGTCTTACAGTATGATAAAGAGTGTCGTATATAATTTTCTCAAACAATTTAGGGATGGCAGATAATTTAGAGATACCACGATAATGTTTGACAGAATGCTTATCACCGGTTTTGTAAACGGTACAACGGTTGAACGTTTCCAACAAGTCGGCAAGATGCCTGTTCGTAGAGAGAGATTAAATAATGAGCTAATGGGAAAGGCCAATGTTGAGCGACATTTCTTTAGAAAAACGGGGTGCACACCATCAGGACCGCAGCCCTTGCATTCTGCAAGTTTTCCCAGATAGTCTTCGACTATAGATGGAGTTATCTTTACGTCACTGATTAGTACACCATTAACATATTTTTTTTGAATAATCGGGTTCAGTTACTGCATCCTGAACAAAAACTGATTGAAAAAATAAATTAAATAAGTCCGCAATATCTTGACCGTTACTACTAATGTTGCTATCTAGGTAAAGGGTATCAGGTATACCACTATTACTCATTTTTGATTTTAAAAATGACCAAAATGATTTGGAGTTGTGATGTATATTATTTTCAGTTCTTGATATGTATAATGTGTAGTTTGAAGCTTCCAAAATTTTAATTTTGGAACGTAGTTTAGAGTATTTATTGTAGTCAACTTCCCTTTTATACATTTTCCATTTTTTATGCATTTTTAATTTTTTAGAAATTAATTTTATCAATGGCGCCGAATACCACATTGGATACTTATTTTTATTAGAATTAACGGTTTTAGTTGGAACTAAGTAGTCTATAATACTATTCAGAATTGTATAAAAGTTATCAACCGCACTTTCAATATTATCGTGTGAAATACATTGTTCCCAATCAATTTTAGAGAGTTCTGCGTTTATGATGTCGTAGTCAGCTGCGAAAAAGCGACGTACAACATGGCAAGCGGGTTTTAAGTTGTGGTCTATCGACCCTACATCAGTCTTTACGCAGAAGACTGGGTGATGACCGTCGACAGGGACTAGTGGATCAACCGAGGGCAACGTACAATAGTTATTTGATAAAACTAAATCCAGCTGTCGATTGTTTTTGTTAGGAATATTATTAAATTGGTGCCAGTTAGTAAAACTCATAAACGCGTTTAATTGGTTGGTTAAAGCATTTTGGTTGGGATTTTCGATTTTAAAGTTATTCTGGCCTGGGGCTGTGGATATCCAAATGGCTTCGCTTATATTAAAATCACCTAAGACTACGTATAAATCTTCAGGAAAATCAGTAAAAATATCTGATAAAAGTTCAAAAAAGGTATTTTGTGAATCTTTTTGATTTATACTATGCGGAAAATAGCAAGTAAATAATCTTAATTTTTTTGCCGTCAATCAGGCGTTATTTTTCTAATAAATATTGATCTTAAAATAAACGCACACACTAAATTAAACCTGTGTCAGGTACGCGAACGGGCACGCAGCGAAGCACTTCCTGGCCTCGAACCACACGTACGCCTTGCAGCTGGGCTCCAACAGGGTGTGGGACTACGCAGGTATGATAACCCTTCCGGGAGCATAGGGTTTGCTTCTTGGCGTCTGATTGGATTCGTTATCTTAGCTACTGTCATTGGAAGAAAGAAATAAATAAAGAAATGAAGTTAACTTCTTTTTTCCTCCTAAGATGTTAAGGTGATTGCTGACTGCCTTCAATTAGCTGAACGTATTGGGGTATCTTTTTACTCTCATTTAATTCAAATTTCTCCTAAAAGTTAATATTAATCAGTTAATACAGCGAGCAGGAGAACTAAAGTAACTTATATAGCTCACCGAATAGCAAACTTTAAGTGGCAGTGGGCGGGGCACATTGCTCGTAGAACCGATGGCCGTTGGAGCGGAAAGGTTCTAAAGTGGCAACCGCAAACCGGGAGACGAAGCAGGCCTTCCACAAGGTGGACCGACGATCTGATAAAGGTCGCGGGAAACCGCTGGATGAGAGGAGCAGAGGACCGATCGTTGTGGAAAACCTTGGGGAAGGCCTTTGTCCAGCAGTGGGTGTCTTGCGGTTGATGATGATGAATACAGCGATAAAGTAAGCTTAGGGCGGCTATTGTATCATCGCTATGAGTGTAATGTTCGAACAGGCGACAACTTCGTGCACCGCCTCGTGCAGAACAAGGCGGACGGCAAGCTGGTGGCGGCCGAGGGCGCGGGCGAGGCGTGCGGCGGCGACAAGCTGGACTCCGCGCAGCTCGAGTTCACGCACATCCTCACGCAGCAGCTGGGCAGCCAGCGCCAGTTCTACGAGGCGCGCGTGCAAGAGTGAGTACACTCGGCTGTCTATCGATAACACTGATTATTGTAAAAATGTATGTACACTCAAGGTCATAAATATTGTGTACAAGTTGAATACCTTGTCACTTTATTCGCTGTGTCACTCATATATGGCAGTTTAAACATGACATTAAATAGACAAGGTACTAAAATGTACACATATTTATGACCTTGACTGTACAGTCTGTGATAAAAAAGTTAGCTTTTGCCAAAAATCATTCGATTGACGTTTAACTTAAAAAGTTAGAGATGGTATTCTAAGGTAGCCGCTCAACTGATCCATCTCAACTTTCCACCATGCATGCCTCTTCATGCTTTTTCATTGTTCGTCTCAAGATTGCAGTCGTGACATTGAAGTCTTAAAGAACCGGGTCTCAGATTCTACTAACCATCACGTGGCCCGTGTGCTCGTGTGACTTCTTCTTGACATGAATGTTTAATCCAGGCTAGAAGAAGCGCACGCCGCGACGTGCGCCGAGTTGCGCGCGCGCGCCGCGGCGGCCGAGGCGGAGGCCCACGCGCGGGGCGCCGCGCTCGCCGCCGGCGCCGCCCAGCGCGCCGCGCTCGAGCGCCGGCTGCAGGCCCTCACCGCCAAGTAAGGGCTCAGGGCTTTGCAGGGACAAAGACTTTGCAGGGACAAGGACTTTGCAGGAACAAGGACTTTGCATGGACAAGGACTTTGCATGGACAAGGACTTTGCAAGGACGAATACTTTGCAGGGAGTACCCTATCCTACCAATTGAACTATCTGTTGTTGTGTTCACAGAGTGTCAGCCCTACAGAGCTCCCTGTCCGAAGAGCGCGAGCTGGCGGCCGCGCTGGCCTCCAACCAGGCCGAGTGGCAAGCGCGCGCGCAGGCCCGCGAGGAGAAGCAGACGGCCGAGGTACAGACAGACCGACACACTAATAGAGATATGACATGATATACGGACAGACATACAGCAGAGGGACACCAATAGGATTCCGTTTTGCTACTAGCTAGGTTGTAAACTTGTACGTGTTGTACAAATTCAGAGGTTAAAATATGCTGTTGATTGACGCCTCTTAAACTTGGCGGTTCATCTTCTTTAAAACAGGTATCTTTGAAAGTATCTGCAAAGTGTCAGAATCTGTTTCTTTTTGGGTTTTTTAAATACTTAGGTAACTTACTTATGGAAAGTAAGTCACAATTTTACAGACTTTCAGATTCATATTTGGACTGCATATTTGGCCACATGTTGGATCAAACGAAAAACGAAGAAAGTATTGTTTCATCTTTATATTAAACTATTTATTTATAACTCCTAACACACCAATACTATATCCAGGTAAACGAACTAAAAGAGCAGCTCCGCGATATAATGTTCTTCGTGGAAGCGCGGGACAAGTTGGAGCACGCCTCGGGCGCCAGCCGGGACGAGCTCGCCGGCGCCAGCGTGCGCGTGCGCGTGGCGCCCGCCGCGCCGCGCCGCCGGCGCCGGTAGCCCGCCGCTCACTTCCAGGAAATAAGCCGGGATTGCCGGCTTATTCAGATCTAAGTCTTTATAACTATTATTGTACATTAAATGTCAAGTGAAACGTCTAGTTTAGGCCTAAGGCCAACGCTTTTGCAGTCTAAACTGATCCTGACTGAGATGCCTGTCCCAAGACATGTCAAAAATAACAGTTTTCTGTGATTTGACGTTCACTTTGACGTGTCTCTAGACGCGCATCACAGTCGAGGTGAGTTTAATACGGCTCTCAGGATTGCAGTCTTACAGGCTATTTTAAATCCTGTGCTACAACCATTATGGTCGTGTTTACCATGTGATAAACGTTGACAAAACATCTGTGTCTTCCTGACCAGTATGTAAGTGACGGATGTTTTTTATCCGCTCTTATCCCCCATGATAAAAGCGACCATAAGTTGTGAACTCAAAAAGCGCCAGCCCAGTTAAAAAAGACTCTATGTATATAAAAATAAATCCCTATTTCCCTTACGGCATTAACGGCTGGAGCGATTTCGCTAATTCTTTTTTTAAATATTCCTTGAAGACTGAAGGTTCTTATGATGAGAAAAATTTGATATTTCAACTTTGAGGGGGGAACATGGAGGGGTAACTTTAACCGAGGCGAAGCGAGGGCGAGTCGCTAGTCTATGTATAATAATGTGACAATCTGGTTGTGTCCATTCCAATGTTCAAACCGAGAATAAATGATGTTACTTCGTATTACGTTTGACAATAGCCACGTAAAAAATGTGACATTACTCTTATATCTATAACGTTATGATCATCCAATAAATGAGTCCTGCGTATTGTGTTGACGGCAAAGTACATCATAAAATTCATAAAAAATTGCTAGTTGGTACGTTATCGCTCGTTCGCCTGTCAATTTTGTATGGCAGCTAACTGTGATGTAATATGTGTTGATAAAGTGACCGCTAACTTGTATGACTTAATTTAAGCCTAAAAATTATGGTAAATACTTAGCACAGGTAATTTATCTCCATGCAATAAATATTTTATATAGCATTGTTATTTATTTTATTTCGCGTGCCCTTCATATTATTTTTTCAATAAGCAAGCCCACCGTGTGGGTACCACATCCGTCTCATCGTGACCGGAACAAGTACAGGGTGTCCTAAAAGCGGGTACCTACGACGCCGGAAGTAGACCAGCCTAAGACGGACTGAACCAGCCTAACAACTTTATATTACTGCTAGCTCCTAAAATATAAACACAGATTAGGCCACATGATTTATCGTTTTATGAATTTTCTATAAAATGTCAAACATTTTCCCGAAACCTTCCGTAAAACTAATCTGCCGAAACATCCGAACCGACCCAAACTACTACGGACCCAAATACATACAGATATAGACGGGCAACTCGAGCTATTTTTACAGCGCCATCTAGTTTCTAGCTACCGCAACGTCTGTATACATAATTATAACTATTCATCAAAGGTATACATTGAGTTTAAATATACGTCTCGTCCGTATATAATATGCTAGTGGCCAAATTGTAGGAAAAATCAATTTCAATTTAGGCTATCTGCATGTAGTTAAATCTGTGGTAGAGATGGCTCTGCTATCAATGAAAATTGTCTTGATCTAAGTTGCCATAGCATTATCCTATTTCAAAGAAATCTGACATGGAACCCGCTATCCAGCTTTTCTTCTATTTGTAAATAAATAAGCCGCTTGCGTACCGGCCATCCCTCTCCGGTATTTCACCTACTCGCTCTAGCCGCTACTGTAGATCGCAGCGAACCCTAGCGGGCTTGATTGCTAACAAAGGTGAACAGATAAACTCTACGATAATTTCGCAGCATGTCTTCAAGTTTCCGTAGTGTAGCGGTTATCACGTGTGCTTCACACGCACAAGGCCCCCGGTTCGATCCCGGGCGGAAACAGATGCACTTTTTTTTCGTCTTTTTTATGTGTCTAAATCGCATTAGACTTTGAATTTATTTGACCTTTAGTTTTTTTATACAAAAGTCATAACTAATCCTGATCTTGCTCTTGAAAAAAATTCTTAAAATATAGCATTTTGATATCTTATCTTTACTAATATTAATTAAATTTGGTATGTACGGAGATACTACGTCTTTATAGCTCGGAAACAGTTGTAATTCACTTGTATCGAACATTTATGTTTTTGATAGATACTACTTTAATATAATATAGCTGTAATGAATAGACCTAAGTCATCAATTGCAGCTACAAATTTGCAACTGCCGATGTCTTCCCTCTAAGTACACTCAGAGAGAATGCCACTTTTCTAGGCCTGCAACATTTGCTATTCCAAGATAGCATCGCGCGGCATCGAGAGCATGCTGTGGGAATCAGGCCGTTTATGTAACTGCGACTCCATTTTGTTTTATGACAATTTAAAGTGTATCGATGACGCATTGCGACAGTTTCGGGTGTCGATTACCTTACTACAGTTAGGGTTGGCGAGCGTTGGGTTACGTTGACGTAATTAACGTGTATTTGGCTCGATGGTGCAAGTATAGGGGCCAACAGACGCTACGAAAAATTCTAACGTTCAGACTGCACCGTTCCATCTGGTTCCATCGGTACCGCTTATAGTATCAAATTCAAATTAATATATAAATACCTTACTAGGGTCATTATCAAATTTTGCGCAGAACACTCTGTTACTATTTGTATGGTGCTACCGCTCTGTTACCGTGCGTTATTATTATTCCAAATATTACATAAATACTAAGCATCTCTTTTCGATTCCGATAATCAATAATTATCTGTGGTACAGTCAGCAACAAATAGATAGGAGCAGACAAAGTGGCCAAATATATCGCAACACCTTCTTATTCCTACAGTAATAAAGGTGTGTTCCGATATATTTGGCCAATTTCGCTGCTCCTATTTGATGCTGACTGCACCTATATAGCTGACTGTAAATCATTCATCATTTCACTCTAATAACCGTAGAAAATTAAAAGTGTGTAAACGGAAACAACTTTTTTTAGGTAGGGATAAGTATATTAGCACAAAATTTTAAAAATGACCCACTGACTAAAATACATACTATATATTTATAAAAATTATAAACTTAACAGTATCTTAAATTATTTTGGCGACAAAACAGCGTGGCTCTGTTGAATCGCAGCGCTCAAAGCATGCTCGCTGGCAGGCCGCCCCGGAACTGCCGGATCACGACATTTTTCAGCCAGAAGGCAGGCGACTCGACCGTCCCCAACAGCAGCCGTGGCACTCACACCACGAATAAAGCGAAGTGCACATTGCAGCTGGAACACCCTCAGAGTGTAGCCTGTCTTCCGATTGACGTAGCCCACCACGTCACCCACCGATGTGGAGTGGTGCAGGCGCGACACGTAGAGCGCCGTGTGAGCGTGTGGCAGCTTGCAGTCCAGAATTGGGGTCCAAGCTAGCGGTGCCGCACTGACTGAAGGCTTCCTACGAGCCTCATTCCTATTCTCCCTCCATAAGGACCACCACCACCGAGGATAACCACGCTAATACTAGGGCGCTCGATGTTGGTAGAGCATCCTCTTATTGTGTGTGTGAGAAAACCTGTGTACAGTTTGCACGGCGCAGCCTGATCGATAGGATTTCTCGTAGAGTCTGGGCCCCATATAACGTACAATATTAACTGTACTGTAAAGGAGGTGAGGTGTGTTTTCTTTATAACCATTTAAGGGAAACTAGCTGTCAGGCCACAGATATATAAATACTATATTCATACACTTACAGGGTTAAATCTAATTCAGTAACAATATATTGGAGATTAAATCAGTAAGTCATACTGACCAACTTTCACTATGAGACCAACCCCGAAATCACGAAAAAAAACCGATTTAACCCCCAAAGTTTTGTTACTGAATTTAATTTAACCCTGTATAATGTTTAGGGCGTATGAACACACGACCTACACAATTTAGAAAATGTGTAGTTACGTATAAATTGAATCGATAGAAATTGATTACCTAACCAGATAAACCGCGTTCATTTTGTATCGCATCAATTTGTATCTATTCATCGTATAATGGTCGTTTTTTTTTCGCTATGTTGGGGTGGTCCATAGTGGAAGTTGGTCAGTATAGTCATACTGATTTAATCTCCAAAATGTTGTAACTGAATTTAATTTAACCTTGTATATGTGGGACCACCTCACGGAAAGCGTTCACTGTCAATAGACGTCAGGGGCACAGCCCGTCCCTTTTATGGAATACACTTTTTATTTATTTATCAAAAAAGGAAGCTCCCACATGTGCTGTCATGCATTCTTACTGTGCTAAGACGGCTCATTTAATTTTAAATTGATTTTAGAGAATGACACGACCAAATTGAGATTATATTCATCCTCTTTCCTTTCCCTTGGTACGACAATAATGTCTAGATCTTTCACAATTTACCATTTTGTTCAGACTCCTTATCCCATCTACCATTCAAATACGAGTAGTTTCACGTTTTGCCGTAGTTCCTAGACATCGCTTTTAACAGATTAATATCACTTTCTTGTGGTGCTTTCTTTTTTCTCTAATTATCAAAGCAAGGTTGAGACAAAACAGGAAATGTATCCGACAAAACAAAATGATATTGCAAATTATTTTACTACTATATGGTAGCTCTTATCAACTTGATAGCAGACCGTATCGCAAAAAAAGCAAAACACGATATCGCTTTGGCAATGTAATAGCTTACAACAACGCCTCCGTCAGCACCCTTTGTGTACGGAACTCTAAAAAGTGGTGTATCACAATTTGATTTCGTCACTGGACTGAAATGTCCTATCCTTGGAGTGATAAGGTACGGTGGGCAGATAACGCGGCAACTTTCCAGCGTTACGCAATCACACTCGGTTCACATATACGACTTGCGCGGTAGCGTTGGCAAAAACACTTCGATTCTATTTACAGGGGACAATCTTAAACACACAGGGTGTAATAAAAACCTCATTCAATTAAAACTCATTCCTAGGGACAGTGTCACGTAAAACTATAAAATAAAAATAAGTGCTAGAGGTCAGTGATCCTTCAAACGGTTTTCTTTCTGAACGGGGTTTTTGATACATTCTGTATTGAGTAGTATTGACCTAGAGCTTAGTTTGGGCTCTAGGATTGTGCTATGGGTACTTAGACCACGGTATACTTATTAAAAATCACTTAGAACTCGGTAGAAATAACAACTCATCACACAAACAAAGAGCAGCCTTTTACTGGACATCGAACCCGGGAGCTAACTTCGCAGGCAGAGACGTCAATAACCTGTCGTTATGAATAATAAAGAAACTGCAAATATTTCTGGCAATTGTTTCATGGTAAGTTTGAAATATAATTTGTAAAACCATGAGCTTTTCGGTGAAGGAAAACATCGTGAGGAAATCTGCACACACTTGCAGAGCAATTTGACGGTGTGTGCGAAGTTCCCAATCCGCACTGGGCCCGCGTGGGAACTATAGCCCAAACCCTCTCATTGTGAGTGGAGGCCTGTGCCCAGCAGTGCGACGTATATAGGCTGGATTATTATTATTAATATATAAGTTTGAAGTGTTGGTAAGTTTAGAATTTAACAACTTTACTTTACTTTACTTTACTTTGTATACTTTGTATATGTATAATACTACTCTGTCAAGAAAGTACCGGGAAAAGATCAATAATACACAAACTGTTTGTTAATCATCCAAATTTATTTTATCACCTTCAAAGTATGCTCCTTCAGAAACGATACACTTACGCCAACGAATAATCCAATCATCAAAACATTTTTTAAACGCTGTTTCCGGAATTGAATTCAGTTCTCGGCGCGAATTCTCCTTTATGTCTTCTACCGATTGAAAACGGGTGCCACGAAGTGGTAATTTGAGTTTAGGAAAAAGAAAGAAGTCGGCAGGAGCCATATCTGGTGAATATGGTGGTTGCTCGATGGTATTTGTTGAGTGTTTGGTCAAAAATTCTTTCACAATTGTTAGCATTGTAAAGTTATAATAATATTTTAGTGTAATTATCTCAATAAAGGGAATTTGATATGTTCCACAATATTAGAATAAGTTGTTGTATTGTTACTAAAATGTCGTTCCCGCCAACGCTCACTGTCAAAGGTGGCGCCACCAACCGTCAATTAGGAGTGATCAGGAGTTAGAGGAGAAAAGGCAGTGACCGTTGGCTGGGAGGGCATTCGATTACGGGCTACAGAGGTTGCCAGTTCATTGGAAATAATTAAGTACTATAAGAGTTAAGACATACAGTAAAAATAAAAGGTGTAATACAAACTGGATTGACTTTAATTCGACGCGGTGTCTATCAAACTCAGAAAGTGGGATATAAAGAAGCCGTTGCGCGCTTCTTAAGTCGGACCTGTAAGTTTAAGGTGCAAGAAACTAAATACGTAAGTAATGGTGTGATTTTCTAGATCATATTATTAATTAATATACTTAGTACGAAGAATACAGTTGTTATTACATATCATATCACTATATCACAAGTATTACAACTATCCATGTGGGACTGTAGGGCTTAAATTATAGTTGTAAGTTCGAAAATACCGAGTTACCTAACATAGTGAATCTTTCTGCTCTTTGTTCTCGCGATTTCATATTTCTACCGTCAATATTAGAATTCTGCATAGGTATGTTGTTTAAACTTATTCACAAGGGATGAAGTGGTTTATTAAAGAAATTACCGTATTCAGCTAAGTTACCTATGGCTAAACGCTTGGTTTTTTTTTTTTTTTTTGTGATTACTGTACTACGAATACCACCCTGCTTAATTACTTAATTAAGCTACCTGCACAAGTATTTGTGTCCAATGTAACGCAACAAGAGGAGTTAATGGTCTCGTTACGGCTATCAAATTAGATTATGGTAAACTTATATGTATTAGCTATATTTTTTTTTGTTGATTAAATCTACCTTCATGTTTATAATATTATTATTTAATGTTCAAGAATGTCTTATTTTCATTCATTCTAAATTCCTTATTACGCATGGTGGTTATAGGTTTCTTATTTAGTATATATGTCGTTGTACTTTGTTCGGATATAATATAAACAGAAATGAGAAATGGTAATAATTAACGAATAGTAGAATATGTTACACTGGATTGCGATGTTGGTTAGATACATGGATCTGTGCTAGTAATTTACAATTCCAGGGAAAATGGACCGGATTGTAGGTGACCAGAGAAGGTCGCGCGTTCTGACAACACCGCTTGCCGATCAGCACCGACCTCTCAGTCGGACCGGGACAAACGCAGGCAGACAAGAGGCATCTCGTTCGCGGAGTCGAAGCAGTCACCGAGGAATCGATCGGGCCAGCAGGCGTCGCTCGCGCGGTCCACACGGCGAGAGGCACCGATCGTGCAGCCGGAATAGTCTCCGAGGCCGCGAACGTCCCTGCGGGTGCAATTCGCGCAGTCGTCACGACGGAAGACTGCGGTCGCGTGGCCGGAGTAATCACCGGGGCAGCGGCCGACCCAGTAGGCGTCGTTCACGCAGCCACCACGGCGAGGGGCGCCGATCGCGCAGCCGGAGCAGTCGCCGGGGTCGCGACCGCCCTAGCAGGCGTCGATCGCGCAGCCACCACGGTGAGAGGCTCCAATCACATAACCGAGCTGCGACGGCGCGGACTACATCGGCGGGAAGGAGACAGCAAAATGAACCTGTATGTGAGTCCTCACATTCTAATTCTGTATTAGATAATAACGCTACCATTTCACATTTAATAGAGGCTTTGCGTACCATTAGCGATAAAGGCTCAAGTGAGAAATTGTCTAATCAAAATACCGTACCGGAATTTGATCCTGCTCGTAAGGAACAAACGATCGCGATGTGGATACATAAAGTAAACGAATGTGCAGTTATATACAATTGGTCTGACCGTCAAACAGTTCACTTTGCGTTACCAAAACTTAAGGGCTTAGCTCAAAAATGGTACGCTGGCCTCTCGACTGTTATGTTTACTTGGGAAGAATGGCAGGAGAAACTGAAACTCGCTTTTCCTAGTGACGATAATTATGGACAATTACTCACAACAATGCTCGCTAAACGTGCTCGATTTAATGACTCACTAGAGGAGTATTTCTATGATAAAATAATATTACTAAATCGTTGCGAGATTAGCGGTAAGAGGGCTGTCGATTGTATAGTATTTGGGATAGATGATCGTAGTGTACGTCTAGGAGCCGAGGCAGCTCGTTTTGAGAACCCGGATCAGCTACTACCATTCTTAAAAAGTGTTAGAAATAATTCCTATGTCGATCGAAAGTTTCGGACTAGGAATGATGCACCTAAACCGGAAGTCGGGAATAAAAACACAACTGTTGGTGATAGGGTAGTAAAATGTTTTAATTGCTTACAAGAAGGACATTACAAGTCTCAGTGCCCTAAGCCTATAGTAAAATGTGGTAATTGCATGCGTTTTGGTCATGCTACTGATAATTGTAGGGCTAGTAAGAATGTCGGTAACCTTAGTAAAGCTTCAAAACCTGTATTGTGCGTAGGGTTTTCTGATCCAAACTCGTCCAAGTATTTCAAACAGGCACTAGTGAATAAAATGGCTTACGATTGTTTTATTGACTTTGGCAGTACAGTAACATTAATAAAACAAACGGTTGCGCATGAGCTATCATTAAAATGGGAAAGCGACGACACGTTGCCTCACTTGAAAGGATTTGGTGATGCTATGGTTAGGCCCCTGGGCAAATGCAATTTAGACATCGAGATTGACGCCGCAAAGGCATGGGTCGAATGCATAATTGTCCCCGATAATGTTTTAGACATACCCTTGCTTATCGGTCAGACTTTTACTGAGCAGTCACATATTGTTGTTGTGAAGGATAGCACATCCTTACAAATAAGTAGTTTTGAGGACGCCCTAGATGGACGGATTAAGCTAATTTGCGCTACAGGGACAATGGTAGATGGGCTAACAGCTGTCGATTTCGTGACAGAGCCCGTGTATACAGGAGATGTGTATATCGATGGTAGCACGCGTTATCAATCGGGACGAGAACACTTTATAGTACAGGGACTGTTTACAGTGTATGAAGGAAAGGGGGTAGCTCTAGTTAAGGGAATGTCTGCCGAACCATTTAGCCTCAACAAGGGATCTTTATTAGCTAGATGTAAACGCGCAGAAGAGGAAAAGACTAGTGATCCATTGGCAGGCAAGGTAATGCGTATTAATGTGTCTGAAACGCCACGGGCTATTGTAGCTGACGACTTGTGTACTAATACTGTCATGTTAGATGGGGAAACTATCAATAAACTGCTCAGTTTGCTTAACAAATATCGTAAAGCCTTCGCTTTTAATCTACAAGAGCTAGGCAAGACTAACTTGACCCAGATGAACATACAGTTGAGGGATGACGAGCCAGTAGTATATCGACCATATAGGTTACCTTATAGCGAAAGGGAAAAGGTCCGTAATATGGTACAAGAACTTATCGATTGTGACATCGTTCAACCTTCAACATCTCCTTATGCAAGCCCCATAGTCCTTGTAAAAAAGAAAACCGGGGATGTTAGGCTTTGTGTGGATTATAGGGCACTCAATAGAAAAACCATTAAAGAACATTTTCCGTTACCAAGAATCGATGAACAATTAGATGAACTTTCAGGTTTTAACTTTTATACGACCCTTGACTTAGCGTCAGGTTATTACCAGATTGGAGTTAAGGAAAGTGACCGTTTAAAGACAGCTTTCGTAACGCCCGATGGGCAATATGAGTTTAAGCGCATGCCCTTCGGGCTCGTAAATGCACCCTCAACGTTTATGCGTATGATCCATTCCGTACTAGGTACAGCTAATAGTCACCATAGTGCCATGGATATCACCAGTAAAGTAGCCTCAGCCTATATGGATGATATAATAGTGCCCTCTAAGACCATTGATGAAGGTATGAATAAGTTAGAATCCGTGTTACAGTTGCTAGAACAGGCAGGACTGACACTCAAACTCTCGAAATGTTGCTTTTTCCGTAAAAGTGTAGAGTACCTAGGGTTCGAATTGAGCGCAGAGGGAATCAAACCAGGTGCTCGGAAGGTGCAAGCCGTCCAAGATTTCCCTCAACCCATGGATCAACACGGGGTTAGGCAGTTCATTGGGTTGTGTAGTTTTTTTCGGCGGTTCGTGAGAAACTTTGCAGTTATCGCAAAGCCTCTCACTAGTCTGCTAAAAAAGGATACACCTTGGGTTTGGGGTGAGTCGCAGACTAACGCGTTTAATGTCTTAAAGGACGAGCTGGTAAAGAAACCAACCCTGTCGTTATATGACCCAAAATTGAGCACTGAGGTGCATACGGATGCATGCAAAATCGGTATCGCAGGTATATTAATGCAGAAAAACAATAATGGAGTTCTTAGGCCAGTAGCTTATTTTAGCCGCCAGACCACTCCCGATGAACAACATATGACATCATATGAGCTCGAAACACTAGCAGTAGTGGCGTCATTGCAAAGGTTCCGAGTGTATCTTATCGGAATTACATTTAAGATATTTACAGATTGCAATTCACTTCGGGCTACCTTTCTTAAACGCGATCTAATACCGAGGGTCGCTAGATGGTGGATTTCTATGCAAGAGTTTGATTATAGCATAGAATACCGACCGGGAAAGTCAATGACATACGTTGATGCGTTAAGCAGAAACCCACCACCTAGCGACGTACCCATTGAGTCCGTAAACATTATCGATGTAGGAGATAAAGATTGGTTAAGTACAGTACAGGGCTCCGATTCAGAAATACAACGTAAAATTTCGATTTTAACGGATCCAAAGTCAGCTGAAGTAGTAGAAGTAGTTGAGAATTATGTAGTTAAAAATAAAAAGCTGTATCGAAAGACGGCTGAAGGAGAGAGGTGGGTGGTGCCAAAGGGTGTACGTTGGCAAATCCTTAAACAGTGTCACAACGATATTGGTCATTTCGCGTTTGACAAAACTTATGCTAAAGTAAAAGAGACTTATTGGTTTAGTAAAATGAAAAAGTTTATTCGTAAATATGTCGATTCTTGCCTAGAATGCACTTATGCCAAGGCGTCTGGTAAGAAGAGACCGCCTTTGCACCCAATCCCAAAATTAGACGGCCCCTTTAAAACCATCCACATCGATCATGTTGGCCCTTTCGTGAAGAGCTCAAAGGGGAATACGCATATTCTCGTCATAATAGATGCTTATACAAAATTCATTGTTTTGAGACCCGTTAAAAGTACAAAAGCTTCGATAGTAATCGATCGGTTGCGTGATTATTTTGGTATTTTCGGAGCGCCAAAACGAATAATCTCCGATCGTGGATCCTGTTTCACTAGTAGCAAGTTTAAGGCGTACATCGACGAGATAGGGTCCAAACATGTCCTCAATGCGGTGGCCACACCAAGGGCCAACGGGCAGGTTGAGAGATACAACCGGACGCTACTCGAGGCGCTCACGGCAAAGTGCATAGGTCAAGACGAAAGAAAATGGGATGTTAGTGTACTTGATGTTCAATGGGGCCTCAATAACACCGTGAACAAGGGAATTGGTACGACCCCATCACAGGCTTTATTTGGTACGCCCTTGACAGGTATTTCAGAAGCTAGGATTAAAGCTTACCTAGACGACGTCGATAACTGTTATGCTATAGACAAAATAAGGGAGACGATTGATAATCATATTACAGAGTATCAGGATAAACAGAAACAGGCGTACGATAGGAAAGCTAAAACACCAATAAAATTTAAAGTTGGCGAATTAGTAAGCATCAATAGGGAAGTCCCATCGACTGGCCAAAGTAGGAAACTTGTGCCCAAATATCAAGGCCCCTATCGCGTTACAGCAGTGTTAGACAATGACCGATATCAGGTAGAGGATACGCCTTTAACAAAGAAGGCGAATCGTAATTATTCTGCTGTGATAGCTGTTGATAAGATGAAGCCGTGGTTGAGCTTCAATAGTGCTAATATTGATTCTTCCCCTAGTAGTAGTGACGAGGAGGGAGCTACGTAGTGAGTAATTGTCGAGGCAATTCAACGCTTTAGTGGCAATGTTTAGTATAATTAATTAAAAGATAGAAATTTAGTATGATTTTGTTATTCAGAATAAATCAGTTTAAGGTAGTAGCGACTTGTACTGTTAAGTAGTTATAATATATAAATTTAGTATGGTAGTAATAATGTTTTTTTATGCAGAGTAAAACAGTTTGTGGTAGTGACTTGTGTACCTGTTCATAAGAGGTTGTGTTCTGGTCGTGGTCATAACTGACTGTATGACTGTAATAAGTAAGTAAGTAATGATAGTTGTTACAACATGAAACAGTTTCAAGGTAGTAGCGACTTGTACTGTTAATTCTATAAGAGCTCGTAGCAGGCTTAAGGTAGATGCGACTTAAACTGCTGCGAAATGTAAGTGGTTTCAAGGTAGTAGCGACTTGTACCACAAATCTAATGGACAGTTTATGGTCAACGCGGTTTCAAGGTAGAAGCGACTTGTACCGCATTTGTAAGTTTGTATTCATGCATGTATACGTATGAAATAGGTCAATTAAAGCCGACTTTTGTCATGTATAATATGTAAGCTGAAATGTATGAGCTCCATTCAGTACGTATATATATTGTAATGTTTATTTCTATTGGATCTGAATCTCGAGTAATTTTGTACTTATATTGAATTAGTTGATTTTATACGAACTATTGTTTACCTCACATATACACGAGGACGTGTAGATATTGCGGATGGCCGAATTGTTAGCATTGTAAAGTTATAATAATATTTTAGTGTAATTATCTCAATAAAGGGAATTTGATATGTTCCACAATATTAGAATAAGTTGTTGTATTGTTACTAAAATGTCGTTCCCGCCAACGCTCACTGTCAAAGGTGGCGCCACCAACCGTCAATTAGGAGTGATCAGGAGTTAGAGGAGAAAAGGCAGTGACCGTTGGCTGGGAGGGCATTCGATTACGGGCTACAGAGGTTGCCAGTTCATTGGAAATAATTAAGTACTATAAGAGTTAAGACATACAGTAAAAATAAAAGGTGTAATACAAACTGGATTGACTTTAATTCGACGCGGTGTCTATCACAATGATGGCCTTGTGCGAAGGCGCATTATCGTGGTGCAAAATCCAAGAATTCATTTTCATTCCACAAATCTGGCCTTTTTCGTCGAATTTGCTCTCTTAAATGCCGCATAACGCTCAAATAATATTCTTTATTTACCGTTTGACCTTCCGGCAAGAATTCCGAGTGCACAACACCGCGATAGTCAAAGAAAACAGTCAACATGACTTTGACTTTTGATCGACTTTGGCGTGGTTTCTTCGGTTTCGGTTCAGTTGGAAGGCGCCACTCCGAAGCTTGTTGACTAGTTTGCATGTCAAACTCGTAAACCCACGTCTCGTCACCAGTAACAATGCGTTTCATGAATGTTGGGTCGGAATTGACTCGTTCTAGCATGTCCTCAGCGACTTTCATGCGATTGAGTTTTTGGAGAAAATTCAGGTCTTTTGGGACTAGCCGAGCGGTAACATGTTTCATACCCAAATGATTAGTTAAAATAGTACGGATCGACTCGTGAGATACAGAAAGTTCGGCGGCTATCTCTCTCAAAGTGAATGAGGATTTTCAGTCACTATTTCCTTCACTTTTGCGATGTTAACTTCAGTTGCAGACGTTGATGGCCTACCAGAGCGAGGCAAATCTTCCATCACATCTCGACCGCTTTTGAACGCTTTGTACCACTCATAAACACGTGTTTTTGATAAAGTCGAATCACCGTAAGCCTTCTGTAACATTTTCAGTGACTCCGAACACGAAATTCCATTGGCGATGCAAAATTTAAGACAAACTCTTTGTTCAATGTTTTTGTCCATTATGAAATTCGCAATACACACTAGATATGATATAACTAAAAACAGCACTGTATTTAATATAAATAACAGATGCAACTCAAACTCCGCGCCAAAATAGAAAACAGTTGTGCCAATCTAACAACAACAAAAAAAACAAAAATTTGAATTTGGAACCATAAACAAATCATCCATTCCCGATACTTTGTTGACTGAATGTATACAAAAATCATAGTTTAAAATACCTATTATCTTCTCTTTTGAATGTTTATTTTTCTATTTGTGTTGCTGCTGTTGCATGTCAACAGATACTAAAATAGGCATGTAGTAAAATGTTATAGGGTTTTTAAAATTAAATGCCTGTTTAAGTTTTTATTGAAGATCTGTCGACATTGTCACGTTGACACATTCATTAGCGCGTACATTTTTAATGGTCTATAAAATTTATTTACGTATTCATTTATAACTACATTACAATTTAGCGGTGTGTATGTTTATAGTTTGTTAAGCTTTGCATTCAGTTTGGTCAACTATATCTAAAAAATAAATAATTAAAAATACATTTATTTTGACTTTCTTTTCTAACCGTACCAAAAACCTAATCCAGTTCTAACCATACCCGTTAATGTCGCATATGGAGACCTTTCTCTTGCGCTCAATTACTGCCTTGTTACTATGTCTTCAAGGTCCATATTAACATCTACAGCTGTATAAGTAAGTTGGGAATATTGTTTGATCTTTAGGATTTCTTGGAAGCGAGCTAAGCGGTTCTAGAAGCAAATAATTATGTATGGTGTAACTTAACGTTTCGATTAAAATATATATTACCAATGACTCAATATGGTGTCTATTTTGTATAAAATTCTACGAGGCTGGCATTGAAAGGATAACAATTTTGTTTCCAGAGATACGCCGCGATAGAGAATGAGTTAAGACCAATAAAATGTATCCTTAGTTATTTTTAAGTGGATCAAATATTAACCTAAATAATAAACCTTAACATTGAAACAAACGAACGTGGTTTAAAATCCTTTTCGTTGCATTGAAATTTGTCCCCAGGAAATGTGACAGAATGGTTGTTTTTGTAGGAAGTAATATTTTATTTTGTTTCACGATGTATGACAATACTTTACTGATTCAAATAAAATAAACATATTTAGATAAATTTTTCATATAAAGAAAAAAAAATACGATCGTGACAGAGTGGAGAATTTCAGCGCAACGATAAAAATTTTGAGCCAGGTATAATTTCATAGAATTTTCATTTCATCGAAAGGCATTTCTCGGCGCATGAGTTAAAAGTTTTTGTACTCACAAGTCTAACCCATAACAGCATGGTTTCAGCATAAAATAGCTTTCGAAGAAGTGAAATTCAATGAAATGATGGAATACCGTTCTAATGCTTTTTTTTTAAATATACCATTGTTTTTATTAATTTAGTATTTGAATGGTTCTCTTTTATTTCTAGTAAATTATTTTGCAAAGTTGACGAAGACGCGTTGAATCGTTGATGTCTTTTCTATAAAAAAACTTAAACGTCAACTAAATTCCTAAAATAATAAGAATAATTTGTGAAAAAAAATAGTTAAAAAATCTGATAATATAATCTCTATTTAATTTAAAATGGGTTAGGCTTACTAAGTATTTAATAGCCTATTCCTCGAAATGGTTTTTTGAATAATCATAAACTTTAAAAATGTACTTAATATCCCTTACTGTATCTACCCGTGTGTTTTTTTGTCTCCGTTTAAAGCGTCTTTATATGTGACCTTTAGCCTAAAACAAAAAGCCCACATTGCCTTCGATTGGATGCACTAAGCCCGTCTCCGGTGACCCCGGCGCGCGCGCAGTCAGTCGAGTAGTGCGTACCGGTGCACGCGCTTGGGTCGGGTTGCCGTTCGATTCTCGGTCGATTTTTATACGCGAGTTTTGTTTTCTGGAGTTTATTAAGGTGAGTGTTAATTGTAATTTAATTTATTGTCTGGGAATATGTTTGGTATCGATAAAGTGAAAAGCGATTATTTGTTAGTGTAAAAAATTACTCATATAAAATAAATTTTCGTTATTTAGTACGATTTTTTTTGGGTGTTTCTTGTAAGTTTGTTATTTGATTGGTATTTTTTCTATGTGGATAATTTTAGTAAATTAATTTTGCTTCGCAATTTTTGGGTGTTTTTCAAAAAAAGTGTAGGTACATAGTTAAATACAAAAATTAAGAAATGGTTGCGTCACGGAAATTAACGATACTAAATGTATGATTGTGTCTCGTGAGGCACTGAAAAAATTAAAATTTCTTAATTTTTTTTCTTAACGATGTACACTTTTTTTTCAAAACGTCCTTTTTACCGCAGTCGTTATTGCAATTCATAAAATAAATGTATCCATATATATTTTAAGTACCTAATTTTATCAATTTCGAATTCAATAACTTAAATATTTTTTTTTCAACTGTTGAATTATTGAATTTGCAACCTTGAGCACGTTTATTATTAATAAAAAAACCTACAAAAAGCTAAAAAAGCTAAAAAATGAATTATCTTATTTTAAAAATCTGTGAGCTCGGTCAAGTTAACCTTGATGACTTTCGAAGTATCAAAATGTATAAGAATTGACATACGCGCCTGACGCGACCACGGCGCATGCGTCAATCATATATAATTTTCTTCGATTTCGGTAGCCGTTGACGTCAGAGTGCATCTTGCCGAGGCTTATGTCAGATTTCACCAACCACTTAACAGACGATTAGAGTTTTAACAGCTGCTAATATGTATGATCTAACAGTCGATTAACATTTAACATTGTATGGTGAAATTGGTACTTAGGCAACTATCATAAATGGGGACCAGTGGGGCTCACAAATCTCGCAATGGTTTATGAATGACTACGTTATTGAGCCATAAATTTGGTGCATCCCTATTCGCATTTGAATCGGCTGGTTTGCTTCCATCCTTGATTAAAACGATTCCTTCATACCTGGACACACGCAGTGTGTCCGGACTTCGAAGAAAAAGCCCCATTTACATGAACCCATTCATGCCAGGGCCAGCTAGAAACCTGATTTTTTTACAAAATTTACGACCCACCCACAAAAAAAATCAAGATTCCACAGTCATCCTGTAAAGTTATTAATTTCCACAAGACGCTTATTTTGTTACTGACACTCATCAAAACCTATAGGGTGAAGCCACGTGAGGGTAATTTTGTGCCATCACGCCCACTTCGCCCACAAAATATTGGTGGGTCAGAGTGAGCACACAGCGCTCAACATGTGCGTTCCTGCACCTATGACATTCGCCTACAACGCCCGCGGCGTTTTGGAACGGCAATTTCAGCGGTCGTGGCCGATGGCGTTGCGGGTGTTTAGTGGAACGTACCCTGAGTTTCGAAATTTTTTTTTTTTCATAAAAAAATTACATTAAATACCCTTAATAAAACTTGCCAAACTGTTACGTTTGATGGCGAGAAACGCTAATTAAACAACAGACAGCTAAGCATGCTCGCAAATAAAGATAGTCCCTATCCGCTAATGAACTATTATTAATATTAGCTAATTGATTTACGCGAACCACAACTCACAAAATTACTCTCGTGTGGCTTCACCCATAGGGCATTTCCCGATGATCTAGAACCTTGAAATTAGACACCGAGACAGGTCTTATAGCATACCTACGTAAAGGGAAAGACTGAAAACTGCAAATATTCGGCGGTCAGCCTAGCTGTTAGTGCCGTTGCCTACGAAGTTAGCGGTCTTGGGTTCAATCTAATCCACGGAGAAGGAGCGCGAAACAGCAAGCAAGTACAACTTGAATTGTTGAGTTACCGTTGAGCTACCATAGAACACGATGATAGCGTGAAGTCGCGACAGAGAAATCACGTTAAAATTAATCATTGATTTTCAGCGACAGGGTTCTATAGTGGCTCAACGGTATTGACAGCGGAATTTTGTTCACATTCACTCCTTCGTTCATTCACTACCTTTGTTTCACGTAGCTGTGTGCGTAATCATTCATCTCAAGTCTTGTGCCGACACCCTATATCAGTTTTCTTTCAGACGACAGATCGCACGATATGTATGGCCTTGGCATTTTGCCGTGAGGCGTAGGACTGTCTAACCGGGATCTGACGATTCAGGTCGCATCGTTCTAAAACGATATACTTTATTAATTATTAATTGCCGAGAGCGGCTCGCGAGCTGTTAGTCTGCGGGCTTAGCATACAAGCACGAGATAAAATTTGACAGGTGGTAGGGAAATTAATACATCTATTCCATATTCTAACGTTAGACTTAACGCTTAAGGTTTAAAATAAAAGTGACTTTTATTACCTTTTATTACCAAGCGACCATAATAGCGATTTTCACATTTTTATAGCGATTTTATCAAGACGGGACGCTTTTATTTTAAACCTTAAGCGTTACGTTAGAATATGGAGTAGATGTATTCGTTTCCCTAGCACCTGTCAAATGTTATCTCGTGCTTGCATGCTAGGGGGCCAGTGGTGCGATTTTAAGTTGTTAAGGCTGTAGTTATTATACCGGGGAAGATCGCATCGTGCCGACCTCGAACCGCCATTAATCCTTACATTTCTATTCTTGCCCGCACTAAGCCATTACGGGCGCTGATAAAATATTTTATAAGTTTTATAACTATGGGAGTTAAGGTCACCGCGTGACGTCACGAGAAGAATGTCGAACTATAACTGGAAGGCAAAACTTAACGGCCGCACTCAGAGACGTCAATTAAGTTTTAAGTTTCATTAAAGTAGCTGCTGTCACTTTCTTTGCTATAGCAATAGAATAACTGCCGCACTCAGAGACGTCAATTAAGTTTTAAGTTTCATTAAAGTTGCTGCGTCTTATTCTATTGCTATAGCAAAGAAAGTGACAGCAGCTACTTTAATGAAACATAAAACTTAATTGACGTCTCTGAGTGCGGCAGTTAGACGCAACAACTTTAATGAAACTTAAAAACTAATAGCCGTGGTAGCCTAACGGTTTGACCTGCCGACTCTTAAGCAGAGGGTCGTGGGTTCGAACCCGGGCTCGCACCTCTAAGTTTTTCGGAATTTATGTGCGAAACACAATTTGTAAAATTACCATGAGCTTTTCGGTGAAGGAAAACATCGTGAGGAAAACTGCACACACTTGCAGAGCAATTTGACGGTGTGTGCGAAGTTCCCAATCCGCACTGGGCTTGCGTGGGAACTATAGCCCAAACCCTCTCATTGTGAGTGGAGGCCTGTGCCCAGCAGTGGGACGTATATAGGCTGGATTATTATTATTATTTATTATTAATGTGTTAAAATATTCAGGGCCAAGCTTCCTAATTATAGTATAACTTGAACTCTAGATCGTCTTGGCATTTAATGTTTAAACCAACACAGGGCCGGATTTAGAGGTCTGGAGCCCTGGGGCAACAAAGGAGCCTCCACTCCTTAATTTTTGTCCAATATTTTCCGGATGTTTTTTTTTTAAATTCTCATTGTGGGCCCCTTGCTTGTGTCCCCTAAATCCGGCCCAGAATTAACAGATGTATAACTGTGATGGGGAGATACTTACAACAATAGAAGCGGCAGCAATATAAAGTGCTTATCTTATCAGGAGATTTCTGCCAGATAACCTTTGATTGCATTAGCACTGTCTACCATTAACATGTAGATGTAACGGTTCCGGTTGCAACTTTTGCCCATTTTTAACGGTACATATATGTTTTTTTTGGCGTATTTACACTACACTGTAGTTTTTATAATTTAATCAGAAAAAATATTGTTAACGTAAATGGAGTCAGTTTTGGCAACATTTCGACTTGTACATGATCTTCACATTAAAAAAAAATTGTTTTGTTATGAAATTCAAAGCAAAGAACCAAGTGGCACAAAAGATGTATAAGAGCTTATAATCCATTATTACTCTAGTTTCAGCAATAAACTAAGTTAAGGGCTGTATAAACTTATGTGCTGCTTGGGCTGTTACTTAAAATTATTTATATTTATTTCTAATCTTCTCTACTACAGTTATATTATAACTTGCAAGGAAAGTATAATAACTATAATGTCATACTAAACAGCGACATCATTACCCAATCTAACATAGATCATCATACATCTTACTATACTAATCTTTACACATTGCCAGTCAAAAATGAACCTTAACTCCTCCGTCCTAGACTAACATATCCCAAAATACATCGTAATGATTATATGGTAACAATAGAGCTCCAAATCGCATGTCATTTTGTATTTGTTACCCAAGATGTAGATTAGTTACATCGTAGATTCGTTCGCATGTAATTAAAAAAAGGATTAACACTTATTAATCGCTTTAGTTATTGTGTGTGAAATATTTTAGTAACACAACTAAAGGGCTTGTAATTGCTGCTGTTTGGGTTGCATTGTGCATTGTTTACTTAATGACAATACAACAATTGATATTTAAAAAAAAGTTTTTAACATTTTTTTTGTTAATATTATATTAATAAATATCGGACACAATCTTACACAAATGTATATAATCCTAAATTATCTTGGCTTGCTAGAGAACGATATACATATTTATATAGAAAAATGAATAATTATATACCTACCTACATAGAAAACCTTTAAGACAGTAGAAAAGAAAAAAAAAATGAAAATATTTTATTTCCTTAAACTCTAGTCTATATGACATCATCGGTTTGGAACTTCCTAGTAGGTAAGTGTAACCTGTGTCAGGAAGCCCCGCTCCTCCATAGCTACAGGTCTCATCCGGAAACGATATAGTAAAGGTAAGTGGGTAGATACCTGAATTTAGAATACTTGTGCTCATCGCACGAATATTGCCCTTACCTTAAATCGAATGGGACCGCTAGTTATACAGGATGAGTATTAAAATTAGGGACATTAAATTAAAATTTATTAACGAAAAACATTATTTCTTTTGTATGACTTGAAAAAAAAATATTTCGCAACTGTGTACCACATGAAAACAAAAAAAAAATTTTTTCGTCGATAAAATTTAATTTAATGTCCTCATTTTATTGTGTATATCAACTAGGCTAACTGCGTCGTAATTATAAGCTTTGAGTGTACTGATATTGAACTTTTTATTTATGTACAGGTTTGTAATTTAACTTTGTACATACTATATATGTATAGCAACAGACAGGTAACGCTTCCGTAGGCTTAAATAACATCTGGTATGGCTCGTATGATTCATATATATTTTTCTATGGTTCTTAAAAAAACTTGACACGACACAACTTGGTTTTGAACAGAAAATGTCAGGCTATGGTCTCCTATTTTACGCTATACGCGGCGTCTGACGTTAGCGTCAACGTTTCAATGCGTACTGCGTTGTGCGTTGCGTTCAGACGTCGATTAGAAGTATTGAAACGTTGACGCTAACGTCAGACGCCGCGTATAGCGTAAAATAGGAGACCATCGCCTTAAAGACATCTACTAATACTTGCTCATTTTATAGCTTTATCCCCGCGTCTATCTCCGCCATACATCTAGCCCAGATCCGACGTGTCATACACGGCGTAAACGACCAATTTTGTGCGCCAGCGCCGGCGCAGCTCGCGTTACGAGACAGACGGGCGACAAACGGTGTTGCCACATTACATGTGTTAGAGGAAATTTGTAGTGATGTCTGGGAAATCATTTTATTGTATTACACCTTCAGCGGCTGTGACGTATAAGGACGTACTGTCGAGGACAGAAAGATGTTTACACTTTTGGACCTTATTACAATGGAATAAGGTGAAAAAGTGTAAACATCTTTCTGCCCTCTGAAGTCGTTAATCACTATTCCCTCGGAAACTGTCCAATTTTCTGGGATAAAAAGTATCCTATGTCTTTCCCCGGGATTGAAACTATCTCCATACCAAATTTCATCAAAATCGGTTTGGCGGTTTATTATTATTATAAATCCTTTTTTTCCTCAGTTTTCGCTGGTGCACTGTTATGCACGGGCCTAGGCCAAGTGTATAACAGGTCAATTGTTTAAGTTAGTACAGTCAACGTCATAAATATGTATACAATTTAGTACCTTGTCACTTTAATTTGACGACGCAGTTAGCCTATTTGGTAGTGACCCTGCCTACGAAGCTAGCGGTCCTGGGTTCGAATCCCGGTATGGACAAATATTTGTGTGATGAGCGCGAGTATTTGTTCCTGAGTCATGGGTGTTTTTTATATATTTAAGTATGTATTTCTCTATATAAGTATGTTTATCATTGTCTGTCTAGTACCCATAGTACAAGCCTAGAGCTTAGTTTGGGACTAGGTCAATTTGTGTGAGATTGTCCCCTGATAAATTTTTTTTAAATCGTTGTGACATTCTTATATGGCAGTTTAAACATGACATTAAATAGACAGGTACTAAAGTGTATACATATTTATAACCTTGACTGTACTCATATGTTGCGTATTGTGAGGTACTTAGGTGAAGAGTGTCTGTGCCGTTCCTTGTTGACTAATTGGTGGTATGTTGTAGACTGATTGAATGCAGCGTGTGTTGTGTGGGTGGTTGGATGAAGCAGGACATTCCTGATCACTTTGTAGAAACTTACGGACTATTCGGCATGTTCAAGACGACGGCCTTTTGGAGAAGGTTGTAAATATTTGGAGGCAATTTTATGGTTTTTAGAGACTGGTGTACCTATCTGTTTTGGCATCACTCCTGTAGCATAAAGATCGATCGGTACTATTCTGACTTTATTAAGGTGCCAAAGTCGTGTGATTTCTTCTTTTAGTTCGGTGTATTTGGTTATTATTATTTATCAGGCAGGCAGTTGTGACTAAAAGTTTAAATGTACATTTTGTAAGTACGAGTAGTCAGGTTAACCGCGTCGTAATTTAGATAAAGTACGATTTTTTCTGTACATTTTAGCATTGAGGGGCGATTTTTGCGATCTCTAAATAAAATTATCTGTCATAAAAATTATCAATTTCCTTTTATTTGTCATATGATAGAATAATAGACTGACGAAATTTATCTGAGACATAGTGTTATGTGGAGTTTGAAAAATCGGGCCGAAGTGAATTTAATGAAACAGCTGTTGGCAAATAAATAAGTAATTAAATAAACAAAAACATTACGTTCCTTGTGTGTTATACAGGGTTAAATTAAATTCAGTAACAAAATTTTGGGGGTTAAGTTAAACCCGAAATTGCGAAAAAAATCAACCCTCCCATACATACTTAAAGTGTAAGTTGGTCAGTATGACTTACTGATTTAACCCCCAAAATTTTGTTACTGAATTTAATTTAACCCTGTATTTACACATGCTATGGAGTCACGCTCTGAAATAAAAGATTTATTATTATTATTATTATGTTTAGGGCGTATGAAATGAACACGCGACCTACACAATTTAGAAAATGTGTAGTTACCTATAAATTGAATCGATAGAAATTGATTACCTAACCAGATAAACCGCGTTATAATTTTATTATGGCATCAATTTGTATCTACCTATTCATCGTAACAATGTTCATTGATCAGTTATTGAATAATACAACACGAAACAATCGACAATAAGGTTTACTTGTATTTTGAACTTTGTTGCCGCTTATCAAGGTTTTGATTTCAATGGGTTTTAAAATGGAGTTATGGTTTTGTAGTATTATTGTGCGATGAGCAATAGTGCGATTTCACGGCTTAAGCCCTTTAGTAACGCCCGTAGCTGCGCAAGAGTATTTTGTGGTGTTATTCTCTTAAAAAAGCTAGTTCGCTCTGTCGAACTTGTCTAATATGACCTCTGCACAAGCTAGAATCGTATGGTAGTTCGTGTCTGTTAAGCTGGTTTATGTATCCTCGAACCAGCGTAGAAGAGACGGATCGCCACATCATTCTACCGTGTGTAGAGGCCAAGTTAGCCCCGTTCGATAAAGAACTTGCCTTTATTAACATAAAATGTAATAACACTATTGTGCGAGCGCATTGTTTCTGTTATTGGTGTTTGAAATGTTCCACTTTTTGGTCGTTTGACGTAAATTATTGTTTTTGAAGTTTTAGCTCCGTGATTTTAATTTTGTTGCATAGGGCTGCGCGTGATTGTGCGCTATTTTTATCCAACTTCAAAAAAATACCGGGAAGAGCATGCCATGCTCAGTGTAGGGTTCCGTTACAATTGCTACAAATACAAAAAACAATCTGGAAAAAGAGCACCAGCAAAAGAGCGTATCTTCTAGCACTTACGTCCTTTTGTTGAGAACCGCAGTTTTTCGGCAATAACTCAAAAACGTTATATCCGATCATGTTGGAAATAATTTTGGTTGAAAGTAATTATTAAGCGTTACCTTTGTAATTTTTTCAAATTTTTTGAACATACAGTTTAAAAGAAAAAGGAGGTGGGGACACAATGTATGCCACTTTCGGAGCGATTATTTCCAAAAATAGTCACTTAATCAAAAAAATTGCTTAGAAATCTTAAAGTGTTTTAAAAAAAACTGTCGAAATATGAAATATTTATTTTTCATATTTAACTACCAAACTAAGTATCGGCTTATACTATACTTACTCCAAATTTCATCAGTATACATCTTGTAGTTTTTGAGTAAAATGCCTGTGACACACACACGGACGGACGGAGGGACATGACGCAGGGTTCGGTTTTTGCCAGTTTGGCTACGGAACCCTAAAAAGGAGGAGGTTATTTATTCGATTCAGAGACACTTCTCTCTCTCGGCAATCCAGTGAGTTAGGAGTGGCGCATGCTGAATATACAGTGTTGAAACATTTGTGTTCAATCTCATACATTTTTAAGCTGAATATTCTTGTCACTTAATCAGGTATCACATTGTCACTATAATTACACCTAACTACTATTGTCATATACAAGTACTTGCCCTACCTTTTACGGATTAATCTATCTAACTATAATCAGGGCATAGTCGTGTTTTTGTGCGTTTGCGAACAATGCGCTCTCGTAACATAGTATGTCTCTGGGAACATTTGCGCTGGTATTTAGGTAGTCGCGTGATGTGTTTATGAAGTTGGGTAAGGACTTAATTTAATAACTACTTTATCGCGAAAAGACAAAGTAGTTTTATAAGAGTTATAAGTTTGAGAGTTATAACTCTAGTTAGTCTTGACTTAGGCGATATAAGGCTTTGCATTGTTCATGTCTTTGTGGAAGCACTGTAATTGTATTATTTTAATCCGTGAAACGAAGAAGTAGTGAGTCATAAGTTTGACTAATTTATCTGTCTGTCTGTGGCATTGCAGAGCCAGAATAAATGAATGATTCTAATTCTAGTCATAGCTTAGACAGATTATTAGCCCTCCTGCGGGCTTAGCATGCATACCTACATAGAGATAAAATTTGACAGGTGCTAGGGAGATGAACACATCTATTCCATATTCTAACGTAAGAATAACGCTTAAGATTTAAAAAAAAGTGAAAATCGCTTAGTAATAAAAGGTAATAAAAGTCAGGACGAGACGATATTACTATTTTAAACGTAAAGCGAGTCTTAGGTTAGAATATGGGATAAATGTATTCATTTCCCTAGCACCTGTCAAACTTTATCTCGTGCATGCATGTTAAGCCCGCATGACTAGATACCGATAAAAAAAATTAGATAGTTGGTGTACCTATTGGCTACTTAAGATGTAGGTAGGTAGGCTGGTAGAGTGTATGTAGACGGAGAACTGAATTTTATAAATTCCAGTTGCTATCTCGACCAGAACTTTAAATTAAAATTATAAACTGTAGCATCCTGACATGTATATCCTTTCCTAAGCCATACGTGTAATATGTATAGTTAGATATAAGTGGCACATTCTACAACTGGATTTCTTCTAATACCAATCTCGAAGCAATGATTTGGCAATAAATAAATCGTAAAATTAAAAACCGGAAATCGAAGCACATTACACACTTTAAACGGCCCTTTTTACTGCTCATTACGTTTATACGGCAATAAATATAACCCAGTATATCCAGATCAAGATAAGGTCACCTTCACTTAAATATGTGATGGTGCCTTGTGATTACGTAACATTTACGAGATGTAGCTGTGTGCGGCGGAGGCCTAATAATAATGGTCGACATTAGATATTTTAGTACATCTGTCAAATTTAAGTTGACACTTATACACACATATCTTACTTCTAAATAACTTACAAAGTTATTTATGCTTTTACATTCAATTACTTGCTTCTAAGTAATATACTAAGAAATTTATGCTGTTTAAAGCGGCGCTGTTGATTCAGTTTAATATGAAGATTATACGTCATTAAATTAGTTTAATTATTGACTACATGCATATAAAATGTTGAAATTCGGGATATGATGTAACGAGCCCTTCATACTAGTTTAAATTATGGCAATAAAATGCGTTCTGGTTTCTGTGGGAACTATATTTAGAACTTATTTCTTAAACGTACAGAGTACAGTCAAGGGCATTAATATCTATACAGCCATCGCGTCAAATATATGTACACATGGACCTTATTGCCAGTGGCATAAAGGCGTATAGATATTTTTGAGATCTTGGGAATGTATATATATTTATGCCCTTGACTGTACCTAACTACGTCAAGAACATCACATTGTGCTTTGCATATATTTAAGAAATCACGCAGACTGGCAATTTCATATCATTTATTCGCTTTACCCTTGAATTACCGACACTAATTGCAAGAATGTTTTACTTCGCCGAATTTCATCGACAGGCATTTCCACGTGCAGGAGTTATCATTTTTTTGTGGTCACAGGTTTTACCTAACCAGAAATTAGCTTTCAATGAAATGAAATTCGGTGAAACGACACATTAGATGAAATGAGTGTCTGAAAAACAAGGGGACACGCCTTTATTCATTTCAATACTCATAACAATACAATGTGTTTGAATGAACTCAACCTATTTAAAAATAATAGTAACCTATTTAAAAATGTTTCAAATTAAAAGAGGCTTTTTGGTCCCTAAAATGAATAGGTCAGGAGTGTCAGGTCGGGCTTACTCGTACTAAAATGTTTAAGCCTCAATTGTTATGTCTCACGTACGGCAAGCAACCAGGGTCGCAGACGCCGACGGTGATATATCGGACATTGCCGAATCATAAAAAATATGTCCGTGTTCTCGACACTCGGTAATCGATTTTTTCCGTTATAATAATCGATTAGTATTGAACATTATTCATGTTAGAGACCAATTTTAATTTTTTACTTATTTTTAGTGACGCTTTTTGCGTTTTAAAATAGTTGAAGATATGTAGATAGTGTACTGTTGTTTCGTCGAGACTGAAAAGTGTTTTCGTTATAGAACGTATACATAAATCCAACTAAGTTCCCACGCGGGCCCAGTGCGGATTTTGAACTTCGCACACACCGTCAAATTACTTTGCAGGTGTGTGCAGGTTTCCTCACGATGTTTTCCTTCACCGAAAAGCTCATAGTAAATTAACAAATTATATTTCGCACATAAATTCCGGCCTACTTACTGAATAAATATATCTTTTATCTTTACCTTTTACGATAAATAAATATATTTCAATTTCATTTTAATGAAGTAAGACTTCCAACGGGGTATTAATCACGATTACCTTTAGGTTTATTTTGACTCAGTTATGTAATACTAGCGTTATACTTTTTATGATGAAGTCACTAAACTTTTTTTAACTGGCTAATCTGCACGATTTTTAGTTATAACTTTACTAAACCTATTCAAATTCAAATAATTTTTACGCCTTATTCAGGAAAGTAGGCGACTGTAATTAATCGGAGGCCAAAGATTTTAAAATGAGTGTGTTGAGTCGTGGCCTAGGTCTCATTATAATATCCGCGTTAATCGTTTCCGGATTATTTAACTAAGTATTCATACTGCACACATTTGGAAAGTTATGCACATATGGGTACTTTCCACGAGTTCTAGCTTTAGAATTTACTAATACTAAGTAAGACCAAATGAAGTGAGGTCACTTGGTGGGTACTTTCCACGAGTTCTAGCTTTAGAATTTACGAATACTTAGTAAGACCAAATGAAGTGAGGTCAAAAAGGCTTATTACACCTTCCTGAACTAAATGCCGCACTCAGAGACGTCAATTATTTTTCAAGTTGCATTAAAGCGGCTGCGTATTGTTCTATTGCTATATCAAAGAAAGTGACAGCAGCAACTTTAATAAAACTTAAAAGTTAGTTTACGTCTCTGAGTGCAGCCGTTAGTCATCTTATTTCAGTTGTTACTGAACTTAGTCAAGTAGAAAAAACTCCAACTATTTATACTTATGTTTAACAAATAAAATCATTTGTATTTGTAGGTATAATTGCATTCAGCAAGTTAGTATCCGAAATTCAGAAGCAAGGATGGTTTGATTTTGAGTGAATCATTTAAGTAGTAACGACTGAATTAAGATGACTAAGTTCAGAAAGGTGTAATAAGGGTTTTCAACTCACTTCAGGCCCCCTAGCATGCAAGCACAAGATAAAGTTTGACAGGTGCTAGGGAAATGAATACATCTATTCCATATTCTAACGTAACACTTAACGCTTAATAAATAAAAGTGTCCCGTCTTGATAAAATCGCTATAAAAAAGTGAAAATCGCTATAGTCGCTTGGTAATAAAAGGTAGTAAAAGTCAAGACAAGACACTTATTTTAAACCTTAAGTGTTAAATCTTATGTTAGAATATTGAATAGATGTATTCATTTCCCTAGCACCTGTCAAATTTTATCTCGTTCATGCATGTTAAGCCGCGGTGGGCATTCGTATGTTTGTATGTTTATTTGACGATAACATGAGCACTGTTGATCCGATCTTTATGAGATTTGGAAGAAAAGTAGACATAAATACAATGTTTATGTTCAAACATGAACAGGATCGGTTAAAGGGTTAGGTATGGAGTAAGGGGAGTAATCGTGAGCTCTATTATCGGGGTGAACTACTAGTACATAGTATAATATCAATATCCGAGCTAGAAAGAAATAAATAAATAAAGAAAGGAAGAAAGGAAGAAAGGAAGAAAGGAAGAAAGGAAGAAAGGAAGAAAGGAAGAAAGGAAGAAAGGAAGAAAGGAAGAAAGGAAGAAAGGAAGAAAGGAAGAAAGGAAGAAAGGAAGAAAGGAAGAAAGGAAGAAAGGAAGAAAGGAAGAAAGGAAGAAAGGAAGAAAGAAAAAGAAAGAAAGAACTATTCTTTATTCACTACATGAAAGACACATAAAATTAACAAAGGTAACAAAATTACATAAAAGTAGGTGTTGTGTGTCCCCGTCCCCGCGGTAGTGAAACGGACCACACTTTTGAATTCTTTCCATATTGAAACGAAAAACTCGTTAACAGTATATTTTCAGTAAAGTTTATTTTCAACGTAAGTAGTTAATATTGATACTGAATTTACACAAGTTATTTTTTATTTATTTATTTATTTATTTATTAGAGCCATTTATTCCAATAAAATTACATTGATTTACAAAGTATGCAGTATTAATATTTATACAAGTTTTATTATTTATGTAATTTATGTAAATATATTTTTAGAGTTAAAATATTGATATTGTTTCATGCATTAATATAGTTATTTTTTAGTCTCAAATAGAAATGCACTAATAAACACGGATCGTGCGGTTGTCTCACTATTGCGATACTTTCGCCGTTATTTCGGCGCCATGTTTGAGCTTTTACATTTCAAATTACTTACGTCGATAATACCTACTTCATACTTCAATACCACGTAATAATAAATTCAAGAAAGGGCAAAATGCACCTTATCAATTAAGTCAGTAAGGTGCATGTTAAAACCTATTAAATTTGTTAGTTACGGGTATTGCAGTGTCACCGACGATTAGCATACATATGGGTACGTTTTATCATTTATTAAGTTTCCCAAAACGAAAGTTTAAATAATTACGTTTTTTAGCAGAGGCATACCAAAAAGGAGATGGTGGAATGGCGGAAAAGGGGGGATCTTTGCCCAGCAGTGGGACACTAACACAGGCTAAAAAAAAAAAAGTTTTAGAAACACCTTGTAGTTATCTGCCTCGAATAACAATTTTAAAAGGAGTTCTTATGCCGTAGAATACCGGGGTATTGTATTTTATCTTAAATACATAATATCCTGTTTGTCTCTAGTTAATTTACAGCGGTGCCGTTAGCAATCTGTTCCAACCTGACGCACGAGATAAAATATAAAATTCTTCATCTTCTTCTACGCAAACGGAGTCGCGGGCAAAAGCTAATATTACATATTTACTTTCTAATTTATGAGCCTGAAAGAAGTGATAGAGTTTTGCAATGTTTTTAATAATTGTGCTGCAACTGCCAATTAACGATGGTACGACGTGCAATCTCCGAATCTTGTACAAACCTGCTCGTTATGAATGCTAACTAGGAACTTTTAATTCTAGAATTACTCAAGGTTACCTGGTTGTTAATTGATAACCAACATCTCAATTAACGGACACAACTAACAATGACACAACACCAGAATTTGAGTTGCAAATTGCCTGATACCACGAGAAATTTGGTTAAGGTAGGCATTGAAACACTTGTACGAGATAAAATTTGACAGGTGCTAGGGTAAATGAATACATCTATTCCATATTCTAACGTAAGCCTTAAGGTTTTAAATAAAAGTGTCTCGTCCTGACTTTTATTACCTTTTATTACTAACTTTAACCATTTTCACTTTTTTATAGCGATTTTATCAAGACGGGACACTTTTATTTTAAACCTTAAGCGTTAAGTCTTTCGTAAGAATATGGAATACACGTATTCATTTCCATAGCACCATTAGCACCTGTCAAATTTTACGTGTATGCATGAAGCCCGCAGTATAACTTAACACGTAATCCAATATTCAAATGCCTTTAAAGCCTAGCTCTCCGATGATATAACGAACGTGTCGATGCCTATATGGCTTGAAATAGTGTTGCCACATAAAACGTGCATATGCCTCTTTAAACTAAACCACGTCATTTACGCGACTTGATTTATCATCATACACTTACGTGCAGTCTTTCCATGGTTTGTATTACTAGCTTTAGCCTTTGACTTAACATCTTGTAAGCCATTATTTAGAGAATTAAATCTGTTGACTGTGCCAAGTATATATATATGAAGCGTGTTTATATGTTAAATTACATCCAGGGTAATTTAATAAGAAAAGTGACATATGTAAATTTAATACAAGATACCCCAATCGTCTCGTTATTCCGCCTAAAAGGACAACTGTACCGCAACGACGCATATTGTACTACTCTGTCAAGAAAGTACCGGGAAAAGATCAATAATACACAAACTGTTTGTCATCCAAATTTATTTTATCACCTTCAAAGTATGCTCCTTCAGAAACGATACACTTACGCCAACGAATAATCCAATCATCAAAACATTTTTTAAACGCTGTTTCCGGAATTGAATTCAGTTCTCGGCGCGAATTCTCCTTTATGTCTTCTACCGATTGAAAACGGGTGCCACGAAGTGGTAATTTGAGTTTAGGAAAAAGAAAGAAGTCGGCAGGAGCCATATCTGGTGAATATGGTGGTTGCTCGATGGTATTTGTTGAGTGTTTGGTCAAAAATTCTTTCAAAAAATTAAGACAAACTCTTTGTTCAATGTTTTTGTCCATTATGAAATTCGCAATACACACTAGATATGATATAACTAAAAACAGCACTGTATTTAATATAAATAACAGATGCAACTCAAACTCCGCGCCAAAATAGAAAACAGTTGTGCCAATCGAACAACAACAAAAAAAACAAAAATTTGAATTTGGAACCATAAACAAATCATCCATTCCCGATACTTTGTTGACTGAAGGTATGTCAATTAGTATATACATGTATATACATTCAGTCAACAAAGTATCGGGAATGGATGATTTGTTTATGGTTCCAAATTCAAATTTTTGTTTTTTTTGTTGTTGTTAGATTGGCACAACTGTTTTCTATTTTGGCGCGGAGTTTGAGTTGCATCTGTTATTTATTATAAATACAGTGCTTTTTTTATTTATATCATATCTAGTGTGTATTGCGAATTTCATAATGGACAAAAACATTGAACAAAGAGTTTGTCTTAAATTTTGCATCGCCAATGGAATTTCGTGTTCGGAGTCACTGAAAATGTTACAGAAGGCTTACGGTGATTCGACTTTATCAAAAACACGTGTTTATGAGTGGTACAAAGCGTTCAAAAGCGGTCGAGATGTGATGGAAGATTTGCCTCGCTCTGGTAGGCCATCAACGTCTGCAACTGAAGTTAACATCGCAAAAGTGAAGGAAATAGTGACTGAAAATCCTCATTCAACTTTGAGAGAGATAGCCGCCGAACTTTCTGTATCTCACGAGTCGATCCGTACTATTTTAACTAATCATTTGGGTATGAAACATGTTACCGCTCGGCTAGTCCCAAAAGACCTGAATTTTCTCCAAAAACTCAATCGCATGAGAGTCGCTGAGGACATGCTAGAACGAGTCAATTCCGACCCAACATTCATGAAACGCATTGTTACTGGTGACGAGACGTGGGTTTACGAGTTTGACATGCAAACTAGTCAACAAGCTTCGGAGTGGCGCCTTCCAACTGAACCGAAACCGAAGAAACCACGCCAAAGTCGATCAAAAGTCAAAGTCATGTTGACTGTTTTCTTTGACTATCGCGGTGTTGTGCACTCGGAATTCTTGCCGGAAGGTCAAACGGTAAATAAAGAATATTATTTGAGCATTATGCGGCATTTAAGAGAGCAAATTCGACGAAAAAGGCCAGATTTGTGGAATGAAAATTCTTGGATTTTGCACCACGATAATGCGCCTTCGCACAAGGCCATCATTGTGAAAGAATTTTTGACCAAACACTCAACAAATACCATCGAGCAACCACCATATTCACCAGATATGGCTCCTGCCGACTTCTTTCTTTTTCCTAAACTCAAATTACCACTTCGTGGCACCCGTTTTCAATCGGTAGAAGACATAAAGGAGAATTCGCGCCGAGAACTGAATTCAATTCCGGAAACAGCGTTTAAAAAATGTTTTGATGATTGGATTATTCGTTGGCGTAAGTGTATCGTTTCTGAAGGAGCATACTTTGAAGGTGATACAATAAATTTGGATGATTAACAAACAGTTTGTGTATTATTGATCTTTTCCCGGTACTTTCTTGACAGAGTAGTATATATACATGATGACTTTAAAGAATTGCCGTTTAACCTGTTTAAAGCTAGATTAAGTAAGTGGTTAATACAAGAATGTTTTTATTGTGATAGTGACTACTTCGATTATTATAAATCTTGAATTTTGTTTTTAGGCATAAGTAATAGTTCAATTTTAATTTTATAGTGAGTAGGTACCGTGACAGTTTAAGAGTAATAACTAATAACCGATGGTAATAACATTGTACATTTTGACATCGTAATAAGCTTTTGTATTTCCTCCTAATTTTGCATGCCAGCTACTGGTAAAATGTGTGTTTTTATTTTATTTATTTATTTATATAAAGACACACCAACAGTAACATAAACAAATTATACACCAAACAAAATATAGAAAGTCACATTCCCGTTTATGCACCAATTATAGGCGTGCAACAGCATTGGCATAGAGGCTAAAATTAAAGACTAAAATTTACAACACACAGATTAAAGGAAAAAAAGAAAAAAAAAACGAGCAATACTAAAATACCTATAAACAACAATTACGTGCCCTATGAGTCTCGGGTGTGCGGTAACGATGGTTTCAGCAGTCTACGTCGCAGAATTGTTATTGAATTCAGATAAACGTCAATGCAACGGGCTTTGGCTAGATCATTGTATTGCTTTTGTGATAATCTATGTAAACCATCTTCTGTACCACGTTTTAAGCAAAATAAATGACTTTGACTTGTCTGTTAAGATCTCGAATATCGTTTTTGATTGTTTGGAGTTGGAAAGTATCCTTTTCCAGGACTCAAGCTGCCTCGGTGAGAACGCCCAAATATTCCGAAATATTTTCTTCCGAACATTCATTTGTCCGAATTTTCATTTTTACGAAATCTATGTTATGCTGGAGCTTAAAAAAATTAAAAGCTTGGAAATTAAAATCATATTTGAATTGCTATACGATTTTAAGGTTAGCTTTGATTTATGTGCTATATCAAAAAATAAAGCCTCCATTATAAAAATTGCATTCGGAATTATGAATTATGTCAAATAAATTTAGCTTTATCCCTTTCTTACACTTGAAAATAGACAAGGAGAGAGCTATTTTCAACAAACAGATTTGCCCTAAGTGTTATATCGTCTGCTTACCTCTCACTTTCTTTGACGATATCAAATAGCCCCACCCACTTCCTGACACAAGCTACTCCGATGATCCTTCATATTTCACACTTTCATATCATTAAACGAGCTCGTATCCATTGTGGCGCGACAATGCAGAGAGTGGTGATGCAACTCGTGCATTGTCGCTTAATAGTGCAATTAGGCGAAAGTACGAGTACTATACGAGGTTAATAAAAGTTCGAGATGAATCCCGTTCTAGAGTTGAATGTTCTGTTGAACTATATTCTTGTTCTTAATAGAAACTACAACTCGATAGTGTGATTTTTACAATTCCTTTGAATAGGATTTCTTTCTCGATTCTGCAACGCTTCGGGGATGTTTGAAGATGTGCACACAGATAGCTTTCCTGCTGTACTGCGCAAAAGAGTCGCATCCCTGATGCACAGATTGCGGGGCAGCCTGAACAGCCTGCAGAGCTCTATTGCAGAGGCTCCAAGGTTCCTTCCAGAAGCATTGGGACAAACTCCACATGCTCCCTGCCAAATGGAGTTGTTTTATGTCATAATAATTTTTGTGTCATGTTTATATATTTGTGTCTTTGTGTTGTGTACCTAATACTTTCTATTTCGTGCATGTCTCTACATAATAAAAATGCGAGAACTTAATTACCTAAAACACGCCTTAATTAAATCTAGAAAACATCTCAATTTTACACCGATCAGCCCGCGAGTCATCTCGCAATGGCGCACGAAGCGAGCGGAGCCGCGGGGCACGCTATAAGTTTAGCAAGATCTGTCTTGAGTCTGCACGAGTTTGCGAGATTGGAAATGTACGGGCGGTATAATGAACAATGATGAGTGAAGGTCTAGTAATAAAATTCGTTCAGTAGTTTGCGTGGAACAGCAAAACATATCCCTACATTCGTCTATCCTCATAAACTTTAGCGTTTATAATCCTTTATCCTTACTAATATTATTAATGCAAAAGCGAGTTTGTTTGTTGGTTTGTTACACATTCACAATAAATTTAAAACCGACGCTACGTTGCCTGAAAATTCAATAAAATGAAATGCAAAGAGAATTTAGACTATTTACGTACCGTTTGCCGTCCAGACGTCAATAAATGAGAGTTATAATTGCAACCCTATTAAATTCGAATTAAGGTTCTACATTACTCTATTGTTTTGTACTTTGTAAAGTACACACGGGTAGGAGGAGGTCAATATACATAGTTCATGTTTCCTCCTTGCTGCACCTTTAGAAAATTTCACAAATTCCGATTCTTTCCTAACCGCAATCAATTTTTGCCACAGCCTCAATTTATGGCAATTTTGTTGCAAGACTGTAATGTCAAGAAATCAATCCGCTAGGAAATGCCCTCGGGCCGTCATTACAACCATCAAACTGTCAAAGTGTAGGGAAATATGGGTTGACTTTTGGCGACCTAAGTTTAAAGCTATGACGTTTAAAATGTTGTATTGAAAACAAAATTGAAATTATTTTATTTGCAAGAACATACACACACAGGTGTTACAAATATAGGTAGGTATACACGTCAGTAGTATTTAAATCTATGAAGGTATGCTCTGCGACAGCCGTCGTAGCCTAATGGTTTGACCTGCAGACTCTTAAGCAGAGGGTCGTGGATTCGAACCCGGGCTCGCACCTCTAAGTTTTTTGGAATTTATGTGTGAAATATAATACCATGAGCTTTTCGGTAAAGGAAAACATCGTGAGGAAACCTGCACACACCTGCAAAGCAATTTGACGGTGTGTGCGAAGTTCCCAATCCGCACTGGGCCCGTGTGGGAACTATAGCCCAAACCCTCTCATTGTGAGTGGAGGCCTGTGCCCAGCAGTGGGACGTATATAGGCTGCATTATATTATTATTATTATTATTATTATTATGCTCTGCCACAATTAGTACGTTATTTTAACTTATCCTGTCTAAATAGTTTGAGTGTCCTCTCATTTAAACAGTTTTGGCACAAAAGAAATGTCGGTAATTTTTTGGCTAAACAAATATCCTTAACATAATATATCCGCATTTATAATATTAGTATAGTACAGTAAGGATGTTTTTCATTGTGATTTGATTCTAACAAAATGAATAAAAAATAAACATATTAAAGTATTTTAGGCAACGACAAACAAACCACTGCCTTAATGCTAAGTACTCTACGCTCATTATTAAAGAAACTAAAGACCACGTCAGTTACGAACACCGCAATTATCAGTAACGGCATTGTTCGACACTTCCCGGAGCAGAATCAAACGAGTTCGGCCGACATTATGCGCGCGCGCCTTGACATTACGCGAGCATCCCGGCACCTGCGCCGCGCCGCTCACTCGCTCTTGAAACCATCTCCGGGCAAAAGAGATCTACGCCAATAAAAAGTCAATTTATTTGTGGTTATTTTTTAATAGCCGCTTCTCTCTCGTTATTCCAACTCTGTCTGTCCTAAGCGATCTTTGACCAATTGTCTGTGCTTTATAAGTTACTTAATTATATTATAACTAGCGACCTACCCTCGCTTCGCTCCTTGTACTGTTATATACCTCCCGTGCCTTATATGTTATATGCCTCCCGTGAAAAATTATCTAACTGATAGTGAAAACTGTATTAAAATCCGTTGCGTAGTTTGAAAGATCTAGTGTACTACATACAAAGGGACAGAAGGCGGGGCACGACTTCGTTTTATACCTATGTAGTGATGTTGTTTTGTTTACTCAGTTCATTGTCCCGGTGGATTCGTGTTACTCTCAAGGAAACCAGCTGAGTGCCCAATTACGCCGCTGGGTACGATGGGAGTCGATACCGCCGTCACGAAGCTCTAAACAGTTCTTCACGTAACTAGACTATTTGATTTTCCCACGGTTGCTTAGGATATTGCTCAAAATAGTTCAAAAGGGCTTCCCAAGTAGCACACAAGCTGTATAAGAGCTTATACAGCCCTTACAATGCTGAAACTAGAGTTATATTGGCTGTATAGACTCTTATACAGCTTGTGTGCTACTTGGGTTATATCGGTCATTGTCTGAGGGTTTCAACCGTACTTCGTACTTCTAATTAACGAGTGCCTAATGGCTATATAGATTACTACCATCAATTCTGAAGCTATATATACCCAGCACAGGCCTCTATTATCTATGGTGTAGCATTTGGTTCTATATCAAGTTTTTAATATAAATTTAACAATTAGGTGACTCGTTAATTAGAAGGACGACGGGCGGTTGCAACGCTCAGAGAATGGCAGATATCCAGCCGGAATTAGGAATTTAGTTGTTAAAAAAATTAAAGTTTCAAACTAAAACCTGACTCGTGACTAATGTGACGCACCGTTACAATTTTAATATAGCCAATGACATTTGTACGTTTTTAACGAATCATATGACACCCCATTTATTGAAATCGGTCCAATAGTTTGGGAGCTAGGGTGGAACAACCGATTCTTGGTCACATACATGTCATACATACATACATACATACATACAAACATACATACACTGTTAAAATCATCACCCTTCACTAAGTCTGGTGAGAAACAAAACAAAATAAACTTCGTAACAAGTCGAGTTGCAAGTTGCCAGCTCCCCGCGGTGTTGCCAGCCATTGTTTTATAATAAAACAGTAATTATATCGCAGTCTCACACCGTTGCAACATGATTATAATAATGCGTAACTGACAAAAGTGCAGACTCCAGCGTTATGTGAACATAGTGGCTTGAAGGTCTTTTTGGACGCTGAAATTATTCATGAGCGCTTTTGTTTAGCCGAATTTTACAACTATAATGATTTATTATTTAGATCAAGTACACGTAGCAGTATGCCAAATAGTTTTAAAGCTGATCGTTAGCTCGGGTCACGTAAAATATTTTTAACCTTTTCGCCGCCGTGGCAATGAATCGATGAAGTAATAAATTGTCATCTACGCCAAGCAACAAATTGCACGTAAACAACCCGTTAAAGCTGTTACAGTGTAAAACCCTGTGTACTTTAATTATGAAACAAAAATAAAAAATAAAAAAAAAACGTAAGGAATCCAAAAGTCCAAAGTGGTGATGGAAACCGGATTTATAAATTTTGTAAATCGAACATGTAACTATACAAATTATAAAGATGGACATTCACGGTCAGTTAAACTGATCAGTTGAACTGACGTACATCCAGAAGCTGACCTTGAGTTCGTATCATTTCAACGTAAGAATTCACATTCACGGTTAGTTTTTGGATGTACGTCAGTTCAACTGATCAGTTTAACTGACCGTGAATGTCCACCTTAAGAGATAGAATATATAAAGTACTTGAGTTTACTTGTAAAACTTTGGTCAGGCCAAAGCCTGGACTTTATATGAAGGCACATAATGTACAGACTTTATATCAAGTCAATGGCGGTGAAATGGTTAAGACAACTAAAATTTAAGGTTCTATTCTCTGCAAGGACTTTCATGACTGACACTAATACGAGAAGTACAGTCACGAACGTTAACTTAGGACCCACTTTATGTCCAAAGTCAATCTGACATTCTACAGCAATAAGGTGGAGTTTATTGTAAGTTACAAATTACTTAGCATCTCTAATGACATTGACAACATCAAGCAATATTTTTTTGAAATGGATCACAAATTAACGTTCGTGACTGTACCTATATGCAGGCAGCACCAAATACGTAGAGGCAATTAGACCTTGCGGTTTGGAGGCTTGTGATTGGCGCTCATTAACCCAGCTCCTGCCACAACCAAGGACCAGTAGCACACGCCACACACTGTCTGAACATGTCGATCGAAAATTGTGACGTTCTCAACATAAAGGGACCTTATGGAGGCAGGCGGTTACGCCGTTTTTAGAACGGTTGCCATAGTATTCGTATAGTTACAATAACAAGAAGAGCGTAACTGCCTTCCTCCATAAGGTCCCTTTATATTGGGAACTTCACAATTACTCTTGATTTTTGTTCGCGTCTTATGTTTTCAACCCCCGACGCTAAACAGAGGGGTGTTATAAGTTAAACGTGTGTGTCTGTGTGTCTGTCTGTGGCATCGTAGCTCCTAAACGGATGAACCAATTTTGATTTATTTTGTTTGACAGTGTGATTAAATCGAGAGTGTTCTTAGCTGAAAGTTTGGTGAAAATCCGTTAAGCCATTTGTGACGTTCTCAATTTAAGGGACCTTATGGAGGCAGGCGGTTACGCCGTTTTTAGAACTGTTACCATAGTCGTATAGTTACAAGAATAAGAAGAGCTTAACTGCCTTCCTCCATAAGGTCCCTTTATATTGAGAACGTCACATTTAAGAGTTATGAGCTCTGAAGTTAGGATATTTTCCAAGTACTTAATAGTTTTTTGTTAAAAACTTACTAATTAGTAGTTTTCTGAAAAAAAAGGCGCGACGTCCCATGATTGTTAAAGTTTTTCCAATTTCAGGCGTTTTACCGCGACAACTAGACAAACAGACAGACTTTATTATAAATTATATCAGTAGGTACGGGTTTTACGCTCAACGAGATTTTTTTTTTAATTGTTCCACACATACACACAAAGATAGCAAACGACAGAACCCCGAAACGTATTTTGTCAAGAACCGAACATGTGACCTCCGGCCTCATAGTTAAAAAAAAATACTAATACAATAATAACAATAACTTAACTACGTAACAATAACCATTTTTCATAACCAGTTTATTGTAAAAGTGCGCAAAAAACAGTTATTTAATTTATTACACTCTAAAGCACACGATTAGCGAGCTAGTTCACCGTCCTAGTTGAGCCCTCAAACTCGTAGAAACTCACGACAACAGAGATCAAACACTAGTTTACCATCCAACTAACTACCATGATTTGGTCTTTGTTTTCAAACAATAGCTACGACCTCAGGGGTCAAACATACAGCCGATGCTCCCGCGCCGGCCCGGTTCTCACGCTATGAGATAACTGTTGCGCATGCGGTTTTGTTCAAGGCGCTTAAAATTACATTACGCGTTTAAATAAGGGCGTGCGGTAAGATTAGTCAAAAATCGCTCGGAATTGGTAATACTAATGAGCCTGGTGTGGGCTTAACATGCATGCTAGGGGGAATCCCGGGAAATGTGACCGCGACCCGCCCTCGCTTCGCTCCGGGTACTATTACATACATAAACCTTCCATGAAAAGTTATCTAACTGATGGTGAAAACCGCATTAAAATCCGTTGCGCAGTTTGAAAGATCTGCATATACTACAGAGCGACAGACGGCGGGAAGCGACTTTGTTTTATACTATGTAGTGAGTACGATTTAAATTGGCTCATGTTCGAAAATATAATTTAACCGTTATTATTGTAATCTAAAACAGTACGCGTGCAAGACAAAATAACGTTAGAAATAACTCTCAAATTTGAATAAATAGCCCTATTATGGCTGTATTAGCCGTCGCCATGATCTGGTAATTTGCTATTGTTGCCATAATGCCCGTCAAATCGAAAGTCCGTTGCGTCACGCGAAGATGCTATCCCGCGCTTGTTGATTTGTTCAAATTTGCATGAGCAATTTGAGCCCTATTGTCATTTGAATATGGATCAAGTATTTTGTGCGTGTTGTAACGATGTTGTTGTGGTCACAGGTCAGGCGTTGCGTATCGTTTTTTGCTTGTATTTTTATGGATTATTTATTTGTAGGAATATAAGATTTTTTGGTTAAATATATTGTATGATCAGAGTGGTTTGCATTTTGTTAAACATATTCAGAACTTGTCAAGATCGTCAGTCTTTTAGGTGAGTCTTGGTAAAGTGAGGGATATTAAACTAAATTTTATCGACGAAAAATATGTTATTTATTGTTATTATTTTCGTTTTTCTTGCGACTCTTGAAAAAACATTTCGCAACTGTGTACCTCATGTAAAAATAAAAAAATAAAAAATAAAAACTATAATATAGTATAATAAAAATAAAAAATGAAATTTTTTTCGTCGATAAAATTTAATTTAATGTCCCTCATTTGAATACGTGCACTTTACCAAGACTCACCCTGCATAAACATTGTTAACTGAATTGGATTGCCGACATGTATAGTAAACTCATTGAGTTCCGTGACTCGCTCAATTCCATGGTAGCAGTTCTATAATCCGCCATAGAACCCGGCAGGTCGAATCTGGGACCTAATACACCCTTTATTTATTGCCTTAGCCTATTTAAAAGTCCAAAAGTAGACTTTTGAACTTTTAATAATACAACTGAAATACTACCTTAGAAGGTAGTATTTCAGTTCCTAGATTCAATTAGCAGGGTTCTATGGCGGATTATAGAACTGCTACCGCGGCATTGAGCGAGTCACGGAACTCCATGAGTTTACTAAACATATTAATTACTACTTATGATACTGTGCCTAATACAAGGTGGGCCAAAAGAAATCACCCTATTGGAAGATGCTCTCATTTTTGCAAAGTCGCCAATGTCAAATCTGTTTTGACATTTGTGGACTTGACAGATGCAAAATACAAGTGAACAAGCCATGGAGCGATACACTCCCCAAGAACGCGGAATAATCGTGTCTATTTTTTTGCGTAACAATTCAAAAAAAGAGAGTCAAACAACATCGGATGACTTCTTTTGGCCCACCTTATATAAATAATGTTTCATTTTAATAAATAATTAATCGTGCTAATCTGTGCACCCGTTGAACTCTATTGGTTCTAAGGGCCGTATTAATAAACTGATCTCGTGTGAGACGCCCTTCACAAGATGCGTCAAAATGACAGTTTTCTATGGATTGACGTTTACTTTGACGTGTCTTGAGACGGGGATCACAGTTGAGACGAGTTTATTAATACGGCCCTAAGAAACTTAACGGTCAAATAAAATGACAAAAATAAAAATGCCGTAAATGAAAACGAATGTAAAAAAAAAAAAATCTAACAATCGAATGTTCTTTTTGTTATCACATATTGTAAAAATCCCTCTTTCTAATGGTGAAAACCGTGCAGTAGTTTCTGAGATTAGACAAACACCAACTCAGCGCGGCGGGACTTTAATTTATAATAATAATAATACTAGGGGCCCGCCCTCGCTTCGCTTCGGATACATAAGTTAAAATATAGCCTATAGTGATCCGCCCCGCTTCGCTCCGGGCTCTATTATATACCTTCCGTGAAGAATTATCTAACTGATGTAAACCACATCAAAATCCGTTGCGTAGTTTTAAAGATCGAAGCATACATAGGGACAGACAGACGCGGAGGGCTTCATTTTATACTATGTATTGATGTATTAATGTTTTGGAAATACATTTGCTTTACAAGTAAAGTGACTTTTTTAATTCCTAGTAAATATTTGGCGTTGCTCGCACGCGTCTTTTATGTAAAAAAACCTCAAGATCTAAATCAAATCAAAGTTAAAATTCTCCTCAGTTTCTTGCGGCGCCGGCGCTGTTTTTCTGAAATGTTGTTCTTTTCTGAAGCGCTCGTAGTTTTTCATACCGACTTGTGAAAGAATTTACTGAGTAATTAATTTTCTCCCATCCCTATCCTAATTTCATCCCTATGGATGATGACTGGGTAAAGAAAACGAAATTCTATTTAGTCTGTCAGTACATATTATCAAAAAATATTGGACACGTATTTTTTCTTTTGTCAATCAAACAAAAAATACAAAGATAAAGCGCGTCAAAGTTGGGGAGTAGGGGCCCGTGACGTCACTTCTGTGTAAAAATTGTACCAAATTGTACCAAGACGTGACGTCATGCGACATTTCAACGCAATATATCTCCGTAATTTTAGATTAATGGAAAAAAGGTACGTGTCCTATTTTGATAATCTACCTGATAGACAAAGAAAAAAAATATTGTCATAGTTAATTGTTCTTCTTCTTAATCGTTTACTTGTAATTATTTTAGTAATAAACGAATTTCACTTATAAAGCCATAAACTAGTCAATAAAAACTACGTGCAGAGCTTACTTAATCATTCGATCTCCAGGAAGGCAAAGTTTTCTAGAATCGCATTGGGCAACGTCCTCCGTTGCCCAACTGGCAAAGTTACATACGGTAATTGACGTTTGCCCATTAATCGTTAGCTATATTAATTAGAACCGTGGCCTTTAACTTGGACATGGACGAGGCGATGTACAAACAAATTAGTTTATTCAAAACTAGCTTTTACCCGCGATTTCGTCCGCGTAGAAGCCGATTATCACTTTTTCCTTTCAAACGTTCTTTCGATCCATAAGGACTATCTCTCTCTGCTAGTAAAATGAATATTCCATATTCAAATGTAAGACTTAACGCTTAAGGTTCAAAATAAGTGTCTTGTCCTGACTTTTATTAGGTACCATACTAAAGTGACTATTGCGATTTTCACTTTTTTATAGCTTTTTTATCAAGACGAGACACTTTTATTTTAAACCTTAAGCGTTAAGTCTTAGAATATGGAATAGATGTATTCATTTCCCTGGCACCTGTCAAATTTTATCTCAGCATGCATGTTAAGCCCGCAGGTTTTAACATCGAGTATCATTATTTTAATAAATATTTATAATATTTTTTGTTCGTACTTTCTACGAGTACTTTCTTAAACCTAATCTGTGAAACGTAGCCTGATCAACACACGTAGAGCGAGATGTTGCTAGATGTCAGCCTCCGTGACAGTGAAGTCGTGACTCGAGAATGACGCGAGTTTCTCGGCTGTCGTTAGACATAATCAAAGTACAAAGACTTCAGCTTATACCGTACACCTTTGACACGATCCAGAACCACGCACCGATAACTTGCAGGGATCATGCAAGGTCTCTAACTATTCCATCAATCACGCTTTAAAATCCATATTGCTTCTGTATGATTGCTTTACGTATATTATAATCTGTGTCTTTACTGTCAAAATACCAATATTAACAAAATCATTACGATAGTTAAAAACAAATTGAAAACATACCTATAGGAGCGTCCCCACTGAGAGCATTCGCGTGTAATGAGCATTCGGCGTCGAATATTCGAGCGGTGGGGACGTTGAGCCGAGCGTACAAAGCTTACAAATTATTGAAATTATTGCTCGTTTACAAATGCTCGGGTAAGGCTGCCTTTCCATAGAAGCGGAGACGAGCGGTGCGAAGAGGAGCCGTGTAGGAATCGACCAATCACATTGGTTATAATCCACATCTCGTCTCCGCTCCGCTTCAATGGAAACAGTCAAGCGAGACGAGATGTGGATTACAACCAATAGGATTGGTCGATTCCTACACGGCTCCGATCGTCTCCGCTTCTATAGAAAGGCAGCCTAAGAATGCTCTCAGTGAGGACGCTCCTTATATTCTGTAATCGTCACAAAAAAGTTAAACCTGTCTTTATTCCTCTCAAGTACTCTCGTAATGTTTAAGACTAATATTATGCAATACGAGCGTTATTTGCGCCGTGGCCGCCGGGTGGCTGCCCGTCGAGATCCCGTCCAGATAGCGTCCGCCTTGACGGCCGCCCTGCTAAACACATTGTGCAAATGTGCTGATGAGTTTGTTAAGAGGACTTGATTATTTGTGACGTTCTCAATATAAAGGGACCTTATGGAGGCAGGCGGTTACGCCGTTAGAACTGTTACCATAGTATTCGTATAGTTACAAGAATAAGAAGAGCTTAACTGCCTTGCTCCATAAGGTCCCTTTATATTGAGAACGTCACATTTCATTAGCTCTATGCGATAAAAGTTAGCCGAAAATTTAGAGCCTAATGGCTATCGACCGCAACCCACACGATATCATCATCATTCCCTGAGTATTGCTCTTTGTACATTAGTACCTTTATATTTATTTATGTATATATTTATTGTTCAAGTTTATATCTATTTGTTTATGTATATTTTGTTATTGATTCCATTTATTAATACTTTTAGTTTGCACCGGCTGCCAATTTTTGATGTTTATTGTTAATCTTCTCGCCTTTGTAAGGTTGTCGGGAAGAGATCGCTATTTAGCGATAAGACCGCCTGTCGGCTCACTATGTAACACTTCTCTTGTTGTATTTCTTGTTCTTGCTGTATGTGGTGTCCAATAAAGAGTTATTGTATTGTATATTGTATATTCTGAGTGATTGCCCCATTCAAATGTGAGATGACACAGTGCTTAGTCTTATGCGGTAAATAAACTGCATTACGTATTTGTAATGCATGAGCTGTATGAGGCGATCTAGATGCACTCCGCGTCTAATAAGTCGGTGCACTTTCACTAATGTCGTCCGCGCGCGGGCCCACGGCTCACGGCTAAGGCTGGGCGTATGCTGAGAGTAATGCATGAACTTCCTTGAAGCTGCGTACGCTACGGCGCAGGCACGTGCAACGCAGACATCTGTCTGTCCTGCTCTGCGCCTCGTTGTAGAATAAGGACAGATTTCTGCTCTGCGCGCGCGCGGGCCCACCGGCTCACAGATTTAACTTAATCGAATAAAATCTGTATCTTAATTTTATCCCATCTCATTCCCTGCTAATACTGCAAAACTAAGTATCACACTTTTAAAATTGCAATAACTAAAATTGGCTATTTTATTGTTTTATCTTTTTTTTAAGTTGAAAATGTTACTGTTTATTTTAGTTATAGTTGGACAGAAAGCTGATACAATTTGCTATAAAACGTTTTTTATTTTAAATCTCTAATTTCTATAGTTTAGAAAAAAAAAATATTTAAAAGTGTGATACTTAGTTAGCAGTTAGTCTTGTTGGTGTGACTGGTAGTGACTCTGCCTACGAAGCTAGCGGTCTCGGATTCGATTCAAGATAAAGGCAAATATTTGTGTAATGAGTGCGAGTGAGTGACCCCATTGTGAGTGGAGGCCTGTGCCCAGCAGTGGGACGTATATAGGCTGGTTTATTGTATTATTATTATTATTGTTCCTGAATCTTGCTTGTATGTATTTATGGTTGAACAACCGTTGATTTTTCTTTAGCTGTGGCCGGCATGCATTCAAATGCCTTTATCTGTTACCCTAGCACGCAGTTAGCCTAGTTGGTAGTGACCCTGCCTACGAAGCTAGCGGTCCTGGGTTCGAATCCCGGTATGGACAAATATTTGTGTAATGAGCGCGAGTATTTGTTCCTGAGTCATGGATGTTGTCTATATATTTAAGTATGTATTTCTCTATATAAGTATGTTTATCGTTGTCTAGTACCCATAGTACAAGCCTAGAACTTAGTTTGGGACTAGGTCAATTTGTGTAAAATTGTCCCCTGATATTTATTTATTTATTTGTAGCACAAACAAAAAAAAAATTTCAAGCATTGTTCTCTCTCAAGGCCCTCCACAAAAAGAAGTCAATATTAATCACGATAACTAACGAGATCGATGCCGTGTCGTGCGCAAACGCAGCCGCGCGCCGCGCACGTGCGCGCCAATTTTGGTCATGCGGGAGCTGCTCCAGCCACTTCCTATCATGACGTGCTTGCGAACTGACCGCACACGCAGCGCAGGTGCGAAACATGGCGAAAACGTATACGAACCCGCTATTAACTACTTACAACTAACGCCGCACTCAGTGACGTCAATTAATTTTTAAGTGTCATTAAAGTTGCTGCTGTCACTTTCTTTGCTATAGCAATAGAATAAGACGCAGCAACTTTAAAACTTGAGAATTAATTGACGTCTCTGAATGCAGCAGTTAGTAGATTTAATAGTTAAATATACTCGTATACTTAACTCAGAAAAGAGGAAATGTAGGCAGGATTAATATGGCCACGCTGCCTGCACTGATTTGGGTGACATTTTGTTTGTCTAATTCTTTAGATTTTTAGGGTTCCGTACTAAAAGGGTTCCAAGAACCTTATTACTAAGCCTCCGCAGTGCGTCTGTCCGCCTGTCTATCAGTGGGCAGTACCTCATGAACCGTAATAGGTAGACGATTGAAATGTTCACAGTGTATATTTCTATTGCCGCTGCAACAACAAATAATAAAAATTAAATACAGGAAACGTTTTTTATCAACGTTATTTTGTCCTATCGTAAAAACGGTAGGTACTTAATACATTACAAGCGTCGGTGTGATTATTACCCTAAAGAAAAGCAACAAAAAATAAAAACGGTATGGAACCCTCGGTGTGCGAGTCCGACTTACACTTGACAGTTTTTTATCGCTGCTCCCTCGGAAAATGTCCTGTCCCGGAATTTAAACTATCTTACCAAATTTTATCGAAATCGGTTCAGCAGTTTAGTCGTGAACTTACTTTCGCATTTATAACATAAATAAGGATTGTTAGCGAATAAGTACAGCAGAGAAAATAATTCGCCACGCCATTTTGGCAAATAAAGATAAATGTTGAAGCCTTCTTTAAATATCCTGACATGTGACATATGTAGAATGTCACAGTCGTGACAATCGTGATGAACACTTAGCGTCAGACCTTCCTGAATGTCACTGACATATCTCAAGGAAAGGCGATCGTCGCGGTATTTCAACCAGACATACAAAATGACATTGAGAAAAATAGAAAGATGAATTTGACTGACAAAAATGGTCTACGTTATAAAGGCTACGTAAACGATATTAGCCTATCAGCTTATCGTATTACAGTCTATTTTTTCGTACGATTTCTTTGATACTCCTTTACTGCTCTGCTAATGTAAAAGGCAGTATTTTACACAAAACTATTGTAATAATTGCAACCTCATTACTGGGTAATAACGTTGCAATTGCTACAGTAGTTTGGTGTAAAATACTGCCTTTTACATTAGCAGGGCAGTACAGATCTCGGCCGGTAGGCCGCCTGACATACTTGGGACCAGGTACTGCACTTAATACCAGTATAATTTGGATATCGATATAAATATCGATATTTAGGTATCTTTTTATCGATATAGGTATCGATAAATAATTTTCGGTACATTAATATCGATATTTTGAAAGAACTCCGTCATTTATGACCCGAGTTTTTTTTTCAGTCAGGTAACACTTACATACCCGAATGAAACATACCGTTCAGATTGGTCTCATTTTTATAAGTATGATAAAATGATGATAAAATCCATGAGGAATCTACGGAACTCTTCAAAAATCGTAGTCACAGTCAAAAGCTCTAATATCTATACACCCATCGCGTCATAAGTGGCAATATTTGGACAGGTGATTATGTACCTGATTGATTACTTACACAGTTTGCTAAAAAATATGTACCTATTAGTATCGGTACCAAATATTGATAAAAGTATCGATATCTGTTTACCGATACAATTATCGATATATTCGGGAAGTATCGATATTGTTATCGATATGTTTTAAAATACCGATATATCTCGGTTATCGATATGTACAGTGCCTGCTCTCACAAAGTTAGGTGGCAGGCAAACAACTCAAAAATATCTGACACGCTCTTATGTTTCAAGTAAAAGAGTCGTGTCAGATATTTTTGGGCCCAATGATGGATAATATAAATTCCTGGAGATTGTATAATAACTTTGCTTCAAATGACAGTGTTTTATAGATCATGATATTATTTGCCAATATTAATATTTACTGCCTGTCTCACAAACGTCAAGTAAAGTATATCTGTCACATAAATTAAACCCTTTTCCTTTTGTACACTTGAAATTAGACAAGGAGAACTTTAAGTGGCAGATAAATTTACTTGTCGTTTGTGAGACAGGCCCTTAGTAACGTGGCTTTTCGAGAGTCACATTAATTATTTTTGAAAGCATACGTACAGTCGAGTTCATAAATATGTGTACATTTCAGTACCTTATCTCTTTAATGTCATGTTTAAATTGCCATTATATGAATTGTCGCAGCGATTAAAGTGACAAGGTAGTAACCGTGTACACATATTTATGAACTCGACTGTACAGTCAGCATCAAATAGATAGGAGCAGCGAAAGTGGCCAAATATATCGCAACACATCTTTATTACTAGGAATAAGGATGTGCTGCGATATACTTGGCCATTTTGGCTGCTCTTTGACGCTGACTGTACACCTACACTTTTAAAATAAGTATCAAACTGCAATAAAATTTCGCCATTCGCACTGTAAGCTAACTTGCCCAAAATAGTTACATTCTCTTGCAATTCGTTACAAAAAGAACCAGTTTTATAATAAATCCAAAGTGTTTTGGGTCAAAGAACAAGTTCAGCCACGCGTTTCATTATGCTGTATGACATAGTGTGTTGGTTAGTATCAGGTTCACGGGTTGCGTTGGTGCTTCAGGCAAAATTGACAACCTTGACTTAGAGATTAGATTGGAAAGTATTTTTAATTGGAACAATTTGATACTAGAGAATCTTGAATTAGTTATAACTGTTATAGCTATTTAATAGACTACTTTTTCTTTTTTGGGATTGAAAAGTATGTAGGATATTAGTTGTCATTTTCCATAGTTCATGCTATCCACCTACAAACCATAAAGAAAAATATTTTCAGCGGTTTCGCCGTGAAAACGTTACAGAGTTTCGGGAAAAAAGTATGAATCGGGGAAGAACCTATAACTCGAGTTACTCGCGTTTCTTTAGAAATAAATGTGGAGCTCTTTTATTTTTTTAAACAGTTTATCCACGTAAAGTGAAACGTTGCCGGCAGACTGTTAGTCTGTGATTACCTTAAAATAAGCAATTCGTAAGACTATTTTTATAACGTAAAGCTAAGTTACAAAGTTACTTAACAAGTTAAGCTAATTGAATAATTACACTTCATCACTATGTCTAGAAATAAGTATAATTATCATTTATCATTATATCCTACACTTAGACAGGACACAAATAATATTGCGCGCGGTTTTAGCAATAATAGACTCTCGTTCCACGGCGTAAAGGCTTTGACGCGCGACATATTAATTTTGTCCTATACGGTGCTCACATGTCCCGTCCCTTTAACGCGTAACTCAGATAATGTTGCCTAATAACACGACATCCGTCGCACATTAATCAATATAAGTACCTATTTAATTTCCTTAGCCCTTTATAGAGTAGATTGAACCTTATTAGAAGGGCTTTAGACGTGGTTCTGTGTACTTGAATTAGGATTTACGAGTAATCTGTCTTGTAAGATAATATTTTTCTATGTCCGGGAAATAGTAATTTTGTGTTATGTAATTAAAGTTAACTTAGGGCCTGCGCAAACCGGCGGAGCGCAGCGCAGATCACTTTAAATTTATTAATGTATATTCTTTTCTATTTTAATTACAATAAGGTATAAATTTAGAGCCGCAGTTGCAGAGTAGAAATCCCCCGTGATGCTCTGAGGTCGGTCTCAGAGCATTCAAATTTATACCTTATTGTAATTAAAATAGTAAAGAATATACATTGATAAATTTAAAGTGATCTGCGCTGCGCTCCGCCGGTTTGCGCAGGCCCTTATAGTGTACATATGTGTGTGTATATATTCTATTCTATATACCTTTGGAACTTTCGGTCTTTCGTTCGTTTAATTCTCTCAGATTTATTTATTTATTTATTTATTTAATCTTTATTGCACAAAAATACAAATTTGAGTACAAAAGGTGAACTTAATGCCTAATGGCATTCTCTACCAGTTGACCTTATTTATGTCGAATTTCACCAACAACTTAACAGACGATTAGTGTTAAAATGTATATAAACTAACAGTCGATTAACATTTGACATCGTTTGGTGAAATTGGTACTTAGAATAAATTTCCCGATGGTGGCCAGTACGTAGCTAGTTTGTCATTTATTGGCATTTTAATCTTTGCACAAATATTGCTTGTTGCTTGTTGTTAATTGTTAAATTAATGAAATATTTAGGTAAGGTTTTGTTTTTAAATATCTCACTTTTTATGTTATGAACATGACAGACAATACGTCTAACAGTCGGTATAGTCAACAAAATATACGTGTAATTGTATTAAAAAAGCACGTTAGGTATACTCAAATTAAAGAGATTTTGTCGGCCATTGCAACATGGTTCCTCAGTGGCACACGAATCTATTTTGTTAACTGTCTGTACCTACTCAATTAAAATGCTTAATAATCTAACCGAGTTAAAAACCCCCGATATCGGCGCCTAAAAAAACCTCCGAGCGATGAGCAGAAACTTCAACGGGCTCCGGGCACGTACATTTTCGCTGGAGGGACTTCGTCACTAGATTTCAAGTATTAAAAAACTCCCCACGAAATAGTGATCAGAGCTCATAACTTTTAAACGGCTTAACGGATTGTCATCAAACCAATCTCAATTAAGTCACCTTTTTAATAAAAAAAATCAAATCAAAATCGGACTATCCGTTTAGGAGCTACGATGCCGCAGACACAGATACACATGTCAAACTTATAACACTCCTTTTTTTTGCGCTAGGGATTAAAAATAAGAGTAATTCTAGAAAATCTCTGATTTATAACTATTTCACAAGCCAACCCACGCTCTAAATATAACTATATCTCATTAAAGCCAGGCCCGAATCACCTATTTGAGATAGACTGTGTCCAACATTGGGTCAAGGCCCAAGAGGTCAGAGTTGCACAAACTTTTGGGCATCTAATTGACGCGTCGAGTACAATGAGGCATCTCAATGTCACGGGATTTTGGTCTTAATGATGTGGAACATCGATGTTGAAGAACAAAGGGTAATTGGGAGGGCAAAGGTTAATTTGTAAACGAAAATCTATTGTTGGGTAAGCTTTGAGAGTTATTTGTAGCTTATTTGTTGTTGAGAAATGAGATGTTTGATGCTAGGGCGCCTGTACGAGGCGAGTGTCGTCGTGTCGTGTCCGTCGTGTCGCTTGCTACCACGGAGTATACAGGGTGTCCCGCGATAGTGCACAAACGGATAGGGGCGAAACTACATGTGATTTTGTTACCGAAAAAAAACTAAATATATATATTTTTAATTTTGCATAGAGTTAAACGCCATACAATTTTTTTTTTCGTTATAAAATCACCCTTATTCGTTTGTGCGCTTTATCGCGGGACATCCTAATTTGATTTGTGCTTGCTACATTGAACAAGCTTCAAATAAGTAAGTATACCTTCAGAACTATACCTAGATCTCTCAGCGGGCTTAATATGCATTGACGAGATAAAATTTTACAGGTTTTAGGGAAATGAATACATCTATTCCATATTCTGACATAAGATTGAACACTTAAGGTTTAAAATAAGTGTCCCGTCTTGATAAAATCGCTTTACAAAGTGAATATCGCTATAGTCGCTTAGTAAATAAAGGTAATAAAAGTCAGGACGAGACACTTTTATTTTAAACTTAAAGCGTTAAGTCTTACGTTAGAATATGGAATAGATGTATTCATTTCCCTAGCACCTGTCAAGTTTTATCTCGTGCATGCATGTTAAGCCGGCAGTGGTCAAACTACTACTACTTATTCAAATGTTTCCGTACAAAATTAGCAAGAGCAAGACGATTAAACAATTTACTAGAGGAAATGGCGGGCATTAGCGCAATCACTTCGGCTTCCGAACAAATCATAAGTCCGACTCGCGCTTGACCGGTTTTTTTTATCCAGCACTAGGTAGATTCTCGAAGGAACTTCGCAATCGACATAGATAGTGACCCTTACGTAACTGAATCGTTTTTGCGAACTCAATAAACGGGCAAATTACCCGCCATAAAACAAGTGAGTATCGCGTGGCTGCTAAAAAGTAACCAGTATTGCCAATATGGTATCTGGTCAGGCCACATTATACCCCGCTACCGCTTATGAAGAAAACCTTAAAAAGTTGCTAATGTTAAAGGTTTGGTTAAATAATACAATCTACAAAATGATGTTTATCCGTGTCTGTTGCTTAAATAAAATCGTCTTTTTTTCTACATAAAGGTTTTCGTTATAGAGAGAGAGATTAGAGATAAGTTAGAAACAGATGTATACACAACACATACCCATGCAAACATGCACATTACGTAGGTACAGTGAAGGTCATAAATATGTGTACATTTTAGTACCTTGTCTATTTAATTTCATGTTAAACTGCCATATATGAATGTCACAGCGATTAAAGTGACAAGGTACTAAACGTGTACACATATTTATGACCTTGACTGTACTTTCTTTGGGTAGTCGGATAAAAATCGCTAATTTTCCTTTAAGCGTTTTTTGTCCGATATTACGACACGACCTCTATTCGAACGTAAAGTTATCCATGTCACATTTTTTTCGATCTAGCGCTCAGATAAGCGAGAATAGCCGCCCACGCGACATTTTGCGAAGTGGCGAGATATCTCACCGGCTCTCATCGCCCTCGATTAATTTGGTTCTTTTTGATATGAAATAACTTCTACTTTATTTCCCCAATTGTACAGTCAGCATCAAATAGGAGCAGCCAAAATGGCCAAAAATATAGGTATCGCAAAACATCCTTATTCCTATAGTAATAAAGATGTGTTGCGATGTATTTGGCCAGTTTCGCTGCTCCTATCTATTTGATGCTGACTGTACTATATTTAGCCGCAATGGATACAGGTGTAATACGTTTATCGAGTGTATTTGTGTATGGATGGACCGGTTTTGATTTAGTTTTTTTAAGTAAGGTGATGTGATCGAGTGTTCTTCGCTAGGTTTGATAAAAACCCGTAGAGACATTTAAGAGTTGTGAACCAGGGGCATTCATCTATTTAATAGTTATTCCCGTTGTAATAACTATACAACATAATACATTATTTAGGGTCGTGGGTTCGAACCCGGGCTCGCACCTCTAAGTTTTTCGGAATTTATGTGCGAAATATAATTTGTAAATTTACCATGAGCTTTTCGGTGAAGGAAAACATCGTGAGGAAACCTGCACACACCTGCAAAGCAATTTGACGGTGTGTGCGGAACTATAGCCCAAACCCTCTCATTGTGAGTGGAGGCCTGTGCCCAGCAGTGGGACATATATAGGCTGTTTTTTTTTATTATTATTATTCTCCCCTATATTTAATTACGTATGGCTGTCATAACCCGTGATTAACCGACAAAATATAAACATGTTGACTTAACAACGTTGACTGTACTTCTAACTGTGCCACGCAACTCTAGTACTAATGGCAAAGACCCCGATGAGCAGCGAAGCAAGCCCGTCATCTCGCGCCTGCGCACATGGTGATTCGACAGGCGATGATTGCAGTAATGACATAATGACGGGGGAGCATATCTCTGTTACATCTCAATTTCAAACAGACTAACTGCCGCACTCAGAGACGTCAATTAGTTTTTAAATTTCATTAAAGTGGTTGCGTATTGCTATAGCAAAGAAAGTGACAGCAGCTACTTTAATGAAACTTAAAACTTAATTGACGTCTCTGAGTGCGGTCGTAAGGCTTTATCTTCTAATGATGATAAATAATAAAGGGGTGTAATAAAAGCTTAACGATGTTATTTAAAAATTGAGTTTATTGTTTCGAAAACGGCTATACTTGCAGTTCAGTCAGATAGTTAAGGGTGATTTCACGAGCGTTTCAACCGCCGTCAGTCCCTTGATCGCTTAAAATCGAAATTTCTGTAGCTTTGGACGCCATTTTCGGTTATTTTATAGAGTGCCCTGACTTCTACAAAATAACAAAAAATGGCACCCAAAACTACAGACCTTTCTACGTTAATTCGATCAAGGGACTGACGGCGGTTGAAACGCTCGTGGAAACACCCTTATAGTAGCCTAGGTAATCAAACTTAGCACCTTACTGCGTTTAAAATATACATGTTTATCATTATCCTTTATATAATTATATAATTGAAAAACAAACACAATATCCCCTAGAGCGGCGTACGCGCATTCTACACGCCTACTTCATTAGCTCGTGTGGTGCAAGAGTTGACGAGGCACATGACATGTGAATGTTGACCCTTAATCGACCCGGAGATCATGGAGAGATTAGACTCCGTGGAATTGACAATCACAGTAATTCAAGGCCCAAAAACATTGAGGTTATGTACTTATGTAGAACTCTGTCGCAATGTACGACCACACCTCTCAAAGTGAGTGACGTTATTGATGTGGCGTTTAAAATATGCCATCGTTGTGACAGGGTCCTATCGTTGCACACTTTATTCGTGAATAAATTTTGTTGATTGCATATCATAAATACTACAGCACAGAGTCAGATTGAGTGAATAATCAAATGACATGGTATTTTGTCAGATAAGCTCATTATTATCCTTCTTTTTCAATCAGCTTATGGGTGGTACTGAAGCTAACTGAGAAAGCAAGATAAATACGAACTTATGCGATGAAACACGATGCCGTTTGATTAACACCACACTTATTACATAACCATCGCTAAAAACTACCACTACCTATTCGTGCTCTTTTCAGCGGGCTTAGGATGCATGCACGAGATAAAATTTGACAGGTGCTAGGGAATACATCTATTCCATATTCTAACGTAAGACTTAAACGCTTATGGTTTAAAATAAAAGGTTCTCGTCCAGACTTTATTACTAAGCGATTTTATCCGGTATTGCTAGAGTAATGAAATAAATCGTTCAAATCTATTAAGAGCCTGTGCACACCTAGTGCATTTGACTGGAGGTCTAAGGGCTAAAAACGCTAGTGTGCACAGGCTCTAAGCTAAGCATGATATTTAATTACTCTAGCAACGTTTTATTCGTGCAGTCACTTTATTCTTGTAATGCACGTCAGAGGTTTTATCCTCGTTTATCGATAAACTCGATTTTTAATCGATTTGCTCTTGAGTAACTCTTGCCCTTGGAGGACGAATAGTCGACGATGAAGCGAGCTCACCCAGGAGAAGCTTATTCACCCTACCTTTTAATAGGTTCGGATTGAATGCACTCGGGAATACAGACGCCGGAAGCGCATTCCACTCTTTTGCAGTGCGCATAATAGACCCGCTGGACGGCTAGCACAAGTAGCCTGCGACTTGTTTGTCGCTCGGATCTCCCTTTCCAACTTGCATGTAACAATAAAGACGCACTGAGCGACAACCAAGTCGCAGGCAACATGTGCTAGCCGCTCTTGTAGACCCAACCGATTTTTACGAAAATTAACCTCAAATTGGCAAGCACGGTTGCGTCGTACGTAAAGTTAAGTAGTTGGGCGCGATTTCAAGGACTGGAAACACTGTTCTTTATGGGTTGTTGTCCACTTGTTGCAGATGGCTCTGTCGTGCGACTGTCCGATGTCGCAGCCGGGCCCGACGCTGGCGGCGACGTGCGGCGGCGGCGCGTTCATGCTCTTCATGGGGCTCCTGGAGGTGTTCCTGCGCAGCCAGTGCGACCTGGAGGACCCTTGCGGCCGCGCACAGGTTAGTACCAACTGGATTTGTGCCTGGCCTCCCTGATCCCCACAATGCGAAATTAAAAAACGGTCGAAGTTGAATTTACTTGGAAAATAATTAAGGGCCTCCATTCATTTGTTGCCTTCAGACCTCAAAATCCCCCCTTCTGCAAACTGGATCAGTTTTTATGGCCAGGAGAGGGTATACGAGCTCAGAGGCTACTAAAGGAAGACTGTTGTTACTCTTATAACTCTTATAAGTCAACATATCACGTATTAGATGAAAGAAGAAATTCACATAGTTATGCTTGCATGCATCTTAGTTTAATACTTGTATGAAATCTCAAACACGCAAACACCAAACTAAGCATCTTATACGACTCAACGATATCAATAGAAATATGAACAAATCGTGAAGAGTCGCAGAGTCGTGATGCGGCGTGATTGCCGATCGCGCTCGGCACGCAAACGCCGTGACTGCGATATTTCGAATGCAAATCAAATAATCATAAGGGAGCGGATTCGCGATCAGCTTTGCTGACTAGGCTTACCACTGGAGAAGAATAAAAATGCTTACGGCATTGATATTTGCGTATCAGGCACGGATATTTTGAAACCTGTGAGCCTTCATTCTGAGAAAGAGCTTAGAGATATGTAATGCAAAAGGGTCGTTTTCAAAAAAAAATTACAGTTAAAGGCTTAATGAAAACGAAATCACGATCGCGTCCTTTGTGTAACGAAAGTTAGTCATACAAACTATACGGGTAACTCTCGTTAGTTACACAAAGTAACCAAATAAGTTTTGTTTTAATTAAAGCCCTTAACTATGTACGATTTTTTTAAAAACGACCCAAGCTAACGACTTTAGAAAACTGAAAAATGTTGATTCAGGAAAATCAAAGGAATAATCTATACTAGTATTATAAAGAGGGAAGATTCGTTTTGATTATTTGTAATCGATACACTCTGAAACTACTGAACCAATTTTGATAATTCTTTCACCATTAGAAAGCTACATTATCTAGAAGTAACTTAGTGTAGTCATTTTAACTTATTTTACCGAAACTAAGCGAGGGCGGGTCATTTTACTTTAGTAGAACATTGTTATTTCTAATAAAACCTTGTTTTCTACCTGTTTTTGTCGTTTGTAAGACCGCATTGTCATCGGTTTCCTTACGCATCTGATAACGCTAATGAGCGGAACCTTCCAGCAGCGTGATAACCACCACAATTATGTGAATGGCAAGATCTCGGAAATGATAGACGCCGGAGTTTATTAGCGAGGAAATATGTATGATTGTTTAACGAGCGAGATAAATGATATATCTACAAGTATGGCGTGAGTCACACGCCTAACGAAAAAGTAAGTGTTTTTGTTTTATGCGGGTAAATTGCGTAAGTAACGACAGTACAGGGCAAGAGCACGTTGTTTGTAGAACTGATGGCCGTGGGGCGGAAAGGAACTAGAATGGCAACCGCGCACCCGAAAGCGAAGTGTTGATTAGGCCTGATGTGGTAAGGATCGCTGGTACGTTCATGCGTGCTTCAACCCTAAATGGTCCTATTTCATTAATCAATGGGACTATTTCACATCGTCGGGCACTAGGTCAATCAGCCATTTTGTATTGTTTGTTTGGTTTTCTATTCTTTTACATTTATCTTTCTTTCGAAACTGCATTATAGAGTGTGATCATTCCAGTACCGCACGCACATGGACTCGGTGTACGACTTCATCGTTGTGGGCGGCGGCTCCGCGGGCTCCGTGGTGGCGGCGCGCCTGTCCGAGGTGCCGCAGTGGCGCGTGCTGCTGCTCGAAGCTGGTGAGTCTTTTATACAGCCATTAAAGGCAAGTCTTTACCTGTCTTGACTTATGTAGAGCTGAAACGTGAACACTCACGAAAGGGCTGGTCCAAAAATGAGCAAGCTATATAAAGACCCATGTTAGGGGTATTTTTCTTTTTAGGTAAGCTTGCTCCATCGTCGACCTTGTCCTGAGTAGTCCTGACTCGACTAGGGTCTCATATAAGCCATATAATATGAAATGATCGGATCCGTAACGATCGGATTAACAAAGAACCAAAGTGATCGACGCAGCTAACCAATTAGCAAGCTTAACTGGAGGTAAATAAGCCGCTGAACTGATTACCGTTGGAGTTATCGTGTTCTCGTCTAGTTAGCGGAGACAAACGCAGCGTAGGATGCCTTCAGACTATGTGAAGGGGCGGTCTTTACTGATAATGTGTAGCCGAGGTTAATGCTAGGGTTTAATTTTCTAAGTCTTCTTCTTCTGTCTCCAGGCTTCGACGAGCCGACGGGCACGCAGGTCCCCTCGATGTTCCTAAACTTCATCGGCTCCAGCATCGACTGGGGCTACCAGACGGAACCCGAGCCTGCTGCCTGCCTCGGCGAGACGGACCGCAAGTGCTACTGGCCGAGGGGAAAGGTAGGTCGTCAGCTAAGTGAACAAAAGGATATTAACATGAATGAGTTATAAGCGTTCAATCAAGCTAATTGATGGTGATGATTATGAGCACTTGATCACGTTTGAAATAAATTAATATCGGGACGCTTTATGAGACATCGCTAAAGCGCACCACAGACCAGACTAACAGCCCGGCAGCCGATCTCGGCCTGTCAGACATCGTATTAGAACTCAGACTATCCGTTTCTCTTAAGATTAAGGACTGACGATTTCTTTAAACTATACGTGTGGGGCGAAACTCTTTCGCGTTCGGGCAACTCCGATTAAATTCACACATTTAAGAGAGAGGTATATACCCGAAGGTCATTTTAAGAGCTGTACAAAACGCTAGCAAATAAATATCCATTAAATCCTAGAACCCACTCACTTGCAAAATCTGGTTCTAAATAACACCCTGTCCAGGTCCTCGGAGGCACTTCAGTGATGAACGGCATGATGTACATGCGGGGATCCCGCGCGGACTACGACGCCTGGGCCGCGGCGGGCAACGAGGGCTGGAGCTACGACGACGTGCTGCCCTTCTTCCTCAGGTCCGAGGACAACAAGCAGCTGAAGGACATGGACCAGGGGTACCACGGAACAGGCGGGCCGCTGACGGTGTCGCAGTTCCCGTACCATCCTCCGCTGAGTTACAGCATCGTGAAGGCTGGAGAGGAATTGGGTAAGTGGGCTATAGTTTAAAACAAATGACTGCAGGACAGTAGGGTGAATTGCAGTGTCATTGTTTCTTCAAGTCCAATAATTTGATAAGTAAATACAAAACCTAATACGAGATACGTATATTTTAAATTAAGCCTACCAAGTTTGATCTGAATTCATTAATTTTAGGCATATCTTGCACACCTTATGAACTCGGTGGACAAATAATTATAAATCTAAGGCTTATACGAACGCAATCCGGTTAGAAGGACCAAGTCTAATAGAGTAGCCTAACATTATGGTACCTACTGGTTATAATTACAACCCGAACAGAGATGACCGCACTGATCATTCACTATTAGTAAACAAATCACCATTTTAAGACAAAGCGCTTCTGTTAAGTACTACTTTGCATGAGCATCCTCGTCTTTACCAGTTTAGTAAGCTAAAGAACAGCTACTACTTTATTTATTTAAACAGCAACACCTGTACCTTTGCAGGTCTACCTTAATCTCTAAAGAGTGCAATAAAACCACTGCAAATAAATACAAAACTTACTTATATCCTGACATTTATGCATCTGAAATATAGAATACCTTCTCCAGGTTACCAAGCTCGGGACCTCAACGGCGCCCATCACACCGGCTTCTCGATCGCACAGACCACCAACCGCAACGGCTCCCGTCTGTCCGTGGCCCGCGCCTTCCTCCGGCCTGCCAAGCACCGCGCCAACCTTCACGTGATGCTGAATGCTACTGTGTCCAGGGTGCTCATCAACCAGACCACACGCCAGGCGTACGCTGTGGAGGTGAAGAACAGCTTCGGAGGGACGGAGGTTATCTTCGCTAATAATGAAATCGTTTTGAGGTGAGTGGTTTGGTTAAATTTTGATTTGAAGACGAAAAATTGAAGGGTTGATAGCTTCAAGGACTTGTTGCTTGTTGTGATAATTTACACATGATGGCGTGATAAACTGTAGAATCTCGTTTGTACCTATTAAAATAAAATAAAAAAGTGTAGGTAGGTACCTACCTACATCTTGCTGATATAATCTTGCTCAGAATTAATAACGCAAATTTTATTCTTCTTTAGATACCTAAGTATTACTCAGATTAAGAGCATCGTCTTACATACCATAAATTAATTATAATGTAAAGAATGCATAGAATTCTTTTATTAATTAAGCCCCCTTTCACCAAGATTTACGGATATCTAACTCATGAAAGTGACCTTCTATTCAGTCGATCTTCTTTAGCTATTGGCATCCCATCAGGCTTAATTGCCTTGCTCTCTTATAAAAATCCAGTCGGTCGCAAAAAAACCTAACAACTAGCACCCCTCCACAGCGCTGGCGCCGTGGCCTCCCCCCAAGTCCTCCAGCTCAGCGGCGTGGGCGACCCGGCCGTGCTGACCCGCGCCGGCGTCAAGCCTGTCCACAACCTGCCCAGCGTCGGGAAAAATCTGCACAACCACGTCGCCCACTTCCTGAACTTCCACGTGAAAGACAACAACACGACGCCCCTGAATTGGGCTACGGCGATGGAGTATCTGTTGTTCCGAGATGGACTGATGTCTGGGACTGGTAAGTCATACCTTTTACCCCTATTTAAATGTAGGTATGTCAATGACATCCTAATTTAAATTTGAAAGCTCGTACAAAATGTTCATTTAATTGTTTTTTTTTTATTTTATTTTTTTTTACTTTTTTTTTATGCTGGAAATACGAAGTCTGATCTTCATACTTTTAAGATTTTATTATAATAGCCTACCGACACCTTGAAAAACACCGAGATCATAATCTACTCGTAATTGTGTCCAAGGGCATATGTAAAGTTGCTTGTAAAAGGCACTTTAGATGAGCGTTCATGATACCCCTCCGAGACTCCGAGATCTCTTTAAATGTTCGTTCAAATCATTGAATTGCACCCTTACCCAACAGGCATATCCGAAGTCACCGCCTACATCAACACCAAATACGCCAACCCAGCCGACGACAACCCGGACATCCAGCTGTTCTTCGGCGGGTTCCTGGCCGACTGCGCCAAGACCGGCATGGTGGGCGAGAAGCTGGACAACGGCAGCCGCAGCATCCAGATCATCCCCACCGTGCTGCACCCCAAGAGCCGCGGACGGCTGGAGATCAGGAGCGCGGATCCGTTCGACCATCCTAAGATCTTTGCCAAGTATGTGTTGTTTATTGGAAGGTTCAGCACATGTTCTAATATAACTATGAACTTATTGAAATCTAGAAAGTCTGATTGACTTGAAATTTTCCCTAATGTTTGCCTACTCTGCAATTCCAATGACACCATCGAGCTGGTATGATGATGAATGATAGAGGCCGTAGGAGTTTCTTAATGACAGTAAGTCCATCGAATTTGGACACATTTGACGTTTTTAAATATAGACAATCTATCTAGATCCTAGATCTATCAAGAACAGTAACTAAAAGATACATCGTGTCTGACTCAAAAGTTCCTGAATCTGCTGATTTAAAAAAAAATGAGTATGAGTCCTTATTTCTAAATCCTACGTTTACATCTTACAGTTACCTAACCCACCCAGACGACGTGAAAACCCTGATCGAAGGCATCAAGTTCTCCGTCCAGCTGGCGGAGACCAAGGCTCTCAAGCGCTACGGGGTGAAGCTAGACAAGACGCCCGTGAAGGGCTGCGAGAAGATCAAGTTCGGCTGCGACGCGTACTGGGAGTGCGCCGTGAGGATGCAGACGGCTCCGGAGAACCACCAGGCCGGGAGCTGCAAGATGGGGCCCAGGGGAGATCCTACTGCTGTTGTTGATAACTTCTTGCAGGTGAGCGATAAAAACTGGATGGTGAAGCAATAAGTTTGAAACTTCGGATGCGTCATCCCTTTCACGCGTTGTTCAAGACTAAATAGAGAGAAAAGGATGGAGCTAACGTAAATGGGAACTTCGGTTTTAAAAGGAGGACTCCAGATCTTGAGTGTGTCTCGACTAAATGCTGTAACCTCTAAAGATCTATATCTAGTCACAAAGAGATATCATATTTATACCAACGTTCACGACCAGGTCCAAGGTCTGGACAGGCTGCGAGTAGCCGACGCCAGCGTGATGCCGGCCGTGACGTCAGGCAACACCAACGCACCCACCATCATGATCGGCGAGCGCGCCGCCGACTTCATCAAGCGGCGCTGGCTGACCGATGCGCAGGTATGTTCTCTTTTATCTTTGTAAAGATGAACCCGTTCAGATAGACTTCTATCCTCTAGGATCTTTTGTGAGTTTTAACACTACACACTCAGCTGTTTGAATGTGCAGGTTTTCTCAGGATGTGTTCTTCACCGTAAGAGCATCGGGTAAGCTTTTTAAATTAGAAAAACTCATTGATACTGATTGAGAAGGAATGAGTCTTCTCGAGTTTTAAATTATTTACTATGAATGTGGAGGGTTATAAGGCTAATAGAAAACCTAAAAAGAAATGAATGGAGTGCGTAAGATATACAAATACTTATTATGAAAGAGGAGCACCATTCTGTGAGATGACGGCTAATAAAGAAGTTTGGAAGAAGACATGATGGGCCGACCCTAGGTAAGGCAGAGAAGAAAATTTGAAGATGTTTGGATGTTGTATCTTCATCACGCTTGAACAGCTTATACGACAGACGACAGTTATACCATGTCCTAGATTAGCCAATAATGAATAGGAACAAACGATAAAAAAAAACTGTGTGAACGATTCTGTTTCAATGTGGTTATAACTTGTCTCCTGGTTTCCAGACGCCGTTCCCCCTGAGCACGCACGGGGGCGTCAGCAACGTGCTGCAGGCCAGCGACTCCCAGCTGCACCCCGTCTGGCAGACGTACTAGCACCAGGGTTGCGAGGGTGCCGGATAACATACACTCGACATATCAACGGGATATTGAACGCGGTTCCTTTTGATTTAATTTTAATATGCTCCCGATATTTTAACGCAGTTACATGCGCCATGATCACGAGAATGATGGGTGTTATTCCGATTGTACACACTCGTCGAGACATCCCGAGATAGGCCGATAGCGAGTGTCTAAAATACTTACTGATTTTGTCTCGTTTCGTCGTGTCTCCGAGCGCAGTCGGTCTTTTTCTGCGAGACTCTTGGCGAAAGGCTCTCAACGAGTGTGTACAGCTGGGATTCAAGTTGTGCAGACAGCGCTCTGTCAACTCTCATTTTTGCTTCGTCGACTGCGATACTACTGGTTACGATCTCACCACCTACTCGATCCAAACACACTACTCACAAAATCAAACAAACAGTTGATCGCAGTCAATGTCCCGTTGTTATTATGTCGAAGTAATCAACCGTGACCCATTATACAGATAGCATACACTTCAGCTCCTGCTGAGAGCTGGCAGCCGGATAATTGGCAACGTTCTTTTACCGACCAGTTTTATTGACTGGAAAGAAGACATTATTTTAGGTTACATGTATTTATTTATTTCTATACTTATAGCCTCATCTCATTTCAAAGTAATCGCCCATTATATATTACTCTTCCTAACGGCCGCACTCAGAGACATCAATTAACTTTTAAGTTTGATTAAAGTTGCTGATGTCACTTTCTTTGCTATAGCAATAGACGCAGCAACTTTAATCAAACTTTATTGATATCTCTGAGTGCTGCAGTAAAAGAATGACGTCATTGTTGAAAGTTTGTCAAGATAGGCAACATTGTCATTGTCATGTGGCACAGATCTGTAATTAGTAAAATAACATAATCTCTGATTTAGCCGCTTCAGCGCTTATTCGTAAAAAAAAACTTTTTTTTTGTTATCGCTGTCTATTGATATTTTTCCTAAATTGGATTTGGATTATTGCCAATTATCTCACGGTATAATCCAAATGCAACCTATTTGGGACTTTATATAACTATGCTCAATACAGTTTGAAATTGTATTAAATTATGCGCCCTTGTCTAAAAGAAGATCGTCACAAGTTACAGTAAAACATTAATAATTATTTATTCTTGAAAATATAAAAATCTGGAATAGGCGTAAGCTAAAGACGATATCAACTGAATGTCTTTTGTATTGTTAATTTTAGGGTACGTTCCACTAAACGCCCGCAACGATCGTAACACCCTCTGTATCGTTCCACCTAAGGCCCGTGGTCGTCGCGAGCGATCGCTCGACGTCATAGATGACGTCACTGTTCGTGACCACATCGTGCCCACTTCCCCCACAAAATATTGGTGGGCCAGAGCACACAGCGCTCAACATGTGCGTTCCACCTATAACATTCGCCCACAACGCCCGCGGCGTTTTTACGTTAGTGGAACGGCAATTTCAGCGGTCGTGGTCGATGGCGTTGCGGGCGTTTAGTGTAACGTACCCTTAATGTCAGTAAAGTTATGCGACACCTTGCCAATTGAAGCTCCCAGGGCCTTTAAAGGTTGTACTGTAGTTACCATATAGTTACCTTCGAAGCGCCAATGCGTAATTTGTACAAAGTATTTTTACATTTTACAAATACTCCATTAGTTTAAGATTCGTGTAAGTATTCTTTATTTATTTACAAAAGGAATTAAGTAAGATTAGTTTTTAACGACTAGTTAAGATTTTTTGTACTTAAATAAATGTAGTGATTATTTTATTAAACAAATATTAAGCAAATGTATTGTTTTTCTATTTATTAAATACCCGATTATAATTTGTTGCCTATTTTTGGCACCGTATCAATTTATTGGTATCGTTTATTTACATCAAAAATAATAATAAAAAAAAATTTTTTTGCCTGATTTGAAGTCCCACTACAGGGCAAAGGCCTCTCTTCTTTCCGCCATTCGTCTATTGGTTGCATACTCCAAAAAAAGTGATTAAAAAAGTAAAATACTGTGGCAATATTGCATTTTGAGTTGTCAAACAAACTGTCAAACTAGCACATCCTGTATTTTCTCGCTTGTCGCTCAGTGCGTCTCTTTCATTCCAGTCTAGGTAGAGAGGGATTACCGAGCGACAACCAAGTCGCGAACAACTTGTGCTATCCGTCCTGGTTCGCCTAACGCCGGTACCACACCTCCGCCGCGAAATCGATGCAGCGAAACCGCTGACGTTCCGCCACCGTTTGTCCATTATATGACGGGCGAAACTGCCTGTTCTACCGCGTTAAATTGACCATGCTTCATCTCTTTCTCGCGCAATATCGCTGACCGAATGGCGGTTTGGACGCGGAGATGTGAGCGGCGTCGCCGATATTCCGCGAGAAAGAGATAGAAGCATGGTCAATTTAACGCGGTAGAACAGGCGGTTTCGCTAATGTTTCGCACGTTATATAAAGGACAAACGGTGGCGGAACTGGCGGAACGTCAGCGGTTTCGCTGCATCGATTTCGCGGCGGAGATGTGCTACCGGTCTAAATAATTCTACTTTCTGCAATTCATAGTTACCGCCTGTCCTACAATCGTGAAGTAAAGCATAATCTTAAGCCCTTTCCCTTCCGTATACTTGAAAATAGACAAGGAGAGGGCTAAGTGGCAGATAAATTTACTTGTCGATTGTGAGACAGGCCCTTAGTGAATAAAACTAACTGCCACGAGTAAATAAAACTAAGCTGTACATATGACGACTTTATTTGTAATAAAATTAAAGACTAACAGAAGACTAGAGCTAATTCGACACGATTGCCAGCATTACACTGCTAGTTCACGAGTTCATCAGTGCACAGTGGCGCAGCTATCGGAGGGCTAGGCGGCGACGTGCACTGGGGCCCTCAGGCTTAGGCCCTCGCACCCGCTCAAGGGCCCTGGCCAGCAAGCCTCAACCTCAGACCAGGTGGCCAGTTTTTACATTTGAATTTCCCTGACTTTTCCCGGTTTTCCAGACACTTTTTCGCTTTTTTCCCTGATCATACAAGCAAAAATAAAAAAATGTCACAAATTTTTATATTCAATATAAAAGTACACCGCACGGAAAGTATGGATTTTTTTCTACTTAAATTTTTCTATGGAAACCAAATCTAGAGATTTTTTACATAGGTAATATTTTTTTTCTATGTAGGATTTTGATGCCCTTCGAGGATTTTTACATTTTAATCAAGACTCATAACATATTTTTTTTATTAAAATTCACCGATATTTTTTATATTTTATTTAGTAATTTTATTGAAATTATTTTATAGTTCTTCGTAGTTTAGAATAAGTAGATAATACAACAATAACTCATTTCATGGTTGTTATTACACCGATTTTTGATTTTTGTCATATGGGTGGAACCACTGTGCAGTGAACAAATGTTTTTTTTTAATAAAGTGTACTTAGTGAGTTTTTCCTCTCAATAGACAAAATGCAAGTTATAGTTTTAGTAAGTAATGTATTTTCCCCTGACCTTTTGCAAATTTCCCTGATTTTTCCCTGACCAGCGAATTTCCCTGACCTTTCCCGGCTTTCCAGAAAGTGCCCTGTCAGACTGATCTAGATGGGGCCCCGAATTCTTTTTTTGCACCAAAGCCTTTGGTTACCCAGGCGCCACTGAACTTCATTAATTTAATTAAAAATTGTCATTATTACGACACCGAAGTAAGCACCAGACCCTTTTATAAACCGTTTCCAAATCGAAATATAAATATAATGCATTATTTACCCTTATTTTACATAACCAACTATCTTAACTTTTTCAACACCATGTCAAATACAAAACTCGTCACTCACAGCTGAAAACCAGAGATAATTTCAACCTTACGTCACAGACAATCAGGTCTATTTTTCGCTGTCAACCGTGACGGATATATCAGTCGTTGGCGTTGAACCAGGGGCATTACTCTGAACTTCGAAATTCGAACTTCGTCTATTCCTATCCCTTTTGCTCTCGACGCGTAGCTAATTCGCAAGAAAGTGACGGGGCGATCCGAAGTTCGAATTTCGAAGTTCAGAGTAATGCCCCAGTGGTGCGGATATATCCGTCAATAACTTTGAAAATGTTAATAGACATAGTGGTGATCTCTAGCCGCCGTAGAACCCTGTGGCAGTGAGGTGACGTGGTAAGCACTACATAGACCTAGTTTGTATGACCAGGACCCTTAGCCAAGATGCACTACGCTAACTAGCGTTTCTATTCGTTTCGTTTCTAAACCAATCGCGTCACTGGTAGATCACGTAACTCTTCATATGACGTGATCTACCAGTGACGCGATTGGTTTAAAAACGAAACGAATAGAAACGCTAGTTAGCGTAATGCATCTTGGCTAAGGGCCCTGAATGCCTGAAGTCACCGGTCATTGCGGCCGGGTTCTATAGCTGATACACATCTTGGACTTCGTTATCCGTCGATATTTCCTTACATAGTATAAAATAAAGTCTACCCGCTGTTGGCAACACTGCCATCATCAAGTTTTTATTACTGATTTTATGCGCATCTTTTCTAATGCTTTATCTGTGGTAAAAATGCCTCTCTCTCTCTATGGTCGCAATCCGAACCTGCACGTTGTGTCCGCCCTCCTTTTTCTATAATTAATTACAGTATAATATTAAACCAGTTTTTCTATTCAGCAACAGTCCACTAACTATTCCTACCCCAAACCTCAACACCCGCATCTGTCTGACTGTATATCCGCTAACTCCTAAACCACGCAACGGATTTTGATGCGGTCTTCACCATCAGTTAGATAATTTTTCACGGAACGTTTCATGTAAATAATAGTACCCCGAGCGAAGCGAGGGCCGGTCGCTAGTATCATTATAAAGTAACTTCTTAAAAATATAAGCTTTTGATGTGTGTAGTGTTGCAAGTATTAAATATAATGTTACAGTCTAATAATAATACCTAAGTGTAAATACCTAGTTTTCTTTATAACCGGTCACAAGATTGCGGCTTAAAATCTACTGTATTCTTTTCAAAGCCAGCTTAGTATCATGTGACAGATAATACTGAATTTTAATAATTAACTTACTATAGGATTCATATTCATCTGTTATTGATTGGTCAATAAAATCCATTATAAAATTTTAAATAACCCGCGCGATTGTATTGGCTGGGTCTGAAACGGTAAAGTGATTTTTTAAAGTGCTCAGTACCTACTTATAGCAAAACATAATTAATATTGCTCGTGTCAAAGCGTTTTTATGCACATTTTTATTTTGGATCCAATATCCACAATTCATGTCATAATATCTATAAAAATATAGTTTAGAATTTTTATGTTAAAAATAAATAGCTACTAAGCAGTCACAGTTATCATCACGCTACAATTCATAACAAAACGCGCCATAGATATCAACATCAAATACTTAAACCAATAAATTTAGAATAACAAAGTTTTATAAATAAGTAATAAAACGAACAATTAATGTCCTTCGTTTGTAAAGGTTCTAAATGCTTTAAATAAATTTAAATTCTATTGCTACCGCTTTGTACATTCTCATACAAAGTTAATCAATTGGTGTACACCGTATACAGTCGACCTTATAAGAAGCTGTACTACCTTGTAACATATTAGGGTGAATTTCAGGGCGTTTCAACTGCCGTCATTAGTGTCACCAAATATATTGACAAAATCAATGACACTACAGCAACTTTTGATGCCGATAGAAACTACATCCCCGGTTCTGCTTCTGTTTACATCAGGAGTTGCTGGTAGGTGTCATTGATTTCGTCAATATATTTGGTGACACTAATGACGGCGGTTGAAACGCCCTGAAATTCACCCATTAAAGTGAGAATGGTGTTAATTTAGTATATCAATAGCTGCAATAAGGTACGCCCTATTAAGCTTCTACAGTTGGACTGTCAAATGTTAAGTCTGACGCAGTACCGAAGTCATCTAGTTACAGATCAACGTTGTTGAGGTTGGAGCCGCTATGGGTCGGCAGGTCGTCCTTGACCAGCAGCGTGCCGATGGGCACGACGGCCTCGTCCCGCTCCTTGAGCTTGCGCATGTCGTGGCGCAGCTTGTCGAGCACGGCGTAGTTGGGCTCGTTGTGGCGCGCCTGGTCCTGGAGCAGCGTGATCTGCTGCTCCTCGACCTTGCGCTCCTTGCAGCTCTTCACGGAGCGCGAGCCGTACAGCCGGAGCAGCGAGCCCCACGAGCGCACGTGCGGGTGGAGCGCCTACATACCACCAACATTATTCAATTTTGCGCAGAACACTCTGTTACTATTTATATTTGTTGTTGTTACTATTTGCACTCTGTTACCATGCATTATTACAATTTATCTGTGGTATATAGCTGACTGCAAATCATTCACCATTTCACTCACATAACTGCAGAACATGGATAATGTAAACGGAAACCACTTTTTTTAGGTTGGGACAAGTTTACCAGCACAAAATTTGATAATGACCCACCAAATTAAATTAAATTAACGGGTAAATTTTTGTCAAAAATTTAATTTTTGAGTCAAGCTTTTCTTGCCGAATGTACTTTTTTTTGCACAGTCATCATCTGCTTATCAAGACGAATCCAACGAGCCCGAACACGGCGGTGCTATCTTGTTTCGTGGCGGAGTTCCCATGGCCACCTTCCGACTGCAGCATCAGATCAGCTCCATGGTACCATATCATTGCATTGTCGCTGAAGTTGCAACGGTATACTTTTTAACTCAATCGGACACCGGGAAGTGGTTAAAGCAAGATTTGACACAAACAAACTGACTTACAAACATTGCAAGTTAATAAAAAGCTTGTAAAAAGTAAGACAATTGACTTTTTCTATGAAATTTTCCGTTATGCGACAGAAATTAGCCATATACTTGTAAATTAAGGGATTCAGTGAGAGACAAAATGTCCTTCGAAGTCGTGACATATCTGGCGACATCGCGCGACGTGTCGGCAGAGAAAACGATGTTGTCATACATGGCGAGCGAATTCCGGCAACGTTGCGCTACAACGCCCGACGTCGCTGGCGAGACATTTGTTCAAAATGACCATACCAACATAACAACAAACCTGCAGAATGGCCTGGCTGGCGCGCTGTTTCGCAGCCTTCTTGTTCTTGCACACGACGGTCGCAGAGTGCCGTCCCACTCTCATCGTCAGCTCAATTTTCTGGTACTCCAGTTTCTTCATCTGTAAATTCCATTAGTGGTTTGCCTTATATGGAGTAATATACGGTCGCTCCGATGTAGGCGGGGCAGGTGCGCCAAACCTCACACAATAATTTGTAGTCCGAATGTTTCATAATCATCGCGAGTCCTAATAGTAGTTTATGTGACTGCTGCATAATGCCTAATTATGTACAGTTACATACAATATTTTATCTACATACATATTATAAGCTCTCTATGATGTGTTCAGGAACCGCATGTTACGACCGGCATAGCCGGCATTGATCAATTATTAGAACGTCAAAAATGGCGGCAACCGTAGTTTTTTTTTTTAATTCAGAGACAATCTAGAGTCGGCCTCTACTATCATATCGTTCGATATCAAATTATCAAGTAACATACGAGATTTGTCAAAATTGTATGCAATTGACATTTCATTTCGAATTAAATGTCATCTCGAGTGATATTAGAATTGAGGTCAAATAAAATTGTTTTGTTTTTCAAAGATGTTCGAAATTTGAAACTCATAACTTTATCAAATCTTATATCGTTATAAGAACATTATGTTACTGCTACAGATAAGAAAATTATCATAGTAAAATTGATAGTTGTAATGCTGGTCATTGCCAACGGATTCTGAACGCATTATAGAGGACTTATGATATGTGTGTAGATAAAGTATTTTTAATTGAAACTGTTATTGTTTTAGGATGTTTAAAATATTTAATTGGTAAATAAGGTTCGGTTAGGTTAGGGTCGTTTTAAAAAAAAAACTAAAATCAAGTAAAATTCACGTTAGGACTTGCGATGATTATGTACAAATCGATACATTCGGAGTACAAAGTTTCTGTGAGCCGATATGGCCCGGGCGCGGCCGCGCGCCGTCAGCGCAGGCGCGGCCGCGGGCCGGTGATGGTGATCAAGCGCAGATTAATAAAAATAACGCGTCCACCGACCAATAAAATAATAATTTATGTAAATTTTTGTGTTTTTCCCCTGACGCGTTTTTTCTTGTTGCTTTCCAGAAATCAATTATAATTATAAATAAATTTACATACAAGAGTCTATATTTTGTAGTAAGTTAAAGAGCTTTTTGATATCAAAATGTTTTTATAATTTAGAAGAGTTTTTAACATTTAAAGAGTGATGGAAACTGTTAATTTTATTAATTTTAATGCGATATGTAATAGGTGTAGTATTGAATAAGTGTTTTAGTGACGAGTGTCTCTAAATAGACATTAAGTGTCTTGTTGCGGTGCCCTTGCAGGGTTTATGTTGAAACTGGCTACTGTATTTTTAAGACCTTATGTATAACATAAAAGCAATAAATGTATATGACTATATGACTACATTCATTTATTCATCGAAAAACAAAGATTCATTAGTTTTATTACATTAATATATTAAAATTTAAAATTACAAGTACTTAAAAAAATTTATGCACATTCTTATTAAAAAAAAAAAAAATTCAGTGTCAACGGAGTTTCAACTTTGCTGCAAAACAAATCTACCTATTTATTTTGACCGATTTAAAAGTGAGAAAATTTGCAACTGCAACACATGCAAATCGGGGAAAATGCAAATGTAAAATTCGCGTCAAAGAAGAAAATACGGTTGCTCCGTGTGTATCTGCCCCGGGCGGGCGCGCGTGTGCGTGCGTGTGTGTGCGCGCGCTCACCTCGGTGTGTATGTGGCGGTCCTGCGCGCCGAAGTTGCGCAGCAGGCAGGTGCGCAGCGTGGCGTGCGGCGACGGCTCGCACGTGGCCGCGCAGAACTCCGAGATGCGCGGGTCCTCGATGCCCACGTAGTCGAAGAACTGCAAGCGCCGGCGCTCGTCATTCTACTCTACTCTAACTGACACTATCACTCAACTCATCAACAGTCAGACGTTGCCATCACAGCGAACTATGATTAGGCAGACGTAAAATGTACACCAGTCATTACCGAATGTACATAACTCACGGTAAAGCCACAATCAGGCATTCGTAACTCACAGTGAAGTCACTATCTGAATTAGGCAGACGTAGCGACAGTACAGCGAAGTCACTATCAAACATACTTAACTTTCACAATAAAGTAATGAGCAGACAGACAACACTCATAGTAAACCATAATCATACAGACGTAGCACTAATAGTAAATCATGGACAGACCTAACACACAGTAAATCATGATCTGATGCGTACCATCCTCCATTGGGGATTTCGGTTCCTGTGGGAAGCTGTGCGCGCCGACCGGCGGTGGACCGTCTAGATCCCAGCAATGTGGACTTGCGTCGGGACTGGGACTTCACCAAGGGTAATTTTGAGCTCATGTACAAATTAGTCTCCGAAATAAGTTGGCAGGAAGTTCTCAGTGCTAGCGATGTCGACAGCGCGGTGGACACTTTTTACAATATATTATATAATACTTTTGACCGCTGCGTACCTAAACGGAAACGGCCAACCAGTTCGACTAGACGATATCCTGTGTGGTTCACGGCTGATCTAATAAGTGACATTAAACGGAAAAGTAATCTGCATCGGGAATGGAAGGCTACACGGGATAAAGACGTCTATCATAAGTTTGCAGAATTGAGGTCGGAGGTGAAAAAACGTCTAGCGGCTGCTTACGATACCTACATTGGGCGAATCCAAGGTACTGTTAAAGTCAATCCCCGCGCTTTCTGGCAGCACGTGAGCAGTCTCAAGACAAATGGTGGTTTTGTTTCCCGAGTAAAGTTTAAAGGCGAACAATTCGTCGGTAGAGAGGTGGCTAGTGCTTTTGCAAACTATTTCGGAGAAGTTTTTCTACCTGACATTCCACTTCTTGACCCAAACTTGTTAGGAAATGCTGATCCAAAGCCTACTCGTAGTGGCAACTGTATTGATATCAAATCAATTACATTACACGAGGTTGAAGCTGGGATAAAGCGTCTAAAGGCCAATAGCTCCGTTGGGCCTGATAATTTGCCGGCGTATATTGTAAAGGGTTGTATGGAGTTCTTAAAGATCCCGATACAATATATTTTTAACCTGGCACTCTCCTCTGGATCATATCCTCGAAGTTGGAAGGTGTCTAGAGTGAGACCGATTCCTAAGGCGAGTGACACTTCCGTCGTCGAGAATTATAGACCCGTGGCTGTTCTTCCCACCCTTGGCAAGCTGTTTGAGGACATACTTCACCGGGCTCTATCTTCACAAGTCCGGCCTTTTTTGTGTGACGCACAGCATGGCTTTCGGCCTAGTCGTTCAGTCAACACGAATCTGTTGATACTAACCGATAACATTGCGGAGCATCTTGATGGAGGTATTCAAGTCGATGTCCTCTATTTCGATTTCGCGAAGGCTTTCGATCGCGTGGATAACGACGTGCTGCTTAGGAAACTTGATAAGATTGGTTTCTCACCCAAGTTGCTAACTTTTTTTGCCAGCTATCTGCGCGATCGGCAGCAGTTCGTCCGACATGGTTGTTTTGTCTCGACTCCTTACCATACCCGGTCTGGCGTCAGTCAAGGCTCCATCTTAGGGCCCTTCTTATTCAGTATCATGGTCAACGATCTCAAATCGGTTCTTCGATCAGCTCAGTGTCTCTTGTATGCTGATGACCTGAAGTTGATATATGGAGTAGAGCAAAGAGCTGATTGCGAGACGTTACAAGGGGACATCGACATGGTGTTTCGGTGGAGCAGGGAGAACAAACTGCATTTTAATCCCGCCAAGTGTTGTGTGTGTACATTTACCCGCTCTCGTACCCCCATATATGCTCAATATATGCTAGGGCCTGCGCCGATAAATCGTGTCTTCTCCGTCAAGGATTTGGGCGTAGTGTTTGACATGCGGCTCACCTTTCACGAGCATATTTCTTCTCTTGCCATGAGTTGCTTCCGAAGACTGGGTTTCGTAATCCGAAACCTCCGTAACTTTCATGACCCGGTGGCCATAAAAATTGTGTATAATGCCTTAGTAAGGAGTAAGCTGGAGACTTCGTCGATCGTATGGAATCCTTACGAATCGGCGTACGTCTTGCTTCTTGAGAAGGTACAAAAAGCTTTTTTAAGGTTTCTCTATAAAAAAATATTCGGATTCTACCCGCATCTGTACCCAACGAAGTATCTTCTCGGCTCCCTTGGGTACAACTCCTTGGAGGTCAGGAGGAATTACCAACTTATGGTCACGGCATGTCGAGCCTTGCGTGGTGAGTCGGACTGCCCCGAAATAGTAGAGCGTCTCTTGCGACTGTTTGTCCCGGATGTCCAGAGGATAGCCCTCAGACCGCGACGGCGCGAGCTGTTGGCCGTGCCGCCGGCGCGCACCGTGTCGTGCAGGAACTCGCCGCTGCCCCGCGCTCTCTCACAGCTGAATGCGCTCCTGGCATCGGCACCTGAGTGCGACTTGTTTGCGTGGCGATGGGCGGCAGTGTGTAGAGAATGCTTGAGATTCTGTGAGGCGACGGATGCTAGGTCATCAACAGTTCCATTATAATTTGTTTATTTTCTATTATTGTGATATTTATATTTAATAGTTAAGTAGTCTAAGTTTAATGACGCATTGGTTATACTGTAAGGTCATGTAAACGCTTTTATCAATAAATAAATAAATAAAATAAATAAATGATCAGAGAGACGTAACAGTCAAAACATATCATAATCAGACAGATAAAACTCATAGTAAATCATGATCAGATAGACGTAAAACTCATAATAAATCATGATCAGACAGACAAAACTCATAGTAAATCATGATCAGATAGACGTAATACTCATGGCAAACCATGATCAGAATGACGTAACACATAATAAATCATGATCAGACTGACGTAACACTCATACTAAATCATGATCGTAACAGTCAAAGTGTGTGAGGATACGTAGATGGAACTGACGGTAAAGTCGGGGTCGCTGGGCGCCTGGTCGAGCTCGGCGCGCATCTCGGGGATGAGGATGTGTATGGAGGCGCGCGCGGCGGCGCTCTTGGCCTGCCGCTTGCTGGAGCCGCGCCCCGAGCCGTACTGCATGCCGCCGATGTACACCGTGGCCTGGTACGGGGACGACGCGTTCTCTGTTCATTATAATTAAAACTATTAAAAAAAAACGGCCAAGTGCGAGTCGGACTCGCGCATCAACGGTTCTGTATTTAAGGTCGTACTTCAAAAATATACTTTTTTGTGTACTTTAATTCATTAACGAAATAAATAAAATTCGTATACAATAAGGTCTGTTTTGAGTTGCCTAAATTTAACACAAATTTTCAAAGTTTTTTTAATTTTTGATCGCTTAATTTTTTTTTCCGTCAGGAATTTTTCAGATTTTTCGGTTCATAAACTTCGGAGATAAGGGGAGGGGGGGGGGGGGACGGTGACGGTAATATTTTTGTACATTTTTGACTAAAAATCAAAAAGTAAGACGTGGAAAATAAAAAAAAAATGTTTTGAAATGTGCAGATTAAGCCCTTTTTTTTACTAAAAACAAATGCGGGCAAGCAAGTTATACAACTATGCCAAATTTCAATTTGATAGCATTTGTAGTTGCTGAGAAAAACTGCTGTGACATACGGATGGACAAAGTCTCACCATGAGGGTTCCTTTTTTACCATTTACCATTCTGGTACGGAACCGTGAATAGCAACCTTTATAAACCTCACGGACAGGTAGCGTCACCGGACGCGCTTGAACAGTCGAGGACAGAAAGATGTTTACACTTTTGGACCTTATTACAATGGAATAAGGTGAAAAAGTTTAAGTCCGACTCACCGAGCTGCTTGAACTCGTAGACCGGCTGCTTCTGCAGCGCGCGGCGCACGTACTCGTGGAACACGGACAGGTAGCTGCGCCCGTTCATGTTCATCACCCAGTCGCGCTTGCTCGCCTTGCCACCTGGAGATACAGTTTCAAATAGCTTGGCAACAAAACGAGTTTCACATGGAACAGGTGGAACAGCCATATTCTCAAATAGCAACCATTAAGTACCAGGTTTATAGTAAAACTTACATCATGTGAAAATTTTATCCCTAACAGTGCTTTAATTTGTTTCAAACTGTGATATTATCTGATATTATTTATGTGGAAGTGTGTAATGATACTGATGATCAGATATTTCAATATTTGTGACTCAAATCACGCATGAACCTCTGGACGGATTCGGATGAAAGAACATTGCACGGAAAAGATGGAAAAAAAGAAAAAAGAAATGGACAATTTTAATTTAAAAAAAAAAACATGTCTTGTGAGGTGGAGTGACCCTACGAATAAACAAAAGGAAACAAAATGAATTCACGATAAAGAGTTAATAAAGTACAAAATTAACAACAATCGAAAGTTAAATTATGATTTACAAATATATTAACCGATTAATTTAATACTGACAAAAACTAGAATTAAGGTTGTTTCTCTTATTTATGGGTGATTTGCAAAAATAATGTACATAGTTAAGCTAGCTCAATTAAGGAACGAACGAATTTCATTTTTGCGTAACGAAAATTAATCATACATTCATATGGTTAATTTTCATTTCATTACACAAAAATGAAATTCGTTTGTTTCCTTAATTGAGCTCGTAACGTCGCTTAACTATGTACAATATTTTTGCAAATTACCCTTATAATAACAATTAATGTTTAAGAGTATAGAGTACGGGTGTGCTTGTATGTGTGTGTGTGAGAAGTATGTAGCTTGTGGATGAATGAGTGTGTGCGAGTAGTTAAGTTCGAACCGCAGTTGCGAGGCGCGGCGCGGCGCTGCACCGGAGCGGCGCGGCCTGTCCTAAACGCACTGTAGCGGCGCGGCAGCGGGGCGGCGCGGCACTTTCGGCCAGTGCGTGGCAAGATTTCAATCGAGATAGACGAAAAATGTTTTTTTTTCACAGCGAAATGTGTAACAAAACGCGGAAAACACTCGCACAATTCATTAAAAAAAAAATAAGGAAAAAGAAGTATGTTCTGCTTACAATCTATGCCCAATAATGTACTTATTTTTACCCAAATATTATTTTTTCGGATTTGGTTCATATAATTTTCGTTTTGCAAATCGCATAGTTCCGGATAACCACTAACTACCGATATTAACTTTTCCTCATCCATCGTGCGTCGTCTTGCTCGCTCTGTGGTTGGACTTGAACTGACCGGAATATTTTGCCGCGTCGCGCCGCTAGCTATACCGCACTAGCGGCAGCGGCGCGGCAAAATATTCTCTCGGACCCAACTCTGCCGCGCCGCGCCGCTGTAGTGCGGTTTGACCTTTAAGAGAAGACCGAGAATGTATGCAGATGAGTCGCAGCGTGCATGGCCGTACCGTCGTCGCCGGCGGGCTGCGCGGGGATGGTGATGAGCTTGGTGCCGGCCGGCAGCGTGGGGTACTGCAGCGTCTTGCGCGCCTTCGCGTACTTGCGCCGGTCCGCCCAGCGCCTGCCCACCACACATTCCGTACAGGGCCCTTAGCCAAGATGCCCATCGCTAACTAGCGTTTCTATTCATTTCGTTTTTAAACCAATCGCGTCACTGGCAGATCACGTGACTCTTCGTATCACGTGATCTACCAGTGACGCGATTGGTTTAAAAACTAAACGAATAGAAACGCTAGTTAGCGATGGGCATCTTGACTAAGGGCCCAGGAGACATTTTAGTTCCAGTAACTATAACCTAACCTAACAAACCCGGCAACGGGACAGGGAATCGGGAGTATTCAGAGGTCATAACTCTTAAATGGCTCAACGGATTTTCATCAAACCAAGCTAAGAACACTCTCGATTAAATCACCTTTCAAACAAAAAAAACTAAATCAAAATCGGTACATCCGTTTAGGAGCTACGATGCCATAGATAGATACACACGTCAAATGGGCAGATATCTTAGACTTAATAACTTTTGTGACGCTTGTATTTGTTACCGTTTTTACTATAGAACAAATAAAAAAAAAAACTTTGAAAAAAAAAACGCTTCTTATATGGGGATTTGATTTTACTTTTAGACTTTTTCTTATTATTTGTACAATCCGCCGTTATATCACATTTTAAGGGCTATGTTAAGTTGCTTTTCCACCGGCGAGGCGAGGCGAGGCGAGGCGGGGATGGGAGGGAATTGAAATTTGTATAGGAAAATTTCCCGCTCAGCTGTGGAAATAGTCTAGATTGGCGTGACAAGAATTGAAATATTTATTGTTTGTATTGAACCGTATTACTAAACAAAAGCGTCGCGATTTTCCCTCGCATCGCCTCGCCATTACATTACGGTTCAAAAGAGCTCTTTAGAGTTAGGACGGATAGAGAGCGTAGGCTTAGTAATAGGGTCCAGTTAGGTAGCTTTCGGGTACGGAACCCTAAAAATACAGTCGAATTGAGAACCTTTTTTGGAGTCCAATGACCAATTCTAAGCTAACATTGTACAACATCAAATCGCATTATTATAAGATCAAAATAACTTACTTGAAATGCATTATATTGACAATTTTGAACTTGAACAGACTCTTGCAGTATTCGTTGACCTCATCGTGATTGAGCTGTTGTGTCTTCCAACTCGTGTTAACAGTTTCGACTCTCGGAGGAGGCATCACTATCCCGCCTGGCAGCACCACTGGTTGCCTCTCTAGTGGTATCTCTGCGCCATCTTTACTAGTACTACCATCTATATTACTATTTAAATCTTCCACATCATCCCCATTATTAACCTTATCATTTTTATTGCTAGAATCTTCTCCATCAACTGTTCCATTTACTTGATTACACAGATTTTCCTTTTCATTATTAAACGGACATACTCTCTCTGATTCCATCTGTTCGATTTCTATATTTATTTCTTGCTTAATCTCAATTTCTTCTTGAATTTTATTTATTTCATTCGCTATTTCATTAGTTGCTTCATTAAATTCACTAGGCTTATTTGGGTCGTCGTTGCTTTCACTGTTTATATTAACTTGGTTATTTATATTACCTTGGTTATTCCCTTGACTAGTCTTATCACTATTATCTGGTTTGTCGGTGGTCTTGTTGCCCCATGTTCCACTTTCTATCTGTTCTTTGATCCTTGCGTCTATTACTTTTTGTTTTTCTTCTTCTTCTAACGCGCGACGGTACGCGAGACAGGGAATTGCACTGATTGGGATGTCGTGACGCTGAAATGTAGTGATTTCATAGTCAAAAGAAGTTACTTACTTAAAAGAGGTCCACAGATTTGTATCTCAATGTATACCCCACTGACTACCCACATGTTTCCTTATTCCTACACTACATTCCCCTTCTTCCCTCCTTACTACCAGTTAATACATTTTCCTTACAAATTCACTGACTCACTTGTCACTACATACATTTCCCATAATAACCCACTACCCGCATTCCCCCAACCCACTCACCCTGGTGTTCCCCTTGCCCAGCGAGTAGGGCTTGGCGAGCGTGCAGACGCGCGTGCCGCGGTGCATGTACACCGGCATGCCGCTGTAGTGCCGCACCATCATCCAGTCCAGAGGCAGCACTTCGAACTGGTTCACACCTTTCTCTGGAATACGAGGGCCTTGGTCGTAAGACAATCATAGACGTTGGCTCAGCGTTTAAGACCAACAACATAGTAATATAGGCACCAAGGCTTGGCAATAAAGACTTCGACGTTGTCGCCGAGTCACTCTTAAAAATAGTGTTTTCAAGTGGCAACCATAACATCAAACAGCGGTTTTTGGAATTTGAAAAATTGAATCATATTGCCAATTACACTCTAAATAGCTTCCTTACTTTTCTCTTGTCTTTTTGGCAAAATGATTACACGCTGGATCGGCCAATAAAATTCTATGACTAGTTTTTGAGAAAAAAAAAAAGTAAAATACGATGTAGATATTGGTTCCATAGAAAAATTTAAGGAAACATTATAGTGGCCTGTTTTGAACGAGAAAGCAGTACCATAAAAAAATAAAAATAAAATATCTAAGAATTTAAAAGATCCATAACATAGTAAAAGGATGAACCTTCTAGCACTGTCTTTTGTCGGGTAATGTAGGGCTTCTCTTTGGGCTTGGGCGCCGCCTTGAAGTCCTCAGGGAGGTCCTCCTCCAGCATCTTCTCGATCTCATCCTCAGGCACTCCCTCCGACTTGCCTGCAAACAGGAATGCAAGAATCTGATAGGGTAAGTTGATAAAAGCAACAAAACATAAGAATAATTAGTAAATAAAGAAAATTCGTCATTTTGTTTATATTTTACATGCCATATCATGTCAAATACACAGAATAATAGTTTCTCGAAAGAAATAGCACTACCATCATCATCGTCACTCTCCTCTTCATCACTGTCTTCGTCATTGCTCTTCACCTCATCCAGCACGGTGAACTCTCTCAATTTCTCCAGCTCCTCAGGCCGCACAAAGGTGTCCCCCACGTGAAAGCTTTGGAAGTTTCCGGAATCCACATCCAAGTCCTCAGTGAATTCCGTTGTACAGGACAGAGTACTATCAATTTTTTGCTTTTTGGACGGTGGGGCTGTACCTTCTTCCATTTTTATAACCTAGAAATATGGTGTTAGCTTAACTCTCTAAGTGTGGAGTTCACCATCAATTACAATGATGTTTTTTTTTATTCATCATTAACTAATGCTTTTTTACACTTAAACATCTGTTCAATTGTTGGTGAACTCCGACCAAGCCACTGAGATGTCCTATTAACATCAATGAGTACAAATAGGACAAAAACAAATGTTGCAAAGATAAAATTTATTACTTGACGGTGGCATTTAAAAATTACTAACACACCTCCAGTAGTATAAAAACATAATTAAATTACACTTGTTATTTTGTCAAGTTATTAGTTAGTTGTTGTGTTATTTAGACCTAATTTTAAACAATTATAGTTATACTGTGAAAAAGTTTTGGTCGCTATCTTTATAGAAATAAAACATAGGTAATCAATAATTAACCGAATATCCAAAATTAAAAATGAACTTAATAAATTCAATTGAAAAGAAGTTTGCTCCACTAAAATTCATAAAATTACCATATAATAGGTTAACAAGTCAGATACATAATATTTTAAGAGATTCAAAACAGACACAGGACAGAAAAAATACTATATGGATAAAATAATTCACATAAAGTCTAGTTAATAAATGTATACACATTTTGAATTTCTAAAAAAATAATATGTAGTCTAACTTATTAACTAATATAACTTTAATATTATGTTATTCATCAATCAGAACGAGCTCTAACTAAATCCATATAGTGCACATTAAACTAAGCATAATAATGACATATTATCGGCGATAGTGCAATATCACATAATGGACAAAACAATTAAGTTGCAATACCACATAAGTTTACTTAAAAGTTAGTTAAGCAGTATTGCACTATCACCCACAATATCATAAGCTCTAACATCGCAGAAAGTGAACAACATTTAATTTGCTGAAAGTCTGAACATGTACTATTATAGGTATGGGTATGCAATACCGGAATTGGTTTGTATGAAATTCCGGAACCAGTTCCGGTATTAAAAACAAACCTGGTATTGCATACCTGAATTATAGGAGTTTTTAAAGAATACAAAATCATCATCAACTTCATCATCAGCCCACTTCTGTTGGACATGGGCCTCTCCCAATACAAAATATTGATAATTAAATAATGAGTTTACCAAACAAGTGTTGGTTAAATATTAATAATAGTACAACACTCAATTTTTTTTTATTTATTTCAAGAGAAATCTTCACAGGAACCTTAGAATGAACATAATCTACCCGACAAGCAGTTAAGACAGTCCACAAACAACGATGGCAGTAAAACTCCAATGTGGGACAACAGTTGGGTTCTACCCATCGCTATGTGTACACTTTCGCGGCCGAAGACCCCGGCGCCGAGTGCTGAGGACAGCAGAGTTACGAGAGATGGTCTCTGGATGTACCAGACAACTAACAGAGGCCAATCTTTTGTAAAACTGCTATATAACTTTCATGCAACTGCTCCAGCGCTTCTGCAAAAGACCAGGAACCGCAGCCGTGTCAGATTTCAAGCAAGCTGTTCATTAACAGAATCTGGTTGATATCGTTGATATCATCCACACTTTAATTAGGTACATATCTACCTAATTAAAGTGAAATTTGACCTGTTTTATAAAGTACTTACGCGTGCACAAACTGACTAGAACCGTTGCGATTTGTTGGGAATAAATGCATGAATTACACCACCGTTTAACTAAAGTTAACAATTGAGCACGAGAAAGCTATGTTAAATAATACGATTTATAAAGTCAGCGTCATCGACCCCGCGTTAGCTCCCGAGGATATGGAGCACAGATTATAAGCCTATAAGGTAAGGGTATGTCTAAAGATATGGAGACCTACTTTTTTTTGACAGGTCAGTCAGTCCAACCAAAATCAAAAGCGTTTTTTGGAAATAAAATAAGCCAGCGCTATATAGAACTAGTGTTGCGACACGTTGCTGAGACTTTAGCACACAGAATAAGTACTTGTATAGAAACCAAACAATAAGAAACAACAAAAGACGTATGTTTGACCTTTTTCTACTTAGGGCATTCATAACGAGTTAGAAAGCGATGTCCATATAGGTGTTCTTACGTTATCTTTCATGTTATCACAAGGTTTTAAGACGTCAAATGGCCCGCGATATGTCAATGTCAGCGAAGGTACCGTCACACGCACCTCCAGTACAACAAAATCAAAAAGTCGGTAGATATTGCGAATAGTAAATTTGATGTCAGAGTGACTTTTTGGTTTTGTAGTACTGGAAATTCGTGTGACGTGTGGGGGCACCTTAGCTGACATTGACATATCGCGGGCCATTTGACGTCTTTAAACCTTGTGACAGCATGAAGGGTAACGAAAAAATACCTATAAGGACATCTCTTTCTAACTTGTTATGAATGCCTTATATAGAAAAAGGTAAAACATACGTCTTTTGTTGTTTCTTATAGTCCAGTTTCTATGCAAGTACTTATTCTGTGCTTTATCATGGTTGATCGATTATACAGACGGGTTTCAGAATTTTTTTGAATTATCGCGTTGGTTGATGATCAAATAGATAACACTACTCGTACGTTAAGTTGATGAATAACTGCCGTACTCAGAGACGTCAATTAATTTTTAAGTTTGATTAAAGTTGCTGTGCCTTATTATATATTGCTATAGCAAAGAAAGTGACAGCAGCAACTTTAATCAAACTTAAAAGTTAATTGACGTCTATGAGTGTGGCCGTAAGTATGCATATTTTAAATGTAACGGAAGAACTAAAAAAAATTCAAAAATCATACTTTTGCCAGGGACGGCAAAATATGTGTTTGTGTAACCAGCTTCAGTGTTTTTTTTAAGGTGTTCGGTAAGCGGCAAATAAATAAGTACTCAGTGTTACAATTTGGTAAGTAACCTGTATTGTTAGATTTGTAACTGTAGTTTGTAATATACTATATCAAAGAGACCGTAAAAGAAAGAATAAAGGTTCAAAAATGCAGTCTGATAACCAATATGAAATAAAGTGTTTGTACATAGACAAAGCTAAAGTTTTAAGCAAAAAACCCTAAACCGGGAGAACATATTGTTTTAAATGCACCATTTTCCACTCCAAACCATGAAAACCTTTTAAACTTATAAGCTTTTACCTCCCTTGATTTTTTTTTTATTTTTAATTTTTTAATATCAGGGACAATCTCACACAAATTGACCTAGTCCCAAACTAAGCTCTAGGCTTGTACTATGGGTACCAGGCAACGATATACTTACTTATATAAAGAAATATATACTTAAATATATAGAAAACATCCATGACTCAGGAACAAATACTCGCACTCATCACACAAATATTTGCCCATACCGGGATTCGAACCCGGGACCGCTAGCTTCGTAGGCAGGGTCACTACCAACTAGGCTAACCGCGTCGTCAAATTTTGTGAACTTTGTTGACTTAATTGGATTAACAGGTTTATTCAGAAATAACATCTTAAGAAAGGCAACGCTGCTGCTACAATACGAAAAATAATGATATGGCTTATTTGTTTATCGATCGAAAATGGTAAATTTATACAAGACTATCTATTTGGGTGTGGGTCCCGGCTAACATATATATTATAAATAGAGTCAAATTTACTCTGAAAAGTCAAAGTCGTTTCTCAAAAAATTTACCGGGAACTATAACTGCCTTACGCTGTGTAAAGGCACACCGAAAATTGTGACGTCACAGGTTCCGTTAAACGATCCAATCAATCAATCAATCGTCATACAATCTTCATACTAATGAAGATTTTATGAAAATAGAAACCTGTGACTTCACAATTTTCAGTGTTTTATAAAGTTTTTGTTGAATTAAAAATCGTTTAAATTCCAAAAATAAGCTATAGCTATGTTTTTCTGTGTTATTTTTGAAAGCTTGATTTAGTGGTAGTGTAAAAATAATATTAATAATAATCGCCTCTTGAATACGATTTGTTATGGGAGATATTACATTATCAATATCGTGACAATATTGATAGTGTAATAGGCTATATCGCAGTATCCTTCCTCTTTCCAGCTATGTCCACACCTGTGCGCTTTCATGTTCAACTTGCGCTTTCAAATTTCGATTCGTCTTGCGTCAAACGCATTCAATATTGATTGCTTTAAGACGCATGCAGCTTATTGTCCACACCTGTGCGCTTGACGCATGCAGCGTACGTATCAACCCAACGGTGACGGATCAGCGTGCGCTACGGGCATGCGCTGCTGTCAAACCAGTTCGAGCGCATGCGTTATTGCATGCGCTGTGGTTGCAAAGGCATGCGTCAGAGAAAAGCGCAAGTTGAACATGAAAGCGCACAGGTGTAGACATAGCTATTTTGATACAATCTTCATACTACCGGATCGTTTGACGGAACCTGTGACGTCACAATTTTCAGTTTTCCTTTGTAAAGTTTTTGTTGAATTAAAATCGCTTAAATTCCTTAAATAAGCTATAGCTATGTTTTTCTGTGTTATTTTTGAAAGCTTGATTTAGTGGTGGTGTAAAAATAATTTATTTTGACATTACTCAAATAGCCTATTCTATAACTGAACGGAAAAATACACCTAATTAATGTCAAATCGGCAAAACAAAACGAAACGCTGCTGTCAACTTTCTTTCCTCTTGACATTTTGTTCAAGAAGAACGTTTACCAAAACGGCTTAACACGTTTCGCGTCTCAACGACTTAAAAGTAAGTGTTTTATTCGAAATATTGTTATAAACAGAAATAATGGACAGTGTTTTACTAGTGGATTAAGTTTTTAGTGAAAATTTTACTGAATAGTGCAGGATGAACATGGATGTTTCATGTGCGCGGCAACGGACTCTCCGACTTGGACGCGATTATTTCACGTTTTAGTTACTAATTACATGACTGATATAGTGTTAGGGCACAAAACTACTTATTTCATATAAGGGTAAGGGTAGGGTTATTGATAGGTTTAAAAAAAACTCTATTTAAAGGTCAACATAACCTTAAAGCTTTAATGTTACATGTAATTTGTAATGTAAATAATAGTTACTCGTAACAGATGTCTAACTTAAATAAAATTAAATACAAATATTCTTGCACATGAACATTCATAATCATAATAACCCAACCCAAACTTAGTCAACGTAGCCTAATTAGTTGTATGACTAAGTATGCCCATTGAACCCCTTTCGAAGCGTTTTAGGCGCGGTGAGGCAATAGTTCTCTTGTAGAATGTTGCCATCTAAGCAACAAACCTTTGGTATCTTCACTAAACTTTATTAACTTCACATCTCACTTGCAACTGGCAGATGATGTGCAAGTTACAGTTAGAATCTCAAAACTGCAATAATTTTCAGAATGCGTTACGTGGCCGCGTATTTGCTCGCTGAGCTGGGAGGGAAGGCGTCCCCAGCCGCCTCCGACCTGGAGAAGATCCTGAGCTCTGTCGGTATCGAGGCTGATGGTGAGAAGCTGAAGAAAGTCATCGCCGAGCTCACCGGCAAGAGCCTTGTGGAGCTGATCGCGGCTGGTGAGTGCTCAGAGCTATATATTTTTAACACTTCCCCCCCACCATGTCACCAAGTTATTGAAAAAAAGGATTTTCGAGTATAGAAAAAAAAACAATTTTGCTGACTTTTATATAACTGTTAATTGTAGTGTTGTGGGATAGGTTAGAGAGTTTTTTTTATTATTTATCAACATTATTTTTAGGAAAATAATGCTATTCATTGACCAAGTGACTCACATTTTTCACATTAGATAACCTCATCACCCTGTGTCAGGTTGCCAAAACAGTGGGTTACGATTTTGACATATGTGTAATTCTTCAACTGCTGTCATTTCCCTGGTTGCATTAATGTCGAATTTCTTGTAGATTAGGATAGCATTTTCAAGTAGTCTGTAGAATTCAGGATACTCTACAAGATAACCGAAAATAGCATCCAAAGCTACAGGAATTTCGACATTAATGCAACCAGGGAATGATAGGGGTTGAAATGCTCAAAGAAATACCCATAACTTCCTGTAACAGTGAAAATATTGCTTAAGTTGATGCTCAATTTGACAGATCACATTAACAGGCTCTACCTGAAATTAATGTGTAAATAAGTCACTCGACTTTTTATTATGTTGCATATGGCACAGACAGTATTATATTTATATGTATAACATTAAAAAATGTGTAATAAAATATTTATATATTGGTAAAACCTTGATCATACACTCTGCTGATAAAAACACTTCCAACAAACAAACTTAAATGATGATTTTCAACCATTACCATCTTTCGTCTGAACAACATTGCTGTTCACAACTTCTCTGACGTGTTACCCTCCCACACGCCATATAGCCGCACTGTACACAAGCTACAACATATAATGTACCCCGCAGGCCGCGAGAAGCTGTCCTCGATGCCGAGCGGCGCCGCCCCGGCCGCCGCGGGCGCCGCACCCGTCGCCGCCGCCGTCGAGGAGAAGAAAGGTAAAAAAATATAATATATTTCTTTTGCAAATTGACCTAGTCCTAAACGTAGGTCAAAGGTAACATTGCGGAATTCGCGGACAACTGTAAAACAAATATATGAATTCTACAGTGGGTATTTTATGGCTTGTTGCTCAGTAAACTTATTTTCAAACAAAACTGAAATGAAAGGAAGCTTACTGAATTAATAAATTTCATGATGATTTCAAACTTACACCATCTTTCGACTGAAGAATATTGATGTTTAGCTCATATCTGATGCTTTTCAACTTCTGCCCCCACCACACGTCACATATCTCGCTCTAACCCTCATGTTGTCTCTTACAGAAACCAAGGAGGCCAAGAAGGAAGAGTCCGAATCCGAGGATGAGGACATGGGCTTCGGTCTTTTCGACTAAATGCATTTTGCAGGTGAGTTTCCTTTTCTTGTGAAGTATTTATTGTTTATAGAAAACATTGTTCCATTGATCTATGGTAATCCAGTAAGGGAAGATATTTCATAATAAGGGCATAAAAAGTAGTGATTTTGAGTTGTAACAAAAATATCAGAACAGAACACTATACCTCGTGTTTCCTTGGATGCGTTGAATGACAGACGCCAAACTGACGTCTCGATTTCAAGTTTAAGGCTATAGTAATATAGCCTTAAACTTGAAATCTTAACCACAGTATAAATATAGCAGTGGCGAAGCGTGGTCCCTCGCCACTAGGCAACTCGGAGCAAAAAAACCGGTCAAGTGCGAGTCGGACTCGCGCACTTGTATGTTTTACCGTTTTTACGATGACAACAATAATGAAAGTACGTTAAAAAAAATGTATGGAGGATTATTATTTAACTACATATCTTTTTTTTTTGTTTGTTAGGAAATTCGCCGTAATAACACATATTCTGAAAACAAAAAACAACCCGCTATGTATTACGGTTCAAAAGATACAGCTCTTAAAAGTTAGGACAGACGCACGGACGGACGGACAGCGTAGTAATAGGGTCCCGTTCGTGTGTCACCTTTGGGTACGGAACCCTAAAAATCCGTACGGCGTAGGGTAACTTCGCCGGTTTACCGTCCACCTCCTGTTTTCGTCCAGTAGGCCGAGTTGTTTTAACAAGCTTAGAATAGTAAAACGAAGACCGCTTACCGCCGCGCATGTTAAGAGTCGTTTTCATATTTGACAAGTTCACTCTAATAAAAAATACGCTAGTTGGTTGGTGGTTTTTTCTCGTGCCGCGAAAGTGTCATCGCGGTCTTTGACAAAAAGATTTAATGCTCAGGTTTTTACTGTTTGCATACCTAGTTGTAATGGTTTTTTATGCCTGAGGCTTAGCATAAAGAATTTAATAGATATAATGTAGTAGGTAATCAATCATATATTATTTACAGAAGACTTATAAAATGTTAGTGGACTGATACTCAATTGTAACATTTGGAGTAACGTGAGAAATTATTAAATATACCTAATGGATGAACGGCTAAAACTCACGATTATAAGCTGGAACGACCCAAATGTTTCGGACTCGTTAAGAAATCAAAACCCAGTAATATTTAGCAAAAAATATAAACGAAAAACTCTGCCCTTTGTTAAGAACAAAACCAAAATAAACCAAATTAATACATCCACTGCACACAGAAACCAATAAAAACAAAGCCTAAATCAAAATTTGCTCGTGTCTTACGAATAAAAAATAGTAGGTACCTACAAGTACCTACCTAACAAAATCAAAGTAATGAAGAAAACTTTACAACCGATACTTTAATCAGCCAGTTTATGTTTATAATTTAATAACAATGCGCTGTGGACAGTGGAAGTGATTGAAAAATCCATCTCTCCCTACGCCTTAATCAATTTATATTTACGAGCGTGCACGTTCCAACCCCAAACATGACATGTTTCTTATTTTTAAAGGATAACTTTGAAAAACATTTTAGTTAATTATGAAGGTAAGTAATATGTAAGACAACACTCTATTTGAACTAATGCGGCCATTTGTACTTTAAGTACAGACAAACATATAAAACGAAACACGTCAATAACCTCAATAAATACACGCAAACCCAATAAGAAGTTTAAGGTTAGGTAGGTACGAAAACACAAAACAAACCGTTGCCCGCCGATAAATATGCCGAAATCTTAAGAATATCACAATCACAATAATAATCACATATACACTAGCAAGCGTAGCAAGCTAAATTTCACCAGTAAAGTATCATAAAACACAAATTAACACCAACTAACAATATTAAAAAAAAAACACCGTGTGTTTTGGCGGACGCGAAAGTAAAGTAGGTAATGTAATGAATGAAAAAATAACGCAATGCAAATTATTAGGCGGGCAACGGCGGCGCGCAAAGAGTCGGTAGATTATGTTTTGTCTCCATAAACTTTGCAAAAATAGATAAGGACAACCGTAGAACCGTATAATCGGCCGAATGAGTCGGGGGAGTGCGATCAGAGACATTTTTTTGGGTGTATTTAGTGAAAATAAAGCTTACGACATGCACTTAAAGTTTAAAATTGAATGAAATAAGCCGGGCAGTTTTGGCGGATTTGTGAATGCGAGTTGCGAGGCAAGATGCGATGTTGTAGTATCACGTTATGATGTCCAAGGCCGTTTTGTTTTAGTGCGTGAGTTTAAATGTTTGAATGTGTTAGTGTTGAGTCATGCGCTGGGACCTCGGCTTGTATGGAGTTTTGAGGGAGATAGCCCAGAAAAATGTAACTCGCGAGTGTTTATGTGTACATGAATATTGTTGTATGCGTTTCTTTCTAGTAATACAGTGAATGTGTGCGTGCGGTCGGTCATGCGGTAGATATCGGCTTTATTAAGGAGTTTTTGATTTCGCGCTTAGTGGTAAATTTAAATTGCGACGTTGCGTTTTGTTCATTCATCTTATTATGAAAAATGTATGTATACTACGCGTGTTATTCTAACGGGCGGGTAAGGCTATAGTATATCGGGTTACTTATTGTTTTGCGTTTTGTTTGAGTACATTATGCATAGGAATTTCCAAGGGAACCCGGCGGGAATCGGGTTATATGGGCCCTGCGCCACTGAAATATAGCTAAAGCAGTAAAGAAACTACGAACAAACGTTCGAAACGTCGCACTCACTCAGACGCACGTCTCAACGCGACACTCGCTACTGACGACACTGCCATGTTCGCTTAGGGGTCTCGTTGAGACGTGCGTCTGTGTGAGTGCGACGTTTCGAACGTTTGTTCGTAGTTTCTTTACTGCTTTAGCTATATTTATACTATGTCATATCCTTATGTGTTATGACATGATACCAAAATTGTATCAAATTTCAAAGTTATTTTAAAAATCATCATAATTTTAACCGAAAGTCGTCCACAGTTGATGTAGGCCTACCCCATCTCTGATTTATCTCTCATCTCATACACAATTTTGTCATTAAATGAGAAAAAGTAATAATTTTTTTTTATTTCAGGTACGGCGGTACACGCGGTCGTTATTCCAAATATGGTTTAAGCGTAACTTGAGTGCAAGTATGTTTCTATGAAATATATTTTGCATTAAACAAACGTTGTTTTACTGTTTTACCTTGAAACTTGGCAAAAAAGATTTTGATGAATACTGACAAATATTTTGTTATGGTGGTTGCCCAAACAGCAGTATTTGGGTAAAAATTGGATCTTGTTGCCAATTTCGCTCTGAAAACCATTATTTTTTTTCAATACTCTTGCCAAGCTATAAATGCCAGTCGATTAGCCACCTCAAGCTGTCAAGCCCTGGGCGTTTTTCATAAAAAGTACGCATAGTTGAGGACTAAAATTAACAACGGTAATTTTCTTTATTACGTCACGAAAATACTTCTATAAGACAAATGGTGGTGTCTCAGACAAAACCTGTAGCAGCCATATTACCAAAAGGCGCGGACTGAATCTGCTTCAGTTAATGTGGTGTTTGTATGAAACCGCTGACGCATGCGTTGACGGGATTCTAGGACCATTCTAGGTATTTTCCATACAATTCTAGAGTATAACGCTTACCGCAGCGTTGTGCGTATTGGCGTATGAGGGGTTTTGAGACGTAATGGAAAAATTACCGTTGTGAAATTTAGTCCTATGCGTACTTTTTTTTTAAAAACGCCCGCGAGACTGCAAGCAAGCAAGGATTCGTATTTCCAAATCATGCCTCGTTATGGCAAAGCAAGACTTTGTAACAGAGTGTAACATAGTTTAGAGTTTATAAAAGAGTTTATGTGGCCGTAGTGCACGCTGACATCACAGTTCATGTCGGATCTCTCTGTCTAATTAGTAGTTTTTAAATGCTTATACTATCAGTGACGAGTGGAGAAAGGGACAAAAACGGGCGAACAAAAATAAAATTATCCGTATTTTTTGGCCGATTTTAAATTCACTTGTTGCCATCTGTTTTACGGTATTTTCATAAGAAATGCGATAAAAAATTTCATGCATATTCCCTATTTTCACGGGATCCGTTCAGGGACTGTTTTAAAAAAAAACCAAGGTAGGAAAAAATTAGTCATACATTAGGGCTATTTGCTATATCCTAATCGTATTGTTGACGTTATCATAACTCTTGTTCACTTGACGGTAAGAGCTACTACGAGTATATAGACAATTTAATTAAGATATAGAAGCAAGGTGGGAAATCGGAATTACGCCCCTAGTAAGGCAAAAATAAAACAAGATTTACTTTAACCTGTTTATGAAATATCACAGCACAACCCGCAAAGCACACACCTATGCCCTTTCACGAAAACCTTCATTAGGTTCGTGTTATTATTTTATACACTGCTTTATTCATAACTTATATTACGTTACATTCGACAATAGTGCATTTGATGCAAGTGCGGAAAGTATGTCATTTACACAAGTCCCGAGGTGTCTTGGCCCGAGCTGCAGGCGAGGGGCAAGGCTCGAGACGAGTGAAAATGACAGTTGCGCACGTGTATCAAACGACTTTTAAGACATTTGCAAAAAAATAGCAATGAAACAAAAATAAGACAGTAAGTGTTCGAATGATCACTCATCCAGCCAAATAAAAAAAAATTGTAAAGTAAAAAGCACTAGTGCGAAAAATCCAACATTCCGCACGATACACAAAGGATTAAAACGCAACAAACAAAAATGACAAAAATGGGTCAAACTGGGTGCCTCTCAGCGTAACGCCGTGGTGAGCCACGGCGCTGGTTCTCAGTGGCCCCTATTTGATTTGATCACGACCGCTGGTGTCGGTGAAATTACAAAATAACATTAACAATAACAAGAATAACAGACAACAAAATAGTAGATTGTACAACAAGTGCATAAAATGCACCATTTTACGCGAGACGTTTATCCATCCAAGCGAGCTTGCGAGCGAGGATGGATATAAAGTCGAGTGTTAAATGGGTTTTATGGACGAGTTTTACACTCTACTTTTCACTTCGATTGCGAGGAAATGAAACAGCAACATGATAAAAATAACAATAATAATAAATGCGACGAAATAAAAATGTATTGTGTAGTTTGGCTGTTGGTATCCTTGCCTTGGTCTTAGAATACTAACGAAACGAAATAAAATAAAGAGGTTATTCTATGAACTTAAAAGTTGTTCGTGTGGCTGTTGGACCGATTGCCTAGGTCTTCGACGAAGATTTTACTTTATGCACTAGAGCATAAGAAGCGACTTTATGTCGCCTACGCACGACATAAAAACGAACTTTTAGAGCATGAGAAGTGAAAAATAAATAACGGTATGGATTGGCAGAATTGGATTGGATTGGCAGGAGGAACTTCAGTGGCAACAGATTGAGGCAGAGGTTTTACTCTACTTTACTCTGGCCCTAGCATGCATACACGAGATAAAATTTGACAGGTGCTAGAGAAATGAATACACCTATTCCACATTCTAACGTAAGACTTAAGGTTTAAAATAAAAGTGTCTTGATAAAATCGCAATAGTCGCTTAGTAATAAAAGGTAATAAAAGTCAGGACGAGACACTTTTATTTTAAACTTTATGGAATAGATGTATTAATTTCCCTAGCACCTGTCAAATTTTATCTCGTGCATGCATGTTAAGCCCGCTGGGTTTACTAGTTTAGTAAGACCAAATGTGTCCCGATCTTTGCGTTAATTGTTAGGTAATTTTTAATCAGAGACTCCTTTTGCAACGGCTCAAATAACATTTCCGGATATGATATTCGAATGCTTTAAATACTAGTATATAAATAAATAAATAATAAATAAATATCAGGGGACAATCTCACACAAATTGACCTAGTCCCAAACTAAGCTCTAGGCTTGTACTATGGGTACTAGACAACGATAAACATACTTATATAAAGAAATACATACTTAAATATATAGAAAACATCCATGACTCAGGAACAAATACTCGCGCTCATCACACTAATATTTGTCGATACCGGGATTCGAACCCAGGACCGCTAGCTTCGTAGGCATGGTCACTACCAACTAGGCTAACTGCGTCGTCCAGCCATCAGTCAATGTCTAGCTTCTTGAACGAGCCCTCGATGCTTCCGAAGATGTCGGTGATCGTCTTTGGTTTTCCTGGACGCTTGGACTCCACCACTCGCCTCTTGGTCTCTTCGATGAAGTATTGCTTGTTCAGTTTCATTCTTTCTTGAATGTCATCTGCAAATAGACTGGGTTTAGGGCCACCTACAACGCTGTCCGCCGCCCGGCTACTAAAAGCCGAGGTTAGAAACTAGTGGAGAAACTTAATCATCAAACCATTTTTAGGCTTCCGTACCAAAATGCTAAAAAAGGAACCCTTATGGTGAGAAAGGAACCCTTAGTTGTATAATTTTCTTGCCCGCATCTGTTTTTAGTAAAAAAACATGAAATTAATTTTATAAATAATTGAAAAGGGGTCTAGAATCGGGGGTTGAAAAATGAAAGTGATTTGATTATAGCAAGTGAGGTTTCATATGAAAGGGCTCAATCTGCACATTTAAAAAATATTTTTTTTATAATTTTCCGTGACGTACTTTTTGATTTATAACCAAACTTTTTCAAAAAATGACCGTTCCCCCTTATCTCCGAAGTTTATGAACCAAAAAATCTGAAAAATTCCTAACGTATAGATAATTACTTATATTTTACGGGAAAAATAAAACAAAGTGTCCAAAATTTATAGTTTTCTAGAAATTGACAAAACTCTTTGAAAATTTGTGTTAAATTTAGACAACTCAAAATAGACTTTATTGCGTATGAATTAAAGTATATAAAAATGTATATTTTTGAAGTATGCACTGAAATACGGAACCCTCGGTGCGCGAGTCTGACTCGCACTTGACCGGTTTTAGTAATGGGGAGAACCATGACGGGTGACTCTAATCTACCTACATTCATCTCATCTCGGTCATAGCAGAAAAACAGTCCTAGATCTTACCCCGTATCTTATTAGTCGACACGTATTTCCCTCCAGCTTCCAAAGGCAGAGCATCCATGGGCAAATATTTCTCCAGGCTGGTCGTGTTCTCCTGGTGGATGAGGAGGCAGTCCATCAAGGCCTTCTTCATGAAGGGTTTGATGAGCATCATCAGCTTGTCGATGAAGGCAGGCGCGTTGATGAAATGCAGGCCTGTTATTTTTACCAACATGGCTTCCTGAAAGAGATCACTATAGTTAGTTAGCTACTAGTTTCTTTGGTTTTGGAGAGGCGCGTTGGGAGGTAATTTATCGTCGTTGGCGTTGCTAGGCCGCCAGACTTACGGCCGCACTCAGAGACGTCAATTAACTTTTAAGTTTAATTAAAGTTGCTGCTGTCACTTTTTTTGCTATAGCAATAGAATAAGACGCAACAACTTTGATCAAACTTAAAAAAATAACTGGTGCGGCAGCTAAACATATTTACCGCCTGTTTCACAATCGTCAAGTAAAGCATATCTGTCAAATAAATTTAGCCCTTTCCCTTTCTTACACTTGAAAATAGACAAGGTGAGGGATATCTTTATTTGATAGATGAATTTACTTGTCTATTGTGAAACAGGCAGTAAATGTTGTTGATGTATTTGTACGATAAGCAGATTCTGTACTGTCATCCAAAAGAGAAGGCAGTATTAGTCGAATATTACACGTTTATGCCATTACTAATAAACGTTGAGTAACCGCTGAGTAGTTATACCATGCTTTGTCCTTATCTGTCGAATTCAAATGTCACAATGACAGATAAGGACAAAGCATGGTATAACTACTCAGCGGTTACTTAACGTTTATTAGTAAGGGCATAAGTCTGGTGTCATTCCGGAGGAGCGCAGACAGAATGATGGATTTCTAAATATTAAAAAAATCCGTCTGTCTGGGGGATTTTAGTCCATCAGTCAGTGGGTTAGATGGTCAGTTAGTCATCAGTTTATCCAGACTGATGGACCAGACTGATGCCAGACTGGTGTCACCCGACTAAGGGTCGTATTAATAAAATCATCTTGACTGAGATACACGTATCAAGGCACGTCAACTATTGTCAAGCCATAGGTACAAAAGCTGTCATTTTTGACACATCTTGAGACGAGTATTTCAGTCAAGACGAGTTTATTAATACGGCCCTAAGAGTACGAACTCCATAATATATTATGGAGCATATTATAATAATCGTTTTATGCTAATAATTTCCTTTTGGTTTTGGCAGTATGGTCGGTCAACAAATTATTTGACGACGCGGTTAGCCTAGTTGGTAGTGACCCTGCCTACGAAGCTAGCGGTCCCGGGTTCGAATCCCGGTATGGACAAATATTTGTGTGATGAGCGCGAGTATTTGTTTCTGAGTCATGGATGTTTTCTATGTATTTAAGTATGTATTTCTATATATAAGTATGTTTATCGTTGTCTAGTACCCATAGTACAAGCCTAGAGCTTAGTTTGGGACTAGGTCAATTTGTGTGAGATTGTCCCCTGATATTTATTTATTTATTTAATTAATTCCTTCACCTGAAGGTAGTACAGGAACTGCTGTATAGTCTGGAGGTCCATTCGCGCCAGATGCTGAAGAGAAAAGCGGTTCATATCGAAGACGATGACGAGGCCTGGCCACGTGCCCTCTTCCTGTTGCCAGAGGTCCAGAATCATCAGAACTGCCCTGAAATATTGACGTTTCAAAATTATTTATTAATCTCTTCAGACAGGATGGTTGAAGAAGTGCAAAGGGATGTATATACCAGTTAGAGAGATATATTTATATACATGAATTATTTTTTGATAAAGCAAGAAAAGAAATTATGTATATTCCCTATTGACTCACGTCAATCCGGATTGGCTAACGATCAGCCGTCGCGTCAGCCGTTTACCGTATGGTACCTATTACCTGACGGATTCGTGGAAGACGAACTTCTTGGGGTCGGAGTCGATCAGGCAGCAGTACAACACGGCCGAGCCGTCGTGCGCGCGCCGCTGCAGCGGCACCGGCAGCCTGCCGGGTACACAGTGAAGTATACGGTGAGCCACGAATGTTGGTAAAAAAGATAAAAAAAAAGATAAAAGTATATTTATTCAGTAAGTAGGCCGCACGGGCACTTTTACACGTCAAAATCTACCAGCGCTTCCCAAGAGGAGACCACTGCTGAGAAGAAGCGCCGCAAGAAACTCAACAGTTAGTCATTTTTTTAATAGAATATTCACTTATGACAATGATACTACTTATTCTAGCATTATATAAAACTATAAAAATAATATAAAATATCTGCGTAGTTCTGCAGGAAAACATGTCAGAATTATTACGAAAAAAAAAATTTAAAAAAATAGCATACCTATATATATATATATATATATATATATACATACACAGGTATATAAGTATACACATATATATCTACACATATGTAACCACATGAAAGAGTTTCGACATGTCTTCCTACATAAACCGTGTCCCCTAGACAATATACAGGGACAATGACAATGAGTGGACAAACCGCGATCCGCTGATAGGGGGCACCCAGGTCGCTCTAATAATGAGAAATAAGGCTCAGTAAAAGTGCCACCGCCCTCGAGATATTTGGACCCCCTTAACCCTCCTGAAAACGATACGATAACGGTCTTCGGTAGTATAGTGGTAAGTATATATCCCCGCCTGTCACGCGGGAGACCGGGGTTCGATTCCCCGCCGGAAAGCCATTTCTGACAGTATGGGTAAGTATCACCATGTCCAGGAAGACGAGATCATAGGTGATGGAATAAATAAATCTCTTAAACTTTTATTTGAATTTTAATTATTTTTATATTTCAATAGGTTAATACTCTAATACAACAATCTCATTTTTAATAAAATATAATATTAAATTAATATATATTCTAGATTTTGTATGTCTTTAATTCAATCAGCTCAGACACTGAATCCCTTATCGATCCGCGAATCGAACATAATAATTTTGAATTTTGAAGAATTTAAATCAATAAATAAAAGAAACGTAAGAGTGGCCAGAAATAAAATCAATAGATAAAGGAAGTTGTAACCACCTTGTTACACGATATATAACCAAAAAACCGGGCAAGAGCATGTCGGACCATGCTCAGTGTAGGGTTCCGTCGCTATTACTACAAACACAAACAACAATCTAAAAAGAAAACATCATCATCATCATCAGCCTACACTAGTCCACTGCTGGACATAGGCCTCCCCCAATGAGCGCCATAGCGCCCTGTCTTCAGCTTGCCGCATCCAGCATCTGCCTGCAGTCTTACGCAGATCGCCATCCCACCTGGCCTGAGGGCGTCCTACACTACGTTTGCCGAGTCGCGGTCTCCACTCAAGAACACGTTTACCCCAGCGGTTGTCGGTTCTTCGCGAGATATGTCCGACGGTAAAAAGAAAACATAAATATAACTTATTGTTAGCTAATTTTCTATTCAAAGTTCATATGATTTTCTCTAGGTATAAACATTTTAGTTGCATGTAACTCAAGAACGTTTGCTGATGTCTCCCGTAAATCTAGGAAAGTTAGTTACTTACGAAGATAACAAGGTGTTAAGCACTTTCTGGTCAACGACTCGGTCCTTAAAGAAGTTCTCGAAGAGCGATCTGAGGGTGAAGTGGAGGTCCAGAACCTGCTTGGAGACTTCCGAGCTGCAGTCGCAGCAGTAATAGGTCAGGATCAGGTCCAGGTCTGGAAATAAATAAAATGGATACCAAGAGACCGCGTTAAAATATACTAGTGACTTCTTCCCCGTAGAATTAGGAATTGGTTACACCTCTCTTCGTTGATCACTTCACGAGAACAGTTATTGTTCATAGTACACAAACTATAGCAATTAGGTATAATATTAGTGTGATTGTCATTGGCACAAGTAGAAGAAAATAAGTATGTATTGATTTAGTACTGTATTCTAGCAAATAAATGATTGCTAGATTGATTTTTTAGTCGACGTCTTCATGATTTTACCTTGCCCCGTCCTTATCACAGGTGGTAACATTTGTGAGTGTTATATTTTGGAACTTTAAATCTCAAAACTGCATCTGCACGCTCAAAACAAATCGTCATCATCGGCTTTAATATCTCGCAATTTGCCGCTCCTTAGAACTCGGCTAATTGCCATTAATTATGTCGCAGCAAGGAAATAAACGGTTACATGACTGGAACGTAAACGCCATTGAAATTAAATAATAATGCAGGAAAAATAGGTACAGGCAAACTGTCCTTGCATGGCGCAACATTGCCTAACGAACGAAACGAAAAAAATCCGGTCAAGTGCGAGTCGGACTCGCGCACCGAGGGTTCCGTATTTAAGTCCGTGCTTCAAAAATATACCTTTTTATGTACTTTAATCGTATGCAATAAGGTCAATTTTGACTAGCATAAATTTTAGTACAGATCTTTAAAGTTTTTTGTCAATTTTTGGAAAATTATAAACTTTGAACACTTCGTTTTATTTTTCCCAGTATTACTCCAGGAAAGTTACGGTCGCTAGTATGGTGAAACGGAAATAATTTATAATAGCTGATTTTTCTTGTGTATCGGGCATATTATAATTCTAGTAATTAGGTAAAAACATAATCCAACTAATTATGAGTCAATAAGTTATTTAAAAAAAAAAAAAAATTAAAAAAATCCTGAAAATTTTGCTAAAAATAATTATAAACATTTTTTTTTCATATTGCTTACTTAATATTAGATCTATAATATTCAAGATTAATCTCACAAAAAATAACTAAGGATGTCTCATTTATATTCGATTAGCTAGAATATTGTTTTCATTTTGCATATTTCCGTATTTAAAAATTGTAATTGGCTACAGTTTTCTTCATTCCTTATTGATTACAATAAATATAAACGTTGCAAGCAAATCATACACAAAATTATACCGGAAGGTGGATTTTATGGAGGTAAATAATAATTCCTTATAAAAAAATACAAATTGATCAGTGTATTTTAACACTTATAAATAGTTTTATGTTATTTTTATCAAAGCACTACTTATTACTAACTTTTTCTATCATTTAAGGGTATATATAACCGGGGCCATGTATTTTGCTGATTTAGTGGCTTTCCGTGTAAATATTTTGTTAGATTTCACCTTCTGCTCATGATAGACAAAAATACTATTATGCTTAGACACAAAAATTACAATTACGATTTTTAATTTAAAAGAAAAAGTCATTTTTTGACAGTGTATTTATATACCTACTTCCGGGTGGAAAGTTTGTTGGATTCATGAATATAGTGTCTTAGAATATCTTATAAAAAAGGAGCAAAAAAAATCAGGCTATTATAAATTAATGTTTTAAAAACCGTATCTTTCCTGGAGTATATAGTAATTATGGATAAGTTAGGAGTTTTTCAGATTTTTCGGTTCATAAACTTAAGAGAAAGGGGGGGAACGGTAATTTTTTTAACGTTTTTGGTTATAGATCAAAAAGTACCTACTTAGGTCACGGAAAATTATAAAAAAAATAGTTTTGAAATGTGCAGGTTGATACCTTTCATATGATATCCCAATCAAATCACTTTCATTTTCAACTCGCCATTCTAGACCCCTTTTCAATTATTTATAAAATTATTTCATATTTTTTTTTACTAAAAACAGATGCGGGCAAGCAAGTTATACAACTATGCCAAATTTCAAGACGATAGCTTGTGTAGTTGCTGAGAAAAAACTGCTGTGACATACAGACAGACAGACAACGAAGTCTCGATCACCATAACGGTTCCATTTTTACCATTTTGGTACGGAACCCTAAATATTAATTAATCATTACTTGAGAACAGCTCGAACGGTTTGTTTGGCTGATTATTTTTTCGGGCACCTTGCCCAAAATGTATGAATTAGTATGATTTCGTGAACATATTTATTTAACTTTTTTTATTATTTTATTTTTTTATCATTTATTTATAATTTAAAAGCACCTATTATGAACAGTGCTCCAGTTATGAACAATCCAATAAATATAAGCTTCCAAGATTTACATGTTATATTTAAAATTAGAATTGTTAGCGTTACAAATTATATTGAAATTAGAATTAAATTTTCGGTATTGCCAAGTTTTCTATAAAAAAATGTTATTGTTCATCACTGGAGCCTTGTCCATAATAGGTGATTTCACCTTATATAGGTTATAGATTATAGGTAGGTAGATTCCTTTACTACATTTCGACTCTCACTGTGTCGTTTTAAAAAGTTTGTAGTAAAGGAATTTCTTGTTGGTCGCGTATTATTTTGGTCATGTTCAAAAATGTCACTAATCATATTTCACGGCGTTATTTGACTTACATATTTCGTACGTAGCCAAGGTTTTCCGGAAATCGTAAAGCTCACAAGATTGTTCAATCAAACAAATATAATTAAGAAATTTGTTTAACTTGACACACCTTTGCCAAATTCTATTAAGATCCGTCCTCATGAACATGTATCAACCATAGTTACGTTCGCATTTATAACATTCCAGGTCTTCTAGCATGCGAGCATGAGATAAAATTTGACAGGTGCTAGGGAAATTAATACATCTATTCCATATTCTAACGTAAGACTTAACGCTTAAGGTTTAAAATAAAAGTCCTGTCTTGATAAAATCGTTATAAAAATGTGAAAATCGTAATAGTCGCTTAGTAATAAAAGGTAATAAGTCAGGACGAGACACTTTATTATAAATCTTAGGCATTAAGTCTTACGTTAGAATTTGGATTAGAAGTAATAATTTCCTTACCACCTGTAAAATTTTATCTCATGCAAGCATGTTATAAGCCCGTTGTAAATAGAAATAGTAACAGTAACATAATAAGACGATGTAATAACTATACTGGGTGTTTTTTTACTCGTCAAAACAATGTTGGGGGTTAAATCAGTAAGTCATACTGACCAACTTTCACTAGCTATGGGACCAACCCCGAAATCGCGAAAAAAAACTTGACCCTCCCATACAAAACATCGTCAGCTGACTAGCCAAAATGTATGGAATGGACAATTTTTTTTTCGCGATTTCGGGGTTGGTCCCATAGTGAAAGTTGGTCAGTATGACTTACTGATTTAACCCCCAAAATTTTTTAGACGAATAAAAAAACACCCAGTATAGTATGAATTAGTAACGATTATCGAAGTTTTGACAGTTTTTCAAATGAAAATGTAAATAGCTTTAGTTTTTAAGCTTAATTTATTAGTTAGGTACTAGCTTTTGCCGTGAGTCCGTCCGCGTAGAAGTCATTTATCGCTGTTACCTCAGAAACTAATAAATTTCCCGGGATAAAAAGTATCCTATGTATCAATCCGGGATAAGGACCATCTGTGTACCGAATTTCATCCAAATCTCTTTGGCCGTTTAGGCGTAATAAATAAATAAATAATAAATATCAGGGACAATCTCACACAAATTGACCTAGTCCCAAACTAAGCTCTAGGCTTGTACTATGGGTACCAGGCAACGATATACAGACTTATATAGAGAAATACATACTTAATTATATAGAAAACATCCATGACAGGAACAAAAATACTCGCACTCATCACACAAATATTTGCCCATACCGGGATTCGAACCCGGGACCGCTAGCTTCGTAGGCAGGGTCACTACCAACTAGGCTAACTGCGTCGTCGTCGTAATTGAAGCACAAACATGCAAACAAAATTTATAATAACTGTAGGAAGCGTTACGTTTTTGTATGTCTCTGTTGACTGACCAGTGAGCAGTTCCCCGGGCAGATGCGGCTGCGTGGTCAGCCAGGCCCGCAGCTTGCTGATGTCCTCGGGCTTCACGCCGCTCTTCTTCGCGTACTCCGCCTCCAGAGACAGGGGCTTCACCACCACAGGCTCCGACATGCTGCTGAAATTTCAATTAGTTAACTGAATTAAATAATGTTTAGAGAAAAGAAATGACAAAGTCAAAGTCAAATTAGTTTACTTCACTGAATTTTAGCTACATAATGACATAATTTAATTTTGGTATCATTAAAATCTGCCATACAAGGCATGCGAAGTTAAATGCTTAATTCTATTTATATCCTAATATAATTTAAATATTCGTGTATGCTATAAAAGCATCTGCTAGCCATTATTTAAATGTATTGTAAACCTAGTGAAATGTAAGTCTTTTATGGCGTCAGGTAAATTATTGAAAATCCTAATGCACATCATGTACTTAACTGTTTTAGGTGCAAGTGCTGACTTGGTTGGCGGGATATATAATTTAACTACTTATTTCTATATTGTGACCAGGTGGGATTTTTATACTTTGCCTTTGCTGTAGAAAACAAAGAAACGTTGTCCAAAATATAGGGTTATTTTTTTGTCAGTGCGCAAATGTTGGGGGTTAAATCAGTAAGTCATACTGACCAAATTTTATTATGGGACCAACCCCGAAATCGGGAAAAAAAATCGATCCTCCCATACAAAACATCGTCAGCTGACTAGCGGGTCAATTTTTTTTCGCGATTCGCGAAACCCAAAATTTGCCCACTGGCTAAAAAATAACCCTGTATAAATAAATACATCGTGAGAATAGAATATATTTTAAAGACAGGTCTGCATTAATCTAGCCGCTTAAGCTCGAAGATGGCTCTAATAATATAAATCGCTTTTGCAGCAGGAAAACCTTATCGACGTTAGATGATCTGTTAGATGTTATTTCGTATCGCAACATTGAGTGTACCTACTCATATGTAGCCGTAATATAAGAGCAACTTCTTTGGACACTAGGTACTTGGCTTACTTTCCTTAACGCGAATATGAATCAAAGCGAAGAGGACAATCTTACACAAAATACCAAAAACCTAGCCCCAAACTAAGTTCTAGTTTGTATTCTCAGTATTAGGTAGACAACGTTAAACATACTTATTTAGACAGAGGAATATGTACATACTTAGGAAGGTTCATAGAAATATTTACTTTCACCGGGAATCCAACTCGGGACCGCTAGCTTCGTAGGTAGGGTCTCTACAATCCTTCCTCATTCGAATCACTCCGTCCATCGGTGTAATCAGTACGAAAATCCGATCAGTTTATGAGTTTATCGCGTTCAGACAGACAGACAGACGCGGCGCGGAGACTTTGTTTTATAATAAGTAGTGATGTATCATATGAGAATAAAACTCTAATCCATTTTGTAATATTATACATATATTATAATAGAAACATAATAATGACACAATATAATAATTATAGATACAATACACGCATCAACCTTCAGGGAAAAATGTACCTAATGTTCACCTTGCGGAACTAAGTGGCTACAACTATTATGATATGATTGGTACAGTCACCACACGGGATTGTTGAGCCACTATAGAACCCTCTCACAGAAAGTCGACGGAAAATTTTGACGTAATTTCTTTTGAGTTACTTGACGTTGTCATTATGACAGGGTTCTATGGTGGCTTAACAATCCCGTGTGGTGACTGTACTACATTTACACAGCTATGTTTGTTATCGGTAAACGAGTCGGACATACAACCTCTATTTTTGATATTATAATTCTTCTTACAAAAGGCATAAATGAATGAATGAATGATGTACTTTGGGACTATTCTATTATTATTAAAAAAAAATTAGTCATAAACTTGCAAAATGGGTAATTCATCGAGCGTTCTCACTACCCCGGTCGCATTAATGTCGAAATTCCTGTAGCTTTGGATGCCATTTTTGGTTATCTTGTAGAGTGCCCTGACTTCTACAAAATAACTGAAAATGCTATCCTAATGTACAGGAAATTCGACATTAATGCGACCAGGGGAATGAGAGCGGTTGAAACGCTCGAAGAATTACCCAGCAAATTAAAGAAATCTACCAATCCTTGCCGTATTTTCTTATATTAGTAGTCTAGCCTTCTTTGTTGTCGTCGCCGATTGTCGTCGCGAGTCGCTAGACGTACGTGACGTGCACACCTAAGCAGCACATAAGCTGTATAAGGGCCCTTAAAATGTTGAAACTAAGAGTTATTATGGCTGTATACGCTCTTATACAGCTTCTGTGCTACTTGGGCAGCGTCGAGTTATCGGGGACAAGGAATTTTAGCGCTATGTTTGGTGATTCGCCATAACCCAATAACGTTGTAAACCTTCAGTCACACTGCAATAAAGTTATTTTGCCTCAAGATATTTTGCCCTTATGTCAATAAAATATTTTTCAAATGCTATAAGAACGATGACAAGGAAATATTCAATTCTGGTAAAATAAATAGCTTGATAAAATTAAAATGAGTGGCGCATGCGCTCAATAGGGACAAATGGCGGAAAAGAGGGGAGGCATTTGCCCAGCAGTGGGACACTAATACAGGCTAAAAAAATAAGATGCTGGTTTCTGACACAGTTAAAAATATTCCTACACTCAAAAAACACACTCAAAGACCTCCTAATTTAAGAAATGTATCATATTATGTCGAAATATTTACGTTTTGCCAACATTAATGTGTACGGAAAGCGCATTTGGGAACATATAGGTATATGTTCCCAAATGCTGGCTTAGCATGCTACACGAGATAAAATTTGACAGGTCCTAGGGAAATGAATACATATACTCCATATTCTAACGTAAGACTTAACAGTTTCGGTTTAAAATAAAAGTGTCCCGTCTTTTATTACCTTTTATTATAATATAATAATAATCCAGCCTATATGCGTCTCACTGCTGGGCACAGGCCTCCACTCACAATGAGAGGGTTTAGGCTATAGTTCCCACGCGGGCCCAGTGCGGATTGGGAACTTCGCACACACCGTCAAATTGCTTTGCAGGTGTGTGCAGGTTTCCTCACGATGTTTTCCTTCACCGAAAAGCTCATTGGAAAATTTAAAAATTATATTTCGCACATAAATTCCGAAAAACTTAGAGGTGCGAGCCCAGGTTCGAACCCACGACCCTCTGCTTAAGAGTCGGCAGGTCAAACCATTAGGCTACCACGGCTTTTTTTACCTTTTATTACTAAGCAACTATTCCGATTTTCACATTTTATAGCGATTTTATGAAGACGGGACCCTTTTATATTAAACCTTAAGCGTTAAATCTTACGTTAGAATACATATATTAATTTGCCTAGCACCTGTAAAATTTTATCTCGTGTATGCATGCTAAGGGGCCTGATATACTAAACGGCTGGCCTGATGATTTGTCTAAAAGCGTAGAAAATAGTGCAAATACGTGTAAATAAATTATAAAATCAATGCTTGTGAAACAAGAATCAATCTAAAAACTAATTCGAATTCATGTGATTAAACCCACAATACAACGAACTACCTAACCAAACATAATTATTTTTGGACTTGTTGTATCTACTCAATGTGTTGTTTGTATAACTACATTATTCGTTTGTGAACGAGACATGTATCAGATCAACAGTGGCAGATAGCTAAGACCGGTTTTTGCTCGCTGCGTTTGAATTAACAATTACAAACTTAACTAATATTTTAGATAAATACATTTAAAATAAGCTTAATACATGCAAAATTTCAACTTTGTGACACTTGTGTATAAAAAAGTAAGTGTGACATACAGACAGACTTGCGCACTGCCTCCGATCCGTATCCGAGAAATATTCGGTCCGAAGTAGCAGTAGTACTATTTGCATGAGAGATTGCGCACTAGATCCGAATTCCGTCATCCGATTTCTCTTACAAATAGTAATACTTCTACTTCGGACCGACATTCTCGGATACGGATCGGACGTAGTGCGAAACCGCTCTAAGGGTTCTAAAAATATTCATCATCATCATCATCATCATTATCATCAGCCGCAAGACGTCCACAGCTGGACTAAGGCCTTCCCCAAGGTTTTCCACAACGACCGGTCCTCTGCTGCTGTCATCCAGCGGTTTCCCGCGACCTTTATCAGATCGTCGGTCCACCTTGTGGAAGGCCTGCCGACACTTCGTCTCCCGGTTCGCGGTCGCCACTCTAGAACCTTTCCGCTCCAACGGCCATCGGTTCTACGAGCAATGTGCCCCGCCCACTGCCACTCAAGGTTTGCTATTCGGTGAGCTATATCAGTTACTTTAGTTCTCCTGCGGATCTCCTCATTTCTGATTCGATCTCGCAAGGAGACACCCAGCATAGCTCTTTCCATCGCCCTTTGAGTGACCTTGAGCCTTCTTATGAGGCCCATTGTAAGCGACCATGTCTCAGATCCATATGTCATCACTGGCAACACACACTGATCAAAGACTTTTGTCTTGAGGCACTGTGGTATTTGGGACGAGAAGATAGTGCGTAGCTTACCGAACGCTGCCCAGCCGAGTTGAATTCGACGATTGACCTCTTTCTCGAAGTTGGACTTACCTAACTGGATTCTTTGTCCTAGGTATACATAGTGGACATGGACATTTGACATGTTCATTTTAAGACCCACTTGTTGAGAGACTACTGAGGCCATCGAACATTGTACCCAGGTCCTCCAGGGTCTCAGCCATGTCGACAATATCGTCGGCGAATCGAAGGTGAGTGATGTATTCGCCATTTATGTTGATGCCAAAACTCCCCCAGTCCAGAAGCTTGAAAGCGTCTTCCAATGCAGCCGTAAACAGTTTCGGAGATATTACATCTCCCTGCCTCACTCCTCGCTGCAATTGGATAGGCTTCGAGATCTGGTCCTGAAGGCGAACTGACATAGTGGTGTTTCTATACAAACACTTTAACACCTCGATGTACCGATAGCCGATTTGGCACCGCTGAAGAGACTGCAGTACAGCCCATGTCTCGATCGAATCGAAGGCTTTCTCATAGTCCACAAACGCTAGGCATAGTGGCTGGTTATACTCCTCGGTCTTCTGTATAACCTGCCGCAGCGTGTGGATGTGGTCTATAGTGCTAAAGCCTTTTCGTAAACCGGCTTGTTCGGTAGGCTGGAAGTCGTCAAATTGTTGAAAAACTGGAATTTATTCGAGTCAGATATATTTAAAATTGTTAGATAAATTACTGGCCCCCTAGCATGCCCGCACGAGATACAATTTGACAGGCGCTAGGAATATGAATACATCTATTCCATATTATAACGTAAGACTTAACGCTTAAGGTTTAAAATAAAAGTGTCTGGATGAAATCGCTATAAAAATATGAACATCGCATAGTCGCTTAGTAAAAAAGATAATAAAAATCAGGACGAGGCACTTTTATTTTGAACCTTAAACGTTAAGGCTTACGTTAGAATATCGAATAGATGTATTCATTTCCCTAGCACCTGTCAAATTGTATCTCGTGCATGCATGTTAAGCCCGCTGGACCTACATGACGTTCCTATTATACAAGCGCCTTAAATAAAAACAAATGAATGCGCAGGAGTAGGAATAGGAGTTGAATTTTAATGTTAATGTCGACTCCATAGTTCGCTTTCGTCTTACCGTGCTATGAAATCTCCTAATATTAGCTAAGCATCCGCAAGGAACGAGTTTTTATATTATTTATTTATACACTAATGCCCTTACTAATAAAAGTTGAGTAACAGCTGAGTAGTTATACTATGCTTTGTCCTTATCTGTCATTGTGACATTTAAATTCGACAGATAAGGACACAGCATGGTATAACTACTCAGCGGTTATTCAACGTTTATTAGTAAGGGCATAAAACTATTAAGATCTATTTATACCTATAATGGTATCATATTATTTTGATTTGCAAAGTCAGTAACTAAAAAAAACGACGCTTCCTAAACATAATATTATTCAAGGTATTCACCTTAATAAACAACATTGATTATCCATTCTCTGCATATAATAAATAATTAAGCGTTATATTTGCAAAACATAACGCTGTATAGCTTCCTAGCACAAAAAGCATACTGTTCCCTAGCAGACACTTTTTAACTTTATGTACTGTGTCTATCCACTGTAATTGGTTTTTATTTAACAAATAATGACGCTACAAATTATAGTAAAGTAAACTTAACTAACTTAGGAATCTGATTGGTCGTTTTTGCACCGCTCCGCTCGTCTCCGCCTCAGTGGAAAGACAGCCTTAGCTACGCAGCTTAGCACATCTCTGGTGGAAAAGCAGCCTAAGGATCCGCCGTTATAAGTTAAAATGCACTAGCGACCTCGCTTCACTTCGGTTAATATACATACATATGATATATAAGTTAAAATATGGCCTATGCCCACCCTGAAAGTCCGTTCTAAGTATTGGTGAAAGAATTGTTTAAATCAGATGAGTAGTTTCGAAGATTCCTTCCCACGTCCAAACTTACAAAGTTTACTTCTTCATAATAATAGTATATACCTACTATTTACTTAGCAACTCGCCCTCGATTCGGTTCTTTATTATAAGTTAAAATATAGCCTGTCCTCCCTATAGAGGTCCATTCTAAATATGTGTGAAACATCATAACTACATCTAAGCAAACAAATAAAAAATAAAAAAACAAATTTCAATCAATGAAATCAACTGGGTATTTAAAATAGAATAGAATAGTACCTATTACATACAGCGTAATATGTGTAGGGTCCCGGTTGGCACCCTACGGGTACGGAACCTTAAAAACATACCGTGATGCATGCGTCACAAAACTGTACTAAGTATTAATTAGAACAAAGTTTTTAAGCTATTTTTTTTCTGAAGGAAATTAAAATGAGCTACCAATGCTACCATATAAAAAAATAAATAAAAACTATTGTTTTGAAAACACTGTTTAAATTCAAATTGTTTAAATTCATTGTTTTTTTCCGATTTGGAACCGGAAATTATGCTTTACGACATATTCGCGTTTCGGAAAATTTAATAAACGCTTCGGAAAATATTTAATATTAATTACGAAACTTTTTTGACTAATACAATTGTGAAATATATTAAATAAACTTACGGTTTTTTACGTAATTCAGGCACTATGAAATTTACTAAAAAATAATACAGCACGTCTACACCTCACTATTGTTCGTCCTGTACTGTGATTTTATAACTCTGTACCGACTCTGGCGCAGATTAATCGACCTCTCCAATAAAACGTGTTTTAATTCTAGGTATGTACTTCAGGTTCAAATGCCTTTGTTGTCTACAAAGGTATTGCCTATGAAGGTTGTGCTCAGAGGTTTCCTGTTCGAATGAAAGCGTCTGAAAATCATTAATGATTTTGATGCATTATTTAAATTTAATTTGAATGGTCTAGCTAGTGTGTTTTGGCAAGGCTGACGGGATTTTTTTAATCAGATTTTCGATCGTGAGTAGTATTTAGGTAAAGATCGACTCGTGGTGTATGAGACCTTTTAACAAGCTTTTATTTTAGGATTCCGTACAAAAATTGTAAAAAGCGAACTCTTATGGACAGACTTCGGTGTGGGCCCTCTGTCTGTATGTTACAGCAGTTTTTCTCGACGTCTATTGAAGCTATCAACTTAAAAGGCATAGTTGTGTCATATAATCAGCTTGTGTTAGACGACTTGCTTGTCCGCATCTATCTGATGCTGGAGTCGGAAGGTGGCAACAGGATCACAAATGTTAGTGCCTGGCCATGACTTCGCGCGACCGGCTGAGCAGCAAGCGAGTTTTCTAATACATTGCGTGTACCGTTAGTTAACCACTGCGCGGTAAGCGTCGCGACACTCGCTACTGACGGCACTGCCATGTTCGCTTAGGGGTCTCGTTGAGACGTGCAAGTATGTTTCTATGAAATATATTTTGCATAAAACACATTGTTTCACTGTACCTTGAAACTTGGCAAAAAAGACGATGAATAAGGTCAAATATTTCGTTATGGTGGCTGCCCAAACAGCAGTATTTGTTGCCAATTCAACACCACTCTCATTTTTCAATACTCTTTTGCCAAGCTATAAATGCCAGTCGAATGGCCACCTCAAGCTGTCAAGCCCTGGGCATTTTTCATAAAAAGTACGCCGTTGGTAATATGGCTGCACTTGCTACAGATTTTGTCTGACATCATCATTTGTCTTATAGCAGTGTTTTCGTGACGTACTGGAAAAATTATCGTTGCGAATTTGTCCTTAACTATGCGTACTTTTTTTTAAATAATGGCCCTTAGACTGCAAGCAAGCAAGGATTCGTATTTCCTAAGCACGCCTCGTTATGGCAAAGCAAGATTTTGTATCAATAGGGAATATGCATGATTTTTTTTGCTTTAATAGTCATTTATGTAACAGTAGAGATTTTTTTTTCGAATAATTATAAAAATAAAGATATAAGCGATTAAGGATTTGTTTCTATCTTTTTCAAGCAAAACAGAGTCAAACATAGTTTACAGAGTTTATATGGCCGTAGTGTACGCTGACGTCACAGTTCATGTCGAATCTCTCTGTAGTTTTTAAATGCTTATATTATCAGGGACGAGTGGAGAAAAGGAGGGGAGGCCTTGGCCCAGCGGTGGGACACAAAAACAGGCTAACAAAAATAAAATTATCCGTATTTTTTGGCCGATTTTAAATTCACTTTTTTCACACTCTTTTACGGTATTGCGGTATTGAAATGCGATAAAAAAATTATGCGTATTCCCTAAGCTATTTTATCTACACACATATCATAAGTCCTCTATAATGCGTTCAGAATCCGTTGGCAATGACCAGCATTACAACAATCAATTTTACTATGATAATTTTCTTATCTGTAGCAGTAACATAATGTTCTTATAACGATATAAGATTTGATAAAGTTATGAGTTTCAAATTTCGAACATCTTTGAAAAACAAAACAATTTTATTTGACCTCAATTCTAATATCACTCGAGATGACATTTAATTCGAAATGAAATGTCAATTGCATACATTTTTGACAAATCTCGTATGTTACTTGATAATTTGATATCGAACGATATGATAGTAGAGGCCGACTCTAGATTGTCTCTGAATTAAAAAAAAGCTACGGTTGCCGCCATTTTTGACGTTCTAATAATTGATCAATGCCGGTTATGCCGGTCGTAACATGCGGTTCCTGAACACATCATAGAGAGCTTATAATATGCATGTAGATAAAATATTGTATGTAACTGTACATAATTAGGCATTAAAACACTCTTGTGATGCTATTATGAAACTCGCCTGTCGGCTCGTTTCATAAACACACACTCGTATTTTAATGCCTCTCATTATGCAGCAGTCACATAAACTACTATTCACGTCGACCCGTTTAGGGACTGTTTTAAAAAAAAAATGTCCATAGTTAAGGACTAACATTAAGAAAGGCAACCTTTCCATTACGTCACGAAAATTAGTCATACATTAGGGCTATTTGCTATATCCTAATCGTATTGTTGACGTTATCATAACTCTTGTTCACTTGACGGTAAGAGCTACTACGAGTATATCGACAATTTAATTAAGATATAGAAGCAAGGTGGGAAATTGGAATTACGTCGTAAGACAAAAATAAAACAAGATGTACTTTAACCTGTTTATGAAATATCACAGCACAACCCACGAAGTACACCCCCATGCCCTTTCGTTCGTTCGTTTTATTATTTTATACACTTTTATTCATAACTTATATTACATGAAAGTATGTCATTTTACACGAGTCTCGAGGTGTCTTGGCCCGAGCAGCAGGCGAGGGACAAGGCTCGTGACGAGTAAAAATGACAATTCCGCAAGTGTATCAAACGACGTTTTTTAAGACATTAGCAAAAAATGACAATGAAACAAAAATAAGACAGAAAGTATAACCGATCATTCGAACACTCATTCAGCCAAATAAAAATAAAAAAAAAAAGTAAAAAGCACTAGTGCGAAAAATCCAACTTTCCGCACGATACACAAAGCTACAAAAAGAACCACCTTTTGAGCTTGAAAAAAATATTATTATTTGAGCCGACAGCAAATAATTATATGGAAGTACAGAAGGGCATAACGACCCAGCCACGACTAAAAGCACAATTGCATTTTTTATTACTAAGCCTCCGCTGTCCGTGCTGTCCAACTCGCACTTGGCCGGTTTTTAAGAATGAAATAAAATTTATTTGACACACATTACGAGATATTTTTACGATGATAAAACCAAGGATTAGGCTGCCTTTCCATAGAAGCGGAGACTAGCGGTGCGGAGAGGAGCTGTGTAGAAATCGACCAATCACATTGGTTGTAATCCACATCTCGTCTCCGCTCCGCTTCAATGGAAACAGTCAAGCGGAGACGAGATGTGGATTACAACCAATGTGTTTGGTCGAATCCTACACATCTCCTCTCCGCACCGCTCGTCTCCGCTTCTATGGAAAGGCAGCCTTAAAAGAGGCAACAAACAAAAATGCCAAAAGATGGGTCAAACCGGGTGCCTCTCAGCGTAATGCCGTGGTGAGCCACGGCGCTGGTTTTCAGTGGCTCCTATTTGATTGACATCACGACCGCTGGCACCGGTGAAATTACAAAATAACATTAACAATAACGAGAATAACAGACAACTTAAAATAAATAACGGTATGGATTGGCAGAATAAGAGTACCTATGAGGCGGTGACAGGTGCTAGGGAAATGAATACACCTATTACATATTCTAACGTAAGACTTAACGGTTAAGGTTTAAAATAAAAGTGTCTTGATAAAATCGCAATAGTCGCTTAGTAATAAAAGGTAATAAAAGTCAGGACGAGACACTTTTATTTTAAACTTTATGGAATAGATGTATTAATTTCCCTAGCACCTGTCAAATTTTATCTCGTGCATGCATGTTAAGCCCACTGGGTTTACTAGTTTAGTAAGACCAAATGTGTCCCGATCTTTGCATTAATTGTTAGGTACTTTTTAATCAGAGACTACTCCTTTTGTAACGGCTCAAATAACATTTCTGGCTATGATATAAGAATGCTTTAAATACTAGCTATATTCTACCATCAATCAATGTCTAGCTTCTTGAACGAGCCCTCGATGCTTCCGAAGATGTCGGTGATAGTCTTTGGTTTTCCTGGACGCTTGGACTCCACCACTCGCCTCTTGGTCTCTTCGATGAAGTATTGCTTGTTCAGTTTCATTCTTTCTTGAATGTCATCTGCAAATAGACTAGGTTTAGGGCAACCTGCAACACTCCGCCGCCCAGCCACCTAAAGCCGAGGCCAGAAACTAGTGGAGAGACTTAATCATCAAACCATTTTTAGGCTTCCGTACCAAAATGCTAAAAAAGGAACCCTTATGGTGAGAGTGAGACTTCGTTGTCTGTCTGTCTGTATGTCACAGCAGTTTTTCTCAGCAACTACACAAGCTATCAACTTGATATTTGGCATAGTTGTATAATTAATTTTCTTGCCCGCATCTGTTTTTAGTAAAAAAACATGAAATTAATTTTATAAATAATTGAAAAGGGGTCTAGAATGGGGGGTAGAAAAATGAAAGTGATTTGATTATAGCAAGTGAGGTGTGATATGAAAGGGCTCAATCTGTACATTTCAAAAATACTTTTTTTATAATTTTTTGATTTATAACCAAAAATTTTCAAGAAATGACCGTTCCCCCTTATCTCCGAAGTTTACGAACCAGAAAAATCTGAAAAATTCCTAACGTATAGATAATTACTTATATTTTACGGGAAAAATAAAACAAAGTGTTTAAAATTTATAGTTTTCGAGAAATTGACAAAAAACTTTGAAAATTTGTGTTAAATTTAGACAACTCAAAATAGACTTTATTGCGTATGAATTAAAGTATATAAAAATGTATATTTTTGAAGTACGGTTTTAAATACGAAACCCTCGTTGCGCGAGTCTGACTCGCACTTGACTGGTTTTTAGTAATGGGGAGAACCACGACAGGTGATTCTAATCTACCTACATTCATCTCATCTCGGTCATAACAGAAAAACAGGCATGAAGATTCTTACCCCGTATCTTATTAGTCGACACGTATTTCCCTCCAGCTTCCAAAGGCAGAGCATCCATGGGCAAATGTTTCTCCAGGCTGGTCGTGTTCTCCTGGTGGATGTGGAGGCAGTCCATCAAGGACTTCTTCATGAAGGGTTTGATGAGCATCATCAGCTTGTCGATGAAGGCAGGCGCGTTGATGAAGTGCAGGCCTGTTACTTTTACCAGCATGGCTTCCTGAAAGAGGTCACTAAAGTTGGTTACTAGTGTCTTTGAGTTTAGCTGGAGAGACGCGTTGGGAGGTTGGGTTGGGAGGAGGTGGGAGGAAACATATTTTGTCTATAAGATAAAGAACGAATTGTTTACAAGAATCTACATACACCATGGTTGGAACGCGCTCCAATTGGTATCGTATGGCCAGCTTGAAGAAAACTCCTAACTATTCTGATCTTTTTGAAAATGAACGTCAACTTTTTTTTGGTTCGGCCTAATGGTTGACTTGTGAAGAATGCTATAAAATCTGCCATTTGTAATAATTTTGCCATGCTAGGGAAATTAATACATCTATTCCATATTCTTAACGCCTTACCTTTTATTACTAAGCGACTAAAACGATTTTCACATTTTATTGCAATTGTGTCAAGACGCGTCACTGGTAGATCACGTGACTCGTCGTATGACGTGATCTACCAAACGGATAGAAACGCTAGTTAGCGATGGGCATCTTGGCTAAGGGCCCAGACTGATGCCAGACTGAGGGTGTAACATCCGACTAAGAGTGCGAACTCATGCTTATACTTCCTTTTGGTTTTGGCATTATCAAATTAATTCCTTCACCTGAAGGTAGTACAGGAACTGCTGTATAGTCTGGAGGTCCAGCCGCGCCATATGCTGAAGAGAAAAGCGTTTCATATCGAAGACGATGGTGAGGCCTGGCCACGTGCCCTCTTCCTGTTGCCAGAGGTCCAAGATCATCAGAACTGCCCTGAAATAATGACGTTTCAAAATTATTTATTAATCTCTTCAGACGGATGGTTGAAGAAGTGCAAAGGGATATATGTACCAGTTAGATATAGGTATACATAATATGTGAACATGAAGGAATTGTTAAAGATAATTAGGCGTTTCCACTTCGTAAGGTAATTTCACAGAAAACTGACCGTATTAAAAATCCTACCTATGTAGTTGTAGTTCCGATCATTGAAAGGGATAGGCATAGGTATATTAGTCATATAAATAAAATACATAAATAAATCAGGGAACATCTTTCGTGGTTAGTCCCATAGTGAAAGTTGGTATATGACTTACTGATTTAACCCCCAAAATTTGGGCACTTACTAAAAAATAACCCTGTAAGAAATACATACTGAAATATATAGAAAACATCCAAGACTCAGGAACAAGTATTCGCGCTCATCACACAAATATTTGCCTATACCGGGATTCGAACTCGGGACGCTAGCTTCGTAGGCAGGGTCACTACCAACTAGGCTAACCGCGTCGTCTGGCTCACCGCCTGGAAATTTACAGGTTTAGGCACTTCACAATATGGCTTCAGCTAACATGCATTATGCCAACTTAACGAATTTTGAAATCAAAGAAAACATATAGAATTGGGAATATGCATGAAATTTTTTTATAGCGTGTTTTAACAAAATATGAAAATACCGTAACGAGATGGCAAAAAGTGAAATTAAAATCGGGCAAAAAATACGGATAGTATAAGCAATTAAAACTACTAATTAGACAGATCCGACATGCTGTGACGTCAGCGGGCACTACGGCATATTAAAATCTGTTTTGCTAGAAAGAGACAAAAACAAATCCTTAATGGCTTACATCTTGGTTATTTTTATAGTAATTTGAAAAATATTTTTTCTGTACTGTTTGTTACATGAATTACTATTTAATAGAGCAAGAAAAAAAAAATGCATACTCCCCATTGACTCACGGCAATCTGGATTGGCTAGCGATCAGCCGTCGCGTCAGCCGTTTATGTCAATCCGGGAGCCCGTTGACACGCATTTAAATTGTTTGACATGTATTGTTTGGTCGATAATCTTTTTGCCTAACACCCGTTTATGCTGAAATTTCAGAATTTAATACATATCTGTTGTGTAGGTAGAGTTAGGTTAGGTTAGTTTTATAATAATTTTGAAACACCCCTTTCAATTGAAAAAAAGTTTTCGACCAAACTATACATCAGGTTAAACAATTATTATGCCACCCGATATAGACCCGTCAATTCCATACATCTTGTCGATTTTCGAAAATCATTAAGTTGTAAGTGTGCTATGGTGCCTATTACCTCACGGATTCGTGGAAGATGTACTTCTTGGGGTCGGAGTCGATCAGGCAGCAGTACACCGTGGCCGAGCCGTCGTGCGCGTGCTGCTTTAGCGGCACCGGCAACCTGGCGGTTAGGGATAGACAGTGAAGCATAGTAGAACCTTTTTGGTTCTATAATGTAGCAACATTCGTGCCTCACCCTAATACTAATGCCGGATTTTCATCAAACCAAGCTAAGAACACTCGATTAAGTCACCTTTCTAACAAAAAAAACTAAACCCAAATCGGTCCATCAAACGTCAAACTTATAACACCCTTCTTTTTGCGTCGGGGGTAAAAAACTACTTATATTTTTTACATTTTGTTTTTTTTTCTAAAATTAAAGTACTCGGGCCATCCGTTCAGCCTCTACGAGGGAATAAGAACCGTACATACATCCACACATATATACATACTACCCTACTTCTTCGGCAGTCGGGTAGAAATTAAGCTGGCGTTTGCTGACGTTTCCCGTAAAACCTAGGAAAGTTAGGTATAGTCGTTCGGTTTAAGTTATGTCCAATCCACTTAAAGGAACAATAGCTTTTTGTTCTATTTGTTCCATTCTCAGGTGCTAAACGCCAGGGGTGTATTCAGATAAAACAAAATTTATAACTGGCATTTTTTAAATTAAGTTACGACATTGGAAGTAAAGTAAAAATACTTAGTATTATCATTCAGTAAATCGACAAATCATAAATAATATGAAAAATACGTGCATGAAATTAACGGATTTTAATTAAATAATTGACCTTTTCAACAAATCGACAAATCATAAATAATATGTCAAAAAGCATGCAAGAAATCAACAAATCTTAATTTGAATGAACCTTTTCTTTTCTTTTTTTAATTAAATAATTTACCTACTTATATACTGTTTCAAACTTACACGATTGTTCAATAAGTAAATCAACAAATGATGCAAGTCAATTGATCCCTCGCTCTTCCATAAACAATTGACGTTAGGATGAATGGGTTTTACCTGAACCGGACACTTTGAAGTAGGTAGGTGTATTGTTTTCCAAATACAATGTGTAGGTAATTAGTCTAATATTTTAGGTTAACAATCAATAAGGTTAGGTTAAAAAATGTGTTTTTAATACAAAGTTTTCAAAAATTTGACAAAGTGATATGACGACTTACGAATATAACAAGGCGTTAAGCACATTCTGGTCGACGACTCGGTCCTTAAAAAAGTTGTCGAAGAGTGATCTGAGGGTGAAGTGGAGGTCCAGAACCTGCTTGGAGACTTCCGAGCTGCAGTCGCAGCAGTAGTAGGTCAGGATCAGGTCCAGGTCTGGAAATAAATAAATATATACCAGGGAAATTATACTAGCCGTGTATTATTCTGCTTAGAATTAGGAATTCGTTACGCCATACATTTCGTTGATCATTCCACGAGAACAGTGATTTTTCAGAGTAACAAACATATTTAATTAACACACATACACCCACCCTCTCTCACAAATTATCGCATGTAGGTGGGCGTTTTCCGAAAAAGTACGCATAGTTAAGGACTAAAATTAACAACGGTAATTGCTTCCATTACGTCACAAAAATTAACTAACAAGACAAATGGTGGTATCTCAGGCAAAACTCCTGTAGCAAGTGCAACCATATTTCTAACGGGCGAGGATTGAATCTGCTTCGGTTCTTGAATTTGAGATACCGCCTATTGGCGTATGAGGGCGGTATATAAATGTACATGGTATGACTAATTTTCGTGACGTAGTGGAAACAATTACCGTTGTTAATGTTAGTCCTTAACTATGCGTACTTTTTTTAGAAAACACCCATGTATAATATTTGTGTGATTGTTATGGGCGTAAAGGAGAATAAATATGTACTGAATAAGTACTGTATTCTAGTAAATAAATTAATTTGATTGATTGATTGATTTATATTTTTAATCGACGTCTTCATGATTTCGTTTTATGATCCCGCCCCGTCCTTGTCACAGGTAGTCACAATTGGGAGACGTCACACCAGAGGGGGGGGGGGGCCTCTAGTGTGACGTCACATATTTTGGAAGTTTACATCTCAAAACTGCATCTGCAAGCTAAAAACAAATTGTCATCATCGGCTTTCTCGCAATCGTCATATCTCGCAGTTTGCCGCTAATTATGCTAATTGCCAATAACTATGTTGCCGCAAGGAAATAAACGGTTAGATGACTGGGACGTAACGTAAACGCCACTCAACATTGCCACTTGCTATTTGTACTATTCTATTCTGTGACATTGCCTCTAAACGAAATAATAATAGTCGATATCGCTATCACGCTTACGCAATGGATTTTAATGCGGTTTTCACAATCAGTTAGATAATTTTTCACGGAAGGATTATGTATATAATAGTACCCAGATCAAAGCGAGGGCGGATCGCTAGTATATAAATAAAAATCATTTGCCGCATGGTTGAAAGATCATTATGACTATACAATGGAAAAAAGGATGTACAAAGGAAAACTTATCCCTTAATTTTATCAACCTTCAAATCTGCCTTTACAAAATTTGAAAGATCGAAAAAGGATATAGGTACATATAGGACGTGCTATTGTTATCATTCAATCTTGAAAAACGAAACCGGATATTCTTGCAAAGATAGTTCGAATAGGTACAAAGCCGGTATCGCGGGCAAAATCTAGGCATTATTGTGTGTTCAATGTCGACGTTTCGCTTTTAGGTATACAAAAAAAAACCGGCCAAGTAAAAGAAACAAGATAGGCGCTATAACAATATGTAAAGTAGTTGTCATACTGGCAACAGAGATACACACTCTGTGAAAATTTCAACTGTCTACCTGTTACGGTTCATGAGATACAGCTGGATTTAACAAAAAAATCACGTTTCTTGTATGGGGCTCAACTTTAATTTTTAATTTAATTTTATTTTTATTGTTTTTTGCTATGGTGGCAAAAGACATACATATTCGGTGAAAATTTCAGCTGTCTACCTATTTCGGTTCATGAGATACGGCCCGGCGACAGACAGACGGACGGACGGACGGACAGCGGAGGCTTAGTAATAAGGTCACGTTTGGCACCCTTCGGGTACGGAACCCCAAAAAGAGATTTTTAGTATAGGCGTGATTTAAGGACAAACATCCATACAAAACTAATAATAACAGTAGGAAGCGTTACGTTTTTGTATGTCTCTGTTGACTGACCAGTGAGCAATTCCCCCGGCAGATGCGGCTGCGTGGTCAGCCAGGCCCGCAGCTTGCTGATGTCCTCGGGCTTCACGCCGCTCTTCTTCGCGTACTCCGCCTCCAGGGGCAGGGGCTTCACCACCACAGGCTCCGACATGCTGCTGAAATGTCAAGGAGTTAAATAATACTTAGAGAAAAAATGTCAAAGTACACACTTGACTTGATAAAATTTTACTAGAATAAAATAGGTGCCAGGCAAAGGAATACATCTATTCCATATTAATCGTATCTTTAATCGCTGTTTACTCGGGAACTATCAATTTTTTCGGCATAAAAATCCTGTGTCTAAAATTTTTGTAAAAGTAATTGCTATTTCAACTTTGTGACGTCAACAGTTTTGAACTTACGACCTTCCAGTCAATCAATCAGTCAAATATATATTTTTTTATTTAAATTTTTATTTATATCAATGAACATTAATTAATATTTCTATGTTTTTATTTCTTTTCGTGTGGATGTTGAATAGAATTTAGGCATAAGGAAGGTTAATTTTAGGGGAAATAAGTGCATATATTTCATGTAGTAGGTATGAGTATTAACTGATTTCTATAAAAGTGAGCACGTACCTATTTAGTCTGTTACATGAAACCAGACGTGGATTATTTTTAATGCTGATATACAAGGTGTTTTTAAAGTCTCATAAATACTGGACTGTGGATATATAGGAGCGTCCTCACTGAGAGAATTCATACCCGAGCAATAATTTCAATAATTTGTAAGCTTTGTTCGCTCGGCTCAACGTCCACACCACTCGAATATTCGTCGCCGAATGATCAACACACGCGAATGCTCTCAGTGGGAACTCCGTATGAGAAATGGTATTCGAAAACAAATGACGCTTTCCTGGGCATACGTTATTTCAGAAAGGTTGTCGCAGTTAAGAACCTAATTAAAAAAAACGCTAACTTTATTCCATTACGTAACGAAATTTAGTCATACACTTATACGATTAATTTTCGTGACGTAATGGAAAAAGTTAGCGTTTTTTAAATCAGGTTCTTAACTGCGACAACCTTTGTGGAATATGCCCTTTACACTATTTTGAGTTAGATGTCGCTGTAGAACCGGAAAGTGCTAGTTTTTATTTTATCAGATTATATAATAAGGTTTTATCTATACCTACTTCCTACTAGTATTATAAATGTGAAAGTTTGGATGGATGGATGAATGTTTGTTGCTCAATAACGCCAGAACGGCTATACGGATCTGGATGAAATTTGGCACAGGGATAGATTATAAGGATAGATATAGTCTGGAATAGCACATAGGCTATTTTTTTATCCCGAAAACTGAACAGTTCCCGAGGGAGCAGCGATAAACGACTTCTACGCGGAGGAATGCTAGTATAACTATTATACTTAGTGTCTTTTTCTGCATAACAGTGACGGGTTTAGAGTAAAAAAGATAGCGCTATTAAGTTGTAATTTTATACGTGCCTGTCTTAAAATTATTAGGTATTTTATTTTTGATTTTCTTTCTCACAATCGAAGTGGAAAGTAGATAGCGCTATAAGTTGTAATTTTTATTTTAATTTAATATTCTTTTTCTCGCGATCGAGGCGAAAAGTAGTGTTTAAGTCGAGACTTAAGTCATAATGACACTCGAACTTCATCCACCCTCGCTTTGCTCGTTAGGATAAATATGTCGTGTCATGATGGCTTACTTTAGTACCTTGTTGAACAATCAACTATGGCAATAAACGGTTATGATATGTAGGACACGTAGTTTATCTAGGTATAAACTAGAGATATTCTATATATTTGAAATTAACGCACTTAATTCGCGAAAATTGTCGAAAAACTGGAATTTATTTGAGTGAGTTGAGTTGATATATTTGAAATAGTTAGGTAAATTACTGGCCCCCTAGCATGCAAGCACAAGATAAAATTTGACAGGTGCTAGGAAAATGAATACATATATTCCATATTCTAACGTAACGGTTAAAAATAAAAGTGTCTTGATAAAATCGCTATAAAAATATGAACATCGCATAGTCGCTTAGTAAAAAAGATAATAAAATTCAGGACGACACACTTTTATTTTAAACCTTAAACGTTAAGGCTTACGTTAGAATATCGAATAGATGTATTCATTTCCCTAGCACCTGTCAAATTGTATCTCGTGCATGCATGTTAAGCCCGCTGGACCTACATCCTACATGACGTTCCTATTATACAAGCGCCTTAAATAAAAACAAATGATTGCGCAGGAGTAGGAATAGGAGTTGAATTTTAATGTTAATGTCGACTCCATAGTTCGCTTTCGTCTTACCGTGCTATGAAAACTCCTAATATTAGCTAAGCATCCGCAAGGAACGAGTTTTTATATTGTCTATACATATAATAAAATCGTTAAGACCAAAAAGTCTGTACATTGAAGATTTAAAAAAAAAAACCGATCAGGGCGACTTATAATAAGTAACTGAACATATTAAAACCATTTTTAAAAAATTTGTTTGTTTGTTTGTTTGTTTGACTGAGCATCACGTAAAAACTACTGAACGGATAATGATAAAATTTTCATAAATCTATTTATATAAAACCAGAATAACATTTAAGCTATAGAAATTTTGGAAAATGTTAGAAAAAGGGGGTAAAAAGAGGGGGTAAAGTTTGTATGGAAAAACCAATTTAGATTGTTCTAGGATCATGAAACTCAGAATAAATACTTATTAATAAAAATAAAGAAATACCTGTTTTATAGTTTTTTTTTTAAATCTCATCCAAAAACGCAAAAAAGAGGGTTTTGTGTTTCAAATTACTGGAATTCATACGACTATAAAATAAAAACCAATGAAGTTTGACCTTTGAAACTTGCTACATATACTTAAAATAACAAATAAAAAAAACTACTTTCGACGATTTTGGATAAACTACCACTAAGGGGTGGAAATGGGGGGTTAAAGTTTGTATGGGAGTTTGGTCGTTTTTCAAGTTAGAAACGTGGAAATTGCTATAGGAATACTGTTATCATATAAAAAAACACTACTTACGGTGATTTTGGATAAACTACCCCTAAGGGGATGAAATGGGGGGTTAAAGTTTGTATAGGAGTTTGGTCGTTTTTCAAGTTAGAAACGCGGAAATTGGTATACTTATAGGCTACTGTTAAGAGTTAACAAATGAAAAAAAAATAACGTTCGGCGATTTTGGATTAACTACCCCTGAGGGGATGAAATGGGGGGTGGTAATTTGTATGGAAGTGTGGTCAATTTTGAAGTTAGAAACGTGGAGATTAGTATATAGGCTACTGTTAAATAACAAAACAATAAAAACTCTGGCGATTTTGGAAAAACTACCCCTAAGGAAAAACTACCTCTGACACTGTCCAGTGACTACGCTCGCGTCCGTCAGCCAGACGCTGCCTCGCAACACATCCCTCGCAACACGTTCCTCGCAACACATTCCTCGCACACATCTTTCAATTCTTTTGTATGTACAAAAACCTCGCTCCGCTGAGCTGTTTCCACCAGAGCTAAGCTAAGCGAGGATAGGTAAATGAAGTGTTTCTATTGGTTCATGACAAACACATCCCTCGCAACGCATCCTCGCACATGGTGGAAACGCAGCCTGAAGGGATGACATGGGAGGTAGTAAGTAGTAATTTGTATGAGAGTTTGGTCAATTTTGAAGTTAGAAACGCGGAAATTGGTATAAAGGCTACCGTTAACAAATAAAAATATAACTTTTGGCGAGTTTGGAAACATCTACCCCTAAATAGGTGAAATGGGAGGGTATATTCGGTACTGTTAAAAAAAATTAAAAAAAACACTGAGTGATTTTGGATTGACTTCCCCTAAGGGGCTGAAATGGGGGGTTAAAATTTGTATGGGGGTTTGGTCATTCTTGAAGTTAGAAACGTGGAAATTGGTATAAAAGGCACTGTTAACAATTAAAAAATAAAACGTTTGGTGATTTCCGAAAAACTATCCCTAAGTGGGTGAAATGGGAGGTGAAAGTTTTAATGGAAATGAAGTCATTTTTGAAGTTAATGAAGTTGGTGTTAGCTACTGCTTATAAACCAAGAGTACTTTCGGTGATTTTGGAAACACTACCCCAAAGGGGGAATGGTGGGGGGGGGGGGGGGGCAATGGTGGGGGAATTTGTAAGAGAGTTTTGTTATTTTTGAAGTTAGATATATGAAAATTGGTTTCTAGACTACTAAATATAAAGTACGAGTTTTCTGATAATGGAATCCCGGGTAAATTGACAGAACCCTTCAAACATTTAAAGGACTCATACAGCGATTTTCAAACTTCTGTAAGAACATTTACATTCCAAAAGCACCATTTTGCTTTTGCCCATCATTTGTAAGGGGCTGTCTATTTATTACGTAAGACGATTTGGGGGGAGGCAGTCTGAACCAGTCTTATTTTTTCTTACATGGGGGTAGGATGTTCTTACGCAAGATCACAAAAGCAAGCACAAATTAAAGCGTTTATATATTATTGCTACTTTTTCTTTGCAATTTTGGTAGATACTGATCTTACGTAAGATTAAAAAGGAGGGAGGGGGTTCATCCAAGTCTTATTTTTTCTTACGTAGCGGAGGGGAGCGGAGTTAGAAATTGGTTAAAATTGTCTTACGTTATAAATGAACAGCCCTTAATGAATGAGGTGAAATGGAAGTTTCGCCAAGTACCTACCAGGAGAGTTCTTCAACGGTTAATGTCCCTGCATATTGGATAGGATAGCCCCATTTTGTCAAGAGTGATGAAGAATTGCCAATAAGCATTATTGGCATGAATGTAGTGTATATGTGCTGCATGTAATACGTAATCACATAATAATTAAACAAACACTAAAACGCGAACAAATGTTAGGAAAAATTACTATTTTTTTGGAAAGTCTGTCCCTTTATGATACGTACTTAATGAAAATTTTATTTGTACCTACCTACTTTTTAACGAAATTACTGACTCTCCGCAGACGAAGTCGCGGGCGGACAGCTATTTATTTATACATTAAAACTATTAAGATCTATTTATACCTATGATGGTATCATATTATTTTGATTTGCAAAGTCAGTAACTAAAAAAAACGACGCTTCCTAAACATAATATTATTCAAGGTATTCACCTTAATAAACATCATTGATTATCCATTCTCTGCATAGTAATAAATAATTAAGCGTTATATCTGCAAAACATAACGCTGTATAGCTTCCTAGTACAAAAAGCATACTATTCCCTAGCAGACACTTTTTAACTTTATGTACTGTGTCTATCCACTGTAATTGGTTATTATTTAACAAATAATGACGCTACAAATTATAGTAAAATAAACTTAACTAACTTAGGAATCTGATTGGTCGTTTTTGCACCGCTCCGCTCGTCTCCGCCTCAGTGGAAAGACAGCCTTAGCTACGCAGCTTAGCACATCTCTGGTGGAAAAGCAGCCTAAGGATCCGCCGTTATAAGTTAAAATGCACTAGCGACCTCGCTTCACTTCGGTTAATATACATACATATGATATATAAGTTAAAATATAGCCTATGCTCACCCTGAAAGTCCGTTCTAAGTATTCGTGAAAGAATTGTTCAAATCGGATGAGTAGTTTCGAAGATTCCTTCCCACGTCCAAACTTACAAAGTTTACTTCTTCATAATAATAGTATATACCTACTATTTACTTAGCGACTCGCCCTCGATTCGGTTCTTTATTATAGGTTAAAATATAGCCTGTCCTCCCTATAGAGGTCCATTCTAAATATGTGTGAAACATCATAACTACATCTAAGCAAACAAATAAAAAAAAAAAAAACAAATTTCAATAAATGAAATCAACTGGGTATTTAAAATAGAATAGAATAGCACCTATTACATACAGCGTAATATGAGTAGGGTCCCGGTTGGCACCCTACGGGTACGGAACCTTAAAAACATACCGTGATGCATGCGTCACAAAACTGTGCTAAGTATTAATTAGAACAAAGTTTTTAAGCTATTTTTTTTCTGAAGGAAATTAAAATGAGCTACCAATGCTACCATATAAAAAAATAAATAAAAACTATTGTTTTGAAAACACGAATATATCTTTTAAATTCATTGTTTTTTTCCGATTTGGAACCGGAAATTATGCTTTACGACATATTCGCGTTTCGGAAAATTTAATAAACGCTTCGGAAAATATTTCATTAAATATTAATTACGAAACTTATTTGACTATTACAATTGTGAAATATATTAAATAAACTTACGGTTTTTTACTATGAAATTTACTAAAAAATAATACAGCACGTCTACACCTCACTATTGTTCGTCCTGCACTGTGATTTTCTAACTCTGTACCGACTCTGGCGCAGATTAATCGACCTCTCCTATAAAACGTGTTTTAATTCTAGGTATGTACTTCAGGTTCAAATGCCTTTGTTGTCTGCAAAGGTATTGCCTATGAAGGTTGTGCTCAGAGGTTTCCTGTTCGAATGAAAGCGTCTGAAAATCATTAATGATTTTGATGCATTATTTAAATTTAATTTGACTGGTCTAGCTAGTGTGTTTTGGCAAGGCTGACGGGATTTTTTTTATCAGATTTTCGATCGTGAGTAGTATTTAGGTAAAGACCGACTCGTGGTGTATCAGACCTTATAACAAGCTTTTATTTTAGGATTCTTTATGGAGAGACATCGGTGTCTGTCCGTCTGTCTGTCACAGTAGTTTATCTCAAGGACTATTGAAGCTATCAACTTGAAATTTGGCATAGTTGTGTCACACAACCAGCTTGTGTTAGACGACTTCTTGTCCGCATCTATATGATGCTGGAGTCGGAAGGTGGCACCAGAATCACAAAATGTTAGGGTCTGGCTATGACTTCGCGCGACTGGCTGAGCGGCAAGCGTGTTTTCTAATACATTGCGTGTACCGTTAGTTAACCACTGTGTGGTGAGCGTCTCGACAGAGCAATGAAGAGAGAATTCGCTCGCCCCGCCGGCGCCACCTACATTCGCGGCCAGGCCGTTACAGCGGCTGTACAGTATTTAACGTAGGCCCACCAAGGGGGACTTGTTATGTGGATGAGGTAAGTACTCAATTAAAAAAAAACCACGTTTTTTCCTTTGCAAAGGAAAGTCATGTTTGTAGGGTAAAATTTCGTTAATGGAGTCCCTAACTGCCCTTAACTGCGTAAATTTTTGAAATTCACCTCAAGTTGGTCTTGATAAGCAGATGACGACGGCACATACAAGTACAGTCGACAACAAAAGCTAGTCTAAACCTTTTGACAGAAACTTATTGATCTGATCTCGGTGGTAAGTACGGTTGAGTATACAAAAAAGCCCTGTCCATAGCTGGGGTTCGAATCCGCAGTCTTGGCGTAGTAGACCAACGGTTTATCCATCAGTCTACTCAGACGGCGGCGGCAGCCGCAAAATTACAAACCATATTGCGCGGGAAATCTTTTCCCAGATATGAGACCTAGCTAGATCGATTTTTCGCCCCCGTAAACGCCCACATTGCAAATTTCATCGAAATCGTTAGAGCCGTTTTCGACAATGTGATTACAAATATATTTCTCGTTTAATAAGCATTAGTGGTCTCCTTTTTAGGAACAGCTGGTAGATTTACACACATAGGTATAACCATCACACACATACATGTGTAAGATAACCACATAAAACAGTTTCGATATATTTTCCTACATAAACCGTGTCCCCTAGACAAGATACATTTACATGATCTTATGAGGTAGTAATCTATTGTTGTCTGGTTTAGGCCAAGCATATTTGCCTGTCAGATAGTCCTCGACCATAGTAGGTACGCTTATTCATTGAAATCGAAAGCGCTTGCATACTCTATGCCGAATGAGATCGAGAGTGAACGAGTCACCTATCCGTTCACCTTTACCGGTCAGCATTCGTTCAGTCAACCAGTCACTCCAGTCAGTCAGCGCAGTGCGTTCAAGAGTGGACCTTGTGTGGATCCAGTGCAACAGTGAGTACTATCGTAATATTTCATAATATTAATGCATTTCAAAATATAGGGATAAACTATTGTGATTTACTTAAAACTGAAAATGTATTTTTTAGGGTTCCGTATTTAATATTGTGTCTAGTGCAATTTTATTGTGAACCTTTGAATTGTAACATTTAACTTTCGATATTTATGTACTTAAACTTGAGTAAATAGAGTGTATATGCTTATTAATCCAGCCTATTTACGTCCCACTGCTGGGCACAGGCCTCCACTCGCAATTAGAGAGGGTTTGGGCTAGTTCCCACGCGGGCCCAGTGCGGATTGGGAACTTTATGGGTATATTACTTACCGTCTATACCCTTAATTTGACAACATCCAACATACTGGGCATAACATACCTAACATTCACTTTTTGTCTTTTTTTGTGACTAATTCTTTATGCTTTTTTTTTATTCTAAAGAGGTTTGAACACCCGACTTTTTTTTTTGCCGAATTAAGGGTTAATAGACGTTTCTTTAGTATTTTTTACCCGTATAATCTTGTTTTTTGTTACTGGTTCTTAGCTAAGTTGTGTAAATCAGAGTTATTAATATTGAAACGATGGCTATTTTCAAATTTGAGATTTATACAGTTACTACATTGCGCCTGCGACTCCGTCCACGTACACGTTAATCGCTATTCTCCCGTGAACTGTCTAAATTTCCGGGATGAAAAGTACCCTGGCTCCGGGCTATACATTTATACTATCTCTGTACCAAAATTTGACGTCGATCAGTTTAGGTGTTGAGACGTGTAAGATGGAAGAGCAAGCGAACAAACAAACAAACGCACTTTCGCATTAATAATATTAGTAAGGAAGCGATGAACTAAAGTGAAGCGATCATAACTTCACGAATATATCGATATGTATCGGTAAATTTAAATATCGGTAAACGGATATCGATACTTTTATTAATACTTGGTACCGATACTACTATATTAAAATCGTTTTAAAAATCAGATAAATAATCCCCTGGACAAATATTGCCATTGTTTAAAAAACACCCTGTATATATAACGCGATGGGTAGGTATATCTACACACGAGGTATTAGTGCCTTTGACTGTATACCTAGGATATTTGAGGAGTTACGTCGATTCCTCATGGATTCCATCCTCAAAGTATCATTCTTATAGAAATGAGACCAATAATCTGAACCGGGTATGTTTCATTCGGATATGTAAGATGTACACTGACTGAATAAAAAAAATTAAAAATTAAATCGGGTCATAAATGACGGAGTTCTGTCAAAATATAGATATTAATGTATCGAAAATTATTTATCGATACCTATATCGATATTTATATCGATATCCGATATTCAAATTATACCGGTATTACAGTCCCTGTTAAAAACTCTATCAATTAAAAGGGAGTCAGTAAACCTGTAACGAAATGGTTTTTGAATGCTTTAATTATATTCCTCGAAATGGTTTTTGGATGGCTAATTAATACCTACATTGGAAAAATATCGTGTAGACCATTTTTTTTAAAACGTAATCAACTATCGATAAGCTTTTTCTTATTCAAATTTTCGTCTTTGACATTTGATTGACCTTTAGCTTTATACACTCGGTGCGATGGAATTTTGAATTTTGAATTTTGCGATTATTTATTAGGAGAGAAAAAATACCCGATAAAAATGCAAAGTAGTAATAGTATATCTTTTATTTGCAAACTAGGTATATTTCAGTTCGTCAGGGTTTTTCAGGATCCTTAGACTGGGGTGCCGGCGTGGTTGGTTCACGTCAAATGCATGTCACGACGTAAAGCTGTTTTCACCGGCTTAAACCGCTTCAGAGTCGATTGATGTGGGGAGAAGGGGGTCTGCGGGTGATAGGTCTGGGGATCTGCCGCCTGCGGTAAGGCGTACAGTAGGGCTGGACGAGTTACATTCGGTAACGGTTTACGAAAAATGTGTGGAATTGACATTAGCGGCCGACGCGATGATTGACAGCTTACGCCAATCTTCCTGACAGTTTTCGAACACCGTTATCGTCAGCTTTACGTATTACGGCCGCTGATCTGGGAGGCACCTGCCGTGTTCCAGGGTGCCTTCAGGGGATTAAGCGAGAGGGAGGGTATGGGGGGATAAGTTTTGACACTATAGCGGTCCCAAAGGAAAGCGTCTAATATCAGTTTAACAGTGATATATGGTTGCAGAGGCGAGAAAATGTGCAATTGATGTATGAGTAAATCCGCATTCACATTTGTCTGGTGTGTTGTGTCGTGATGCTCTCTGACATGATGCGTGCACGTTTTTGTGTCGTGTCGTGACGTCTTCTGTCGATACTGTGAACCAAGATCGTCAGAAAGCCCGTGCACACTTTCCGTTGATCCGTTGACACGCGGCCTCTCCGCCCCTCCCCACCTCACCCAGTCTGACGCAGACCGGGATAGCTTGTGATACGAAATATGAACGCAACCATATTAAATATATGAAACCAATACTGTTCTAACGCATCACGACACACACATCAGACAAATGTGAATGCGGCTTTATGTAGAGGGCCGAAACGAGGTTGATGCACTCTAGGGTATAGGAGTCGTCGTCCGCTGAGGCAAAAATAGTGCTTTTCACAACTGTACTGTACATACTGTGAGAAAATAAAACACACTATTCACGTAAAAAGATCAATTACCACTAATGGTGACTACTCACATATTAAAAACAGGCCAAGAATAGTCAAAGACAAAAGGAAGGGTTGTGATTTTAGCACTCACGTATGTTTTTGCATATACAGGCTGCCCCAAAATCAGTAACCCACATTGAGCCTAAGACGGACCGAACCAGAAACTTTTTTTTTTGTTTTTTGCTTTTTGTTTTTTGACTTTTGATTTTTTTTTTAACGAAGTGGCAATGCTTTACGCATTGTCCCCACACCGAACCAGCCAGGTTTTCAAGATTTGCCAGTTTAAAGTTCTTTCCCAGTAAACTTTAAACTGGCATATCTCGAAAACCATGCGACTTTTACTGAGGTCACGTTAGGCTGGTTCGGTACCTCTTAAGCTGAACTACCTCCGGTGTCAATGTGGGTTACTGATTTTGGGACACCCTGTATAATATGAAACAGCTTATTAAAAAGCCCCGGGTCAGAATATCTATGGTGATGTATCCGAGCAGTGTTGTGAAAAAAAGCTGCCTTAGCTCATAGTTCTGAAATAACCAGCTGTCAAGAAGTAGATTGAATGCGCGATAAGTAACCTATCACAATTCACGCGGATGTAGCGATCGAAATGCGATGTGGTTGCAACATCGATGTTATCGCTGCGTTAGGCAACGACTCGCTTCACTTCGTGTAAAAATCGTCTGTCGAATGAAGAATAGACTATATACTTGAATATGTATGTGAAAGAACGCTATCTATTTGTTAATAGCGACCTGCCCTCGCTTCGCTTTGGTTTAAACAAAATCAAAAGTCTATATTAGTCAGATAATGTAGCTTCCTATTAGTGAAATAATTTTTTGAAAACGGTTCGGTAGCTTCAGGGAAACAAACAAACACACAAATTTGTCTTTTTATAATATTAGTACAGATATACTAGATAAAGATATAAGTCGAAGTTAAAGTGATTTTGTGCAGGGTCGGTCCGGGTCGCTTTAACCATTTTACCCTTTACCCTACTGTCAAGCACCAGTGTTAGCATCGTTGTGTCGCGGTGTGACAAAGAAATCGGCGAAATGACTAGCGTAGACGCATTTCATCTGTCCTCAACGTTGGCAATAAAAAAAAATAAAAAAAATATTTATTGTTACAAATGGAACAGAGTAGAGAACGCGATATTTGTGCGAAGAAGAAGATAGGGTCCGGATTCGGGGAACCGTTTTCATTGGTCGATAGAGCCCGCATGCGGGGTGCGGGAGATTTAAGAGTTATGAGTAGACTTAGGGTCGGCGCACACGGGCCACACGCGACAGCCACAAAACGCCGCCACCGACCTATTTCCTTTGTAGCGAGTGGCGACCACCGTCAACCGTGTGCAGCGAGTGCATAATAAAATGTATGAAAACTACAGGAAATAGGTCGTGGCGGCATTTTGTGGTTGTCGCATGTGGCCCGTGTGCGTCGACCCTTATGAGTTTCACTAGTCATTATAGTGTCTGCGGGGAATCACCGCATACTGTAAATCGACCGAGTTATCGGCCAATGAAACTGAGCCTTACTAACGGCACACTGAAGGCTCAGTTTCACATTGCAGTGTTGAGATTGCAAATGACCGTGGGCCTCAGAGTGCACTTACTATACACACATACTTAGGTCAAAACATTATCCTGCTTTTTTTGCAGTCGGGTAAAAAACAAAATAATAGTCCGTGAGCACTCAGAATAGGATTCGGATTTGTACTTCTCTCTCACTCGCTCTCACACGCTCTTACGCGAGTCTAGCCGACTTTACCCGAACCCGAATGCTATTCTAAGCGCTCACGCGTACTTGTTCTCTTTTGACCTTGCATAGTGGTAATATTCTCTAATAAAGTTTGATAAACTAGTGGGTAGCTTCGTGTATCTTCGCGATGAGTCGGTAAAGGTCGGGGTCGCGCCGAGGCCGGCATCGAAGGCCGGTTGTAGCCTCTAATAACTGACATCAAATTTGCAGTGTTTATTGATTGATGATTGTGGCTATTTAAAGACGTTGGTTTCACTTTATTTTAACCACACAAGATATAAAGAAAATCAAGTTGAAAGAAACCATTTTTTATATTACAAGTCCCCAAGATCTGAAATTCGGTAATAATTATCTTTTGGGTGGGATTTAACAGCTCTATATATGTTATCGTATCTTAAGAAATTAAGGTGTTAATTTGTATCGTCTTAAGCAATTAAGGTCTCTATGGATTTGGATTACTGGTTATGAATACATCCTCACTCCTTGTCAAAGTAACTACAGATTAGACCAAACCTATAATAGTGAAACTATATCCCCATAGGTCTCTATGTTTTACATAAATGCATGTGCCGTAAAACCGTAGGTATAATATGCAGGATCGTTATAAAATAAACTTAATCTAACCTCACGGGTTCCATGCAATGATCTTTTAAATAATCATGAAATGTTTAAGGTTTTAGAAAAAAGTCTTCGAGAAAATGAATATGTTGGCAAATGAAACGATTATGGCAAATTAAATTATGGCAAAGTTCCCCACATTAATACATACTTAAATACACACATAGACTGTTAAAATAATTACCCTTCTTATGGCTTCATTCAGTCTGGTAAAAAAAACCCGATAATTACGTAAAAAATTAACATACATTTTATTCTAATCTCCGAATCTCATTTTACATAACATCTGTCTCTGGCTATCGCCGCGCCCACACCAACCGCACGTGCTCGTTTTACTTTGCTGCATTCCACTTGAGACTCCGAATATAATACGTACTTATACAAGTCGCTAATGAGTTATTTATTAATGATTAATGTTAATATTTGAAGTTTCCAAAAGGCTCATAGGGTCGTATTAACTGATCTTGGCTGACACGCCCGTCACAAGATGTGTCAAAAATGACAGTTTTTTTATGGATTGACGTTTACTTTGATGTGTCACGTGGGGATCACGGTCGAGATGAGATACGGCTCAAAGAAACTACTTGAGACCACAGAGCTGGCAGATTCCTCAGGCAACATATAAGCTTTGCTATTCAAGGAGGAAATAATGCCAGCGTCTTTGGTATTTTGCCACAAAACCCTTTATTTTTATAGCTCTTATTAAGTTTTAGTAGGTATAATAGTTTTAATTTGTAGCTTAGTTTTAGTTTATCGAGTAATAAATCTGAATCTGAATCTGAATACAGTCTATTATCGAGTGTAATTACAGGATAAATTGTAATCGTGTGTCGAACATTATTTGCAACTAGCTTTTGCCCGCGACTTCGTCCGCGTAGAAGTTGTTTATCGTTGCTTTCTTGGGACTCAAACTATCTCCGTACCAAATTCCATCGAAATCAGTTCAGCGGTTTAGCCACGAACGCGATTACTTACTCCCTTGACCGTCCGTATCTAAAGTAAACAAAGCAATGGGGGCCATGTCAGCAGTATTTTATTGACAGTACCTATACATTAGGTTCAAAGTTAATGAATTCCCAAGCTGCACACAAGCTGTATAAGAGCTTATACAGCCCTTAAAATGCTAAAACTAGTGTTATAGTGGCTGTATAAGCTCTTATACAGCTTTTGTGCTTGGGTTGCGCTCCTTTGAGAGCCGAACTGTCAAAAGTGGACAAATAATGAAACGGTTATATAAAACTATCTCAACGTGTTCTAAGAAGGTTACACATGCATAGACAACTCGTTAATTCCGCCAGCCTTCGGCTTGTTACCAAAAAGTCACAATTATTATTTTAGCTATTGTGAAAAGTGACAGTTGCGCCGCGGGTCAAGGCGACATTCCGCCGCGTGCGCCGGTATGCGCTCTTGTAAGACTTTACCCGACTTCGCGAATAAAAAAAGGTTGTATTGCACCTATTGCAAACTAGTTTATCGACGACGCGGTTAGCCTAGTTGGTAGTGACCTTGCCTACGAAGCTAGCGGTCCTTAGTTGGAATCCCGGTATGGGCAAATATTTGTGTGATGAGCGCGAGTATTTGTTCCAGAGTCATGGACGTACCCAAAGTACACAAGCCTAGAGCTTAGTTTGGGACAAGGTCAATTTGGGACTCGCCTAGGGCTCCCAATCCGGGATTAATTTGTATGCAATACCTGTTTTAATACGGTATTGCACACAAACTAATCCCGGGATTGGAAGCCCTAGACCCGCCCCGGCTTCGCAAGGGTAGCAGAGCATACCTATACGCACCTCAACCTTAATAAATTATACACTTAAATATTCCCCATGAATTTCTCCGTCCATTAGTGAATACCGTATGAAAATCCGTTCAGCAGTTTTTGAGTTTATCGCGTTCAGACATACAGACGCAGCAGGGGACTTTATTTTATAAATACGAAGTGATTTATTTATTTTCCTTTTGTTGTTTAATTAGAAGGTTGAAATGCTGTTTACCTAGACCAGCGCTGAGAAGTTCCCAATGCGCTACAATATGGGGCTTTTTAAAAAGGGTGTAATTAAATTTCTTCGAGACCGACAACGCATTAGTGACGCCTCTGGTGTCGCAAATGTCCAGGCGGCGGTGACCACTTCCCATCAGGTGGGCCGTCTGCCTGTTTGTCTAAGGCAATAATAAAAAAAAAGAACAAAAAAAAACAGTCCATTGGTCCACAGATAACTATCGTCGTACTCCCAATAGGTGGTAGTTACGACACACAGATGAGTAGATACAATAATTTCAGATTCAGTCAATGCTCAAAGCCTGAAAAAAGTTGACCAGTGGGATATGGTCAACTTCGACAAAGTGCGGGTCAAAAAACCAAAACTTTGTGTTTACCGTATAGTTTTCGAGAAAGCAGCACATTTCTCCTGGCATTGCATCTCAAGGTGTTCGGTGGAAGGTGACGTGATAGTAGTAATATGATATTTCACGCTGCGCCGGCGCCTGGTGGGCGGCTCTGTGGCCTTGACGGTACGGTGCCAGCTCAGATCTTTAGTGCGAATTCCAATACATTTTGTTAGGGTTCCGTACCAGAATGGTAAACAGGAACCCTTATGGTGAAACTTCAGTGTCTGTCTGTTTGTGTCACAGCAGTTTTTCTCAGCAATTGCTGAAGCTATCAAATAGATATTTGGTACGAGTATAATTGTATAACTTGCCCGCATAATATTCGTAAATAAAAAAATATGAAATAACTTTAATAGCAGTTATGAAAATCATTAGTTTTCGAGATATCAACAAAATGATTCGAAAATGAGCTTAACGCGTGCTAAATAAGTCTTATTTGTACCTAGGGAACTACCTAGGGAATGTACCTAGGGAACCCAACATTGGGAAATACATAGTTTTGATGCGAACTATATAATACGGACTTAAATACGGAAGCCTTGGTGCGTGAGCTCGATTTTTACTGACCGGTTTTTTTAAATATATTGACGACTTTATTTTTTAATTAGTCTGTGCTATGTTGACGTTCTACTGCAGCACAAAAAAGGCTCTCTTATTCGCCTTGCATTCTAATTGATTACTTCACTTTCAAACGTAGCGGGGTGCACCATCTTTTGGTTACCACCAATTTTTTGACATCATTATTGACAAAATATTTTGCCCCTTATTCATTAACGCACAACAAACTTATTTTTGTAAAGGTATGCTTTGTCACTTTCTGTCAGATTCAAATGTCACAATGATAGATAAGGTCACAGAACACTTCAAGCATACTTTTTATTGTGTGATTGTGAATAAGAGGGGACTTCTTTAACACGTGTTTTCTGGTCTCATATTATATTACTCACCAATTTGGAGTTCTTAAAAAATTAAATTAAATTAAATTAGTTTTTAAAATCGATTGCGAGTAAACCAGACAGAAACAAGGATTTATTTATATATTTGAATTTGATAAACATTATAGTTGTTGACTTGTTTAACGATTGGTTCAGGATATGGATGCTCGATTAGGAATGCAAATGATCTCATCTGCTCTGCGCATGCGTTGTGAACGCTACCGGTTTGATGCGGCCACAGAAATTAACTAACTATAATACTAGCTTCTGCCCGCGACATTGCTCGCACAGTACTAGTTTCTCGGTTTTATTGGAGCCTAGCCAAGATGTACGCTTTTAAATCGAAATATTATATAGAAACATGAATAACAATCGGTCGAGTCAGAAAAAGGGACATTAATAAATAAATCTATATCTAATATTATATAACTAACTGACTATATTGACTAACTGTTGAGTTTCTTGCGGCGCTTCTTCTCAGCAGTGGTCTCCTCTTGGAAAGCGCTGGTAGATTTTGACGTGTAAAAGTGCCCGTGCGGCCTACTTACTGAATAAATATACTTTTATCTTTTTTATCTTTTATAGAGGTAAAGATTTGTAATTTTTAAAAATTCTCCAGAACTACACATCCGATTACAAAAATTCTTTCACCAACATTTAGAATGGACTTTCAGGGTGGACATAGGCTATATTCTAACTTATATGAAAGTTTTGACTCTCCGCAGACGAAGTCGCGAGCGGAAAGCTAGTTGAAAATAAAATGAGAGACATGCAGCGTCCCTGCATCCCGATAGTGAATTTAAGTTTTCCCAGTAATAAATAAATATCTGGGACAATCTCACTCAAATTGAATTTGTCCCAAACTAAGTTCTAGGCGTGTGCTATGGGTACTACGAGTACAATATATATACATATACTTGCTATATATAGCTCTTGCCCGTGACTCCATCCGCGTAGAAATCGTTTATCGTGTATCCCACGGGAACTATCAAATTTTCAGGAATAAAAACTATAGTTTATAGTTTAGGATATATCCTATGGCCTTTCCCGGGACTCAAACTATCTCCATACCAACATTCATCTAAATTGGTTCAGCGGTTTAATCGTGAAGAGGCAACAGACAGACAGACAGAGTTACTTTCGCATTTATAGTGTTAGTAGGGACAGGAATTTATTTATTTATTTATTTGACATGCCAACAGCACATAAACATCACAAATTGAGATACACACACACAATGAAACGGTCTATTTAGGGACTAAAGCTAAAAGTTAAAATAATGAAACAATGAATTTTACTACAAGTTAACATTTCAATATAGATAAAATACTAAATATTAAAAAAAAAACCAAGACTCAGAAACAAATAATCGTGCTCTTCACACAAATATTTACCGGAAGTCGAACCCGGGACTGCAAGCTTCGTAGGCAGGAAACGATGAAATAAAGTGTCAATCAAGTCAAATCAGTACATTTCTGTAAGCTGCGATTATCTCAAAAACCGTGACTTTTACTAGACACATATTAAGCTGTATTAGAAGAAAGGCTCGTCTATATAAAGGTTGTTTGTGGATCAAATACAAGACACGTTGTACAGAATAACTAATAGTGCTGGCGTACAGAAGGTTCACTCTCGAACTAAAGTCGATAGACCGCCTTGAGGCGGCTACCGGCATCCTATAGTAGCGGCGTCACGTAATAACGTGAGTCGCACCTGGTTGTAGTTTTATGCAGACGAAGTCACGGGATTAAGCTAGCAAGATATTGTTTAGATGTTTAGTGGCCCGACGGAGTGACGCAACCACTCGAAAGGTCGTGTAACAGGTTTGACTCCGATGTATAACGTGATACACCATGAGACTTGTGTACTCTAAATCGCTTCGGCTTTGCGTCTTCTTATGTGTGTGTAAACAGTCAACTTTTAGTGTGTGTAGATACTTATTGAATCCTGTCATAATAACCGTGTCAAATCACGCGAAAGAATACTGTGGCAGTATAAGGAAATACGATGATCATTAGCACTAATGCCCCATCAGGACACCTTCTATCTCTTTCTAATTCGCCAAGATAGAAAGTGTCAGCAAGCAACTAAAGGCGACATTAAATTGAATCAACATTTGTGCAACTGGACAATTATAAAATACATGTATAGATAATTATATAAACTCTGTACGGGCCGGTTGACTGGTAGAGAATGCCTTAAGGCATTAGGTCCGCCATTTATACTTTTTATTAAGCAATAGTATAAAACAATTTTTATAGTATAAAACAAAGTCGATTCCCGCCGTCTATCCCTTTGTATGTACGCTTAGATCTTTCAAAGTATGCAACGGATTTTAATGCGGTTTTCACCGTCAGTTACATACTTTTTCACGGAAGGTTAATGTACATAATACCCGGAGCGAAGCGAGGGCGGGTCGCTACTAAATAATGAATAATGAAGTACATTATTGAACCGCATTTACCAAAATGCGAGAGACCCGGACACAAGCTCGATACACTGATTCTAATCCAGAGCCGATACCGGTTGTTTCCGACGTACCTAACTAAAATAAAATAAAAAGGTCACCCCACCCAGGCCAAACGCAAATTCTCTGAATTCTCAAACTGGATTGAATTTGGTGAGTTTATTTCGATACTATAAATTCCGTGCCGAATAATGAAGAATAGGCCAACTAATTAACAAAATTTTACGTTAGGTTTATTTTTTAACCCTTGTTTTTTAAGTTTAACGTGTGTATCTGTGTATCTGTCTGTGGCATCGTAGCTCCCAAACGGATGAACCGATTTTGATTTAGTTTGTTTTGTTAGAAAGGTGACTTAATCGAGAGTGCCCTTAGCTAAGTTTAGTGAAAATCCATTGGGCCATTTAGGAGTTATGAGCTCTGAAAGTAGGATCCCGATTTTGTCGGGGATTTATACTGCCCTGCTAAGGTAAAAGGCAGTATTGTACACAAAACTACTGTAGCAATTGCAACCGTATTACCCAGTAATGAGGTTGCAATTATTACAGTAGTTTTGTGTAAAATACTGCCTTTTACCTTAGCAGGGCAGTATAGGTGTTTATTTAACTACTGAAGCTGAACCTTGAGCGGTGAAACTTGAAAGGATGGTGCGCATGCGCACAATGCAATGAACTTGATGAGATGTAGGTGTAGGTTTAAGAAGGCTTTGATGGGTTTGTGATGAAGGTAAAATAAATAAATAAATATCAGGGACAATCTCACGCAAATTGACCTAGTCCCAAACTAAGCTCTAGGCTTGTACTATGGGTACCAGGCAACGATATACATACTTATATCGAGAAATACATACTTTAATATATAGAAAAATTCCATGTCTCAGGAACAAATGCTACAAACCCAGAGTACAGTCGAAGTCATAAATATGTTTACACTTTAGTACCTCGTCTATTCAACGTCGTGTATAACTGTCATATGAAATTGTCACAGCGATTAAAGTGACAAGGTACTAAAGTGTAAACATATTTATGACTTCGAGTGTACAAACCTAGAGCTTAGTTTGGGACTAGGCCAATTTTTGTGAGATTGTCGCAGAAAATTATTTTATTTATTTAGGGTAATTCTTCGACCCGTTTCTACCGCTCTCATTCCCGTGGCCGCATTAATGTCGAAGTTCCTGTAGCTTTGGATGCTATTTTCGGTTGTCTTGTAGAGTGCCCTGTCTTCTACGAAAATGCTACTCTAATCTACAGAAAAGAATTACCCATTATATAAATAACTTTGCACGTTAACCTGATAGTCTTGAATAAAAAAAAATAAAAAATAAATTAGAATCCTGACTGTAGCCAATATTTTTGTCTTTCTTTTTTAGATCGCTTGTTGGATCTTGAAATAGAGAAATAACCTTGCATTACGTCACAAATCTTTCGCATGTTTTTCTCCAGGAAGAAACAAAAAACCCTCTTGCATCTCTTTTCTTCATCCCTAAGGAAAGTGATGCAAAAAATCAGTGATCCTTTGAAAATCGAAGTTTGAAGTTACGTTAGCTCCTTCCCTTTTTCAAAATTGACGAGTGAAAGGGATGGTTCATCCGAAAGTTCGAAATGAGTGTTTCGTGATAACCATCCACAGTTGCCAGACGACATAATATGCTAGAGCACGCTCCTATATCTACGTCACAAGCATCAGTAATCTACTTGGTCTGCTAAGAGATCATCAAGGTCCTGCAATTGTTGCTGTAGGTATATATAAATGTGTTGCCGTTCCCCCATTTATTTGTTAGCTGACTTCAAAAGGGGTCTTGATTTTTTAATTTCTTGTATGATTCAACAGATTTTTCATTTTCTTCGGTTCTACAGATTTTTCATTATACATTTTAAGTCATATAAATAAAAAAAACTACGAAAGATATTTCCTAAATTTGTGACAGCTGCTATTGTTAAAGTTTACTTAACTAACTTTGACCCGTGGAACTTTATTGTTAATATTAATGTAATATTAATATTAATGTAACTATTGACGTCATATTTTAATTTAAGTAGGCAAATTAAGCTGTTGGTAACACTAGAGACCGTGGGACTTGTGTAGGTAGATGAATACATTCATTGTGTTCATATACTGTTACCGACGCCTTGTCAGGCATGCATCTCGTAAGTAATCTCATTTGGTCGCACGACTGGTTTGACACACTTGGCAAACATACTTATGAAGTAACAGGTAAACAAACAGACGTATACTTAGTTTTATGTGAGCAAATGACATCATACTCGTAATATCATAAAATAGCTATTATTATAAAGAACTTTTGCTTGCGACTCCGTTCGCGTTAAATTTTCCGGGATAAATAATATCCTACGTGTCAATCCAGGATAAGGACTATCTGTGTGTCATATTTCATGTTAATCCGTTTAGCCGTTTGGGCGTGATTGTAACACAAACATCGAAACATCCATACTGCCCTGCTAAGCTAAAATGCGATATCTCAGACAAAACTGCTGTTGCAATTGCTACCTCATTACTAACAGGAGAGGACTGAATCTGCTTTGGCAATTGAATTTGAGATATTGCCTTTTAGCTTAGGACGGCAGCATACAAACTTCAACATTTATTAGTAGGATATACTTACCTTACTGCATTGCTTATTCTCACGTCGTGAATAAAGTGGATAATTATGTAGATGTAGCACTAGAAAATACAGATATATGTAGGCTTCACGCCGTCTGTCCCTTTGTATGTATGTACGATTAGATCTTTCAAACTACGCAACGGGTTTTAATGCGGTTTTCACCATCCGTTTGATAATATTTTACGCAATTTTCATGTATATAATAGTACCTGGAGCGAAGCGAGGGCGGGTCGCTAGTCAATAAATAAAAACAAAACGTATACACTTACTGTTGTGTTCCGATGTGGAGAGAAAGTCAGCTGGTGAAATAGCATCTAAGGGTCGTATTAATAACTGATCTTGACTGAGATACCCGTCTCAAGATGTGTCAAACATGACAGTTGTGCATGGCTTGACACTTTGACGGGGATCTCAGCCAAGATCACTGCATTAATACGGCCCTTATAGTCCATTTAACAATGACTTGTGTGCTTTTTAATAAAGCCTAACGGTATAAGACTACCATAGAGGCATTCCATCTTAGCCCTCAGCGGGCTTAGCATATATAGCAGGATACGAATACATCTATTCCATAAGACTTAAATCTTAAGGTTTAAAATAAAAGTGTATCGTACAGACTTATATTACCATTTATTAGTAAGCGATTTTATCCAGTATTGCTAGAGTACAGAAATAAATCGTTCAAATCTATTAAGAGCCTGTGCACTTAGCGTTTTTGACCGGAAAGGCTAAAAACGCTAGTGTGCACAGGCTCTAAGTTAAGTATGATATTTGATTACTCTAGCAACTTTTTATTCGTGTTGTCACTTTATTCTTGTGATGAACGTTAGGCTCGCAGGGTAGACAACGTATTGGTAGTCTTGTTACGAATTCTTGAGATGCAAATGTCTATGGAATTCCGAGCTTTCTTACCTTTAGGTAGTCTAACCTAAGATCATTGGCTTTCTCCACGCCTTAAAAAATCCTCTCAATTTCAAGATGCTGTACCCAACGCTTCTCCTCGCGACCCTGACGCTGTGCAGCGGAGACGTGTCCCACCTGCAGCTCGAGCACGAGCCGAGCACCGAACCCCCGCCGCCCAGGCCGTATGCCTTCGCCTACACAGCCGGAAGGTACCCTGGCCATGCGGATAGGCATCACGCTGAGGTCAGCGACGGCAGCGGCGTTGTCAGAGGTAAACAAAAACATACAAAAATGTTTATTTAAACTCATAATGGTTATGATGTCTGCAAAATAAACAATGAAAAGGGTTTCAATTAAGGTGTGAGAGCCTGGTGTATGTTCTTCTAAGTATGACGTGATGGTTGTCTTTATTTCTATATACATTCTCTTTGTACTTATTTTGCACAATCATCAGTTACTAATTGAGGTCAATCTAACGAGCCATCCATCATAGATTTTTTTATTGTATTTCCGATGTTAACCCAAATAACGGAAACATGATTTGATGAAGATATTTCTAAGGATTCTATTTATCAATTTCCAGGAACCTTCTCGTACGTGGACCCTCGCAACAAGGTTCGCAAGGTAGACTACGTGGCGGACAAGGAGGGCTTCCACCCGGTCCTGAGCGACGCCCCCCCGGACCTGCCGGCTGACTCCGCCTCCGTCGCCAGAGCCAAGGACCGCCACTACCAGCTGTACGCCAAGATCGCTGAGGAGCATGCGGCTTTCCCACATCCAGAGGGTTAGTTTTTTTCCACAAGTACCCCTTGGTAAGCTTAAGTGCTTGAGTCTAAGGACCGTATTAATAAACTCATCTCAACTGTGATCCCCGTCTCAAGATACGTCAAAGGCAACGTCAACTCATAGAAAACTGTCATTTTTGACGCATCTTGTGACGGATCAGAGTTGAGATGAGTTTATTAATACGGCCCTAAGTCTCACAATGAGTCAGAAATGACAGTGTTCTATGATTTGACGTTTACTTTGACATGTCTTAAGACGACCATCTCAGCCAAGATCAGTTTATTAAGACGACCCTAAGAAGCATAGGTTCAGTTCTACCTATTTTGGTCGCAACGCATCAGATTGATAGACTAAATGAAAGATATTCAATAAATGTTGATATTTTGTGCAATTACCCATCTTACACACTCAGCAGTTCCAATGTGAAGGTTTCCCCAGGATAGTTTTCCTTCAATGGAAATAACATCGAGTTAGAAAAATTGGCAACTGCTTGGATAACTCGGTACCTTACGATCAGAAGTCGACATCCTAAGCCACTAGGACACCACGCTCTCTTTCTTTAACCATAAAACACCTCTAATCTTGAGTAGAGGGCCCCTGCCCAACATTTTAATGTACGAGTATACTGATGTTACATTAACTTTTAATTTCAACCAATCACTCTCATTCCAGCTGCCGCAGCCGCCTCGCCCCGCCAATCGGCAGCCGTCGCAGCTGCCACGGTGAAACATGCCGAACTCTTCCGAGTGATCGCCGAACAGCACGCGCGCATCGCGGCCGAGCGAGAGGCGCTGCAGAAGGAAGAGGAGAGCCTACAGGTGTTGGAACACGAGTGAGAGAGGGATGCTGGATTTGGAATATAATTATTAGGTACTAATAAACTGACCTTTTGAGCGATGCTCGTCTCAAGATACGGCAAGGTAGTTAAATCATAGAAAGCTGTCATGTCTGACGCGTTTTGTGACCTTCTTTAATATCAATTTTTTAATAGGGCACTATGTAGAATAAACGCCATACCACTAAGATATATTTAACAAAAGAGTTAAAGTGGAGATCTTGGTAATTTTTTACGTTATTGACGACAGCGCCATCTCTTGGCGAGAACATTACTTGACAAAGATGGTTACTCTGTTTTAGTTGCTTAAGCAAGAAGCCATATTATTGAAATTCTTATACCTCAGCATTGCAACAAAATCTCCATTAAATAGGCTTGCAAGTAGCACAAAGGCTGTATAAGAGCTTATACAGCAATTATAACTCTAGTTTCAGCATCTTAAGGGCTGTATAAGCTCTTATACAGCTTGTGTGCTGCTTGGGATAGACACCCGAAGGCACCATACTTTTGTACACCATAAAAACACAAATAAACTTTAAAATACCATCTTTGCTTTTGTGGTCGAGTTAATCGATGTTTATAAACGTGGATAAATACATCTGTCTCTTTCTGACCAGTGTGTGAGAGAGTGACGGATGATTTACCCACTTTTATTCACTGTGATAAAACTGATAAAGGCGATCATGGTATGGGGGCAGTATCTTTCAAGTGTATTTCAAGCTTATTATATTCCAAATCGTAGTTTAAGTGCAAGATACTAAGTATTAAGATAATCCTATAAGAATATTCCCGATTGGATTATACACAGATTTAGGTTCAACATTGTCCCTTCTGTTCCTAATAGTTAACGACTTGGGAGTTTTTAACTCATATAATTTGGACACAGGCCAAAACTACACCGGACTCCCATTACGCGGATATATCTTAAATCAAAAAAATTGGTTTCAAAGTCCTTAACTTTCTGGAACAGGAGAGACAACTTTTGTTTCTGCGGTTGTGTATGACCCGGTTAACAAAGATTTTTGAATAATACTTATTAAACGAAAGCAATACTTTATAGTACGCATAAACACTATCCAAAGATCTTAAGGATGAGCCGCATTATAGTAATACTCCATCGTTACCAAACTTAAAATTAATTGGTAGCGAATTAGCGATCGATTTTTGTATAATTTTCTATTTTTATACGATTGCCATATCGAAATGTGAGTAATTATTTTGTAAATAAAAAATGATGAATTGCAAATTATTTTATTGGTCACACACTTGCTGGATTCCGTTGGTTGCTGTTTAACCCGAACTGTCTGAAAGAGAAGAAAATAAAATTTTAATATTATAATGATAAATGAAATCGTTTATTTGCTATAATAACGGTGTTCTAGATAATAACCTTTGCGAGAGTCTGATGTCCGTTTAAGATAAATCCTATTTACTTAACGAACCTTATCCTTCTCTCGAGTAAGTAACGGTAGTTTATTGTCATCAAGAAAATGTGCATCTATAGCTATTGGAACAGAACCACCGTGTCCGTATTTAGTACTAAAATTCCTAGCATGAACTTTGAAGTGGTAATTTTGTATCGTAAACGTAAAACGAATGTGTGGAAACGTCTGTTATAGGGGTTTGTGCTACAGGTTTGACACGGTGCGTTTTAAAAACGTGTCGTATGGTTGAAATGATTGTGCTCATGCCTCTGATCACCAGGCTTCCACACCAGCAAGCATTACAGTGAGAAAACCTCAATCCGGTTATTTCTTAAGTGTTCTCCATTATCATCGTATCAGCCGAAAGTCGTCCACTGCTGGACATAGGCCGTCCCCAAGGATATTACACTTATAGCAGTTTAAATGGTAGAAATGTAACAAAACAGTATCGGATCGCTTTATCTGAACAAGAGCCTGTCTCTCTTTCACTAACGACGGTTTTAATGTAAAGAAAATCCTACATTAATCTGAATGTGATAATAGTTATCACTTTTCACGCATAAAATAGTTTATTGTGCACTAGCGACCCGCCCTCGCTTCACTCCGGGTACTATTATATACATAAACCTTCCGTGAAAAATTATCTAACCGATGGTGAAAACCGCATTAAAATCCGTTGCGTAGTTTGAAAGATCTAAACGTGTATAAAAAGGACAGACGGCGGGAAGTGACTTTGTTTTATACCATGTAGTGATGAAATACAATAAGCTTTATTATTTCTGGATAACGTAGCTTTCTAGGTGAAAGAATTATTAAAATCGGTTAAGTAGTTTAACAATTAATTACAACAAAAACATATTTCCTCTTTATATTAAGTAAGTAAATATAGAGTACTGATAGATAAGCAATTAGTATAGAAGTGTAGATTTATAAATAAGGGAGTAATAGTTTAACTTTATTTTAGCGCCTGCACAGACTGCAGACTAAATCGTCGTCCGATTGTGTGTCTCCTCAAGTTTTGTAAAAATGGACATAAGGACGACCACATGATCTTCGATCTCCAAATGATGATCGGCTCTTACAGTTAGAAACTGGCGTTCTATTCCAACTTGTTTAGCCCATCTTGGCTCATATTATTTGTTTTAGCAAAACGGGCTCGGATAGGTAAATCGTGAACTGTAATGGTTCACTGGAACCGTTAGGAGGTTCTGGTAGACTACTCACTGGAGGGTGGTGGGCCCGGTGGAGGCCCGCGGCCGCCGCCGCCGCCGCAGCCGGCCTTCTTCGGCTCAGTGAGGCCAGCGGGGCCGCCGATGCCCATGCCGCTCTGTCAACATCATTAACATCATCGTCAAGATCATCGTCAGCATCACCAATTGGCAACATCATCAAAATCGACAATATCATCATAATCAATGTTCATATCACGCTAAGCATCATCATCATCATCATCAACATAATCATCATCATCAACGTAATCATCATCATAAACATAATCATCATCATCAACATAATCATCATCATCAACATAATCATCATCGTCAACATTATCATCATCATCAACATAATCATCATCATCAACATAATCATCATCATCAACATAATCATCATCATCAACATAATCATCATCATCAACATAATCATCATCATCAACATAATCATCATCATCAACATAATCATCGTTATCATTGGCAATATCATTATAAACAACAACTGTTACGGGGTAAGTGCATGTCTTGAATAGTATTTAAATGTCAGTACCTATTGTTTTTCTTTATACACTTATTCCTGTTTTTCTCTCCAATAAAGGAAATAAATAAATTAAACATGTCAAAATCATGACCACTATCGTCCGTATCGTCAATATTATTGTTATCATTACTAACAACCAAATGTGAACCATTAATACAAGGACTTATTTTAAAGCTTTAGCTTTTGCCCGCGACTCCGTCCGTGTAGAAGACGTTAACCGTGTATTCCACGGGAACTATCAAATTTTCCGGGACACAAACTATCCTATGTCCTTCTCAGAGACTTTTCATCTAAACGGTTCTGCGGTTTAAGCGTGAAGAGGTAACAGACAGACAGACAGAGTTATTTTCGCATTTATAATATTAGTAGGAGTTAGACGCTGCTGCTTCGTACAGCCTACGCTGACTCCTTAACAGTTGGGCGCCTGGTGCACTTGAAAAATCTGCAGACGTCTCTTGCCGGTTGAATTGTGGAAAAGGCCAATTAAAATCTTGATATGTTTGCAACATGTTATTGACTAAAACCTTACATGTCATTATAATATTTTGAAGTTCATTAAGACACACAAGATGCACTTTGCGAGGAACGTTGACGACCAAAAAAATCAAAGAAAATATATATAGATTTGACATTACCGGGCGATCATGACGAACGCTTATGTTAATTCCATACATTTTGCCAGTATTCGAAAGTCGTTAGCTATAGAGTGCAACTTATGGACCCGAAGGCACTAAATAGCTTAACAGTTTATTTGTGAAATGTAAACAGAAACAAAACATTAAATACATACCACCACGGCAAACACGATGGCCAGAACAGTCATAAGCAGAGCAAGGTACTTCATCTCGAAACAAGTGACAACCAAACGATCCCCCAGCCTTTTATACCAGAACCACAGGAAGACCGCTAACGAAGAATAACTTAGTTCCGCTTCCTATAAAAATTGCGATGTTTAAGATATTTATGATATTATTTTTATAATGGCGTGTCATTTGAAGGCGACAGATCGTGGAAATGTGTCAATTTACAGTCATTTGCGCCTCGAGCAATTATTGGTGTGAATGCCATGGTTTATTGTAATGATGCTCTAGTAGTTATTTGCATTTGAGAGCAAATGGTCGCGGTCTACCACTGGGATAGCATAAAAGAAGTTTTCTATTATGTTCCTGAAGTGAACTGACATTCCCGAAGTAAGGTCAACCGGGCAAATGCAAATGGTAAAAGGTAAAGGTTAATTTTAAAACTATTAAAAGAATAAAACGTTCAAGTACCTTAATTTTTATAAAAAAGGGCAGAAACAGTTTAAAAACGTTGCATGATACACACCATAACAGGCCTGGTGGTGTAGGGACAAGACAAGTTGTAATGTCTAGAGGCATTCAATCTTAGTCCATGGTTGCCAACGCATTTGCAGTCTCAGGATTGCTGTCCTGAGATGGTCGTCTTTAGATTGCAAATGTTTATGGGTCTTATATTTTACCATCTACCATCAGGAGGTCTGTGAGCAGGTTTGCCTTCTCCATGCTATGTTTAATTTTTGACCACCCTGTGTTCAAGTTCTGTATGGATTACTGATTTAGTATGAAAACAACAATAATAAGCATTTTTAAAGGAATCATCCGTATAACCTTCAACATTCCAAGGTCATAATAAGTTTTGTATGGTTAAAGAGAATTAAGACATATATATTTTGATCACGTTAATATTTAGCCACATAATAGTTACTTAGCTGTCTTAAAACGCAGTAAGGATACTGAGACCATTTCGTTTGAAATTCTGGTAGTTTATCACTGAATGGTACCAAAAACATAATTGTGGAGAAGAGGCCAAGTTCGGTACAAGTGAAGTACAGGATTGTCTGCCTCGCCGAAAAAAATCAAGATTTAAAATGTGTTCTATGGAGTTTCGTCAAAGTATTGTTGCATAATGAGTTTATTAGGTTCCTTGCCGTCTGTGGCACCTCCCCAAGTTTTCATAGCTATTATTTATGAGTCAAAAAGTAGAGTGATAAAATGGTATCAACATTACAAGAACCACATGAGAGCTTTACTTATGAAATTTTGAATTTAATGCAATTGACCCCAATTTGTAAATCTAAGTAGCTCGGAAATACCTACTTGGCAATGGTTCCTGTAAATATACTAGAGGTTGTGCCTATTTTGTTTCCGAACTTGGCTTGACACTGCCCCGTACCTACCTAGATTATGTATGCTGCAAACACGCCGTGGTTTACCCCATTACGTTATTCTGTAGTGCACATTTATATCGCTTATTAGTTTTATCTGATGTCCGTGACTGTTTACATGAAGTGCTGTACTTGTATGTAAGTATTTCGTTTTAGATAATCGTTAACTCGCCTGTGGTGAGTGTAGCATCATACATACCTATACACGCAAGTACCATGTCACTTTAACCAGATTTTTAAACTGCAATACGAATTTTTAAAGGTTGCTACCATTTCGGTTTGATCATTCCATAGTCGTTATCGTCTCGACTCTGTTAGCGCTCGGGCCAAGAGCAAGGATTTAATATAATTAAAATGCGATCATATTTGTCCAGATTAACCCTCTCGGATACATTTCAACCCTTTATTATTATTATATACATATATATGTAGTAAAATTATCCTTCTCACTAATTCCGGTAGCGGAATCTTCGCAGCTGATGGCTTCCTCGGAATGTTTACTATCACCGTAAGATCATGACAAGAGATGACTCACGTAGGTAGTGTACTTAACTTACAATAAGTTACGTATACCTTGGCAAAAAGAGTTTGATGTGCCGACAGGTGGGACCACAACTGTCTTAAGTGGCAACCACAAAATTAAGTGGCAGCTTTTTGGATAAAATTGGATTGCAACACCGACCAAGCCCCTTGTTTTTTCTAAACTTTTTGCTAAGGTCTACACGGCCTAAGGAATCGAACACGGTACCTTACGATCGTGAGTCAAAGATTCAAAAATACTGAAACTAGGAGCTTTTGTCAGGAAAAATAAAACACCATATTTATTTACCGATCTCCTTTATACCTCAAATCTAAAACAAAAACTTACATATTCTCAAAAATACATACATGCAAAACCAAAAAACAATAAAAATCGCCAGGAAAACTTAATTCATGATCCAAAAAATATTGACAGGAAACCTATTTAAGCCATTGTCTAGACGACACCAAAAAAAAAAAAACTTTAAAAGGTCTTTAATTGCGTTGTATGTAACACGGAACCCTTCGGTAAATTGATGCGTGCTCGACACGAAACGCAATTAAGTTTTTCCTTGTTCATTTAGAGCCTATCATTGTATTTATATAGTGTGCCAAACCAGAAAGTCGTACCCCACTCTTAAATTTCATGAACAGTCAAGGTTATAAACATAGATACGTTCAGAGTGTCAAAAATATGTAACCACGACCTTATTACGGCGACATAAGATCGTGGTTACATATTTTTGAGGCTTTGAACGTATCTATATTTATAACCTTGACTGTACATTGCGGATCGAAAACAATTTATAAGCTGAAGATCCTATTAATAATGATGATCATGTTTGTGATGTCGATGATGATTTAGATAGTATAATTAATATTCTAGTCAATGTCTAGTTTCTTGAAGCTCCCTTGGATCCCGAAGAGGTCTTCGACGGTACTGTTCTTGCCCTTCCGCAGCGCGTCATTGACTCTTCTTCTGTTCTCTTCGCGGAAGAAGATGGGGTTGCTTTGGAGACGCATAAAGGTCTCCTCTGAGAAAAGGAGAATATTATGAATGCTGATGTTTTTGTTTATTCTCTTTGTGAAGAGAAAAACGTTCTTATTGTTAATGTACTTTTGTGTGCATTATTAAGTATAATTACACCATTCGAAAGGAAATGGTGAGAAGCGGCTACCTACAATGTTTCCCCATTATTTTTGACCAATATTCATGACTTACGCAAATGAGCACAGACTCTCCAAAAACTCTGCTTAAAACTCTTTTCCAAATTAATGTTTTCCAAAACAAGTGTAACAAAAAGCGAACTTTCAAGCAAAAATCTACTCTGCTGCATCAGGACTGAGTAGGTTCTAGTATAGCCTATGATAGTCCTTGGGCAAATACAAATGTGACGATATACCGTGTGCCGGTCGTCACGTATTGTTAATTAATCACATCTGGGATCTTAGATGCAAACAAAAAGAGGAAGATACGTGACCGGCGCGCGGGCTTGAGCACCTAAATATAGGCGCTGAGCGCCTGTGTTGAGTCAGTTGTCCGGCCGTCACCGATCTGTCAACACGTGCGACGTCGTGCGATCGATCGAGACATATGGCTGTCTCACTTACGCGCACGACGTTAGCCCATCAATTTACCTCTATTGCTCCTTAGTGCATGTTTACAGCTGTGTGTGTGGAATTTGCGAATGTAGGTGTCGCGGCACGTTATGTCAGTGTCTTGTACACGTGTCTTCCCCTTTTGCTTTAGTCTAAGTCTAGGATAAGAATTATCCATACGTGTTAGACGTGTTCTAGGTTATCTAAATAAGTCATGCATAAGGTTTGTTAATTTGTATATGTACTTCTGCTTTATTGTAATTAAATTAGATTGTAACTGACTGACAAAGTGGTTCCTTTTCACCATCAACATGGTCCTCTCTTCCGGTAAATGCCGCATTGTAAAATCCGTCTTTAGTCCGTAGGTCACGAAGAAACATTGATGCATACATACACCCAAAAAACATTACATTACATTACTCCTGTTTAGTCAGGTATAATACGAATTTGTTAAAATTTCATCACACAAGTTACCTTTAATCGTTTCAAAGTCCTTGTACTGTCCCCCACAGTTCTTAGGCAGGGACTCTTTCGGTAAGTACTCGTAGGTAGAGCTGGAGTCCCGTTGATGGATGTGAATGATCTCGAGGAGCTCCCTCTTGAGGAACGGGCGCAACATCATCATCAGTTTGTCCATAAAGCTAGGCGCGTTCAGGAAGTGGATTCCCTTCAGCTTCACCAGCATCGCTTCCTGGAATCAAGTCAGAAATTGCTCTTTTTAACTAGTAGTACCTTTGTCGCGAAGAGGTCGTTTGTTGTTATTGCTACAGGACAGGACATATTCTATATTTTAATCCAGGACATTAACAACCTGTGTACCATTTGATTCATATTTGTTAAGTGGTTTTTGCGTGATTTAAAGACAAATATATAACAACGTGCAAATCTTGACATACATACTATGGGATAAAAGCTAGGTACCTACGAGTACTTTATACCAGTGGTTTTCCTTTTTCTTTGACAAGGTTTTTAAAATAGGTAAAGTCTCCTATGTATCCAGTGGGACAAGCAAGATTAGTTAATTAACTAATCTTGCTTGTCCCACTGGATACATAGGATATTTATCATTCTGGAAAATCAGACAATTATCTCAGTTGTAGGAAAAACACCACACGGCTACTTCCTGAAGTTTATCAAACCTTATAACTTTTAGTTTTTGTTTTCCGTTTTTCCTTCATATAAATAATTTTCCGGGACAAAAATAATGAATATACCTACGTATCTCTACAGGTCAAGGTTCCGTTTCCGTCCGTCGTTTCCGTTTAGTCGTTATGCGTCGTTGAGTACCACACCAAACAATTTGTGAAACATGAATAACAATGTGGTTTCCTTGAGTTGCTATGTGGACGACTCAGGCATGAAAGAGCACTGTAATTTGCGCCCTACTTGCAGAATCAGTAGTTACATTTACCTGACTGCTCAATCTTAATAAACTGTTTCATATCTATTTTTAACCCTGACGCAAAAATATTGATGTTATACTCATAAGTTTGACGCCTCGTGTTTTTTGAAAACAATCAAGCCGATATATTTTTTAGCATTTTTCTCATTAGCAATAGCATTATTATTTGTTCGGGCCTTTAAAATTGTTAAATAACTACTAGAAGACTAATTAATTAACACAGTAACACCGAGAACATGACATACATAAACTGCTTCATAAGGTTACCAACCTGGAGGAAATACAGCACTTGTCTCAGGGTCATAAGGTCCACTCTCGCTAGGTGCCCCACCACGGCTGTGTCCAAGTCAATTACCAGCACGAACCTGTAATCAGCGCGGGAAGGAAGGTTAGTGTGCAAATTACTATAACGGGTAGCTTGTTAAGTGTGAACACACAAGAAGCGGAAGCGACGCGGTCTAATATTATTTTCTAGCGCAGCTAATCGTCAATAGGTTCGACTAGTTCATGCGCGACGCTGCCGCGGGGTGACAGGTGAAGGGGAACTGCGGCGAAAAGAACTGAGCTTGCCTGCCTGCTAACGCCTAGCTGCATCGTTTCATGTATCATCTCGTGGAGTACTACAGGAAATTGTCGGACTAGCTCTGAGATTTTTATACCACTGATAACTTTTACAATTTGCTTACGTTATATTACAGTAGCAAGATGGGCTAAAATAAAGAGGAAAATGTCCATAAGACATCCACGACGCGAAAACAAATCTCTAAGAGACTTTACGACGTTTTTTAAATCGCGCGTATCAAGAAAGCGCGTCCTCTCTGCGTCGTTAGTTGCTAACTGAATAGCGTTTGCTGCGCGTCTCAGTTGCGTATGACGCGTAACCTCTGCGCGTTTTAAAAACGCAGTGTGCATAGGCCCTAAGCTCATCACAATAATTAGTATTGTGGAAATGTTCGTCGGTATTTGTGTCACGTTTTATTACGCAGTAAAGAGTTAAATATTCCTTACTAGATTTCAATAACGTATTATGAGGGCGAGCAGACGAAGATGTTTTTTTGTGTGTAAAAATGCCATCCGTTCTAAAATTAAATGTCTAACATATTCACCCCATGTATCCATTTTGTACCCATGGGCGTTACCCATTCATACGAAGTAAATCGTGGCAGTATGCAAAGCTTGCAATGGTGATGAATGCCTCCATTTCAAATTGCCAACGTACCCTGGCCAGCTGCCCTCTTCATGCTGCCACAAATCGAAGACCATCATGAAAGTTCTGATGACATCGACGAAGTTGAAGTGCCGAGGGTCTGCATCCAGGAGGCGCGCGTAGATGGCGCGGTCTCCCTGCACCGTTGGGGTGGGGAGGGGGGCGAAGACGCTGAAAGTAGAAACACATTTTTTTAAAAGCCTGTAGTAGTGTCCCACTGCTGGACCAAGATCTTTTTATTTTTAAAGCCTGGGCCACACCGGATGCGTGGCGTAGACGTGCACGTGCGCGTTTGCGTTCCACTGCGTTGTATAGTATGAATCCTCATATGAGGACGCAGCTATACAACGCAGTGGAACGCGAACGCTTACGTGCACGTCTACGCCACACATCCGGTGTGGCCCAGGCTTAAGGGATTACGAAGGTGAGGTGAATCTCCTTTGTAGCTTACTCACTATCTTGTTTGGTATAAAAGAAAAGATCGAAAATGACGTGTAAGAAAAATTGGCAATTGTAAAAGAAAAATCACTAAAGAAAAAATACTGAATAAAAAAAGAAGGTATCACTATGCCTAATGACAGGTTGCTATTTTCCTCAAATTCAACTAATTATACTACCATTTTCTTTTTTAGTCACACTAGCATTTTTTGTGTTTTTATGTGTATGTTTGTCACTTATTAACACGAAGTCGCTGGATGGTTTTGGAGCGGATATAGCCCAAAACCCTGAATTACTCTGAGGCTACCTTTTAAATAGTGACTATTTCCGTAAGATAATCAACGTGGACAAAGTCACAACCAGAAGCTAGTGTATTAAATACAAATGTATAGTTTAGTATAAGAATGTACGATTCAAAAGCAAGGAAGATACAAACATTGCCACCAAATACCACTCTCGTTCATTTTGCCCGTTTGCTCAGAGACGTGGGCATGGAACATGTTCCATGGAACAAGTTCAAATGACGTCACCAAAATGTAAACGAAGGCCCGCCATGTTTACAAGCACGCTCGTGTATATCCTCTATGATAATGTACAATTGAATTACAATAGATATATGACCATTAATGATAATTATAATTAAGTTCATTTTATTATAAACATTGCTTTTAATATAATTTATGCGGTAATCTAAGAATATCTGTTTATTTTACTATGACTCTAACCCAAAGGTTAGATGGAAGAGATACCTAAACTATAATAAGCTCGCCTTTGTACTAACTGCCGCGCCGCACTCAGAGACGTCAATTAACTTTTAAGTTTGATTAAAGTTGCTGCGTCTTATTCTATTGCTATAGTAAAGAAAGTGACAGCAGCAACTTTAATAAAACTTAAAAATTAATTGACGTCTCTGAGTGCGGCAGTATGACGCAGTAACTTTGATGAGAATTAAAAAATAATTTACGTCTCTGAGTGCGGTAGTAAGACAAAGATAAAGATAAAATATATTTATTCATAGTACGTAGGCCGCACGGGCACTTTTACACGTCAAAATCTACCAGCTCTTCCCAAGAGGAGACAACTGCTGAGAAGAAGCGCCGCAAGAAACTCGACAGTTAGTCATTTTTTTAATAAAACTTTGTTTTAAATACCTAAAAATATATTGTGTAATTTCTTGGTGTACAATAAAGAGTGTACATTCGCAAGAGCTGGCACGAATGGATTGAACAAGTGAATGTAATTTTACACATATGTGTAAAATAAATACAGGGTTTCGGTTTGAAATTCGAACAACGTTTAAAGGGACGGCGCTGACAACATCATAATGCCATTAGTTTCGTTCGTTCCATTCGTGCCAGCTTTAGTGAATCTACGTGAGCTTAAGGTAGAAACACACTTATCCCACGTACGCAACGTATGCAATGCATTATGATATTCTGGACTATTGAATTTGTATGATTAGAAACACACTTATCATACGTGGCGTTGCGTATGACAAGTGTGTTTCTAATCATACAAATTCAAGAGTCCAGATATCATAATGCATCGCATACGTTGCATACGTGGGTTAACTGTGTTTCTACCTTTATAGCGGCATTCGTTTCTACAAACGTTAACGCTACGACACTATCAGTTTGCGCTCGCTTACTACAGTTAAGAAAGGGATGAAAGTATCCCCTTGTTTAGCAGACGCTCATTTCATAGAATGTGTCGTTTCAACAAATACAAATATTTGCCTATATCGGGATTCGAACCCGAAAATTGTGTGTTAAATATGTGTGTTACATTGTTTTGTTCATAATGTTGTTTTACTTACGACCTGGGTGGGATAGAAGACTTTTTGAAACAAAGTAAAATACCATACTTGAGAAATGATTATCATTTCTTTTAAAACAAAGTAAAATGCCATACTTGAGAAATGATTATCATTTCTTTTATAACAAAGTAAAATGCCATACTTGAGAAATGATTATCATTTCTTTTAAAACAAAGTAAAATGCCATACTTGAGAAATGATTATCATTTCTTTTATAACAAAGTAAAATGCCATACTTGAGAAATGATTATCATTTCTTTTAAAACAAAGTAAAATGCCATACTTGAGAAATGATTATCATTTCTTTTATAACAAAGTAAAATGCCATACTTGAGAAATGATTATCATTTCTTTTAAAACAAAGTAAAATGCCATACTTGAGAAATGATTATCATTTCTTTTATAACAAAGTAAAATGCCATACTTGAGAAATGATTATCATTTCTTTTAAAACAAAGTAAAATGCCATACTTGAGAAATGATTATCATTTCTTTTGATTTCGCTCAGTAGATGAGAGATAGCATGATTTATCAAATAAAATAACATAAAAAAAACAATATACATATGTATATGCATTGCAAAAAAATATCATCGTTATATTGTAATATTATAATATTTACAAAAATAATGTCAAAAAATTTTCCTTTTTAAATATTTGCGGGAAATAGGTATCTTAGAATATTTATGATGTTAAGAAATAAACAGTTTAAAAGAGGTCAAAGTATGTCAATCAACAATGGCAGATTATGCGAAAATGTATTTACCTACAGCTTTTAAGAAAAAAACCTTAGTAAAAACGTTTTATTTTGTTTTTTGATGCCAGCCGATCCCGTTTCTATAAATAATCGAATACAATTTGTATGGAATAAAAAACATACCTACTCTTTTATACTCCAATCCGTTTTATTGTGCTTAAGTTTCATAAAACTGTAAGGATTTAAACTCTAGAAATATCTAATATCAATCAGTGTTCCAGAAGAGTACTTACACAGTGTGCAAGGTATACTCGACCTTCTTGTCAAAGAAGCGGTCTTTGAAGAAGGGCGTGAATAGTGTGCGCAGAGTGAAGTGCAGGTCCAGCACTTGCTTGGCTACTTCTGCGCTCCTCTCGCAGCAGTGGAAGGTGATCAGGAGGTCCAGGTCTGCAAGGAAATTAAACTGCATCTTTAAAAAAAACTAAACTAACTAACTAATTTTACCCGACCACGCGAAGCAAAAAGAAGGGTAATGTGGTTAACAGTCTATGTATGTATATATGTGACAGAAAATCGGATGTTCCACTCTAGCCCCTAAACTATTGGACCGATTTTAATAAATGGGGTGTCATATGATTCGTAAAAAACGTGCGAGTGTTTATCTCGGAAAAATTAACCATTCCCGAGGGATCCACGACTTCTACGCAGACGGGTTCGCGGGAAAAATGTAGTAATAAATAAATACTAGCTAGGACATGCACTGCCAGACAAAGGTCTCCATCAAGGTTCACATAAAGGCCATCAGCCATCATAATCTATACTTCTATACTAATAAATTTTATATAGAGGATATATTTGTTTGTAATCAATTAACTCTGTAACTACCGAACCGATTTTAATAATTCATTCACCATTAAAAAGCTTCATTATCCAAAAATATAGGCTATATTTAATTTCATAGGCTATGTATGTTTTAACTTGGTTCACTAATGTTTTACCAAAACACGTTTCAAAAACTGATTAATTTCACAAACAAATCATTTGGCAAATCTTTTCAGGATTTTTATAAAACTAATCTAACCTATAGGGTTCTACATGACGGTCCTGAAATAAATCCTGAAATATTGACAGGATCAGAAAAAAACCGTTTGCCAAATGTTGAATCAGTTTGTAAAACGTTGTTTGGTACAGTCGAAGACAGAAAGATGTTTACACTTTTGGACCTTATTACAATGGAATAAGGTGAAAAAGTGTAAACATCTTTCTGTCCTCGACTGTATAATGACAGGATACCTTTTAACTAATCGCGAGCGAAGCGAGGGCGGATCGCTAGTTCACAATAAACATTAATCATGATGTATACCCAAGTAGCACAAAAGCTGTATAAGAGCTTATACAGCCATTATACCTCAAGTTTCAGCATTTTAAAGGCTGTATAAGCTTTTTCACTTCTCATGCTCTAAAATTTCGTCTTTATGTCGTGCGTAGGCGATATAAAGTCGCTTCTTATGCTCTAGTGCATAAAGTAAAATCTTCGTCGAAGACCTAGGCAATCGGTCCAACAGCCACGCGAACAACTTTAACTTCATAGAATAACCTCTTTATTTTATTTCGTTTCGTTAGTATTCTAAGTCCAAGGCAAGGATACCAACAGCCAAAGTACACAATAAAGCTTCATGAAATAAACTTATAATTTTTATTTCGTCGCATTTATTATTATTGTTATTTTTATCATGTTGCTGTTTCATTTCCTCGCAATCGAAGTGAAAAGTAGAGTGTACAACTCGTCCATAAAAGCCATTTAACACTCGACTTTATATCCACGACCACTCGACATATAACGTCTCGCGTAAAATGGTGCGTTTTATGCACTTGTTGTACAACCTACTATTACACAACTTGTGTGCTACTTGGGTAGTTATTAAATCCATAAAACCGATTGCTCTATATAAAAAGAGTGACAATGCTAATCGTGCAATTGCGTGGATGAATCCATTTTATTATTATCGTGTTCTTGACGACGCGGTTAGCCTAGTTGGTAGTGATCCTGCCTACGAAGCTAGCGGTCCTGGGTTCGAATCCCGGCATGGGCAAATATTTGTGTGATGAGCGTGAGTATTTGTTCCTGAGTCATGGATGTTTTCTATATTTAAGTATGTATTTCTCTATAGTATGTATATGTGACGTTCTCAATACAAAGGGACCTTATGGAGGCCGGCGGTTACGCCGTTTGAAAACTGTTACCATAGTATTCGTATAGTTACAAGAATAAGAAGAGCGTAACTGCCTTCCTTCATAAGGTCCCTTTATATTGAGAACGTCACATATAAGAATAACTCGGCTGTCACGGTCGATTAGGTTCAATCTCAGTATTAAGTGACTTAACTTAAGTAGTATTATTAATAGGTATTGATTTTCTATGCAACGACCTTAGGTTTTTCCTGTTTAGCTTGCTGGTAGACTGGTAGATAATGCCACTGGGTCTACGCCTTTTTGTACTTTTGTTAAGTTCGAATAAATAAATCAGTTACTTATATTATAATATTGTACCTAGAATTACTTTTAAGGATTATATTAAATGTACACATTTTCTTGGAAAATAGATATATACATTCATAAAGAAGAATGAGGATGGGTACCATTATACCGTATCATTGACTATTATTAACAATAATTGAAGTGCATGCCTTTATGGCTGTACACTCTCAGCGAGACACTCCGAGGCAGGCTTGCCGTCCTTTTATAACTTATTATATGTTTGAGAAGGATGGCAAGCCTGCCTCGGAGTGTCGCGGCGAGAATTTAAAGCCGCCATTAGAGGCACATATCATTGCTCGTCTGAAACCATTGGAAATGCGTACTAATGCATCACAGCCAGCATTGTAAACTGTGTTCTTATTTGTGTGCAATTGTGATACCTGAATAGAATTACCTGCTATTAGGCTAATTGGGTCTATGACCATGACTAAGACCTAAGTCCTGACGACATATACAGGGTGAGAGGTAATAGTAGTGTTTAATCCACGAAGTCCCACAATACTACTTAATTTTACGTCCATTGACGCAACCATGCAACATCAATTTGAGTGACGTGGCGCGCCATCTGTGAAACCACTATACTTAAGCGTAAAACATAGCGCGGGCGCAGGTCGGGCGCGGGCTAATCCCACATGGGGTGGTCAGTTTTCTTTATTTTACTTCTCCACTTCGCCCTATCTTTGACATCGTCTTCGGATGCCTGACACTCTATCATGTCCTTCAGCACGACCGCTTTTCATCTTGTTTTGACCTACGACCAGAGATGAACAGATGTAGCGCCAAGTTACCTAACGTAGTCAGGGCGTCCTGTACAAAGTATATCAAAATAAAACCATAAAATGTATGTAATAAAGCCAATGTAAAGAAACCACCCACCGTTTAGATAGTTGGCAGGGAGATGTGGCTGCGTCTTCAGCCAATCCCGAAACTTCTGGATATCCTGAGGAGATATATCAGGGTTCTTCAAGTACTCCTTCTCCACAGAGAACTGCTTTATCTCGCTGGTCATCGTATCCTAAAATAAAAATACATAATAATCAAATGTCTTTCAAATACAATGTACCGTCTCCAAATTATTAAGGAGTTCAGTTGACTTTACATGGTTCCTCTGACCAGATCTTGCAAAACATACACAAAAAAAGAAACTAAAATAAAAAGAGGCTATTAGTACTTCTGTTTTTAAAGTGGAATAAGACAATACTGTTAACGGAAATCAAAAACAGGACGTCGCATATTAAGTAGGCAGCGGAAAAACATTTCCTCCGTTATGTGTTTTGTACACGTAATCATATTGCGGGCTTAACATGCTTGCGCGAGATAAAATTTTACAGGTGTTAGGGAAATGAAAACATCTATTCCGTATTGTAAACCTTAACGCTTAAGGTTTAAAATAAAAGTGTCTCGTCCAGATTTTTATTACCTATTATTATTAAGCGATTTTATCCGGTATTGCTAGAGTAATTAAATAAATCGTTCAAATATATTAAGAGCCGTGCACACCTAGCGTATTTGACCGAGGATCTAAGGGCTAAAAACGCTAGTGTGCACAGGCTCTAGGCTAAGCATGATATTATATTATATGAGTAATTACTCTAGCAACTTTTTATTGTTGCTGTCACTATTTTTCTGATGGTGTAAGGCTCGCTGTGGGACATAACAGGCTATTAAATAAATAATAATAGTACAGATGTTATAACAGCGATTAATCCCTTGAAAGTAAGTCAAGAGCTGTTATAATGTCAACAGTTCAATAACGATATTAAAGCAAGATGGGCTAAAAAAATTAAGTGTCAGTCATTAATTGTCCTTAATCGCCAGTAACTTTTGAAAACATTTACGTGACCTCAATTTTAAACCTGTCCCCCGTATAAGGACGGGTTGTCATTTGGATGTAAACCCAATGACCATCTTAAACATATGCGGCGTGTAAAGGGCATCACTGACTCACAACTCGCCGGCAGTCCCAAAAGATTAAAAAAAAGATAAAAGAAAAAAGATATTTATTCAGTAAGTAGGCCGCACGGGCACTTTTACACGTCAAAATCTACCAGCGCTTCCCAAGAGGAGACCACTGCTGAGAAGAAGCGCCGCAAGAAACTCAACAGTTAAGTAGTCATTTGATTGTCAGTGATCCAATGAATGTCCGGGAGCCAGTTTAGTTTGCTACTTTTTTTGACATTGACAGCTAGGGAAATGAATACACATATTCCATATTCTAACGTAAGACTTAACGCTTAAGGTTTAAAATAAAAATGTCCCGTCTTGATAGACTTAAAAAAAGTGAAAATCGCTATAGTCGCTTAGTAATGAAAGGTAATAAATGTCAGGACGATACATCTCGTTCATGCATGTTAAGCCCAGAAAATCTTTGAAGATTAATTTAAGGCTGCCTTTCCATAGAAGCGGAGACGATTGGTTGACTGTTTCCATTAAAGCGGAGCGGAGACGAGATGTGGATTTGGATTCCTACACAGCTTCTCTCCGCACCGCTCGACTCCGCTTCTATGGAAAGGTAGCCTAAGGGTTGCAAACTTATTAGTCTTTTAACAAATATTTTAATTAGTTTTGGACAACTTAAAAAGTTGCCTTACTCAAATGAAAGTCAGTTTAGGGCAAATTATAATTCGGCGTGTCCCCTTGTTTTGCAGACACTCATTTCATCGAATGTGTCGTTTTACCGAATTTAAGTTCACCGAAAGCTAATTTCTGCTGAAACCTTATTGTGTTCAGGTTATCTTAAGCATGGGTTACGTAGGTTAGGTTAGACCTGTGACCACAAAAAAATTACAACTCCTGCACGTGGAAATGCCTGTCGATGAAATGAAAATTCGGTGAAGTAAAACATTATATGAAATTAGTGTCGGTGATTCAAGGACAAACCGATAATTATGATTAGGATAACGAATATTAGGACAAACGACGATGATGAATGTTAAAACACCGGAAGCTCATTATTTAATAGTGCACTATGATTCTTCCGGCGTTTTAATTTTTTTTAAATAAGCATAATAAAAAAACTTTTACGCGGTCAACCAAACCAACCGTCCACATTAGCTCGATCTATTTCAAGATAAGTTGAAAAAAAAAAACGTTCTTTTCTGATCCATCCTAAAAACGAATTATGAAAATTGCTGTTCATTCGGCATCTAGTAGTATTTAATCTAAATTATTCTAAATAAATGCCATTAAAATATAATTTTAAAGCCATTTAGAGTTATTCAGGGGATTCAAAACAAAATTGCTTTCTGGTTGATGAGATGAGATTTAAATCTATATGGCTTACGCGGCATTAGGTTAACAAATGGATCATATTGCCAATTTCACTTCGTAATACAAAACGGCAAAAGAGATAGTAAATCTGGTTAAGTTTGTCACAGACTCGATCACCGAGAGTTCCGCTCCTAAGTTTTATTTGTATGCTATATCTGAAAACTATTTAAGATATGCTACTGCTTGCTGTCTATATACATAATATATTTTACTAGCTTTCCGCCTGCGACTTCGTCTACGGAGAGTCAGTACTTTCGTAAGTTAAAATATAGCCTATGTCCACCCTGAAACTCCATTCTAAATGTTGGTGAAAGAATTTTTGAAATCGGATGAATAGTTCCGGAGATTACCCCTTTCATACAAACAAAAAAAAACAAAACAAACTTTACCTCTTTATAATATAAGTATAAATAGCCCCTCAACATAGAGCTCTATAGCTTTATAAAAGAAACAGAAACCGTAAATGCCATTTCTGTGCTTTTTGCTTCTTTGCCGATAGACATTTCGCACTCCCAGTACAACACTGTATTATGTCGAAAAATTTCAACATCGATTTTTTTTATTGCAATCACTTTGATATAACATGAGATAACGATTTTTCATCGATTCTGAAAACATGAAATATTTTGACTTAGTGCAGTGTTGTGCTGGGGGTGCGATTTTATCAACTGCAATACAAAGTTTACCTTGCTACAACTTTTTCGTCCCTGTTTTAAAACTTATAAAAAAAATATTGAAAAATATTGTCACATGTATTTTTATTTATTTATATGGATGCTTTACCTGTCTATAGTGTCATATTGCGGGTGAACTGAGTGTACCATATATGTAAAGTACGAAGGAATTTGTTAGATTGAAACGGCAATAATCATAAAAAATCATTTTTAATTTTTTTTTGTTCAAAACTAAGAAGCAGCGAATGCTGAAATGTAGTAAAGCACTTACTAATGACGTGGAACATCATCTGAAAAAAAATCAGTCCGCCAGGTTGCCTATCCTGACACGGCCTTTGGGTCAGATTTAAAAAAACTTATATAACTTCGATAATGTACGGAACCCTATCCACGCGAGATTAACTCGCATTTCCGGTTTTTTGTGTCTGCGTTTCACCGAAATATCTCAAGCCATCGATTAAAAAATCTAAAAAGCAGGATTATCCTTCATAACATACTTACGTAAAAGAGCTACATACAACTTATAATAAAAAAAAAACCATATACGTCCCACTGCTGGGCAAAGTCCTCCACTCACAATGAGAGGGTTTGGGCTATAGTTCCACGCGGGCCCTGCCTGTGCGGATTGGGAACTTCGCACACACGGTCAAATTGCTTTGCAGGTGTGTGCAGGTTTCCTCACGATGTTTTCCTTCACCGAAAAGCTCATGGTAAATTTACAAATTATATTTCGCACATAAATTCCGAAAAACTTAGAGGTGCGAGCCCGGGTTCGAACCCACGACCCTCTGCTTAAGAGTCGGGGGTCAAACCATTAGGCTACCACGGCTTCTTTCAACTTACACAACTTATAAAACATTAATTTGAGCTCCGGTACAAGTACCAATAAACGTGCACTAAAAACACTACGGAACCTTAAAGCTGGCTCTTAACCCGATTATGGTTCGCATACGGTTCGCTGAAAAGAACCTTTTCTGTTCATAACTGTTTCTCCTTTTACCCGACTTAGCGAAGAAAAAGAGCGTAATGATTTTAAAAGTCTATTTGACGACGCGGTTAGCCTAGTTGGTAGTGACCCTGCCTACGAAGCTAGCGGTCCCAGGTTCGAATCCCGGTATGGGCAAACATTTGTGTAACTAGCGCGAGTATTTGGTCCTGAGTCACGGATGTTTTTCTATATATTTTAGTATGTATTTCTCTATATAAGGCTGTATATCGTTGCCTGGTTCCCATAGTACAAGCCTAGAGCTTAGTTTGGGACTAGGTCAATTTGTGTGAGATTTTCCCTGATGTTTATTTAATTATTTATTTAACAGTCTATGAAAGTATGTACCAATGTTTGAATGGGACAAAATAGAATGTTTCACTCTAGGTTCTATACTATTGGACAGATTTTCATTTATGGGGTGTCAATATGATTCGTCAAAACGTGCCATAGGTGTTATCATTATCACTACATAGTTCAGTCAAGGTCATAAATATGTATACACTTTAGTGCCTTGTCACTTTATTCGCTGTGACATTCATATATGGCAGTTTAAACATGACATTAAATAGACAAGGTACTAAGTGTATACATATTTATGACCTTGACTGTACCTATAAAGCAAAGTCGTTTCCCGCCGTCAGCCCCTTTGTATGTACGTTTAGATCTTTCAAACTACGCAACGGATTTTAATGCGGTTTTCTCCATCGGTTAGCGATTTTTCACGGAAGGTTTATGTATATAATAGTTTCCGGAGCAAAGCGAGGGTGAGTCGCTAGTAGGCTATATATAAGGGTGCGATATACTGGTCGCTAGTCGGGTTTAAGTTTGTACTTCTGAATTATCATGTACCTACGTACGGTCAACAATTTTAAATGTTGAGCCAATCCAATTATTAATTTTGACGATTTTTTTTACTTGATGTCGTCGTTATGATAGGGTTTTATGGTGGCTCAACAATGAACGTTGTCGATGGTACAATTATTTCTATGCTGCGACGTTGTCTGTGAAAAGTTAGTTCGAAAATTTCTTTCATCTTTTTAACCGACTGTACGTATGACCCCCGACCCCCGACCCTGACCCCCGACTTTGTCGCGTTTGTATTTTTTTATTCAGTACACGAAATATAAGATTATCATTATAAGCTATTTTAAGCAGATCAGTAATTATATTAATTGTTTTTTTGTGGATTATTGAAGACAGCAATTTTTTTATCGAAGAGTAGAGGGTATTTTTTTAATAACGCAATGTGAAAAATACTGAATCTCAGTGTTAAAGATAAAATATATTCAGTAAGTAGGCCGCACGGGCACTTTAACACGTCAAAATCTACCAGCGCTTCCTAAGAGGAGTTAATTTGTTAAATAATAAAAACTCACCGTAATTTTTCAAGTATCACAAAAAACACTAATGCTTTTTTTTTTCACAACATCTGCACCATCACTGTTTAAACGCGCTCTTGATCTCAAGCGCAAGATCGGAATGCTTGTGCGCCGGCGCAGAGCGACTGCTGCGCAGGCGCATGCGTCCTGCGATATAAGGGCGGGGCCGCACTGGTCGGGCGATGGGGCGACGCGACGGCGACTCCAGTACAACTTGTACTGAAATCGTCGTCGCGTCGCCCGTCGCCTGACCAGTGCGGCCCCAGCCTTATTCTTTTTAACAACTCACTCTTCGATTCGTCGACGAACAAGAGGCAAATTAAAGTTCCTCGCGCGCTCGTAGGCACGTTATGATAACCTAACCTAAACCCCGACAAAATCGGGACCTCTAAAATGATATTGTCATTTTCCTGGACATCAGTCTATTACCTTAGTCCTTACATAGTATAAAATGAAGTCACCCGCTCTGTCCCTACGTATGCTTAGATCTTTAAAACTACGCAACAGATTTTGATGCGGTTTTCACCATCAGTTAGATAATTCTTCACAGAAGGTTTATATGAAAGAACCCGGAGCGAAACGAGGGCGGGTCGCTAGGTATAAAATAAAGTCGCTTTCCGCATCTGTCCGTATGTCCGCTTACTCCTAAACCACGCAATTTTGATGCGGTTTTCACCATGTTAGATAAGTTTTCACGGAAGGTTCATGTATATAATATAACTTACTTATATTGCTGCCATATCGTAATTGTATCTACGTCAGAGCTACTAAACTCTTCCTTTCAAGGTAATATAAGCTGTCATTGATTATTGATGCGAGATGGGTACCACAAATTTATGAGTATTTACATCTCTGTGGTTCAACGTGTAATAGAGGCCCAGTTCAGTACGTACTTAATTATGAAGTAGATTTAATTCAAAATCCAAACGACTTATTAAGTTAATTGGCCACATGCGGGCTCTTTTAGAAGGCCTCCTTTACCAACCGACAAATCTCTGTCCACCTCCACCCTGGTTGGTTAGGTACTATTTTTAGGGTTCCGTACCAAAATAGTAAAACAGGAACCCTTATGGTGAGATTTCGTTGTCTGTCTGTCTGTATGTTACAGCAGTTCTCAGCAACTACACAAGCTATCAACTTGAAATTTGGCATACTTGTAATTGTATAACTTGCTTGCCCGCATCTGTTTTTAGTAAAAAAAATATGAAATTAATTTTATAAATAAATGAAAAGGGGTCTAGAAATGAATGAAAAATGAAAGAGGTTTGATTATAGCAAATGGGGAACCATATAAAAGGGCTCAATCTGCACATTTCAAAACTATTTCTTTTATAATTTTCCTTGAAAACTACTTTTTGATTTATAAACAAAAATGTTCAAAAAATGATCCTTATCTCCGAAGTTTATGAACAGATTAATCTGAAAAATTCTTAACTTATAGATAATTACTTATATTTTATGGAAATTTTTTTTTTATAGTTTTCGATAAATTGACATAAAACTTAGGCAAAAAATGTAGGCAGGTCAATATGGACCTTGCCTACAATATATTGCATACAATCAAAGTACATAAAAAGGTATATTTTTGAAGTACCGACTTAATTACGGAACCCTCGGTGCGTGAGTCCAACTCGCACTTAACCGTTTTATTTCTTAACTGAGAACCTACTTGGTCGGTTAGAATTCTATTACCAACCGACGAATCCGAAGGTAATTGTTTCGATCATAAGTTATACCTATTTTAACAAATAATTCCTTTTCATTAAGAGTTAATTTTTTACTTTAGTTTTTGAAGCCAAAGGTATCGAAACCAGATTCGGCGTTACAAAGGGCAGGTTTTTATAACTGGTTATTAAATGAGGCACGTGTATGTATAATTTAGGTTTAAATAATCTTTATTTCCCATAAGAATAATTAACAATTCACTTACATGAGAAATTAATACTAATACTTGAAAACAAAGTGTTGTTTTGGTGAGCGCATGCGAAGTTTTGTTTACATACAACTATGTAGTATAATGGGCCTACCACACGCGCAAGCTTCACCACAGTTTTGCCTGCGCAGGCCGGTTTGTACACGGAACACGGAGCGTGTGGTTGGTAAAACTCTATAGACACGAAGTGTTCAGTTTTGGCTTGCGCAGGTAAAACTGTGGTGAAGCTTGCGCGTGTGGTAGGCCCATAAGTTCGTGTTTCCATATAAGTTGTAAAACTATAATTACAAATCACCGTTTTGATGTAATAAAATTTATACTCAATATTTTATTTTGCCATAAGAGGGTAAGTTTATTCTTGTATACGCTAAGAACGGTCAAAATAAAACATCTCACATAAGAAACAAGAGCACGGCGCACGCCGCAACGCGTTTACGCACACATGTTAATTAGTAACAGCGATAAGCTACACGGATATAGAGAGAACCGATGTGGCTGGATGCGCTTTGTCTAAGTGAAGCGCACGTTGCCGATAACGTGAGATTTAAGTAGTCTTTTGAAAGTTGACATAGTTTTGGCATCTTTAATGCTTTGTGGCAGCTTATTATACTTATAAGCTTGCACCTTCATATAGAATGGATTTCTTTCCGTAATTTGTGCGTGGAGTCCGAAGTATTAAATTACTGGCATTTCAATCAATCAATTTTATTCTTTGTATATCATGTTTTTTCGTAAAAGATATTTGTATATGGAGGTCTTTAAGTAAAATTTTACGTATAAGTAAAATATAGGTATATGTAGGTTTTATATGTGTAAGATTGGTTAATATTCATTATTTTTGTTTCTTTATAAATTGTTACCGTGGGTGTGAGAAAGTCATAGTTAAATAATACTTTAACTAATTTATTCTGTGCCCGTTGCATGGCATTTGTGTTGTTGCAGCGGCCGTGCCCCATATCTCAATGAGGTAGTCAATGTGTGGCTTTACAAGCGAGTTGTAGATTATAAGGCGCACTTTCTTTGGAAGGCACCGTACAATGCCTCGCAAAGCGCCGGTGAGAGAAGTTATTTTTGCTTTAATCTTTTCAGTATGTGTTTTCCAGGTTAATTGTTTATCTAATATTAGCCCAAGGTATTTTTCGTGATCAACTCTATTTATGCATTGATTATTTATCTTTAAGGATTGCAGATTATGAAGCTTTTTGTTTTTAGCTGCAAAAATTATATAGTTTGTTTTGGTGACATTTATGGTTAGTAAATTGCTCTGAAACCAGTTGCTTAACAAGTTCAAGTTGTATTGAGCCTGACTCATGAGGTCTTGAATAGAATTTCCGTAGTAAAAGAGACTAGTATCGTCAGCATACAATGTAGGATCCCCTTTAAGTCCAATCTCATGTAGACTATTAATATAGACAAGAAAGAGTAAGGGGCCCAAGATAGAGCCTTGAGGGATGCCACAAGTTACTGGAAACGCTCCACTTTCATGTTCTCCAATTTTTTCTATTTGCTTCCGATTTGAAAGATAGGATTCAAACATTTTGTAAGCAGTTCCAGTGACGCCGATGTCGTTTAATTTTCTTAAAAGTATTCCATGGCTCACGGTATCAAAAGCCTTTTTAAGGTCAATAAAAACTCCAAGTGCTACTTTCCTTTGATCTATTGCTACTTTGATTTTGGTGACCAGATCTATAGTTGCCGGAAACCATATTGTTTTTTATAAAGAAAATTTATAGATTTCAGGTATTTTTCAAAACGACTTCTAATTAGAGTTTCCATGACTTTTGAGGGAATCGGAAGAACAGAGATCGGACGATAATTACCAGGATCTGATTTACTAGCTGTTTTATATATAGGCGACACTTTGGCAATTTTGAGGCTGTCTGGAAAAATGCCCTCTTCAAAGCATCTGTTTAAATCAATTCGCTAACTCATTTACAATCAGACTTTGGATACACTTTATTGATTTCGTGGTGATGCCATCTAGCCTTGAACTAGTGTTTACACTGAGGTTGTTTATTATTTTAGAAATTTCATCAGTGGTGGACGGGGAGAACTTGCAAAACGCATTGTTCACGTTGCTACACAGATGAGACATATTATTGCAGATTAGCACATTTCTTTTCTCATGCTCAAAAAGTGTGTCATATTTAGGCTTATCAGTTATCAAGCAGGACTAAAGTAGTAAAGTTTGATTAAGGTTGCTGCGTCTTATTTTATTGCTATAGCAAAGAAAGTGACAGCAGCAACTTTAATCAAACTTAAAAGTTAATTGACGTCTCTGAGTGCGGCCGTTAGTGCCTAGGTAAAATATGAATGTAACGTTGCGTTCTTTTTTGGTACGTATACTGTTTAACTACTCAATTTAACTCTTAAAAAACTTTGTCTGTATAGCTATATTAAAATCGACCAATCAGGAAACAGCATTCATTTCTCAAAACGTTAGGTATTTTTTAGTCCCTATTTCACAATCATTAAAAAATATTTTCTGTTAATTTCCTTATAAAAGCCTTGGAAAACCACAAACAGCCAGATACATGTTGCCATTTCATGACGTTGCCCTTGTCGTCGGAGTGCGCGGTGGAGAGCAGGCTGGGCATACAACCTCCACCGCCTCAGTCTTCGTTTCGGAAATGTTGTCTATGGACTATTTGTTATGTTCTTACCCCAAAATCAACCTTACTGTTGTCTCTTCCTGCATAACAGTGACGGATTGAGAGTAAAAAATATAGCGCTATTAAGTTGTAATTTTTTACGTGTCTGCCTTAAAGTTATTCTTATTAGGTATTTCAATTTAACATTTATTTACTCGAAATCGAAGTGAAAAGTAGAGTGTTTAACTCGAGACTAAAAAGCCATAATGACACTCGAACTTCCTCCACCACGCTTTGCTCGGGTGGATAAATATCTCGTGTCGTAATGGCTTACTTTAGTCCCTTGTTGAACAATCTACTATTGCTGTTCAAATAAAAAAATATTTTCACTTAAATATCACCACTTAGATTACTAGCTTGTCTGCGTCTGCAGTACCCTTTCCAACATTTAAGTTATATTATTTAGATTATAGGGCTTGTTTTTAGCTTTTCAGTAGATATTCTTTTAAAGCAGTCGGGTTATCGTTATTTTGACCTGTGTTAGCAGGTTCAACGCACTTCGATTGCAACACACCTGTTTGACAAAATAACTTAAGCGCAGAAACCTTGATGTCAGTCACACATTGACATTGGTGCATGGGTCGTTACTCCATGGTTAGAATCGAGAGCTTGTGATATAAGTAGGTAAACAAGTCTAAGGGCCTGGCCACGACTTCGCGCGACCAGCTGAGCGGCGAGCGAATTTCCTAATACATTGCGAGTAACGTCAACTAACCGCTGCACGGTGAGCGTCTCGACCGAGCAATGAAGAGAGAATTCCCTCCGTCGGCGCTCAGAGTCGTGGCCAGGCCGTAAGATTATTGGATTAACGACGCGGTTAGCCTAGTTGGTAGTGACCTTGCCTGCGAATCTAGCGGTCCAGGGCTTGATTCCCTGAACCCGTAGGACCAGTGGGTTAGGGGCCCACAGCACACGGTCTACATGTCTGGGGGAGGGGTCAGTGCGTTTACTGACTTCGCCCTCCCTTGGCGCGGGAGCTCCGGCACCAGGCTGGGGCCCAAATGGTCGCATATTCGTGGAACCCATGGCGCCCCCAACAGCAGCGAGGGTACACGCCGGAGTGGTTTTGGACGGTATGTTCCTCTCTCTACTCGTACGAGATAGGGAGGAGGAGAGAGTCCGTCATCCCCCTACAGCACGGCCAACCCTAGGCCGGGGATGATGCGTAAAGCGTAAAGCATTTCCACTCCGTCAAAAAAAAGGTGTGTGATTAGCCAGCGTAACAAAAAAAAAAAAACCGGTCAAGTGCGAGTTGGACTCGCGCCCGTGAGTTCCGTATTTAAAAATATACCTTTTTATATACTTTAATTCGTATGCAATAAGGTCTATTTTGAGTTGTCTAAATTTAACACAAATTTTCAAAGTTTTTGTTAATTTCTCGATAACTATAAATTTTGGACACTTCTTTTTATTTTTCCCGTAAAATATAAGTAATTAGCTATAAGTTAGGAATTTTTCTGATTTTTCGGTTCTTAAACTTCGGAGATAAGGGGGGGGGGGGACGGTCATTTTTTGAACAGTATTCGTTATAAATCAAAAAGTACGTCACAGAAAATTATTTAAAATAATATTTTTGAAATGTGCCATTGTTCAATTATTTATAAAATTAATTTTATATTTTTTTTACTTAAAACAGATGCGGGCAAGCAAGTTATACAACTATGCCAAACCAGTTGATAGCTTGTGATAGACAGACAACGAAGTCTCACTATGGTGATGGTGAGGGTTCCTTTTTTACCATTTTGGTACGGAACCCCAAAAAGTTGTCATGGTCAACTTCTTAGATGAATGTGTTTTACTGATTATCCGCAAAGGTACAAACTTATTATAATTTTCTGATCGATCATTAAGGTACTTAATGATCAGGGGTGACCGTGAAGATACCTGTTTACATTGAAGACATTGTTGAAGACGAGTCATCATCAGATACAAGTATTAACCAATTTCCACGAAGGTATACAGGGTGTCCCAATATCAGTAACCCACAGTGACACCGGGGGAAGACCAGCCTAAGACGGACCGAACCAGTCTAACATGACCAGTAAAAGTCGCATGGTTTTCGAGATATGCCAGTTTAAAGTTTGTACTGGAAAAGAACTTTAAACAGGCAAATCTTAAAAACCATGCGATTTTTACTAAGATCATGTTAGGCTGGTTCGGTGTGAGGACAAAGCGTAACGCATTTCCACTCCGTTAAAAAAAAATCAAAAGTAAAAAAAAAAAATAAAGCAAAGAAGAAAAAAAAAGTGTCTGGTTCGGTCCATCTTAGGCTGGTCTACCTCCGGTGTCAATGTGGGTTAATGATATTGGGACACCCTGTAGAAAAGCCATCATTTATGTTCTGAGTTTGACTCTTATTATTTTCATTTTATGTTGTTGTTATCAAGCCAGGATTTCCACTAAATAAAATATCAGAGGACAATCTCATACAAATTGACAAAATTATACTTATAGTTACTAGATAAAACATACTTACTTATATACTTAAACTAGCGACTTGGCCTCGCTTCGCTCCGGGTACATGAACCTTCCGTGAAAAGTTATCTAACTGATGGTGAAAACCGCATTAAAATCCGTTGCGTAGTTTGAAAGATCTGCGTACATACAGAGCGACAGACGGCGGGAAGCGACTTTGTTTTATACTAATGTAATTCTTCTTCTTCTTAAATTTAAGAGTTAGGCTCTTGTCGGTGGAGCAATTTCCATGACCATCTAGAGCCTTTTTTTTAGGGCCTGATACGACACGTCAATTTTTTCTTTCATCTGATCCATGAATGTTCATGAACGAACATGAATGTAGTGGTACATAGAAAATATCCAAGACAGCTCATCACACAAATATTTGCCCTTACTGGTAGTCGAACCCGGGACCGTATACTTCGTAGGCAGTGTCACTACCAACCAGGTAAGTTTGGTTTTCAATGCTTGTTTTTGTAACAGGTTTGCTGACGAAACATTTAATTTTGTCATGTAACCACCGACCAAACATGTTTCTGGCGAAAACAAATCGAGTTTCTTCCGTGGCAAAAACGTAACCCCATGGTTATGGAACTCGGCTGTGTTGGGGCTCATTAATTTTTCCCACAATGTTTGTAACCCTAATTTCACTTGCCATAATGTTTTAGGTAATAATAATCGACGTTTGTCCTAATGATTATGTTTCTCTTGACGACGCGTTTAGCCTAGTTGGTAGTGACCCTGCCTACGAAGCTAGCGGTCCCGGGTTCGAATCCCGGTATGGGCAAATATTTTTGTGATGAGCGCGAGTATTTGTTCCTGAGTCATGGATGTTTTCTATGTATTTAAGCATGTTTTTCTCTATATAAGTATGGTTATCGTTGTCTAGTGCCCATAGTACAAGCCTAGAGCAAGCAATCAATCAGTCAATTCGTTTCTATTCGTTTCGATTTTAAACCAATCGCGTCACTGGTAGATCACGTGATACGAAGAGTCACGTGATCTACCAGTGACGCTATTGGTTTAAAAACGAAACGAATATAAACGCTAGTTAGCGTAATGCATCTTGGCTATGGGCCCAGAAACGCTACGGAGCGTGTGGCACTTGGCTAGTTGGCTATAGGCTGCTCTAATCAATATCAAACTTTTCTTGGTAGGTAAGTGTTGTTTAGTTAAGCTGTTATGCAAACTGGCATCTTAAGGGCCAAGTTACACGTGCCCTAAGCACGAGGTCATTTCAACTGGACAGTAGTAAACTGGGCCACAACCGTAGTAGTCATGACCTTTTTAACTATCCCTACAGAGGTCAGCGTTATAAACGTAAGCGGTTAGGTAAAAGTGTTTAGGAACTCGTTTTCGGTAGAGTCAAGGAAAACACAAATTTAATCGTCTCACCTTCACATCGAAAGAGTCGAAGAAAACTGGTGAATTTACGTCGACCGTAGGTGTGTAAATGACATTAAATTTGCCTGCCTGCGTTACATTTATTCGCTTAAAACCAGCGACTAAATGAAAGTGCAGGCAGGCAAATATTCTGACTGAAACATACCTGATTAACTAGGCCATCAATAAACGTCGGTCAATGTACGAAGAAGGTAAACACGTAAAATATTTAAGTTGGGTTTTTTTAGAATGTATGTCTCCCTATTTTATAATTTTTATTTTGTTACTTAGTTTTATTTAATAAGGATTTTTTCACTCTCGTATTTTAAATGTGTCTGCATCATATAATATAAGATGAAACGAACTGTCCAGTGTCCACTCCGTTACGAAGTGATACAATACGGACAATTTCCATATCGAATTTTGGGGACACATTTCGTTCACCTTTATTAAATAGCTACATATTTTTAGAAGTGCAAAGTACAATGTTTTGAAGAAATGCTCAAGTTTAGATTAGTTTAGTTTAGTTTTAGATTTCACTTAAACCTGCTTGCATACAAAATAATTTATCCACTTTGTTCTTGTGCACTTTAATGTAAAACTAATCTGTTTTACCACGACGTCTTTGTGTTCTTTAAGACACTTTAATGTACTTTAAGCACATTTGTAACGCAAGATTAGCTTCAAACATTTCAACTTCTCTGCATAATACGAGCGCCTGTCGCCAAAACACTGCAAACTTGCTTTTTAGTCAATTGATATTAGATTTATGTAGGCGCTTTGAAAAAATGGTATTTTTTTACAATATGAGTAAGTTTGCTATAATTACCGTTTACCGTTAAAAGGTTTAGTTATTGAACGTAGTAATACTCATACATAATACCTAACATTTAAATAAATTACCTGACGTCTTACAAATGAGAATCCATTATAGTCAAAGCAGGACTGCATCTATGAACGGAGTCAAAAAGTAAGGTATATTAGCGCATTAAAATGAAACAGGATGTACCTTGCCAGTGTATAGGTAATGTCTACTATAGGTAAATGCTACATAAACCTTTTGAAGGTTTCTGAAGTGCACCTCATCTAAAACAAATTATGACTGTCAATAAAGAAAAGAATACAGTACAGAAATTATTTATTGATGTTCTGGAAATACCAAGCCAGTGCCAGCCAGGTTGCGCTGCATCCAATCTTCAGCTTGCTCACGCATCTGTTCGTCGAACTGCTCGCGCCATCCGCCGGCTTTTCCTGCGAATTATGGTCTTATTAAATGACCTTCACTGTCATAATAGCCTATAATTGTCCTACTGCTAGGTAAACTGTCTTTCCTCGAATTTTCAACTCTGTCCTTGTAAGGGTACTTATCAATGAGTTTTTAATACCTACCTCCAAAGGTTAAGATAAATATATTTATGCTGTAAGTAGGTTGCACAGGCACATTAAGACGTCAAAATTCACCAGGGCTTCCCAAGAAGAGACCAGTGTTGAGAAGATTTACACTTTTATCTTAAGAGCACCTTTAAGGAACTCTTATGCCCGTAGACATTGGAAATCTCAAGATAGCGGTGTTATTGGTATTCACCTTGTCTTACGAACACCACGTCCATCTTAGGCTGGACCGACGGATTATTCCTCATATTGTCTATATTCATGTGAGCCGACAGCTTCGCCACTTCATCTTCAGTACAGTTCTTGCCCAGGAACTGAGAGATGTGCCGTACTGCTGCTGGCATGTCCTGGAAACAGAAAAGAATCATGATCATGCACGTCATTAATTTAGTAAAGCAAGTATAAATTGCAAAAAAGGGGGTTACTAAGATTACAGTGGAGTATGGAGAAGTAGATTTTGATCTATCAGTATATAGCGAAAGCTATATATAGTATATCAGTATATAGGTCATATAGCGAAAGCGCCATTAAATTGTACAGACCTATTTTTCTTGGAAATATATTTGTGCTATTTAGTTTATTTAAGTTTCAATTAGCGCGCACCACACAGACGACATCATCACTATTCTACATTGTAAGCCACGCCCAGTCACCCAATCAGTGTGCCACCGGATCTCCAACACCGCTCGTCGTGCTTTGATTCCCTGGTACCCCAACAGTTCCAAATTAGTAAAATGAGTGAGATGAATATGTCAATTGTTGAAGTGGGTGAACAGGAACAGAGGGGAGAAATCACAATATCGCCCATTAATACTGCTAGTACTTCTGATTTCGTCACCCAACGCCAAAAGGGGAACAAGTCGAACGAGCCTAATTATTTGGCAAGCAGTCAGTTTGATGAATTTAGAATGGAGATGAGACAGTTAATTACCTTTTTCACGAGCCAGCAGTCGACTGAACTACGAGAAATCAAAGAAACAATGAATGAAATAAAGAACACTAATGCATGTATCGAGGCCTCTATCATGGATCTGAGTAAACAAAACGAGGAAATCGGTAAAAGACTAGACAGAATAGAGCGGCAAGTAAAAGACGACGGTGACTACATATTGTTTCTTGAAAATAAAATAGAAGAAATGCAAATAGGAACTCGCAAGTCCAATATCGAGTTAAAAAACGTACCTAAGAAGAAAAATGAAACTAAACAGGACTTGCTGAGTATGATCATGTGCTTGTCTGATAGCATAGAGTGCAAAATAGTCAGATCGGATATTAAAGACATCTACAGGGTGCGAGGAAAGAAGCAAGAGAATCAGAGCACACCAATCATAATTGAAACCAATTCTGCTCTATTAAAACTGGATTTAATTAAAGCAGTAAAAACATTTAACAGTAAGCACTCATCCAAATTATGTGCCCGTCACCTAGGCTTTACCACTAACCAGGACACGCCGATATACATTTCTGAGCATCTTACATCCAAGGGCTCCCGTCTACTCTTCTTGGCACGAGACCTCAAGAAATCCAAAGATTATAAATATTGCTGGACGTCCTACGGTAAGGTTTATATAAGAAAGTCCGATGTATCGCAGATTATCCAAATCAACTCTGAAGAGCAAGTACATAGATTATTACAAGACTGACTAACCGAATTCGCTTATGTTCTAAATCACATACTGAACCTAGAAGTGTCTTATCTACTTGAACTAGTGATTTCGTTACTTCATATTATGTCTTTACTCTTTAAAATTGTAACACACACACTACACTTATACTTACACATACTTGCACACAATCCATACACTAATATACACACTGGAAATTCAAAAGCAAAGAAAAACAAAACGACTTCATGTCTGCCATATACATTATTTTATGACGGATACATGCCATGTTCTCTAACATATATTATATGGTACATATTGCAACGTGCATATGTTAATCTGCAATATGTTATATTAACTATGATGTGTCTTCTCACTATTAATAATAATGTGTGATACCATACAAGCAATGTCGGAGATAGATGATATAGAGATAGCTCGCACTATCGTATGTGATGATGCTAAAGAGCTAATGGGACAGTTATACCTAAATAAAAATGATCTCACTATAATTTCACAAAACATAAGGAGCATTTATTGTAACTTTGACGATTTTACGCTCACTTTATCTAATTTCTCCTTCAAACCTGACCTTATCATTCTTACAGAATGTAGACTAAATTCTAATAAACCCCTACCTCAACTTGTTGACTACGATTCCTATTTCACAACATGTCAGTTAAACCAAAACGATGGAGTGGTTGTCTACGTCAAAAATACGTTAAAACACAAAGTAAAAGAAATAAAATTAATGCAAGCATCTTGTCTTCAATTGGAGGTTCTTAACAACACAATTTTAGGTATCTATAGATCCCCCTCAATGACTAATGCTGATAGTTTTATAGATTCTCTAAGGACTCATTTAGAAACTCTTGATTCGGGAAATACTTTAATAATCGCGGGAGATATCAATATCAATATAAAACCAAAACCGCTAGAACCATTACATGAATATAAAAACAGAACCAATTATTTGAATATGTTATCATCATTTGGGCTTCTAGCTGGACACACTATACCCACCAGAGAAAAGAATTGTTTGGATCATTTTATCCTAAAGTTAAACAAAATTAAATATGCCCCTACTATAGCTATTCTAAAGACCACTATAACCGACCATTTTACTACATTTCTCTCAGTGTCCAAACTTAAAACAATTAAAACAATGTCTGCTATAAATAAGACTAAAACAACAATAGACTACGAAAATGCTTTAAAATACCTTCAAGAAAAAAACCTACCTGAGTTAATGTTTTGCAATGACCCCGACGTTTTAACTGACCGTTTGATAAACATGTTAATTGAATCCATTAAAGTTAATACTAAGGTTTCCGTAATACCAAGTGCGAAGCGTATCATAAAACCGTGGATATCTCCCGGGATGTTGCGCTGCATACGAAATCGAAATAAACTACAAAAAGATGTACGTAACAAACCTGATGATGCAATCTTAAAAATAACATATATTCGTTACAGAAACTATTGCAATAATCTGATAAAGAAACTCAAAAGAAAATATGAAAAAGAACTCCTAGCTGATTCTGTTACTAATAATAAATTACTGTGGAGGAACATAAAAACCCTGACTTTTACAAATAAATCAAACAAACTTCACACTGAATTATTAAACATCAAAGCCACTTGCACTGAATCGGCAAATTTCATTAACCATTATTTTGCTAACATTGGGAAAGAGCTCGCTGAACAAATTCCCACAACCTCTCAAAACGACTTGAAACTATTTTTAAGTAGTCTCCCCACTCGGTCTGGATCTTTTGTACTATCACCTGTTAGTGAAGAAGAAGTAAAAAATATACTATTAAATCTCAAGTCTAGTAGTGCTCCCGGCTGGGATAGTATTCCAACTAATTTTTTAAAATATATAACAAAAGAGATTGTCCCTATCATAACACATCTCGCAAATTTATGCTTTAACCAAGGAATATTTCCAAATTTATTAAAACAATCTCTAATTACCCCTGTGTACAAGAGTGGGGAGAGAGGCGACGTCAGCAACTATAGGCCAATCTCAGTTCTACCAGTCATATCAAAAATTTTGGAAAAACTACTCAACACCAGACTGCTAAGCTACTTAAATAAATTCAATCTCTTATCTAGTTCACAATTTGGATTTAGGCACGGAACTTCTACGGAAGACGCTATAACAGCTCTTACTTCACTTGTCACAGAAAATCTTGATAACAACAAGAAGTGCTTAGCTGTCTTTCTTGACCTGAAAAAAGCCTTTGACACCGTCTCTCTTCCTATTCTTGTACAAAAACTGGAAAAAAAAGGGGTTAGGGGAACCCCACTCTCTCTGTTTGAAAGTTACCTCACTGGCAGGAAACAAAGAGTCAAACTATCCAGTCATAACGAAGTCAGCGATTACGAAGAAGTATTATACGGCGTACCCCAAGGGAGTGTCTTAGGACCGACCTTATTCCTGGTGTACATCAACGACCTCTGTGAGACGACCATTCCAAATGCAAAACTTTTTTCCTATGCTGATGATACCGCCATAGTCTTTACTGGCAAGTCATGGGATGAAGTCAAATCCAGTGCAGTACAAGGATTGGCTCAAGTATCCACATGGTTAAAAATAAACTTACTGACTTTAAACACAAAAAAGACAAATTATATTTGTTTCAGTATTAATAATAGCACACAACCTATATATGATTTAAATCTCCAAATACATTCCTGTCAAACGTTCAATACTAAAAATTGTAACTGCCCTAACATAGCAAAAGCTGTTCATACAAGATATCTTGGCGTTCTTGTAGACCAACATCTCAATTGGTATCCTCACCTTGACCAAGTTATGAGTAGAGTCAGGAAACTGCTTTGGCTTTTCAAAACGCTAAGACACATTGTGCCAGGAAAAGCAATTACTAAAAATTCTAACAGCCGAAACATTTTAAATGAAATATACATAGCTTTGGCACAATCGGTCTTGGTATATTGCATATCTATCTGGGGAGGAGCAGCAAAAAGTCGTCTAATAGACCTTGAACGAGCACAACGTGCTTTAGTCAAGGTTATGTATTTAAAAAAAAAAAGGTTTCCAACTGATCAATTGTATCTAATCAGCGACCTACTATCCGTCAGAAAATTGTATGTCCTGCATAGCACTTTGAGAAAACACAAGTCCTTACCATATAATCCGAGCTACAAAAAGAAAAGACTAATAAGTAACATAGCCAAGTCACCTAAAACTAGAACCTTATTCGCAAGCTCTCAGTATAACGTAAAATCCGCACACCTATATAATAAATTAAATAAACAACTCGATATTCACTCAAAACCTTACCATGAATGTAAAATAACCTTGATAAAATGGCTAAAAACTAAATCTTATGATGAAATTGAGTCCTTAATACGATAACGATTCCAGACACTCGCACACACATACACACACACACACACACACGCACACGCACACCCACACGCACACGCACACGCACGCGCACGCGCACGCGCACGCGCACGCGCACACACACACACACACACACACAGACACACAAACACACACACACACACACACACACACACACACACACACACACACACACACACACACACACACACACACACACACACACACACACACAGACACACACATCCTGATATCCTGTTGTAAACAGCACTAATTACCTGTTAATGTAAATTCAAATTACAATTAAACTTAATTAAGATTTACAAATTAAACTTAATCTATAAGTAAGTTAAATTTAGTAATTTAAGTAGCCTAACTAAATCTTACCCCATTTTATTGAAGGAAGAGCGGTGTCTCCCAACACAGGCAACATTTTGCCTACAGGGTGACTCCATCCCTTGTATCATGTACGTTATGTATTTTTATGAATAAAGAATTTTGTATTTGTATTTGTATTTGTATTTAAGTACTTAATTGCATAAAATCATTCATCATTGTAAAAAAGGTGGCCTTAATACTACAAGCATTCTCTACCAGTCAACCTGGTGTAACCTGGAGATTGTAAAATCAGCCCTTGAAGACTTGGTGCATCGTGCTTTATTGCTCGTTATAATGTATGGGTTAAAAAGTTTGGTGCAGTATTTTAAAAATATATAGGCTTATTCTCATACGAATTGACCCATATTAGAACTCTTGGCGCTCAACGATCGATCAAAGTACAAAAAAACGACTGCAGTAGTAGTGACCTTGATAATATCTTCGTAGAACATGAACAGCATGTTGGGATGGTTTCTCTGCGCCCACGCCTCTTTCAGATGTGCGAAGTAGGGTGTGAAGACAACTGAAAAGAAACGACTGAAATAACAGTTCGATATGGTTTCATAGTGACAAAAAGCCGTGGTAGCCTAATGGTTTGACCTGCCGAATCTTAAGCAGAGCGTCGTGGGTTCGAGAACCCGGGCTCGCACCTTTAAGAATTTATGTGCGAAATGTAATATAATTTGTAAATTTACCATGAGCTTTTCGGTGAATGAAAACATCGTGAGGAAACCTGCACACATCTGCAAAGCAATTTGACGGTGTGTGCGAAGTTCCCAATCCGCACTGGGCCCGCGTATGGGAACTATGGCCCAAACCCTCTCATTGTGAGTGGAGGCCTGTGCCCAGCAGTGGGACGTATATAGGCTGGATTATTATTATTATGGTTTTATGGTCAAGAAGCATAAAATATCAAGCAAATATATTAGGTTTTGCTTCCGGTATTAGTATTGAAACGTTATTCTGTTCTATTCTATTCTTACCCAAATCTTCAATAAACACCTCCCAAAACTGCTTCAACGTCTCAAACCGCCCGTAATTCTTCAGTTTCTTATAGAACTCGAGGTAGGAGACCACCACATCCCTCGGATCTCTTGCGACGTAGATGACTCTTGCACTGTCCAGGAGGGTGGGGGGAAGGAGGGAGAAGGCAAGGTGGGTACTGATGAGCCGTGGGGAGGGTTGGTCAGCTAAGATCTTGTAGGAAATTGGTGCGTCGTCACCGTGCAAGGAAAATATCCTGTGAGAAATTAATAGCAATTGTTACGAAAGTAGACTTTGCGTAAACTTGTAGGAGATTAAGTTAGTCACTGGACTAACATAATCTCCTGAACAGAGAATAACCTAACCTTACCTCAAAAACTAAAACCCGACTGGATACTTGTATGACGTACCCTTTTAAATTTTTGTATAGCCTGTCGGAGATAGTCATTAGTATAGGAGCTCAACGAAACCAGAAGGTGACAACAGCGCCCTCTACAGCCGTTGGCGGAGCCTTGGTGGTCGCTCCAGTGCGACGGCAGCACACTTCTCCTTGAGATCTCGTCCAGTGAACACCTTCCGATGGAACTGCTCTTTGCTATAAGTTAAATTTGTGTGTGAAGAAAGTGCGCGTGAGAAAGAGCCCCGAGCAAGTACTATGCGCATCTCCCGAGATTCGGTCTGTTATGCCGCGAGGCAGGAAGAACCATGGGTTGGCGGTGGGACTGGTAGGGCTATACTGTTATTACGTTAAGCTTGACTTGCTACTGTTAATTAAAGTCAATGAAGATTAAATGTATCGAGTTTAATGTCCATCAAGGAAATAAACCTACCTACGTCTATTTTGTGTTCTCTTTGCTTCGACCCTCGCTCAACTAGACTAAAATATCTGGCCATATCCTGAAGATTCCTGACACATATAGCCGCAGCCGCCCCCTAGCGCCGACAAGCCTATGACACTCGCACGGTTTTGACATATCATACGACACTCAATTTATCAAAATCGGTCCAATAGATTAGGTGCTAGTGTGGAACATCCGATTTTCTGTCACATACATACATACATAGACTGTTAACCACATTACCCTTATTTTTTCATCGCGCAGTCGGGTAAAAAGATAGTTTAAGAACAAAAAAGTTTTAGAAATATTATCAGGCCCATAGTATTAAATAAATTATAAATTCCACATCTACCATTGAGCTATACTACTACGTATAGAGAAGACAGCGCGAACATCACTTGTGCTCCATTCAATTGCGGCCGGGCGGCCGCAGTTCACTCAGTCGCTTGCTCGCTCTTGAGCGAACTGCGGCCGCCCGGCCGCAATTGAATGGAGCACAAGTGATGTTCGCGCTGTCTTCTTTATACGTAGTAGTATAGCTCAATGACATCTACCAGCGCTTTGGACAAGACCATCATTGCAAGTTGAAGTATTGCTGTTCTTAGCAGGCAATGTTCTCACGACAAGTGAATAATATTGTGAAGGAACCTGCCAAATCGAACAGCTGAGTTTGTCAGAGGGATGTTTACCTACACAATATATACCTATCCTAGAGGGTCGAAGGCAAGACAAGATAAAATAGTGGAAGAAACCGGGGGTAATATATATTAGACTTACTCTAGGAAGGTATTGCGTTCAGACAGCGGTATCTCTGCAGCTTTTTTGTAATCTAAATCGTTTAACAGAAGCCACAGCATCTCCGCAGTCATGTGCGTACCTAGGAAAATAACAGATTGATAATTATGGTCTACATCGTCACCTGGAAGACCTCCATTGATGAGATAATAAATATTGAAACAAATACTATTTTTTTGCAATTACAAACATTTTTCGGTCAATCAATATCAAAATGTCGTCTGAAACATACTAGTGTGGGGAGAGAGTCATTAGTAAAGCCATGTTAATGTTGTAACCTTCAGAGATTTGGACAGTGGCTCGTCTGATCAGACTACGGGCTAAAGGTTTACGACTACGACTAATCGCTTACTCAAAAGACATCAATCTCTCTAATAATATAGGCCTAAGCCAGGCTAATGATCCCGCGTATACCTGAACGTGGGAAGGTCATCAGCCACACGTCCTCAGCTCGCACCGGCATGGCGCGCACGGCATCAGCGTGACCCTTGTACCGAGCTGACAGCAGGTACCCTGGCTCCCCGAACCTGGTCAGCTGCTCGAAATCCTCTGGAAGAGATGTAAGGGAATTTAATTAAATTATACTGATTCTTGCCACCCAGTTTACGAAATCATGGATTCAGGCACCATTTCACGCTGTTCAGTGGGTTTTTAACTGCGGTCTATACAAAGTGCGACCTTACCAACAAAGAAATAACCGTCGAATTGCAAAAAGTTATCTGCGAACATACATAAAAAAAGTTTTAACAAATGAAAAACCTTTAAGTCTGTTTAAAACAGTCTTCTAAATGTGTATCTGTTTCAACAAGTCGATCAATTTTGGTACTCTTCGAACACTACATAAAGTTTAAAGTTTATTTCCAATAGTTAATGTATTGGAAATAAAATAAACACTTCGTTTTTGCATTTGAACTGTTCAATCAATGTGATCATGATCAATTTGTATCTTACTGTTTTAAGGTGATGTTTAATCCATATGTAGCTAAATATACATTAAGGGCCTGCGCAAACCGGCGGAGCGCAGCGAAGATCACTTTAAATTTATCAATGTATATTCTTTTCTATTTTAATTACAATAAAGTATAAATTTAGAGCCGCAGCCGCAGAGTAGAAATCCCCCGTGATGCTCCGAGGTCGGTCTCAGAGCATTCAAATTTATACCTTATTGTAATTAAAATAGGGAAGAATATACATTGATAAATTTAAAGTGATCTGCGCTGCGCTCCGCCGGTTTGCGCAGGCCCTAAAGCGACCCGCCCTCGCTTCGCGCCGGGTACTATTATACATAAACCTTCTGTGAAAAATTTCTAATGGTGACAACCGCAAACGTATTTTCCGTTGCGCAGTTTGAAAGATCTAACCGTACATACAGAGGGACAGACGGCGGGAAGCGACTTTGTTTAATAGGTACTATGTAATGATGTACATGAGTATATGTTTTAAACTACCATCCGAAATTTTCTAAGGAGTTATAGCGACAAGGTACCAACGTGATCATCTAATTATGATTTTGACGCTGACCCCACCTTTATACAGTCCTCGGAGCCGTGCGACGACGTCGGGGGCCAAATCCTTATGTTCAACTGGTTCTGACATGTTTTGTATTTCTTCTCTTAAATTAACTTTTCACTGTTCCCTGAAAAAGGCATAAAAATGTATGACATTATGGATTCAAAAGGAAGTCATATTCATATTCATATTCATATTTATTTATTGGAATAACATGTTACAGCTACACCTTAAATACTATTAAAGAATACAGTGAGAGGTAACACGTAAACCCTGATGGGCATAGCAATATGTGGAAGTCGAAACCGAAATAACGATAAAAATTCACAGAGTGTAAAACAACATTTTTTTTATATGACTCTGTTTACTTTTGCCGACTGTGCTTGTACATATACCCTTATAATCTGTGGTACATATGGTATAGGCATGATGACTGGCTAATAGTCCGTCAGTTAGATTATCAAAAAATATTGAACACATTTTTCCTTTTGTCAATCAAACGTAAAATGACAAAGATAAAGCGCGTTAAAGTTCGGGAGTGGGGGCTTGTGGCGTCACTTCTGTGTATAAGTTGTATTGAGACGTCATGCGATATTTCAACTTGATATATCTCCGTAATTTTTTGTGTATGTGAAAAAATAAACTTTTTGATAGTCTACCTGATCAACAAAGAAAAATTATCATCCTTATTGTCATCCCTGTTAAACAAATAAATGCGACACGTACCTCGATTATCCTGCTGTTAAATTATTAACTATAACTTATATTTACACAGGTCTATCTCAAGTCACGTGTGAAGAGCCACTGATGTCTCAACAACTCAAAAACCTGTTTACTATTTGATACCACTGCAACAAATAAGATTTTATTGGTCTTGTGGTTATCTAAGACGTATAAAAAAGGGTATAACTCAAAGTGAAACTGTCGCATTTTAAACCTTAACGGTGGAGAATATGATTTTAATCAGAATAGCGTTATCTTATGAGTTCAGTCATTAGTAACTGTACTGTAATGTAAGTCAACGTCAACGTTGAAAGTAATGATATACCACATTGTATTACTTATGTCCGGTCAATTCTAACCGCGGATAGATAAGGTTGCTTCAAATTAAAAACCGGTCAAGTGCGAGTCGGACTCACGCACTGAGGGTTCCGTACGCATTTTGCCGGTTTTTAATACTTGTTGTTTTCTATAGGGTTTGTTCTATAGTAATTGTGTAGATATTTAAGAGTTTATTTTTATCCTTTTTTTATGTAATTAGTAGAGGACTGTATATACATAGGGTGGTTATGTTGATTCCCCAGTGCCGCATTAATCGTAGACGATCAAAATGAATTCACCAACCTTGCTCCAATGGTTCTGCTGGCCGAAGTATCCCGCTGCCGTGCTTATGGGTGTCCGAGTCCAACTCTTTGTCACCGACACTCTCACATGCTCCAAAACACATCAAGTTCTTAAAAACTATCACATCAACCGAATATTCCACAATTAACTTAAATAATATACGAAAATACTGGAGATCGTTCAACACCGTGCCGCGGCTTCTTAGACGACTGTCCAGTGCTGCCAGCCATGCTCCTCTCTGATTGGTTGAGGCTCGCGGGCATAGATGCGCGCGGGCATAGCGCGAGCATACCAAATTCGACAATTGTATGTATTACCGTTTACGTTCCGTTAAAAAAACGTTTCTTGTATGGGGACTCCCCTTATTATTTTACTTTCTGACTCTCTTATTATTTGTTAGAAAATCCGCGGTTATATCCCATATTAAAATAAGTTTAAAAACTAAAACCCGACTGCAAAAAATAATGAAACTCCTAGTTTTTTTTAAATTTCCGGCTGCCATGTTTAATTTATAACAAAACAAAGTAGTCTATAACCATCGCACAATAATGACGAATCGATAGACATCTCATTTGTCGAATTCGGTTCATTAGGAACGACGCTGGAGTGGAACGTATTTATCTTCTTATCTAAATATATAAAAGAAGAAACTGACTGACTGACTGACTGACTGACTGACATATCAACGCACAGCCCAAACCGCTGGGCCTAGAGATTCCAAATTTGGCACGTAAGTTCCTTATGAGGTCTAAGGGTGCACTAAGAAAGGATTTTTCAAAATTCATCCCCTAAGGGGGTAAAAAGGGGGTTGGAAGTTTGTATGAAAGTCATCCATTTTTAAAGATAGGAACGTGGAAATTGGTATAAAGGCTACTATTTACAAATGAAAAATACTACCTTCAGCGATTTTGAATAAACTACCCCTAAGGGGTTATAATGGGGGGTTAAAATTTGTATAGGGGTTTGGACATTTTTGAAGTTAGGAACGTGGAAATTGGTATATAGGCTACTGTTTACAAATAAAAAAAGTACCGCCGGCAATTTTGGAAAAACTACCCCTAAGGAAATGAAATGGGGAGTGGTAGTTCCTTTTGGGTAATGGTTGGTCCTAATAGAAGTTAGAAACTTGAAAATTGCTATAATTAATACTGTTAACAAATAAAAAACGACTTAAGGCAATTTTGGATAACTACCCATAAGGGAATGAAATGGGGGGTGGTAGTTTGCATGGGAGTTTGGTCATTTTTGAAGTTAGAAACATGGAGATTTGTGTGCAGGCTACTGTTAACAAGTAAAAAATACTACCTTCAGCGATTTTGGATAAACTACCCCTAAGGGGTTAAAATGGGGGGGTTAAAGTTTGTATAGGGGTTTGAACAATTTTGAAGTTAGAAACGTGGAAATGGTTATAAAGACTATCGTTAACAAATATAACGTTATACGTACGATAATGAAAACTTTATCTGTACTTTTTAACAAATGTACCTACTGGACGCTTCGCAGACGAAATCGCGGGTGGAAATATTGCGTATATATATTTGTACTCGGTTCACGTTCTTGAAAACGTTTACGAGGGCGAACATTCAATCTAGCTAGGTCTCATGTCTGGGAAAATTCGTTTTCCCCGTATTTTTACGCAAAATTCTCGCACAACGGTTCGTAATTACGGGGCGGCTGCTTTCGTCTGAATAGGCTGATGGTTAGAGCGTTAGCCTACTACCTGCGCAAAGACTGCGGGTTCGAACCCCAGCTATAGACCGTTTTTTTTTTGTTTTTGTATAGTAATTCGACAAAAAATCTGTTTTGTCCCCAGTGACGACGTTAAATAAAGTTTTTATGGATGTTGGGATGTTTTTTTCAGTCACGCCTAAATAGTTGAATGGATTCGGATGAAATCGTCACACAGGTAGTTTTTATCCTGGATTGGCACCTTTTTTATTCCTGGCAATTTGATAGGGTCCAGGGTAAAAACGATAAACGACTTACTTAAGAAGAGGAGGAAGAGGTACTTAATAATTTTGGATGTAGGGGGTAATCTCCGAAACTACCCATCGGATTTCTAAAATTATTTCACTGATATTTAGAATGAAGTTTTAGGGTGGACATAGGTTATCTTTTAACTTATACTTATATCCGAAGCGAAGCGAGGGCGGGTTGTTATATTTAATATTATAAACGCGAAAGTAGACATACTTTTGCGTCTGTCTGTCTGTAAAGCTTTCACGGCTAATCCGCTGAACCGATTTCGATGAAATTTGGTATGGAGATAGCCTGAGTTCCAGGGAAGGACATAGGCTACTTTTTATCTCAGAAAATTGAACAGTTCCCGAGGGAGGAGTGATAAACGACTTCTACGCGGACGAAGTCGCGGGCAAAAGCTAGTATACATATATACAGACATACATACATAGGGTGTCAAAATCATTAATCTTCCTTTGCTTTGCCGTAGTCGGGTTAAAAAAACAACGGGCTATCTTTTACGGTTCAAAAGATACATCTCTCTAAAGGACATACTAATCACTTCTTTTTACCTGTTTCCCGTTAGCCGGCATGACGTTTGAATCTAAGAGACTCTTACGCACGTGACATTTGAAATTCAAATAAAATTATTTTAAATACTGTAGTGTTTACTTGTTTGGAGCAAGCGCGCCCGTTCTATTTGCTTTTAATATTTTTGATGCACCGCTCGACTGTTGGTTCGCCAGGATGCAATGATAAATGCACTTCACTGCACTCTGAAGTGCACCTAAGAGATTACTTGCGATTCCAATTTAAGTAGATTATAGAATAAAATAGAATAGAAATAATTTTATTGACAAACATTTGATACAATACATATAACACAAAAAACAAACATCAAAATACTTAAAGGTTTACATTTAGCAGAGTATCAAATAGTGTCAAATAGGATACCACTCAGCATGATGCCGTGCCGTGGCGGACCACGACCCACGACGCTGGTTTTCAGTAGTCCCTATTTGAGTGATTTCACGAAAGCCAGTGCAATAAAAACAAGCAAAAAAGAAGATAAAAAAGAAAAAACATGTGAAAATAAAATACAAAACAAATTAAACACGAACAGCAAAAAACAACATCACACACAATACGACAGGCACAAGTAAAATGATAACAACTTAATAACGCCATCCTTTTTACTCACTACCCGTCACTGTTATGCAGAAAGAGACAACACCAAGTTTGATTTTGTGGTTAGAACATAACAAATAGTCCATAGACAACATTTCCGAAAGAAAAACTGAGGCGGTGGAGGTTGTACCGCGCACTCCGATGACAAGGGCAACATCATCAAAGGGCAACATGTATCTGGCTGTTTGTGATTTTCCAAGGCTTTTATAAGCAAATTAAAAAGAAAATAATTAGTTTTAAACACATAATAAGTTAATAAGATATGAATTCTGTTTCCTGATTGGTCGATATAACTGTATTCCGGTTGGTTGAAATAAAGGTTTTTTCAAGAGTTAAAGATTAATTAGTAGAATAGGCTATATGGGTCACACAGTCACAGAAACAAAAGTTGTCTCTCCTGTTCCAGAAAGTTAAGGACTTTGAAACCAAATTTTAGGGGTTAGGATATATCCGCGTAATGGGAGTCTGGTGTAGTATTGGCCTGTATCGATATTATATTATTACACTGAACATGGTCCGACATGCTTATGCCCGGTTTTTGAAAAATCATATGACACCTCATTTATTAAATCGGTCCAACAATTCGGGAGTTAGAGTGAAACGCCCGATTTTTGGTTACATACATTATATTATATGCATACATACATAGACTGTTAACCACATGACCCTTCTTTTTGCTTCAAACAGTCTGAGAATTTATAAAAAGTCGCTGTGTGTAAGGTCCCTAAGGCTATCACTTCAAGTTCACTCGGTGTGGAATAGAATATGCAGCGGCACAACGAAATAACATTCATGACGATTTATGTAACTGCTTGTCGAGAATATTTCGTTTTGGTTTGGGTGAATACATTTCTCCGCTATTACGGCCTGGCCACGACGACAAGCGGCAGCGGCGGCGACTGTTTTCTCTCTTCACTGCACGGCCAAGATGCTCACCGCGTAGCGATTGACGTTACACGCAATGTATTACAAAAGTCGCTTGCCATTCAGGGCCCTTAGCCAAGATGCATTACGCTAACTAGCTTTTCTATTCATTTCGTTTTTAAACCAATCGCGTGACTGGTAGATCACGTGACTCTTCATATGACGTGATCTACCAGTGACGCGATTCGTTTAAAAACGAAACGAATAGAAACGCTAGTTAGCGTAGTGCATCTTAGGTAAGGGCTCAGTTGTGCTAGAAGTCAGTGACTTTACAAACCGATTTTTATAAAGCGGGGTGTTTGTGACATTTGTACAGCTGTAACGAACAAATGCGCATGCGGCCCTAAGCGAAAATTAGTTCTTCAAAACCGTTCGGGTAACACCACCACCGTTCATGTTGTAGTAAGTCTTAGTTTTCTGATATTGGACGGAAGTACTGAAATATCGATCTACCATTATTATTAGACCTTCACGACACACACATGCCTGGTCACGTATACGACACTAGTTCATAAGCAAGGTTTGTAGGGTTCCGTACTCAAAGTGAAAACCGGATCCCTATTCCTTCATTTCACTCTGTCACGGGCCTCGTTAATAAGTACAGAGCTATTTAGATATTTGATAAATGTTGTACCCGCCCTCGCTCCGCTTCGGTTACATAAGTTTAAATATAGCCTATAGCGACACGCCCTCGCTTCGCTCCGGGTTATATTATATACATAAACCTTCCAAAGAATTATCTAACTGATGGTGAAAACCGCATCAAAATCCGTTTCGTAGTTTCAAAGATCTAAGCATACATAGGGACAGACCGACGCGGAGAGCGACTTCATTTTATATACTATGTATTGATGAATGAATATTGATTATAAAGAGGAAAGAATTGTTTGTTTGTAATTTTACCGGGAGAGATGACGTTGTTTGTGGGTAAGAAAGGAACCACTTTGTCAGTCAGTTACAATCTAATTTAATTACAATAAAGCAGAAGTATATATAAAGGATTAACAAAACTTATGCCGGTAATTCTCCGAGCGTTTCAACCGCTCTCATTCTCCTGCGGGCCTAATATGGTCGCGTTTATCGCGTGACAAAACGTGGATAAAGCATCCGTCACTTTCTGACACGTATATAAGCGCGAGAGTGACGGATGCTTTACCCACGCTTTGTCACGCGATAAACACGGCCATATTAGACCCACTGGTCGCATTAATGTCGATATTCCTGTAGCTTTGGATGCTATTTTGGGTTATCTTGTAGAGTGCCCTGACTTCTACAAAATAACTGAAAATGCTATCCTAATCTATAGGGAATTCGACATAAATGCGACCAGGAGAATGAGAGCGGTTGAAACGCTCGGAGAATTACCCATGCATGACTTATTTGGATAACATAGAACACGTCTAACACGTACGGATAATTCTTATCCTAGATATGATTAATTAACAATACGTGACGAAACTCTGAAACTACTAAACTGATTTTAATGATTATTTCATAGGCAGCATAGGCTATATTTTATACCTATATTTTAACTTATTTTGACAAAGCGAAGCGAGGCCGGGTCGCAAGTGTTCTATAGGGTGACCTCGAATTGGTAATACAAAATACTTGATTATGATTCAGTTAATCACTAATAGTGTATTGCATTAACTCAGTTGTTAAAGTTAGCTTTCCTTAATTATCGTTAATTTTCTAACAAAACAAAATAATAAAAATAATTTAAAATCCCAAGTGTGGTTAACCTACATGACGTCATGCATATCTGTCGTACAGACAAGGAAATTGATTCTCGCACCATTTTGTACTCTGTCACAACAACGACGGAGATAATGACAGTGGACATTCAACGTGACGCACTGCCACCCAAAGCGACAAGGAACAAAATGTGTCTCAATTTCCATTCCTGTATCTATCACTCGATGTTATTAATAAACTAGGTGCTGATATCCATCCAACCCTTTAGTTTTAAGTAGGTACCCTAATAAATTATCTGATAAAGTGAATAACTGAATAATGAGTGAATTATTAAAAATAATTTATTGTTGAATAACGTACAGTACAAAATACAAAATTGTAAAACTTAAACAACTTTTAAAATGTGCTCAAAATGACCCCCGCCTTCTTGGATACATAACTCTGCCCGTCGCCTATGATTGTCTTTCAATCTGTGGAGAACAAATTCATTGGTTTTTACATTATTAAATGCCTCAACTATCTTTTGGCGAAGTTCACCCACAGTATCTGTTTCCCGTGCGTACACTCTCCTTTTTATTTCGCCCCACAAAAAGAAGTCGAGAGGTGTGAGATCAGGGCTTCTAGGAGCCCAAGCGACTGGGCCACAGCGTCCAATCCATCTCCCAGGGAACTCTTGGTCCAAGTAGCTTCGCACACGCAGGGAAAAATGAGCTGGTGCCCCATCCTGCTGGTAATACAGAGCCTCCAAATTTTGCTGCGGCACCTCTCGTAGCAATACCGGTAACACATTTCTCAGGAATTCTTCATATTTCGGTCCATTTAAATTTCCGTCAATGAAATGAGGACCAATCAAACAGTCGTTCAGTATTCCTGCCCAAACATTTACCGAGAAACGTGTCTGGTAGGAGTCCCTGCGAGTTACGTGAGGATTTGCTTCACGATCAGACCACCAGTGTTCATTGTGAACGTTGAACATGCCTACTCTTGTAAATGTTGCCTCGTCGGTCCATAAAATGTTCAAGTGTAGATTTTGCAGCAGCCAACGACAAAATTGCACTCTTCTAGGATAATCGGCTAATATGATATCCTGCACCCTTTGGAATTTAAACGGATACTTTCCTTCAGCATTCAGTAATCGCCAAATAAACCATTGGCTCGTTCCGAATCTTGCGGCAGCGTCCCTTGAGCTCGCCTCTGGGTGGTGGCTAAAATAATCGAAAACTCGTCTCCGAAACGTCTGCGAGTACCGCGGCCGCCGGCCCGGAGCTTGAGCGTGCACTGGGACAGTAAACTGTCCAAAATCTCTTAAGTTTTGGACAATGGAGTTTATTAGAACACGAGTAGGAGTTGGGCAGTCAGGGTGTCGTTCATGAAACAATGCTTGAGTTCGTACGGTACTTCGTGACGTAAAATAAAAAGATAACATATCCATTCGCTGAATATTCGTATAAGGATAAGCTCGGGGCATTTTGTTTAATTACTATCTTAATTAAATACGAAAATTCTTACTTTCTTTGACAAGACAAGTGACAATTTACTAATCAAGATACGCTATTATCATAAATGATGTGTCAGATAACGAACCAAAGAGGAAAGTGTTCATTTGAAATACTTTAAACCTCTTTCATTTTAAAGGTAATGGTAGGGTAACCAATTTAAGCAAAAAAAAATGGGATAATTAGAAAACTTAAAAAAAAGTACTTATGTTTTAAAATTAAGCGTGAGACCTCGTAGAAGCGATTGGTTTAGGGAAGCTCTCTGTAGTACTTTGAATTTGTATTACCAATTCGAGGTCACCCTGTATAAAGTGGTCGCCTTAAGTCACGTGCTGTCACTTTGTTACTTTAATTAGTGAGTGATAGGTGTCCTAATAGAACATTGGTGCTAATGAACGTTTGTGCAACTCAATACAGGCTGTGATCAAAACAAAAATATAATAACAAACCACAAACAACATTTTTAATCTCTACTGGTCCGGAAGTCGTTGTCAGTTGTAGGGTACATTTCCGTTTCAAAAAATTTATTCGTTTAAAAAAAAAAGGTTTTATGTGGAACCCTTATATAATCCGTCTCGAACTTAACCGCTTTTTCGTATCCTGGTATACAGGTTAATTGAATCATTGGTTCATTATGATTTGTCCCCAATCTGTAAATACCGGCGCTATCCGGTTTTATTCTTTAGCGCAACGACGTCGCATAGTAACTATTTAAAGTTGGGAGTCAAGACGTGTCGGGTAATGAATATGTAGAGGACAAAAGAGAGATCTCTCTCCAGGCGGGTGTTGAGCCTGAGGACCGAAGTCCATTCGGATGAAGTTGAAAGTTCTATATTATGCAATTTGACTGGGGAAACTTTGATACCGCGATGTAGAACATTAGTTTCGTTGTTTGTCGCTGGTGGCGCTGCTACATAGTTGTCATAGCTGTCTTCTACTTGTTACGTTAAGTAGCTAGATGTCGCTAGTCGCTACAATCTTATACAAATTTTATCTAGACCCAAACTGTGCAAGCTTTAGTAATCAAACACTAATGGAAAAAAAAATAACACACATAGGTTCGTCGTTTTGATATTTTCGTGTGTTTGCGAGAAAGAGAGGGGCAAGTTTCCTGGGTTAAACGCCAATCTCCAATAGTGGAGCAGCAGCCTAACATCCTATACTACTTCTTACTTCACTACATAGGTAGTATAAAACAAAGTCGCTTCCCGCCGTCTGTCCTTTTGTATGTATGTACGCTTAGATCTTTCAAACTACGCAACGGATTTTAATGGGGTTTTCACCATCAGATAATTTTTAACGGAAGGTTTATGTATATACTAGTACCCGGAGCGAAGCGAGGGCAGGTCTCTAGTACATTATAAACGTGAAATCTTGCGCGGACGGATGAATGCACGGATGTTTGTTACTCGTTCACGGAAAAACCACTGAACAGATTCGGATAAAATCTGGCACACAGATCCTCGGATCCTCAGCGCAGTCGCGGGCAAAAGCTAGTGAAGAATACTTTCAGTCTGCAGTCTGTCTACGCCGCGTCTTCATGATTTAATCAGCGGTTGACCGTCCCCAATCTGCGAATACTTGGCGACCAGAGCCTGACCGGCGGCAGTAACCCGCGCGCGGCGAGTGCGCCCGAAATACCGCGCACAATAAAAACTAAAACTGATACGCTGCGGGGCCGGCGCGCGCGCACCTAATATTAGACTAGATGGGCAAAGATTAAGCGGTAGATGGGGAACTCGGTTCTTGGGTAGATTTTTGAGTGTGCGGGCTACAAGCTTAGCACGACTGATAAAACGGGATATAATAACAATAAATAATAAATAATAATACATTCTTTATTTAGGTATTGACCCATTTCTTACATAACAAATTTAATACTCTAATCTATATCTAATTCATTTCATATAAATGTGAAATTTTTATGGTCAGTATTTAAATTGATCTTAAGTGAGATAAAGAGCTCAACGTGTCAGGAATGGCAGTTTGACCTCAGGGACATTCTCACACAAATGGACCTAGTCTCAAACTAAGCTAGGCTTGTACTATGGGTACTAGACAACGATAAACATACTTATATAGAGAAATAAATACTTAAATACATAGAAAATATCCATGCAATTTGGTACCATTATCATTTAGTGCGTCTACGCATTACAAGTCTTTGTCTAGAAATAAAGCTACGGTCAGCCGCGGTTAGTCGGCTCGAACTCCCGACCAACCAACATTCCGCCACTCAAACCCAACTGCACAACTTAACCAGTGGACTTCACTTTAAATCTTAGTGACCCAGTGGACTTAGTGACCCAGTGGACATAGTGACTCAGTGGACATCAGTGTCTTTAGAGTTGAATTGTCAGTGAAAATATTTTTTATATTTTGACCAGTTTGTTTTTATTTGTATCGTTTGTGATAACAGTGATTGTGTTTGCTGAACGGTTTAGTTTATATTTAGGGGTGAAATTTTAATGTAAGTATATTTCTTGCAGTAGTGAAGTATCTATGACAGAATAAATAAAAAAAAACAGTTTTTTACTCAAATTTAACAGAAAACTATGTTGACAATTGAACAGTAGGATAACTAATTAAAGGATTTTAACTATAGAGCTACCGGTTGCGGTATAAATACTACTAATATTATAAATGCGAATGTTTGTGTGTGTGTTAGTTTGTTACTCTTTCACGCTGCAACGGCTGGACGGATTTAGATGAAATTCGGAGTGGCGATAGCTTTTACCCTCAATTACAACTAGGATACTTTCTATCCCGGAAATTTTGGTATTTTCCAAGGGAAAACCGATAAACGAGTTCTACGACGGAGTCGCGGGCAAAAGCTAGTTATTATTATAAACCAGCTAGGCTGACATCCTCTCCAAGTAGCACAAAAGCTGTATAAGAGCTTACACAGACATTGTAACTCTAGTTTCAGCATTTTAAGGGCTGTATACGCTCTTATACAGCTTGTGTGCTGCTTGGGTCATGCCAACCATATTGCTGAGTGGAGACCAATTCGGCGCACATCATCATTGTTACAACTTTTGTGAAATTGTTGTGTTTTTTATTCTGTACCCGTACGTTTATGTGTCTGCTGAATATACTCTAGTTCTCTTAGGGAAAAGGTATGTTATTTAATTGCTAATAAATGCTAAATGTAATCTTAAAGTAAACACTCCGTTTCATTTTATATTTAGAAATATACAGCTCCTATCCAGCGCGTTCTAAAGCATCTTTTGAAGTTTTTCATCTAAGATAATAATTAATCGTCCCATTATTTATTAAATAAGCTTTTAATATGATTTAAAAGCTTCATTATGTTCTACGACAAAGCTTGTCCCAATAAACATAGTTGTTCATAATTTATTATCTTCAAAAGACATTTTTCTTGGCTCCGAACATTAAGCGTCAAATAAATCATATAAAATTTGTACGAGGTTAAAATTATACGAAATTCAGCTAGCTAATATTAATTTTATTTGGATTCTGCTGGACATTAAAATAATAAAACTCGATATTATTCAACGAGATTTTTAATAAACACTTTCAATAGTTAGAACCTGGTTAAAAAACAATAATAAATATTATAAATATTTGTAACTTTATACGCGAATACTTATGGTTAACTAAGTACGGGTCACGAGCATTAATTTGTGACCCATTTCAAAAAAAATATTGCTTGAAGTTGTCAATGTCATTAGAGATGCCAAGTCATTTTTAACTTACAGGAAACTCCACCTTATTGCTGTAGAATGTCAGATTGACTTTGGACCTAAAGTGGGTCCCAAATTAAAGCTCGTGACTGTACCTACCTAAATTATAAGTAAGTTAAATAGTATAATAATTAAAGACCGAGAGTACCGAGAAAAACATTGTAAATGTATATAGCTGGCTTTTGGATAGTTTGTGTAACAACTTAATTTCAGAGATTGCAAATAAGTTTGAACTTATTCTTTTATAATTAGTATTCTTTAATCATTTAATAAGAACATAATTGTGTACTTTTCACTTTTAATCACCTCCATCATCCCCACAATTACCACCACCATCGTGATACCCGTTATCACCATGATGGCCCCAATCACTGTTACTGTTATCTCCGCCGTGATGTCCCCAACCATTACTTGCTGTGCCCCATCCACTGCTGTGACTATTATCTCCGCCATGATGACTACTAATACCGTGACCATTACTGCTGTGGTTACCCCAACTACTACAGTGGTTACCCCCACCAGTACTATGACTACTGTCTCCGCCGTGATGAGCACTAACACCGTTGCTACCGCCACTACTGCTGTAACTATTATCTCCTACATCATGACCAATACTACCACCATGATGTCCAATATCGTGACCCTGTTCGCTACCATCACCATCATTGCTACCTTCACCATGATGATCTTTAACACCATCATTATTTCCACTATCATCGCTTTGGTGATGATTGTCACCACCGTGATCGGAAGTCTGACGTCGACTATCAACAGTATTAATTCCAGCATATCCATCATCAATGGAAATCTCTTCGAAACCATCGTCAGTACTTATTTGTTTCTTTTCTCTATATTGTACGCGTTGTTGCATATTGTTCTCATTTTCTTTTGTTTGATGTTTCATGTTGTATAAATTGCTGCAGCACCATGCAAGGGACACTAGTACCCCTCCCGACTGAAATAAAGCAAAAATTTTGTTCAATTACATGTTCGTAGGCTTGATCAAGGAATCTTTTGGAGATTTTTGTTCAATACTCTTTTAAGTAGAGAGTAGAAAGAGTTAAAAAAGTAAAACCAGGTGGTAGTCTAAAGCAAGAGACGCACTAAGAAAAAGTCGGCTCTTAAGGCCATTTAGAGTTCAAAAGACTAATAATCATAATTATCTTGCTACTGTTAATCTCAGAGTGTTATTTTGTAACTAGCTTTTACCCCCGAGTACGTCTGCGTAGTCGCTTATCGCAGTATCCAGCAAAAAAAAAATCTGTCTAAAAATACCTTTGTTCGTCTCCGGGCCATGAACTATCTTTATATGTACAGTCGAGGACAGAAAGATGTATACACTTTTGGACCTTATTACAATGGAATAAGGTGAAAAAGTGTAAACATCTTTCTGTCTTCGACTGTACCAAATCTCGTCAATTTACACGTCAAAATCTACCAAGTGCTATCCAAGACCATTGCTGAGAAAAGGCGCCGCAAGAAACTTAACAGTCGGTCATTTTTGTGGGTGGATCAAGTATAGTAAAGATGGGCATCAGGCAAGCGATTGTTTATGCTAGAGGAGGCAAATTTATGTACAATTAAGACAAGACGCCAAAAGATGGAGTTAGATTGATTTTGTAATGTATTATTTTATTAAATAAAAATAACTTACCACCGCGCAGGCTACCACAATAATCAAGGACGCGACCATTTCACAAAATAATTGTCTGACGAATAATCTAAATGTAACTATAAAATTAAATTATGAATGGCACCAACAAACTATCGCTTCCAACAGCGGTAATTACAGGACTTGTTCGTACTTTGAAAAACCAAGGCGTCTTGCCGACACGACGTTTTCTAACAACACAAAAAGTTTACACTGATCACATAAAGTTCAAGGAATTTCAAGACACAGTGTTCTGTAATTTTTCTGTATCACAAGCATTGAGATCGGTGGGGTGGGGCACGCTCATACCCTTATTTTAGTCATAGGGAATTCTTTATTACAGGAAAAACTTTTATAAATATTATTATATGAATATTTTGTTCGGCTTACTGCTATTGTATGCAAAACAACCACTATAGTACTGTGCCAGTCAAAGTTGATCTTTGTACTAAAGTAATGTTTTAATAGGGTACGCATCATAATATATTTTAAAATACATACGGTTGAAATACATAAAGATAAAATACCGAATATCATCAGACATCAAAGGACTAGTGGGCTTCCTCGAGGAGTTGGGATGGCTAGAATAAACATAGAAATCACACACACACGCAAAAATACAGCGAAGTAATACATAAGTGAATACGTACAACATAAGCAACATTTTAGAACTTGCATATTTGAGGTGAGAGAACTACTTATCTTAAGAATAGTTTGTTTGGTAGTGCGCGTTTGTGTGTGTGTGTGTGTGTGTGTGTGTGTGTGTGTGTGTGCATGCGTGTGTATCTATACACCTAATGTTTCCCCATAAGTAGCGTGACACGTTTCTTAGATAAGTTCTAAACTCATAAGATTGGAATGCATAATGGTCAAAATATACAGGGTGTTACAAAAATACCCGTAAAGAAGAAAGGGGGTGAGATGATCCCATGTAAATAGTCCATTGACAATGTATGAAAACCTTAGCATGACTTTATGAGATGACAGCTTACTAGGGTTGCATTATTTGGCTTTGATTTTTTACGGGTTATTTTGTAACACGTTGTATAACAGTTACTACTTATTCATAATGGTCAAAATGTATAACAGTTTAAAAACTTCATAATGGTTCTAAACCCGTCCCGATCCGTGGTACATCTGCTGTGTTCAACTGACCAATAATTTATATTTGAATATCAAATTTAACTGAGCCGACGGAGCTAAGCTCCTATTCCTGAGTGTTTGGGCCCCTCGGGCCAGCTGAAAAGCTACCATAACCTAAACCTACCTCATCACTTAGGATACTTATTTTGACCATTATTATTATATACTTTATGATTTTTATTGTTATACCTTTCAACTATTATATCAACTATTTATGATTTTATATTATATTTTGAACGTATAAATTGTAAACTTATATATTTTGATCTTATGCATTATAAAAACAATACAAAACAACAGTTCCTCGACCGATATCGAGCTGTCAGTTCTTCGTATTAAAACAGAGGTTATCAGTTTCTCGTATGATTTTATGCTTCTTTTTCATACATTTTGGTCGGCAGGCCGCTCTTGACAGGCTTGGGACTGCCGGCAGACTGTTGATCTGTATTGCCCTTTACGCATTCATCTGGCAACGCATAAACGATTCCCTGACGTTCACCCAGTGTGCCTTGAACGCGTATGTGCGTTCTTACGTATGCGAGCTTCGTATAAAACAAAAAATGCGACACCTGGAAATGTGTATGTATGGAAAACATTCAAAACTCAAAAACAAAAACTCACGCAAATGGCCATATCAAGAATCGAACCCAGGACCGCTAGCTTGTAGTCATCGTCACTACCAACTAGGCTAAACTCTTCATTCACTGCTCAATTAATTGTAGTAAATTCCAAAAACAATATATACTAAGTAATCATCACTCGGAGCTGTACATAAATCTCGTCTAAATAGTCGTTGCTAATCGCGGTGCGATAAAACGGCGCGCAGTTCGAGCGTTAAGTCGCCGTGCTTTGAAGTGAGACGTCATGCGCCTACGCATGTGCAGTGGAGCTATAACTGCTGCTGTAGGCCTAGCTTAGTTGCCAACGCTGGTAACCAAGAAACTAATGACCATACTCCGTTATCAGTGGAGGAAATCTGTTGAAAACGCAAGCGTTGGCACAATACATCATATTTGGCTCTCAAAATTTTCTCATAATAATGTAATAATAATCGTTTGTCCTAATGATTACCTGACATAACGTTAATCGCCTATTTTCTCTTGACAAAAACACTCCTCGCTACGCTCGTCGTCGTACTAAACTTTTAGGATTTAAAAAATTATGAATACCGAAATTATGACTAAAACGTGATAGGACAATCGAATCATTATGGGAATTAAAATATTATGGGTAGTAAACATTATTGCAATTATGACAAAAGTGTTATGGCAAATGACTTAAGGACAAACGACATTATGACAAAAGAATGAACCCTTTACTACTCGTATTATATTAATAATTACTAATATAGAATCTACTATTGCAGCCCAATCCGAAGTCCCTAGTAACAATGACGTGCGCGTGCGACGGTCAAACTGCCTCGACGATGGTGACGTCATGTTATCATTAATGTTACAACAACTCTGTCCTATTTCTAGACTGAACCAGCTTTACTACATTCTGAGCACCAGCAATTACCTGACTACGACGAAGTAAAAAGGAGGGTTATGATTTTAGTACTACATATATGTTTGTTTGTTTCTTTAACCTATTGCCTCGTAGCTTGTCGAATACCCATCAAATTATTACAAATTAGGTGTTTGTTGGTTTGGTCGTACTGTCCCACGTGTAGGCTGTTAGGTTAGGTTAGCTAAGCTCAATGCTTGTACTATGGGTACTAGGCAACGATATACATACTTATATAGATAAATAAATACTTAAATAATATATAGAAAACATTCATGACCCGGGAACAAATACTCGCGCTCATCACGCAAATATTTGCCCATACCAGGATTCGAACCCGGGACCGCTAGCTTCGTAGGCAAGGTCACTACCAACTAGGCTAACCGCGTCGTCAATATTTTATACAGGATCGGAAGAAACAAGGTTTTCTAGACGCACCGGCAGTATAAGTAGGTACCTACATAGATGTAGTGGCTAAAGCAGCATTGATTCGATACCTTATTACCGCCTACCGCTGCTTTTATCGCTTTAAACTAAGAAATGAAATTGCCCTTGATAGATAACAATCCCAAGTCTTTTTCCTACCGGCTAAAATCTAATGAATCTATGAAATCGTAGGAGATCCTGATAGTAGTGTCCTAATACCATGAACTTACAGGCCGAGTCAGCCGGAGGACTGTTAGACTGTGTTGCCCTAATAGATAATAAACCCTGAAAGACTCATTCATAATAATAAATCACCCATATTATTATCAAGCGTGTTTTCTAATAAGATTTTCAATTTTTTTCCCTAACTTTCCAGACATCATTCGAAATTGATCCATCGAAATACGATCATGCCGAATGACAACGTAATTCGTATTTTTGAACATGTCCCGTAAACAGATTATAATGAACGTATATAATTTATACTTTGATTCTTTGTGATAAGGTTGATATTGGTAGAGGCGTAACTAATTTTATCGTTCGAAAACCAACTCACCTGTGTGCGTTGAGCCAACAATTTTTTATTGTTGGAACGTCGATAAAATGCGGCGCTGGTTTTTTACGAGGTTTCAAATTGTAAAGCGGTGCTCAGATTTGAATAGATTTATAGACGCAATATTTAATATTTGGTTTCGTGTAACCTGGAGCTTTTTGCTGGAAGGTACAGTCAGAGGCATAAATATCTATAAAGTCATCGCTTTCAAATATATGTATACATGACCTTAGAGTAGCGGAGAGGTGTGTAGTTTATTTATGGCATCTTGTATATTATCATTATGACTTTGACTGTACACAAATTTAGGTTCTACATCTGTTCTTGAATCGAAGTAAAAGAGTTTGATACAGGTTGACGTTTAAGTTTTTTTTTTTCTTTCAAAATAAATTTATTAATTTTTTTAACACTAAATTAATGTACATTTGTCTTCCAGTCTACTATTAAATCAAGCAGAATACGTAAGGGTGTTCTTTAAGTAGGTAACAACAAAATAAAACCGGTCAAGTACGATTTGGGTGGTACGGAACTCCCGGTACAAGAATCCGACTCGCACTTGACCGGGTTTTTTTTAATTCACCGTACGCCTTACGCCCCGTCCGGAAGCCGTTTATAAATTGGTGACAAAAACTCTAAAGCTGTCATAAATACATCATGAAATCATAGAAAGACATTCAGAACATTTTGATGATGAACAAATATGACGTTCTCAATATAAAGGGACCTTATGGAGGAAGGCAGTTACGCTCTTCTTATTCTTGTAACTATACGAATACTATGGTAACAGTTCTAAAAAAGGCGTAACCGCCTGCCTCCATAAGGTCCCTTTATATTGAGAACGTCATAAATGATTTAGAGATACGTTAACAATTCAAACAATTTGAACAATTTCACATTTAATGTTAGTCATGTAAATATTAGAGAATACGCAAATGTATCGTGTAAACTATTCGAAGCAGCACTTTACCTTGTGTTTGAACAATACAAATTAGAACAGAATCGACTGAATCTAACACACGAGTACAAAAGCCAGATAAGCTTCGGAGTTGGATAAATAAGACGCAACTAGGGTTACCGCATACAAATAAAAAAAATCCTGATGAAATCCCTGCATTTTGTCCAAAAATCTTGACATTTTGCGTCGTAACCCCGTGTTAGGTTAGGTTAGGTTAAACATCATCAATTTTTCATTTTATTGTAAAAACTCCTGACATTTTTAACAGACTTCAAAAAAGGAGGAGGTTCTCAATTCGACTGTATGTTGCTTTTTTTTTTTTTTGTATGTTTGTTACGCGATTACTCCGTCAATTGTGGACCAATTTTGAAAATTCTTTTTTTGTTTGAAAGGGTATACTTCCGAGGTGGTCCCATTGTCATCAAATCAGAATCTGATGATGGGATCCATGAGAAATCGAGGGAACTCCTCAAAAGTTATAGGCACACATACAGCGATTTTGGTATTACCTGCAAGAACTTAAGAAATTGCATTACAAAAGCACTTCTTGGCGAAGAGGAAATGATGATGAAGATCAGAGGTCCTATGTACCTATTAGGCACTAAATAGGCTATTACTAGGACTCCTAGGTTGGTTTTTATTTAACGCTTTTTAGTAGGTTTTTGAAGACGGTTTTATTTTTTTGTTAAAAATTTTCATATTCCTGCTGCATTCTTGATAAATTAACAAAATTCCTGACATGTCAAGAAAAGCCTGACGTCCGGGAACCTGATGAGATTTTTTGCAGATTGTCATATTATAGCTAGAAATATCTAACTACATAGGTATTTGGTCATTTTGACTGCTCCTGTCTATTCGATGATAGCATCGAATAGACAGGAGCAGTCAAAATGACCAAATACATATATCGCAACACAATTCTTATTCCTATAGTAATAAAGATGTGTTGCGATATATCTGGCCACTGACGACGCGGTTAGCCTAGTTGGTAGTGAACCTGCCTACGAAGCTAGCGGTCCCGGGTTCGAATCCCGGTATGGACAAATATTTGTGTGATGAGCGCGAGTATTTGTTCCTGAGTCATGGATGTTTTCTATGTATTTAAGTATGTGTTTCTCTATATAAGTATGTTTATCGTTGTCTAGTACCCATAGTACAAGCCTAGAGCTTAATTTGGGACTAGGTCAATTTGTGTGAGATTGTCCCCTGATATTTATTTATTTATTTATTTACTTTCACTCCTCCTATCTACTTAAAACCCTACTTTCTGTCTGTTACCTCTTCACGCTTCAACCGCTGAACCGATTTAGATGAAATTTGGTATGAAGATAGTTTGAGTCCCGGGGAAGGAACATAGAACAGTTTTTATCCCGGAAAATTTTATAGTTCCCGAGGGATACACGATAAACGAATTCTACGCGGACTATTAAGGCTATTAAAAATATTTTTCTGACTACAACTTATTTTTCTTCCTTTCTTATTATGTTTGCTGACAATTATTAAGCTATTACTTCATCATGTAATTTTCAAATGCATTATCTTTCATGCCTTTAAGTTTTGCTAACCCTACAAACATTTAGAAGACGCTCTCCTGCAAAACGCTACGCTTCATCGACATTCTGCAGACCGCAGAATGTCGATGAATGTGTAACGTGATATCCGGATAAATATCACTGAAGTTACCTATATTGTATACATTTTATTCTTAAGGGATAGACTCAGCTTTCTAACACTTTTGGTCTCATACATTGCATACAAACACGGTTAAAGTTATACCCTTCTTTTGTCTTCGCTCAGTCAAGTAAAGAGTGGCCTTCTTGCATGATAAATATTATTTTCATTATTCATTTGTTACCTAATTCAAATAAAATTTCGCGAAAAAATATAATAACGTTAGATTAGGTTCGTTAATTTCAATAAACATCAAATAGGCAAACATGTTTTTCATACAGTTAGAGCGAAAAACATCTCATAAGCAGTTTCACGTTCAATTTGTTTAGCCTGAAATATATTCTGAAACAGTTCTCGAGTCTTTAATAAAATGTTCTTCAAACAGGACTAATTGAACTCAAAATTCAACTTTATGTCGACACAGCTTCCAATTATTTTCGTCATTACGTTCAGGACTAAATCCACTAATATCTACATGAAATGGACTACATATTGAGTTATTTGGCACTGATTGAGTAGTACGGGTAAGCACCAACTGCACGGGCTTAAGATTCGGACTCGAATTAGCTCGAGTTCAAGAGTTTTTTTTTTACCAAATTTTGAACGACACATGTCTTACGTGTATTGATTTCCGTGGATTTTCATGAAATTTATCTTTGTCTAATATTAGAAGCTATCAAAGTTCTGCAAAGGAGAACTATTAGCATTCGTGTTCGAGTACCTTTAACAGATGTAACAAATGGAAATAAATGTGACGTTCTCAATATAAAGGGACCTTATGGAGGCAGGCGATTACGCCGTTTTTAGAACTGTTACCATAGTATTCGTATAGTTACAAGAAAAAGAAGAGCTTAATTGCCTTCCTCTATAAGGTCCCTTTATATTGATAACGTCACAAATGCATATGTACCGTATTATTACGAGTAGGTATAATGAGAGCCCGAGATGCCCTAGTGGTGGTTCATCTCTGGCCAATTCTGTTTTAGACAGTGTCCAACCAAAATATAACAACTATTTTTATTATTAACACTAGCTTTTGCCCGCGACTCCGTCCGCGTAGAATTCGTTTATCGGATTTCCCTTGGGAACTACCAAAATTTCCGGGATAAAAAGTGTTCTATATCTTAATCTAGGGTATAAGCTATCTCCATTCCAAATTTCGTCCAAATCCGTCCAGCTGTTGCAGCGTGAAAGAGTAACTGACTAACACACACATACACACACACACACAAACTTTCGAATTTATAATATTAGTAGGATTCACTCGGAAAAAGGAAATAAATTCATTGAAAGTTTCTTTAATAGGTCTATGTTTCGGATGGAAACAAGGAGATGATTAAAACTTGGATTTTTTATAAGATTTTATTTTAATAAAAAAAAAACATACAGTCGAATTGAGAACCTCCTTCTTTTTTGAAGTCGGTTAAAAAGCTTAATCGGTACATGTTTGGTGTGAATGCAAGTGTTCGTGTATGAGTATAGCTGATGATGTGGGAGTGCGTATGCAAGGCATTCATCTGTGATTGGTTGTTTGGGATATGTCGTGATATTTCGGCGTTCGGATTGGTAAGAGAGAATACAATGCAAGTTGAACCTTATTTATATAATACTAAAACTAAAAATTTAAAGTTAAAATAAACTGTGAACGTTAGGCGTGAACAGTATATTTTTAATACTTTTCAATAAAACCTAGAGTTATTTATGTACAGGGTCATAAATATGTGTACATTTTAGTACCGTAGTATTTAATGTCTTGTTTAAACTGCCATATATGCATGTTACAGCGATTAAAGTGACAAGGTATTAAACGTGTACCCATATTTATGACCTAAAAACTAACGCTCTCGCCAATTGACGGAGGCATACGGTTAGTGTGAACCCAACAATGCGTAACGAGTATATAAATTAAGTTGATCAGATGAAGATATTTATAAAACTGATTAATGCGATGCTCGGGGAAATAAATATTGAGCGTTGACTGCGACTTCCCGGCATTTCTATTTGCGAGATATTTAGAGCAACTCGAACGTTTCATCGTGTTTTTAGAGTTCTGTTTAATTACTCGTATTAAAATAGGTTTTAAAAAGAAGCTGGCTGAAAGAAAGTCTGATTTGTTGTCATTCCAAACAGGATAGGTATCATATGCAAAGTGTAAACCTAATAATATGTGACGTTCTCAATATAAAGGGACCTTATGGAGGAAGGCGGTTAAGCTCTTCTTATTCTTGTAACTATACGAATGCTACAAACGGCGTGACCGCCTGCCTCCAAAAGGTCCCTTTATATTGAGAATGTCACATATGTATTACTTATAGCAAACTGTTATAGACTTTTTGGTCTCACTATTTTTCTATGCCTCTATACTAGTAATTTCATCGGCTTTTATTGTTAATAGAGTACAGATTAGTTATTACATGTAATTTTAATCAAAATTTGTAAGAAAACAACTTTTCAAGTTCTAGTTCTCCGAAATTCCTACGAAAACCCAATACTCGTTCCATCGATAACGGATCGCTTGACGTGACTTCTACCTTCTATTACAAAAGAACAAATTACTTAAAAACTCCTCATTGCATATGCGACTATATCGCTATACATAAAAAGTAGAATTTATTTCGACTAGCAAATTGTAGATACGCCATTTTGACGTAGAAGAGCAGAGTTGCTAAGCCGTACGCACTTCATTTGTCATTCTCGCTTTACCTTTTTGTTTAGATTAGGTAAAAAAATAGATGCGGGTGCTGAAATAGCGCGCTCTATTTTTGTTAAGGTTATAATTATAAGTGTTTTGGCTGTACAAGACACACAAAAACATAGATTTTATGGTATCATTTTATTTTTTTATTTATTTAAATAGGTAAATGTTTTTTTATTTAAATAGGAGCTCCAATATTAAAACGGTAAAAAAGGAACCATTATTTTGAGACTATAAAGGAACCATTATTTGTCTATACGTTACAACAGTTTTATAAGCAATTACAGAAGTTATCAACTTGAAAATTAGCGAAGTCGTTTAACTTTGCCCGCATTTCAGGTTAGAAAACATGAACAATTATACCGAATTAAAAGTTTATAGCGTCTGTAGCTTCTGAAATAGCTGTGAAATACAGACAAACATACGGAAGTGTCACTAATAAGGATTCAATTTTTCCCACATTGGTACAGAATCTTAAGAAAGAGATAAAATATAGCGATGCACGGGCATACGTTTGGATAGAGTTCAATAGAACATCAATTTTCCCAGGAGTAGAACTATTTTGAGGTAATTCTGAAACACATAAATCAACGCTCGCTTTCTGTGTTCAAATATTAACACACTAATTAATATTTGTCTTATCAAACTGTACGAAAGAAAAACATAGACTTCAAATTAAAAGTCTAGACTAAACAAACATACTAACGTCTTTAGTAGCATTAGCCCGAATACTTAAATTAGGTCAAATGCCTTACATCTCTATTATTATTTCAGTTGTCATTTCAGGGCAAGTAAAATTAGGTCAAAGAAAATGTATTTCTCTGTATGTATGTTTATCGAATAGTACCTATAAGGGTAAAGTTTAATTTTGGATTAAGTCAATTTGTGTTAGATTGTTCCTTGATATTTATTTTCATTTATCACTATCAATCAATACATAAGTAGTATAAAATGAAGTCGCACTCTGCGTCTGTCTGTCCCTATGTATGCTTAGATCTTTAAAACTACGCAACTGATTTTTATGCGGTTTTCACCATCAGTTAGATAATTCTTTACGGAAGGTTTATGTATATAATAGAACCTGGAGCAAAGCGAGGGCGGGTCGCTATAGGCTATATTTTAACTTATGTAACCGAAGCGAAGCGAGGGCGGGTCGCTAGTATATTATACATTAAAGCCCCCGCTGCACTGAGTTTGCGTTTGTTAGAGTTAATCTCAGAAACTATCAGTACGAATTTCACCAATAGAAAAGGGATTATCTGGGAATGTTATAAGCTATAATTTTAAACATATATTCGCTTCTTAAATACAAAAGCGTCACAAGTCAAAAACAGATATTAATTGATTTAAAATTTAAATAGCGTTCCGAATTTAAATACAACAAAAAACATTTTAATTTGTTTTTACTTAAGCAACGAACGATATAAAATTAGTGCAATCCGTGCGAAACCGGGGCGGATCGCTAGTTTGATACAAATATGACGGATCTATTGGCGTGTTAGATCGTTGAGCAGCACCTGCGTGTAAATAGAGGCGTCGATTTGTCTCCGAGCTGCCGCGACGGCTGACGGCTGTTGTGTACCTGCCGCGTCTGTTCGCTGATCGGGGTATTCATCTAGACATGTTCATACATTTTAAAGGGTTTTAGAAAAGTCTAGAAATAAATAAGGATGATCTTACGCAAAAATGTGTTGACCCACAAATTATTTAGCAATTAGCAAGCCCTCGCTTCGCTTCGGTAAAATAAGTTTATAGCCTATGAAATAAAAAATATGTGACGTTCTCAATATAAAGGGACCTTATGGAGGAAGTTACGCTCTTCTTATTCTTGCAACTATACGTATACTATTGTAACAGTTCTGATAACGGCGTAACCGGCTGCCTCCATAAGGTCCCTTTATATTGAGAACGTCACTTATTACTTCTGGATAATGTAGCTTTCAAACAGTAAAAGAATGATTAAAATCGGTTCAGTAGTGTCAGATTTTATCGATTACAAAAAACATACAAACAACAAATCTTTCCTCATTATTTATAACATCAGTTAGATTACTATAAAATAACAACCCTCAGGATACTGAGGGTTGTCGGTCAACCTACTGATGAGTAGGTTGACTTTTTATTGCCTACATCGTTGTGGGTTGACACATTTTTGCGCATCAGCATCCTTGAAAGCGCAACAACTATTGCTACGAAAACTTTTCATTTGTGTACTCTATGACGTAAATTACGGTGAAAAAATAACTTTTCTCTTCGATTGTACCGAACCGGCCAGGTTGTGCATTGGCAGACTAAAGTTTTGTGGGTCTAATAGGCCACTCCTCTCGCTACAAAGTAGCATATTTCGTGTACTCGATGACGTAGGATAACTTACGCTCCCCTCATAGTCTATGAGCTTAAATTTGATAATCATGAAATTCATTAATTAAGTCGGCACAGCGTAGTGCCCAGGTAGCTAACTCGATCTCTTAAAGCACCGGAGTTGAATTTCTTGTCTGTATTGCTATTAAAGCCAACTACTACAAAACTGTTATTATTAGAGATCTTGTTATTATAGGGATGATGACTGGGTAAATAACACGAAATTCTATTTAGTCCGTCAGTTAGATTATCAAACAGTATTGTACACGTATTTTCTCCTTTTTCACATAATCAAAAAATTGCGGATATATAATTGAAATGTCGCATGACGTCACGTCTTGGTACAATGTTTACATAGAAATGACGTCACAAGCCCCCACTCCCGAAATACGACGCGCTTTATCTTTGTAATTTTTTGTTTGATTGACAAAAGAAAAAATATGTGTCCAGTCGTTTTTGATAATCTAATGGACTAAATAGAAATTTCGTTGTCTTTACCCACTCATCATCCCTGACAATACCTGACAATACCTGATCGACAAAGAAAAAAAAAAGTCATCATCCGTATTGTTGCTGTTGGCTGTATAACATGTTTCAATATGTTTTTTTCAGTTTTACAGTCACAAATGCTCCGCCATTTTATTTGATGCGGTCGGTTCCAGTTGTTCGCGATGTTTTTACAGATGTTTACATCTGGAAACCGTTTTGATTGCTTGTCTAAACATCTAAATATCTTAAAGAATACATACACTAGAGTATAGTTAGAAGAACGCAGAGATTATTTTTGTGACGATGTTTACAGTTCGTTTGTTTGTCAGTATGTTTATAACTGTTTAATGGTTGTTGATTGCGCTTTGTTTCTAACTAATAGTTTTTTTGTCAGGGGACAATTTTACACAAATTGACCTAGTCATCACGATATATTGTACAGTCACGAACGTTAATTTAGGACCCATTTCAAAAAAATATTGCTTGAAGTTGTCAATGTCATTAGAGATACCAAGTCATTTGTAATTTGCAGGAAACTCCACCTTACTGCTGTAGAATGTCAGATTGACTTTGGACCTTAAGTGAGTCCCAAATTAACGTTCGTGACTGTACCTTTTTGGAGAAAAGGACAAAAAAAATTGAACCACTAGGTACAATGTTGTTAAATAATGTAATATACTGGGTGTTTTTTATTCGTCTACAAAATTTTGGGGGTTAAATCAGTAAGTCATACTGATCAACTTTCACTATCGCAAAAAAAAAATGGACCATCCCATACATTTTGGCTAGTCAGCTGACGATGTTTTGTATGGGAGGGTCAAATTTTGTTTCGCGATTTCCGGTTTGGTCCCATAGTGAAAGTTGGCTAGTATGACTTACTAATTTAAGCCCCAAAATTTTGTAAACGAATAAAAAAACACCGAGTATAGGCAGTATAACTTAAAGAAACCATAGCAAAATCAAATTGTAGATGCTTAATAATATTTCTTTGTTTCAGAATCAGCCACTCATGAAGAAAAATAGATAATTATTGAGGAAGATACCGTTTACAAGAATGATTACAAAAAACTACTAGATCAAAAGGCACTTTTAACGAATTACTTTGCCATAACTCACTGAATACTGAACTTGGCAACATTATGAATTGACAAGACAATCTTGAATTTGGCAAAAACCTATCACTGTGCCAAGCTTGAAAGGCATTTACAAGACTGTTTGGATCTTAACTTTGGCATATATGACTCATGACTCAATTTGCCAAGCTGAATGGCATCACAAAGACTGACTGGCTTTGCCATGCCAGATGTGTGACGGATTTAAGATGGCGTCAGTGCTAGACTTTGGCACAGGATGAAAGGATGCCTAGGCGCAAAAGGAGACTGGCATCGAGGATACGGAACTACTTGCGGAATATATTGGCATTTCTCTTCAGCAATGTTGGTGTCATAGTTTTGGTCGTCGCTTATATGATTGCTGGTAAGTATTTATATCCAAGTAGCACAAAAGCTGTATAAGAGCTTATACAGCCATTATAACTCTAGTTTCAGTATTTTATTTTCTGGGTAAGCGTGTACCATCTTCGGCCTCGTCATCGCTTAACATCAGATGAGACTAAGGTCAAACGCAAATCCATTTCTGATCAAAAAAAAAGTATAAGCTCTTATACAGTTTGTGTGCTGCTTGGGATAGTCAAATACGAAATTAACCTTTGTTTGAATGAGACAGTTCTGAGGCCGTATCATTAGGTATCACAACCTACCAGGTTACGACAATGAAAGGGATAGAGTTACAGCAGTCACATAGCTCTGTTTCCTTCGCTGCCGGGAAGTGGGCAATTTTTGACAGCTCATAATACGGTCTCTGATTCACATAACTAAACGCCATTTGATATAATTAATTAGACCATTTAAGTTCAAGACCATTCTCCAAACCTCCTCCATCCATCCTTTCTAACCTAACCTAACCTCAAAAACTAAAACCCGACTGGCGGTTAGTATAACGCACCCTTATAGTTTTTATATAGCCTATGACACTCGCACGTCGTTGTCGAATCGTATGACACCCAATTTATTAAAATCGGCCAAATAGTTTAGGTGTTAGAGTGGAATATCCGATTGTCCGTCACATGCAGCCACACCACGGGATTGTTGAGCCACTTGCTAACATTCTTAATTCGGTCGGGTTGTCAAATCGTCAAATTCCAATAATTATATACCGTGTACGATTTGACAACCCGGCCGAATTAAGTTAGCAAGTGGCTCTACAGTCCCGTGTGACTGTACATTAATTCTTTTTGCTTCCCGCAGTCAGGTAATAGTTAGTCCAACGCGTCCATTAGGTAATGGAGTTTTAGTAGATTAATCCAATATCAACTTGAATGGATACCATTTAATTCGCTTGCCTTAAAGGAAAGCCTGATGAAAGAGAAACGTGCTTGGAAGTAAATCATTCTTTGGGTCCACGCCCGAGGCAAACTTAAGTAAAATCTGAGAAGACAGGATCTCAAATTCATTTGGTTTTAGCCTAAATTGCTTTTATACTCGTAATATAATAATAATAATCCTGCAATTGCTTTTATATCGCTATAATTATTGTTGACGGTGGGGTAGCTGTTATTCATGATCCGACTACTTTGATGATTAGAGCTAATATAATACAAGGCCTTGGCAAACGAAATATTGATTGTAAAAAAATATGGAGTAAAAAAATACACTTTAAAGACAAAGATAAATAATTTATGAATAAATAAAATACAAATAAATATCAGGGAGACAATCTCACACACCCAGTCCCAAACTAAGCTTTAGACGATAAACATACTTATATAAACAAATACATACTTAATTACATAGAAAACATCCATGACTCAGGAACAAATACTCGTGCTCATCACACAAATATTTTGTAGGCAGGGTCACTACCAATTGGGCTAATCGCGTCGTCCAGATTTATTGCAAGAACATAGTACCGGAATATTCAGACAGTTAGCAGTGACAGGATGTTCTTATATTCTACCTATTTTAGGCATGCATTATTAAATATGTGTTTACTATTATATTATACTAGCGACCCGCCCTCGCTTCGCTACGGTTACATAAGTTAAAATATAGCCTATAGCGACCCGCCCTCGCTTCGCTCCGGGTTATATTATATTATACATAAACCTTCCGTGAAGAATTATCTAACTGATGGTGTAAACCAAATCAAAATCTATTGCGTAGTTTTAAAGATCTAGATCATACATAGGGACAGACAGACGCGGAGGGCGACTTAATTTTATACTATGTATAAAAGTCATTAATTATTCAAATTAAAAAAAGATTACGTCTCAATCACAACACTCAAGTCAGACTTATGTAGAAATACACTTTTTATTTATATGAAACTCGCTAGTTTAGTTAAGTGAGGGCGGGCCGCTATCCGCCCTCGCTTCGCTCCGGGTCTTAATATACATAAACCTTCCGTAAAAAATTATCTAACTGATGGTGAAAACCGCATTAAAATCCATTGCGTAGTTTGAAAGATCTAATCGTACATACGTACAAAGGGACAGACGGCGGGAAGTGACTTTATTTTATACGATGTAATGATTAGTATTTGGTCTTAGAGAACTTTACTGTTTTTTAAGAAGAACTACACTATAAGGTACCAACGTCAAAAACTATATCGATATTGACTACATGGAAAGAAAGTCCTTGCTTTATGAGCTGAAGCAGTTGAAGTCAATGAAATTCTATTGCTGCTATACATTTTATCGCTAGGTGGTCTTAATTAATAATTTGCTCTCCAACAGCGTTTACCGTAATAACGTAAATATCTTACAACCAACTTAACAGAAGAAAATGTTGATTGTTATAATATTACTTTAAATATAATTTACTTGCTGGAAACCTCAATCTATCACCTAGGATAATTAATGGGGACTACAATGTTATAATGCAGGCCAAATCTTTCAAATTAATATAGAAAGAAAGACTGCTGGCTCCAAAAGTGTTTTAAGTCTTACATTGTTCATAAGTGATTTATGAGATGTTATTAGCCTGCATTTTGGGGTGGAAAAAGTGCTCCGCGTTTAAATTGGGGTTTTATAAAAATGCTTTTATGAGTTCAGAGAAACTTTGCGTATTTTATCAGTGCACGATTTTTGTGTTTATCGTCAGTTCATCGTATATGTATAGGTACAGTCGAGGACAGAAAGATGTTTACACTTTTTCACCTTATTCCATTGTAATAAGGTCCAAAAGTGTATACATCTTTCAGTCCTCGACTGTACTATGAAATAGATAAAACCCTGACAAAATTAGGACACCTAATTTCAGAGCTTACTCTTAAATACCTAACGGATTTTAACGTATAATTACTATTTTTAACGATTTAATAACGTTTTTATATTTATATAACAAAAACACCAGTTTCTGTCCACGACTTTGTCCGTGTAGAATGTTCAAAATATAAGCTATTTCCATTCCAAATTTCATCTAAATCCGTCAAGCCGTTCTAGTGTGAGGGAGTAACAAACATACAAAGTCTAGCATTTATTTATATTAGTATGTTTTACAAGTTTATAACCCTGGATACATGACAGAATTAACACCCTTTTATCCCTTCACGCTTGATTTAAACCATAACAAAGTCCAACCCTTACCTAATTTCCTTTCAATTTCACAATACCAATAGCCATAAAGTTAAATTAAAATCATCTTCTTTGTCTTCGGTCTTTGTTTTTTTATTTTATTGTCTAGCAGCAGTATTCCAGTGCAAAATTCACTATTTCTTTTACCAATACAAATAATTGTTAAGAGAAAAACACCCTTCAATCGTTGTAAATATGCGGACGGCTCTTTAATTTATCTCATAAAGTTTGTAATCCTAATTTCATTTGCCATAACTTTTGTGGTAATAATAATCGTTTGTCTTAATGATTACTTGACACAATTATTGACCTATTTTCTCTTGACATAAAAAGTTTTTGTTCCTAATAATAACTTAATATAATGCTCGCAGTCCCATAATTCCTAGTTGCTGCCAGAATCCTGTAACAATGCTAGCAGGTCGGTGCTAGCACTCGCCGACCACTGCAGCGGCACCCTCGTTTCGCTCGCTCGGCTCGTGCGTAAATTATCGCATTTTAACCTAACGCTCGTCAACGTACCTAATTTTTAGGATTAAAAAAAAATTATGAACCGAAATTATGTCTTAAAATATGTTAAGACAATCGATACATTATGGGAATTAAACATTTATGTGCACTAAACGTTTTAGCTAACATCCATTTATGATAAAAGTGTTATGACAAATGAGTTTAGGACAAACGACGTTATGGCAAAAAAGGAACCCAACGAGGGTTCAAACCCGACACACAAAGTTAAACGAAGGGTTTTAGCGGTTTAGCTATATATGAACACAAAGAATAGAGTTTTGAGTCATTAGACCTAGTGAAAAGGTTTTCGGTTCGACGACTCCTTTGAAGGCCTCCTTCAGTGATGAATCGAGTATTGGAAAGGCCAATCGATTAATTTTGTATTTCTATTGTGAAAAGTTTGTTTAGCGATGTTAAGTGGCTATTAGGGAGTTAGTTGCGCGTAGAAATATTTTAAATAGTTTGAAAAATTAATAAGTTAGGTAAAATTTGTTTTAATGAACTTTAATAGTTAATTGTATTTGTTGAGTTGACTATAGAATTTTGTCGCAACAAGTCTATGAGAGCATTTTAACGTTTTATGATTATCAAAACATTTACGTAGTTAAGGCCTTAATTAAGAAAGGTTAATAATTTTCTTTCATTATTTGACGAAAATTAACCATACAAATCAATCAAAGAGTTAAATTAAATTACATTATAACGAAGATGCAAATGCAAATTATTCGAAGTCATTACATTCTATAAAACGAGGTACTAATTACGTTATAACAAAATAATAATAATAATAATCGTAATCGAAAAAAAGCCGTGGTAGCCTAAGATTTGACGTGCCGATTCTTAAGCAGAGGTCGTGGGTTCGAACCCGGGCTCGCACCTCTAAGTTTTTCGTAATTCATGTGCGAAATACAATTTGTAAATTTACCATGAGCTTTTCGGTGAAGGAAAACATTCTGAGGAAACCTGCACACACCTGCAAAGCAATTTGACGGTGTGTGCGAAGTTCCCAATCCGCACTGGGCCCGCTTGGGAACTATAGCCCAAACCCTCTCATTGCGAGTGGAGGCCTGTGCCCAGCAGTGGGACACGTATAAATCATTTATGTGATGCAGTATTTGTAAGTATGTAGGGATAAAATCAACTCAATAATAAATTTGATAAAATCGACGCACTCACGCCACGTGCTGTGTGAGGTAGAATGTCAGTTGAGATTTTCATCTATTTGTACAATACTCACACACACTAATGCAAAGGCTCGTTGACAAAGAACCGTGAAAACTTTTTGATGTGGTACTTTTAAACTTTTTAACAGCGTGATGCAGTAAAAATCAGGTTCAAAGTCTTTTGTTTACGTGAAACAAAAGACTGTTGACTGAAGACTGTTTAAGACAGCACTAGGAGTAAAAAAATAAAGTGAGTCTTTCATTTAATTTCAATTACTTAACGTTATAAAAACGGCGTGAGCTTTCCTTTCTAATGTTTTGCCGAGCGAAAACAATAATATGTTGGTGCTTTGTTTCATTTAATTACATTTACTTCATTTTTAGGGTTCCATAGTTGTATATAACATATATATAAAATTATTTTGTTACTTTGACAACATCTAACATAATATTGTACCAGAGTTTAGACAAGCTTTTTTCTACATTAATAGAAGCATAAATATGTATATAATATGTTACTAACCCAATCAAGTGTAATTAAGTTAAGAAATTTATAAAATTATGAATACGTATACCTACAAATACAATTTTTTGGGTGGTCCGGTAAAAAGATGGCTCCAACTTACCTCAACATTGTGCAAATCATTTTATAGCGATCTATTTTACAATCTTGTAACAATAAATAAACATAATACATACAACTTTTGTTTCAGGTGCATTCATGTTCCAAGCGATAGAGGGTGCGAGCGAGAGAGAACGTGCCAACAACATGACGTTGGAGCGAGACAACGCAGCACGGTGCCTCTGGCAGTATGCGCTTGAGTTGAATGTATTCAACAATAGTCTAAGACATAGGTAACCTATGCAATTTTTATTCGTTTTTTTTTTCGGTAACTTTCGCAAAGGCACTTTACTTATTTGGCACTTTTGGCAGATTCGGTCAAAATATATGGAATTGATATACTTAGGGAACTGAACAACTATTAAATTTACACGTCAATTCTGGGGCAAATCTGAGGGCCTATACAAGATGCCATAACACTCGAAAATGTACCTATAGGATTGATCTGTCCCGTCGGCCACTTATGTTAATTCCATACAATTTTCGAAAATCATTAAAAATCAAATCAAAATCAAAATATTTATTCAGTAAATTGGCCACATACGGGCTCTTTTACACGTCGGTAATATAGAGTGAATCTACCAGCGCTTCGGACAAGACCATCATTGCGGAGAAGAAGCGCCGCAAGAAACTCCTGTAACACAGGGTATCCTAGCTCAGTCCCCAGAGCCGATGCTTTGCCTTGTGTATTTTTTATATGTAATAAACATTTTTTTTTCCTTTAAGTTACTTACCATTGCTTAATGGATCTTGTCTAGGTCTCCTGTAGTATTGACTATCACCCTACTGAGATAGGAGCGTTCCCACTGAGAGCATTCACGTGATATGAGCGTGTGGACGTTGAGCCGAGCGTACAAAGCTTACAAATCATTGAAATTATTGCTCGTTTACATATGCTCGGGAATGCTGAGAGCATTCTCAGTGAGGACGCTCCCTAAGATCATTATGTCATTGTATAGAGCACAAAACGTACTAACTGTCAATGAGAAAGTCGATCTAACGTTGAAGTTTAATATTAACACGAAGGCTGAAACTTGTTAATCTGGGCCCTTTCTTTTCAACTATACTTAACTTTTAAAAAAGTAAACAGATCTATCGACATTATTGCCTGTAGAATTAACATTTTCATTTTCATTTTATCAATTCTTATAGCTCGAGAGCACGGGATTGTTATGGTTAATATTAGAAATAAAATACATATCGGAGATTCCGTTCAATGAATGTAGTTCATAAGCGATTAAAATTGATAGGCAAAAGCTGCTAAAGCCAAAGCATAACTGAAATTCTCGGATATTTTAGCGTCAAGCTACTTTTAATAAAATAAGCTACTAATGGTTTTAATATTTTGCAAATGATGTTAGAAGACAGTGGTAATAATTAAGGTTTTAACACAGATTTCTAGAAAATAGAAATTGTTATTCATAATCATTCGATAAATGTGACGTTCTCAATATAAAGGGACCTTATGGAGGATGGCAGTTTCGCTCTTATTATTCTTGTAACTATACGAATACTATGGTAACAGTTCTAAAAACGGCGTAACCGCCTGTCTCCATAAGGTCCCTTCATATTGAAAACGTCACAAATAATTGGGTTTCGGTATTCTTCCATGTAATGTGCGCCCAAACTCTTCCCTTTATTTGCGAATATTTACCGAATATCAAACAACCACTAATTAAATTATTGAGGACTTTAAAATTAAACCGTTAGAACGCTGAAAATGAATTACAAATGGGTACCCAGTTTTTAAATATCAACACATCTCTTTCATTTAATTGGAGGGCAATTTTTTACTGATACCGAATTTCATCTGCTAATTACAATTTGGCAATAGCATTAAAATACTTGTAGTCTACGTATCTTTCTAACAAATGTTTCGATCGTTTAGGAAATGTTGAGCTGTAAAATTTGTGGATTCGCTGTTACGTGTCCCCACCCATTAGGTACAGCCAAAGCTACAAACACTAACGGCCGCACTCAGAGACGTCAATTAATTTTTAAGTTTCATTAAAGTTGCTGTCATGTTATTTGCAATAGCAATAGAATAAGACGCAGCAACTTTAATGAAACTTAAAAACTAATTGACGTCTCTGAGTGCGGCAGTAAGAATATGGTATCTTAAATGTTAGCATATAAAACGAACTTAAAAGGAAAACTATGAGAGCTAAGTAGACTTAATTGGTTCTGGAGTAACAGGCGATTTAAATTATCTACCGGTAATCAGCCAAGGTAATTTTTTTGTATTTATCGGGGATTTCTATCTACACATTTGGGATATTATCAAAAAAATTGTACGCAGAAGGCCTTAAACGTTAATTTTCTTCCATTGCGTGACGAAAATTAACCATAAAAATCAATCAACCATAATGGTTAACAATAATTGTCTTATTGCGTCAGCATTGTATTCTGTTGGTGTCTGTATTAAATAAATAAATAAATATGGTTAACTTTCATCACATAAAGGATGAAAATTAACGTTTCTTAATCAAGCCCCGGGCTTTACTATGTACAATTTATTTGATAATCACCCATTAATTATTCATGAATGTTAGTTTGACCACAACCTGCCAGGTTCCGTATAGGCAGCTTAGAACAACATTTTTCAAAAAATCACTTTGTTATGCTCCTCATTGAGACTGACGGGTTTTTTCGGGTTAGGATATATCCGCGTAATGGGAGTCTGGTGTAGTTTAGGCCTGTATCAAAATTATATGAGTTAAAAACTCCCACGTCGTTAACTTTTAGGAACAGAGGGACCATGTTGAACCTAAATCTGTGTATGTCCCATTTACGTGTGTGTTTATTCCAGGATAAGCATAAAGATGCAAGAGTACCAGGGCAAAGTGGTGATGGCGGTGCGGCGAGGGTGGGACGGCAATCGCCCTTCGCGGCAGTGGAGCTTCTCATCGGCATTCCTCTACTCTCTCACCGTCATCACTGCTATAGGTGAGAACGGGACAACTGATCTAATGCCACGAATCTTTAGCTTCGTCTTGTATTGTTTTAATGAAATCAGACCACCAGACCAGACCAGCGCCGACTTTAATGCCGGCATTACGCTGAGTTGGGACCATTTCGTGACTATGCTTTCTGTGTGTATTTTTCTGTCCTTTGCTGATATTTGTCACGAATAAATGTTTTTCTTCTTCTTCTTAAATATTTAATAGAACGTTTTTATACATTAGGTAATCTTCTCTCAGGTTACGGGCATATTTCGCCGCGTACGAGCTGGGGCAAAATTACCACGATCCTGTACACTCTGCTAGGGATGCCGCTCTTCCTTCTCTACCTCGCTAACGTTGGTAAGTTCTTCCGGTATAGGTAAGACCAGCGCCTCCGTCTCCGTATTTAGTAAGTACTATATTGGGAATATGTATGATTTTTTATCACATTTATTAACAAAATAGGAAAATACCGTAAAAGTGATGGCAAAAAGTGAAATTAAAATTAAAATTGGCCAAAAAATACGGATAGTATAAGCATTTTAAACTACTAATTAGACAGAGAGATCCGACATGTCCTGTGAGCAGGCACTAGCCATATAAACTCCATATTCAATTCTGTTTTGCTAGAAAGAGATAGAAAAAAATCTTTAATGGCTTATATCTTGGTTATTTTTTAGTTATTCGAAAAATATTTTTCCTCTACATGAATGACTTTGTAATAAAGCAAAAAAAATTAATAAGAATAAGAATAATTTATTGCCACACACCAGAAAAAGTACAAAACACAAAAGGGGAAAAAATACATTTATAGAAACCGTGTGACAAAAGGCACAGACTCACGCATAGATATATTCCCTATTTCCAAACTTCGATGTTAACATTTTGTATCGTCATATTCGTCATCGAGTAAAGGTGAAGTATCCTAATTTTTCTTTCTTTCTAAGTAAAATAATGTATGGAAACATGAGTCTGCTTTAGTTCGTACTTCGTGCTACAGGTTCGTCATACATATTATATTTTATTATATTCTACTCTATTATATTCTATAGTGCGTTTTAGAATAGTGAAGGCGATTCGGAAACGTGACGTATGACTGAAATCATTAGTTTCGTTATCACTTGCTACCATGATGCTGCGAAATAAATAATTTTCTTCCAGATCTTTTGACAGTAACTTAACCAAGATTCTCTGCTGCAGGCGAGCTGCTGGCGCGCTGGTTCAAGTGCATCTACGCGCTGGTCTGCTTGTGCCGGGGTTGTCCTGGCTTCTCCAGAAAGAGAGTCGTGCGGCTGAGGACGCAGGTATCGTATAAGCACTTACTGGCCCACTTCTGGGCAGTTCTTAAAACGGCTTTAAACTTTAAACTTCTCTCTAGTGAGATCTCATACGGTTTTATGCTATCTTAATCGACGTTACCCGAACTCAAAAGACTTTAAAAACTGTACAGGCATCCCATAATTTGTGCCAGCAATTTCAAAGCTATGAGCCTGGAAGGGCTAGTTATGAATGATATAATCTCTGGACCAATGCTGGTCAGTGGTCAAGTGGCCAAATTTCTTGGCACAAGCCTTGGGCTTTTGCTGTAAGTCCTGAAAATCAGGTCAGCAAACTAAATTAAATACCTACGTAGAAAATGGAAAATAGGTTAAAAAGGGTTCTCAAGAAATAGATTGCATTTAGGCTTTCAGCAAAAACAAAACGCGATAGTTACAAATACGAATACTCCAATTTCCCGTAAAAGGGACCTCGATTTAAAATTGCGACGATTTTTCAGCATCAACAAACCGACGCCTTTTCCCTTTTTCCCAAACTAACATCAATGCTAGTAACAAGCCAGCCAACATTCGGATTCGCAAACAAATAAAGTGACCGGGATCCAAACAAATTGTGAAAAATACACGGGACAAACGAATTGAATATTTGTGGCGGGATTTGTCGCTCCGGGCATGAATATATTTCGCCCTCACCCCAGCCACTATTTGCCCGTTCGCTATGTTCACAGCTGAAAATTTACACGCTGGCTTCTAGGAATACTAATAAATTTCAGTGCTCACTGTACAGTAAGATATGTATCTTATGATGGAAAGGATAGAAAAGTTTTAACGCTTAACAAAAAAGGAGGAACCCAAGTAACACTCAAGCTGTATAAGAGATTATACAGCCCTAAAAATGCTGAAACTAGAGTTGTAATGGCTGTATAAGCTCTTTTACAGCTTGTGTTGTTCATCATCATCATCATCAGCCGCAAGACGTCCACTGCTGGACAAAGGCCTTCCCCAAGGTTTTCCACAACGATCGGTCCTCTGCAGCTGCTGTCATCCAGCGGTTTCCCGCGACCTTTATCAGATCGTCGGTCCTTGTGGAAGGCCTGCCGACACTTCGGCTCGGTTCGCGGTCGCCACTCTAGAACCTTTCCGCTCCAACGGCCATCGGTTCTACGAGCAATGTGCCCCGCCCACCGATGTTAGTCTGTAACATTCCAGCTCCAGAAAAATATATATAAGTATGCAATGCAGTGTGTATTGTTTGATAGTTAATTTTGCTGTCGTTGCACCGTCCATACGTTTTGAGCTCTGAAACCAGCTCAAGCAGAAGTTCGGACCACTTTCTGTCTCGCAATGGACTTTAAATGGAACATATTAACGAGTACTTTATCCAATGAATTTTAAGATTTTATTTCGGAGTTATGACAGTAAAAAGGACTACTATTTCCTAAATTTCTGTCATGATGTTTTTATGTTAACCTTTTTATTTCAGATTGAGCTCAGTGACGTGGAGAGCATAGAGTGCCCCGAGCACTGGCGGAGGCGCCCCAGGAGCCCGGACTCGGGGTCCGACGAGACCCCCCACTGCAGGCAGTCGCTGCCTCCCCCTAGATTCCAAAGGTACTAGCATAATTGCCCAGTGATTTTTATGACATAGAGAAAGAAAAGAGCGCGCAAGCCTCTTAGCATGCACAAACAAGATACAATTTGACAGGTGCTAGGTAAATTAATACATCTATTCTATACCCTAATGTAAGATTTAACGCTTAAGGCTTAAAAATGTCCCGTCTTGATAAAAACGCTATAACAAATGTGAAAATCGCAATAGTCGTTAAGTAATAAAAGGTAATAAAAGTTAAGTCTTACGTTAGAATATGGAATAGATGTATTCATTTCTCTAGCGACTGTCAAATTTTATCTCGTACATGAATGTTAAGCTCGCTGGGCACTTGATGGTGAGTGGGCTCTGAGGCAAATGCGTGGGCTGAGATGGAGTACCTCCGACCTATGATCAGGAATAAGTATACTGTACATGGTGCTGCTACCACTAAAACGCTGCTGCTATTAACGGGCACTTTTACACAATTTGACCTAGTCCCAAACTAACTTCTATATAGACTTAACTAGCGACCCGCCCTCGCTTCGCTCCGGATGTTATTATATACATAAACCTTCCGTGAAAAATTATTTAAATAATGGTGAAAACCGCATTACAATCCGTTGCGGAGTTTGAAAGATCTAAGCGTAGGTACATACAGAGGGACGACGGCGCGGGAAGCGACTTTGTTTTATACTATGTAGTGCCTAGCGACCCGCCCTCGCTTCGCTCCGGGTATTATTATATACATAAACCTTTCGTGAAAAATTGCTTAACTAGTAGCGATAACCGTAGCAAATTCCGTTGCGGAGTTTGAAAGATCTAAGCGTACAAATCTATGTGTGTATGTTCCCTATGGACTCCAAAACGGCTGGACTGATTTTGATGAAATTTCCAGGCAATCTTCAAATTTGCCCAGCGGGTGATCCTGTGATGTTTGGTAGCGCTCGGATGTACAGAATTAGTGCTACCACGTGCGAAGTCGGGCCGGGTCGCTAGTAGCTTATGAAAATGAAATATTTAAATACAAATAAATCTAAAACCAAGAAAATCTTATTCCTGTTCATCACACAAACCAGAACCAAAATTAATATAATTCTAGTTTGAGAGAGAAATATTTTCAAGTGTATAAAACTTAATGAAATCCTTATAACCGCAACCAAAATGTAATTTTACAGTCATGACAACTTAAAATGTAGATATTTGATTTAGACTGCTTTGTGTCTACAACAAAGATCTCAAATATTAAAGGTATTCACAAAAGCCTATTGTCGTATTTTATGAAACACTTAAAACATTACATGCCCGATCTCCAAATCATTATAAAAACTTGACGCTGTTTAAAAGGTCTTTGGCAATTCAATTCAACTCCAAGATTACTGAATACTAATGTCGGTGGGTTAACTGAAGTAGTTTAGTTGGGGCAAATAATTAAAGTTTCACTCAATTATGACGGATTTTCATTTAGTCACGTTCTGAATTGAAATAGCGTAGCTAAGTTAAGTGTTTGAGAACTTGGTACCCTACGCCATTGTACAATTTGCTATTTATTTAGTAGCTTTTGTATGTGGCCTGATTAAGATTCGAGTATGTTCTTTAAACACAAATTCTTTAACATACAACGCTAACTGGTAATATGTTGCGTGGCTCCAGGCGCTGAACGACATTTGATACTTGACATTGTTTTTATTTCCTATTGTTTTCTATTTTTTTTTTATCTTTCTTTAATTAAGAACATGCCTATTTCTTTCTGACATTATTTTATAGTTATGCGATTAAATAAATAGGGTGATTATTAAAAAGAAAACTATGCCTTATCGGCATTGAGTTTTCTTCCATTGTGTGACAAAAGTTAACCATACAATCAATCAATCATAATGGTTAACAATAATTCTCTTATTATGCTAGCATTGTATTCTGTTGGTGTCCGTATTAAATAAATAAATAAATATAGTTAACTTTCCTCACACAATGGAAGAAATTTAACGTTTCTTAAGGTCTTAACTTAGTACAATTTTTTTGATAATCACCCAATTAGAAATTTTATTCCGCGTAATATTTTTAACCAGTAACCGTTTATCGGCTTATCCAATAACAGTTAAAGCATCAACTTTTTCTCTCTATCTATAATAATAATATAATACTACCAAAGCCTAACTTCAAAGGAAACAACACAATCGCGGCCAACTCTGAAGAGTCCTTAGAAGGGTTAGGGCTAATCGTCTGAAAGGTCTCTAATGGACGATTTAAACCACTTTAACCTGACAATAGAAACCGCTAAATGACGTAATGTGAGGCTTTTATATCGCGAGGAAAGAAGATTTTTACTTGGCTTTGGTTTAGTATTTACTAGTGCGAGAATTAAATCGAACGACAATTAAAGCAATTTCACTTATTAATTTCATCGAAAGAAATTTCTCGCCGAGTGGGTTGGAAGTGTTATGAAATTTTTTTTTTTGGTATGCACAACCAATCTTACCTACCCCCCTTACTAATAAACGTTGAGTAACGGCTGAGTAGTTATACAATGCTTTGTCCTTATCTGTCGAATTCAAATGTCACAATGACAGATAAGGACAAAGCATTGTATAACTACTCAGCCATTACTCAACGTTTATTAGTAAGGGGGTACGTATTTATTGTTTAAAATAACCTGAAAACAGCACGGCTTCAGCAGAAAATAGCTTTCGACGAAGTGAAATTCGATGAAGTGTTACGTGCGATGAAGTGAAATTCGATAAAATGATGAATTCAGAAAGTGACCCTTTGAAGCCGTGCATAGGCAGTAAAAGACTTACAAAAATGTATTTCTCAAGGATCGCATGATTATGTTTCAGCCCAAGAGTTTTCCTAAACTTTTTTGACGAGCAGTTCAAAGTAACGAAGGAAAAAAGCTAGTTAAAACAAAAATAATAACAACCTATTTCCTTCACTCTTCAGTTTTATTGTGTAATTTCTATTGTTTCTCTGAGCCCAGAGCAATCGTTTGATTTGTAAATAGTTCGTGAATTTGAATTTTTTAGGTATGGCAATACATTGAATATGACGTCTTTTGTTTCTAACCTAATTGCTTCATGACAAAGGGGCCGTCGTCAGCCATTTCTGTTCTATATTTGAAATTCAAATCATAGACTATTCAAAAACCAGCTTTGTACATTTTGGGTACCCTTTAACTTTGTGGCTTATACTAACTTACAAAATAACAATAATGGGGTTTTTCGTAACTATCGTTGGTATACCGTACAATTACTTTTTTCTGTTAAGACTATTTGTTAACAAACAACGCTATCGTTTAGCGACGCGAGTGACAGGCCGTTTAAAGAGGTCAAAGTTTGTTTTATAAAAGGGTCTAAATTTTAATAATTTTCAAAGAAAAGGGGGTTATTTTTAGTGTGCCGTTTTGGTCTAGCTAAAGACAATCAAAGTATGGCAACAAATACCACTGATGTATCTTGCAGCGCCTCTTCTCAACGGTATCCTCATTTTGTAAGCTGGTAAAATGATTAATTCAAAAGTCGTGTTTGGAACATCCGCGAGTGGAGTCACGAGAGATGTAGGAATTCTTGCAAAGGATTAGGAACAAAATTCGGAGCAGGGGGGCGATTTTTGACTTTCGAGCGCTCGAAAGTTTCAATCGAAAGTGGGCAAAACGGTGGAACCGTATTTTTGAAATACGAGCGCTACAAAATTTAAAAACGAGTGGTCCACACCACTTGTTGACATTTATCTGTCAAATCAATCAAAACATACAAAACATATTTTCGTTTCAATCACTCGACTTTGATTTCGAGCACTCGAAAGTCAAAAATCGCCCACTGATCACCTGTAAGTCGGAAGACCATAATAATTCCTAATTCTGTATTCGTGGTGATTCCTAACAGACTGATTTTGCCTGTTTGCTATTTGCTACTGACGAGGTATGTCCCTCCCCCAGGAGACCGGACTACTTGCGCAGCATGTCAATGCCGCTCCCCCCGCGCGCGCCGCCCCCTCGCCGCTGGTCGGAGCCCCGCAGTGAGAGCGTCACCAGCGAGTTTAGTTACGTCACGTTTGACGCGCAGACTATCACCGTGCCCATCAGTGTGTGCGTCTCCATCATGGTTGGGTAAGTATCACTATCATGGTTGACTAGTAACATGATCGCCCCTCACGTACCGCTTTTGCGTTGCTCTGCGTCACGTTTGACGCGCAGCCGATCACCGTGCCCATCAGTGTGTGCGTATCCATCATAGTCGGGTACGTATCACTATCATGGTTGACAAGTATCTACCAAAATCCCTCGGTTTTTGAACCAGATCTCTCATTTACCGTAAACCAGTTAAGTCATAGGGGTCATTTGGGTCCAGCCTTAGAATCGAAATTTTCGTTAGAGTCAAATAGGGAGAGCGAGAAAGAGAGAGGGAGTTTGACAAGCTGTTAGGCCCTTCGCACATGGATCGTACGCGTAGTCGTCTCGTAAGCGTATCGTAAAGACGCAACGAGTACGAGACCCACAGAGTTGTACAAACGAATCGTCGCGTCGGCGTATCGTTTTGTGTAAAATCTCAGTTGAAATCATAGCGTCACTGGCGTCAGATGTTTTCTTTGAATATTCACTTAATGAATGATTGTATAGACAAGGGAACGATTCAACCAATTTTACGAATTCAATAACTTTTTCAGTCATATCGAAAAGTGCAAAAATTACTTATTACATTAATTAGAAAAAAAATATTTCGTCAAAAGTTTTTATACGCTTGCTTTTTACGCCAGTACGCTACGACCGTCGTAGTGACAATAAAAACCTCATACGATACGCTGCACCGCCGCTTCGTGTGCGGACATGTACGGGGTCGTATTGCTCTCGTACTACGTGCATGTTACGATACGCTTACGATGCGACGCCGTGTGCGAAGGGCCTTAAAGGAGCGTATCCACGTATTGGGTAGTTTGCGTCATGGGCGAGTGCGTAAACCTTCGAGCAGATGCATTATGCATGCCAACGCATGTATTATTTTTGCAAACAAATGCTTGATTTAACTCTGAACAACGTTAAAAAAAGCAATTAAGTATTTGAGCTTCGTAACAATATTAAACGCTTAAGTAATAATTCCCTCACAAACGGAACCTTAAAAATATAGTGCCTAGAAAATAAATGAACCACATCCCGGGCAGATAACGAGTTTTAAAGTCGTTTTAAGTTTTTTGCACCATTTAAGACATTGAAAGCTTTAAATCGATGCCGTGCTTTCTAGACTGGCCATTTGAACTTTCTGTAAGCTCGCTCGCGATTCCATTGTAAAAACGAATGGATTCAACCGTGAAAGACTTATTGGATTTTTAGCGTGAGCCAGAGACAAGAGCTTATTTGGTTAAAAAAAAAAACAAATATATACATTTTATGATATGAATGTCTATAGAAAAAGGGTAAACCGTAATGTATAACGGTAAAAATACCGTTTCATTTAAAATGCATTTACCAAATGAAATTTGACAGGTGCTAGGGAAATGAATACATCTACTCCATATTCTAATTTAATACTTAACTCATAAGTAAGTATCTCGTCCTGACTTTTATTACCTTTTATTACTAAGCGACTATAGCAATTTTCACATTTTTATAGAGATTTTATCAAGACGGGACACTTAATTTTAAAACTTAAGCGTTAAGTCTTACGATAGAATATGGAATAGATGTATTCATTTCTCTAGCACCTCTCAAATTTAATCTCGTACATGCATGCTAGGGGGCCTGACGCAGGAAGTGGTTGGGTCAGTGGTTACGTTAGAACCGCGCGTCTTTTATAAGTAAATAGGCTGGCATTTCTGCCGCGTTGATACAAAATTGTCTGGATATTAGTTTCGTTGTAAAAGTATCACCTTGTTTATTTTGTTTTGGACACACGCTGTATCGTGATTGATTGGAAACTGGAGTGACGGATGGATATATTGTTATCTTTATTGTTATCTTTATTCTGCTGTTACGCTTTATTTAAAAACCTCTAAAAAAGAGACAAACTGCCATTCTCAAAGCTATTTGAAAATTATATTTCTGTGGATTTAAATATTTCTTACCTATACTTAATACTCGTATTATAAATAGGTAATGTTTGTAAACTTGTTTTTTTGTTTGTATGTATGGCGTGATCTCCGGAACTATACATCCGATTACAAAAATTCTTTCACCAACATTTAGAATGGACTTGCAGAGTGGGCATAAGTTATATTTTAACTTACTAAAGTACTGTCTCTCCGCAGACAAAGTCGCGGGCGGAAAGCTAGTACGGAAATAAAGAACGAAAGTATAGGTTTATTTCATCGCTGGTATTTATTATACATAAATCAAAACAATATTGTATCTTTATCATAATCATATCAGCTGAAAGACGTCTTCTAGACAGGAATTCCTCAAGGTTCCCAACATCTCATAGGTATCTAAAATATAATACCGAAATCGACCCGGTTATAACTATTTCTTCGTGAACTGTAAGAAAATCCGAGACAAAAAGTGTCCTAGTACTAATCTAGGATAAGAACTGCCAAAACTAAATCTGAAGCCGGACAAACTTCCAACACCCTCACCGTTCACGTTTATATTAAACTAGCGACTCGCCCTCGCTACGCTCCGGTTATTATTATATACATAAACCTTCCATGAAAAATTAACTGATGGTGAAAACCGCAAAATCCGTTGCGTAGTTTGAAAGATCTAAGCGTACATACACAAGGACAGACGGCAGGAAGCGACTTTGCTTTATACCATGTAGTAAACTATATAATATTAATGTCCCCAGGTACATAATATTTGGTTCCATGATCTTCGGCATGTGGGAAAAGTGGGACCAGCTCGACGGGGCCTACTTCTGCTTCATCTCGCTCAGCAGGTGCGTAAGCCCAGGCTTCCCCCCCCCGGCTTCAGGCTAGACCTCCTTGGGGTCTAGTGTGCATGGACCTCATTTCGGTGGCCTAAAGACCCAGTCATAATCCGGCTGTATTCGGCCACCGGCTAACTCTCATTTGTGCGCTATCAGGTGACTAATATACTGCCCTGCTAACGTAAAAGGCAGTTTTTTACACAAAACTACTGTTACAATTGCAACCTCATTACCGGGTCGTGATTGCTACAGTAGTTTTATGTAAAAAACTGCCTTTACCTTAACAGGGCAGTATAACCAATTTTTGCAGATAAATTGCGACCATTGTCTTGCAAATAAACTCAATAATTAAGTAATCAATACAAAAGATAGAATGTACTATTTTTATACCTTAGCAAAAATCTGAGTATGTCACCAAATTAGGTACTTACTAATACTGTTCAGACAGACAGAGAAACAGAGTTCTTCTGTCTGTGAGACTGTATCATCAGCTGTTCAGACTTTAGCAGGCACAGAAGTAACAGTTATAGTTTATCCTTTTGACCTACAGCATTGGGTTTGGAGACTTCGTCCCAGGAGAGCAGGTGTACACTAAGCGCATAGAGACGTCGTTCATCGTGTGCTCAGTGTACCTCATGCTGGGCATGGCTCTGGTTGCCATGTGCTTCAATTTGATGCAGGTGATTATGGACCCCTATGGTTTTAAATTTAAAGTCGATTTTAATGTGTGTTAAATTTCATGCTGGGCTTAGGTTTGGTTGCACTTCGATTTGATGAAGGTCATTATTGCGTCAGCTTAAAACTATAATTAATGTGGTTTGAGTATTTTGTGCAATTAAAATTAAATTAAATTAATTTTCCTTGTTTCTTTTGTACACGGTTTTAATTTTTAGTAAATATTTATTAAAAGCGGATAATTAGGGGTGATGACTAATTTATTTTTCTTTTCCGATCACGTAGATTATCAAAAAACAAAAAGTAATTGGACACGTATTTCTTTCTTTTTTCACATAGTCAAAAAATTACGGAGATATATTGAGTTGAAATGTCGCATGACGTCACGTCTCAATACAATTTTAAACAGAAGTGACGTCACGAGCCCCTACTCGCGAACTTTGACGCGCTTTATCTTTGTAACTTTTTTAAACTAACTGACAGACTAAATATAAATTCGTTTTCTCTACCAAGTCATCATCCGTATGTAATATTTAATATATATAATATATTTAATTATATAAGGAAAACCACCGAAATTTAATAAACGTAACTGTTTGATAAAGTTTGTTTTCCTTGTCCGACGTGACATAACTAAAGTTTGATCATTTAGAAGTAGGTAAATATGTAAGTAAAGAGGTTTTTTATTGAAACATTTTGTTTCTTTTAAAATGTTTATAATTGGAGATAATGAATAAACATGACGATGATAGTGATTGCTAAGATACAAAATCCATTGAGGCCACGATAATAGTAGGCAGTAGAGGTAATGTATTCGCCTACCACCGTAGAACCCTGTCGCAATGAAGTCACGTATTAAACGCCACTTTAATCAAGTTTGAGTAATGTGGCATGTCACTACGACAGGGTCCTACACATTTCCTCCACTGTAGGTACTGTAGCGATCCAGAGAAATAAAAGAATTATGTAACACATAATTTATCGAAATATTTAAATTATTATATTTGCTTACAGTTTATATTACTCAATAAATTCACTTATTTTATTTTATTTTATGTTGTAAGATTTAGGTAATCATGTAAGATTTATAAATAGATAAATGTCGTATTTTCAGGAACAAGTCCGACATTACTTCGCCGGCATGAAACGAGCACTGAAAAGAATTTGTCGATGCAAAAGATGACAAAATATCTACAGTATTCTTGAAAATAAAGTGTCAAACAAAAACACCGCCAACTTTTTTTAAACCATTATAACTCATTTTTTATCCGATTGCGGGAGCCCAAAGAAGGGTAGTTATTTTAACAGTCTATGTATATGTATACAGCCTTGGTCTATAGTATTGAGCACATAATTTCGAAGTAGCTATTTGCGTGTAAAAACTGAAGCTAAAAAAGGTCGGGTTTGACGATAAAATGATTAATTGTATTTTTTCACGGAATTTCCCTTGACGTCAATAAATATGACTAATTTTACCGATTGATATACAACTTTCTATAATAAAAGATATAAATGCCCTTTTAAAGTATGACTTTTACATGAAAAACGCATGGGTGCTCAATACTTTTGGCCAGGCTGTATATGTTAGTAAGATCAAAAATCGGAAGGTCCAACAATATTCATTTGATTACCATACATACATTTTATTAAAAAAAAGTCGAGGACTAAGTTTATTTTATATTTCCATTCTATATACGTAACGTGGGTTAGTCCAAACATGACGCGAATGCGACAAAGTAGGTAGGTACGATATATTAAGGACTATACTGCCGTCCTAAGCTAAAAGGTGATATCTCAAATTCAATAGCCAAATCAGATTTAGTCCTCTCGTCTTTGTAATGAGGTAGCAATTGCTACAGCAGTTTTGTCTGAGATATCGCGTTTTAGCTTAGCAGGGCAGTATATAGGGAAGTTTGGCTAAGGGACCGCTAACGGAACGTTTCTATTGACAGCCATAAGCAATGCTTATGGCGAACTCAGCCCGCAAATTTGACGAGCCACGCACTGTTCCTGTGGCAGCAGCGGGAATAAAAACACGAAATGGAATAACAGTTGGGTAACTAGAGCAACATAACGATAAAGATAAAAAAGATAAAGATAAAAGTATTTAATCAGAACACAGGTACATGATAATCGTGATTGTAATCACTGCAGGCCCAGCATACAAGCAGTAAAAGTCAGCACGAGACACTTTTATTTTAAACCTTAAGTGTTAAGTCTTACATTAGAATATGGAAAAGATTATTCATTATACAGGCATCTGTCAAATTGTATCACGTGCATGCATGTTAAGCCCGCAGTAATTAGTAAGACATAGAAGAGAACTGCATAGGAAGCATAGTAAATAGATGAAAACCCCCGACAAAATTAAGACCTCTACTTCTAGAGCTTCTTCTATACCTCTTAAATGGCTTAACACACGCTTGAAATCCCCATATAGGAGTCCCCATATAGCAGTTCTAGCAGGCAAATTAAGTAAGGCCGCTTACGCCGTTAGGAAAATTAGACAACTTACCAATGTTGAGACAGCTCGCTTAGTTTATCATAGTTATTTTCATAGTGTTATGTCATACGGTATTCTGGTTTGGGGAAAAGCAGCTGACATACAAACTATATTTGTGTTACAAAAAAGGGCCATTCGCTCTATATATAACTTAAATTCCCGTGATTCATTAAGATAACTTTTTAAACAAATTAATATTTTAACAGTAGCATCCCAATATATTTATGAAAATATTATGTATGTTATTAAGAACCTAGACTCTTTCGTTAAAAATTCTGATATACATAAAATAAATACTAGGAATAAAAATAAAATTGCCATAAAAAAGTTTCGTGTCTGTAAAGTATATAAATCATTTGTAGGTCAATGCATTCATTTTTATAATAAATTACCCGACGTAGTTTTAGAGTTACCCCTTCCAGCACTGAAAAATTACTTGAAAAAGTCGTTGATGTCAAAGGCATACTATAGGGTCGAGGACTATCTAACGGACAAAAATGCTTGGCCTAAACCAGAAAATTAACTAATGTTTAATGTTCAATAGCTTACCTAATACTCGTACATACCTCATAAAAATCATGTAAACGCTGTATCTTTTCTAGGGGACACGGTTTATGTAGGAAGACATGTCAAAACTGTTTTGTGATATATATTTATAGTAATTCTGACATGTTTTCCTGCAAAACTACGCAGATATTTAATATTACTTTTAACAGTTTTATATAATGCTAGAATAAGTAGTGACATTGTTATATTTTTATTAAAAAAATGACTAACTCTTGAGTTTCTTGCGGCGCTTCTTCTCAGCAGTGGTCTCCTCTGGGGAAGCGCTGGTAGATTTTGACGTGTAAAAGTGCCCGTGCGGCCTACTTACTGAATAAATATCTTTTATCTTTTATCTTTCTTTAAATAAGTTCCTGTCAAATCATGTTTAGGACCAGTTTTTATTGCCGATTGTACTCTTACAATACAGTCCTCATCTGTAGATCAACACAAATCCAACGAGCCCAAACTCGGCGGGGCTATCCTTATTGCGGAGTTCCTATGGCTATCTTCCATCTCCATCATCAGACCAGCTTCATGGTACAATATTATTGAATTCTCGCCGAAGTTACGTAGGTATACCTTCAGCTCAATCGGACACCAGATGCGGTTCTAATTCAGCTCGCAAGGTTTGACCTAAACAAATAAGCTAACAAACATTGCAAGTAAAATAAAAACTAGTAAAAATGATTGTTAAGATCGCAGCGTTTCTCAGCACAGTGCGTAGATTAATAGAAGCCAGCTCGCGGCGAGTGGCAAGTTAGCGCTGCCAACTATTTACTTAGAGTGGCGGGTCGCAGGTTCATTACCGGGTCAAACTAAATGTTCATTACTTCGCTTCCGCATGCAAGTTAGTCTTATTTGTTGAGGACATGTTTCTAATTAAATGATTTGTAAAGTTTTGGGTTGACGAGTTTAGCATTAAACGTAAACTTTAATACTCCATTTGGCGTTATAATTAATACATGTGAAATGACAGAAAGTTTGTCTCGTTGGTAGCAATATAAAAACCGGGCAAGAGGCAAGAGCATGTCGGGCCAGGCTCAGTGTAGGGTTCCGTCGCCATTCTTACAAACACAAACAACAATTCCCAAAAAAAAAAACAAATGTAAAGGTGGCAAATGTAATTCACGGTCAGTTAAACTGATCAGTTGACTGACGTACATCCAGAAGCTGACCTTGAGTTCATATAATTTCAACTTAAGATTTCACATTCACGGTCAGTTTTTGGATGTACGTCAGTTCAACTGATCAGTTTAACTGACCGTGAAGTAGACCTTTCAGTCCACCTTTAGAACATTTTTAAGTTACTTATCTTAGCTGATTTTCGGTAGGTAGGTATAAACATTATGATCCTCTTTAACTCAAGTAATGTACGGGGGGGACACACGACTCTAACAAAAAATAGCTTTAAAGCTTAATATTTCATTAACTGATCTCTTAATCGAAAAATTGTTTGTTTTTAAAGATTTTATTTTTTCACTGTCGGTGTGACTAATATGTATATTCATGCCAAATAACAGCTTTCTAGTACTAAGAGTCTCTGAACGAAGCTGCGAATGGACATAAGGGCTTATAGAATATTCACCGAATTTTCATTTCATCGACAGGCATTTCCACGTGCAGTAGTAATACTTTTTTGGTGGTTACAGGTCTAACATAACCTAACCTACGTAACCCATACTTAAGGTACCTAAAACAATAAAGTTTCAGCAGAAATCGGTGAAATGAAATTGGGTGAAACGACACATTTGATGAAATGAGTTGTTGCAAAACAAGGGTAGACGTACACCTATAACATTCGATGATGCGGTAAAGTTAGATGTTAGGGACTCTGTAACCAGTGGTCCTGTCCCAATTTTTTACATGATTTTAAGTACACGTTTGTGTCCATATGCGACGTTCTCAATATAAAGGGACCTTATGGAGGAATGCACTTACGCTCTTCTTATTCTTGTAACTATACGAATACTATGGTAACAGTTCTAAAAACGGCGTATCCGCCTGCCTCCATAAGGTCAATTTATATTGAGAACGTCACATATAAAGTCTCCACAAGCCAAGTATAGGCTTAAAAATAAGGTTAGGTAAATTTTTGTTACATTTTTCTCTTATAATCTTCTATGACGACGCGGTTAGCCTAGTTGGTAGTGACCCTGCCTACGAAGCTAGCGGTCCCGGGTTCGAATCCCGGTATGGACAAATATTTGTGTGATGAGCGCGAGTATTTGTTTCTGAGTCATGGATGTTTTCTATGTATTTAAGTATATATTTCTCTATATAAGTATGTATACCGTTGCCTGGTACCCATAGTACAAGCCTAGAGCTTAGTTTGGGACTAGGTCAATTTGTGTGAGATTGTCCCCTGATATTTATTTATTTATTTATTTATTTATTTATAACAGAGTCTAAGTATAATACGGCCTATAAAACAAAAAAACTTTTTATCCCACGAAATTTCACAATTCTAATCCTTACGAAAACCTTACGAAACAATAGTTTCGTAAGGTTTTCTCGATCTCATCGAATAAAATTAAATAGAATTACCATTTCATTTCCTCAAAGTTACCTACTACAGTTTACCCCGAGGCAAAGGTAAGGTAAAATGGTGACTCGTCAGTACCTAATCCAATTAACTGAGCTCTACAGGAACTCTTAAAATGCTTTGTAGTCTCAAATTACTAACAACGAAGGCTCAAAACGATTAAAGGGTTATTTTGTGGTGATTCTATATAAGGTGAGGCTGAATGCTGGAGATTTTGTCGGTCTCACCGAGTCACTCGAAATCACCAGCATTCAGTTATTGTCGTTACCTATATAACTCATCGAGATGCTTGTCATTTAATTTTCGCTATAGAAGATTTGTTACCGTGTATAATTTGTGACGTTATCAATATAAAGGGACCTTATGGAAGCAGGTGGTTACGCCGTTTTTAGAACTGTTACCATAGTATTTGTATAGTTACAAGATAAAAAGATAAAAAAAGAATAAGAAGAGCGTAACTGCCTTCCTCCATAAGGTCCCTTTATATTGAGAACGTCACATATGAGTAACATAATAACATAATAATAATAATCATATAGTAACAATAACATAATAGGGATGCTGGCTATTTTTTTTTGTCGATCATTGGACACGTATTTTTTCTTTGTTCATGTAATCAAAAACACATGACGTCACGTCTCTATACAATTTTTACACAGAAGCGAAGTCACGAGCCCCCACTCCCGAACTTTGACGCGCTTTATCTTTGTAATTTTTTGTTTGATTAACAAAATAAAAAATAAGTGTCCAACATTTTTTGATAATCTAACTGACGGACTAAATATAATTTCGTTATCTTTGCCCAGTTATCATCCCTTTAAGGCAAAACACATGTAATAAGGAAGTTACAATCAGAAATCTACCGATAACTCTTTGTTAGCACCGCTGTAAAATTTACAACATATTTAAAAAGTTGCATAAGGCAATTAAATAGTAGATTGTATAACAAGTGCATAAAACGCACCATTTTACGCGAGACGTTTATCCATCCAAGCGAGCTTGCGAGCGAGGACGGATTTATATCCAGTCGAGTGTTAAATGGGTTTTATGGACGAATTGTACACTCTACTTTTCACTTCGATTGCGAGGAAATGAAACAGCAACATGATAAAAAAAAATTAATAATAAATGCGACGAAATAAAACTTATAAGTTTATTTCAAGAAGCTTTATTGTGCACTTTGGCTGTTGGCTTTGGTCTTAGAATACTAACGAAACGAAATCAAATAAAGAGGATATTCTATGAAGTTAAAGTTGTTCGTGTGGCTGTTGAACCGATTGCCTAGGTCTTCAACGAAGATTTTACTTTATGCACTAGAGCATAAGAAGCGACTTTATGTCGCCTACGCACGACATAAAGACGAACTTTTAGAGCATGATAAGTGAAAAACTAATTGGTATATTAACGTTTAGACAAGCGGAGTCGTAGGTAAAAATATATATTTTTATAACCGGTTATTACCAAGCTACAGAATATTGATAACGGGCATAAACCCGGAAAAAGCAAGAAATCATTATTATCCTTATTATTTGAGGACGAAAATTCCCGGATAAAAATATGATACAGACTTTGCCATTGGAAAGGTCAGTGTTTGGCCAGAGAAAGGGAATTTTCACTAACTTCATATTATTATTCGCGTTTAGAAAATAGAATAGAAATAAGTTTAGTGACAAAAATTTGACACAATACATATAACACAAAAAACAAACAACAAAATAAAGGATTTAATTTAACAAAGTATCAAATAGTGTCAAATAGGTACCACTCAGCATGATGCCGTGTCGTGGCGGACCACGACCCACGACGCTGGTTTTCAGTAGTCCCTATTTGAGTGATTTCACAAAAGCCAGTGCAATAAAATAAAAAACAAGCAGAAAATAAAATAAAAAGAAAAATCATGAGAAAATAAAATACAAAACAAATTAAACACGAACAGCAGAAAGCAACATCACACACAATACGACAGGCACAGACACGTAAAAGATTACAACTTAATAGCGCGTTTCATACACGTTAGTTCTCATATAGTTTTCAGGGATTCGTACACAAATGGTGCCAAACGAGACCCTATTTCTAAGCCTATACTGTCCGTCCGTCTAACCTAACTTTAATTAAAGAGGTTGTATCTATTGAACCGTAAAAAAAAAGAAAAAATGTAAACATTTACTTGTAAGAATGGGTTAGCAAAGTTCGTATGTAAATAGTGCTCTAAATTCTAATCAAATACTTCCTTATATGGGTAATTATTCGAGTGTTTCAACCGCTCTCATTCCCCTGGTCGCATTAACGTCGAAATTTCTGCTTTGGATGTTTTCGGTTATCTTGTAGGTGCCTTGACTTCTATAAAATAACTGAAAATACTATTCTAATCTACAGGAAATTGGATGGCGTTATGCAGAAAACAGCCATCTTCCTTGTAACTTCATATCAGTTTGGACGCCATTTATGAGTGTGGGAAATAGTAATATGTGACGTTTTCAATATAAAGGGACCTTATGGAGGCAGGCAGTTACGCCATTTTTAGAACTGCTGCCATAGTATTCATATAGTTACAAGAATAAGAAGAGCGTAACTGCCTTCCTCCATAAGGTCCCTTCATATTGAGAACGTCACAAAGGCCTCAATGGGTTCGAGTAACTTCACTCTGCAGGCTCGCTCGGCATTTTCTTCCAACTTGTCCGGACATAATGCCGTATGTCTATACTCGTATCTACCTCTTTTGTAGGGTTCCGTAGTCAAACTTGGAACCCTTTTAGTTTCGCCAACTCTGTCCGTCTGTCTAAACTGTCACAAAGTTGAGTTACAGACGACTAAAATACTACTCTGTCAAGAAAGTACCGGGAAAAGATCAATAATACACAAACTGTTTGTTAATCATCCAAATTTATTTTATCACCTTCAAAGTATGCTCCTTCAGAAACGATACACTTACGCCAACGAATAATCCAATCATCAAAACATTTTTTAAACGCTGTTTCCGGAATTGAATTCAGTTCTCGGCGCGAATTCTCCTTTATGTCTTCTACCGATTGAAAACGGGTGCCACGAAGTGGTAATTTGAGTTTAGGAAAAAGAAAGAAGTCGGCAGGAGCCATATCTGGTGAATATGGTGGTTGCTCGATGGTATTTGTTGAGTGTTTGGTCAAAAATTCTTTCACAATGATGGCCTTGTGCGAAGGCGCATTATCGTGGTGCAAAATCCAAGAATTTTCATTCCACAAATCTGGCCTTTTTCGTCGAATTTGCTCTCTTAAATGCCGCATAACGCTCAAATAATATTCTTTATTTACCGTTTGACCTTCCGGCAAGAATTCCGAGTGCACAACACCGCGATAGTCAAAGAAAACAGTCAACATGACTTTGACTTTTGATCGACTTTGGCGTGGTTTCTTCGGTTTCGGTTCAGTTGGAAGGCGCCACTTCGAAGCTTGTTGACTAGTTTGCATGTCAAACTCGTAAACCCACGTCTCGTCACCAGTAACAATGCGTTTCATGAATGTTGGGTCGGAATTGACTCGTTCTAGCATGTCCTCAGCGACTCTCATGCGATTGAGTTTTTGGAGAAAATTCAGGTCTTTTGGGACTAGCCGAGCGGTAACATGTTTCATACCCAAATGATTAGTTAAAATAGTACGGATCGACTCGTGAGATACAGAAAGTTCGGCGGCTATCTCTCTCAAAGTTGAATGAGGATTTTCAGTCACTATTTCCTTCACTTTTGCGATGTTAACTTCAGTTGCAGACGTTGATGGCCTACCAGAGCGAGGCAAATCTTCCATCACATCTCGACCGCTTTTGAACGCTTTGTACCACTCATAAACACGTGTTTTTGATAAAGTCGAATCACCGTAAGCCTTCTGTAACATTTTCAGTGACTCCGAACACGAAATTCCATTGGCGATGCAAAATTTAAGACAAACTCTTTGTTCAATGTTTTTGTCCATTATGAAATTCGCAATACACACTAGATATGATATAACTAAAAACAGCACTGTATTTAATATAAATAACAGATGCAACTCAAACTCCGCGCCAAAATAGAAAACAGTTGTGCCAATCTAACAACAACAAAAAAAAACAAAAATTTGAATTTGGAACCATAAACAAATCATCCATTCCCGATACTTTGTTGACTGAATGTATTTATACCTACCGAAAATTGACTAAGATAACTTTGAACAGAAAATTAGCTAATATAATATTTATGGTACACGGCTCATGGCTCGACACTCTGGCCCGGTTTCTGCTTTAAATATTATTGATGAAAAACATAAAAATCAGTGTTTCACATAAAATAATAATAATAATCCAGCCTATATACCTCCCACTGCTGGGCACAGGCCTCCACTCACAATGAGAGGGTTCGGGCTATAGTTCCCACGCGGGCCCAGTGCGAATTAGGAACTTCGCACACACCGTCAAATTGCTTTGCAGGTGTGTGCAGGTTGCACGTTGTTTTCCTTCACCGAAAAGCTCGTGGTTTTACAAATTATGTTTCGCACATAAGTTCCGAAAAACTTAGAGGTGCGAGCCCGGGTTCGAACCCACGCACGACCCTCTGCTTAAGAGTCGGCAGGTCAAACCATTAAGCTACCACGGCTTTTTGTAGCTTCGTAATGTCTTCACAGCAAGCGATACAGACGCGATCAATATTTATATTGTCGTTTGTAAGTGATTCGCTCGAGGCTCCGGCCTTTGACGGCCGCTACATTCTACGGATTCCAGTCAATTTATAACCAGAACAAAAGCATGTCGATCCACGTTCAGGGTTCCGTCATCTCTACAAATACAAAAAACTTCGGACAGGGGACTTTAAACCTTTTTCTTCTTAATTTTAAATTCGGATTTCAATCATTTATTGAGTACTAGGCAACGATAAACATACAAGAACTGTCAAAGCTTGTTTTGTTCTAACATCTTTTTACTCTCTTATTTGGTTAATTCTCAAGAGCGTTTCAGCCGCCGTCACAACCGTGGTCGCATTATTGACGGCTTCGGGCTTCATTGTAGATTCGATTGTCATTTGTGGCTATTCTCTAGAATACAGAGCCGCCGCTTACAATTCTTATCAATAGATTTTCCTTCGAAAATCGTCAATTTTGTAGCCACGGCTGTGACGGGCGGTTGAAACGATATGAGAGTTACCCATTTAGAATTTATAATCATTAGCGAAAGAAACAAATATACATTTTTTTATTGAAATCAAAAGAGCACCTCCAACAACTTAATTAGCTTAATCACACAAACTTAGCATAAGTATTGGTGGTGTTGCACCCTGACGCCAGTGGGCTTAGCATGCATGCACGAGCTAAAATTTGACAGGTGCTAGGGAAATTAATACATCTATTCCATAATTATTCAAACGTAAGATAACGCTTAAGGTTTAAAATAAAAGTGTCTCGTCCAGACTTTTATTACCTTTTATTACTAAGCGATTTTATTCGGTATTGCTCGAGTAATAAAATAAATCAATCAAATCTATTAACAGCCTGTGCACACTTAACGTTTTTTGACCGGGGGTCTAAGGAGTATAAACGCTAGTGTGCACAGGCTCTAAGCTAAGCATGATATTTAATTACTCTAGCAATTTTTTATTTGTGCTGTCACTTTATTCTTGTGATGCATGTTAGGTTCACAGTAGGACTTTAGCTGCAACGCTGATTGTCAGTGGATTCCGACGATAAACACCATCGTAAAGAAAGGTTGCAACTTGCTGTCTTTATAAATGCACTCGCATTGTCTGAAAACTGATTGTGTAGTGTATCGTAGTAACTTTATAGCTCTTAATGTAATGAGCTGGTTTAAAGTTATTTTTTAACCTTAATATTAACTGAATAACCGAGAGGCTAACGCATTTATGTGAAAGCGCTTCTAAGATTCACAATTTTTAAATTAGATTTCATTTTACGTTATCCAAATTTAAAAGGTAGGAAGGCTCCATTAGTGAAGGGGTCCAATAATTACGCTATACTTCAGGCTCTCAATTATCTATTTTCGATGGGAGCATTAATCTCTGCCAGCGCACCTGAGAGGGTAAGTGGAGGAATAATAATATTAAAAGTGGCTAGCCACTCAATTTGAATTAAAAAATAACGCAAGAAGGAGTAGTTGGCACTGATACTTACTAAAACTTTTAGATTTTTGCGAGAAAAAAGCTTTAAATTTTTCAAACTAACTTGATATCCACTTAATGGTTTAGGAACTTCGTTATTATATACTCGTACTTCTGTGGTATGGAGGTATAGCCTGGCAAAAAAGTCCTCCTAGTGGTGACAGCTGGAACTACAATATTTTCAAATGGCAACCAGCCCAGGTTATAGTAAGCCTTGGATCATGTTGCCAATTTCATTCCGAACAGCGCTCTCATTTTTTGGCTAGACTTTTTTGCCAGGCTGCAACTGGTCGAGTTAACTCGCTCAACATGACCTAGGCCTGCATTCATTCCAGCCCTGGTTTCCGGTCATTTGCATGCCATCCGGTAAAGCGCGTTCTATCTGGCAAACGTTTGAATAATAAAACGCAGGAAATGGGTGTTTTGAGCCCAGGATCTGAACGGCAATGCGGCTTTTTCCCTATGTGCATGGCTGTTATCGTTTAATTAAGATTTGATATTTTGAAAACATGTGAAAATTTAAGAGACTTTTTTGTCAACTGAGAGCATAGTCAACATAACGATATGCAAAAATCGGCAAAATGTATGGAAATTACGATAAGCGGCTGACGCGACTGATCGTTAGTTTGCGTCAATCCTTTACATTTTCTTTGATTTTGAAAAAATGATCGTCTTGACCGAACCTTTACCTATCTATAAGTCAATTCGGTAGGTAAAGGAAGCCTTAGAGTATTACGAGTACCACAAAGTTTTGTAATATCAATGATGATGATGATGATGATGATGACGGCGACTGCAATACCTCAATAGATAGATATACTTATTCATTTAACCTTGAAATTTTCCTATCACCCAGTGAACCAGGTAGTCCCACTCCCACGATGTCTATGAAAATAATGACATGTCGACTGGATCACCAGCATTTTGTTTAAAACTATTTCTATTTCGATAAATTATTTATCACTTTAAATGTATATGAATGAGTCTTCACTTCTGCAGGCACTTAAGGAAAAAAAAATAACGCTCATTTAAATAAATTATCAATAAATTTCATATCAATTATCAAGAAAATAAATCGCGAGACCTTGTCAGCATAGATTTTTTAAGAGGCTTCTTAGTTCTGAGAATAATTTCCATACTTGTGTTACATGCCAAAAAAACACTCTTCTCGGTAGGAGGCTTATGGAGTTTGATTCAATGATTTAATGTACTATTATGCTGTAAATAGGCTTTTTGTTTCGTTTTCTTTGCTTTTTTTATTTTTCTGTGCACCAACAGTAATTTCGGATTGATTGTTATTAAGGGCCGTATTAATAAACTCACCTCAACTGTGATCCCCGTCACAAGATTCGTCAAAAATGTCAGTTTTCTATGGATTGACGTTTACTTTGACGTATCTTGAGACGGGGATCAGAGTTGAGATGAGTTTATTAATACGGCCCTTAGTCCGCCATTTGTACTTGTTTTTGTGCAATAAAGATTAAAAAAATAACAAACAAGCGATAGTAAATAGAAGCTTGTAATAATGCACATGTTTCGGGATAAAACTGCCTTCAGATAAAATTATTCCGAACAAAAATTCTTACTACAACATTCATTTTTAATAAACGCTACGTCAATCATAATAATACCATTTTAGGGAAAATAGAAATACCTTGAGCAAGACGAATTTTATTCGGATATCTCACTTCTTTGATTAATATGGTGATTATGATCATTTATAAATAACATGCTGAATCGATTGAGGAATTTAAGTAATTAGACATATTGTACTTTTAATTTCAACAATTATTTTACATATTATAATTTGTAACGGTTTTTATATCTTTATGCCATTTTAAGCTTAACACATTTACAATAGGTCTTTAATAAATTTATTTACATCAATATTTAGTAATTTTATTACTTCAGATTGATTACGAATTTAAACGACATGACGATGGTAGGCTGTTTACAATGCCTAATACTAGTATGAAATATAATTCAAACAACTATAGGTACTTAGGAATATCTTTACCTAAGTTAGCCAAACTAAGAACCAAAGCGAGAATATATTTTTATCTTTAAGGGTAGATAAAAAAATTGGGTCACAATAATGTATACTGACTCACTCTGTCATTCCACTTTGTCTTAAACCATAATTGTTATTTGTTTGACATCAAAGGTGGCCGTATCTTAGTTGAAAATGCGATCAGAAGCTAAAAGGTCAGTAGAAATCATACCTAAAATCGCAAAAGTTTGATGTAGTTCTGGTTTTTAGTATGACGTATGGACCAGTTTTGGATTAAGACTACCCGTCTTAATCCAAATTTGCAACTTCTAAAAACTTGTGCTCGCTGTGCACCACGCGAAAAACTACGAAATTTTGGGTTATTTCCTTTTTGCTCTAAAAGTCATAAACTATGCGTCTTAGAAAAACGAATAGCCGGATAGACCATAATCGGATAACGTTATGCGGAAAACAGCCATCTGCCGTATCTACTTCACACCAGGTGGCTGTTTTCTGCATAACTCTATCCAATCTAAGACTTAGGGCTGGATTAATAAAACAATCTTGGCTGAGATGCACGTCTCACGATGTGTAAAAATTACAGTTATGTATAAGCTTGACGTTTGGACATCTCAGACATGATGATTTGATTAATACGGCCCTCCGAGATTATCTTTCATCGTAACACATTCGTAACATTTGAACTGAACAGAAAGAGACAAAGCGTTTAACATAATTAGGTTTATAGAGCGTAGTAAGTCAACGTATGAGGTTCAAGGTTAAATAATTTCTAATTACACGTAAGGATGGACTTTGAAGTGGATAACGAAGTAGCACACAAGCTGTACAAGAGCTTATACAGCCCTTAAAATGCTGAAACTAAGGTTATAATGGCTGTATATCTAATACAGCCTTTGTGCTACTTGGATAATGAGAGTAAACCTTTACACTAAACTAAGTTTTTAAACTTTTCCTGTTACTCAAGTCACATTTGCTATGCACTTACACTTAATATTATGTTCCAAATAAATAAAAATGTTTACTTAATTGTAATTTTAAATATTTTTCAGTTTTAAATCAGTTCATAATTGTATTGTTTTTACATTAAGTTTTGAGCAGCAGCAATTACTTAACATTGTATAATTTGTATAACAAAGCTTTTTTAATAATATGGTATAGATACTTGTTAAGTTTAATAACTATTACATTATTGTACTAAACAATAAAAATATGCATTGCGTTATTTCATGTAATTCTGTTATTTTTTTAATTATTTTTTTTTGTTTGATGAACGTGTGTCATTACGTTTATACGAATTAAATAAAAACGGCTACGGTTTACTCGCGTATTAATGTCAGGCATGACGCGACGCTGTGTCGTGGAAATCTACGACGAAAATCATCGTAATTTGCTAAGATGCCGACACGTCTTCGATACGCTGCTAAAGTATTTATCTCACTTATCATCATGACGTTGTGTCGTGAACTTTTACGATGTACACTACCTCTCAAAAGTATTTAGGCACTGCACATTTTTTTAATTAAACTTTGTTATATGTTTGAATACAAGTAAAACAACTGATAAAATGTATTGTATGATTGAAAAATAATATACAAAAATATAGCCTATAGCATCATTTAAAAATTTGCTATTTACCAAAATTACCGAGTTTAAATGGAATTATTATTTACTAAATTTGATTATTTTTCTGACTTATTTCTAATTAATGCAGATTTTACGTATTCAATATTTTAAGCATATTATTATCTTGAAGTGTAGTTAGAATAAGCACTATTAATAAAATGTTTGTCTGATTTTTCATGAAATTTGAGGGTGCCTAAATACTTTTGAGCGGTAGTGTATGTCGCATCATGACACGATGCATCGTGCCACAACGTGACGTCGTATCGTGTTATTGTGGTTTGGCACTGCCGTACCCGTATTAGGTTTACTACCAATAACGGTTTAGCCTACGGAACTAAATAACTTCAACCTATTTTTAAATGGTTCTCAGATTAGCTAATAGCGATCACAGTTAGTCACGGTACATCAAGGCTAGCTTTATATCTGGTATTCCTTGTAGTTCCAATTCCATGTTTTGTTGACGCTGTTGACGTCTACACTCTCTAGTTTGCCGTGGTTCTGAATCTGAAAAAAATTACCCTGTTTTAGTTAAAAAACTATGTAGAATGAGATAAAAAATTCTATTTGACAAATTACAGTTCTGCTCTTAAGTATCTGCAAAATTACCTATGTAGAAAAACAATGCAGACTACATCCCAAGAAAAAGTATACGTTAATAATGTATAACTATTTCTTGCTAAAACGTCTAACAGATAAAAATTAACTCTATTTTAAGGGCAAATATTTAGGCCCCATGTTGGGCGCCAATATTGTATATGGTTGTAAAAAAGTATAAAAATATGGAAACTTACGACGGCGTACGAACGACAGCTTATATCCACCCTATACATAATCTTTGATTTCAGCAGTTGCTAGCTTAATTTTATTTACTTTACAATATTATTTGACGATAAGATACAAACTGACAAGGCGTGTGCACATGCACTCTCGTACATAGTCAGTTTGATTTTTTCACAGCTTCAAGGGATTGCAGACTTTAGTATTTGATATGAATTTCAATTTGACTCTTTTTCCTTTTCAGGTACGGAACTCTAAAAATAACAAGTGAGCACACTTGCGTCACTCTAGATGGATGAGTAAAAGATTAAAATTCCATTCTTAGAAGTAAATTTTTTAGGGTGTACCTTTCGAGAAGCATATTCTGAATCAAACAGTTACAACTTACATTGAACTCCTCGTACTCTTTCCCTTTTCCATACTCTCCAATGAGCTCCACCATGGGTTTCAAGGCTTCGTACTCCTCGGAGACCCCACTGTCCGTGGACTCAGGAGACGGGAGAGCATTCAGGTAGCCTTGAGGAGGCCGTGTCTTGTGAACGCAGTAGTCGCCAGTGAAAGGGTTCTGGTAGGCTACGACGGTTCTGGAAAAGAAAAGGGGAAAGATTATAAATAAAAAATAATAATTAAAAATAATTGGGAAATCCTTTTGTTGCGGACTACTTTTTTGCTAGGTCATAATCAGCTTCTCAAGAACCTAATGCATGTAAACTCTTGGTCTAGGTAAGTTAAGTACCGCGAAAATTCTGCTGCTGCTTCATCCATCAATAAGATCAAATCAAAATATTATTGCATTGTCAATTGGTTAACTTAACGCATTCCAAATTTTAGGCCATTCCATTAACTAAACTGGTTAAAAGGCTGGGAATATTTCAACTTAAGGTATTGACAAATAATTGCACGATATTCAGCAAAAATAATGTCTCAATTTATGAAGGGAACCTATTTATTTTTCAGTACAGGAGCTTGGTTCACTCCTTGATGTCTCTTGTCTACTTCTACCGAGACCCTCTGAATTTTTATTCTGTGTACTTGAACTACATTATCGTCCGTCACCAAGTAGGTATTATTATCATTACCTGAGCTCTTCTTTTCCATCCTCCTCATTTTTATGAGAGAACAACACTTTGGTAGGTTTCAACAACACCATTATCTGAAAGAAAACACCACTTTTCAACTTTGAAAACAATAATCTTTTTTTTTGTACTTTATAAAATTTCCTAAGAATTTTAATTTTAGCCAAAATATACCTATCCACACAATTAATTGTTTTCTTAGAATTATTGTTTCGAAGTAAAAATAAAAAAAAATGTTTAAAACTTACGTTAAAAAGCTTAACTGCTTTATTACTTAATTTAGCTTGATCTTTATTTTTCAGGCAAATGCATTTTTATCGCGAATAATAATTATGAATCATACATTTAAAAAAAAAAATTATACAGAGAAGGTAAAATCTCAAGTTGAAATCTCATTTATTAAGAGCTGTTTCTTTTTTAATTTTATTGTAATGTCCATACCAGTTATTAGTTTTAGTTAAGGAATTGAGCGCTTGATATTAACTTTTAGTGAATGCTGTGCGCGTGAGCACTCAGAATAGGATTCGGGTTCGGGTAAAGTCGGCTAGACTCGCATAAGAGCGTGTGAGAGCGAGAGAGAGAGAAGTACAAACCCGAATCCTATTCTAAGCTCACGGAATTTACCCAGTTGTTATTAAGTCATGAACACTCAATGTCACTTTACCTACTACTAGCATTTGAAACATGTCACTGTGTTTGTAATTTGTTACTGTGTATTATATAACAAACATATAAATAAATACCTGTCCATTCCGCTGCAACCTGCGCACGCGCACCACGCAGTACGTACAGACGCTCAACACGAGGCCCAACTGGAAAAAGTAAATGGAAAAGCTTGTGAATTATAAACCTTTCTATTATATATACTTAAATAAAAATCAATTGTCGCTTATATGACAGATCATGAAAAATAAAACTATCCTCGTTCAACATGTTTTTCCTTCGACAGAACTACTGTTTCAAATATTAGCTTGACTCACATTTCTGGTAATAAACTTTTATCCTGGTTTATATCCCTGTGAAAATCCCCGGCTCGGGTTTAACAGTTACCAGTACATGCGGGAAACTCTGATTACCTATATACTTCGGCTTTTTATTCGCTTTGATATTATATACGCGTCATACTCGTGAACGGGTGCTGTTTGTGGGGTCCGGTCTGTTCACGTCTGCAAGGACTTGTTCAGTTAATTATTCTAGTTATGGCTTTTGACGAAGAGATCTCGTCGTGTTGTTCTCCTAGTCATTACATTTAGTGTAACGTATTTGACCTTACATTTGTAATGTTTTCATTTGTGCTAATTCTAATAATTAATATTTGTTACTTTATTACCTTGTAATGTAACTTACTTTTAAGTATTATTGTATTTTATATTGGAAAAAATTACCTTCTGCTGGAGTTTCTTGCGGCGCTTCTTCTCCGCAATGATGGTCTTGTCCGAAGCGCTGGTAGATTCACTCTATATTACTGACGTGTAAAAAAGCCTGTATGTGGCCAATTTACTGAATAAATATTTGACTTTGACTTTGACTTTGATATTATTATATGATATTACTAGAATAAAATTTACGTAAAGTCAAATCTAGAGAGTTTACCCGTAACCTTCATTAGAATTATGTTTTATCCCTATCACTCTTTATTCTTGACTACACAGAGGAAGGGTGACAGAGTTGGCGTAACTATCGTCACATCAAATTTTCTGACTGTGTAGTCTGACTACAGAGGCTCGAGCACGAACATTTCAATCATACGTCACGTTTTCGAATCGCCTTTACTATTCGAAAACGCACCGTATGTTGGACCAGCACGAACTAAAACAGACTCACATTCCCATACATACGTATACTTCAACCACTAATTGATGTCAACGTCAAGAGTACGTTACTTACCAAAATCATCAACAATATGATATCCACGTAAATGATCACCATGTTTGTCAGCACACTGAACATTATCAAATATCATCACCTTTTCTACTTTCCGAAATCTACAAAATACGTAAAAACTAAGAATAACTTTGAAAATTACGTTTTTCGCGTGAACACTGAAAATATTTCGATATTTTGGAAAACAAAACCCACGATTGGTTCATTCGAAAATTGTAGCGCGTTGTGATTGGTGCTTCGATTTAAAGAAGACTTGTGATTGGTTATTCTGACGCGATAACCGTGGAATATACCAATGAGAAGTTGCGTGAGGATTGAGACAAAATAGCGAAACTGCTTTGAGCAAAGAATAATATGGGACAGAATGACAATTGATAATTAGTAGTTAACTTCAAAAGTTTAAATGATATAACTATACTTCCTTCTATTGAGTAAGCTTTATTTGTAAACTTCCTGTGTTATGATCCAGGAATGTTTCAATTTCTAGGGCAAAAAGATGTAACATTTATACTTCTCTTTGCAATTATACTGCTAAACAATTCTCGTCGGTCGGTTCGTCTCGGCTCGGCTCCGAGCCGAACGACGTCTGTTTCGCTCTTATTGCATCGGCATAAAGGTCTCTGCCCACTACACCGTATCATACCATGATCGTACTATGAACGTATCAGGCACGAACACTCACTGCTATAGAAAGTGACGGACGGTGACGTACCGGTCTAGTCTCATACTTTTCAATACAGATCATATTTTTTTTGTCTGACACGTTCATTACGATCATGGTATGATCCGGTGTAGTGGGCAGAGGCCTTAAAGCTGACTTGACCGGCTTAATCAGATTCCGCGTCGACAGATATGGGGAGACCCTTAGCCAACTTCCCCGTCTGTTTCGCCTGTTATATACTCTTTGTCCTGCCCCCGGCTACTGGCGCCACGCTTGGCGCGCCGTCTGTCGTCCCATCTCAATCCATATTTATACAACGCACGTTTCCCGGCTTTGTTTGATTAGGAAATAAAGGAATATGCGTAGGATTGCGGAATAACTACGCATTTTGAATATTTTGAGATTAAACACATTGGAAAGCTGTCATTGGGGTCGACAGGAATAGAATATAGAAATAAATTTGAAGTATTATCTTAAAAATATAAAATTTACATTTTTATATAAGAAAAAATATTTTCTAACAAATAACGACGCTACAAATTATAGTAAAACAAACTTAACTAACATATACATGTGATTTTATCAAGGAAAAAAAAATATTTTTTTAATTTTGCATAGAGTTTGCAATCATTATTATTGTAAACTGTATAAAAAAAAATTATTGTTTTTTTTTCCGTGATAGAAGCACATGTATGTAGTTTAACCATTATTCGTTTGTGGACTTTATCGCTGACACCCTGTATTTTCACTCACGTTCCTGAAAACGGCTCTAACGATTTCGATAAAATTTGCAGTATAGGTGTTTACGGAGGCGAAAAATCGATCTAGCTAGGTCTTACATCTGGTAAAATTCGTTTTCCTCGAATTTTCACGTAAAAAGATTTTCCTCGTTCATAATTTCGGGGCGGCTGCCGCTGAATAGACTGATGGTTAGAGCGTTGGCCTACTACGCAAAGACTGCGGGTTCGAACCCTAGCAATGAATCGTTTTTTGTTTTGTTTTTGTATGAAAATCGACGAAAATTCTGTTTCAACCCGAGTGATGACGCTCGGTCTCCCAGGCTACTAATACATTAAAAGACAATATGTGACGTTCTCAATATAAAGGGACCTTATGGAGGCAGGCGGTTACGCCGTTTTTAGAACTGTTACCATAGTATTCGTATAGTTAGAAGAATAAGAAGTGCGTAACTGCCTTCCTCCATAAGGTCCCTTTATATTGAGAACGTCACATATTACATCGTCAGACTAAAACGTCGGACTAGAAATTGCAAGATGTTCATACTAATATAATGTAACCAACTATGATAAAGTGTAATAGTTGCAAAATAGTAAGAACATCTCATAATATTTACTGTGAACTTATCTTGAACTTTTAAGACAACAGAACGCTTGAAATCCAAACTTATGCAGAACACAACCAAAAGAGAGATTATAATTGTCCCTAAGAATTAACGGCGCTTTAAAACAAACTAACTAATTACTTCTGTTGACTTTGCACCTTGGTGCTTGCTGGATAACACCATCCATTTCCGAGAATTGTAATTCCAACGTTAATAATAGCTATCACTTTCCCTCCAAAGTTGGGTCCAACGTGTTAAAGAGAGACGGTTGAAAAAAGTTTCATTTTCCCGTGCAGCCTCTTTCATTAGGGTGGTGTGAAAAAATTAACGGCGCTCATTAGCTGATATTCCTTTGTTTCAATAGTAGGTTATGACTTATGAGAAGAAATGAAATTAAATATTTCTTGAACAGGTTTTTCTACCGACTTAAAAGTGTTGTAAGTTTGACTAAGTTTGATAATTCCGAATTGATTGAAAACCCGAATTTTCATAATTCCGAATGCAATTTTTTGAATGGGGCCTTTATTTTTTGATATCGCACATAAATCAAACCTAACCTAACCTACGTATAGCAATTGAAATAAGTATGTTTTTCATTTTAAATAGCTCCAGCATAACATAGTTTTTGGAAAAATGAAAATTCGGACAAATGAATATTCGGAAAAATATATTTTGGAGTATTTGGGTGTTCCGAAGTTGGACGCCTGTGGCTGTTGGCGGGCCTGTATGGTCGTGTGTATGGAAGTGGATAAACGTGGATAAAACTGTCACTTCCTGACCAGTATGTAAGTAAGTGACAGATTTATTTATTTCGTAAATTGATTGAGTGATTCCACGAGCGTTTCAACCGCCGTCAGTCCCTTGATCGCATTAAAGTCGAAATTCCTGTAGCTTTGGATGCCATTTCCGGTTATTTTGTAGAAGCCAGGGCACCCTATAAAATAACCGAAAATGGCATCCAAAGCTACAGAAATTTCGACATTAATGCGATCAAGGGACTGACGGCGGTTGAAACGCTCATGGAATCGCCCAAATATTTACACAGCATTACAGTCATAGACCTAATACACTGTGAAACTACATTATTAAAATTAAGATATGAACAAGGAATTATAAACATTACATTATGAAAGAGTACTCGACTGCCTGTCATCCATCGCCTCGCAGAATCTCAAGCATTCCGAGCACACAGCCGTCCATCGCCACGCCAGCAGGTCACACTCGGTGCTGATGCCAGCAGCCCCAGGGCGCGAAGCAGCGGCGAGTTTTTGTGCGACACAGTGCGCGTAGCTGGCAAGGCCAGTAGGAGCGCGCACGCGGTCTAAGATTTATCCTGTGCACCTCAGGAACTGACAGTCTCGCCAGTTGCTCCACAAGTTCCAGAGAAACACCCTCACCTCGCAAGACATGAGATGCGGTAACAAGCAAGCTGTAGTTGCGCCTGACCTCTAACGAGCGAAATCTTAGTGCTGAGTAAGTGTGGGTTATAAAAATGAGTATCCAGATGTTATATCCACATTAAAATTTATCCTACGGCATAAAGGCGATAATGCAATGCCATATTATCATCCCAAAGCCTCTTGTACAATTTCTACATAATACGGCCAATGGAATAAAGATCCATTGCATAGGAGATTTTGAAAGAATATAAACAATTTAGCAAATAATATTTAAAGGAAAAAGTTATACAAAACAGTCTAGAAGTGCGTGCGTGCGTGCGTGTGTGTCATAGGTGAGAGTTTGCAACAGAGAAGTTCAAGTTAATGCAATGTTATTTATGTAGGTCAAATCTTGCAAGCTGAATAAAACACCACTTCCCAGTGTCCGAATGAGCTGACATTGGATCTGGTCTGATAAAGCATAGGAACTTCACAACGAAACAAGATAGCACCGCTGTGTTGGGGCTCGTTGGATTTGTCTTGACAAGCAGATGATGGCTGTGCAAAATAAATGTACAGTCTGCAAGGAAAACTGGTCTCAAAAATGAAATTATTGACCGAAGCTAATTTTAAAGAAGCTTATTTTACTTTCATGTATGCATGAACGAATAATTTTCCAGTTGGCGCTATCAAATTATAAACAAGTGTTTCGTGGAGTTAGATCTAATCTCTTTTATTGTAGTTCGCAGCAGAAGTTTTAATTAATTGCTATAAGTTAAGAGCTTGGCGTTTGCCGCTCCTGGACGTTGAAGTGATTGTATTATTATAAGACTAACTTAGAGTTAATTTAATTTTGATCGCGTTGTCAGAGATTAATTAATCATGTTGGTAATCCTTAAAGAAATAAATAAATATTTTGTTGAAGGCTGGAGTCTTTCTCTTTTTCTATCCGAGCTCTTGCACGCTAGTGTTGCACGTTACGTATCTCACGCGGTGGCACCATAGTAGAGCCGTCGTCAAATTACCGCATAAAACCACACCTTATTGAACTCCTCAACTTCTAATGCTCACAAGTATGAGCTCTATGTATCACACCTACTATAACGTCGTGAGTTCTGTCAAAGGCGACCACTCCTGCTCGAATCGATCGCGCGCGCGCGCTGGTAAATTTAGTTCATAATGCGCCGTACGTACTTACATAAGTAAATTATTTACGCCCGAAACATATGTAATACCGAGTAATGGCTTCTTTCCTCTAAATAATGGTAATAAAATATTGCCGGTAGATGCTATACTTGTAAAGTTATAAGCGATCTTGCCATAACATATTTCGTTACATTTATTATTTGCAAGTGACCCCTAATACTGGCCGAATTGGAAGACGTTTACACGTCAAAAAAGAATCAAAATTGATTCATCCGTTTAGGAGCTACGATGCCATAGACAGATACACAGATAAATTATAATTGAAACACCCCTCTGTTTTTCGTAGGAGGTTAATAAGAGAGGCCCAGGTTTTTCTAAATTCACTCCTGCTCCTAAACTTGACATATCAGTCAACTTTTCCTTAACATATTCTTCATATAAAAGAGGGGAGGGGAACATGAAAAAAGTGGGTTAATTATTTCCTCCCCTCTCGGTGGCTGACAGCCGCCGCCATATTACAGGGTGGATATACGTATTCTATAAGTACTAATAATCCCCACTAATATTATAAATGCGAAAGTAACTCTGTCTGTCTGTCTGCTACCTTTTCACGCTTAAACCGCTAAACCATTTAGATGAAATTTGGTACGGAGATAGTTTGAGTCCCGGGGAAGAACATAAGATACTTTTTACCCGACTGCCCGAAGGAGGGTTATGTTTTTCGAGCGTATGTATGTATGTATGTCTATTTCGTCGCATTTTTAATCCCAAAATACTAAAACTCTTTCTTATATTTAAATAATTTATCTGTTTTACGAAGATCTGTTTAATTACTATGTTCTGGCAATAAATGTCTTTGTCTTTCTTAACTAGCATATATTTCACGATAAGCAATGTTATATTAGGCTTTATTTCATCACTTGTCTATAGGCACTAATCTTAAACGAGTGTTGTGTGTGGTACCTAGTTATAGAAATGTAGATTTGAAACTAAGGGCCGTATTAATAAACTCATCTCAACTCTGATCCCCGTCACAAGATGCGTCAAAAATGACAGTTTTCTATGGTTTGACGTTTACTTTGACGTATCTCGAGACGAGGATCAGAGTTGAGATGTGTTTATTAATACGGCCCTAAGTTACTTATTATAATAATAATAATAACAAAATTCTTTATTTCAGACATGAAGTCCATAGTAGTAGTTAGTAACAAATGAACCTAAAAATAGTGTTAGTACATTGTGCATAAGCTACTTAAAACTAAATACTAAATAATTACTGCGCTGCGTTTTATCACCCCCAATGATCCCTATTTAATGGCAAATTGAGCTATACTCCTTATTTGTCCAACCCAGTGCGTGAGTATTGGGCAGTCAAACCTGCTGGCAATCACCTTTAGAATGTCGTTGTGACTGGCCCTTACCCGGCCAAGCAGCGACACAATCTTCTTGCGGATGATCGCCTGAAAACTGTCCGTGCGGGATTCGGCAAACATGCCTGAGGCGCTGCACCAGGTAGGCAGTCCCAACAGCATTCTAAAGGCATTGTTATATTATAATCCTTTAGATTATAGCTCGTTTTTAGCCTTGCAGTAGATATTTTTTAAAGCAGTCAGGTTTTTTGGATTTTTATCCCGGAAATCATCCCTTATGGGGGTGAAAACAGGGGTGGAAGTTTGTATGGGGAATCAATAATTTCTTAAGTAAGCTATATACAATTTAGCGTGGAGATAGTTTTAGTCCCGGGGAGGGACGTAGGATGCTTTTTATTCGAGAAATCATCCCTTATGGGGGTGATAAGGGGGGTGGAAGTTTGTATGGGGAATCAATAATTTCTTAAGGTATATACAATTTATTAAGTATAGAGATTGTTTGAGTCCCGGGGAACGACAAAGGATACTTTTTTCCGGAAAATTGGAGTTCCCGAGGGAGCAGCGATAAACGACTTCTACGCGGACGGAGTCGCGGGCAAAAGCTAGTATTATTATTAAAGAGGAAAGTTTTGTTCTTTGTAATGGATAAACTCTGAAACTACTGAACCGATTTTGATACGCCTTTCTCCATTAGAAAGCTACATTATTCAGCTATGTTTTATTTAAAAGGCTATATTTTAACTTATTTTACAGAAGCAAAACGATGGCGGATCAATAGTCGATTATTAAACTAATCAAGTTTAAGGGACTTTCGTATTTATTTTTTAACTCTTGATCCTGCAATAGCAGTGATATTTTGTAAATGTATGATTACTAGAAATCGGATTATTTACCTAAAGCTCGCGCAGTCTCCAAAAAAGCTGGGTTAAAATAAAAAGCTTAAAATGTTAAGCCACGTTAGATCGATGTCAATGAATGCTTGCCTATCATACATAAAAAGAAGCGGCTTCATATAATAAATTATTTTAATTGTAGCATGAGTGGATTTATATAAAATTTACGATAAAACAAATGACATTTGATTTTGTTTGACAAAACATCCCACAAACCAGTTTATGATTTAAATTTCTCAAGAAAACAAACGAGGGAAAAAAATGAGCTCAACATATTGATTAACATATTGTATTTATTGATTTAGAAATTAGATGATTTAGACACAAGACAGTGTGAACGGCCAAGTTCGAAGAAAAAGCCGAGCGACCACATAATGGGTATACATACATATTTGAACACATTCAAGCGCTATTTCCTATTTTTATACACAAATCTACAATACTAATTGCATTTGAGCCTAAATATAAGTTGGTATCAACTATCTACCAAAAAGTACTGATATTCCACCAAAAACAGAGATCAAAAGAAATATGGCAAATTGTCATACCATTATTTATTTTGGGATCTTATTATGACTGTCAACTATACAGTGCATAAGTAGTAGACATAAGTCCGTACATCGGCCATTGCTGTGCCAGACATGTCACTAGAATAAACTATAGGATTTAAGTATTTATTATATACGTTGCAATTTTAATTTTATGATATCTGACATTACATTTTAACTACATTACATTACTTTACAAATTTAATTTAATTTACATTATTTTAATTACATTTTACTATTTTACTGACATTGTGAATTAAGAATGAATATTGGTTTTATTGATTATTGTTTAATGTAATTTCTATTACGACATGTATATTTAATTTTTAATTTAATTTGTATTATTATTGTAGATATAATTATGAGTCTTGTTACTTGACGTAAATAAATAATAAAAAAAAATAACATTTACGTTGCGTTGTATCCCAAATCTCTGAGACTGACTGTGTAACTGCGTCCCCTGCCGCGCCCCTGGTTTCCGGCAGAATATCAGCGCTGCAGCAGCACATGCTCAGCCAGCGCCCTTTCACGGATATGCCGTGACAAGTATTTTTTTTAAATTACTCTTTAGTAAATTTTAATCTTGTTTAATTGTGTTTTTATTGTATTTTGTGTTCGTGGCATACTGATTTAAGTGGATAAAGATTTACCTATTCTACTCTATTCAACATATTATCGGGCACGACTTCTTAAATTGCATTAGCAGCAATTGATTGTCTTGACTGTTAACAATCTGGTGCCAAACTTGCCACCTTTTTAGACACCACTACCTTTAGGTGGCAATTGGCATATAGGAACTTGGTCTGTTTTTTACATAGGTACCTTATATGAATTGGTGGAATTTGTTTTGAATTGTGAGTATACATGTATACATATAATATGTGCGCGTATATAAATGTGATATTTCTATGAATTTGCTTCATTGTCTCTCTGGCCGTAAGATGCGACGCACTCAAATTCAGTAAGTGATTGTTTAATTTATTGTTTTATATCTTAAACGTGGTCGAACTCAGAAGTAGCTGTACCTACATTTTAGTACCTTGTCGCAGCTATTGATATACTAAATTCAAACCACTCGCACTTTAATATCTACGTTACTGTAACAAGGTACAAATTTGTACAGTTACTTCTGAGGACGACTGCACTTTTCTTTTGATAAAAGTTCAGATTTACCATTGATTGTTGTGTATTTGATAAACAGCTGTGTTTCACCAAATTGAATCATATTTAGTCTTTGGATTACAGTCTTGAGATATGAAATGTCTATGAGCCTCCGAGCCCACGTACAGTCGAGGTTATAAATATAGATACGTTCAGGATGTCAAAAATATGTAACCACGACTTTATTACGGCGACATAAGATCTTGGTTACATATTTTTGAGGCTTTGGACGTATCTATGTTTATAACCTTGACTGTACCACCAGGGGGCCTGCGTTCGTTTCCCTTCTCTATACCATTAAAAAGTACCTGGGTGACCGAGCCTTCGTCGCTTGGGTCAAAACCGAATTATCATCGATTTTCTATACAAAAAAAAAAAAACGAACCTGCAGTCTTTGCGTAGCAGTCCAACGCTCTAACCATCAGAATATTCAGACGGCGACAATCGCGTCGATATTTTAAACCATATTGCGCGGAAAATCTTTTTGCGTGAAAATACTGGGAAAACGAATTTTCCCAGACAGTAAACCTAGCAAGATCGATTACTCGCCCCCGTAAACCACCATGTTGCAATTTTGAAGCCTAAGGTTGAATACAATTAAAAAAGAACAAATAAATACTGGTAGATACATATTTGAAGCTATGAACCAAACATTAGGGCAATCTGCTCCATCGTATGCTATCATGAAAGGGTCATTCTCACGAGCGTTTCAGCCGCCGTCACAACCGTAGTCGCATTATTGACGGCTTTGGGCTTCCCTGTAGATTCAAATGTCATTTGCGGCTATTCTGTAGAATTCAGAGCCGCCTCTTACAATTCTTATCAATAGCTTTTCCTTAGAAAATCGTCAATTTTGTAGCCGTGGCTGTGACGGGCGGTTAAAACGATATGAGAATTACCCAAAAAGATGGGTAGCTGATCTCAAACGTGGCCGGGAGACTGATCAAGACGAGCCTATGAGTGGGCGGCCGTTGAGATGAGATAATAAATGTGATAGCGGAAGCAATGCGCATTTCTTATGAGCGGGCACGGAACATCACCACCGATGTTCTTGGATTTTCTAAGGTGTCAGCCAGGTGGATGCCAAGAGTGCTTTCAGTCGAGAACAAACGAGTACGTGTTACAATTCGCAAGATTGCTTGGACGTATCTCAGCGTGACCCTGAAGATTTTCTCAATCGTTTTATAAATATTGACGAAACATGAGTCCACCACAGTACACCAGAATCGAAAGAACAATCCATGCAACGGAAAAGACCAGGTTCACCACCAACCAAAAAAGCCAAGGTCATTTTGTCAGCTAATAAGGTAATGACTTCAGTTTTCTGGGATTGCAGGGGGGGTTATAGTTATAGATGATAGACTATCTTGAAAAAGGCAATACAATAAATTCGGACAACTATTGTGCTCTTTTACGTCGTCTGCGTGAGGAAATTTTAATGAAGAGACCTGGAATGCTGTCGAAAAAAGTACTGTTTCACCAAGACAACGCTCGCGTTCACACTTGGGCGAAACCAAGGGATAGATACATGATTGTGGGTTTAAAGCGCTGCCGCATCCCCCTTACTCGCCAGATTTAGCTCCTTGCGATTATATTATCCCCCCAAACTCCAAAAAACACTTGGGAGGACAGAGATTTTCGACGAATATAGAGGTACAAGAAGCAATAGACTCTTATTTTAACGACCTCAGCGATAACGATTCTTTTTTTTGATGGGATAATAAAGCTTTAGGCGACGTGAACTAAGTGCATTAACCTTCATGGAGACTATGTAGAAAAATAAAATTGTTATAAAAAGGGAGCCCTTTAGTCTTTTTTACCAGGCTCAGCTATGTTATTCTGTTAACGCATCGTCGTTCAGTCGATGAATAGCCGGCGAATTTACGTCGTCCGTCAAGGTGGGTAAATGACATTCCACTGCCTGCACATTCATTTAGTCGCTGGTCATACGATGCGTTAACAGAATAACATAGCTGAACTTATCAATGACGAAGAGACCTCGTCGTGTGGTTCTCCTAGTCATTACATTTAGTGTAACGTATTTGACCTTACATTTGTAATGTTTTCATTTGTGCTAGTTCTAATAATTAATATTTGTTACTTTATTACCTTGTAATGTAACTTACTTTTAAGTATTATTGTATTTTATATTTGAAAAAATGACCTTCTGCTGGAGTTTTTTGCGGCGCTTCTTCTCCGCAATGATGGTCTTGCCCGAAGCGCTGGTAGATTCACTCTATATTACTGACGTGTAAAAGAGCCCGTATGTGGCCAATTTACTAAATAAATATTTGACTTTGACTTTGACCCTCGTATATAAAAATGTTTCTCGTTTAGTAAGTAGGATAAATGTTTGCAGGTTGGTGGCGCTGTGTGTGCTGCTGCAGTCGTTCTCCCTCGACGCGGCGCGACCTGACGTGGCCACAACTGCCGCGGCTCCAGACCTCATGCCCATAGGAGCTGCCACGGCTCCAGGCCCCATGCCCATAGGAGCCGTGCTCAAAGACGTGGCAAAATGCCCTGAGGGCCAAATCTATATATGTTTGACAGGCGGGCGATGTGTTTGTGTAGCACCGCCAAGACCAATACAGCCTAGACCAATGCGAAAAACAACGACAAAGTCACCGAATTAATTTCTGAAATAGCGTGGTCACCGCCTATGAACATTTGCAACACTAGAAGAGTCACTTTTGCGTCGAAGTTTAATGACAGTTTTATTAATAAGAATGTAACTAAAAAATATTCGAAGTGACTCGTTGCCTATTGTTTATAATAATATATTTAATGTCAACTGTGTGGCTACCTGTAAAAAGAAAATAAATATTTTGAATTTTTATTTTTAATATTTGTTATTACCCGATTGCGCGTAGGCAAAGGAACAGATGGCCGCTGGGGCCGAAGAGTTCTCGAATGGCGTCCGCGTATTGGAAGACGCAGCGTGGGCAGACCTCCGTCAAGGTGGACCGACGACGTGGTTAAGATTGCGGGAAACCGATGGATGCAAGTGGCGCAGGACCGGTCCTTGTGGCAAACCTTGGGGGAGGCCTATGGCCAGCAGTGGACGTCTTTCGGCTGAGATGATGATGATGATGAAAGGAAGAGTAATGAATGATTGTAAATTTGTAACAACTTATGTATTGTGTGTATGTGACCAAAAAGTCTGATGTTCCACACTAGCTCCTAAACTACTTGCTGGACTGATGCTAAAAACGGGGTGTCGTATGATTCGTTAACAACGTGCGAGCACAGCCACCCGCCACTGACAGCACTGCCATGTCCGCTTAGGGGTCTCGTTGAGACGGGCGTCTGTGTGAGTGCGACGTTTCGAACGTTTGTTCGTTGTTTCTCTACTGATTTAGCTATATTTATACAATGGTGTGGGTGATAGGCTAAATAAAAATTATAAGGATGCCAGTCGCCAGCCGAGTTTTAGTTTGCAACTGTTTTTAGGGTTCCGTACCTCAAATTAAAAAAATACGGAACCCGTCTGTCTATATGTCTGTCTAGACCCTTTTTCTCAGGAACGCGTGAAGGTATCAAGTTGAAATTCGTATCAAATACTTAGGTCTGCAATCTCTTGGATCAGTGAAAAAAATCAAACATCTAAGTCAACGCAATCAAAAGATACGGCCGTTTATGCCGCATATTGAAGGATATCACAAGGGAATCAAAACCTATAAGGTACTTACTTCCCGTTGACTTAGAATCATGAAATTTGGCAAGAAGCAATGTCTTATAGCACAAGTAAAGAAAAAAATAAGAATCAAATAAAAAAAGTCCAGTATAAACTGACACTCACAAAGTATGAAAGTGCATACTTATTGCGTGTCTGTTTATACTGGACTTGTTTATATTGTATTCCCGTGATTTACGAACTATTTACATACCTACAAGTTTGTGCGTTGCGCGAGTCCAACTCCTAAAGGCGCACTAAAGAGCTAAGTGCTCCGTCTGCGGAAAGGCACCGTCATCACCGGTCGCTAAAATTTAATTGGCAATATTTTTTCGCCGACTGAAGTATTGCAATCAACTCCCAAGTAGCGCAAAGGTTGTATAAGAGCTTATACAGCCATTATAGCACTAGTTTAAGCATTTTAAAGGTTGTATAAGCTTTTATACAGCTTGTGTGCTACTTGGGCTGCTTAGCATGCATACACGTGATAAAATTTGACAGGTACTAGGGAAATGAATACATCTATTCCATATTTTAACGTAAAACTCAACGCAAGGTTTGAAATAAGTGTCCTGTTTTGATAAAATCGCTATAAATGTGAAAACCGCTATAGCCGCTTAGTAATAAAATAATAAACGTCAGGACGAGACATTTTTATTTTAAACCTTAAGCATTAAGTCTTACGTTAGAATATGGAATAGATGTGTCCATGCATGTTAAGCCCGCTGGGCGTTTAGCTAACAACCTGACGCGTCCAATCTCGATGGGTTAGCGGAGGAGGAATAACATTACCCTCCTTCTTGAGTAGGCGGGTAACAACTATTATACAACAATAACAATAATAACAATGATATAAATAATAATTATAATAACTAATAATAACAATAATTTTTGACATGTAATATTTTGATATTATTAATAAACGAGTATGAGTATATATGTAGATAAAAACACCGACAAAATTGGATCCCCTGCTGTCAGAGCGCATAACAATGCAAAATGTCAAGTCAATCCAACAATTCTAAAGTAGTTTATAATACATGTCATGATTTTATTACATTGTTATTTTGTACCCTGAATTAATTCCAGCTCGATTTGTACCAGGACGAATTTATAAATGACACATCGGTTGACAGACTACACAACGTGACAATGTTCTTCCTGTAGGAGTCGAGAAAAGGAAACCAATTATAAAAAAGTATTTTCAAACATTTAATATACCACATTCGTGATAAACAATTCATATTTGTTCAAAATTTTTACAAGTTCAAGACTTCAAGTCCTTGTTCATATTAAATGTCTTGCAAACTATATAAACATCGCAACGGGTGCATTTTATCTTGTCACCTGGAAGTAGGAGTTGTGAATGCCCTCCATTATTTGGAAAAATTCTAGGTTTCGCGGCACGTCTCGTAATAATTATTAAATGAATGACAATATCATAATATTGGCATTGATGTTTTTAAACTAGTGATCAAACCTACTTCGTCATAGGTTAAGACCATGTAAGTAATATTAATTTATTATTTTATTAACCGACTTCATCTTATCTGAAAATTCACTTAGAACACTTGTCTCATCACTAATCTGTCACATCACTAGTCTGTCTGTAATAGTTTAGGAGCTAGAGTGCAACATCCGATTTTTGGACACATACATACATAAATACATACAAAGACTGTTAAAATCATCAACTCTATCTTCGCTCAGACGGGTAAGAGCCTTTATTTCACTTTTTATTTCATGTTCCATTCAAATAACAAAATATGTACAAAACGTACACCAGAGTCCATAAAAGTGAAATATGAAATTATTTCACTCTGCCTTGCATTTATTAACAATGAGTTATCACCGAATTGCATATTTAAAAAGAAATAACTTTTAACAGAATTATCCTTTATTTTCAGTTTTGTATTTGCAGTATAGAGTTGAATTTTGACTGATTATGTTCTAGGACTTACCGCTTTTTGCTACTGAACGAGTCGTTTACAGCGCCATAAAGTGTTTTAGCACCGATATTTACTTATATTTTCCTTTGAAGAATGTTGTTACTTGTTTAATGAAATCTTATGCATGTAAAGATTTTCAGATTGATGTCATGATTTGGCGGTACAAGATACATAGAAAAAATAGAATAAATTCTCCTCGTAGATCCTTTAGACAGATTCGTGTACATTTGTACACCTCAACATTCGTGTTACACTAAAATTATAAATTAAAAAGTTAGTTTATACTAATCTATACAATTATTATTATTATGGCGCGGGATTGTGAAGAGGTAAGTCCGCGAGTTCGAGGAGCAGCGGAAAGCTGACCTCGACGCAAAGCGCGATGAGCTGAAGGCCCGACCGCCCGCTGCCATCAACTATAATTATGTAAGCGGCATACTCACGTGCCCACATTGCACTGGAGTTTGCTGCGAAGATCGGCTACATAAGCCATCTTCGGGTGCACCAGCGCCCGTCCGACTAGGAGTCGATGTGGTCGCCATGGCCGAAAACGGTCGGAAAGATCATCATCATTATAAAGAGGAAATATTTGTTTGTATCTAATCGATAAACCCTGAAACCACTGAACCGATTTTAATAATTCTTTCACCGTTAAAAAGCCTACATTATTAATTTAAAGCAATGCGAGGGCGGCTCGCTGATCAATTTTTTACGAATAAAGTGCAGCGATTTATGCAATTTTGATGAAATATGGTAAGAAAAAAATACCATATATTCCCCGAAATTTGATAGTTTTCTAGCAATAATGAACCACGTGGTTGAAAAGACGGGAAAAACCTAGTTGTAAGTAATATGTTAATCCAGTGGTAGTGTAACCTGCCAGAGCCCTTAGCCAAGATGCCCATCGGTAACTAGCGTTTCTATTCGTTTCATTTTTAAACAAATCGCGTCACTGGTGGATCACGTGGCTCTTCGTATGACGTGATCTACCAGTGACGCGATTGGTTTAAAAACGAAACGAATAGAAACGCTAGTTAGCGATGGGCATCTTGGCTAAGGGCTCTGATGTACTTAGGGTTGTGGACGGGAATAGATACACCGGTGACAATCTCAAAAAAATTGTCACAAACTCGTTTGCACCTAGTCACAACAAATTATAACTTCGCTGGCAACTTCCCATCCTTGTGGCAATTTATAATAATCCCAACAAAATGAGATCCTGAAAGCAAAATTACGTCCTGGCGTCTCTGCGGCATAAATTTTAGACCTCGTCATTTCCGGCGACTTCCGGTCGACTTGGTTGGATAGAGAAACAAATTGTACTTAATAAAAACAAGACTGTTGTTTGCGAGACGGAACCACATTTGCATAGTAGTTTCTTGTCTATTTGGTGGTATCTTCGAAAAATATTGGCGTCAACAAATTACTTATTCAAATAAAAATCATGTAAACGCTGTATCTTGTCTAGGGGACACGGTTTATGTAGGAAGACACGTCGAAACTGTTTTGTGTGGTATATATAATTTATGTTTTTTTTTTTTCTCGTAATCATTCTGACATGTTTTCCTGCAAAACTACGCAGATATTTAATATTATTTTTACAGTTTTATATACTCGTACCGTCGTACCTAATGCTAGAATAAGTAGTATCATTGTAATATTTTTATTTAAAAAATGACTAACTGTTGAGTTTCTTGCGGCGCTTCTTCTCAGCAGTGGTCTCCTCTTGGGAAGCGCTGGTAGATTTTGACGTGTACGTACAAGTGCCCGTGCGGCCTACTAATTGAATAAATATCTTTTATCTTTTAATCGATATTCTTTTGGTGTGTAAATGAATTCTAGGATTTACTATTAAAACAATCAAATACATTTCTGTCAATAATGTCTTGTTCTTGGGACAAGCTTTTCTGGCCAACGGTAGGTTTATTGCTGTCTTCATCTGCTTATCAAGACCCCACGAACGAGTCCCAGTGGTCTTCGTTAAGTACACCAGAGATCCTGTTGCCACCTTACGTCTCCATCCTCAGATCAGCTCTTTGACCCATAATATTGCATTGTCATCGGGTTTATATTATGTATGTAGATTTTCAGCTTAATCAGTTTGAGATGACTGGTTTAAAATTCATTTGCAAGATTTGTCCCACAAAACTAACAAGGCAAGTGAATAATTATCAAAAATTTAAAAAATGTGACGTTCTCAATATAAAGGGACCTTATGGAGGAAGGCAGTTACGCTCTTCTTATTTTTGTACCTCTACGAATACTATGGTAACAGTCCTAAAAACGGCGTAACCGCCTGCCTCCATAAGGTCAGGGACATTATGGAGGCAGAGTTATATTGAGAACGTCACAAATAGATTTCTTTTAGCAGACAAATCACCTAATGAAACCCCCTTACTATAAAAATTGCTAATGTGCCTGTTTCTTTTATTATCAAAGTGTCATTCAGTTAAATTCACAAATATAGTCTATTAATTCCATACATACAGGTAACTGTTACCTATGTTTGCAATATTTTGTCATGATGAGCCTAAAGATCTATATTTACGCAAAAATGAACGGTAAGGTTTGAATTTTTTTTTTTTTATTGATGATGGGTTTGCCCTTGACTAACTCTTGCCCTTAGAGGACGAAGATTAAGGGCCGTATTAATAAACTCATCTCAACTCTGATCCCCGGCTCAAGATACGTCAAACTAAACGTCAATCCATAGAAAACTGTTATTTTTGACGCATCTTGTGACGGGGATCACAGTTGAGATGAGTTTATTAATACGGCCCTCTACGATGTAGCGAGCTCATCCAGAAAATGAAAGAAAAAAAAACCACTACCGACAACATGTTTTAGAAACCTATTTGGTTGATTGTATTTACTTCAAATAATTTATTTGCATAATTTGCACGCGTCAAAAATACAGATAAAAATAAAAATACAACTAAACATAAACATCAAATACAATTTTAAAATTCAACATTAATTACATTAGATACCCGTAAATTATTTAAAATGCATTACATTTATATTAAATTAAAATCTATGTTCTTGTCACAATTATTTAATTATCTACTCGTATTATATAATTCCTGAACACTATAAAAAGCCCCCTCAAGTAAAAATAATTTTAATCTTTTTACGAATGAGTCATAAGTCCGATGATTCATTATCTGTCCTAATACAATACCTACTGGTGTCTAAGACAAGTATACTATTGTTTTTAATATATCTGTCAATCTCTCTCGCTTTCTATGTAATTTAAAAAAAAGTATAAATAATAACAATTCCCACTGTAACACGTATCTATTTTGAAATGGCGGTGCTCAATATTTCTAGTTTGTCCACTTTCATACCGAAGCAGTAAAGTTATTGGAATACTACCTTATTTAGAAAAATCGAACACTCGCAAAACTTCCATTGCACTTGCGACCTTAATCCTAATCGGAAAGAGATGATTTTCTTGTGACCATTGAATGTCACATGTGTCTTTTAATTTGGGAGCCAAACATGCACCACATCCATTGCCTGAAGCATCGCACCATGCCAATATCGCAGTGTTATTGCGCCGATAGCTCGCAATAGTTAGCGAGATTATCGGTCCGATGTTGCTTTAAGTGTAGCTGTTATAATAATGGTCAAAACTTTGGGTATCCTCAATTTTGGGATATTACAAGCGACTGAAATTTAATCACGGATGGTTGATGATGTGGTAAAACACAAAGCGGTGATTTGGCGAAATTTGTACTGGTTGGTAGTAGAAAAGTGCCGGAAAGGTGATAATTTTGGTTTATTAAAATATTTTTATTTATTTATTTTTATGAATTACCAACAAAGAATACGATGGTCTTATGCTGATATATGGATACATTTTATATACGTATTTTCCGATCCTGCCTACGTTCGAAGTTAAAATTGTATTTACATCAAATAAAACCCCCCCATAAAACATTTTTTACAAATTCCGTACACCTTCAATCAATTGGTGCAAGACAAATGGCTGAGCCAACAGTCAAGGACGAGTCCCGGGATAAACAAACTGTCCCGGGAAACTCCCGGAGTCAAATGATCCCACTTTGTCCGCGATGAGGGATGGAGGTGCGAGGGATGGCTTGTAAACTCCAAAGTCGGATAAATGTCACGTTTATATTGACGATGTTTTACCTACGCAATATATGCTACCTCATATCATATATTTTATTGTACAGTCGAAGTCATAAATATGTTTACACTTTAGTACCTTGTCACTTTAATCGCTGTGACAATTTCATATGACAGTTCAAACACGACGTTGATTAGACAAGGTACTAAAGTGTAAACATATTTATGACTTCGACTGTACATCTGTACAAATATGGGGCCTTATATTGGACATAGGTCACGGTCAGTTCACCAACACCGCAAATAAGTTAGTAAAAGAATCGACAAAAAAAACCGTATTAATTATCGAGCCGGCTCACAAAATTTCACGAGAATCGGTTGAGAATTGCGACCTGAAGAAGAGAACAGCTGGACAGCTCGACATACGAAAGCATTTTTTCCCAAGCTGAAGCCCAGACACTTCGCTTGCTTGGTCAAAAATAATACCAACATATTTTGTTAGGATGTCTAGTCCCAAACTCTAGGCGCTTTGGGCTTAAAACCACTAAATTTCATAATACCTTATTCACTAATACCCCTAATTTTCAAATTACCATGGGCTCATAATACTTAAATGTCAAATTGTCTCATTCTTAAAATGAACGAAATTCATTATGACTTTGACCTAAAACGTCATATTCTCTAAATACCTAAAGATTTAATTGCACAATTCCTTCAAATACCGAATGACAAAATATTAAAATAACTCGAACCGAAAACACCTAAATGGCAAAATGCCTAATTTTTTTTTCACAAGTGGTTATTTGAGAATTATCTGATATTGATATTATGACCATACGTCGTACTTAAGAGGGCATTTTGCGGGCACGTCAATTAGTACAGTTTACAAAAAAAAAAAACATGTATTCGTACTTAGTATTTGTAACTTACCTAGTATTTATACCTGTGGTCATAAATCATGCACATTTCAATTAGACGGTCAACAAGTGGTCACGTCAGTGTGTAGGTAAGATATACAAAAAACTCCTTTGATTTGGACTATGATCGGGCAGAAGTATTTGTACCTATCTGGTATTTATACTAGGTAATAATATATACCTAAGTGTATATGGTTAGTGTACATTGGTATTACACCTAGGCCTATTACATTAGGCATTCTGCAATTTAGTTATTTTGAGACCAAGAAGTTTTGAGATCTGGGAATATTGATAAAGAGATAAAATGCAATTTAGTAGTTATAAGTCCAAAGAATCAAATTCGGTTTATCCGTTTGGGAGGTACTACGACGCCAGAGACAGGTAGACAGATACACGGCTACACACGTTAAGCTTATACCTAACACCTCCCCCCGTTTTCCGTCGGGGGTTAAAAGCTTTAGATGGTATCCGTATCAATCATCTTGCAAGAAAAGAGAAGTTACAGCAACAGACAAGTTTCCATTGTTCACGGCAAAATTAAACCCTTAAAATTAAACCCCTTAAAATAAACCCTTAAAATGTCACAATCCAATACAATCACCCATCTATCACATTTATCGAAAATCTAAATTCAGAAATGTCTAACACGGAAAAAAGCAACAAATCACCCCAAATGACAAATGACGGCAAAAAATTAAATAAACAACAATAACGATTTATCACATTCAAATCGCAATAATCTCAGCTTCCAGGGTTTACAAGGTACACTCGGCTCCGTGTAGCATGACGCTAATAATTTTGACAAACACCGGTCCATGAATCATCGACAAATGCACAGCAAGGCTGCCTGTACATTTGTCAACCATAGGGATGCGAACGAGCATTCTTATTCGAAAAAAAGTGGTGAAATTGCTAAAAGATGAGCTTTATCTGATTTGAAAAACCATCTATCACTTTACAAGTTAGTAGTGAACTTGCCTATGAAGCTAGGAATCCCGGGTTCGATGCCCATAAGCGTGATTTGAGTGAGGATCGTGAGTATTTTTTTTGAGTCTGGGATGTTTTCTATGTAAGTATAATCCCATCAAGAACATAAAATGTACAAAAATGTCAAGTTTCGCAATGTAATGCTTCCACCGTAAAAAGTTGTGAGATCTCACTTATACGTTTAGTGAATTTATTAATATTAGACATCTTTATTTCTATAATAAGTACAGTGACTTGGCAACCACACAGCACAAATAAAGCGCAGATTTAAATATCGATATCCGCATTTTGATAATTTATTTCAGTAAAAGTGATGAATTTCGGCATATTTTCGAAAATTAAAGAAAAATATTTTTTTCCTTAACCTTTGGGCGTAGGCCAGATTTATAGGGCTAAGTAAGTAGGTAGCGTATCGACGGGTCTCTGACTCAACCTCGTATATGAAATTTTACGAAATCCGAATATCCACTTTAGGTACACGTCCTAAAGTAGATATTCCAATTTCATAAATTTTCATATATGTACGAGGTTGAGTCAGAGACCCGTCGATATGGTTCCACCTTTTCGCTGTTTTCGTTTGTCTATCCATCTGCCAAACATCCTGTATAACCTCGTAAACGATTTGTGATTTGTATTTTAAGCCGCTCAAGCTCGCTATATTAATAAACTCTAAGAATAAATACATTATTAATTATGAAGACCTTTTTATCCTCATCTCCATCTTCATCTACATCCCCGCACTGTCCCTTATCTCCATGATTTACCCGCGGGCTGGTCGAGATAAATGAAAAACCTCTGTAAGCCGTTTCTATAGGGTGAGTTATTGCTTGTTCTTGAATTTGCCTGCCGGCCCGAAACGAGATTACAAGGTAATAGATGGATGCGATAGTCTTTTGTGGCTCGAGTACAAATAGTTGGGAATTGGAAGGGATTTCGATCTGATAAGAATTTGTTTACTGGAACCCTGGCTTTAATAAATAGATAATAACCCCCGATAAAATTGGGACTTTTAGCCCAAAGGTTTTTCACCAAACTTAGCTAAGAGAACGCGCACCGCGGGTTCCGTATTTAAGTCCGTACTTCAAAAATATACCTTTTTATGTACTTTAATTGACAATTTCTCTTAAACTATAAATTTTGAAATCTTCGTTTTATTTTTCCCGTAAAATATAAGTAATTATCTAAAAGATAGACATTCCATTGTTTATAAAATTAATTTAATATTTTTTTTACTAGAAACAGATGCGGACAAGCAAGTTATACAACTATGCCAAATTTCAAGTTGATAGCTTGTGCAGTTGCTGAGAAAAACTACTGTGACATACAGACAGACAACGAAGTCTCACCATTTTTTACCATATTTACCATTTTGGTACGGAACCCTAAAAAACAGCCGAACATAGAACCTCCTTTTTTGAAGTCGGTTAAAAAGTGAGTTGTTTTAGAGAATGATTGATTACACCCAGGGCATTAAAGAAGGATTTACCCCCGTCACGGTAAATGTTTGTGTGATGAGCGAATATTTGTACCTACTCGTAAGAGCCGCTTGCAGGAGACGTTCTCCTGAATCAAGATATAGTACTAAGTACAGTTTAGCTATGTCAAAATGTATCTGTCAAGCCGAGAGCTTAGTTTGGGACTTGGTCAATTTGTTTAATATTCTCCCCTTACTTACGTATATTATTATTAGGGTATTTTACAATATTCTCTAGCAGCTTCCGTTGCTCTACTAGTATCAATTAATTCATGGCATCCCCGAGGAAATCTTTCTCAGAGAAAACGTTTCCTTTTATTTCTGTGTAAATTATGAAAGCTCATTTAATTATTAAACAAAGTACAGAAAATATTTTATTACGGGTAAACTTTACTTTTTTTAATTTATTTCATAATTAAAGTACACAGGGATTTACACTGTAACAGCTTCGCCAAACTGCTAAACAGTTTGTAGGCGAATTATGCACTCTTTATATGCTAAAGTTTTTATTGTAATTTAAAGTTAAATAGAAGATAAAACGATTCTAAGATATTTTAAGAAACTGCAAGATGGCCGAAGCAAGATGGGACCTTTGCCCAACAGTGGAACACTTACGCAGGTTAGGTCAATCTCGTTCAATATGGCAATACAGAGATATTAAAACTATATTACTATCAATTTTTAATTTATTTATTTCCAGATTAAACAACAAACAATCTTTAAATAAGTTGATACTTAATTATGAGTAGGGCAATATTTTTCCCAAAGTAGATAATTCCGCAATTTTTCCAGTCGCGTTTTCCCCTATTCGTGATTTTACCCAATAGCATTTTTCCCCATTTTTAATTTTTACCCATTCCTATATTTCCCAGTTGCAAATGTTACCATTGTAATTAGATCGAAATAGGTAGGTAGGTTTAGGTTATGTTAGCTTTGCTGTTGCCCGAAGGGACAAAGCACCCAGAAAAAGGAGCTCCGCCAAAGCGGATCTCCATCGACTCTGTAATTATGACATTGATTATTCAGATAAATACAGATTAGGAAATTATGAGAATTGAATTATTTCCGCTGAGAAAAGAATCTTCAGCAAAATAAGCGGCAGAAAAAAATCAACATTGGTAAATATTTCGAACGAAAAAGATTTTGGGAAAAATATCGCCATATTCTTAATTGTAGATAAAACCAATAAATAATTAAGCGGCGGCTATTAATTTATTATTGTGAGAAAAGTGCTACGTTAATTAACTATCGAGTAGCTTCATTATCAGTGATTATTTATCCAGCAATAATTATTCCAGTAAATAGCTACAGCAATCAAATGTCGTTAATGTATTTATCTGCAATTCACATTGAAAGCTTCGACAAATTGCGTTTTATCGATCTTCATTAATGCACAGTTAATTTTGATGAAATGTGATCGAAATATTATGATGTTAATATTAATACTAAGCTCAAAGGGTAACACAAACTAATATGTTCACCGACAGCCCGAGTCTGTCAGGGTTGCCGGCCAAAATCTGTTAATAAAATGTATGAAATCTGAAACTCCAGAAACTGATAGTCTGTGCTAAAAATACCACAGTGTAAATATAGCTAAAGCTGAGCCCTTAGCCAAGATGCCCATCGCTAACTAGCGTTTCTATTCGTTTCATTTTTAAACCAATCGCGTCACTGGTAGATCACGTGACTCTTAGTATGACGTGATCTACCAGTGACGCGATTGGTTTAAAAACGAAACGAATAGAAACGCTAGTTAGCGATGGGCATCTTGGCTAAGGGCTCAGTAAACAAACTACGAACAAACGTTCAAAACGTCGCACTCACGCAGACGCACGCCTACGGTTTCAAACAAGCCCATATGTTTGATATTTGCCAAGGGCGTTTAAAGTCATGTGAAATTTAGTCTAAAACCACTGTTTATGCGGTTTTAAACCGCCTCTTTTAAACTGTTGTTTGAAACCGTGTAGCCCAGGCATAAACGGACATGGCAGTGCTGTCAGTGGCGGGTGTCACGTGGAGACGTATGGTTGAGACGTGTTTTATCGGAAAAGTTCGTATTTATCGTGCTCTCTCAATTAGCTTCAGTACCCATCATACCACCGTAGGTAGGTAGGTCGCATTCAGCAGCCAATATATATATATATATATATATAGAGTGGCTATTACGCAAATCAAATATTTGCTGTAGTTTTGGTTATATTTACGGTTTACGTAATAACGTTTGTGTTATCATGCTGAAACCTCAAAATAGAAGAAAACGCTTAGGTCCTCCAGTCCAGGAAATTTTATTTAACATATACCTATGGATGATCATATTGATAGATTTGTCATTCACGTCAATGAAAGTACTGACGATGACACGTCTCTGTGTAACTCAGATTGTGAAATAGAAAATGTTGAAAATATTGATCCGAATATTCAATAGGTAATATTAACACTTTAAGAAGTAGGTAATGTTTTAAGTACGTAGCGTCCTGAGTTTTATTATTGTAAATATTTCAAAATATGTTACGTATGCGTTATTTTGCTGCATTTTATGTTAACTTAAGGAGAGTGTTTCGTTTACGAATGACAATAAAAGTACTACTTACCTATGAGTGTATTTCTAAGTTTCTGGTTATAACATCTCTATATTATACAGTGCCATATGCTATCATTTTTCATGTTACTAAATAAACATTCGTCGACGAAAGACTAAATTATACTGTTTTCTATCTTGAACTCTGTTGTTCGGTACTTAATGCTTTACATGTAAACGAGTAAAGTACTACAACTATATTAACGTTTGACTGCATTTCTACTGCAATTATAAAATAATCGAACGACTTTTTACAAGTCCCTCTATATTTTACACCTTCGAAAAATACCAGAGGATTTAGTACCATTCTCGCTGACTCACATTTTAAAAATATCGCCGAGCACTCCATAAAGTTTCAATAACGCAGAATTGTCGCCCGCTAACTCGATTTGTCGACAAAAGGCGTACTTTTGAGAATCGGCGCCGCACTTTATTTCATCAGGAGGCAGCCCTGAGTGCTTTCATCGCGTTAGGGATGCGCCAGAGTTGCGGTTGATTCGATTTTCGCTAATGCAGTGGATTATTTATACGTTCTTTCTTTACTAAGCGACTTGTCCGACCCGGACGGTGACCGCTTTAGAGATGGCGTTGTCGTTTGTCTCGAAACTGGCCATTGTAAAACATATACTCGTGTACCATGGTTCCATATCGCCGTTTAAAAGACGACTCGATTCAAGCGCCATTTTTTTAAACTTTACAAGAGAAACTTTTCACGTAGCATCTATTTGACCGTTAAAAAGATCCCCAAACTGGCTATAATTTTGTTAAATAATTGACAGATAAAATCCTATTATTAACAGAGTTAGATGTGACTTAAGCCATTTTGCACAGTTGTCTGTTGAAGCCAAAAATATCTAAGTAGATGAGTACGAAACATGGCCTGATCAAGGTAAAAGCACTCAAGTGTATAAGAGGCCTATAATGGATAAAAGAAAAATGATTTATACATACATACCTTCACGCCTGTCTTCCAATTAGGCAGACTATGGAACGCCAGGTGCCCCGGTCCAAACATACCTCTTTCGCTTCCTCTAAATTCATCAACCTCTTCATGCACGGACTTTATAAATTAATTTCATAGTCATAAACCGTCCGGAGCGAAATTTTATAGCGTTTTTTTAACCGTTATTAGATTTGGACCCAAGTGGTGCCAAACCCTATTACTACGCCTTCGCTACCCAGCCGTCGTCCATCTTAACATTACTAATAAGAGTTATAATCTTTTGAACCGTAGTAGCCAGTTGATTTTAGGGTTCCGTACCCGAAGGGCGCCCGACGGGACCCTATTAATATGCCTACACTGTCCGTCCGTCCATCCGTCTGTCTGTCTGTCTGTCCTAACTATAAAGAGCTGTAACTTTTGAACCATAATAGATAGCGGGTTGATTTTTTTTTCAGAATATGTATTATTACGGCAGATTTACTTACAAATAAAAAAAATAAAATAAAGTGAATTAATAAAGGAGATCCCCATACAAGAAACGTTTTTTTCAACGTATTTTTATTTTTGTTGTAACGTAAAAACAGTAAAACATACAAGCGTCAAATTTGACACAATTATAGAATAAACCCTATAGAATGACAACAAATACTAAAAACCAGCCAAATGTGTACGGAACCCTCAGTGCGCAAGTCCGACTCGCACTTTTTTTTAACAATGAAATAATTGCAACAAAGAAATATTATTAAAGTCGGTTAACAATTTGGTAAAGACATAAAAAAATTTATTTGAGAACCTCCTTTTTTGGATCCGGTTAAAAATACTATAAATTAAACGTTTTCCACATACTAATGAATTTAAAAGCATTCAGTGCAGGTAAGTCCCCGGACGGCGAAGAGAAATCCTTTTATTTCGCAAACACAATTTGAAAGCACTCTGCTTAACCATAATATATCTTATTCTTTTATTTATACTTAAGACAGTAGTGCAGATGGTCTGACAGTTGTTCTGTCACGGTACCCTTTTTATAATATACGATCCTACATATCTACACTTCTACACTTACGTTATATTTAAAGAGGACAGATTTGTATTTTTGTATGTTTATAACGAATAAACTCAAAAAGTACTGGACCGATTTCAAAATTCTTTCACCAACATTTAGAATTAGAATGGACTTTCAAGGTGGACATAGGCTATAATTTAACTTACGAAAGTACTGACTCACTGCAGACAAAGTCGCGGGCGGAAAGCTAGTTATATATTAAATACATACTGTAGGTGATTCTATCTTATTTTATCTTTATACAGGTCTACAGTCACCTATAATACTGCCCTGACATGGTAAAAGGCAGTATTTTACACAAAACTACTGTAACAATTGCAACCTTATTACCCAGTAATGAGGTTGCAATTATTACAGTAGTTTTATGTATTTTTATATTTATTATCAGGGCAGAATATATATAACCGAATTGTTACAATTGCCTTCTTGTTTTACTATTTGAAGTTTTTGATCTGAAGTCTCTTCATGTTTCGTTCATCAGTTCACAACGTCATAGTTCTTTAATTAACGCTTCATATTCATTAATATTTCACATTTTACTAATAAATATTACTGTCACTTTGTTCTAAATGATGACAAATAAGTTTCTGTCAAAAGTTTCATTTCATCTGCGTATCAATAAACTAACGAGTCCCAACTCGGTGTGTCAACGGTAAGTACAGTCGCCATCATATATATTGCAGCAAACAAGGTGCTCACAAATATCTGAACACGACTATTGTCAAGGCATTAGAGTGCATGTACAGATATATTTGATGGCGAACTGTACAGCAGAGATCCTGTTGCTACCTTCCAACTCCATCATCAGATCAGCTCTTCGACTCCATAATATTGTATTTTCATCGGACTAACATAAGTACTCAGAATTTCAGCTCAATCGGATGCCAGCAACTGGTTTAAAAATGGTTTACAACATTATGAAACGGACAACATACATACATACATGTATATTCGTATGTATAAACACAATTTTATTTAAACAAAAGCAGGCTTTTGATGAAGAGACCTCGTCGTGTTGTTCTCATAGTCATTATATTTAGTTTAATGTATTTGACCTTACATTTGTCATGTTTTTGTTTGTGCTAGTTCTAATAATTAATATTTGTTACTTTATTACCTTGTAATGTAACTTACTTTTAAGTATTATTGTATTTTATATTGGAAAAAATGACCTTCTGCTGGAGTTTCTTGCGGCGCTTCTTCTCCGCAATGATGGTCTTGTCCGAAGCGCTGGTAGATTCACTCTATATTACGACGTGTAAAAGAGCCCGTATGTGGCCAATTTACTGAATAAATATTTTGATTTTGATTTGATTTTGCAGCCTTATTAACGGTGCAGCGGTGGTCGGAATAGGTAGATCTAATTTACCTAAACTTGATGCATGTTCATTCAATAATATGTACCCATCTACACTCACGCATGAATGAACATGCGGCAAGTTTAGGTAAATTAGGTCTACCTATTCCGACCACATTCTGAATAATCGTGGAATACCCGTGGACTAGTTTAGCCATGCTTTGTCCTTATCTGTCATTGTGACATTTGAATTCGAAAAAAAAAATCGTTTATTAGGGCAAAGAAATGTATTATTAAAAAGCTTAGTTCATTGACGACGCGGTTAGCCTAGTTGGTAGTGAACCTGCCTACGAAGCTAGCGGTCCCGGGTTCGAATCCCGGTATGGACAAATATTTGTGTGAAGAGCGCGAGTATTTGTTCCTGAGTCATGGATGTTTTCTATGTATTTAAGTATGTATTTCTCTATATAAGTATGTTTATCGTTGTCTAGTACCCATAGTACAAGCCTAGAGCTTAGTTTGGGACTAGGTCAATTTGTGTGAGATTGTCCCGTGATATTTATTTATTTATTTATTTATAGGTTAATGATGCATGCACGAGATAGAATTTGATAGGTGCTAGGGAAGTGAATACATCTATTCCATATTCTAACGTAAGACTTAACGCTTAAGGTTTAAAATAAAAGTGTCCCGTCTTGATTAAATGGCTATAAAATGTGAAAATCGCCATAGTCGCTTTGTAATAAAAGGTAATAAAAGTCAGGACGAGATTTTAAACCTTAAGCGTTAAGTCTTACTTTAAATAGGATATTGAATAGATGTAGGTAGGTATTCATTTCTCTAGCACCGGTCAAATTTTATCTCGTACATGCATGTTAAGCCCACAGTAGTACCTATATCAGTGCTTGTTATGATCCCATCTAGGCCCAAGGGAGTTTAGGCAAGCGAGGTCTAGGTGGTGGTGGTTTTTTTCGTGGTGGTGTCGTTGTGCATGATTTTTCTCCATATTTTAAAACTGCTATTCGATCTGAAGGGCACCGTATTTTAGGACGGGTTATACTTAGGGCCGCTGACGCTGGGCGAGTAGACGGACATGGGGCTGGCCAGCACGGTGGCCGCCAGCAGCGCGCACAGCACCAGCAGCGCACGCATCCTGCACACCACAAGGCCTCGTTCATGAGATGCGATCGGTTTTTTTTATTTTATTTATCTACCTAGCTTTTTCCCGCGACTCAGTTCGCTTAGAAGTCGTTTATCGCTATTCCCTTAAGAACTATATAATTTTCTGGAATAAAAAAAAATCGTATGTGTCAATTTAGGATCCAAACCAATTAGGCTTGATTAACATCCATACAAGCCGTGGTAGCCTAATGGTTTGCCCTGCCGACTCTTAAGCAGAGAGTCGTGGGTTCGAACCCGGGCTCTCGCACCTCTAACTCATATTTTCCAAAATAAAAAGTATCCTAAAAGTACCCCGGGACTCGAAGTATCTTCCTATCCTTCCTATATATCCATATCCTTCCTATCATATCATATCCTCTTATCCTTCCTATACCTTACTTAAGAAATAATTGATTCCCCATACAAACTTCCACCCCCCTTTTCACTCCTTTAAAGGATTATTTCCGGGATAAAAAGTATCCTATATCCTTCCCCGGGACTCAAAATATCTCCATACCAAATTTCATCTAAATCGGGTCAGCGGTTTAAGCATGAAAAGGTAACAGACAGACAGACAGACAGACAGACAGAGTTACTTTCACATTTATAATATTATATATAGTAGGGATGTCCACCTCTACGAGAGGAACTATTTAAGGATTTCCCTTTCCATGTTGGATTCAAAAGAAAGCAATTGAATGCAACAGGTGTTATTTTTATTATACCTATCATTTTTAGAGTTCCGTACTTACCACAAAAGAAAAAAAATCTTGGTGTTTAGAAGTCGAGCCTAGGCGCTAGTTATTTCCGTGAATTCGATAGTTTTTTAATTTGGTTTTGGTTGAACGGGATTTCTTTTACATTTGCTCTCATTATGGTTCCGTACGTCCAAATGGAAATCAGAACCCTTATTCGTGTGTCTGTCTGTCTGTCTGCCCGTGCATCTGTAACAGTCAATTTGCTCTGAATGTAATGGACCCTTTAAGTTGAAATTTACTGAGCCTAAAATTTTGAATTTATAAATATTTTTAGGGTTCTGTACCTCAAAAGGAAAAGGTACGCTTACAGGATCACTTGTGTGTCTGTGTTTCTGTCTGTCTGTCTGTCCGTTCGTCTATCACAGCCAATTTGCTCTGAATGTACTGGACCGAATAAGTTGAAATTGACTGAGCCTAAACATTTTGAAATTATCAATGTTTTTAGGCTCAGTAAAGATTTCTTTTTTTTTGTGATTCTATTATATGTTTTTTTTCATTTTAGCTATATTATCCCCAAGAGAAAATAAATTGGTGAAGAAACTTTCCCCATGAGAAAATAAATTGTAAAAAAACATTAGCAAATCTATAAACGTGGACAAGTTGGATTGGAGCTGCAGGTTTTGAAAAACATCATATTGAGTGCTGTTAAAAATAAATTAATTACGGTCTTTTATTTGTTGAAAGTGAAGTTCTATACTTCGTTTTTTAGCATTAAAAAGACCTTTACAGGAGTAAGTGTAAGTAAGGACGGAATAAGAGGAAAGCTATCAACTACTCAGCAGTGGTCTCCCCTTGGGAAGCGCTGGTAGATTTTGACGTATGGTAGTACCCGTGCAGCCTACTTACTGAATAAATACTCGTATCTTTTATCTTTTTATCTTTTTTGTCCGATAAGTCCTCCTAAACCACGCAACGGATTTTGATACGGTTTTCACTATAATTTAGGTTTTTTTCCGGAAGGTTTATATGTTTTATTTCAGTGAAATTCAATAAAAATATGATACAGTACAAATATGCTTTTTATTTATTAACTAGCACAAACGAAATTTCACGTGTTTGAAATGAATCCTTGCGTGTGACGTGCGGGTATTCATTACTCCACCGGTGCTCGTTGTGGATGTTAAACTTTGATTGAGTTTATCTAATTCAGTGATGAATTACTAACACTGTACAACCATATATTCGTGAACCATTAAGGTTTTTTGTTTTATTATTTAAAGAAAATAAAAAATGTAGTTGCTGCATTAATCAAATACCTGGGTCACATGATCACGGAGGATTTAAAGGACGACTTGGACGTGGAAAGAGAGCGCAGGGCGTTGGCGGTGAGGAGTAATGTCCTGACCCGCAGGTTTGCCAGATGTTCCGAGAGTGTGAAAGTGACATTATTTTTGAATAATGTCACTGTCAGCTTACTGCACGTCATTCTACTCGAGCAGCCTGTGGTGTCAGTACACGAAACGAGCCTATAGCTCCCTGCGTGTACAGTACAACAACGCTTTCAGGATGTTGTTGGGGCTGCCGCGCCACTGCAGCGCGTCGGGAATGTTCGCGGCGGCGCGCATGGATGATTTCTACGCTATAATGCGAAAGAAATGCGTCTCTCTTCTCCATCGTGTGCGCGGTAGCCAAAATACCATCCTGAAAGTGCTTGCAAACCGCATGGACAGCCCCTTAACATGGCACTTGGTCAAAAAAGGCATTGGCGCCATAAAGTAATCTTAGTTTTAGTTGTAATTTGTTTATAATATTAATATGTATATAATGATAATTTCGCTTTTATTTTATTTTAAATTTGATTTAGTTTTAATTTAATTCCAATTTTATTTTGATTAAGCTAGTTGATTTTATTGTGACATTTTATTTAATTTTTATTTAAATTTTAATAATAATTTGTATATAGTGTTAATAGTGTTAATATATGTATGGAGCTTTGTTCCGAAATAAAGAATTTTATTATTATTATTATTATTAATGGTAAAATAATAAATATAAAATAAAAATTTATAGAAATTTAATACATTTAAAGTTAATATTAAATTTATTAAATTTCCCAAGTACCACAGTAATGTAGTGACCATACTCGTAATACTCGTAAATAAATGAAAGTTATTAGTTTTCGTTAAAAAAACGATAGAATGTTAAACAATGTGACTCTATTAATAAGACACGATAGGTAATCATTAAAATTGACGACGCGGTTAGTCTAGTTGGTAGTGACCCTGCCTACGAAGCTAGCGGTCCCGGGTTCGAATCCCGGTATGGACAAATATTTGTGTGATGAGCATGAGTATTTGTTGTTGAGTCTGGCTTCTGTGTATTTAAGTATGTATTTTTTTATATAAATATACATAATATATCGTTGTCTAGTACTCATAGTACAAGCCTAGAGCTAAGTATGGGACTAGGTCAATTTGTGTGAGATTGTCCCTGATATTTATTTATTTATTATTATTATATATTAATAATAAATGAATTAAATTAATATTATACTAAGTGTAAGCTGAGACGCCTGAGACTAACAAATAAAACCTTTATTATACATAAAAATTCACTAACTTAAGTTTAGTTTAAATAGAGTTGTGAAGCTAGCGGTTAATGATTTACCTACATCGCAATTAACGCAATATTTAAAAATACTCTTACATAATGAGAGCAAATGGCACCACATGCTCTTATATGGGAATCAACAAGAACATTAATTACGCGTTTTTTTCCTTCCCTATGGTTCCAATATGCTTTAACGTAATATTAATTTATTATTATTTATTTATTTAATAAAGAACAAATGGTACAAATTAACGAATGGAACATTGCAATAAGACATTGTCCCACAAAACAAAAAGTTTGACTGCGGAATCATTGAATCTCATATAACTTTATCTGTTTAATAATTAACAATCCAAACTATATACAATAGCAACAGTCTTCTTTTAAACTTTGCCTTATTGGTGTCTAGACTAATATCTGCGGGTAAGCTATTTCTGCCCTCGTAATGAAAAACGTAGTAAGTACTTGCAAAAAGGTGATTTTGAGAAAAACGCGGCAAAAGTTTTAATCTTTACGTCATATAACATACCTAATATATTTTTTTTATTGTAATAGTGTATTACATTTCATCGTATTGTTTAGTTTATACCTAAATTATGATATGAAATTAAATTTTAAAGTCGAATACTGCATTTTATCTTTGGATATTCGCATATACTAACAACCAACAATACAAAAGTAGAATGCGCGTAGAATGTGTCAAGTACTGCATTTCTAACTAACTGCATTTTATGTTAGGATCATGTAATATTTTTGTTTTATTAATAATAGCCAAAATACATTAAGCAATAGCATTAACGCCGGTAGCACACCTCCGCCGCGGAACTGTAGTAGCGAAACTGGCAACGAAATAAAGTTCAATTTCGTATTAAATATCACGATTCCGCCACAGTTTCGCGATTTCGCGGCGGAGGTGTGCTACCGGGCTAAATGCGTTTCGCCTTAGTAAAGCTTTGAAGATATGTTTTGTGTATATGGTAAAAGACCAATTACTGCGTTGTTCCATAGTTTGAGACGTTTGTACTATAAAACCATTTTAAACAAATGCTGCATTACTGGGTAACTTTTTTCAAAGTTTCCGGCATTAAAAAAGTTGTATGAAAAGTCACCATATACATTTTGTCGAATACTACATTCTTCATTACCAGGGCAGATTTAAGCTTTCGGTTCGGCACACCAAACGCGTGTCAGGCGCGTTGCGTCGCGTCGCGTGGCGTGAGCGATGCAGCACCCGGCACACCACAGGCAGCAGGCAGGCGGCAGCTTCAACGCGTTTCGAACGCGTGCCAGCGTTGCGCAAGCCTCGCAGCTGCGTTCGGTGTGACATTCTGCGCAGCGCGCGCGTACATCCGCCACGTGTTTGTAAAAAAATAGAACGACTAGTAGCCGAGTCGACGCCGCGCTGACGCGACGCGTTCGCCCCGCTCCGGAGTGCCGGTAAACATGGCGGTCTTATTTAATATAACTTCGCGTGCCAGCGCGCGCGACGCGCTTGCTTCGCGCACGCCACGCGCCGCGCTGCCTGAGTTGTCTGCGGCGACTGCGGCGCGTCGCGTGTGCGAAGCAGTTCGAACGCAGGCACGCGTTACTTTTTGGTGTGCCGGGTTCAATTTGCTTTGTTGTATTACAATATGCGTGGGCCCGCGTTGAAAGCGCGACGCACCTGATACGCGTTTGGTGTGCCGAAAGCTTTAGAGTTTAAGGTAAACGTTTCTGCAGGCATCTGTCACCATAGTAGTTCGCGACCCTCGGGCCTCGCCACAGCGTACTTCTCCGCAGCTATCGACCTTGTGCCGCACGCATAGCTAACAAGCGATAGAGTATGCTCTTGAACACCGTGATGATTAACAGGACCTTATGCTTAAGGCTAACTGGGATAATTTTACAGATCTTGAACAATTGATGATTATAGGCCATAGTCTGGACATAGGCCTTCCCCAAGGATCTCCACGACGGCCATTGTGTGCTACTCGCATCCATCGGCTTCCCGCGATCTTCACCACACCGACGGTATGGCATTAAAAATAAAACCTCGATCGATCGACAAAATTGATCTAAATAGCTACTCGTACTTTTTTACGGTCAGAAAGCGTTGGTGCGCGGGGCCCGTAGCATTTGCTATTCTTGCTACGTGGCTAATCCGCCACTGCCAGCAGTGGACGTCTTTCGGCTGATATGATGATGATGATGAGGTTTATGATTTAAAGGCCACATTGTCTCGCTCATCAGTTGAGAACGTCATAGTTCTTTAATCGCAGTTAACGCTCAATATTATAGATTTCACTTATAAATATTACTTAAAATTTGTTCTCAATGTTGACAAAAAGGACAGGATTGACGAAGGCCGTATTAAGAAAAGAATATTTAAGATTAAGATTAAATTATTTTAATTAAACACCCATAATGTAAATAATGCAATCGTTTTGGCACGTTGGCCCACATGCACAACAAACACATATCAAGTTAAAAAATAAGTTATTTTCATCAGTCAGGGTCAGTTCACACCAAGCTTCAAGTGACAGTTATTGTAACACGATGCGCAGCGCGGCGTCGCGAGGCGCAGCGCGACGTAGCGCGACATTTTAAACTCTCTCAATGAAATGTGTACCTTTTGATGTAGTAAATGAAGGCTCATTTTCATTGGTCGATAGGGCCCGCATGCGGGGTGCGGGAGATTCATGAGTTATGAGTAGACTTATGAGTTTCACTAGTCGTTATACCGCCTGCGGGGAGTCAGCGCATGCTTTATATATCGACCGGGTTATCGACAAATGACACTGAGCCTTTAAGCCACATGTTGTAATGCTATCTTAAAAAAGCCGGTCAAGTGCGAGTCGGACTCGCACACCGAGGGTTCCGCACAAACTTGTAGGCATGTAAATAGTTCTTAAATCACGGGAATACAATAGAAACAAGTCCAGTATAAACTGACACGCAATAAGTATGCACTTTAGTACTTAGTGAGTGTCAGCTTATACTGGGCTCATTTTTTATGTGATGTAACTACAAATTATCGGTTTTCGGATTTTTTCCTTTACTTGTGCTATAAGAAATAGCTTCTTGCAAAATTTCATGATTCTAAGTCAACGGGAAGTACCCTATAGGTTTTGGTTCCCTTGAGATTCCCTTCAATATGCGGCATAAACGGCCGTATCTTTTGATTGCATTGACTTAGATGTTTGATTTTTTCACTGATCCAAGGGACTGCAGACTTATGTATTTGATATTAATTTCAACTTGATACCTCCACGCGTTCCTGAGAAAAAGGGTCTTGACAGACACACAGACAGACAGACAGACAGATAGACAGACAACAAAGTGATCCTATAAGGGTTCCGTTTTTTTCGTTGAGGTACGCGCCCCGTCGCGTCGCGTTGCATCTCTGTGTGAACTGATCCTTAGGGTGTAAGTTTATGGTGATGTTTCCGAATGATCTTATCGCAAGGTCTTCTTTGATGTACTTCAATAGTATATCAGTGCTTGTTATGATCCCGTCAAAGCCAAGGGAGTTTAGGAGAGGGCGCTCTAGGTGGTTGTGGTTTTGATGGTGGTGGTGGCGGTATGCATGTTTCTTCTCCATCTTTTAAAACTGCTATTCGATCTGAAGGGCACCGTATTTTAGGATGGGTTATAGGACCGCTGACGCTGGGCGGGTTACCGGACATGTGGCTGGCCAGCACGATGTTGCGCAGGAGCATGCGCGCGCCGCACTCGTCCGCGGCGCACCCGAGCGCGCGCGCCGGCGCCGCCAGCAGCGCGCACAGCACCAGCAGCGCACGCATCCTGCACATGACACTGGCTCGTTTATATGAACTATATTAATAAACTAAAACAACTATATTAGATTGATTAACAAGGTTTTCCAGAATTTTATTAGAAATAACTTATTTCATTTGCCGTACCGTAATGGTAACGGCCTATAACGTTTAATTATCATAATTTCCGATGCCATATTTTTTGCAAGACATAATGTTCATATATATGGCCAATACCCGTAATACCTGATAATATCAGATACAATAAAATTTACTTTTAGTGATAATCAAAATAGATGATATATTATTTGAAGTAATTTAATTATGATTAAGCATGAAACGTAGTATCAGTACGTTAAGTTTGTCTATTATTGTTTTTCAATATCGAAGTTTCGTTTTCCTAACTTACCGATATAGTCATAATATCTATAACTTAGGTCCGACGACGAGCGACGCGAGAACCGCATGTTCTGTGCGTTTTTATAAATGACTTTTAAATTGGGTTGTTGCAGTCTGAATATTTAAGGGCAAATAATAATTATGGCATTCGAATGTGCCGGCTAATAAACTCAAATCAAATAAAGACATAGCAAACAAAACTTATTGCATAAATACGTATCATTATGTCACCAAAAATTTTAGAAATATTAAATTCTGAGAAATTATCATTAGAACGGAGCCCTCGGTGTGCAGTCCATTTTGCACTCGACCGCTTTTTGTTTTCATTTTAAATGAAATAATATTAATATTTTTTGTGTACATAATCGCCATACGAATAAATAATAAAATATGAAATAACCAACGAAGCTTTTTGTACGAACGGATTACAATTTGAATAAATATAATCCTTTATAGTTTTATATTGAACAATTCAGCCTAGAGACTTACCTGGACACCTAGCACAAGTTGTCCGCGGCTTGCTTGTCGCTCGAATCTCCTTCTCTAACTAGTCTGCCACACTAGTCTATAACGATAGGGAAGCACTGAGCTAGCCGCTCTGATCCGAATGCAATAATGCCAATACAATAATTATTTCCAACAATGAAAGCTTTTATATATAGAAAAAAAAACAGGAAAATATTTAATCAAATGACTGTACATAGAGTACGTACATGATTACTTTGTTGACCGTCTGTCCGACGGTCCGTCTGTCCCCCATTCTCCCCTTACCCTTAGTTCCCTACACCTTTTTCTCGGGAATGGCTAAAGCAATCCCGCTGAAATTTTGAATATTATGTAGTATTTAGTAGTCCGCATAAGGTTTTATTATTATAATTTATAAAAAAAGTTTTATAGTAATAGGAAATGGGGTCTAAAAGGGGGTTTAAAAATAAAAGTATAGTATATGTAGTGATTATAGCAAATGGGGTTTCATATAAAAGGGTGGAATTGCATATTTTAAAACATTATTTTCTTTAATTTTTAGTCATTTAGTTTCGGATTAATAACCAAAAATGTCTGAAAAATGTCCCCCCTTATCTCCGAAGTTTACCGGCCGAAAAATCTGAAATAATTCAGACTTACAGACGTATATATATATTTTATACATACCTTAGTTTTATTAACAATAATGTTAATCAACAGTTTTCGAGAAATTAACAAAACAAATGGAAAATGACTTAAAATTTAGGCAACGTAAAATGGACCTTAAGGGCCTGCGCAAACCGGCGGAGCGCAGCGCAGATCACTTTAAATTTATCAATGTATATTCTTACCTATTTTAATTGCAATAAGGTATACATTTGAATGCTCCGAGACCAACCTCGGAGCATCACGGGGGATTTCTACTCTGCGGCTGCGGCTCTAAATTTATACCTTATTGTAATTAAAATAGAAAAGAATATACATTGATAAATTTAAAGTGATCTACGCTGCGCTCCGCCGGTTTGCGCAGGCCCTAACACGTACTAGTAAATACAACTTATTTTTACTAGTTATTTTTAGAGTTAAAACTGTTTTATATCGAATATTATTTTTCTTAATTTTAATTAATTTTGTTAATTAATTGATTAGTTTTGACTAAATTTGTTTTTCTATGATTTTATCTTCTTTTCAAATTGGCTAACTTTTATTTCGAGGCATTCAAGATGCAGACCGAACATAAATTTAGGATTTCTGTGTTTCATAATGTTTTGTTATGTTTTATTAGTCTGTTTTATTCCAATACATTAATTAATATCCATATAAGGATATTGAAATAGCGATGATTAATAAATGAGAGGAAAAAAATACAGTATTATATTATTACTAGCTTTATGCCCGCAACTTCGTCTGCGCCCGAGTCAGTATTTTCGTTAAAAAGTACAGATAAAATGTTCGTTAAGTATCAATAGAAACTTTAAATCATACAAATTTTCAAACCCTGTTCACCCTACCAGGGGTAGGTTTTCCAAAAAACCTCGTATTTTATATACAGTAGTCTAGAAACCAGTTTCCATATATCTAACTTCAAAAATGACTTCACTGTATGGGAATACAAACTTCCACTCCTCATTTTATCCCCTTAGGGGTAGCTTTTCCAAAATCGTATTTATGTGGTATTTTTTATTTGTTAACAGTGCCTTATATAGGTAGGTACCAATTTCTACGTTTCTAACTTCAAAATTGACCGAACTACCATCAAAATTTCCAAATTCGCCAAAAGTTGTATTTTTTATTTGTTACCAGGCCTGTATACCAATTTCCACGTTTTTAACTTCAAAATTGACCAAACTCCCATACAAAATATCATCTCCCATTGCATTCCCTTATGGGTAGTTTATCCAAAGTCACGTTTCTTAATTCGTTAACAGTAGGTAGCCTATAATTACCAATTTCTACGTTTCTAACTTCAAAATTGACCGAACTCCCATACAAACTTCCACCCCCTATTTCACCTACTTAAGGATAGTAGTTTCCAACATCACCATAGGTTGTATTTTTTATTTGTTAACAGTAGCCTATATACCAATTTCCACGTTTCTAACTTCTAAATTGACCAAACTCCCATACAAATGACCACCCCCTTCCAAAATCACCGAAATTTGTTTATGTTTTTTGTTAACAGTAGCCTACATAGCAATGTTTACGTTTCCCCCGAAAAAAGTATGACTTCCATTCAATCTTCCACCCCTCCTTTTAACCACTTGTAGTGGGTTGAATTTCAAAAAATCCCTTCTTAAACGCAGCGTACAATACAATGCAAAATCACCTTTTTTTATAACCTATCGAAAATATTTTCATGTTGGTAATTCGACGATTCAGAAAGCCAAATAAACATTGATTTAGGTTATACGAGTACTATGTATTTATGTATTAGTATAATATTCATGGTACGTTAATGTATAGGTATGTATTTATTTATAATGTATGTTTATGTATTTTAATCACATTATATGTTTTCTATTTTTACCCACGACGGAACGGAGACGGTATATGCGTTTGGCATAGCAAATACATCACATTTTCATTCACTTCAATAAATATAATTTTATATCGGCCAATTTTCTTGAAAATCCTGGATAGAAACCTAAACCTTTTTAAAGAGATGCCCTCAGCTCAAAGTCAAAGTAAACTGAGGGTCACGATTAAATATGACTTGTTTGACTTAAAACTTGGAAAATAACCCAGACCTAAGGGTCTTAAGGGTTGTTTGCTCAGGAGATGTAGGACTTTGTTATAAAGCTCCCCTGAAAGTTTCATTTATGGTACTTCGATTTGATATACGAATTTGTTTATTGGGTATCATTAAGTGTTGTGTATAAGCCGTGGTAGCCTAATGGTTTGCCCTGCCGACTCTTAAGCAGAGGGTCGTGGGTTCGAACCCGGGCTCGCACCTCCAAGTTTTTCGGAATTTATGTGCGAAATATAATTTGTAAATTTACCATGAGCTTTTCGGTGAAAGAAAACATCGTGAGGAAACCTGCACGCACCTGCAAAGCAATTTTGACGGTGTGTGCGAAGTTCCCAATCCGCACTGGGCCCGCGTGGGAACTATAGCCCAAACCCTCTCATTGTGAGTCCTGGCCTGTGCCCAGTAGTGGGACGTAGGTATATACCTAGGCTGGATTATTATTTTTTTATTTATAAGTGTTGTCAAACTTTATTTTTTATATCAAAGTTTCAAAGAGTAGCTATTTGTTCGAATATGGTAATTCATATTTTTTTTAAGCAGCATAATGAAGAATAATTAAAAAACATTCCTCCCTTATCCAAAGTTTGTATGGAGAGAAATCTTGAACTATTAAATTGTTGATCAAAAGAGATGGCCATAAAAACCCAGAGTCGACACGAATGAAATATTTACCAACGGATTAACTGTGATAAATATTTGACGTCATCATAGAGGCAATCCCGAAATCAGTATAGTATAGGACCTATGAGCCAACAAAAATAAATCATATTATTATGAAATGTATGATGTTGTTATAATATTGTAATAAACGAAGTCGGCAACGTCAAAATCTCATTTTATTGGTACTTATAAGAAGGATACAAAGTTACAATAAAAAAGGTCTAATAAATATATAATCAATAATATTGTAATATCATTGACTATAGCAATAAAAATCATTAAACTATGGTAGCTCTGCTAGTGATAATATTAATAACTAATACATACCTAATAGTTAATGATGCGTTTCGTATGAGTGCATAGTTCATAGTTCGTATGGAGCGAAGCGAGGGCGGATCGCTAGTATAACATAAAATAATCGATTGATTATATATTAATTGTTTTTTATTTATTTCAAATCCATAAAAATAATACAATAAAATAACTAACAACAACACAATAAATAACAACATCATGCAAGCCACAACATAACAAAGACTACGATTTTAGTATTCATTTTTGAAATAGAAATAGAAATGTTTATTTGCTAGAATACGTGACAGTAAGATCATAAAAATAAATAAAAGAATCAGTATTCAGCCGACATTAAAATCGACATGCAAAATATTAGATTAGACACAATAATTAACATGTTGGTCACGAAAATTTAAAAATAACTCGAAAAATAAATTAGCTATAAAGCATGCATCAGCGTTGTTATGCTCTATTAAAGTTAACAAAATCTTTAACGCTATAAAAACCGCGCTCCTGTAGCCATGCAGTCAACTTAGTCCTGAGCACCCTGCCATGTAACACCCTCAACTCATTGGGAAGGTTATTAAATAATACTACGCACATGTTACAGGCGTTTCTTTTTGTTGGCTCATAGTTCCTACACTGTACTGATTTCAGGGTTGCCCCTTTGGTGACGTCAAATATTTATCATAGTGCATTCATTGGTACATGTTTCGTTCATATCGATTCTGGGTTTTTGGTTCATAAATTTTTACCCATCTCCTTTAATATAAATATTTACTTACAGAAAAATATAACGTGAAACTAATTTCTATCAAGCACGTATATTGGGGAATCAATAAAAGATTGCAGTAGACAACATACAGTTTGCTAAAGAGTTAAGTCGGTACGGAAACGTCAGTTTCTTACAAGCATTTATTTATTTATTCATTGTTTAAATGTACAATACAGTATTACAAGATGTTGAGAGTACAATGTGTAGGCAGGTAGCTACACGGCACCCTGTAAGGGTATTACAATGTCCCAATAATATTAGTGATTAGTTTAGTAGATATCGGTACATTATAACAACAATTTATTTTACTTATCTTCACGTGTTTGTTTGTTTATATAATTATTACTTTGTTAATAATTATTTTCAAACTAACAAGTTAAATAGGCAAAAAATATGAAACAAAAAGAGAAATGTCAAGAAATTGGGTAACAGGTCATGTTAGTACAAATGTCTAATTGTACAATGGTTCAAAATGTCTCATTATCAAAATGTACAACGGTCAAAAAGTATGTAAACGTAAACATGTTATAATGAACAAAAGACAAAACAATTAATTGTCACAAAAACCTAAGAGCCTAATTGTACCAGAGAAAAAATTAACAATAGATAAATGGTCAAGATCCCAAAACATTCAATGGGTTCAAAAATCCTTTTGTCAAATTGTACAAAAGTCAAAAAGTATATAAATGACAAAACGGTAGCGGGTAATGTTGGTACAAGTGCCAGAATGTTCAATGGGTTAAAATGTATAACGGTCAAAAAGTATATAAAGTAAAGATGATATAATGAACAAATGACAAAACGTTTTGATGTCATGAAACCAAGTGTCTAAAAACTCCCGTTGACAAAATGTGCTAATGTCAAGCTGTGCTATTATTGTACTTATACCGTCTTAATACAAATTAAATGTATCAAAACATTTTTCAAAACATTTTTTTAAGTCGTTAAATGTAAAGCAGGACCCAGACAACCGATTTCATCAGCCAACCGATCGCAACTATCTGTTAGAAGAGAGATGAACACGCTCTCTTTTTGACCAAATAGCTGCGTCCTTGTCAGTTGGCTGAGAAAATCGGCCATATGGACAGAACTTTACTCGAGTACGTGTTGATTTGATTGCTTAATTATTTTTAAAATATGTCAATAGGTAGAGTAGTTTCATAATAAACAATCATAGATAAATAAATAAATAACATTATTACATAATTTTTGACCATAAAAATATGAAAACAAAATGATACTTCGACTATAATTAATTCGATCATGAAAACATTTCGAAAAGAGCACATTTAGTCAATCGCATTTTGTACATTTTGACCACAGAGTATTCTGACCTGAAAACTTCCAGATAAAATGACACTTTGACCATAATTAATTCTATCATGAAAACATTTCGAGTAGAGCACATTTAGTCAATCGCATTTTGTACATTTTGACCACAAAGTATTCTGTCTTGAAAACTTTCAGACAAAATGACATCTAGACCATAATGAATGCTGTCTTGGAAACATTTTGACTAAAAGAAATGTTGACCATAGCATATTTTGCCCTTAAAATATTCAGACAAAATGACCTGGTGGCACAAACATTTTGTACTTTTTGACAAAATTACATTTCAACCTTTATGCATTTTGGCATTTGTACCAAAATGACCTGTTACCAGAAATTGGAATACCTACATTATTCAAAACTTGAAAGCAGATGATGCGAACGTAAAAAAAAACTAGCAACATGAAATTTGCCATACAAATGATTTTTTCGACAGGAACTTGTTAATTCCATATTTCGATTAAAAAATACATCTAAGGAAACTCGAAGCCGTACTGTTGTAGCAGGCTGACTGAAGCGGTCATTTGCAACAGCTTCGTTCAAATCGTTCAAGCGAATGGCATTTACTCATTCCGTTCGTTCATTCACTAAAGCAATTATCTGTTTGGTAGTATCCGCTTAAATCTTAATTGGTTTTATAATTCCCTTTTAATAGATTTATTCGTATTTCGTAACAATTTGTCGCAAATTTGATAATTTCATAAAACAAATTTGAATTTTATTATTGTTAAGGTGATTTAACTAATGTAAGTTTATGAATGAGAAAGTTTGTGAAAATGGGAAAATATTTTACGCTACTTTAGCCCATTGATAAATACCTTACAGACTAACATACATACCTGTAAATAACTAAAGTGCGACTGGCAGTTGAGACGCTTTTAAAAATGGCCGACACAGGCCTTTCCTAATTTAAATTCAAGTCAAATAACAATCCCGTAACAATTTAAAATGATACGATTTTAAAACCGGACGCAAAAAAGAAAACTACGTCAAAAACCTTCCCTTTCTTCCATTATAAACTTTTCTGCCAACTTATCTAGCAGGCTTAGCATGCATACACGAGATAAAATTTGACAGGTGCTAGGGAATTGATTACATCTATTCCATATTCTAACGTAAGACTTTAAGTCTTTAAGCCTTAGGCTTAAGGTTTAAAGTAAAAGTGTCCCGTCTTGATAAAATCGCTATAAAAAGTGAAAATCGCTATAGTCGCTTAGTAATAACAGATAATAAAAGTCAGGACGAGACACTTTTATTTTAAACCTTAAGCGTTAAGCCTTACGTTACAATATAAAATAGATGTATTAATTTCCGTAGCACATGTAAAATTTTATCTCTTCCATGCATGCTAAGCTCGCTGCTAGCCATTATATCCGGTCCGGGAATAACCGGTAATGGTCAAGGTGGGAGGAGGGTATAAATAGTAAAACCGGATGTGGTCTGACGGGTTATATTTAATCCGGGTAACAATATAATTATCTGGGTAAGACAAAAAATTACCTATTGTAATAATTTTGTTACGAAAAATGTTTAAGCGTATGTTTTTATTCGCTTGTTGCCATGTTGTGTGCGTTAATATTTTTTTATTATGTAAGTGCGTAATTATTTCTTGAATATCAACGTTATAATAAATATAAGACGACGCGGTTAGCCTAGTTGGTAGTGACCCTGCCTACGAAGCTAGCGGTCCCGGGTTCGAATCCCGGTATGGACAAATATTTGTGTGATGAGCGAGAGTATTTGTTCCTGAGTCATGGATGTTTTCTATGTATTTAAGTATGTATTTCTCTATATAAGTATGTTTATCGTTGTCTAGTACCCATAGTACAAGCCTAGAGCTTAGTTTGGGACTAGGTCAATTTGTGTGAGATTGTCCCTGATATTTATTATTATTTTATTTATTATAAGCTTGGTGATGATGATGACCTAGCCACTGCGCCTGCGCGTACTGGAAACTGGCATTACTCTGAACTCTAACCGAACTAGACTATCACTAGACTATAGCTTATTAATTTATTAACAAATTTGTAATTTCCCTTACGTTACATACCCTAGGTAAAACGTATTAAACTGTCTTGTTTTTATAATGCACCAAAACCAAGAAAAATGGCGACCTAGTTTTTAGCTTTGCGACACACTAGTATTGCATTTTCATCGGACTAACATTAGAGTATTCATAATTTCAGCTCAATCGGATGCCAGCCAGTGGTTTAAAATGAATTCAAATGTTTAAACGGACAACGTACATACCTACATAAATATAATAAACACATATAACATTGCAAGTTAAATAAAACCTTCAACAATAATTAACTTCTGTTTAATAAACACTCATAATGTAAAAAAATACAATTGTTTTACAAAAACACATACACAAAAACAACAGAAGCCTTATCAATAAACGTAGAGTACCTAACTGTGGATTAGTTACGTCATGCTTTGTCCTTATCTGTCATCGTGACATTTGAATTTGACAGATAAGGATAAGCATGGCTTAACTACTCTACGGTTACTGTACGTTTATAAATAAGGGCAAGAAGTTTATTATAATCAAGTTCATAGGTTTATGGTGATGTTTCCGAGTGATCTAATCGCAAGGTCTCCTTTGATGTATGAACTTCAGTAGGTAAACTCATCGAGTTTCGTGACTCGCTCAATTCCGTGATAGCAGTTCTATAATCCGCCATAGAACCCAGCTAATTGAATCTAGGAACTGAAATACGACATAAGACTTTTAAAAAGGCTTAGGCAATAAATAAAGGGTGTAGCTGTTTAGGTCCAAGATTCGACCTGCAGGGTTCTAAGATTATAGAACTGCTATACTAGGGAATTGAGCGAGTCACGGAATTCAATGAGTTTACTATATATCAGCGCTTGTTATGATCCCGTCTAGGCTCAAGGGAGTTTAGGAAAGGGCGCTCTAAGTGATCGTGGTTTTGATGGTGGTGGTAGCGGTATGCATGTTTCTTTTCCATTTTTTAGCTTAACTTTTATATAACCTTCTGGGCACCGTATTTTAGGATGGGTCATAGGACCGCTGACGCTGGGCGGGTTGACGGACATATGGCTGGCCAGCACGGTGTTGAGCAGGAGCATGCGCGCGCCGCACTCGTCCGCGGCGCACCCGAGCGCGCGCGCCGGCGCCGCCAGCAGCGCGCACAGCACCAGCAGCGCACGCATCCTGCACATGACACTGGCTCGTTTATATGAACTATATTAATAAACTAAAACAACTATATTAGATTGATTAACAAGGTTTTCCAGAATTTTATTAGGAATAACTTATTTCATTTGCCGTACCGTAATGGTAACGGTCTATAACGTTTAATTATCATAATTTCCGATGCCATATTTTTTGCAAGACATAATGTTCATAATAATGCTATGGCCATACCCGTAATACCTGATAATATCAGATACAATAAAATTAACTTTTCGTAATAATCAAAATAGATGATATATTATTTGAAGTCATTTAATTATGATTTAGCATAAAACGTAGTATCAGTACGTTAAGTTTGTCTATTATTGTTTTTCAATATCGAAGTTTCGTTTTCTTAACTTACCGATATATCTATCTAATATCTATAACTTAGGTGCGACGACGAGCGACGCGAGAACCGCATGTAATGTGCGTTTTTATAAATAACATTTAAATTGGGTAAATTGTTGCATCCTGAATATTTAAGGGCAAATATTAATTATGGCATTCAAAAGTTCCGGCTAATAAACTTAAAGCAAATAAAAACGTAGCAAACAAAACATATAATAACTACATGTTATTGTACCTAATAAAATATTTGCATAGATACGTATCATTACGTCACTGAAAATCAAGAAATATAAAATTCTGAGAAATATCATTAGAACGGAGGCCTCGGTGTGCAGTCCAACTCGCACTTGACCGATATTATTTTATTTTTTCATTTTAAATGAATTAATATTAATATTTTCTGTGCACATAATCGCCATACGAATAAATAATAAAATATAAAATAACCAACGAAGCTTTTTGTACGAACGGGTTACAATTTCAATAAATATTATCATTTATAATTTTATATTGAACAATTCACCCGAGTGACTTACCTGGATACCTAGCACAAGTTGTCCGCGGCTTGCTTGCGCTCGGATCTCCCTTTCTAACTTGTCTGCCACGCTAGTCTATAACGACAGAGAAGCACTGAGCCACGAGCGAGATAATACAAGGTGTGCTAGCCGCTCTGATCCGAATGCAATAATGCCAAAACAATCATTATTTCCGACAATTAAAGCGTTTATATAGTGTCCAAAACAGGAAATTAATTACGCAAATTATTATAAGGTAAACGCAGCTATCAACGACCCAACAAAAATCTGCAGGCACGAGTATTATCGACCCATTTGTGTAATTCGATTGTTATACGTTTCTGCTACTATTTGAGCTACAGCTCATAGAAAAAATGTACGTTGTTAGTTAAGCATCACTTAATCTTACGTTAGATTGCGTGGCAGTGCGAAAAGAAGATAAAACAGATTAGGTTCTGTGCGGGAGGCGTGGACGCAGCTCATATGTATGTATGTATGTAAACTCTTTATTGCACAAATAATAGATTTACAATGAATATTAATAAAATAAAATGTACAAAGGCGAGCTTATCCCTATAAGGGATCTCTTCCAGCTAACCTAGAGAATGAGTGAGGACAAAACAAGAGAATAGGCAACATTACATGTAACACAAAATTCAGCCTGTCTAGTTGATCCTCATGTTATACAAACCCTTGTTTCTTCATTAAGTAAACTTTACTCGCAATAATCTTTATTATTTAAGATTTAGAGGTTAAGAAAACCAAAACATGTGTTTTAATAAGAAATAAACAGCTGGATTTTTTTTTTCAGTAAACTATCTAACTTTTCTGCTTAGGACATTTAATACATATAAACGATGCCTACAATTATCGTGTAGTATCAAGTATATTCGTATATGTGTAAATTCTCGGTTTTGTATCGCATTTTATTAAAAAAAAGTAATTTTATATGATAAAACTGTCAATTAAAATAGGGCGGTAATAGCTTCTTCAGTTTTAGTAGTGGAAGCTATTACCGACCCATAAGTCGTTAATGGCTGTCATGTAGTGTTTCATTTTTATATATTTTTTGCTGAAATTTGACAATAGCACAAGTATTCGCATATACCATTTTAATTCATAACAATCAGCCATTATACAAATCTATTAGCGATACATAATATTTTGTCTAAATTTCTTGTTTTAGTGTTTTAAATTTACCGAAATATACTTTATTATTTATAGTTCGATATAGCATAGAAACAATAAAAAAATAAATATTCATTTTTGAATAAGACGGTGTGCATGTAGTTATATGTTTTGTTGTTTAAATATATAAGGGCTCTTTTACATTCAGGAAACCACCGATTGTAAATATAATTTACTTTTTAATAGTAGGTAATGGTAGGTAAAGGTAGGTCCACACCTACATATTCTATTAGCGACCCATATGGGTTCGGTAATGGCGACCATGAGGAGCTATTACCGAATATACAGGGTGTTTTTTTATTTGTCGAAAAAGTTTTGGGGGTTAAATCAGTAAGTCATACTGATCAACTTTCACTATGGGACCAACCCCGAAATCGCGAAAAAAAAATTGACCATCCCATACATTTTGGCTAGTCAGCTGACGATGTTTTGTATGGGAGGGTCAAATTTTTTTTCGCGATTTCGGGATTGGTCCCATAGTGAAAGTTGGTCAGTATGACTTACTTATTTAACCCCCAAAATTTTTTCGACGAATAAAAAAACACCCTGTATATGAGTCGGTAGTGGCGACAATTAGAAGCTATTATCGATTCTAAACAATTTATTTTATTTTCTTACAAACGGTAATAGCTGCATGTAAATCGTTAATAGCCATCACACCCGTTACTATGGGTCGGTAATAGAGAAAATCGACTTACCCACTTTATGAATTATTTTTTAAGATAATTACATTATTTTAAAGCATTTAACATCGTAAATATAAACCAAATATTCAATATTAATATATAAAACTAAAAAAGTAAATCTGACAGCTATCAATATACTTAATAATTATGATCGTTTTGGAAATTGCCTTAAGGGGGTCGTTAATATCTGCGTTTACCTAAAAGTACCTAAAGATTACTTGGTCTACCGTCTGTTAAATTCAATTCAAATATCAATCCCGTAACAATTTAAAATGATACGATTTTAAAACCGGATGCAAAAAAGAAAACTACGTCAAAAACCTTCCCTTTGTTCCATTATAAACTTTTCTGCCGACTTATCTAGCAGGGTTAGCATGCATACACGAGATAAAATTTGACAAGTGCTAGGGAAATGAATACATCTATTCCATATTCTAACGTAAGGTTTAAAATACAATTGATAAAATCGTTATAAAAAATTAAAACTGCTAGAGTCGCTTAGTAATAATACGAGTAGATAATAAAAGTCAGGACGAGACACTTTTATTTTAAACCTTAAGAATATGGAATAGATGTATTCATGTCCGTAGCACCTGTCAAAATGTATCTCTTTCATGCATGCTAAGCTCGCTGCTAGCCATTATATCCGGTCCAGAAATAACCGGTAATGGTCAAGGTGGGAGGAGGGTATAAATAGTAAAACCGGATGTGGTCTGACGGGTTATATTTAATCCGGGTAACAATATAATTATCTGGGTAAGACAAATTTAAATTACCTATTGTACTCGTAATAATTTATTTTGTTACGAAAAATGTTTTTTAATTCGTTTTTGTAACTTGTCATGTAGAGGTAAAATATCTAAATCACTTCCCCTGCCGTAAAACATTAGCTATGAATTTTCGCACATAATTATTCACATACTTTTCATAAACAGAGACAAGTGGCAAACCCGGGGGTTCGTTCAACTTCTGAACTTTAATATTACCACCAAGTTACTAAGCATTAGTCATAACTTGAAAGTCAAGTAGAAATCTGAATAATTGGCATTGAACTTAAGTTTTCAATTGCGATATTCAATTCAGTCGTTAAATTTTTGAAAAGTTTAAAAGTTTTGCTTGTTGAAATCTAACTTGTCAGATTCTGGTTCAGATTTTATTCGAGAAAGATTTTATTTTATATAACTGCATGTTTGATTACTTAGTTGAAATTTAAACCTTGTCTTTAAAATCGGCTGAAATGTGGTATATCTGCAAGAGCTGATCTGATGATAGAGTCTGAAGGGGGCCACGGGATCTCCGCTGTACTTTACGCCTGTTGGTGACTTCTGGATAATATTAATATACCTTCTCGCGTGGTTTAGAAAAAGGGTCTTCACAGACAGACAGACGGACAGAAAGACATACAGACAGAGGGACAACGAAGTGATCCTTATAGGATTCCTTTTTTCCTTTTGGGGTGCAGAACTGTAAAAATTACTGACTGTTGAGTTTCTTGCGGCGCTTCTCAGCAGTGGTCCCCTCTTGGGAAGCGCTGGTAGATTTTGACGTGTAAAACTGCCCGTGCGGCCTATTTAATGAATAAATATCTTTTATCTTCTTATCTTTTTTAACATAATTATATATTATACCTACCTATAGTACATACTTTTGATAAATAGAGGTTTTGAATAAAACAGGGTTCATTTTCAAGTAATTTTGAAGTAGTTAACTTCAAATTAATATTTTATCGAATTGTTAAATTGCCAAAGTTAGGTATCAGTGGCCTCTCATTCATTTTTAAATCAAACAAAATATAAATTAATAAAAAAATTAAAATAATCCGACTGCTTTAAAAAATACCAAATGAAAAGCTAAAAACTAAAGAATATAACTTAAAATATTGGAAAAGGAATTGCAGGCGGGGACAGTAAGCTATATTCTATAGATTATGGCTTGTTTTTAGCTTTTCAGTTGATATTTTTTAAAGCAGTTGGGTTTTTGATTTTTTTAATTAATTCATACTTTTTTAGTTTTTATTACAATGGTAGCATCAACGTGTTATAATGTTCACTTATATATATTTGGAAAGGGCTATTTATTAGCTTACATTTGATACCCATATTGTTAAAATAAAAATACTTTTTTATTCCCCCCTCCATTTTTTTTCGCGGTTGAAATAAAATATTATATACCCTATGTCACTCCCACAGTTAAGGCAAATCCAATGATACCTCATATGTTGAAATCCGTCACGTCGTTTAGGCTACAGAGGGCGACAAAGAAATAGACATACATACCTACGCTCGAAAAACACAACCCTCCTTCGGGCGGTCAGGTAAAAAGTATTCATTACGAATTCTAAAGGTAATATATATAAAGTGGTTCTTTTACGTTTAAGCTACAGCTTTATTCAAGTATTGGTCAATCTCAAGTTCGCTCTCTCGAGCAAGAAACCAAGCAATAAGTAGTTCTTGAAACAATCAATTAGAAATTGGAGTCTTGGGACGGGTTATTAGGAACCAGATAGCGAGTAAGGCTATCGTTTTGTTAATTGGGTCTGGTGCTTGTATAACAGCTACATTAATAAAGAACCAGGGCCCTTAGCCAAGATGCATTATGCTAACTAGCGTTTCTATTCGTTTCGTTTTTAAACCAATCGCGTCACTGGTAGATCACGTGGCTCTTCGTATCACGTGATCTACCAGTGACGCGATTGGTTTAAAAACGAAACGAATAGAAACGCTAGTTAGCGTAATGCATCTTGGCTAAGGGCCCAGGCAATAGCCTGTCGGGCCATGCCAGAATTCCGTCGCAATTACTACAAATACAAAAAACAATCTGCTAAAACCATAAATATTAGTTAATTTTCTTTTCAAAGTTATCTAAGTGCGGCCGCACATTGAGCCACTAGTGGCCGCCACTAAAACGCGACCACTAGTGGTTCGGCTAAGCCACTAGACGCAGCCACCAATCGCGGCCACCGGTGGCTGAATGGCAGCCACCAGTGGCCGCTACTAGTGGCTATTGTTCATTGGAGAAGCCGGCGACTGTGGCCGAGTGTGCGCGCGAGGCGAGCGACAAAACGCGGCCACTAGTAGCGAGCGCGGGCGACTACCGCAGCTGTGGCCGCCAATAGTGGTCTAATGTGCGGCAGCTCCAAGCCGATTTTCGGTGAGTATAAATTTAGTCATCTGTAACTCAAGAACCAATAATGTCTACCTAGTCGTGATAGTTATTTTTTTTTTAACTTTGTTATATTTATGTGCTTTCATTTAAAATATTTTCCAGATTTTTAGTACTTACTTGCAGTTTTGGCTGTAGGGGGTAGACACTAATCTTCTGACATACACATCAATCCCATCGTCGACCTGGTCTTGACTCATTATTTAATTTTATAAAGATTAAAAAAAAAACACAAAAATAACGAGTAACGAGTATGTATCCGCTAACAATAGGTACTAAGAACTGCCTTACCTGCCGCCTTCTGTGCCCAATAAAATAATCAAGTGATCAGAATTCCCAATAGGCAAGTATTACGGCAATTAGTACAATAAGCCGAGCCGCTTCGGCCTAGAATACAAATTAATCTGTTTACCAGTACTGGAGTCGAGATAATAACTCCTACAGGATATGGTCAAGCCAAATTGCTTATACACTTATGCCCTTACTAATAAACGTTGAGTAACCGCTGAGTAGTTATACCATGCTTTGTCCTTATCTGTCGAATTCAAATGTCACAATGACAGATAAGGACAAAGCATGGTATAACATTGCATATTGCATGGTTTAAGATATTGTTATACATATATGTATTTTAGTCAGTAAGGTATTTATCTATGGGCCTTGTTGCCTGAAAATAAATAAATAAATAAATAAAATAAATAAATAAATAAATAACTACTCAGCGGTTACTCAACGTTTATTAGTAAGGGCATAAGACTAAAGCAAAAGGGGAAGGCACGTTATCGCCGTACAAGACACTGACATTATGTCACCTACATTCGCGGACACCTACATTCGCAAATTCCACACACAGCTGTAAAATGCACTAAGGAGCAATAGAGATAAATTGATGGACTAATGTCGTGCGCGTAAGTGAGACAGCCATATGTCGCACAATAATGACGACGTCGCACGTGTTGACAGATCAGTGACGGCCGGACAACTGACTTGAATATAGGCGCTCAGCGGGGTGAATTACTTACTTACTTATTTATAGATGGCTAAGTAGAAAAAAACATAACGTAGGTAGCTTAAAATCTCGATTTATTTATGTTGGGGATACTTTGATATCACCCCATTTTACCAGTACATACAACAGCTTTGTGCCAGCGTGTTAAACCCATGTTAAACCCTTAGTTTACCGAATCAATTTATAGCCTTCACTTAACAATTCGGAATAAGCTGTACCTACTCCTAAAAAAAAACTTCGTCTCTCACATCGAAACTGATTTCGGTGGCGAGCATTACTTGACCTGTTAGTGCGTATAAACTGTGTGCTCATGCATGTCTAGACCTTGGTCGTACTCTTACGGTAGGTACCTCTCGGTCTTACCTTCTTACATGGGCTGATCCAGGCCCAGGGGGGGGTCGTGACACTCCTGGATCCGTGCTTGTCTTCTTACGAGTGCGCAGGACATCTTTAGTTTGCCGGTTAATATTTCGTCGATGAATTTGAAAGCTAGTAGGTACTTAGTTTCAGAGAATAACACCCCTGAAATAACTACCAACGTTTGAGCTTGCTAAGCTTTTTCTCAAACAAGCGAGCTTAGAAAGTCCTCGAGCGAGCTTTTGTCAACTTCAGAGTTCAACCCTACACTTTAAATTTATGTTTAAAGATTCCTTTGGCTGTCTTTTCGTAGGATTAAGTGAAACGTATATGGTTTTCATCAAAACTGTGTAATAAAAGCCTTGCCAAAGGGTAATTTTTTAAACGTAGGTATACAATAGCTATAAATATACTTTGGCCTTATCTTTTACTCTGACAGAAAGTGCAAAAGAATACCTACTTTAACTAAAATATTTATATTTTCGTCGAGACGAATGGTTTCAAGGAGAAGAATAAAATACAGAGCGAAAAAATTCGTCTCCACGCGACACCCGCCACTGACAGCACTGCCATGTCCGCTTAGGGGTCTCGTTGAGACGCGCGTCTGTGTGAGCGCGACGTTTGTTCGTAGTTTCTTTACTGCTTTAGCTATTTGTTTGTTTGTTCCTGTGTCTTGCATGCCTACTATGTATTAAGTATGTTTATCGTTACCTTCGTACCCAAAGATTGTCCTCTGATTTATTAACTAATTTATTAAGCTGTGAAAGTTAAAACAAAACATATTTCAGAAGGGTGAAAAGGGGGTTTGATACGTTAAGGCAGTTTTATGGGCTCTCCTACGTCCTAGTTAACACTTCGTTATTTTTTAACGACGCCTTAAACTAGCTATCAAAGAATTAAATTATAACATGTTATTATATTAATCCAAAAAGAGACTTTTACAAGAGTCAAGCCACTGAACCTGATTTTCAGGAGCCGCTTTTTAAGGTTCCGTACCGTCTGTCCTAACTATAAAACTAAAGAAAAACAACAAATTAAAAACCGGCTAAATATGAGTCATTTGTTAGAACTTTACCTCAAAAGCATAAATTTCTTCTAGCGATTCACCGAATCGAATTCGACCTCGGCTAAACAAAACCTCAATAGCTTCTTCTAATTGAAGAAATATTTCGCGTGGCTGTTTACATTAGTATACACTGGCTCGCAAAACTAAGTACCTATCACATTTTTAAAATTGCAATAACTAAATATGGCTATTTTATTGTTTTATCTTTTTTTTAAGTTAAAAATGTTACTGTTTATTTTAGTTATAGTTGGAAAGAAAGCTGATAAAATTTGCTATAAAACGTTTTTTATTTTAAATCTCTAACTTCTGTAGTTGGAAGTGCCAGCAGGCCTTCCACAAGGTGGACCGGCGATCTGATAAAGGTCGCGGGAAACCGCTGGATGACAGCAGCAGAGGACCGGTCGTTGTGGAAAACCTTGGGGAAGGCCAGTCCAGCAGTGGACGTCTTGCGGCTGATGATGATGATGATGAACTTCTATAGTTTAGAAAAAAATGAAATTTTAAAAGTGTGATACTTAGTTTTTCGGGCCAGTGTATGTTTAATTTGTAGCATCTTATTTTCCGAGTAGTGTTTTACCCTAGTCGCATTTCACCGCGATCGATTTTTGTTTGGAACGCTGTTTTATTTGACACGTTAATTGATATTTGCAATTAACATTGGTAAGTATTTTTTTAAAGCGTTTTGGCTATAGTTTTATTGCTTAATTGCTATCAAACTCATTAAACAATGATTTACTTTAATAAATCTAATCTAATCTTTTGGGACTTTTCCAGCAATTGAACTTCTAAAGATCTAAAATCTAACATCACCCCTTTATTGCCTTTTATAGCATCACCCTTGTGACCTAGGCCTTGACCGAAACTGCTTATTTAGTGCCAAAAGATAAATAAAGAGTAGTTACTGAGTCCATTTTGTATGCTTATCTTGGAGTCGGGCATTGAAAGTGTTACGGAGAATGCCAACACAAAAATTAAACGGAGGAATTCTATCTCTATTGCTCTTCAGGTTTTATGTACATCAGAGAGAGACGGGTTAAAGTTTCGGGATCCCGACTCAAATCTCGTTAATTGTCCCTTCGACGGTTAAGTCTCGCCGTTATCAGTTTTATTAATAAACTTGTTGGGAATTTGTTGAAAATCTCTTTGTAGGATAATTAATTTGTGTATAACATGGTGCTAACAAGTTTTTATTGGGTTAATTTTGTATGGGTAGCTTTCATACAAATCATCCTAGTTACAAACAAAGAGAGCTCATAACTTTTAAACGGATAAACGGATTTTGATTAAACCAAAGAACACTCTCGATTAAGTCACCTTTCTAACAAAAACTATATCAAAATCGGTCCATCCGTTAGGAGCTACGCTGCCACAGACAGATACACAAATAAATACATAAACACACATATACGTACGGATTTTGTCACGGTTTTCACCAATGGAAAGGATTATTTAGGAAGGTTATAAGGTTAGTTAGTTAGACGACGCGTTTAGCCTAGTTGGTAGTGACCCTGCCTACGAAGCTAGCGGTCCCGGGTTCGAATCCCGGTATGGGCAAATATTTGTGTGATGAGCGCGAGTATTTGTACCAGAGTCATGGATGTTTTCTATGTATTTAAGTATCTATTTCTCTATATAAGTAATGTTTATCGTTGTCTAGTACCCATAGTACAAGCCTAGAGCTTAGTTTGGGACTAGGTCAATTTGTGTGAGATTGTCCCTGATATTTATTATTATTTATTATTTATTTATGCTATTTATGAACATTATAAATAATTAGTGCTATCCGAGAGAAGCCGGGGCGGGTGGCTTGTACTGAATAAATCTTATAGTTAACACGTGTTACTCATAATCCTAAGTTTGTGTACGTACATATTTGTTAATTGTTGTGCAATAAAGACGTTAACACATAAATTACATACATAAACACTTAAAAACCCACAAAGGAACTAAAAACTTGATTAAACTTCGTTGTATAGTCAGCATCAAATAGATAGGAGCAGTCAAAATGGTCAAATATATATCAACACATTCTTATTCCTATAGTAATAAAGATGTGTTGCGATATATTTGGCCACTCGCTGCTCCTATCTATTTGTTGCTGACTGTACCTATTCTATCTTCTTTCCTTCGACATATCCGCTATCCAAACAAAATAAAAGGGCGCGAACGGGAACAAGACCCTACAGGACCGAATTGGATCAGATTTCGATGAAATTGGAAAAATATTACACTTTGCGTAGGTTGAAGGATATTGGAGTTATCACTACATAGTCAAAACAGTCGCTTCCCTCCGTCTGTCCCCTTGTATGTACGCTTAGATCTTTCAAACTACGCAATAGATTTTAATGTGGTTTTCACCATCAGTTAGATAATTTTTCACGGAAGGTTTATGTATATAATAGAACCCGGAGCGAAGCGAGGGCGGGTCGCTAGTAATTTTATATTTATACAGCGAACGTTAATAGTTATCTTTTGTATACTACCGCACTGTTTCATGCGAGTCTAATTAGTTCAGCGGGCCTATTATGATCGTGTCTTGTGGATAAATATAGATAAAACAGCTGCCACTTTCTGACCAGTATGTAAGTGCGAGGGTGATGGATGCTTTATCCACGTTTATCACCGCGATAAAGGCGACCATACGGGGCCAAGGGCGGGTCCAGGATTTTATTTAAGGTGCCCCATAACCTCCAAACCTAGCCTTAGGTCAGGTTCGTTTCCGTAGGGGTTAGCCTAGGTGATGCACAATTTAATTCCTACTCGGATAGCACACGGACCATTTTTTAATTTATTTATTTCATATTGTATTGTCATGTATAAAATCATGGTGTTATTTTTCATTGTAGATACAGGCAAGCATGTAGACGGTCCACCGGATGGAAAGCCGCCTGTGGACACACCACAGCTAGCAATTTGTCTGGATACACTCCCACCACTACCACTGCAAAATTTTCAAAGGTCTTTTGAAGCAGACCAACTTTTTTAATAAAGTTACTTATTGTCTTTCGTTTAAAAGTGGCTGTACTCTTCTGTAGGTAGAGTTTTAATGAAACCTTTCGGGTTGTATAAGGGCCTGCGCAAACCGGCGGAGCGCAGCGCAGATCACTTTAAATTTATCAATGTATATTCTTCCCTATTTTAATTACAATAAGGTATAAATTTAGAGCCGCAGCCGCAGAGTAGAAATCCCCCGTGATGCTCCGAGGTCGGTCTCAGAGCATTCAAATTTATACCTTATTGTAATTAAAATAGGGAAGAACCAATATACATTGATAAATTTAAAGTGATCTGCGCTGCGCTCCGCCGGTTTGCGCAGGCTCAAGGCCTCAACTTACCACATATTTTTCGTTGTGTTAATAGGCTAGTGGTTTCTCTGTGGTTTTTTAAAGTACTAGGTCGTTCCCGAGTCATCGCTGAAATAAAATCTACACGAAAGTTAATTAAAATGGAACGGAAGAACAATGCAGTTTTGTTTTCGCGCGGTTCTTTGTGCTGGCACAATGGCGGAGTTTAATTGATTACTTAGCACTTAGTTAAGATAGGACAATAAACCGCTAAAAATGTCATGTATTTTTTTAACCTATAGTAGGTACTGTAGAGGTTGGTAAACCTTTACATGTTCTCTATGGTTTGACATTAAAATCACGGAATGCTTCCTGAGCTGTACAGGTAGTTCCACGAGAGTTGAGGCCACGCACACACCAACAAGTCATGTAATGACCAGCGGCATTTTGAAATTAGGTTCTTTTTTTGTACCTGAGTTTCATAAATCCCGCTGTCTTTACATGACTTGTGGGTGTGTGCGTGGCATCAACTCTCGTGAAACTACCTATAAGAATGCACCTATTTGTCGGCAATTTTTTAGCTGGCAATCTATGTATGCTATATGATTGAAGCTAGCAATCGCTAGTTTCATAGCGAGTTCAACATCATCATCATCATTATCAGCCGCAAGACGTCCACTGCTGGACTGGCCTTCCCCAAGGTTTTCCACAACGATCGGTCCTCTGCTGCTGTCATCCAGCGGTTACCCGCGATCTTTATCAGATTATTATTTATCTTTAGCGAGTTCGATCCACGACAATTTTTTAGCTGGCAATCTAGCAATTGCTAGCTTCATAGCGAGTTTGATTCCCGGCATGGGAAAATATTTGTGTGAGCGCGAGTATTTGTTCCTAAGTAGGTGTTGGAAGTTTTCTACGTATTTTCGTATGCATTTCTCTAAAGTATTTTATTTGTAGTGTGTAATCGTTGCCTAGTACCTATAGTACCTTCACACCACTTGTTGAGCCACTTGCTAATATTCTTAATTCGGTCGGGTTGTCAAATCGTACACGGTATATTAGTATTGAAATATGACGATTTGACAACCCGACCGATTTAAGAATGTAAGCTAGTGGCTCAACGATCCCATGGTGTGACTGTACAAGCCTAGAGCGTATTTTGGGTCAATGTCAATTTGTGTGAGATTGTTTCCTGATTTGATTATGCCCTGACATCTACAAGGATCAGATTTACCTGATTGTTCTAATTGTTTGACCTAATTCTAGGTGAAGTAGTTTCATAACAGGGCCTGAATTAGCTAAGTCAGGCATTAAGGGCCTTATCTCGCAACCATCTTGTAGCGATTAGTGAAACTTATCCAATTTGGCGGATTAAGGCTTTTATCTTTGCTAGAGTAAGTTTGCTAGAATAGGTAAAATGTTCTTTTGTGAAAGAGTCTAACGGCCGCACTCAGAGACATCAATTAACTTTAAGTTTGATTAAAGTTGCTGCTGTCACTTTTTTTGTTATCGCAAAAGAATAAGACACAGCAACTTTAATCAAACTTAAAAAATAATTGACGTCTCTGAATCCGGCAGTAATTTTTTTTAGGTAAAATGTAAGGAACAGGAGATTATTTGCACACGCCGTGGCATTTTCTTTAAAGGCCCAGTAAAAACGTTGAACAAGCTTAGAACTATATATGTATATTAAATATTGTTGACTGTTGTGTTGTTCGTTTCACACCTATTTCACATTTTGATCTAAGGAAATTTCGGGTTTCTTTAAAAAAAGGAATTGTAATTTTTCTAAATTGGATAATTTCATTTAATTATTCTTGTAAAATACTTATTAAAAAATTATAAGAGATTTTTAAGGTTCTTTAGTCAGATTTGAAATTGTCAAAGTTCTGTCAAGTTCTATAGCCAGTTTCTTTGAAATACAAACATGTCACAGTCACAGGAATTATGGTGCTTGGCTGGAGGCTAAAGATAGATTTTTAAAAGCATACGTCCACTGCTGGATAAAAGCCAAGCCCAAAACCACCAGAACTTTATTGGCTAATCAAACCCGTAATTGTTCACAGAAATAAGAAAGTCACAGACATGTTGGTTGGCACTGGCACATTGAGATTACTGTCACGGAGTCTAGACGGGGTTACATACGTGACCGTAGATTATTATTGTTAATAAACCATTACTTATATATGTATATGTTATATAACCATTACTTTACATAGACGGGCATATTTCAGAAAGATTGTCGCAGTTAAGCACCTGATTTAAGAAACGCTAACATTTTCCATTACGTCACGAAAATTAACCATATAAGTGTATGACTAAATTTCTTTACGTAATGGAATAAAGTTAGCGTTTTTTTAATTAGGATCTTAACTGCGACCACCTTTCTGAAATATGCCCACAGTATAAACAGACCAGTAAAAGCGCGTGTGTGTAGGGTGCTTACTTAAATTGCCAGAGCTGAGTTACTTATGAAGTTATGAGTATATACTTACTGGGCATAAAGTTAACTTCGTTAATCGCTAATCCGTTACTAAAAATGTTAACTTCGTTAAACGTTAAAGCGCTACATTTCGGAAGGAGTTAATGCCCATCTATGAGTAGTCATATACTTTATCATATAAAGGAGCGGCCACACCGCTGCTCAAAATACAGTGACGGTACGGAATGGCAGTGAGAGAGAGAGAGAGAGAGAGAGAGAGAGATCCGGTGAAGACGGTATGCATTAGAAACGTGGCTATACGTCACGTCATTGCGTCACCGTATTTTGAGCAGCGGTGTGGTCGCTCCTTTATTATATGTACATTACATAACTCCGAGTTTTCATGATTTTAAACGTAATTTTTTTGATGTAAGTTCTTCTTTATTGATATTCTTCATATTTCCTACTGAACAATTAAATTATGCATTTCATTAAAAGTTGCTCTAGAAAAACATAGATTCAGGATAACGAAAATTCGGTCAAATTAATATTCGGAATAAAAACAGAATTAAAGGGTTTTCCCAGGACACTGGCACGTGGGTGACTAGATACTTACGGCATTTTATTTATTTATTTATTTATTTATTTATTTATTTATTTATTTATTTATTTATTTATTTATTTATTTATTTATTTATTTATTTATTTATTGATACAAAATCCACAGCACAAAGTACAGTAATTTAAATAAAGGTTTATGTTTACACATCACTGGCCAATTACGGATTTACATTTTATAATTGTAACTGTTAAATAAAACACCAAACATTACATTCACACAGTATGGAAAATAGAGAAGAAAGCAAATAACAAACAGACATTTTGGAATAAATGGAAACAGACGTAATATAATTTAATAGCAGGACTGACTAAGAAACAAAACAACGAATAAAGTAGGTACGGAATGAACGTGTGTGCGTGTGTGGGTGTGGGTGAGTGTGTGTGCGTGTGTGTGTATGTGTCTGCACGTACGGCATTTTACACCTGCGGTAACAACATGATTATATTTTTCTTAAAAGAGACCCTGCTCTGGTTAAATGGGTCCACAGATTCAAAAAAATTATTGTATGTGCGAGGAAGACGAGTAGCTAGACAGTTGCAGGCATACTTAGTGCGGTTGAAGGGCACTGCAAATAAAGTCGCATGTCTAGTCCTTTGAGAGGTTGCCTTGAGCCTCAAAAGTGTTGAAGATAACTCACAACTGTCCAGAGAGCCCGAACATGCATCATAGAGCAGCATCATGTCACGAACCAGTCGCCTATTTTGAAGACTGATAACGTTTTATTCAATTTTTTAATAGCCCAACTTGCTTTCATATAATTATTATCGTTATGGTAGTTTTAACTGCCCAGTGATAAATGCTACCATGACGCCATCAAATGATTCTAAAATACATATAAAAAAGTAAATCATAAAACTCTAAATAAAAGCAATCACTGACTCGATCGCTGTAAATATTGTTAGTGGCAACTATTTACCTTTGTGGCTTTTGCGGCAAATTCACTAAGGCGCGGCAACTGCGGCACTCGGCTTCCTACGGACTGCCTATGCGCAGCGTAGTTGTAAAGCAGCTAGGTGACTCTTAAGGCTGCATTTCCATAGCAGCGGAGACGAGTGGTGCGGAGAGGAGCTGTGTAGGAATCGACCAATCACATTAGTTGTAATCCACATCTCGTCTCCGCTCCGCTTTAATGGAAAAATTCAAGCGGAGACGAGATGTGTATTACAACCATCGATTCCTACACAGCTCCTCTCCGCACCGCTCGTCTCTGCTTCTATGGAAAGGAACCATAGTTCTGAATATGGCTCTTAGGACTGAAACTGATCTTGGCTGTGTTTCAATTCAATTCAATTTTGCCAATGTCAGTGTGAGTTGGTCGGTGTTCGGTTCTTGGTATTGTTCGGTAATTGTTTGTCTTATGGGAGAACTGTGGTGACAGTGGCAATCGCCTCACGCTCCGACCACTCCGCCACGCTCCACTCCGCCACGCTTCGCTTCTCCAAAGAGAAGCCCAAGATGGCGGCTGGCTCAGCAGAAGCGATCGACACGTGCAGCAGCCAACACTCCCTCCACAGGACTCCGATCCCTGTTTCAAGATACGTCAAAGTAAACGTCAAGCTATACAAAACTGTCATTTTTGACTCATCTAGAGACGGGTATCTCAGTCAATATGTTTATTAATACGACCCTTACTGCATATTTTACAATCGTCAAGTAAAGCATATCTGTCAAATAAATTTAGTCCTTTCCCTATCTTACACTTGAAAATAGATAAGGAGATTCGATTGTGAAAATGGCCCTTAGACTACTATTAAATAGGCTGATTGTCGTTTAAAACAAGGGTGACATTTCTTATATTTTCTTATCTGCAACATTCCGGAAACGCCAGGGAATCGAATTTTAAAGCTCGTTTTATGGAAATTGCCGGAAAAAAACTCCGTCAACCTACGGGAAGTGGGAAATTTACGCGGACTCCGTCATTGGAAGACTTATTGATTGAATAGGAAGTGCCAAGGCGTACTTCATATTTAGAAAATACAATAAACAGAACGTCTGCGAAATGCTTTTCAAATTGTATTTAACTCCGACCATCTTGTTTTGACGTGACGATGCAGTATCTTTTTATTCTCTTAGCATTTCTTCGACAGTACGAATAAGTATTCCAAAGGTGAAATTTATTTTACATTGGTAACCAAAATGAAAAAATCACTTAAGTATATAATTATAAATATTACTATTCCTGTTATGGATGTTTAATTATTTCTAATAGAAAAAATGAAATTCGTTTAGGTCTTAAAATGTAATGTTTTTATTACAAACCGACCATTCGCCTGCCTGAAATGCCTAAGGGCATCTAATTTAGCTTTATATGCCTAAGAACACCAAATTTAGCTTAAGCTGGATGCCGCAGATGCCTGGGTGAATCAACTTTTAAGGTACTCCTTTTCTTTTGCGGCACTAAAACTTTCCTGGTGACTTATGATTAATAATAATTTATGAATATTAAAATCAGACCATCAAATTTACAGATCCCACATGTTAGACACCTCAAATATTTCTTAATTTTCGGAAAACCCTGGTAACTCAGGGGAAAATGCACATTTTTCATACAAAACCTGGGGACAATATGGTCCCCTGCGTTACCAACTATAATTATTATTTAAAATTGTACCATTTTAGAACAGCATTTATTAAAAAATAGCCTATATGTCTGATTTTATAAATACGTAAGCCGCGACGTTAGCAAATAAATAGTTTTTCTAAAAAAATATAAATTGTGAAACATCTAGAAAAATGGGGAGTACCTTAAAAGTTGATTCACCCGCCTAAGAGCACCAAATTCAGCTCAATCTGGATACCACAGACGCCTAAGAGCACCAAATTCAGCTTAATCTGGATACCGCAGATGCCAAAGAGCACCAAATTCAGCTTAATCTGGATACCGCAGACGCCTAAAAGCACCTAATTTTCGATTAAGCTTGAGAAAAATGGGGAGTACCTTAAAAGTTGATTCACCCGCCTAAGAGCACCAAATTCAGCTCAATCTGGATACCGCAGACGCCTAAGAGCACCAAATTTAGCTTAAGGTGGATGTCGACCGATGTACTCAGTGTCCTGCTTAGGAAAGCATCGGCATCGTAGCCAATTACTGCTCTTAGTCTTTCGGGTTCGATTATAGTCGCTTAAACTACCAAAACAGAGTATGAGAGCGAGTGAAAAAGAAGTTCAAACTCGAAGGTTTTGTAATTAGCTTTTGCCCTGTACGTATGAGGTGCCGTTCGGCAATAAATGGGTGGTGCGTTTATAAATCAAAACTTTTTCGTACGAGTACTTACAAAACTTTCTTGTTTGCGGTGCTTACAGTTATGTCCCCTGACCATCTTTATGTCAGCGTAATGTCAAACTTAACTCCAACTTTTATAAATTCCCTTAAGGCCAAAAGCCAATTACACGATTCGACGTCGCGACGTGGTACGACGCGACGTCGTGTCTAAGAAATCTACGACGTAGATTGTAAAAGTTCACGACACTATGTTGTATCGTGCTACGATGCACGGCATGACGTCGTCGATACGATGCTAAGCAAACTATGACCTTATGTGTTTAAGATTGCGTGGTCGCGACGTCGTGTCGTGCATCGTAGTACGTCGTAGACTTTCACGACACGACGACGCATCGTACCACGACTCGCAACGTGCGTCAACGAGACGTCGTATCGTATAATTATGTTATGTATTATATAATGATATACGAGTTTAGCTTTTCAACTTTGAAAGCCCAATAATGGTCGAAGCTTTCGGCTCTAATAATGGAACTTTTATATTTTATTGGATAGCTTTTTTACTACCAAAATGGATTATGAAATAAAAAATCAGAACCGCTAACATTATTTTTTTGGACAATTAAATTTACTTCATTGAGGCCCGGTCCCAATGGACGGAGTTAATTTTTAAGATTTAAAAAAGTCTGTTGGTTTTATTGATTAATTTATTAAGACTTACAGTCTAAATACATTTTTAGGTTAGGCACATTGATCACAATTTTGACTTACACTAATAGATGCTGTTAAAAAACATATTCACACTTCAAAAAATATAAAAACTAAGGTTAATAGTAGATTCAAAAAGCGTTTTACCTAAATGTTATTCTTGTGGTTGCTTATTATTTTTAAGTATTAGTACTTAGTGGTGTATAACTAGAGAAGTGGTGTGTAATGTAATAAAAAGGACGCATAGTTAAGGACTAAAATTAACAACGGCAATTCCATTACATTCCATTACGTCACGATAATTAATTATTTTTTTATTATATAAGCTCATACACCAATAGGGGGTATCTCAAATTCAATAACCGAAGCAGATTCAATCCTCGCCCGTTAGTTATATGGTTGCACTTGCTACAGGAGTTTTGTCTGACCATTTGTCTTGTTTTGTGTTTGTTAATTTTCGTGACGTAATGGAAGTAATTACCGTTGTTAATTTTATTTTATTTATTTATTTGCAAGTACATATACAGTCCATAGTTTTAGTCCTTAACTATGCGTACTATTTTTGGAAAACGCTCTATCACTTAATGATTAAGTATATTTTAATTATAAAATACTTGTCTTTGAAAAATTTGGCTGGATTTGTTCTGATCTTATAACATTTTTATACGATTGCCTTAAACAAACAAATGTTTATAGTACATTAGCAGGTTGGTAGTCTAAAAACAAAGAAATATATAAATAAAAATGGACGGACACATCATTTTGGACGAATACTCGATTTGAAACATCACAAACAAAAAACATCGTGACCAAAATGCAACTTTAGGTAAAATGCAAGTGTGTGATAATTAATAATAATAAGATTAATTTTAGTGGTATTTTTAAAAATGTTTTTTTTTTTTATATAATGCAGCCGTTGAAATATATTATAAATATTTTAACGGCTGGATCCTAATTTTCTATACTAAAACTTATTTTTGAGGAGTCTCAGTCCAAAAAATGCGCTTTTAAGCTGCCTAATAAAACTTTGTATGAACTTATGAGGGAAGTTGTACATTCTAATAGCTAATGCTGGTGTATGACCGGGACTAATATACAATAATAGAATGGTGCAAAACAATTGAATACCGTGCAATATTTAACGCAGACTAACGAGAGTTTGTTTGATTGCTGTACAGTAACTTAAATTTATGTTAAATGTTAATAAAAACTGAACATAGAATAAAAAAATTCTATGCATTTTTATTCGCTGGCTAAAAACATTTTTTGTAAGCACCTACTTAATACATTCAACGACGGTGACACGCCAGGGGGGAGATTTTTGACTTTCGCGTGCTCGAAATCAAAGTCGAGTGATAGAAAACAATAGCGCACGAAAATATGTCCCGATTATTTTCGCATGAACCCATTATCCGTATTTTTGAAAGCTCTCACTCGAAAGCTAGTGATTGACTTAATATATTCACGTGTTTCGTTTTACGCAGAAAGTCCATGATTACCGATTTGTTTTAATCATTTTTTTTTTATATTAATAAACATACGAAATAATTAGAAGTTTATTATTTATATGCAATTTCAGCGTTTTTAATACTGTTTACCACAAACTCTAACTATGAAAACTAATAAATGAAACGTTTAGATGGTTCTTTGTCTACGATATTTGAGATTTGTTCCGTCAACTTCCGTCTAAAGCGAATAATAATAATTTGATTGATTTGACAGACAGATGTCAAAACAAATTTCAAATGAAAACGAATGGTGATAAATGAAAACCACTCGTTTTTAAATGTTCTGTCGCTCGTATTTTAAAAATACGGTTTCACCGTTTTTGCTCACTTTTGTGTGAAATTTTCGAGCGCTCGAAAGTCAAAAATCGGGCGATTTGTGTGACCCTGGTGTGTCAAATATACATACATTTTAAGGTTAGGTGGCGGCGGCTATAATTTAACGAGTCGTGTGTCAGCGTAACATGTACGAAGAGTTGACCAGCTAACTGACGAAAACGCGGTACGAAAATATTAAATGCATTTATAGAGCAACCAGAAAGGTTAATCATTCTTGAGATAGCTACAGTAACAGACAGTTAAAGTAAAGCTAAAACTTCAAACTAACTCATAGATAAATCTTCGCTTTAGTCAGTCAATTAGGTTTAAACTAACGGTGACTCAAATTTAAAATCTGCATATCCATAAACGTACTGTTTTGCACGGAATTCCGTCAATGTGATTAAATTGGCTGATTAACATGATGCTCTCAAACAGTCCGGACTTTAATATAATTAAAACTAGCAAAGGGGGACAATTCAATTTTGTTTTATTATGCCCCCTTGTTTTTAAGTGAATATAAGAGCTACCACAAAGTAAACATGATAACAATACAAATACATAATTTTTATGGCACTGGTCCAACGAGGAGTATTGGAAAATATTGTTAGACATGTAACAAAGCTCTGCCCCCAGTGCGGGATGAGTCATTAAACAAAGTAAGCAACTGCTTAGGGAACCACGGGCCAGGGGCACCAAAATCGCAGATCAAAATTGTCACAACAAATTGTCTGTTTTGAGTGTCTGCCCCCTAGATCGGTGCCATAAAAATGACATTTAGTAATTTGGGAGCCAGTGATAATGACCCCCCTTGGATCCGCGCTTGCTTTTACATGATATGGAGTATTTTCTACGTAGACTGCAGGGGTGTCTGCTCGCCAGCCATCACTTCCTTCTCAGATGGAGCTGACGGGTTCAGGAGTGCTGCGGTGGGTGCGCTCGCGCCTGGCTTCACGGTCGGCCTGGACCTCACTGAGAGCAAGCCACGTTTGGCTGCCACCAGCAGGAGGATGGCTGATGATATGGTGAAGGAGATCGCCTGGAATGATAAATTAGTTATATTTTAAGTAATTTGATTGGTTTTATTTTGGCACTAAAGAGTATTAAAGAAAAGACCCATGGTACCGAAAATAAATACAGTTAAGTTAGTAGTACAGTTAATCAGTTAATGTAAAAAGATTTTATTGTTTTTATTAAAATGAATAAAATGCTTAAAGATTAAGAACGAATATTAAAGGGATTTAATGGTGTAATATTTTACAGTAAAATATATAAAAAATACTGTTAAGTACTGAAATTTTAATAAAGGTTATATATAACATAAAAAATATTTTTTTCAAAACTGTTAATCGTTAGAAATAAAATTATGATGATTATGCATTATAGTAACATATAACTTTAGGCCTTATGTTAATTATAATTAAACTTCGTTTATAAACTAAGGTAACCTTTTTTAACTGATAAGATAACATAAATAAATTAGTAAGAAAAGAACTGAAACAAAACATGACTATTTTATAATACGAGGTTTTCATATCAATATGTTCATAATAATGTTACTGATTATTATGTAGTTGTTTAATTAAATAACTTTCATTTAGCTAATTACCAATTGAAATGACGCAATAAGCAAATAGGTAGGTAGGTACTGTTATGATTTTTAAACATAATTATTATTTAAAAACAACTTTTGGATGTACGATTTTTGAAATTAAGTACCTACTATTTATTTAGGTAGGTAGGTAGTTGGTAATTACTTTAATTTTACTATGATATTTTAACGATTAAAAATCAAAATCAATCTTAATCGAGAAACTTAATCTTAATTCAATTGACAATCGACTACGTTTACCAATAAATCATCAAGTATGCAGGTCAAGCGAAACGACAGACCCGGTTCAAAAATATGAACAGACTGTGAATTAAATATATACACCTGTTTACCAATTTCAAAAGTTTAAATCGAAAACGAAGCAAAAAAACAAATTGCTACTTACAGCTGATACCCCAAAGGTAGCAATCACCTCGAACGTCAAAAACATGTTCACAAAAAACACTATTAAATAGACACGGGGTCAAAAAAACATAAACACTCGACACTGTCGCGTGCGCAGTACAATTGACTTCCAAATGAACCACCACGTTTTCCAACAACCGCACACATTACGTAGTTCCTAAAGCAAAATTTGACACTGAGTGACTCTGTGTTAGATTAGACTCAACACATAAACATTTCTTGAATGCAATATTATATTTGCGGTTACAAAAAAAGCGCCAGTGTCAGAAGCAACTACAAATTCCAACGCGAAATTATTAGTTCGGTATTTGTCCGTACGTATTATTAAATTGGTTACTATGATACAAACTTATATTTGCAGGTGAAAAAAGCGCCACAGTCTCTTATCTCGTGCAAATTTATAACGAGAAGATTAGTTCGCAATTGGTCCGCACGCATCGATAAGTTGGTGGCGCTAGCGTTTTGCACGGAATGGCAACGTAGTGAATATTTATCAGAGCAAGGTGACGATAACAGGTTGTGTCGTCATTGGTTGCTGCTATTCTAATTTAAAGTTTAATTTGTACTACATTTTGGGAGAACTTATACTTTTCAGTACTTATAGTACATATTAAAAAAATATCATAACATTAACGTTTGTAACTAAATATGTAAGTAGGTAAGTTACTTACTAAATTTATTAAAATTAAAAATATTTTGTCATTAATATTTTTAATTTTAACAAATTTTACCTTATTTAGAAGTTTAGAACAGAAGTTATTCAAGCTCGTGTTAATTTATTTTTGAAAATTTGTTTACCTCTTTTTAGGGTTCCGTAGGTATCTTATTAAAAAAGAAAAAATGAAAATGAACAAGATATTTGTCAAAAAATTTTATTAAGGAATTGATGGGTCAGTAATACCTAAGTAACACAAATCCGTGAGTAACTAGGTACGATATCTCGCGTCTTGCTACTCGTATATTCGTTTAGTATGATTCCAGTTGCATTAGTCATCAAGTTGACGCCGGTCATTGTTAATGTTAATGTTATTTTGTTGAGACGGTTGATTGTACTGTGCGAAGAATGGCACGAGAAATAATACTGATATGTAAGGCTCAATAAGGATAAGGGAGTAGTAGGTAGTACCCATATAAAAAAAATAACTGCGTCAACTTCGAATAATTCTTGGTATTTATTTGCAGTGTTGGTGAAATATTTTTGATCGAATGTATAATTTTCCGCGTTTTTATTTACCAAAAATTGCATTTTATTGTTGTCACAAGTCTATATAGCTAATTATGATTCTAATGACAAATTACAAAACGACATGATATCATAATAATATCATGACAATGGTAAGAACAGTCAAGATACAATAGTTGGTATATTAGATGGCGTAGGGACCAGTGTAGTAGACCCTAGCGAGACGGGCAGTAGCAGCCAATCCTCTCCAAGTCTCGGAGTTGATGTGGTCGATGTATTGAGGAGGCACGCGGAAGTCTTGCCCGTAGCCTGGCAGTTCCAGGGTATAGGAGAACGGGACGCCGATATGCTAAAGAAAGAGATGGTAGTAGATATAAGATGTAATGTATATGGTTTATAGCAAGAATAGAGATCAAATTATGCAGCAACAGTCTTAAGGTGCACACATATGTAAAGATCAAATTTTGCTTATAACTAGGTTTTAAAAAAGGATTGTACCTAATCTATGTAAATTTTATGACATTTTAATACGATACCTGTCCGTAATCCTGAGCACTGCCAGACGTCGCATATAGGATCAAAGCACTGTTACCAACAAGATAGAACCCTGCTTCGGGCAGCTTAACAGCATCCATCACTGCACCCATAGTAGCTCCGACATGATGGATCTGAGCTACATTAGAAGGAAGACTAGTGTTTCCGAAGCCATATAACACCCAGTTTCCGTGGCTATGGATATTCATATATAACTGAAGTCTGTCTAGGTTTTCGTGAAGGATGTCTCTGACGATCTGTGTCTCGGGTTCAGAGAAAGCCTCATGGCCTGGGTAGATGTCGTTGCAAGGGTTGGAGGAGACACCGACGGTGTTAAAGGATACATCGAAGTTGCGGTTGCCGTCAATGCCCCAGCAAGTTTCGCTGATTTCAGGATAGTAAGAGCGGGTGCGACGCCAAAGACGCACCTGAAAAGCAATGGTTAAGTAATTTTAACGGATGAATAGTAGACATCATACAATAAACTAGCGTGAGACATTATTACAACAAAATAAACACTAGTATTAGTGTTTATTTTGTTGTAATACACACATGTTAGTCAGGAAACGGCTCGATATATTTCAGACTCTTCACAAGTCCTTCATCAGGAGAGTGTCATCGCGGGCGCGGTCTCCCGTACACTCGCAGTGTACACGTAAGTTAGCTGTATTAGTGTTTATTTTGTTCTAAAATTAGGCATGTTGTATTTGGCACTGTTATTTTGTAACAGTAGTGGAAAGTATTAATTATTCTTGAATTTAACTTAAAAGAAAGCAACAGTCATAAGAAAATTAAAGCGTATTGAACTATTAAAAGTACACAAGCTTTAATAGTCACTATAATAAACTAAACAAATTGAAGATCTAGCTAATCTTCTTTTGATACAGAATCTGATCTGGTAGACGTTATCCAGTTTTGGAACTTACATCAGTATGCGTGTACTCATAGCCGTCAGGGTTGACAATGGGATGTATAATCCAGTCAATATTTTCCAACAAGTCACGGTCTTGCTCTTGCAGGTCTTCCACTAAACGGTGAATGCTGTAGAGAGCCACAGGAGTGGTGACCCATTCACGGGCGTGGATCATAGCATCCATGTAGTAGATAGGTTTTGAAGAGTCCGTGAAGTTGGTGGTGGAGATCTGAAGCCAGGTAAAAAAGGAGCTAAGACTAATTTAGTCAATAATTAAAAAAAAAGGTTGCACGGGATCTTTTACACGTCGTAAACTACCAGTGCTTCCCAATTACTTATTGATGGTAATACTTATTAGTTTGAAGATTAATTATATAATATAATACTTAGTGTAATCCAGTATGGATAGTGTCATTATAGTTGTACAAAGTAGCATAAGAGAGAGGAAAGTTACCTTCAAATATTTGATGGCACGTCCTTCGAAGCTCTCTCCAGCATTCACCAAAGTAACTATATCGGGGTATTGTGCAGCAATCCTCTCCAAGTATGCATCAACCTGACAAAATAATAATATTACAAAAAATCATAGGCTTACTAATAGTTTACTGTTAACATATATTTATTCAGAGATTATCAATTTGAAATAATTTTCGTCAAATGTTTGGAAATGTATAATTATGTGCAGCAACTTTTTACTTGAAATAAATTTCAGACTCCTTATAAATATCAAAGATGAATGTTAATACGTTAGATGAATTTAATTTTGAGACTCATTATTCACGAGAATACTTGAATTGTTTCTAGACAACATTAAAGGAAGGCCAAGTATTATTATTATAATATTTAGGATCTTAATTAATTTAAATTTTCTCACTCTTACTTACCTCAGCATAACGTGGATAGCTTTCAAAAACCATTCTAGATTCTCTGTTTTGCTGATATCTAGATATGACAGAGTCATGTTCTTCTAGAGCTCTGAAAATAAATAAAAACCCGATAATTATAATCATTCATACAGTAATTTTCCGATCAAAAAACGAACGGCCAAAGAAAAAGAACTTTGATTTTGAACTTGGGTCATGTGCTACGTGATGATAGATACCATGATGGTGGAGAAAAGGTGATAGAAGGAAGATGTCCTGGCTGAAAAACATCAGAGTTTGGCCGGATGTCAAGACCGTGGAACAAATATTTACAATGGCTATAGATAGTAAGTATGACTGCCAACATTTAGTAACGAAGTTCTTGAAGAAGAAAAATAGTATTCATCATTGGATTTTTACCTATTAATGACTAAAAAACAATGATACTCGTAAAACGTAATGAAATTTTAAAGATTATTCGTGTGCAGCGCCTTAAGATAAGCTGGATTTTAGTGATAATACTTTTAGATAACTTCTATTATCGAAATGAAAAGAATAAACCCGATGACAATGCAATATAAAAGTATAAGAACTGATCTGATGATAGAGCCCGATAGAGAGCATCGGCTTTGCGCTAGTAGATGAAGGAGATTTATAATCAATTACTGGCAAAACGAGTTTATTCAAAATGTGAAGTTAAAATATTATTTACTTTAACGGCCTGTTTCACAATTGACAAGTAAATTTATCTTCCAGTTAAAATTAGCCCTGTCCTAGTCTATTTTGAAGTGTAAGGAATTTACCTGTCAGATATGCTTTAATTGAGGATTGTGAAACAAGCGGTAAGTTGTTTGTAACTAGCGTCCTGCTCTCGCTTCGCTAAGATAAAATAAGTTAAAATACAGCCTAAGAAATAAAATGTAGTTTATGTTGATTCTGGATAATGTAGCTTTCTAATATTGAAAGAATTATTAAAATCAATTCAGTAGTTTCATAGTTTCTCGATGCAAACAAACAAATCTTTCCTCATTATAAATATAGTATAGATTTAAATTGTCAAGTGTCCAAAATAAAGTTACTATCATAACTCACGCAGCCACATCTTCTAGATGTAAATAATATTCCACATCGTTCTTCTCCAGCTCCCCAAGGAAGGTAGCTCTGTTGTCAGGGGACACCATGACGAGTGCGTCGCGTTGCCCGACTGCCCCATGCTGCCACACATCCAGGTCCAGAGACGTCTCCAGGTCATTCAGCAGTTCCAGGTGAGAGAAAGCGGTCAATTTGACACCGTGGACTGAAAAGCTGAATATTATAATATTATTGGTAGTTTTAGAGATGTATTGACTTGTTTATTTGATACTTAACGATGTGGTTAGTCTAGTTGACAGTGTAGAGACCCTGCCTACGCAGCTTGTCCTGGCTTTGGACAAGTTGCGTTCTACGACAGCTGACAACTTTAGACAACTTATAAAATTATGGAATTGATGACAAATAAAATTCATGTTCAATAAAAGTGAACTTATTGATAAATAATATTATATACCAGGTCACTTTTGGGTACCTAGCACAAAAATTTCATGGGAGAGATATAACTAATTAATAAAAAGACCTAAAAAAGCGGAAATAGGTACGAGACGCATAAACCAAATAATTACATAAATATAAAAAACATAAATAAATTAGATTAAAAAACAATTCTAAATAGCAAATTATATGCCCTTCCTGTGTGGAAACGTTCTCGAATATTAATATTATAAAATTTTATAAACGTGAAAATGATAAATAGATATCATGGTCAGAATCATTTGAGATTATTTCGAACATACCCATTGTAGATGTCGTGTTTTCCCGCACTGACAAGAGAAATAAAAACACTTAAAATAATAACTTTCAGGGCCGCCATTATTGTGGCATTCCTCATTGAATACTGAAGTAATGATTAGAATTATAACAGAATTAATGTAATCCATATTATGTTTATCTTTAAACTCGATTAGGCTGATAGGTACCCTTTATCTGATACTGACTATTGAAAAAGCAGTTTATGATGCTGATAACACCAATGTCTCCTGATAAGTTTTGCAGGCATTTGTTTTCAAAGGTACTACTAGCGAGTAGAAAAGAGAAGCCTGTTAACTACCATAGAAAACGGAAGAGAGGAGATGAAAGGACACTTGATACGACACAGTTTCTTAAAAAATATCATAGAAGGGAAAATTTAAGGCGAAAGAAGCAGAGGGTGACCCAGACGGAGCTACTTCGAGCAAGTAAGAGAGAAAGTTTAGAGAAGAATGGCGGGCTCCACCGACAAGAGCGTAGCTCATAAGGATTCTCTATAACATCCCCCTGTTCTGCTTCGGGGTTTAAAAATATATTAATTTACCCTTTAATACCTTACCTAATATAAAAGATTTTTTTTAAAGACCTATCTAATGACACCTCACAACATGTACAACTTTGTTGGCGTCACTAATATGCATATTCATGCAAAATAACAGCTTCCTAGCACTAAGAGTCTCTGAGCTAAGTTGCAGATGGACGGACAGGACACGGCGAAATTATAAGGGTTCCTAGTTTGACTATGGAACCCTAAAAAGTGTAGGGAATCCATCTACTTAATCTAAATTGCGCAAAATACACACACACACCCACGCATTTGAAGTTGTTACACAATGAGTTCGGGTTGGAACATCCTTTTAAGTCATCATCATCATTATCAGCCACAAGACGTCCACTGCTGGATAAAGGCCTTCCCCAAGGTTTTCCACAACGATCGGTCCTCTGCTGCTGTCATCCAGCGGTTTCCCGCGATCTTTATCAGATCGTCGGTCCACCTTGTGGAAGGCCTACCGACAGTTCGTCTTCCGGGTCGCGGTTCCTTTTAAGTATTGAAGAAATACTTGTGTCAGAATATACCGCTCCACCATAACGATGCAAGTAAATACATTAGAAATAAATAGTAATTAATACAAGAACTATTTCATTTCACGTTCCTTGTTATAATTATTATTTATGTACGAGTATTGAGATAAAGCGGCTGTATATAAATAACTAACAATTTATCCTTCTGTCGCGTCTGGACAAAGAAAACCGCCATAAATAAAATCACGAAGACTTCGTTAGACGCGTGAATTCCGGTCATGTAGAAACATGAGTTTTTTTTATTGAAACGTATGTTTTAAGCGTTTTAGGCTAATAAGGTTTTTTTGGTGTGATATTCGGAAGATCAAGTGTTAGAACTGTTTAAAAGTTTTTTTTATATCATGAATGGCGGAACCATTGGTCTCATACTCGTGTTTATTACGTTGGGTATTGGTGGTGTGGTGGGGGTAAGTTTATTTTATTTGATTTTAAGATGTATTAATTATTTATTTTATCCGAATCTAAAATTGGATACATCATATCTAATGTAACTAATTTGTGTGATCATGTAAACACTATTTCGATGATTTTTTTTTTAGTTATTGCTTTTGCAACAAAACGACAGTGCACAATCCAAATTCGAAATAGATAGAATCATTATAACCGGTGCCTGCAGCTGTTTAGGTGAAATATTTTTGGTCGAATGTATATTACAATAATTTTATTTTCAGAGTACAAGAATCGCTATAAAGTTCGGTAGGTTAGGTTAGATTTGTGAAGTGTGTGCGGCGTAAAATATAATATTGCTACTTAAATGAAAATTAGACAAATGATAAGTACAATCCACCAAAATAATTCGCCCAAACAGCACTGTAGAGACCCCATCAAAACATTGATGAGGCCATTATTTCCCCAAAATTTAATTGTACTGAATCATTTGCTTTCTGCGACAGTGACTGGGATTATAGTGGCTACCTGTGTATCAGTGTATCTGTGTATCTGTCGTTGGCATTGTAGCTCCCAAACGGATGAACCGATTTTGATTTTTTTTTTTGTTCAAAAGGTGACTTGATCGAGAGGGTTCTTAGCTAAGATTGGTAAAAATACATTGGGCCATTTAAAAGTAACAAGTGCGGAAAGAAGGGGTACCTACATATAATTATTATTATATATAGTGGATGCGGCAGACGTCGTCCTGCCCGGTCGCAGAGCCACCTACCAGGTCCAATTGTAAATATACAGGGTGACTGGATATTCGATACAATCTTTTAAGGAGGCATAGTAGAGTTCATTTGGAGCAAATTAGGTCATGTAGTAGGTACCCTAGCCGAAAATTATTAGCTTCTGAGATATTTGAGATTTTAGGTTTTTTTAGGAAAAAAAAAGATATAAAAAAATTATTTGCCTTTTTTTAATGCACTTTAATGTATTTTCTGAAAGCTTAAATGTCAGCGATTTTATGTAATGACCAAAACCTAATCACATAATTCTACATGTCATGTTATTTACTAAAACTCCAATAAAAAGAAACAAAAAAGTAATAGAGTATTTGTTCCTGAGTCATGGATGTTTTCTATATATTTAAGTATGTATTTCTCTATATAAGTATGTTTATCGTTGTCTAGTACCCATAGTACAAGCCTAGAGCTTAGTTTGGGACTAGGTCAATTGGTGTGAGATTGTCCCCTGATTTAATTTATTTATTATTATTTATTAATTACCTCATTAAAAGATAGTGCTTTTTTTTTAAATAAATGTATGACATGCAGCGTACAAATCACTGGAAAAACTTCCTTGGTTTACTAGCTATCTAATGACGTACAATAGTTACCAAAAAATATTAAATGTTCAAAATAAGCAAGTACTAATTAAAACTAAGAAGTATATTTCTTATGAACTTCCGTTACTCTTGTACCTGGTACGAACTCTTCAGAAATCAGTATTTATCTTCAGATGCATACTTCAATGGCCGATATTAGTGCAAAAAAGAACTGAACTTAATTAATTAAAAGATAATTAAGAAAGAGTAAGTAATTATTCGCCGTCAAAAATGGATACTTGTAGATTAACTCATGTTTAGGGAATCAACCTACTGATTGTAACAAATATCCAGTCACCTTGTATATATGAATAATATAAAATTATTCAAATCGGTCAAGCCGTTTTTGAGTTTTAGGGAGACTAACGAACAGCAATTGATTTTTATATATATATAGATTAACGTAAAGTACCTTAACGCAATGTTTTTTTTTCTTAGGCAGTCTGTGGAATAAAGTACGGATGCAAAAAACTCTGCAAGGGAAAAAGCGATGCAAATACAATTCCTGCATATAATAGAAGAAGAAGCATGAATGCAAACTCGGACAACGACCTTCCCCGAAGTTCCCTTTCTTTGAAAAGTATTAGCAGTTTCAGTGATAGTGGTGGTAGTGATCACAGTGTTAGGAGTGATAGGGTTAGTGTTAGTAATTCTAGTATTAGTTGTTCTAGCGTTGGAAGTTTAGAGTAAAACTATTGTCGTATTTTATGAATTATGATCAACATTACCAAAAAAAACAATACCTCCAGAATTTCCTCCTTATATCGGCTTATTCTGTTTCTTGTTCTGTTTTCTTGTTGTTTCTTTTTGTTTTCTGTTTTTAAGGAACAAATTCTAATTTTTTATTGTTAATGTTGATTTTGATGTGAAACGTTATAGCTGCCTAATGTAATGTAACATTAATTAAATAACTATTTTAGTCTTTAGTGTTATAATTATCAATATTACCCTGTGTCGTCATAGCAAAATCCCAGGTATTAGATTTTCCTTATGGATGTGTGTCATCGTGTATGTTTATGTGATACTAATTTTACAAACACAAACGGGCCTGTCCGAGTCAGGCCTCGCGATATTACATATTAGGGTTTTATATACATATAAAGTTTTATAGTGTTCCGTGCCTCCAAACGGAGACCTAAAAATAATAGAGTTACTTCTAGCAAGAATGACAGATAGCTACCTAACTCTTAGTGAGGAATAAAATGAGTCATCATTTAGAATGCGTATCTACTACATATGTGTAGGTATATTTCTTATTTCGTAGCTTTTACAGTTCCCTGGCCGAAGGGTGTCTTATACAAAATTAAAATCAAAATATTTATTCTGTAAATTGGCTACATACGGGCTCTTTTACACGTCGGTAATATAGAGTGAATCTACCAGCGCTTCGGACAAGACCATCATTGCGGAGAAGAAGCGCCGCAAGAAACTCCAGCAGAAGGTAATTTTTTCAATCATTAAATACAACAATACTTAAAAGTAAGTTACAGTTACAGTAAAGTAAGTTACATTACAAGGTAATAAAGTAACAAATATGAATTATTAGAACTAGCACAAATAAAAACTTTACAAAGGTAAGGTCAAATACATTAAACTAAATATAATGACTAGGAGAACAACACGACGAGGTCTCTTCGTCAAAAGCCATAACTGTAATAATTAATTGAACAACAAGTCCTTGCAGACGTATACGGGTACGGAACCTACCTAATTACTAACCCAACGCTGTCCGTCCGTCGTCCGTCCGTCCTAACAATAGCTGTCTTTCTCTAACACCCGGCTATAAATTGGAGAAAAATGTATCCCGTATTTTTTGTAAGTTTCATTCAACATAGGTACTAATGCATGTAAGGACGTCCATGTATGCAGTGCAAGGCACTTGGTCGTTTTTCCTATAACACCTGAGCCTGCTTGTTTTCCGTTGCTGGGTTATTACGCGATTGGTTTTAGTCAACATTATGAACTTTATAGCAGCAACCAACCCGATGAATAAAATTCATAACCGGTTTTACTTTTCTGTCTTGAACTGAGCGTTGGAAAAACCGGCGTTTCGAATAAATAGTAGTCGGAACCCAGACGTACTTGCATAGAAACCTGACTATAAGAAACAACAAAAGATGTATGTTTGACCTTTTTCTATGTATGGCATTCATAGCGAGTTAGAAGAGATGTCATTATAGGTGTAATGTTCTTTCGTTATCCTTCATGTTGTCACAAGGTTTTAAGACGTCAAATGGCTCGCGATATGTCAATGTCAACGAAGGTACCCCCACATGTCACACGAACCTCCAGTACTACAAAATCAAAAAGTCACCCTGACTAAAACTAACTATTCGCAATATCTACCGACTTTTTGATATTGTAGTACTGGAGGTTCGTGTGGCGTGTGGGGGAACTTCGCTGACATTGACATATCGCGGGCCATTTTGCGTCGAGTAATGTTTATATGTGACGTTCTCAGTATAAAGGGACCTTATGGAGGAAGGCAGTTACGCTCTTCTTATCCCGGTAACTATACGAATACTGTGGTAACAGTTCTAAAAACGGCGTAACCGCCTGTCTCCATAAGGTCTCTTTATATTGAGAACGTCACATATTATGTTTATACATTATGTACAGTATATACCTACCTTAGTCTCACACTTAATACACTGTATGTTACTAGGATGCGCTGTTAAAATATGTGTCTTAATTGTTTATAAACTCGACTCTGCGATTAACAGTGTTCAATTGGCGCAATGTTATCAAAAACACTTTAAAGGGCACAGATACAAGATCCTACGCAACTCAAAGCACTTAATAAATTTAAACAATGTGAAAAATAAAAACCCACAAAAATATATGTAGTATTTTTCTTAATACCCCAACTTACTAATTTAGGTTAAAAAAATGATAACTTCATTTTTAGGGTTCCGTACCAAAATGGTAAAAAGGAACCCTTATGGTGAGACTTCGTTGTGTCTGTCCCTCCGTTCGTCCGTCTGTATGTCACAGCAGGTTTTTCTCTGCCACTACAGATGATATCAATTTGAAATTTGGCAGTTGTATAACTTGCTTGCCCGCAAAAAATGCTATTAATTTTATAAATAATTGAAAAGGGGTCCAGATGGGTTGAAAAATGAGATTTGATTATAGCAAATGGGGTGTCATATTATGAAAAGGCTTAATCTGCACATTTTAAAACAGTTTTTTTATAAATTTCCATGACGTACTTTGAGTCAAATTTGAATGGACCGCGATGAGGCCGCCAATGGACCCCCACACGAACCTCCAGTTCTACAAAGTTAAAAAGTCGATATACAAATAGTTAATTTTGTGTCAGATAACTTCTTTATTCAGTAGCTTTATAAGTGACAGTGATGTGAAAATATATCAATATTTTCAGATTTGGAACAACACTGGCGGTGATAGATCCAATTCAAACCACATGAAGTAAATGACAACATGAAGGAAAACGGAAGAATAAGGACATCCCTTTCTAACTCGTTATGAGTGCCATAAATAGAAAAAGGTCAATACACGCTTCTTTTGCTGTTTCTTATAGTCCGGTTTCTATGCAAGTACTGATTCTGTGAGATCCCTGACCCCGATGTTTACTCGTAGTAGGTATATAGTTAGTATCCCTAAGTAGTCTGTGCTTGCCTGGAAACACTGTTGCATACACACGTAGACGTTTTAATTCTTTAAAATTTACTTTTAAAGCTATTAAAGGTTTCAATTACAGCTGTAAAATGACAAGAGGTTTAACATGAGAACTTTAACTTAGTGCTGAACTCTCAGATAATAAGTGGGTGATTACAGTGATTTGTAGAAGTACTCGAAAAATGAATAGTGGGCTATTTTGGTTTATTGCATTGTTTTTTGGAATAAGCGGGTCGGCTGCGTTTATAATATAACCGTTTTACAAAACAATAAAACGGGTATTTTAAGCCGAAGGAAAGCGCAGCATTTAATGTGAAAGAGGTGTCTATACTCGCCTTTATATGCCTCTACTTACGTGTGTACCATGCTTTATTTCACCTGTCATGTGTCTATGATAACCGTTTATGGTCACCTAGCTAGGCGGGAATCCATCTTCGTCATTGTAGTCTTCACCAGGAAGAAATTCCTATAATGCTGCGCTTTCCTTCGGCTTAAAATACCCGTTTTATTGTTTTGTAAAACGGTTATATTTGAAGCCTACTGGAAAGCGCAGCATTTAATGTGGAAGACGTGTCTGTTATCTGCTGGTGACATATAAACAAAACACACAATGTTGATATAATAACATCATAACCAATCATGGAGGTTATAAAATATATCAGAATCGGAATAATGTAAAATATGTAAATTACCAAAATATTCATTTAGATAAAATGTAAAATAGCAAAATTATTAAACAAATTTACCATCTAGTCGTGTTCAACATACCTAACTAAAGGGAAATATACCCTCAGATAAGAATTCACCTAATTCTTAAGGGACCAATTAAAACCTCAAAATGATTATTGATAAAATTCAAATCCAAGAAAAGGAATTTAACAAATCATCACAGTCATTATGTTTCTGCGCTTTATTTATTTTTCGGCAATAATATGTTTTGAAATTATTTAGAAGTAAATATTTTCTAAAGGTTTATTTTGTAACCATGCTAAGGAAGGCACTGCGCGAGCTTCTGGGATTGGAATTTAGAGTATGCCTACCCCGCATAACACAGGTCTTACCCATCTTTCAATTGTACTATGTACTAGCGGGCTTAGCTATACCCTTAATAGTAACTTATTAAACTTTTGGATCTTATTTTCCTTAATCCTTTGTTATTCTATCCGTGATCCATCAAAAACACAATTAACTAAGTTCACAAGTCAACCTTGTGAGGATATTTCCTGATAGTTGACTGACGATAACGACTGTTAACTATCTATCTGTCTTTGAGTCACAATAGGCTGGTTACTATGAAGCAGTAAATCCAATACTTCATAATCATCCTTTTAATTCATGCTTCAAACTAAATTGAGAAAAAGAGATAAAGATAACAATAAGTTTGTGCTTCAGAATTGGCCCCGGGCCACAGAATTATTGAATCTCTGTGATTCTTGAAATTCAGTCTACTTATACTTATATTAGTATCCTCAAGCCATACAGTTTTCGTTCTGCAGTTAATAGTAAAAAGTAACAGCTCAATATAACATATCAAGCAGTGCCATTTAGCTGATTACTACCTAAGGGTCCCATATAGGGGAATTTGAAGGAGTTGAACTTGGAATAAGCTATAGTCTTTAGTTAGTCTATCTCACTAAAAAGTTAGAAGATATTGCCTCGTTTTGCCCACGGTATGCTGCGATTGCAGACTATTGTGCACCAATATTGTGCCACAGTATAATCCTGATAGTCTTTCAGGTGAGTGTGGGTGTGGGCAAACATCTGGCTAACTCTTCTGCTTGAGATACTTTAGGGTTTAAACTGGTCTCTGTACACCCTGAAAAAGCATATATTTAGTGGGGCTTCAAAAGATCTGTTTGCTCCCTTATCTAAGGTTACTATCTTTTGCCCACGCCTCCAAATTTCCAAACTTTAATGTACCTCTGGTGAGGGGAAACTTGGTACTTATAGTACGAACAGATGGTAGGACGGGTTTGGAGATCCGCTCTCCAGAACCTTGCGTCCAAACTGGGACTATTAGAAGATATGTGCCCAGCGCCCTGTATAGAATATTCTATCACACGGGATTGGAAATCTGTTCTCCTGTACTAGTCTGGAACTACTAGGCGATTCACGGGATTGGAGATCCGTTCTCCAGTACCTAGAGTCCGGTCCGCCCGAACTACTAGGATATGTGATATATGTGCCCAGTGCCCTGTATAGAATGATCTATTACTCGAGACTGGAGATCCGCTCTCCAGTGTGTTTGAGTTGTTGGTATTACTAGGAAGTAAGTACCGAGTGTTCTGTATGGAACAATGAGGCACGGTGGAGAAAATATCCACTTGATACGGTAGTTCCAGGCTCAACTGAAGGGTATCTGTACATTCTGTGTAGTAATCCTCCACATCAACTATAATGTATTTGGTTACTACAGCAGAGCAGATCGAGGTAAATACATCTATTTCTGACTTTCCTCAACAGCTGAACACCTCCGTGGTGAGCTTGGTTGTCAGATCAGATGCCAATCGGATAACAGCCTGCCCCGAGACAAGCAATCTGCAATGGCATTGTATCTACTCAGAAGAGCTGGCACAAATTATATTGAACTGATCAGTCAGATCCAATAGTTGAAAGGTCAATCAGTAGCCATATTAAGAAAGTACCACTGAGTAAAAAAGTCAGATAAGGTGACTCCAGAATCACAAACAGATAATCCTGGTCTAACAAGGTCTATAAGAATCAAAAGTGCTCTTGAGCATTTAGAATTATAAAAACAAAATCTTTGTGTCTAAAATAATGCTCATTGAAGGTACAAGTGTCATGTCTTTAAAAATTAGGAACAAGTTATAATATGTATGAATGTAGATCGTGCAAAAGCCATGACTGTAATGTGTAATACATTATTATTATTATTATTATTATTATTATTATTATTATTATTATTATTATTATTATTATTATTATTATTATTATTATTATTATTATTATTATTATTATTATTATTATTATTATTATTATTATTATTATTATTATTATTATTATTATTATTATTATTATTATTATTATTATTATTATTATTATTATTATTATTATTATTATTATTATTATTATTATTATTATTATTATTATTATTATTATTATTATTATTATTATTATTATTATTATTATTATTATTATTATTATTATTATTATTATTATTATTATTATTATTATTATTATTATTATTATTATTATTATTATTATTATTATTATTATTATTATTATTATTATTATTATTATTATTATTATTATTATTATTATTATTATTATTATTATTATTATTATTATTATTATTATTATTATTATTATTATTATTATTATTATTATTATTATTATTATTATTATTATTATTATTATTATTATTATTATTATTATTATTATTATTATTATTATTATTATTATTATTATTATTATTATTATTATTATTATTATTATTATTATTATTATTATTATTATTATTATTATTATTATTATTATTATTATTATTATTATTATTATTATTATTATTATTATTATTATTATTATTATTATTATTATTATTATTATTATTATTATTATTATTATTATTATTATTATTATTATTATTATTATTATTATTATTATTATTATTATTATTATTATTATTATTATTATTATTATTATTATTATTATTATTATTATTATTATTATTATTATTATTATTATTATTATTATTATTATTATTATTATTATTATTATTATTATTATTATTATTATTATTATTATTATTATTATTATTATTATTATTATTATTATTATTATTATTATTATTATTATTATTATTATTATTATTATTATTATTATTATTATTATTATTATTATTATTATTATTATTATTATTATTATTATTATTATTATTATTATTATTATTATTATTATTATTATTATTATTATTATTATTATTATTATTATTATTATTATTATTATTATTATTATTATTATTATTATTATTATTATTATTATTATTATTATTATTATTATTATTATTATTATTATTATTATTATTATTATTATTATTATTATTATTATTATTATTATTATTATTATTATTATTATTATTATTATTATTATTATTATTATTATTATTATTATTATTATTATTATTATTATTATTATTATTATTATTATTATTATTATTATTATTATTATTATTATTATTATTATTATTATTATTATTATTATTATTATTATTCTTCTTCTAAGTTATATTTATTATTTATTAAAAAAAAATATTATATTATGAATTATTTATGAATCCAAAAATTATAATATCAGCCAAAAGCACATCCACTGATGGACATAGGCCTTCCTCAAAGATCACCACTGTTGGGTCCTGTGCTACTCCTAAAGTGATGAAATTGAGTAAACATTTAAAAAATAATGGACTTTGTTTGACACCTAATAAATTCTTTCCTCATGGATAAGAACCGATTTTTGGTAGTTGACTTGCCACTTTAAGCTCTCCAGCTCTCCACGGCCGCCGAGGCCCGCTGAGTCCGTATGGAGTGGTCCTGATGGACCAACAGGAATCCATCTACATAGGTAAACTAGCATGCGTATCCCTCTCTTGTCTAGCTAGGATTTTTGCAATCCAGTAAGAACTGCCTGTGAAAAGGCAGGGGGCAGAAGGGTAAAGAAGACATCTGAGGTACTTCTCCCTTGTTAATGAGGTGGAGGAATAGCCATTGGAACTAGCAAATTGGGTAATTCTAAATTTCTGGTCTGAAATCTAAAGTTTTATTAGCCAACAAAAAAAAAAACTATAAAAACCATTTAAAGATCTGAGATCTTAAATTCGTTTTATTACCTGAACAAAAGGTTCTGTAAAAAGCTATTAGCTTATTATATAGCTTCTAAAAAGAAAATGATTATTAATTACATAATAAAGCTGTTTGCACCCGATATATTCAACTTTCCTAGAATAGAACAGAACTAGGCACCTTTAAAGAGTAGCTTCCCACTTCCCTTGAGTAAAAGGTAGCAATATTACTTTTCCATACTAAAATCCATATATGACTTATTGGAATAAATGATTTTATCATATTTCGGACTCGCATCCATAACTTATTAATAACTTTAATAACTATACTATAAAAATGGCAAGAAATTATCATGTTTTCTAAAGACTGGCAGCTGATACCAGGCCTGTACACCACCCTGAGTTGAAATGAAATATTTCAATTTCACTTTTTGAAAGTAACTCTCTTTGCCACAAAAATTTTAATAAAGTCAACTCTTACTACTTTTATGATTAAGGCGATGAGCCAAAGAGCATAGACAATATTTTATTGATAAGAACATTTGGGTTTATATCCTCCGGGGATTTGACTACCCAATTGACTACTGCTTGCAGGCCGGAGATCCGCTCTCCTCCTGAGCAGGGTCCTCTGTTATAACTGGGCATGGGAGAACGCCGCCGTGGCCGTCTCTTTGCCCATGGAATAATCCTTAGCTGAGTAAACACATTCACCGCCGCTTAATCTCCAAATATATGTAATTTTGACATAACAGTGTGTCACCGGCGACGAATGTGCTAAAGTACATCAGACCGTCATTACGTTTTCAATCAATCAATCAATTCGTTATTTGCAATAAATACGGTACAAAAGCTCTCAAACACACCAATTCAATAAAACCTGCTGTAGCAAGCTGAGAACATACTACGGGGAATTTAACTCACGTTCGGTGGGCAAAAGTCAGTGTTCCGTACATTACGAGAAAGAGGGTTGTCTCTGTTCGATCTAAAATTTGATCATCAGGCAAGATTGCAATTATACCACTGCTCATCGCAGCAAATCATGCAAAACATGTCAAAAGACCCACCTGAGCTCATGAGGGCGTCAATCCGTAGATCTTCGCCTTTACCTCGTTTATTTGGGAGCCGCGAGGAAGTACATTCATCCTCTGAGGACGAGAAATTGGAATAGCTAGCTGGAACTCGACGATCGACGAAGCCGACTTAGCACGTGGACTTTGCGCCGCGTTGTCTTCTGACTTCATCGTTACACGTCTCTATCGCGACACCCACTAATACTTATTTAGTAAAAGAATTCTCTTTTAACTTTAATGGAAAACACTTAAAAACAAAGTTTTAATTCTTAATCGTGCATAATGGCGGCGAGTCAAAACACACAATGATGAAGATGGATTCCCGCCTAGCTAGGTGACCATAAACGGTTATCATAGACACATGACAGGTGAAATAAAGCATGGTACACACGTAAGTAGAGGCATATAAAGGCGAGTATAGACACCTCTTTCACATTAAAATGCTGCGCTTTCCAGTAGGCTTCAAATAGTAAGTTTTTACTTTATTCATTAGATTATAGTAGGAAGCCTGTACAAAGGTAAATTTGAAGTAACTCAGGCCCGTATTAATAAACACTAGGGTTCACGGGCTATTTGTATTAAGCGACATTTTAGGAACTTTACATGAGAGCATTTCAAAGTTTCATTTTCCGGAAAAAAATTATAATAAAAAACGTAGGTATTAATACTTTTACAAAAAAGTGTCCTATGTTGTTCAGTTTTGATACAAAATGACCTCGAATCACTTTTATTTAGAAACAGGCTTAATTATTCAAGCGCCATAAACTGAAAAAAGCGACACTCAGGTGTTTTTTTAGTGTAAAGCCGAATATATTAACAACCATCGCAATATTAAAATATAATCAGGCTAATCAGCTTAACCTGAAAAATCGTAAAGTAGATGCAGATCAAGATGATTTATGTAGCACTTGACACTAAAAGCGAATGGGGATTGAAGACCAAAATGTTTAAGGTGTCTATGCGAATTAAAATTAGATCTAGGATAAATTATTTAAGCGACATTAAAGTATGAATTTCAGGTGTAGGCTAAGACTGTATAGATGAATTCCCCAAAATTTTCTTTCTCCAGTATTTTTAGTTCCATTCGCGTTTTTCCCCATTTTCTTTATTTTCTACACGGAACTTCTACCGACAGATCATTTCGTCACACGTTCACCAATGCAATTTTTCACCAATCTGTTTTATTCACATGCGTATGCTTTACCCGTAGAATATATTTCCACTGATTTATTTTTGTCACACGTTTTAATGTCTAATCTTTTTTTTCGCTAGACGCATTTTTACCATGTTTTAGCATGAATACTAAGCGGGCTGGGCTTGAGCAAAAGCTATTAGTTGTAATTGATCCCACCAAAACATTTTCATGTAAAATATAGCAAAAACGAGACCATTAAGCCTGGGCCACACCGGATGCGTTGCGTAGACGTGCACGTGCGCGTTCGCGTTCCACTGCGTTGTGTAGCTGCGTCCTCATGTGAGGATTCATACTATACAACGCAGTGGAACGCGAACGCGCACGTGTACGTCTACGGAACACATCTGGTGTGGCCCAGGCATTAGGCTATGTCAAAAAGTTATCAGATGTTATGTAAAGATAAGCTTCTAAATGTTAGGTATACCTACGCCCTAACAATAAAAGCCCTAATCCTATGAACTTATGTGTCCCGTCTCGCTACCGTCACTTTTCTATTATACAGTAGGAAGAACTATATAAAGGTAGGTATTTATGGTCCTTAACCTGGATCATTTCAATTATTAATCCGTGGAAAGTAAAAGATAAGCAGTTAGTTTTATATTTATTATTAAAACACGGTTAATCATATACATGTACTTAGGACGAAATAAAACAAAAACTGTACTTTTGTTAACGTAAAAATAGGAACTTAGGTGTGCTATCAGATACGATAATGCAGTTGAAAGCCGGCCTATATTCGTCCTTATAAGAATCCAAACATAAAAATTGTAACAATATTTTCTTAATTAGTGTTAATGTACTTAAATATAAGTTTTAGATATATTTAAGTACAGATCACTCAGATCAGATCAGTTTTAGTTATATTTAAGTACCTTACACATTTATCTATGTTGGTAGATCCCTGGAGATCATTATTTACTATTCCCTCTATTTTTCTATCCATCGTAATATACATTCTATTGCGTTTTTGGAAAACATCAGTTCGCATTTCATTTTGAATGTTTACAAAATTAACTTCGACGGCTTCGTCTTTTAATTGTGATATAAAAAACAATAGGCTGGAGTTTTTATGAATACGATTATTCATCTTCTTGTGCCAGCTTTCAACTACATTATTTGTCCTGTGGCGGTGGCCGTAACAAGACACCATGTGAATCATATTAACTTTGATCCATTGTTTTAACATATAGTCATTAAAACTTAGGATCTCGTCAGTTCGGGGTGACATTTGAAACACAGACACACATAAACACTGACATTGACGTTGTCCAGATAATGATAATGACGTTGAGGTAATAGAACTCGTTACCTACTTATCTAAAGAGGTTTATTTGTAGTGCTTATTATCAGACCTATCTATAACTATAGAAGTTATAGTAGTTCTCACGACCCCGCCGCCCGCTTAGTATTCATGCTAAAACATGGTAAAAATGCGTCTAGCGAAAAAAAAGATTAGACATTAAAACGTGTGACAAAAATAAATCAGTGGAAATATATTCTACGGGTAAAGCATACGCATGTGAATAAAACAGATTGGTGAAAAATTGCATTGGTGAAGATGCGTGTAGCAAAAATAACGAGTAGAATAAATGCGTGTGACGAAATGATCTGTCGGTAGAAGTTCCGTGTAGAAAATAAAGAAAATGGGGAAAAACGCGAATGGAACTAAAAATACTGGAGAAAGAAAATTTTGGGGAATTCATCTATACAGTCGCCTTAAATTAAATTTCGTTTTAAAATTTCCCGCAAAAACGCTAATTTCTGTCATTGCGTCGCTATGACGTCACGATCCTCTAAACACTAGTTTATTCTAAAGTACTCTGTGGGCTCATGCAAATCTTGTTTCTTCGCAAATGTCAAAATGTTGATTGTTTAGAGGACCGTGACGTCACGCGCTGTTTGCGGTCACGTGATAACGAGGATGAAATATTCATTTTTGTATAATTAATTTAAAATATATTACAAATATAATAGTCACGAAAGTGTGATTTTCGGTAATTGTATGTTAAACAATACCGGAAAAAAAATGTATTTATTTTCGTTTAGTGTCTACACATCTATTTATGTCGGGCAAAACCGCTTAAGTCAAAATCACACAGTATTTTCTCTGTATGAAGTCCATCTTATCTAAAATTGTATAAAATTTGTGTCGCATCAATCAAATCAGATTCAAACAAAACCTAAATTTACAGATGTTTTAAGCGACAAAAAATGCTAAGATCGCTACGAAACCGGACTCAAGCGACGCAGAAAAATATGGCGATTCCAAATATGTAGATATATAATTCATCCGGCCAGAATGTCGCTTAATACAAATAGCCCGTGAATCCTGGAACAGATCTTATTAGAATATCTGGTTTGAATTTCTTACAGCCCTTGAGCACTAGGAATAGGACTTGGGTTTGTACTTCTATCTCCCTCGCTCTCATACGCTCTTATGTGAGTCCATCCGACTTTATCCGAACCCGAATCCCGGGCTTTATACAAGTTCCAACTAAGTAGGTACTATCTACACAACGATCTTTATATTAGTGTTTGTTTATATTAATATTGTATTGTATTCCACAAAAGAACTTACTTAAGTTGAATTTTAATTTTTTTTTAAAGTTTTAGTTTTTTATGTCTAATGATTACTAATACTATAACATATATCTTTTCAGGTAATTACTGCGCTGGTTCGTAATTGTCTGTCATGCAAGAGAGATGATTGCTAAAACATGTAGAATTTATGGATGAGAAATGGAGACACAGAAGCGGGAGGAACAGGCTTTGGAGGAGTTTCTAGCGGATACTCGTATGACTGGGGAGGCATTGGGGGAAATAGTTGGGTTGATTATGAAGGAATTCGTGGTGAAAGTGGCATACCGAGCGGCTGTGATAGTGTGGGAGGTTTTGATAGCGGAGGGGGATGTGATAGCGGAGGGGGATGTGACAGCGGAGGGGGATGTGATAGTGGTGGGGGTGGAGGAACAGATTAAAGTGTTTAAAAATAAAATTGTTATAGGTATAGTAACAATTGCTACTTTTATCATAGATTCTCATGAAATTTTGAGAGCAGGTTCGGTAATTATATGGACTTTTTTGTCGATTCAGTTTTTCAAAAATTTTCAAAATGGGGGTTTTTGCGATTACCAACTTATTGGCGGTGTTGGTGAACTGACCGTGACCTATGTCGATGTATGGGGATAACAGTTATCCAACGGCAAAGTCAAGTTTGTCGCGAGGTCTACAACAGCTCACAGAGCCATGACCTGACATCATGCGACCCTTATTTTAAAATTGGAACATTATGGTCTATCAAATAATGCTCTAAGACTTATGTCTTCTTACCTCAGTGATAGAACACAAACGGTTGTTGTAAACAATACGCAGTCTGCTGGCGCTGCAGTTAAATTAGGTGTGCCCCAGGGCTCTATATTAGGTCCTTTCTTACTTTTGGTTTATATAAATGACTTACCACCCATAGTAGATACACTTTGTGATATTGTACTATTTGCTGATGATACATCACTCATTTTCAAGGTAGACCGAAAATCCGTCGACTACAGTAGGATAAACAACGCGCTTGTTAAAGTACTTAATTGGTTTACGAGTAACAACTTACTACTCAATGCTAAGAAAACTAAATGTGTTAGGTTCGTTTTGCCTAATGTTAAACCGGTAAATTCTAGTATTTTTCTTAATGGCGAGTGTTTAGAAATGGTAGATAAGGCACTTTTCTTAGGCATAACTATAGACAATAATTTGCAATGGAGTCCCCATATAGCAGTTCTAGCAGGCAAATTAAGTAAGGCCGCTTACGCCGTTAGGAAAATTAGACAACTTACCAATGTTGAGACAGCTCGCTTAGTTTATCATAGTTATTTTCATAGTGTTATGTCATACGGTATTCTGGTTTGGGGAAAAGCAGCTGACATACAAACTATATTTGTGTTACAAAAAAGGGCCATTCGCTCTATATATAACTTAAATTCCCGTGATTCATTAAGAGAACTTTTTAAACAAATTAATATTTTAACAGTAGCATCCCAATATATTTATGAAAATATTATGTATGTTATTAAGAACCTAGACTCTTTCGTTAAAAATTCTGATATGCATAATATAAATACTAGGAATAAAAATAAAATTGCCATAAAAAAGTTTCGTGTCCGTAAAGTATATAAATCATTTGTAGGTCAATGCATTCATTTTTATAATAAATTACCCGACGTAGTTTTAGAGTTACCCCTTCCAGCACTTAAAAATTACTTGAAAAAGTCGTTGATGTCAAAGGCGTACTATAGGGTCGAGGACTATCTAACGGACAAAAATGCTTGGCCTAAACCAGAAAATTAACTAATGTTTAATGTTCAATAGCTTACCTACTACTCGTACATACCTCATAAAAATCATGTAAACGCTGTATCTTGTCTAGGGGACACGGTTTATGTAGGAAGACATGTCAAAACTGTTATATATATATAAATTTTCTCGTAGTCATTCTGACATGTTTTCCTGCAAAACTACGCAGATATTTAATATTATTTTTACAGTTTTATATAATGCTAGAATAAGTAGTGACATTGTTATATTTTTTATTAAAAAATGACTAACTGTTGAGTTTCTTGCGGCGCTTCTTCTCAGCAGTGGTCTCCTCTTGGGAAGCGCTGGTAGATTTTGACGTGTAAAAGTGCCCGTGCGGCCTACTTACTGAATAAATATCTTTTATCTTTTATCATGACGAGCTATTGGTTGACATGATTTGAATTATTATTTTTGAATTATTTTTTTTGTTTTTGACGATCATGACTAGAATAGGTACTTTGTAATGAAATAAATAAACTACTTAAACTAAACAAAAATAATATTTTCGTTAGAATTGGGAAATGTGTTATAAGCGATACATATTTTAAAATGGAGACTTTATTTCTTCGGCGATTTTTTACTACAACAAAGGTAAAGTAACGTCTCACATTACTTTGTTAAAGGTGACGTATCAGAACACCTAAACTTTAATCTCCTAATGACAATATACCTAAGGTCAAAATACCTAACTTTTAAAATACCTATCGATAATTTCGCCTAAATGGATGTTATACCTAATGGATGATTTACCGACGCTTATTAAAAAAAAAGAAGTGTACCAACGAATAAGTCAACGGAGCTCCGCTGTACGGAGCTCCTATTTCACGTAAATGTGGCGCCTCGCGCTTTGACGTAACTAACCTGACCTAATTAAGCAAATTAGTTTACATTTTCATCAAATTAAAGAAATGATCTATTTATTAGGTGACGGATCTATCATTTTGAAGATTGAATTTGCCAGTAAATTATATTAAAACATATTTTTTAAAAGTCTAGTGTTAGTGCACTTTTGGTATTTCAAGTTTAGGTATTCCGTTTATAGGAATAATGACCGTAGAAGTATCAAATTTAGTTGAATCGTTCATTAGGTATTTCATCCATTGGCTATTTTGTATATTTTAAATTTACGCATTGTAAACTTAGGTCTATGGCGCTCATTGGGGGAGGCCTATGTCCAGCAGTGGACTAATGTAGGCTGATGATGATGACGATGAAACTTAGGTCATTCAATATTTAGTCCAAATGATTTTAGGTATTTCAACAATTTGGTATTTTTTCATTAGAGGAATTAATTGTTAAATGCTTCATTGATTTAAACCAGATATATTTACGTATATTATTTTTTTATCACCAATAAAATTGTTGGAGGAAAATGCTGATTTCTGTAACGAAATACAGTTATTATCAAACAACTATTTTGTTTATTTATGTTTCTATTTTAATCTGTCTTGTGCTACATTTTCCCACAGTCTTAATTACATGTATATTTGTGTTTTCCTCTTCTTTTTAAGGCCTATCCATAAAAAAACACATTATGCACTCAAACCTTATTGATAAGTACAAAGAGTTGAAACCTCGTTGGCTATTCAACATTATTCAACAAGTATTTCTTAGGGTTCCGTATCCAAAGGATGCCACAACTATTACTAAGCCTACGTTGTCCGTCCGTCCGTCCGTCTGTGTCAGCGGGCTACATCTCATGAACCGTAATAGGTAAGTATACAGTTAACAGTTAGTAAGCAAAAATATCTAAGAATACCCTTAGCTCGGCAAACACAACTGTTAACAAAACTGTAATCTAATGGGCCGTCTTCACGATCGGCTATGATGGGCGAGCATGAAGGACGAAGTTATGTGTTAGAGTGAGCAAGCAGTCTTGTTTCTCATTCTAACGCATAACTTCGTCCCTCATGCTCGTCCATCATGGCCGATCGTAAAGAAGGGTCCGTGAGAAATTGACAAATATTTTAATTGTTACAAGAAACTTTAAGTACGTCTTGTTAAAAAATCCCCGCTCTTCGTAATACTATCCTAAATTGACCGTAGTTATACAGAAAACGACCAGAACCATCTTCCTATACAATATTATGTTTTATACTATATATTCATTTCATAGAGTATCTAATCCATCGTAAAATAAATTGGCTTTGGTCGTTTTATGCAAAGCTACGGTCTATTTAGCATCCTAAACGATTTAGGATCCTAATTCAGGAAGGTTAGTATTTAGCAAGTAAGCATCCTAAAAAGTATTATAATTAGGAAGCAAGGGCGGGTTTTGCCAGCCGATTACACAGCCTAAATTAGGCACTTGAGAGTGGGACGCCGCAATACGTTGGAATGAGATGGAGATATCTCCATACGTATCTAACGTATTGCGGCGTCCCTCTCGTTAGGATTAGAGTAAGGGTAGTGTAATCGCTACTTTAGGAAAGTATAATACCCGCTTAATGATAAGGAAAGAGTAGCAACTCTATGGCCAAACTTGCATGTATGACAAGTGCTGGAATCTAGAGAGTGTTGGTTGAACTAAAGCTATACTATAAATATTATGTACGTAGGCACGTGTCGTAGGTACAGTTTACCACCGAAACATCTATTGCGTTTCTCCTTAGAACCGTTTCATAGTAAGGTGACATCCATTTTGTGCCTCCCAGTATGTCACTTTATTATGACACGGTTCTGTGGGGTCACAATAACAAAGAATTCAGCAATACATTTAATAACGGCATAACTCGAGAAACGCATTTCCGCAAAGACCACGCTTGACTGACTGACATTATAAATACGGACACATGTTTGACAGTTGACATTATGTATTTTCAACCAATTTTTAGATGTCGCTGTCGTCTATGAAAATGGAAACCATTTTTAGTGTCCCCCTGTCCTAGTAGTATTTCTAAGTAGTCTGTGCTTGTCCGGAAACACTGTTGCATACATACGTGGGTTTTAATTCTTGAAAACTTACTTTTAAAGCTATTAAAGGTTTATATTACAGCTGTAAAATGACGAGAGGTTTAACATGAGAACTTTAACTTAGCGCTGAGAGTGAATTTGGGGGTGAATACAGTGATTTGTATAAAAAACTCGGAAAAAGGACGCGATTTATTGGTTTCTTTTGCTGTTTTTTCTAGGATTAAGCGGATCTGCCGCGGCTGTTATAGTAAGTTTTTATTTCATTAGATTATAGGAAGCCTGCAAAAAGGTTTTGAAGTAACTCCCGTATTAATAAAAATATCCTATTAGAATATCTGGTTTGAATTCCTTACAGCCCGTGAGCACTAGGAATAGGATTTGGATTTGTACTTCTCTCTCCCTCGCTCTCATACGCTCTTATGCGAGTCTAGCCGACTTTATCCGAACCCGAATCCGGGGCTTTATACAAGTTCCAAGTAGGTACTATATCTACACAACGTGCTTTATATTAGCGTTTGTTTATATTAATATAGTTTTGTATTGTAATTGTATTCCACAAAATAACTTACTTAAGTTGAATATTAAAATAGTTTTAGTTGTTTATGTCTAATGATTACCTACTAATACCTACTATAACTTATATCTTTTCAGGTAATAACAGCGCTGGTTCGTTATTCTGTGTCATGGGGAGATGATAACAAAAAGAGGAATGTATGGAGGAGGAATGGAGACACAGAAGCGGGAGGAACGGACTTTGGAGGATTTTCTAGCGGATATGACTGGGGATGCAGTGGGGTTGATTATGGAGGAATTAGTGGTGATAGTGGCATACCGAGCGGCTGTGATGTGATAGCAGAGGGGGATGTGATAACGGAGGGGGATGTGATAGCGTAAGGAGATGTGATAACGGAGGGGGACGTGATAGCGGAGGGGGGTGTGATAGCGGAGGGGGATGTGATAGCGGAGGGGGATGTGATAGTGGAGCGAGATGTGATAGCGGAAGGGGATGTGATAGCGTAAGGGGATGTGATAGCAGAGGGGGATGTGATAACGGAGGGGGATGTGATAGCGTAAGGGGATGTGATAACGGAGGGGGATGTGATAGCAGAGGGGGATGTGGAACCGGAGGGGAATGTGATAACGGAGGGGGATGTGATAGCAGAGGGGGATGTAGAACCGGAGGGGGATGTGATAACTGAGGGGGATGTGATAGCGGAGGGGCATGTGATAGCGGAGGGGCATGTGATAGGGGAGGGGGATGTGACAGTGGTGGAGGGAGATGTGACAGTGGTGGAGGGACAGATTAAAGTTTTTAAAAATAAAATTGTTAAATACTAACAACTGCTACTTTTATTATAACCTCGCATTTCTGTACAGACTCTCGTGAAATGTATTTTGTTCATTTATGTTTCTATTGTACATACCGTCTTTGCTACATTTTCCCACAGTCATTACATGTGTATTTATGTTTTCCTCTTCTTTGTTAAGGCTTATCCGTAAAAATAAAACACATAATGCACTTATACCTTATTGATACTTATCAACTCTTTGTACAATACTAACGAAGAGTTGAAACCTCGTTGGCTATTCAACATTATTCAACAACTCTTTCTTAGGGTTCCGTACCCAAAGGGTGCCACCCCTATTACTAAGCCTACGGTGTCCGTTCGTCCGTCCGTCCGTCTGTCAGCGGGTTGTATCTCATGAACCGTAATAGGTACCTAAATAGATAGTTAACAGTTAGTACACAAAAATACCAAAACTGTAATCTTAGATTACAGTTGTCAATTTCTTAGAAATTGACAAATATTTTAATTATTACTAGCCTTAATAGTATGATATCGACACATCCTAAGATAAAGTGTGTATCTACAAAAACCAAATTTTACAGCAGAGCAGTTTAAAGTTATTATTTTCTTTGGAGCTTCTTTAGCATTGACAGTTACACGTTTAAAAAAAATATGTTCTGGTCACCTTTTTCTTTCTTTTTTTAATGTACATGATAAAGTCGATACCGTAGATTACGAAAATGCCATAGTAGTATAACTGTGTATCGGGCAGATAGACACTTTTACTTAGGATGTGTCGATATGTATAATATGGTCCTACATGTTGTTTAAAATCCCCGCCCTTCGAAAGTTTCGTGGAAACACCTCGCGATGACATCACGCGACGTTGCCGCTTTGCTCGGCACTTCCATCACGCGATACTCGCAACACTGTGTTACAACCCTATACTAAATTGATTCTGTGTCATTGGTAAAGCTCGTAGTTGGAAAACGACGATACCGCGACGAGGGTTACGTTCGGTTGGATTTATTTTCTTTAGTTTTACCATTTATCTGCGAGATGTGATGATTTAAATTCAACCTTATGGTATGTACTTAAAGATAACTTGTCTTTTTAGTGTAGGTTATTAATTTACATTCGGTGCAATGCGTGTTTAACAGTTTTTATTATTCATTTGTTAGTAATAAGTAATAACATAACCTAAAAAGGAAGCTCACGGGTTTTGAATAAAAACAATGAATATCGGCAAAGTATCAATGAAAATGATGGATATTTTACAGTTGTGAAGTTATTGTTAGAAATATGGACCCTTTCTTATATTATCTTCCCGTAACTTTGGCTGTGGTAAGAACTTAGGTAATATTTGACGACGCGGTTAGCCTAGTTGGTAGTGACCCTGCCTACGAAGCTAGCGGTCCCGGGTTCGAATCCCGGTATTTTTATTTTATTTTATTTTATTGGGAAACAAACAGCATATATAATTCATACATAATACAAATATGTGCGGTAATACAGTAAGCCAAAACAGTTTCCACTCAAAGTTAAAATACATTGAAATTTGCTCAGGGTCGACTAAGTGACATGTAAACACTGAGAATAAATTGGTTTTATGAACAAGTTGATGAATTTTACAAATATACGAACTTAATTAAGAAAACTAAAAATAATAAGTGTATCTAAATATTGACTCCCTTTAACAGTTCACGTGAGTAATACTTATGTGGTAAATTGGCATGCTTTTATGATTTTTTTTATGTAGGTATCACTTTAATTCTTAATAATGTAATTATGTATTATTGTGTTCTTAGTTTATTTCACTTTAGGTTATTCTGATTTTTGATAGCAGTCGCAAACCGATTTAAGCTCATGCTAAATAAGTCAATGTGTGAGTATTTCTTATTATACGTTGCACACGCTCGAATAAAAAATGAGTTTTTAGTATACTCAGTGCGACAAGGCGGGATGGCGAATAAATGACTAGAACGGGTTCTAAAACGGGCAAATATTTGTGTGATGAGCGTGAGTATTTGTTCCTGAGTCACGGATGTTTTCTATGTATTTAAGTATGTGTAAGATAATTGATTATTTACATATTTATGTATAAACACCTTACCTATGTGTTGTAGTTCATATTAGTATAATAAGATAAGATGTTAATTAGATATTTCTTGTGACGTCATTTCCGAGTAAAAAGGGCGGGAACTGGGTGTCATAAAAATGGTCGATCATGTTTTTCGTGACGCATTCTTTTGATAACCTTCCTGCCGATCAGATATTGTAATTAAGTTAAGCCATTGCTAAAATATTGCACTGTAATTGAATATAAGTGACACGATTAAAACCAGTATTATGTGAAAAACTCTGAGTTCTATTTTTGAAGCCCTGATAGTTTATATCAGAAGTGAGGATTAAGAGCTCAGCTCTAAAATGAGTGACCGCGAAGGAATTGAATCAAGACGAAAGTCTCGCCATCGCAAACGTCGACATCGAAGCACGAGTAGCAGTGAATCTTCAGATAACGCATCGAATTATAGATCACGTACGAAGCAGCGCTCGCGTTCGAAGCACCACGAGCGATCGATACACCACGGGCATTCAAGACACCGTTCGCGATCGAAGCAGAAATCGCGCATAAAGCGACGGCGGCATCATCGTGAGGTATTTGAACGCCACGACTCACCGCGTGCTTCCAGTTCTACCTATCAGAATGTAACGCAAGGAGAAACGAGTACTGATCAGGCGAGTAATTTTGTACGCATTTTTTTTCCTTTCTTCACATTAAGTGTATGGATAATTATATACCTATGTTTACTATGATGAAAATAGCTTGTAATTAAGTATATTCGTGCTATCCTGGTGTTGTTATTACTCCTACTTTAGTAAGTGGGACTTTTCTAAATTGTTATCCAATTATTAATAAGCTTTTATTTATTTTTTGATCATTTGTTAAATAGCGCAGTACCATTTTACCTTTTCTGTATTTACCTTTGTTAAGTACTTTATAAACATACCTTCAAAAAAAAAAAAAAAAAAAAAAAAAAACAGTACCTAATGCATTTTTTAAACAAATCTTTCAGCAACAATTGACTGAGCAACTGACCGAGAGGTCAACGGAAACCACGAGGCCTGCGGCGACCACGGCGAGTGCAGTGGCGACGCCTGCGGCTGTAACGGGGCAAAGCGTCGAGGCAACGGCGCACCAGCCACTGGAAACGCGAGAAACGATTCCAGCAGCTGCACAGCATACCAGTGAGTCGTCGTCTAAAGATAACTTACATCCTAGTTTTGCTGATTTTGCGTTGTTCTTTCAAAATGTAATGAATTCCGGTACACATAAGATCTCGTACGACAAAAATATAATCCCCAATTTCGATCCTGCACAAAAAAATCAGAAAGTTGAGAACTGGATTGCTAAAGTAAACGAGTGCGCTAAAATTTATAAATGGAGTGATGAACAAACTTCCCATTTTGCGTTACCTAAATTAGTTGGATACGCTAAAAAGTGGTATGAAGGACTTCAATCTATACTTCTTACATGGACAGAATGGCAACAACGGTTAGTCAGGGCCTTCCCTTCCGAAACAAACTATGCTGCATTGTTAACAGAAATGTTAGATAGAAGGTTAAAGTTTGGAGAATCGGTTGACGAATATTATTATGATAAGATGATTTTACTGAATGCGTGTAATATAAAAGGAAAACAGGCCGTTGACTGTTTAGTTTATTCCATAGACGATAGGATTTTACGATCAAGTGCGATGTCAGCACGATTTTCGGACCCTGAGGATTTATTTAAATTTTTAAAAGACTTTTGCAAAGAGACTAGTATGAGATCAATCAAACAACGAAGTACAGTCACTTCCAACGAGATCATTTGTTTTAAATGCAATAAACCGGGGCACCGAAGTATTCAGTGCCGTTCATCTGGCACTAATACCACTGACATGACTTGCTATAACTGTAAAGAGAAAGGTCACATGTCCAATAAATGTACTAAACCAATTTTGAGGTGCGATAATTGTAATCTTGTTGGGCATAAATCAGCTGATTGTTTTCGAAACAAGACAATAAATCATAATAAAAGTTCCGAAAAGAAAACATTGTTTGCTCAAAGTGTGAAACCGGACTCGAAATATTATAAATCAGCTCTCATTAATGACAATGTTAAATTGAATTGTTACATAGACTTTGGAAGCGATTGTACTTTGATCAGACAGGACATTGTTGAAAGACATTCTTTACCATCGCTTGATAAAGACCTCCCAACAATACGAGGTTTTGGAAATAATTCGTATTTGCCTTTAGGGCGAACGAAATTTATTTTAACATTAGGAGAGGTAACAGCTGAAATAGATGCGTATGTTGTAGAGTCATCAATTTTGACTGAAGCCTTACTAGTGGGGCAAAATTTCACAGAACGACCTGATGTAGTAGTTATGAAAACGCATGACAGACTTGACATATTCAGACGTAACACACAGACAGCGATAACCAGCTTGCCAAGTAATTTAGAGTCAGGTAGTGACAAATTAGTCCTTAAGATTGTATCTGATACAAATGTGGATGCATTTAGTTTTGTAGATTGCACCAGTAACAATCCGGATAATTGTGATATTTTAGTTGAAGATAGCTTACGTAGCCCAAAAAATATGGATTATTGTGTTCTTGGAGGAGTTTATAGTTTACACAATGGTGATTGTCAAATAGCAGTTAAAAATCTTTCAAACCAACCTGTTCTATTGAAAGCTGGAACTCTTTTTATCCGAGCTCATCCTATTGCGGCTTTGGATCCTAAAGATAGCAAAAATCCTATGTCTTGTAATAGAATAACGGATCTATCTACTCTTGATCCATTGCAGGAAAAAGATATTAACATAAATCCTAATTTACCTAAAGAACAATCAGATGCAATCGTTAAGTTAATTAACAAGTACAGAATATGTTTCGCACAAAACTTGTCAGAGTTAGGATGTACTGACATTTCAGAAATGGCCATTGAGCTTCAGGATCAGGATCCTGTTGTATACCGACCATACAGGCTGAGCTATACTGAAAGACAGACCGTTAGAGACATGGTAAAGGAATTAGTTGACAACGATATTGCTGAGGAATCTAACTCGCCGTATGCAAGCCCTGTCATACTAGTTTCTAAGAAAACAGGGGGACACCGATTATGTGTTGATTTCAGGGCATTAAATCGGAAAACTGTTAAAGATCATTATCCTATGCCCAGGATTGATGATCAACTAGATATGTTAAATGGAAACAAATTTTACACAAGCTTAGATCTCGCCAGCGGATATTACCAAATACCAATCCGTTCAGAATGTAGACCTTACACTGCTTTTATCACTCCGGATGGTTTATATCAATTCAAAAAAATGCCATTCGGACTCGCCAACTCCCCAGCGGTATTTCAACGTACTATTAACAAATTATTGGGCAATTCTCGATTTAATTCCACTCTTGCGTATATGGACGACATTTTAATTCCTGGAAAAGACTTTAATGAACAATTGACAAGATTAGAGGATGTATTTAAATTACTAAAACAAGCGGGATTAACTTTAAATTTACAAAAATGCAATTTTCTTCAAGAGCAATTAGAATACTTGGGTTATGAAATAAGCGAGAGTGGTATTAAACCGGGAAAAGCGAAGATCGCTGCAGTTGAATGTTTTCCAACTCCTTGTAACGTACACGAAGTCAGGCAGTTTATTGGATTGGCAAGTTATTTTAGAAAGTTTATTGAGGGGTTTGCACTGATTGCCAGACCACTGACAGATTTAACGAGAAAAGAATGTGTTTGGAATTGGGACTTAAAACAGGAACAGTCTTTTCAACAACTTAAAGACGCGCTTACAAAGAGACCTTTGTTAGCGATTTACGACCCTAAACGTGAGACTCAGATACATACTGACGCTAGCAAATACGGATTAGGGGGTATTCTTATGCAGAGAGATGATACTACGAATACATTACGACCCATCGCTTACTTTAGTCGTAAAACCACGGCTGAAGAACAGAACTATCATGCATACGAGCTAGAAACTTTGGCAGTTGTTACCTCGTTTCAAAGATTTCGAGTTTATTTGATAGGGGTCAAATTCACGCTTATAACCGACTGTAGTGCGTTAAGGGCTACTTTTGCCAAAAGAGATCTCATTCCCCGTATAGCACGATGGTGGATAGCACTTCAAGAATTTGACTTCGATATTCAGTATAAACCAGGCCATACAATGTCCCATGTCGATGCCCTCAGCAGGAATCCACAGCGTTGTGCAGCGGAGCCTTTTGTAGACCCAATACCATCTGTTTTGCGAATCACACACGCAGATTGGCTGCTAAGTTTACAATTAAATGACAGCGAGATCCAACGTATTCGTAAAATTTTGGACGATAAGGAGTACTCGGATATCAAGAAAAATTATATGGTTAAGAATAATACATTGTTCAGGAAATTGGGAGACGAGTTAAAGTGGGTGGTGCCAAAAGGGGCCAGATTTCAACTATGCAGATTTAATCACGATGACATAGGTCATTTCAGTGTTGAAAAGACTCTGGAAAAAATTAAAAAGGAGTTCTGGTTCCCTAAAATGAGGCGTTTTATCTGTAAATATGTACGCTCTTGTATCGAATGTGCCTATAGCAAAGAGCCTGCAGGTCCGAAGGAAGGCTTATTGCATCCGATCCACAAAGTTGACAGGCCATTTGACACGGTCCATATTGATCACCTAGGGCCTTTTGTTAAAAGTGCTAAAGGTAATTCGTACCTTCTTGTATTGGTTGACGGGTTCACAAAATTTTGCTTAATAAAGCCACTTCGTAACCTTCAATCGAGTCCTACCATTCGTGCTCTAGAGGACATTTTTACGACTTTCGGGTATCCTAATAGGCTTATTTCGGATCAGGGAACATCGTTTACGTCTAAAGAATTTAAGAAATATTGTAATCAGTCTAAAATTAAACATATTCTTAATGCCGTGTCGGCACCTCGCGCCAATGGACAGGTCGAAAGGTTTAACAGAACCATACTTGATACTTTAACAGCGTATTCTGATAAACTGGGCGAGAGACACTGGGACACAGTGTTAGGTAAAACACAGTGGGGACTGAATAACACCCTTCACAAAGGCATTGGCAAAGCCCCTTCGGAGGCAATGTTTGGACTTAGATTACTTAGCAGAGGCGATAATGCATTTGCAGAACTGATTAATGCCACACGCCAACCTGGCTCTTTAGACGACATTAGGTCACAGGTAACTACGCATATAGAGAAGGATCAAACGGCGCAAAAGATTAGGTATGACAAGCATAAGATTAAGGCTAGGATTTATAGTGAAGGTGATCTTGTAAAAATATTAAAACCAACTCCCAACAATGACGGCCAAAGTAAGAAGTTACTTCCTAAATTTACAGGTCCATTTAGGATAACGAAGGTCCTCGGCAATGATAGATATGAAGTATCTAGTATTATAGGTTCTAATATCACTCAACGTAACTATTGCAACGTATGGGCAGCCGATCGTATAAAACCTTGGATTATGACGCACTCTGTTGATGATAGCAGCAGTTCTGATGCTGAAAGTAGCAATACTGAAAACTAATTACTAATCTGATTTTGTTGTGTGGACATCGATTAATATTTTGTAACATGTAGGTGTATCATTGTCATATAAGTTCTGTTATTAGAAACTGTTTATATTTTTATGGCTAAATTGTATCCCAAGTACGTCGATGCTCAACATTTAGTATTGTAAAGTAATATTGTACCTACTCCTAGTTGTGTTAACAAGAACACATTTTGAAAGAAAAGCAATGATAAGAAACTTTAACTTCAATTGACGTGTAATTAGTAATGTTAATGATATTTGGTCACATACAGTAAAGTTAGTATTGTTGATAATGCTTGGTTATAGTTGGTACTTATAGTTAGTACTTATTGTTAGTATTGTTGATAATGATTGATCATGGTTAGTATGGTTAGTATTGTTGATAATGATTGATCATGGTTAGTATTGTTGATAATTATTGATCATGGTTAGTATGGTTAGTACCTATTGTTGATCATTATTGATCATGGTTAGTATGGTTAGTATTGTTGATAATTATTGATCATGTTTAGTATGGTTAGTATTGTTGATAACGATTGATCATGGTTAGTATGGTTAGTATTGTTGATAATGAACGATCATTGTTAGTATGGTTAGCATTGGTGATAACGATTAGTTATAGTAAGTATGGGTGGTATTGTTGATAATATTTGGTTATAACTAGTATGGTTACTATTGTTGATATTGGTCGATCATTGTAATATAGTATGGTACATATTTTTGATAACGATTAGTTGCAGTGGTATAGCATGGTAATATTGACAATGCTTAATTGATTATTATTATATGGTAATATGGTACGTATTGTGAAAATAATGAAATTAGATTTTAAAGCGCTCTCGCTTTCATAGCTTAGTAGAATATAAAGTAAATATATATATTGAAGTGAAGTGAAGATTTATTGTTATAAATTAATTATTGATATTTTATAAGAATTTAATTACGTCCAAATTATTGTTAAATGTTTGGATTGAGTGTAATATAGTTTCAAGTTAGAAGCATGTAAGTTTGGGACAAACTTATTGTCAGGAAAGGCCGAGTGTAAGATAATTGATTATTTACATATTTATGTATAAACACCTTACCTATGTGTTGTAGTTCATATTAGTATAATAAGATAAGATGTTAATTAGATATTTCTTGTGACGTCATTTCCGAGTAAAAAGGGCGGGAACTGGGTGTCATAAAAATGGTCGATCATGTTTTTCGTGACGCATTCTTTTGATAACCTTCCTGCCGATCAGATATTGTAATTAAGTTAAGCCATTGCTAAAATATTGCACTGTAATTGAATATAAGTGACACGATTAAAACCAGTATTATGTGAAAAACTCTGAGTTCTATTTTTGAAGCCCTGATAGTTTATATATGTATTTCCTTATATAAGTAAGTATTTCGTTGCCTGGTACCCGTGGTACCTACAAGCCTAGAGCTTAGTTTGGGACTAGGTCAATTTGTGTGATATTGTCCCTGATATTTATTATTATTATTTTGATATTGCTGTGATGTTTCCCCATATTGTTTTTATTATTGGTAGGTATTTTTTTGTATTTTATAGTCCTGAATTATATTGATACATGCGTAGACATGAAAGTTGTACCTAGGTTATAGGTGTGAACTTACTACCTAGGAGTCCTAGGACATAATATCGGCTAATAAAATAAATAATCCAGCCTATATACGTCCCACCGCTGGGCACAGGCCTCCACTCACAATGAGAGGGTTTGGGCTATAGTTCCCACGCGGGCCCAGTGCGGATTGGGAGCTTCGCACACACCGTCAAATTTGCTTTGCAGGTGTGTGCAGGTTTCCTCACGATGTTTTCCTTCACCGAAAAGCTCATGGTAAATACAAATTATATTTCGCACATAAATTCCGATAAACTTAGATGTGCGAGCCCGGGTTCGAAGTTTCGAACCCACGACCCTTTGCTTAAGAGTCGGCAGGTCAAACCATTAGGCTACCACGGCTTTTTTTTATATATCGGCTATGGAAGTATCAATTATAGATACCTACCTATTCTGATTTTTAATTCAACACCAAAATCTAATGTCAACGGGTGCACGATATTCGCTGTGAATACTGCATTTTGGTTTAAATGTATTATACTTAACTAGGTATTTTTATCAATAAGACTTACCCTAATATTGGTTACATGGGTTTTCATGTTTTTATAAAATAAAATTTAAATAACAAAATAATTAAGATGGAACACCACTATTCCCGTCCTTTATCTTAATTGATGGGTACTTCCATAATTATTTTAGAAATCGCGTAGGTACAGATTGATAAGATAAGATAAGATAAGATAAGATAATCATTTATTGTCATAACTGTGTACATTATAATATAAAAGATGTCATGCATTACAATAGTCCCAACAGTTTATCCATTTCGGACGTACAATAGTTATAATTTTAAAAATAATTTTACAAAGTAATAGAGAAATATTCTTTTAAATCATAAAAACTTTTGCTAAGTAGCCATTCCTTAATTTTCCTTTTAAATTCCATTCCATTTAGTGACTTAATATATTCTGGCAAATGATTAAATATTCTAATTCCAGTAACATAGGTGCTTTTTTTAAGAATATAGCTAGAAGAAGAACAGTTAGTTGATAAATTATTTTTGTATTGAGATCTTAGGTTATTCTTAAGGTCACTTTTTTTTATAAAATAGTCATTATTTTCTTTTACAAATAAATAAATTTCTAGAATATAAATACACGTCAGGGTTAATATTTTATTAGTTTTAAAAACAGTCCGTAATGATTCCATATGTCCAAGCTTATATATAATTCGTAGGCATTTCTTCTGCAGTATGAATGTGGATTGTACATTTACTGAATTACCCCAGAATATTACACCATACGTTAATAGAGGATATACAATTCCATAATATGCCTTTTTTGCTACCTCTACTCTCTATTGATTAAGGTCTCACGGATAAGTGTGAAGTACCTCAAATACGTACCTATTTCTGGTCAGATTTTAATGAGGGGCTTGTTCATAAAGCATAATATAGTAAGAATGCTGTTTAACACAAGTAAAATATCGTTTTTAGGGTTCCGTACCCAAAGGGTGACAAACGGGACCCTGTGCTTTTACTAAGCTTACGCTGTATGTCCGTCCGTCCGTCTGTCCTAACTTAAAAGAGCTGTATCTAATCTTTTGAACCGTAATTTTTTTTTTCGATAAAATTTAATTTTATATGCCTCATTTGAATATATGCACTTTATTACTCACCCTGTATCATTATTAAGACCTTACTAAAGTAAAAATAAACATTGTAATCAGTTTTTATTATTTATTACATAAAAAAATAAAAAATAAAATGCATCATAATACATACATCTACGGTAACAGCCTTCATATTTAACCGAATCTTAGGGCGTGGACACAACACCGCGGCGCGGCGCCGCCGCCGTCGCACGCCACAACGTCGTGCCGTGGCACGGTTCCTTGTATGTCACTAAATACACATTTTATAAATACTTCAATCACACTTTAATAGTGATGTTGTTGCGCTATGTTAGGCGCACCGTACACGGCACGAGCCGCACGCGTGACTGCGTCGTGCCGTCCCACGGTGGCGGCGCCGCGCCGTTGTGATGGTCCACGCGTTTATTTATTTATTTATTTCAAGGGAAACAAACAGCAGTAATTTTACACATTAATAGAAAAAAAAATAGTTATTACATTGGCCAAAACAGTTTCCACTTATAGGTAATACTAAGAGAGAGGTAATACGGTTTAGGTAGGTTATAATAATTGATCCATATTTTAGGACCGTAGCAATTAAGTTACAACTTTTTTTAACACAAACGCTTAAGCTAGCTTAGTAGGTAGGCAATTATGATCAAATTGGAGATTTACTTTTGTACTTTAATTTTACGGTGTCATTAAAATGAGCAATAAAGAGTTTACGTACATACATACATGCAATGTCACATAATCATAATAAATTTACAATACAATCGTCAATATAAAATAATCTTAGGTACAAAAAAAAATAATAGAAAAATTGGTAATGTGACAAAGTCGAAGTCACGACTGCGTTATTTTGGGTGCTACTTTTTAATTTGTCAACGAATTGTTAACCGTCAAATTTAAGTTGCCCCGCGCAGTCCTAGCTCATAGCCGCAAGGCAGAGTTGGTCGAGTTAGCTCACTTTAGGCGAGCTACTTCGCGAGCTTCGTTGTCGAAACCTGCGACTAAATATTATAGATCTGTGGATATTTAGATGTTTGTGTTTCCATCACGGCTTAACGGCTAAACGGATTTCGGTCCATATCCTGGACTAACACTTAGGGCCGTATTAATAAATTGATCTTGGGTGAGATGTCCGTCACACGATGCGTCAAAAATGACAGTTTTCTATGTATTGACGTTTACTTTGACATGTCTTGAGACGGGGATCAAGGTCGAGATGAGTTTATTAATACGGCCCTCAGACCCGGTTCACACGGCATTGCACTGCACGTTTTTCTCTTACAAATCTTAACGTATTCGATTGCTGTTCAAACATTTTATTAAAAAAAAAACGTGCAGGACAATGCCGTGTGAACCCAGCCTTAGGATACCTTTTATCTCGGAAAATTTGATGGTTGACGTAGTACGTAGTCGCGGGTGTTCATACGTAGAACAGCGCCACCTAGATAACTAGGGAGAAACTTGTAAAACTAACCTAGATGATCGGACTATTGATCTAAGTGTTAATTAGATAGTTCATAGCGTCACCAATAGGGGTCGCTGTAACGAATGTATAAATAAGATTAGTTTTATTTATTAGACATCTTTGAAAATATACACCTGGCGAATAAGCACGTCTTTCTCTCCCAGCAAAAATCCCTGGTCCATGCGGGCAAATGCTTGTTAAAATTCAGGCACACGGCATGACCATGTTGAAAAGTGAGTTTAACACCCTCGCATACTTTTATATCAGCCTGATTCGACCCGATACTGTAGCGAACGTGTTAACAGAATCACTTAACTTGAAACTATAGTTGCTGATTCAAACCGAAATTTTAAAATATTTTATCTACACCCATATCGCGAAACCCCTACAACGCGTTCAGAAACTGTGCGTTATAACTAGCTTTACGTCAGTCAGTGGTGTTGCTGTCGCGGTGTCAAATCTTATCTAGTGGTTGTAATGTAAAGTTCACTTTACGTGTTCCCTGCCGATACTCTTATGGTTTTCGAATTTATTCGAATCACGATACAATTTGATTCGGCAACAATTTCTCATGTCCCTAGAGATGAAGCATCAATCAAGATGAAATGTCGACAACATAATTACCTATACAGGGTGGAAAGTTGAGATGGGGCAGTAAGGGGCTAAGGGCAGCTACTAGATCCCTTGCCGCCACGCGAATATGCTTTTAGGAGACCTTTACTAACATTTTTTTAAGTGATGACAATCGATATTCACAGATTTTTGATAAAATGTACAGTCAACAAGAAAATCATCAGATTTGAGTAATTTTTTTTTAATGCCAATCGGTCCCATTTCTCTCAAGGATTAAAATACTCTGTCAAACCAACTAAGGTTAGTACTAGAAGACCCACAAATCAAAGAAAACTTTTTCCATACAGTAAGTAGGGTAAAAAATTACATTAACCTGTATATAATAGGTCGGGGCAAAAGTATTTTCGTATTTGGACCGTATAAGTTGTAATCAAACCTCTTCGTCTATACTAAATGTACCTGGCTGGTTTTAATACCATTAAAATTCAACATTCTGAAATACAATATATAAAAAAAAAAACTGGTTCCCGACATTTTTCAATTGTTTTTGAGCTATCAAAATGGACGTGTGTGACGAAGAAATTCGGTACATTTTAAAGTTTCATTAAAAAAAAGGCAAAAATGCGACTAATGCCGCGAATAAAATTTTTGCGGTTCATGGACCTAATGCGATATCAATAAGAGTAGCACAATTGTGGTTTAAGCGTTTTAAGTCTGGAAATTTTAGTGTGAAAGATGAGGTTCGCTCTGGACGCCCTGCACAGCAATAGAATCATGGCACTACCCACAAGATGGCAACAAGTCATCGATCAAAACGGCATGTACATATTATAAATAAATAAAAAAATATAACTTAAAAAATTGTTTTTCCTTTGTACGAAAAATACGAAAATACTTTTGCCCCGACTTAAATATTACATTTTATCATAGAGGATTTACAATATAAGTGTAGATAAAGTATTGTACGCGACTCTGTGTAATTGGCATTACAACACTCGTGTGATGCTATTATGGAACCACACGTGTTGTAATGCCTGACATTACGCAGCCGTCACGTAAACTACTATATTGGATTTAATTAGGTAAGCGGTTCACAGAACGATAAGTCGCCTCGTGTCGTGGCCGACCTCGTGTTCGTTTTGGAGATCGCGTTGATCCTCGTTGATCGGGACCACGGTTGCTGCAGGGGGAACAGTCGGGTTTGGATGGATATTCCGGTCCGGGTTCACAGAAAGACGTTCCTTCTTTTTGGTTTTGCAACAAAAACACAGGCAGACTCTAATTAGAATGCATGTTACGATAAAAAATACCTGAAAAAAAAAAGAAATAATAATATACCCAGGATGTCCTAAGAAGGAGTGTCAAGAGGAAATCCAGAGGTAGAGCATCTTAAGCGGTATCTAAATTACCTCCGTGTATGTTACGCGATTTTCTTTTGTTTCCGAGTTATTGGGAATTTTGTGATTTTTTTGTGAAAAACTGATTTTTGGCTAAATTCTACGATTGTATCAAAACTAATCGGTCTGTTTCAAAAAATAGTAAATGTTAATATTTTTAAAATCGCCTTTTTTAGGTTAGATACTCGTATATTAAGAGACATTTGGCGTATGTTTTATAAAAATTTACTACTTATTAGTATGTTTTATTGGATTTAATTTTAATTTTAAATATTTCTTGGATTGTAACCCCCTTACTAATAAACGTTGAGTAACGGCTGAGTAGTTATACAATGCTTTGTCCTTATCTGTCATTGTGACATTTGAATTCGACAGATAAGGACAAAGCATTGTATAACTACTCAGCCGTTACTCAACGTTTATTAGTAAGGGGGTTAGAAAACAGGTGCCCGAAAGGCAATGGTATATGTTGACTATGTTGAGAATGGACATTTAACACGTTTTCTTCGACGGCTCAGGTTCAAAATAAAAGGTTCTTGAATTTAAAGGTGGACTGTATTACTTGTTCGAGGCTCACAAATCAGAAACGGAAGATTATATAAATACTGAGGTTGTAAGGTTCGGTTCGTCCTTAAGGTTTTTGAAGTTCTTGAGGTTCAGAGAGTAGTGGCTCGCACTGCTTTCAAGTTGATACTGACTCCTCACATCCCGCGCGACGGCAGCTCACTTCTGCTTGAGATCGCGTCCTGTGAACACCTTCGGATGGAACAGCTCCTCGTTTAAAGTTACGTTTATGGGGAGTGAAGAAAGTGCGGTACACCTCGGTTCCAGCTCGCATCAGTCAACCTCAGCAGACCAGCGGCAGTGCCATTTGTACCATGGGAGACTGCACTGCAAATAATAAAACAAATAAAAATTAAAAAATAGAATAATTGGTAACGTCAACATGTAAAAAGTAATAAAAAAAATTATAGCTAAAGTCACAATGTCATTAGAGTAAATATAAATTCAATGTTGCCAATGTCAAATAAAAAATTATATAAACTCGTAACATTAACATACACACTCTGTGAAAATTTCAACTGTCTCCTATTACGGTTCATGAGATACTTACAGCCCGTTGACAGACAGATGGATGGACAGACTACTAATAGGGTTCCGTAGGCACCCTTTAGGTACAAAACCCAAAAAAATGCCAAGTTACAGCAACCGAATTTAGGTTTTCACCTTCGCTAAAATACAGAACAAAGTCTAATAATTTCCTCCTAATATTTCCCCTAATTAATTTATTTTGAATAATGGCTTTTTCCTGTTTTTTAGAGCTTAATCATCATGATTATAAAAGATATTTCAAAGTAACAAAGTTTAATAGCGTTGCGAAGCTCGACGGTGCTGGTACTAAACCAATTTGTTTTTGTTTTTGAAATAACTAGCAAAACGTCAAAAGTTATTTTTCATCAATAATACCAGGAAAAAGTTAAGCCGAGATTAGTAATGGGTTACATAGTGGTTAATTCTGAACAACTAATTTATTATGGTTCGGTAAGTTACTTGACATAGTATTTTTTAACACAAAAAAAAGCGTAGGTATCAGAGCCCTTAGCCAAGATGCCCATCGATAACGATGACTCTCCGTATGACGTGATCTACCAGTGGCGCGATTGGTTTAAAAACTAAACGAATAGAAACGCTAGTTAGCGATGGGCATCTTGGCTAAGGGCTCTGTAGTGCAATAGGTGCGGAAATCTCCGACCCCACAGACCAAGGAAATACTATTATATAGACGCGGTAAGGGGCGTGGCGCGTGTTACCGCGCTTATGATCAGACGCTCACGTTATTGTCAAACGCAGCTCAGTTGTAGTACAGAAGTGATCGATGGATTAAGTGACTTTAAAAATAGTATAATTCCGTGTTGTGCAGATTTATCGTGTCAAATAAGGGGCTAAGATCTTAAAGGTACCCCAGGAGTGATTACATTTTACCTGTAAGCACTAATTTACTGTTTTTATTAATATTTCGAGAAAACCCAGTAATCTATTATGGTATTTACGTATAATGCGTTAGTACGACAGTAACTGCTTACATTGCTAGCTAACCATTGCTGACGTTCTTGGAACAACGCGCGTAACCAAACAATACATTAGGTCAAACAATTTTATGCGTGACAACGGGCTCCCCACGATTTATTTGAGGAAATAATTGCGAGAAAATCTGAGCTACTACTGCAAGAACAATTTTAATGAGAATCTTTTAGAACACCGATTAAAATAAAGTTAGATACAGCAAATATTTTACGTGTTTGCAGAGTAAAATACAGATTGGAAAATGAAATATTTGCTGAAGGAAAAGCGATAAGCGCCCACTACGCGGACGGAGTCGTGGGTTGAAGCTAGTGCTGTTTTTGACTTGCGTTTCACTGTACTTTTCATTTTGCTTTATTTTCAGATATTTGGTGGATTGTTACTAGTAGTTGCTGTAATAGCTGCAATAAGGTACATTGTGATATTTGGATTAACTTGTATATTCTACATTTTATGTGGCTCGTGCTTTGACGCACCGAACGTTGCCGTAGCTAACGTAAATACCACAACGGTAAACGTGAACAATACTCACGTTTAAAAGAAAAGCAATCAATATTAAAATGAAGAAAGAAACAACCCACCCACCCAAAAAAGAAGTGACCCACTTGCTCGTTTGCGTCCTCTTTCATAAATAATCAAGATGAACAGCATACAGGTCTTAAAGTTCACTTATCCAAGGCCGTTGACATCGGGATCATGCCGGCCTTTTCTTCCCCGCCGCCCGGGTGATCATCATCACGTCCAAGTTGAGTTACTACTTCTGACGATTTGAAAGTAATTTAGAACAGCGTGTTTAGGCTTCTGTGATTCTTCAAAAAATATCAGTTTAGTACCTACCGTCGTTATTTGTATAACAATAAGCACAATTTTTAATAATGATGATTGCCGTCTTGAACGTAGGTAACTTGTCAAGTTTCTTGTATGTTACATTAAAAAAAAAATATTATGTGAGTTTTTGCTTTTTATTTTCAATGTAACTAATATGCTTTAACAGTAATTATACTATTATAATAATAAATATATGCATCTCTTTGCTTTTATCTATCAGTAAAACATGTTTATCAGAACTTTTATCTTTTGATTACTTACCCAACAGTTAGGCCCGTATTAATAAACTCTTCGCGACTGTGAGGCCTGTCTCAAGATACGTCAAGGTAAACGTCAATCCATATAAAACTGTCATTTTCGACGCATCTCGTGACGGGCGTCTCAGCCAAGTTCAGTTTATTAATACGCCCCTTAATACGTAGGTATCAGACGCATTTTTCGATTATGACTTAAGCAATGTGCAATTTATTTTGTCATTCTCCTGTATACATCGTCAGCGACCTCGACAGCTATGTGATTCTGTTAAACAATTCGTCTTTCACATCATCGGACGAGTTAATTAATGCATTTAGTACGCCAGGCATCAGTGGTGTTTGGAACGAGTATAATTTTACTTTTTCTTTGGCTTTTTTTTAACAAATATGGGTAGTGGGACACCAAGCTATTAAAAAAAAATGGGTAGTGGGTTTGCTCTTGACTAACTCTTGCCTTTGGAAGACGAAGATTTAGCTGACGATGAAGCGAGCTCACCCCGAAGAAACCTATTCACCCTAGCTTTAAATAGCTCGGAAAGACAGACGCCGGAAGCGCATTCTACTCTTTCGCAGTGCACATTACAAAGGATGATACAAAGCGTTTCGTTCGAAAAGGCGGAATTTCGACCAGGTACTAATGGTATTCCGTGGCAGGTGCGGTATTACTTTTTTTTATCTATGGTTTTGATTGAAATTCAAAATATGTACTGCGCACTTTTGAATCCATAAATGAGACCCAAAATCCTAATCATTCGTGTTATTAGTTCTTGTGATAATTGGCGCCTTTTAAAAATATTACAGCAATTTGTTTCGTACAATGACAATAGTTATTAAAACGGTCACTGTAATGGGGATATTCCAAATCCTTAATGCAAAATGCAAATATGACCAGAAAGATGACCAACGAAGTACGTATCGAATAATGTTTGCTCTTTAAATGCAACAATTTGCTGATTGATTGACTGATTGATTAAGGTTGACGACGCAGTTAGCCTAGTTGGTAGTGACCCTGCCTACGAAGCTAGCGGTCCTGGGTTCGAATCCCGGTATGGACAAATATTTGTGTGATGAGCGCGAGTATTTGTTCCTGAGTCATGGATGTTTTCTATATATTTAAGTATGTATTTCTCTATATAAGTATGTTTATCGTTGTCTAGTACCCATAGTACAAGCCTAGAGCTTAGTTTGGGACTAGGTCAATTTGTGTGAGATTGTCCCCTGATATTTATTTATTTATTTTTATTTATAAGGTTCGGCGGCACTTCACACTGGAACAGCTGCTCTACTTATATCAAGCACAACTTCGTTCGTAGTACTGCTGCCACCTGTGGGATAGCTCTGCCAATATCACCTGAACGCGTTGATTTCGGTGGACCGAAGAGCTAGGAGACCCATAGGTGACGATTCGCTCGTCAAAACCAAACTTCAAAGTTTGGAATATGGACGTAAAGTCGCTTGTTTTCGGTATTTTACAAGGTGTATTATGGAGTGTGTGCCCAGGAACTACACGACCTCATCCCACCCTCCACTTTCTCCCATCGGTCTTCCAGACGCTGGGAGGGCTTCCATCCAGATGTAGTTGAACTTGCAACAGTTCGGACGAAGCGGTATGCTGCGTCATTTCTTATTCGCACTGCCAAGGAGTGGAATGCTCTCCCTGCTTCTGTATTCCCGGAATCCTATAACCTAGACATGAGTGAATAGGAATTTTCTGGGTAAGCGTATGCCATCTTCGACCTCGTCGTTAAACCAAAGTTTCCTTGGAGACCTGCGCCGCGGGAGGTTCCTTGGTGCCTGGACCATCATCACAACTTTCGTCATCATCATGGTACTGATTTAGATTAACTTCAGGTTTACACAGAAGAGGGCAGCAGCAAAATATAACGATCACAATCTGAAATAAAAAGTTGTGAAATGTTATAAATTATAAAATTAATAAATTTTTACGACGCGGTTAGTCTTGCTGGTAGCGACTCTGGCTACGAAGCTAGAGTGGTCCGTTCGAATCCCGGCAAATATTTGTGTGATGAGCGCGAGTATTTGTTCCTGAGTTTTAGATGTTTTCTATGTATAAAAGTACTTATTTCACAATATATATTTTTTTTTATTTTTTGCTAGAGTTAATTTTTATTTTTCCCTACAGCCAAAACTACAAATATTAAAGTTCTGGAAAATATTTTAAGTGAAATCATGTAAAATGAACTAAAAAGGAAAACTATTACGGCGAAGTATTTTTTTTTGGTTTGGTTGGTGGATTTTGTTTGGTTTTTGGTCACCGAAAATCAGGCAAAATAACTTTGAATACAAAATTAGCTATTATTTATGGATTTTGGAAGTTTTTACACACTAAGGATAATACTAAAACTCAGAGCATAAAAAAATTGACTTACCACAATACCAATAACGTATCCAAGTGGGCCAAACATATGGCCAAGTTTACTAAAAAGTTTGCTGACTTTTCCCATTGTACAACTGTTTTAAAATTGTACGCACTAGTAACGTTTTTTTATTCTCGGCAAAACCGCTACCCGTCGAGAGCCGCGGACCGCAAATAATAAGGAAATTACTAAACCGTAGCCAACCGCAACAAACAACACTGACTAACTGATACGTAGGTACGTATTTTTACGCAAATTCTAATAATTCGCGCCCGTGCATATAAATACCAGTGTTAGTCATCTTAAAAATAATAACATTAATAACATCCGAAGATAATAATTAAGATAGTTGTTATAGAGTTAAAGCCAGTTGACCCGTCTTTTGTGAACATTTCAGTTATAGTCCAATAAAATTGTACATTTACCTTTCAAAACATCGAAATCCGGCATTTTTACCCGAAAATAACTTCAGAGATGGACCATAACACGTAGTATAAATTTTATTTTCACTAGCGTATATTTTTGAAATTCGGACTTAAATACGGAACCCTCGGTGCGCGGGTTCGACTCGCACTTGACCTTTTTTATGCGTGTCCGCACTATCGGGGAAAAAAAAAGATAAAAAAGATAAAAAGATATTTATTCAGTAAGTAGGCCGCACGGGCACTTTTACACGTCAAAATCTACCAGCGCTTCCCAGGAGGAAACCACTGCTGAGAAGAAGAAAGAACGGACAACCCCTTTATTTGCCGCTGGGCCGAATTCCACTGCCCGTTGTAAATGTTTTTATTTCTATTTGTATAGGTATGTACAGTCAAGGTCATAAAAATGTGTATATTTTAGTACCTTGTCTATTTAATGTCATGTTTAAACTGCCATATATAAATGTCACAGCAATTAAAGTGACAAGGTACTAAACGTTTACACATATTTATGACCCTGACTGTGCAGGTAGAATATACGCTAAAATAAGTTTTATTTACTACGTATTATGGTCCATCTCTGGAGTTCTTTTTGCTTCACGTATACTGGTAAAAATCGGGATCTGGTAGTCATCCTAAGAACCGTATTAACAGACTGCTCTTGGCTGAGACGCCCGTTTCAAGATGTGTCAACAATGACAGTTCTGTGACCTGACGTTTATTTTGACGTGTCTTGAGACGGGAGTAAAGACAGTATCGGTGCCTGCTGTTTCGGCGCGATATGTTTGGTCAAATGTATCATTTCCCAAAAAGCTAGTTGTATTATTTTTGTTTTGTTTCCAGGATACTAAAACAGCAAAGGTTAGGTAAGGGCTTGTTTACGGAGACGCGGGGCGTGCGGCGGGGCGTCGTTGTTTGCGTGCACACTGGTCGCTGACTATGAAAGACTTCTATACTTCCACTAGGTCAGCGACCAGTGTGCACGCAAACAACGACGCCCCGCCGCACGCCCCGCGTCTCCGTAAACAAGCCCTTAGAGTTGTAAGCACAATAAAATACTAATCGTTGCGCCGGGAAATACCTTTTTGGCAAATGAAAATTTGGTATATGATACATTTGACCACACATATTTCGTCCAAACGGCGGAGACCCGACAGTATATTAATAAGGGCCCTTATTAAGTAGGTAATTACAAACATAGGCACGTAAGCAAAATCGTATGCAAATGTACGTAACAAACAAATATGTGAATCTATGTTGTCTGAAATAAATTATTTATAAAATGTTATTCCTTGCAAACAATATTTTTCCTGTTAATTAACCAAACACGGATCAAGCCACTTGGGTAACACCCGATAAGACACAGGCTGTGCTTCGTTAAGAACTAATTAATTAATTAAATGAATATTATTTTTTGCTGTTGAATTAAAATGGATGATAATAACGATTTCCAACAAGTAAAAATTTACCAATCACCGTTTCCTACCTGGGCAGTGTATGTGGTGAGTTTTTTTTATAAACTTTGGCTATAAGTAATTAATAATTATGTCTTCTTCGATTATCTAAGCCACGGATAGATTGAGTTACTTAAAGTTAACATTTTTCATTTCGTCGTATTACTTTCTCAAAATCGTATCTGCAATTATTTTCTTGCGGTTGGTAATTTCATTTTATTATTTATAATTTATGATGCAATCAGTTTACCAAACGCAAGAAAATTTGCAAATACGAGTTTGAAAAAGTAACACGACACGTGAATTTCACTATAGTTACGTCTCTCTCTCGCTACAGTCAAAACCACAAATACTAAAACATTACCCTCCTTCGGGGTCAATCGGGTAAAAAAAACCTGTAAAATATTTTAAATAAAAGCACATAATTATAAAAGACTAAAATGTTTATATCTACCTATTGAAAATCACCTAAGATTAGATAGAAAATTTGATAATAATTTTTGTTATGGAGATAGTTTTTTATGTTTATAGTTATGTGGCGACGGAACCCTACACTAAACGTGGTCCGTCATGCTCTTGCCGGGTTTTAATGGACTACATCTTTATTTCAGATTATTGGTGCCGCCGTAGGAGCTTGCTGCAAATGGTGCCGTAAAACTTGCTGCAATCGCACTAATTCCGACCCAGACCTGGACGTGGTTTTCACTACTGACCCGACTACAAACCCTAAGGCGAACCCGACTACCCCTAACATGAGACCATGCAACAACTCTCGCGACAACACGAATCCAACTTGCCCTGAGAACGCAGACTCTGTTAATCCTCTAAACCCGACTGAAGCCGATTCTGAACCAAGCCCGACCCCAGTTAAAGAAGCTAGCCAAACATGCTACCTTAACATGGACCCACCTTGCACTATTAATCAAAGCATTATTCACGATATAAACCCGACTTGCCCTAAAGTTAGTCGGGTTTTTACGGGAGTAGGTTCGAATTAATTAAAACTAATTAATTGAAACCTCTTAAGAGAAACGTGCATGTGCTTAACAAATACTGACCATTTATGGGCGAAGTTCAAAAAAAGTGTACATAGTTAAGGACTGTTTGTTAAGGACTTAAGTGAAGAAACGTTGCTTTCTTAGTTTCGTAACGAAAATTAAAGATACAAATGTATGACACATTTTCGTTACTAAACTGAGAAAGTTAAGGAATGTTAGGGATTGACAATATACATATATATCTTGTAGCTTATTGTGAAAAAATTGTAGGTGCCTCTAAAGTGGAAGTAAATAAATAAAAAACTTTTTTTTTTCATTTTTAGGGTTCATATACACGTACAGGTACATACACACACCCGCACAATCATGACAAGTCGAGTAGATATTCTTTTACTGCCGCACTCAGAGACGTCAATAAAGTTTTAAGTGTCATTAAAGTAGCTGCTGTCACTGTCTTTTCTATAGCAATAGAATAAGACGCAGCAACTTTAATGAAACTTAAAACTTAATTGACGACTCTGAGTGCGGCAGTTAGTCTAGTTTTTATCATCGATTTACTTAATTTAGGACTTTGTCTTAGTTATCTAATTTTATTAAATATTTTAGTACTGGGTATTTAGAACTTCTTTTGCCATAATAGTTTTTCATTTTCGGCTGTACTATCCTTTTTTCTCTTACACTCCTCGTATTATATTTATTGTTAATTAATAATTTATACTTTTCATTGTAATAATGCTCTAAACCTAAGAGGTATGTGACTTTCTTATCTACGGGTAAGACTTGTGAGTCGGCAAGGGCGTAAATAGACAACCATTTATTTAGTGTTTTTTTACTCAATGTTCTGTATGTTGGTAGAATTTGCCTAGCACTGATCTTAGCCTAAATAGTTAAACCTGAGTAATTGAATATTTCCACTCAATTCAAGTTCAATTTAGCACAACTACAATTATTTTTTTCTGCATGCGGGCAATCGTATGTATGTCCTATTATATCCAAATTTTATTTATCCACTTTTTTGGCGACCTGGTTATTCGGCGAGTGTATGTGTTTTGTTTGTAGTAAAAAAATATGAAATTAATTTTATAAATAATTGAAAAGAAAAAAGAATGGGGGGTTGAAAAATGAAAGTGATTTGATTATAGCAAGTGGGGTGTCATATGAAAGGGCTCAATAGTGCAGATTCAAAACTATTATTTTTATAATTTACCGTGACGTACTTTTTGATATTAAAAAAAGTTGGCTGATGATGATGATAACTCGGTAGAACGGTGACGGTTACTCGATAGAAGTTTCGTGCTCGAGTTTCTTTTCGGGGCGGACTTATCTAGTTACACCCGTATTGTCTTTGAAATCGCATAATGTACTCGTAAATACTCAACATTTTAAATCCGTTGCCTAAGAGCATTGGCAGGTTACCCTAGATTTGGACCTTATTACAATGGAATAAGGTGAAAAAGTGTAAACATCTTTCTGTCCTCGACTGTTTGTACCTAGTTCCACACTAAGCTTATACTGTAGTGTTAAAAACAAAATTGAACGAATCACATAATTATCATTAATCCAGTTTTAAATTATTCATTGCTTAATTATAACGTTTAAAACACTTTAAAGTGTTTGAGGAAACATTGTGCAAGCGAACAAATACCCAAGTGGGTTTTAGTTATCGATAAACATTAGCAAACTAAAACAAATTCGGTGTATGCAATAATAACACTTATTAACAGAGTAATACCTACTAATACTAATTTTTATCGCAAAAATATACATGCTATTTTTTATTGCAAAAACATCACAACTATATTTTTAGAACTCCGTACGATTTAGGGTTCCGGATAATAAATAAAACAAGACGAAAATGAAGGTCATTCTCTTGTACAGTCACCACACGGGATTGTTGAGCCACTATAGAACCCTCTCACAGAAAGTCGACGGAAAATATTGACGTAATTTCTTTTGAGTGACTTGACGTTGTCATTATGACAGGGTTCTATGGTGGCTCAACAATCCCGTGTGGTGACTGTACGTCTCACGGTATTTAACAAAGGTAAGGTACGAATTAGAATTCTGTCATACATGAGTTCAATCTATACTAATATACTACCTAATATTAATATTATTATAAAGAGGCGAGATTTGTTTGTTTGTAATCGATATACTCTGAAACTACTAAACCGATTTTGATAATTCTTTCACCATTAGAAAGCTACATTATCTAGAAGTAACATAGGCTATATTTTAATTTATTTTAACGAAGCGTAGCAAGGGCGGGTCGCTGTCTTAAATAAAAACAATAAACCGATGACAAAAAAACAAGCTTTTTCAAATCACCTTAGGTTTGAAAAGGCGTTTTTGTATTTATCACTTTTTCAAATCACCCTAGGTTAGAAAAGGCGTTTTTATATTTATCGCTTATTTTTATCGCATAGAGCGGAACCTTAACTGCTTGAGCTCGATTCGATCTAAGTCGATTTTATATTCCCAATATCCTGCTGCTCATCGGCACTGCCTCAGTCGCGTTCTGGACCACTGACAACTCAGTGCGTTGTTTAAAATAAAGTCCTGAAAACTACAAGAATGCCGGGATGGTATAGCCCGCCGAGGATTCCAACGTTTGGAATAAAGCCTTTAACAATATCGAAGCCCTTCCGAAGCTCAAATTACGGCAGTATGGAAAATTTTGGAAAAACATTACATATTGATGGAAGAGATACATATTTACCGCCGGAACCGGTCATTCGGATTAATAAATTTGAGTATGACAACGGCCAATTGAAGTCATCATCAGATTCAACGCCGTCGGGCATGCCTGAACCTCAACTTTTCTTCGTAATATTGTTATCAAGTATTGCGGTAAGTTATTATGTTGTATTTGTATTGTTGTATTAAGTGCGAGTCGGAGTTCCGTACACATTTGGCTGGTTTATAGTATTTGTTGTTATTCTATAGGGTTTGTTCTGTAATCTTGTTAAATTTGACGTTTGTATGTTTTACCGTTTTTACGATACAACGAAAATATAAATACGTTGAAAAAAAAACCTTTATTGTATGGGGACCCCCTTTATTAAAAATATAATAAATAATAAATAAAATAAAATAAAAAAGTTAGGACAGGCAGACAGACGGACAGCGTAGGCATATTAATAGGGTTTCGTTGGGCACCCTTCGGGTACGGAACCCTAAAAATTAATCCCTATTTCCCTTGGCCACGCCATAACTTGAGAACGGCTTGGTCAATTTGGATAATTTGTTTAAAATATTTCTTGAAGTCCGAGGAAGGTTCTTATAAAGAGAAAAATTGGATATTTAAACTTTAAGGGGGAGGGGGAACTTTAACCGAAGCGAAGCGAGGGCGGGTCGCTAGTTTAGAATATATTAGAATAGAAAATATTTATTTAACATAATTGTTTTAAATTTTTATTTTACTTATTTTTATTTGACTACACAAGTAATAAAACATGTTGGCGTATGCATTAAGGTTCGTATTTACAAATAATTACGATTCCAGTTCAAAGTTGGGTTACATTTTTAAAAAAATTATTTGCCATTTTGACACCCATTTTTTGTAAACCTATCTATATCTACTACACGCCAAAATAGACGTCTTTTACAAAAATAAAATAAACAAATATCGGGGACAATCTCACACAAATTGACCTAGTCCCAAACTAAGCTCTAGGATTCTGCCTCCGTTAATAAGAAGGACGTATCTAACATGAAGTCAAAACCGAGAAATTAAATGTTAGTTGAAAAGTAAAAAAAAATGCTGTCTCTAAACAAAAAGACATAGATACTTTCTGCAAATGAATTAACATAGATACGTATTGTCAACATACTAACAAAATGTTTTATAATTTATGCTTATTTATTTATTGATTTATGATTTTCCTTTTCATCTTAGTAAAAAAATGTCTGGAAAATACTCGATACTCCTTTGAAAAGACGCAAGTAACCACTTCTGCCCTTTTAACTGAGTACGATCACCAATTTCTTTTTGATTTAAGTGCTAGTCAGATATTTCCTGCATTTTTCCTACGATGAAAGGGTGCATTTAGGCACAAGCGTCTTTACAATTTAACGTAATTGTTATTTATACCACTACCATTACTCAAATGAAAAAGTAATATTACTTTGACATGTAGTTCAAATGACATCTGTAAAATAAACGTTTTGAAATAATAGTTTGGATATTAACATCCAAGCCGGTATCAAGTAGGTATCCTCAATAGCAATATCACAATATGAATAATAATAATGATAATGATGATGATGATGATGACGATGGTGATGATGATGGTGGTGATGATGATGATGATGGTGGTGATTATGATGATGACGACGACGACAACGACGACGATGATGATGATGATGATGGTGGTGGTGGTGGTGGTGGTGGTGGTGATGGTGATGGTGATTGTGATGGTGGTGGTGGTGGTGGTGATGGTGATGGTGATTGTGATGGTGATGGTGATGCTGATGATGATGATGATGATGATGATGATGATGATGATGATGATGATGATGATGATGGTGGTGGTGGTGGTGGTGGTGGTGGTGATGGTGATGGTGATTGTGATGGTGATGGTGATGCTGATGATGGCGATGATGATGGTGATGGTGATGGTGATGATGATGATGATGGTGGTGATGGTGGTGGTGGTGGTGGTGGTGGTGGTGGTGGTGGTGGTGATGGTGATGGCGATGATGATGATGGCGATGATGATGGTGATGGTGATGGTGATGATGATGATGATGGTGGTGATGGTGGTGGTGGTGGTGGTGGTGGTGGTGGTGGTGGTGGTGATGGTGATGGCGATGATGATGATGGCGATGGTGATGATGATGATGATGATGATGATGGTGGTGGTGGTGGTGGTGGTGGTGGTGGTGGTGATGGTGATGGCGATGATGATGGTGATGGTGATGATGATGATGATGATGATGATGATGATGATGATAATAATATTGCACCGGACCCTCTTCTTCCCTTACCTGCAATATATTGATAAATCACGGGAGAAACAAAATACTACCTACTTAGAAAACTATTATACAAAATTAGTATGAAATCAGGACATAATACTAATTCTGACGATTTTATACAATTAGGTTGAAATTTTTTCAAGTCTTATAACATAAAAAAAAAATCCTGCGTTTTTCTCAATTTTTGGTGTCTTTCAAGATTCCTGTTTTCTCTTCATTACAAAAAATACGGATGAACCGAGTTTGATTCAATTTATTTTTGGTTGACAGGCGACTTGATCGAGAGTATTCTTAGCTATTAGCTAAGTGTGGTGAAGAACCATTGGCCATTTGAGAGTTACAAGCTCCAAAAATAAAGCTCCCTATTTAACTGGGGTTTTCACTTATTTAAGTACCTATTATTAAAAAAAAAATTCTTTCAGATTGTCATCGTATTCTCATTAGGATGTTGCTGCTGCGACTGGATCATCAAGAGAAAGGAGAAGGCTGTAAAGGCGCGCATACCGTTTAGGGCATGACGTAACCTAAACGTACTTTTATTAAACAACTCACTTTCAAATTCGTTGTCAAATTATAATTAACTAGCTTTTGCACTCCGTCCGCGTAGAAGTCGTTAATCTCTGCTCCCTCGGGAACAATCACATTTTCCGAGATAAAAGCTATTCTATGACTCAAACTATCTCCAAACCAAATTTCATAAACCTTGAAAGCATAACAAACAGACAGAGTTACTTTCACATTTATAATGTTACTAGCACCCCGCCTCGGCTTCGCAGTGGTTACGTTCATAAAAATAATATATAGTCAAAGTCAAAGTCAAATATTTATTCAGTAAATTGGCCACATACGGGCTCTTTTACACGTCAGTAATATAGAGTGAATCTACCAGCGCTTCGGACAAGACCATCATTGCGGAGAAAAAGCGCCGCAAGAAACTCCAGCCTATAACCTTTCTCGACATTCCCTCTTTCTATTTGTCAAAACCGTATAAAAATCCGTACAGTACTTTCTGAGATTAGACAGGACAAAAATTTGGGGGACTTTAATTTATAATTATGTAGTGATATAACCCAGCCAGTTTAACTGGCGTGCTCAAGTTCTCCCGTCAGAGCATTATTAACATTTTAGTGTATTTTTAATTTGTCCGCCGGTTTCATCGACGTAGCAGCGCGGCCAGAGCGGTGGTACCCATCCCTGCCTAACGTGCCTAGTAGGGTCAACGTCAAAAGTAGATTTTCAAACTCTATACTTTATCGCATTAACATACTTGACAATCTTGTTTGACATTGCTAAAGTGGCTGTACAGCGACAAGGTACAAAAGTGTGTATCTACTTTTTATGTTGACTGTACTAGTACGACAGGATAACTAATAGCACTAGCGTACAGAAGGAAAAGAGTTTAGGCATAAACATTGCCTATTCTTGCGACTGTCACCTGCTTGCACGCGAAATTGAAAATTATTGTGTGGCACGAGCGTTCATATTCTATTGGGCACCGCGGACACGAAACCGATTTGGCTGAGGGAACTCAGGGTTGCAACTCACCCGCTCTTTATTTATGCACCCATCAGTATTTTTTTTATTGGATTGTTTAGACATTATTATTTAGTTGCAACAAAACAAATACACCTCGTTTTTCTTTGGATGATATGAATGACGGATGTCACTTTATGACGACATGTAACTTTTAACATTCGCCTCTCGGAGGGGCGCGGCGGCCGAACATACCTAAACTGTGGAGTGACACCCCCCTGCTGCTACTTATGACGAATTAAAAATGACTTACTTAAGATAAAATCATCCTGAACCTGGACCACAGGAAACACACACACAGGTGGCTGAACTCCAGCCCAAATTTACTTAAATTCAAATTAAAAATAAATGCTTCAAAAATATATCACTTGTTCTTTTTGCCTTCAATACCTACATGCATTTTATATTTAGGTAGTGTGTCCGGCCAAGTTCAAAGAAAAAGCTATTCAGGCCATATTTCCCAACCCCACCACTTTTTCCCCAGTGAAGCTAGGAACTTGATTTTTTACAGATTACTTTAACCTATCCTAGTAAAAGCATAGTAAAAAAATTAAGGTAATATCAATTTTTTAGCCGTTTAGGCGTCATTGAAACACATACATACAAACAAACAAACACGTAAATATCAGTAGGATAGGATTGCTGTTATCTTTGTAGAAGTCAATCAAGGCATTATCAGTTTCCTATTGCCCAAATTATCGCTGAGATAATTATTTAATTGCTTACGATAAAGGTAAATCAAGTATAAAATGGTTTGAAATTCCTTTAAATATGAAATTCTAGGGAAATAATACATTTTACGGTTCCGTGGACGTAAGAGAGTTACATAGTAATCAGAATTACAGCAATTACATTACAATAGCGAATTGCTATATCAAAAATCAGCCCGAGCCGCACTGCGCAGGCGCCTGGCCTCACTCCCACTCCTATCCTCGCCTCTCACCCGAACTACCGAGTCCATGCAGCTCGTCTCCACTTCCGATACAATCATAAGCTCGACGTATTTGTGATAATCGTGGAGTGGCAGGATATGTTCAGAGATGCCGCCAATGGGTTGGCACCAATTTATCCAAATAAATTGGGGTTGGCACCAATGTATCCAAATAAATTGGGGTTGGCACCAATTTATCCAAGTAAATTGGGGTGGGCACCAATTTATCAAAATAAATTGGGGTTTGCACCAATTTTCCAAATAAATTAGGGTCGGCACCAATTTATTTGGATAAATTGGTGCCAACCCATTTTCAACCGACCGAGCGAAAGAAGCTTAGGGTACTCAACGATTTTAAAAGTCTATGTATGTGTGTGACCAAAAATCCACTTAGGTACCCCTTGGTGGGTACCAAAGATGTAAATTGTTACACTCTAGCTCATACTATTGAACTGATTTTAATAAATTAGGTATCATAGTGCTACGTCAAAGATGTGCGAGGGGGTCATCTATCTATATAAAAATTGTAAAGGTGCGGAATACTAGTCAACAATCGGGTTCGGAACTTGTGAATTATCAGCTGATGATTCGGATGGAATGATTCACGTGTTAGTGTGTGTGTATGTGTGTGTGTGTGCGTTTGGATCAAATCTGGCATGTTAATTTTGAACCAGTTCCTAATAATGGAATGGGCTAAAATTTTAAATACCTACATAATGTAAAGGAGCGTCCCCACTGAGAGCATTCGCCTGTAATGAGCATTCGGCGTCGAATATTCGAGTGGTGTGGACGTTGAGCCGAGGAGCGTACAAAGCTTACAAATTAATGATATTATTGCTCGTTTACAAATGCTCGGGTAAGAATGCTGTCAGTGAGGACGCTCTTTAATGAGAACAGTGCAGTTTAATAGCTGATCTGAGCCCTTAGCCAAGATGCCCATCGCTAACTAGCGTTTCTATTCGTTTCGTTTTTAAACCAATCGCGTCACGTGACTCTCCGTATGACGTGATCTACCAATGACGCGATTGGTTTAAAAACTAAACGAATAGAAACGCTACTTAGCGATGGGCATCTTGGCTAAGGGCTCTGATATTGGAGTCGGAAGTGGGCGACAGGGTCTCCGGGATACTTGTAGAACCACCGAGTTTGGACACGTTAGTTAAAAAGTCCGCAACGAAAAAAGTTTGTGCCAAAAATGTGTTTTTTTACAGAAACTTAATTTATTTACGCAACCGGAACTTTCCGGTCGCGACCTTGTGACGTCAAAACGTACTCAATTGATAATAAAAAAACCGGGCAAGTGCGAGTTGGACTCGCGCGCTGAGGGTTCCGTACAAATTTGGCTGGTTTTTAGTATTTTTTGTTATTCTATAGGGTTTGTTCTATAATCATACTTTGACGCTTGTATGTTTTACCGTTTTAACGATACAACAAAATTCAAAATACGATGAAAAAACACGTTTCTTGTATGGGGACCACATTCATTATTTAACTTTCTTATTTTTTTTTATTTGTTAGAAAATCCGCCGTAATAACACACATTTAACACACAACTCACTATGTATTACGGTTCAAAAGATACAGCTCTTTAGGACAGACGGACGGACGGACAGACAGCGTAGGCTTAGTAATAGGGTCCAGTTTAACACTCTTTGTACGGAACCCTAAGAAAGTTTTTTTTTGTGAGATAAGATAAACTGCTTATTAATTGTAAAGATATGTTAAAAAATTGCCACATATAATTACAAAAAGTTATTTAAAGAATAACCGGTGTCTGGTAGCTCCTGTGGCGGAAAAAATAAAAACCTAATCCTTATCATTAACAAAGAAATCTCATCAGTGATGTACTCATCAGTGGTCATCATTATCGACATGTGTTACTACTCCGCTAATGTATTTATTAGTACAAATTTGACAAAATGAGATCTACTTACTTTTTTTGAAGTCAGTAAAATAAATCAATACGCAGACTGATCTGTTTTGCAACACCTTATTTTCGTATCCAATCATTTGCTGAACAATATTTTATGAAATGAATATTTCACAAACAAAATCATTTGGCAAGCCGCTTTTTTTTAAACAAAATATTTCAGGATTTATTTCAGGACCATCGTGTAGAACCCTATAGGTTAGGTTAGTTTTATAAAAATCCTGAAATATTTACAGTTTCGGAAAAAAGGTGGTTTACCAAATGCTATTATGTTTGTGAAATGAATCAGTTTGTAAAACGTTGCTTAGCAAATTATGGTAAGCCCCTTATTTTACATTTATCTTAATCTTATCAGGCGGGACAGCCGGTTCAGTAATCTTGATTTCATAATCGTGATTTATATACAGATAATCAATAATTTCGCATTCATTGTGACCGCTTGATTGATTGTGTGTGTGTTTATTTCTGTCCTTAAAATAATTAATTTAAGTGACTTTCAGAATGGTGGAATTGCATCCAGCTGTAATCGTTAGCGTAACTGTGTTTATGGCTGTATTTGCTATAGTAAGTTATGAATTTTAATAAATATTGACCTTTTTAATACCTAACTACTTGTCGACGGAATCATTGACATTTTTCTCTACTTTTTACCCGACTACGGCGAAGCATTAAGGAGGGTTATGATTTTGACCGGTATGTATGTATGTATGTTCATCTATTCCCTCATAACTTCTAAACTACTTATCATAATCTGACAAGTGGGGTATCGTTGGAAGCGTTTTGATTGTTTTGACGCGACGTGACATATTGACCTTTTATTTTATCAAAGTACCTACCTAGCAAATTCAAAGAAATTTCTTTGAGTTTCTCTCTACAATGTTAAGAAAGAAACGTCCCAAAGATTACTTAGTTCAAGAATTTTTGTGGGCATCCACAAACTGTCACCTCCAAGTCCACTAAAAATTACGCATAAAGGTTTTATGTCATTCCGATTTTGTATATTATGCGATTAATTTTTAACAAGATATTAAGTATATTTCTTATTTACTTTCACCAACACCTTTGCTCGCGTGATTATACAAAATTATAAATTCGCAAAAAAAAAAAAACAGGAGTTTTACCGGTCTACCTCCCTTTTGTTGCTCACTTATGACGTTATTAGCTTACAATTTTGATAACTTAATTAATTTAAAATCTGTATTATATTTAAAACAATAGACTTTTAACTCTTGTTTAACTGGTTTGAAGGTATTAGAATAATATTTTTTTATAACTAAATCACCCATATCAAAAATTTTAATGATAATCAGTCGATAAGAATCAACAAGTTTATATTTAATTCTATTTTTTCCACGCAGATTACAGTGATAGTCACGTGTATTATTAGAAGAAAGAAAAGTAATCAAAACAGTTCAAGAAGTGATCGGAAAAACGACGAAGTCCACGATGATATACCTGTTATAGTTCCCACACTTATTGCAACTGAAATTAAAGTTAATATTGATGACCATAACAAGGAAGATAAAGCAGAAAATTACAATGGAGATGAAAATCAAGGAGAAATAGAAAGTGAAGATAGAGGTGGAGCAAATGATCTTACTGGAGATGAAAGCGGTGCAGATGCTAGTGCAGTGAAGTCGTAGATGCTTTGGAAACTGGAGTCGTTTCTGGGGATAAAGACTGACAGTTCAAATTTATTAAACGTTGCTGTACATTTTGTTTTATTATTAACTAGTGACCCGCCCCAGCTTCGCTTCGCACGGGTAGTACAGCATAGACGTACCTAAACCTTAATGAATTATACATCTTAACCTTCCCATAAATAGTTCCGTCGATTTGTGAAAACCGTATGAAAATCTATTCAGAAGTTTTTGAGTTTATCGCATTCAGACAGACAGATAGACAGACAGACAGACGCGGCGGGGGGGACTTTGTATTATATTAATATGTAGTGATTATTACATATTACACTATCCTGTTTGTGTTAGTAGTTGGATGAGCCAGTAGACTATGACCAATTTAGTCGATACGATCTTTATTAACCGAAGATTTTCAACCGTCGTCAGATATGTTTTTGTCAGTTAGAGCTCGTTCCCTACCTCTTGTTTGTTTTCAATTTACAAAAAAAGTCTGGATTTGTTAGATAGAATATGGGATAGGGTATTGAAAAATAGGCTCTAAGAGTGGATTAAAATTGATATTCAATTGCTTGGTGGAATAATAATAAATATAAAAATAGGCCGAGGGTTCTTGAGGTATTAACATTTTTAGTAGAGGAATTTAATAGTAATCTCTTAAAGGAGACAGTATTTTTTTGGTAAATTTGATAAAGCCTACAAAATGACGATTTATTTAGGACAAAATTGGCGAGCTCTCAAGGCTACACTTATCTATAACTTGCGAATACTAAATTTGTTCATTTTACTTGGGGAATGCCAAATTGATAAGTAATATTTTGATAAGATTTGCAGGTATCAGTTATGGGTTAGAGTGTGTTGTACAAACAGTTCTGGCACCAAAAAGTATTTAAAGCGATTCCATTCGTGCCATGTGGAGAAAAACCATTATAAAAGAAGATACATTGCAACTATTGGATATTACATCTACACTGATATTATAAAAACCGGTCAAGTGTGTGTCTGACTCGCACAACGAGGGTTCCGTACCGCTCAACTTGCACTTGTTGTTTCGTTGTTTTGCTTTAGGGTTAAAAAATCAAAATAATTTATTTCATTACATTTTAGCAAATACCTACTTACTTAAATAAAATCTATAACCACACAATTTGACGCTTGAGTGTATCACCGTTTTTACGATTGAACAAAATAACGTGGATAAAAAACGTTTTTTGTAAGTATGTGGACCCCCTTTAATATTTAATTTAATTTAATTTTAATGTTGCAGTAGTGTGAAAATCACACTATGAAAATTTCATTTGTCGACAGACGGTCGGATGGACAGACGGTCGGATGGACAGACGGACAGCGGAGGCTTAGTCTATAGGGTTCTGGCACCCCTGGCAATCTACGAAACTACTCATTCGATTTCAAAATAGATATCTCAACGTTAACAACGTCAACCTCAGGCACAAATTACCTTCTATCGAGTAAGTAACGTTAACGTATTATCTTATCACCGAGAAACAAACAAACAGCGCCCCCGTGTCCGTATTTAAGAAAGAAAGAAAGAAAGAAAAAAGAAAGAAAGAAAGAAAAAGAAAGAAAGAAAGAAAAAAGAAAGAAAGAAAGAAAAAAAGAATAGAAAATAGCCAGGAAGAAAGAAAGAAAACTGAAAGAAAGAAAGAAAGAAAGAAAGAAAGAAAGAAAGAAAGAAAGAAAGAAAGAAAGAAAGAAAGAAAGAAAGAAAGAAAGAAAGAAAGAAAGAAAGAAAGAAAGAAAGAAAGAAAGAAAGAAAGAAAGAAAGAAAGAAAGAAAGAAAGAAAGAAAGAAAGAAAGAAAGAAAGAAAGAAAGAAAGAAAGAAAGAAAGAAAGAAAGAAAGAAAGAAAGAAAGAAAGAAAGAAAGAAAGAAAGAAAGAAAGAAAGAAAGAAAGAAAGAAAGAAAATACACCTATTGACACAAAACGACACGGTTTACAGAAAATACACAAATAATTAAAACAAAACTAAATTTTATCAGTGCCATTGCGTCAATAAGAGACCCACTCAGTACGATGCCGAGGTAACCCACGGCGCTGATTTCCAGTGGGGCCCGTTGCCGCGGACGCCAGAGCAGCAGAAACAATAAACCAACATACTTAACGGTAACAAACAATAAAACAAACAAACAAAACAAAAATAACAACATTAATAAACGTCGGCTAATAAATAAAATAATAACTGGAACATTCCACCCTATCAACCATCATAGTACTTAGTACTAACTAAAATATCCTAGCACGAGAAGTTGACATTTTGTATCGTCATCGAGGAGAAGTTGAAAGTAAACGTTATTATAATGTATGGAAACGAGAGTAGTTCGCGCTGGTCCAACATACGGTGCGTTTCCGAATAGTAAAGGCGATTCGAAAACGTCACGTATGATTGAGATGTTCCCGCTCGGGCCTCTGATAGCAAGCTGCTAACATTTCGTACGATAGCCAACTATTCGCGTAGTTAGTCAGCTTCAGGGCTCCGTTGTTCCAGGCTACCGTGTCGGAGCGCCGAACTTCCCCTTGCTAATGCACTCGGCTTACTAAGACTTGGTCTATACTTGGACTATAAAATAAAGTCCCGTAATATCGGCCGAAATAAATTTTTGCATTAGAATAAAAGTAATAGAAATAACTAAGTACGGATAAGTAGTAGGAAGTCGAATTAAGAATTTATAAAACTACGAAACCAATTAAATGAACGTGTAGCTTTTCTCGAACTAAGAACACGTCGTCATTCTTGCGTTGTGACTTAATTATCCCTTCTAATATTATAAATGCGAAAGTAACTCTGTCTGTCTGTCGTTTACTTCTTCACGCATAAACCGCTGAGCCGAATTAGATGAAATTTGGTACGGAGATAGTTTGAGTCCTGGGTAAGGACAGAATAGTTTTAATCCCGAAAAATTTGATAGTTACCGTGGGATACACGATAAACGACTTCTACGCGGACAAAGTCGCGGGCAAAAGCTAGACAGAAAAAAACCTAAAATGCCCAAATTTAACTAATTTAACTCTGTCAGAAAAAAACCCAAATTGAACTTTTTAGTTTGAAAAAATACAGAGTTCAACTCCCGGTTGTATTTCAAAAAGGTTTTACAGCTTTTAAATAGAGTTTTCTACAAGATTTTGAAAAGACATGGTTAAAACACAAATTACCCAAATAAAAACAGTTGCAGTCTTTTTCTTACTGACCCATTTGGATTGCGTACACTGTATACTATATTTATTATCGTAGAGTGGGTTAACTAACGCTAATAACATTAAATAAATAAAATAAATAATAAATAAATAAATATCACGGGATCTAATGTTATGTCTTAAATAGGTACATAATAGCAGGCACATCGTAATGTTGTGCTTGTTAATAGCAGTTTAAGAGCCATTATTACAATAGTTATGCTGGCAACGTCACATGTTTTCGTTTTTCCTGATAAAAAGTATATTATTTGAAATTAGCAATAGTAAATTCTTAAAAGGTAGGCATCAAGAGTATTAAGAAGAAGTTCATTTCGAATAATTAGAAACTTAAACATATACATATTTTTATGTAGCGTAAATGAACACATCATGTCGATATTTTGCATTACACACAAGTGTGGAATTTTATCCATTTTAAATCCACAGAGTATATACATTACACTTTGGAAAAAGCCTCTTAAAATTTCAAAACAAAATGCATTATTATCAAAAAAATGCAAGCAGAGACAAAAAATAATGCAGTGTACCAATTCACTACGACATTACTACAAACGTTTCGTTGCTTTAAAGTTTCTGAATTAGGTCAATTCCTTTAGCTTCGAACACGATGCGCGAAAGAGTAAGACATGGACCTACATGCACGCTTTATGTGCAAGAAAGAGATGGTAGGTACAGCAGATTTTGTTACAGTCCAAGGCGCAATTTTAAAGTTTTTCTTTATAATATATACCCGTAGAGGATGAAGGAAGCGAAGCAGTTTATCCGATTTAGAGATCCAGTTTGGAAAGGTTAAATATCAGTAAATGTGTTGAAGCGTGTTCTTTTTAAACAGGGTCAGAAATAAGTTTATCTTTACAATTTACAGAAAACTTTAAGCCTGGGACAAGGAACTGGAAAAATGTAAGATATTACTGAAAACTTTTAAAATAACAAATTTAATTTGAGTTTTTTTTCGGTATGGTCATAAGGAAAAATATCAACAAATTAAATTAAAACAGGCAATATCTCAAAAAACATAAGAGTTAGTTCAATAGTGTAAACCAATTAGTGTAATTTTTATATAAACGAAAATAAATAAATAAAATAGTAAATATGGTTAAAAATTTTCAAAAATCCCCCCTCTTCCACCCCTGAAGGCACCTACACTCGACTACCAAGCACCCTGTATAGTGTATATTGTATTATTAATATAAATAGAATATCAACGTATCCTTCGCCTTAATATATGTATACTAAATTCAAATTCCAGTGACAGTGCGCAGGTGATTTGTTGGCTGATATTAGAACAGTTAATCTTCAAAATGGCGCCACCGTGGCCATGATGGATTTATGACCAATCGCGTGCGTTTCTAGTCCGGTGCGGCCGTCTGGGTTGAATACGTGACTATATAAAAATATGGTGAAAGTATCAAGATTTTATTTTGTATGCAATTTGTATGTGATAACTTTTAATTTAATTATTTTTTACAGCGTTGTATATTAAACACATACTAAGTTAAATACTCCATGCAAGTTTGAATAAAAAACTAGTTGGAACACAGCGATACTTAGCTAACTTATTGCTTGTTTAATATTTATTATTTATTAGATATAATGTGGCCTCTTTTCCACATTGATTTTACCTCTAAATTATTATGTTTATGTTATTATAGCTCTTATTAACTGAACAGTAAAGGCAACCGATTCGTAAAAGATACTATAGCAATAAGGGTAAAACTAAAGAAGCCGTGTTTATTTAAATGCATGTGGGATCTAACTTAGGAAACTCCCAGTACAGATAAACTTTATTTATTGAAAATAAACTATTTAAAACTCCACAAGTATTTATTAACCTTCCTCCATTCATCATCATCATCATCCATCTTGAAATCGAGAGACCGTGTTCATTCCATTCCCGTTCATTCTATCCCTTCAATCCCACTCATACATCTCATTCATTCATCAAAATAGTAATGCTACATTCACACAATCCTACATGTATAGTGTGTATTCAGTTGTAGAAACATTGGTTTACATAATAACTTTCTGTTCACATTTTGTGTTATTTTTTATATTTGTAAATTGTATTTATACCAGATAATAAATAAAATCAATTTCATAAACATAAATAATAATAAAATTCCCAACTGGCAATAATTGCAGTGCGCATGTTCATACAGCTCATGGCCCGCAGTGAATCGGTGAAACTTAATTTGTCGCTCCATTACTGCCGCCTATAACTTACACTTGGGGCCGTGATTTCGTTCATTAAGCGCTGTGTACACTAGTCAACACCAGCCTGCGAACTTGTAGTCTTTTGATTAGCTAAAGATGTAGCTAAGCATGACTAGCGTGGCTTTACGGCTTCGTTCGTAAAGATTTAGGACTAAAAAAAACGAAAAAGTTCAGTCATTGGTTTAGTTTTTCCGTGATATTGTAACAAGATTAACAGACACAAAAAATACCTACGAGTAAGGGGCTAAATGTCTTTAAAAAACATTTAATTCAGAAAAATAAATACATAATTTGTTAGTAACAATGTCACTAAACTTAATATCCTATGTCTGTATTAAGATGTCAAAAAAGAAAATAAAACAATTAATAAAATACTTGGCCTGTAACAATGACGTCGTTGTAAAGTATCAGCTCCGGAATATGACACTCATCTATACCTATAGGACTACCTACCTATTAAAAAACTTAGTAAAACTAGAGCAAATATACATAAAGACCCTCTTAATATAAAGTAACTCGTCATACTCGTAATATACTGGGTGGAATTACGAGTAAATTCAGTGTCCAAATATCAAAACAGGTTTGTAATGATAGAAATGAAAACGAATGGTGTGGAACTCGTGTTTAAATTTTCTATCGCTCGTGTTTCCAAAATATGGTGTCACCGTTTTTGCTCACTTTCGTGTGAATCTTTCGAGTGCTCGGAAGTCAAAAATCGCCCCCCTGATCGAAAGTGGAAGCAATTATACAGTTACAGACTTACGCTCCGCCGACCGATCTGGACCGACACCAGACAAGTGGGAATGGGCTCTAATAGTGTACAAACAGTTACCCTAACAATGCTTGGTGACCTCAAGTGATGGAGAAATCCTGTGCGGCATTTATTAGACACACCGAGCTCAGTGTTACCAGTACATCGTTTATTACTATTAACACTTACCTAAGCTATATTGTACAAGCCGGAAATATAAAAATCCTCAGGAGACACGGCTCAATTGACATCTGATGGCAACACCACACGCACCTTAAGAAAATAGTAGGCTCGAGTTTTGAAGGCGCCAGTTGACGACGCGGTTAGCCTAGTTGATAGTGACCCTGCCTATGAAGCTAGCGGTCCCGGGTTCGATATCCGGTCAGGGCAAATATTTGTACGATGAGCAACCTATGTGTATCAGTATTTACTTCTCTATACATATAAGTATGTTTACCGTTGCCTAGCTGAGCACCCATAGTACAAACTTAGATCTTGGTTTGGGACTACGTCAATTTGTGTGAATTTATTTTATTTTTTATTTATTTTATTTATTTATACGACTTAAAGGCCTGTTCATTTGGCCACTTTCGCTGTTCATATCTATTTGACGCTGACTGTACCTGAGGGCTTATTGCCTAACGCACTCGCGATCGCGATCGCTTTCACTTTTGACAGTTGAAGGCAAGTCTGCCTACAAAATGAAAACAATTATTCCATTTTCAAATCGATCGCGATCGCGAGTGCGTTAGGCAATAAGCCCTCTGGTTTCTATATAAGTATGATTTTTGTCTATTAGTGCATACATACTTACCTTTAAAAATAAGCTTAGCGTTTAGTTTCGGTCTAGGTCAATTTAAGTTATATTTTTTATTAATAATTATGATTCATCAATTACGTATTAAAGCCCAAATATAAATTACTAGCGACCTCTCCTTTCACTTCGGTAAATAAGTTTAAATATAACCTACATTATGTTACTTCTTAATAGTGAAAGAATTATTAAAATTGGTTTAGTAGTGACAGTTTATCGATTACAAATAAACAAACAAATCTTTCCTTTTACTATTATATTATATATTATATACAGAGTAGATAAGGCAAGAATTAACGTTTGAGTTATCATGTCACGGTGTAGGTACAGCGCACAGACCACCAATTGTAATTGAACTCTAAGGCCCGTAGACAAATGCAATTTCAAGATTGCAACGCGTTGCCAAGTGCCAACCCTGCGGCCTGCCTCTGTGCCAGAGCGAGCGTTATGCAGCTCCGTGAGCGGCAGCCCTAATGCCCCCTGACCCCGTAGCGATATGAGCGTGAAGCTTATCAGGTGCTCGATATTGAGTGCCTGCTGGAGTACGGATAGCAAATGAATGTTGAAATTAATAAATATTATACGTATTGTACCTATTTTATTTATTCATTTATTAACTTAAGGATTACCTAAAGATAATACATCAATACAACAAATAAGAACTTATGCTAGAGACGTGCTGGATGCTTATATAATTATAGGTAACCACAGTTGACTCACGTGTGTTAAAAACAAAGCCATTGTGTGTTACAAAATTACTAGTATCATTTAGAAATGAAAAATTATTATTAAATCCTAAATTACAAGAATCAGATAAAAAAATAAGAATAATCATAACTTACACAAATACAAAAGAATTAAGATGGAATTTAGATGGATTATATTAAAACGGCGGCAGCGGGGCAAGGCTCAAGCTACCCGTAGTTAGGGCTGCAGAAGGAGGAACCTCCTGACAACGCGTGCCGTGTCGAGATGTACTGCTTTCTGCATCTGACCCTTGTTCCAGCCATCTAGCGAGCTCTTGAGGTGTTGGTGGAGACTTCGCTGTGAGACCGTTCGCCGAAATGACTATCGGGACAATGATCGTCGAGTGAAGCCAGGAACTCACTAGGGGACAAATGCCCTGCGACACGTGTCGGCGACATGTCAGGCGAAGTTGAGCGACTTAGCTTGACATATCCGGTGACATCGCGCGACACGTGTCGGCAGCGAAGCCCATGTTGCCAGACACGTCGAGCGAAGTCCGGCAACGTTGTACCACTTCGCCCGACGTCGCTGGCGACACGTTTTGCGGGACATTTGTCTTCTAGTGAATCCGTGGCTTGAACATCCCACATGTCGGTCGGGTCCATATTGGCTCGCCGAAATTTGTAATTTGTAATCCGAATGTATCGTTACTCCTAATCATCGCAGATCCTAAAGTGAATCTTACTGAAACCGTTCTGATTTTAGGATTGTTTTAAAACAATACTAACCTTACCGAACCCTATTTACCAGTTAGATATTTTAAAAATTCTGAAACATTGATGGTTTCAGCTAAAAATACTTTAGGACTTGTGATAATTAGGAGTAACAATACATTCGGACTACTGATTATTATGTGAAGTTTAGCGCACCGATGTCGGTCACCTCGTGTGCCAAGTCAAGGTACTTGCTGAGCTTATTCTCAGCCTTCACGAGGTAATCACAATTATATAGCCATATTTATTAATAGCGAAAACTTCGATTTATTTACTTAAATTCTGTTGACCGTACGAGGCGGTGTATTTATGAGCTGTAAACATTTTACGGCAGCGCGCGGGTTTCCTAACGATGTTTTCCTTATATAATCCGGCTAATTAATTAAACACATTGGTTAATGGGCAGTAATAATAGCTTATGTGAGGAACGTTTGGGGGAGTTTGATGTTATGGTGTATAATTATTATACTTTTTATTATTTATTTATTTAACTACATACTTAAATGGAGGGTCGAGATGATTTAAGAACTTTTTTGATTCATTACTCTATTACCTAAGTAACTTCTTCGAAATATAATAATGACATATTAAAAGTTATCAAAAACTTTGTGTGTTCAGACAGTTAGGTAGTAGGTAAAGGTAGGCATTTATTTCATAAGCATTTGCCCGCGGCTCCGTCCACGTAGATCGCTGCTCCCTCAGAAACTGTTGATTTTTTCGGGATAAAAGTAGCTTATGTGCTAGTCAAGTCCATAATCTATCTCTGTGCCAAATTTCATCTAGATCCGTTTAGTCGTTCTGGCGTGATTAAGTAACAGACATTCATCCATCTATCTTAAATATCTATCCATCCATCCAAAATTTCACATTTATAATATTATACACACACACATTCACATTTATTTATATTTTTATTGACGACGCGGTTAGCCTAGTTGGTAGTGATCCTGCCTACGAAGCTAGCGGTCCCGGGTTCGAATCCCGGTATGGGCAAATATTTGTGTGATGAGTGCGAGTATTTGTTCCTGAGTCATGGATGTTTTCTATATATTTAAGTATGTATTTCTTTATATAAGTAAGTATATCTTTGCCTGGTACCCATAGTAGTACAAGCCTAGAGCTTAGTTTGGGACTAGGTCAATTTGTGTGAGATTGTCCCTGATATTTATTTATTAGTACGACTAGTAGGATTGTAAACTACATTATACTATATCACAAATTCGTGATGAATCACAATAAGATCGTCAATAAAGTAAATAGATAAAACAAATAAATGTAAAAATATAAAGAAATTGGCAATTAAAAAATCTGTCCTTGAAAAGTGATAACTTTAACAGTGTAAAAGAGCGCGTATGTGGCCAATTTACTGAATAAATATTTTGATTTTTATTTTGTTGATTTTGTTTACGCACCTAAAAAAACAAAACAGCACCAAGTATAATATTTTCCTCGCTATATTATGGTAAAAAATCATGTTTCGAACGGCAGCAAACTTATTTAGGTCTTGAGGCCTTGAATCCCTTGTTACGCCCTAAACGTAACTCGCTAGGTTCGTGGTTCAATTTTAGAATCCTTCGCTAACTCGGGATTCAATACTGCTCTCGCGCTAAATTACAACTTTGCAGCCTTGCATAACAAACAACTATTTTACCCTTCTAGCTGACGCTGGTGGTCAGATGTCGTAAAATGATCTTTATTGACTTTCAAATGGCGCGTGGTCCTGATCCATGAAGAGGGTTGATCCAGAGATTAGACCGCGACCAAGTTAACGGTTTTTAACCTCTTCCCACTTCATGACGGCGGCATCGGACCCTGCTCAATCAACGTCCAGTCTAGGCTGGGGTGAGGGCTCTTTAAAGGAATGAGCGATTTTTTTAAAGTTAGGTAGGTCCAACTTTGAGAAAGAGGTCAATCGTCGAATCCGACTATGTTGGGCGGCATAGTGTTTTTCTGTAACTAACAAACTATGGATCTGAGAAATCTGAAAATAAATAATTAAAAAAAAAAAAAAAAAAAAAAAAAAAAAAAAAAAAAATAGGGATGATGTTTTTTTTTTCTTTGTCGATTGTACACGTATTTTTTCTTTTCTCACATAATCAAAACATTGTCGAGGTATATTTAGTTGAAATGTCGCATGACGTCTCGTCTTGGTACAATTTTTACACAGAAGTGACGTCACGAGCCTTCACTCTCGAACTTTGACGCGCTTTATCTTTGAAAATTTTTTGTTTGATTGACAAAAGAAACAATATTTGTTCAATATTTTTTGATAATCTAACTGACGGACTAAATATAATTTCGTTTTCTTGACCGTCATCATCCCTATTAGGGAAGCTACGCGACATCTTCTCGTCCAATATACCGCAATGTCTCAAATCGAAAGTCTTCGACCAGTGTGTGCTGCCAGTGATGACTGGTACTTAGACGTGGGCGCTGGTACTGGGCTTCATAAGAAAGCTCAAGGTCACTCAAAGGGCTATGCTCGCAATATATCTGCGTGATCGAATCGGAAATGGGGAGATCCACACGAGAACCAAAGTCACTGATATAACACTAAGAATTGCTAAACTTAAGTGGCAGTTGGCCGGGGCACTGATCGCTCGCAGAACAAATGGCCGATGGGGCCGAAGAGTTCTCGAGTGGCGTCCACATACTGGAAGCGTGGGTAGACCTCCAACAAGGTGGACCGACGACGTGGTTAAGGTTGCGGGAAACCGATGGATGCAAGCGGTGCAGGACTGGCGCTTATCGCAAACCTTGGGGGAGGCCTATAAGTAGAGATGGAGAAGCCGCGTTTTTCGAACTCCTGCAACTCGAGTTGTTATGGTATATGGTGCATTAACCGGTTTTTATCTCCGTATCTCTGTATGAAACCATAGGCCTATAGTAATTCATCTAGCATTGCGCATCGCCAAGGTCTCAGTGTGGATACGGTGTGCTTATAAATACCCTTTTTCTCGTGACGAAGCCATATCCCTCTAGTAATCAATCTAGCACTGCGCATTGCCTAGATCGTGATGTGGTTATAGCAATACCCGGGTCACCAGGGCGTAGGTGAGATTACCAAGGTGCTTGTAATGCGTGTGCTACACGGTTTTACAACAGTTAAAACAGGCGGTTTCAGGTATTTCTGTGGTCTGCGGGCGGTTTACAACCAAGCTGAACTTGGTTTAAAACCGTGTAGCAGCTCGCTTCTACCAAGGTGACCTTGGTTTAGAACCGTGTAGCAGCTCGCTTCTACCAAGGTGACCTTGGTTTAGAACCGTGTAGCAGCTCGCTTCTACCAAGGTGACCTTGGTTTAAAACCGTGTAGCAGCTCGCTTCTACCAAGGTGACCTTGGTTTAAAACCGTGTAGCAGCTCGCTTCTACCAAGGTGACCTTGGTTTAGAACCGTGTAGCAGCTCGCTTCTACCAAGGTGACCTTGGTTTAGAACCGTGTAGCAGCTCGCTTCTACCAAGGTGACCTTGGTTTAAAACCGTGTAGCAGCTCGCTTCTACCAAGGTGACCTTGGTTAAAAACCGTGTAGCAGCTCGCTTCTACCAAGATGACCTTGGTTTAGAACCGTGTAGCAGCTCGCTTCTACCAAGGTGACCTTGGTTTAAAACCGTGTAGCAGCTCGCTTCTACCAAGGTGACCTTGGTTTAGAACCGTGTAGCAGCTCGCTTCTACCAAGGTGACCTTGGTTTAGAACCGTGTAGCAGCTCGCTTCTACCAAGGTGACCTTGGTTTAAAAGCGTGTAGCAGCTCGCTTCTACCAAGGTGACCTTGGTTAAAAACCGTGTAGCAGCTCGCTTCTACCAAGATGACCTTGGTTTAGAACCGTGTAGCAGCTCGCTTCTACCAAGGTGACCTTGGTTTAGAACCGTGTAGCAGCTCGCTTCTACCAGGGTGACCTTGGTTTAAAACCGTGCAGCAGCTCGCTTAATTCCGCTCCTCTCGTGACGAAGCCCCGGCCCTCCGGTAATCCGTCTAGCACGCTTTATTAAAGTGTCGCGCGTAATCCGGGCACTCAGCTGCGCCGCATACCCGGGTCATCCGGTTAAAATGCGGACCGGATAAACATATTTCTAGGTAGTTATTCAATTGAACCCGTTATCAATATGGGAGCATCTTATTTGGTAGTCATTTGAGAAGTCATGAAAATATGTTTATTTAAATTGTTTTTTTTAAGGCTATTTATAAGCAATTTGTACTTTGTAGCAAGTTAACATGATCACTTAATTAATTAATTATACATCTTACTTAAGAATAATTATAAATAAATAGTTTATACAATGTTAACTATCGAAAGTAAAAAAACTTAAAATAATGAAACAAAATATATTTATTTAACAAGCAAAACAAAAAACGGTCGTATATTATTTTTAATAATTACCTGACAATTACAAAGCGAAATATAATTTTATCGTTAAAACGAAGCGTATTTTATTTTTCAGTTGAAAAATGTTTAATTCCCAGTAACTAATTAACAACTTAAAGTGAAAGCCCCGTTAAAAACACAAGTCTCTCCGCCATGAGTGTCACTAAACTCATACATTTCCATAGCGAATATATTCAAAGCCACAGTTTCCAGCGGGCTCACTCGCAACAACGAGCGCGTTCACCTAGCCTATTCCAGTCAGGTGACACTCGACCCGTGACATTGCTGTCCAAGTAAGCTGTGGCTTATATGGACACCAGGAAATTACCATTTTGAAATATTTATTAATAACTAGCTTTCGCCCGCGACTCCATCCGCGGAGAAGTCGTTTATCGGTTTTCCCTTGGGAACTACCAAATTTTACTGGATAAAAAGTATTCTATATGTTCATTCAGGGATAAGCTATCTCCATTCCAAATTTCATCCAAATCCGTCCAGCCGTTGCAGCGTGAAAGAGTAACAAACTAACACACACACACACACACACAAAAACTTCCGCATTTATAATATTAGTAGGATAGGATTTAAATAAATAAATATCAGGGACAATCTCACACAAATTTACCTAGTCCCAAACTAAGCCAGGCTTGTACGACAGGTGCTAGGCAACGATAAACATACTTATATAGAGAAATACATACTTAAATACATAGAAAACATCCATGACTCAGGAACAAATACTCGCGCTCATCACACAAATATTTGCCCATACCGGGATTTGAACCCGGGACCGCTAGCTTTGTAGGCAGGGTCACTACCGACTAGGCTAACCGCGTCGTCGTCGCGCGTTGGATGTAAACTTTTGTTAAAATTTAAAATATTTACTATAATGTGAAATGGAAATCAGCATATTATTTAAAAATGAAAAGAAAATAAATGTATGTATTTTTTTTACGTTTCACCAAGTTGTAATGTATGGATTTGTACGAAACAGGGCCAACCTGATGCGTGACGTGCACATGCACGTACGCGCAAAGTGTACCGCTAGGTACACATTGCAGCTCTCATGAGACAAAACGGCTTCGTGCCTGCGTCGAGCGGAATGGCAACGTCGCATACGCGCGTGCAGTGATGACGTTGTGTTCCAGGCCTTTCCCTTTCGGACGGGATACCGAACAAGTTTGAGCACGCACGGCTCCTGGCTGCGCTTGACTGCGCGTCCCTGTTGTATTTGTTTACAAAATATACCGACTCGCGTGGTGTTTTTGGTGGCACAATGAAGAAAAAAAAGGATAGTCAAAAAAATGAATGTTTGTATGATATTAAACACAAAAAGTATAAAAATAATATGAATAAGCTTTAGGTACTGCACGGATCGGTTGCGTTGCGTATGCGGCACGTAGGCGTATGCGTAAGCGTACAAGTATGCGTAACCCGGTGTGTCAGGGTGGTACGCATGCATTACCATTTACGTCTACGCAAACGTGCTGCATACGCATCCGGTGTGTTTCGGCCTTTAATACAGTATTAATGAAAGTCGTAGCGATATGAGAGCATTTTGCTACGAAACGCGTAGCACATTCATATGTAACAAAAAAGTATACATCGTTTACCTTTAAATGTTGGTAACTAATACTGTACTAGCATTTTCAACATGTTTTTTATTATTGTATTGTTGTTTTTATTTTATTTTGTATTATGACGTTTTCACGATTTAAACAAATTAGCGACAAAAAAAAAAAGTCTCCATGTAAACCATGTCCTAAAACTCGTAGAGCACGCACGACATTAAGGGCAGCCCTATTGTTTGAGACATTGTCACCGTACTTATGATCCTAACACACAAACATACACCTACCATCCATCCACACACTTTCAACCTTAAATCCACCAGTATACAGCCTTTAAAACTGCACGCATAAAATTGTATAACCGCCTTATTTTTGCTGTTATGTTAGGCGATATTAAACCTTATGTCTTTGTATTAATAGTGAAGGGAAGTTAGTTGTAAGTTGGTGTTTTAACAATAGAGTTGCGAGTTGACAGAGACTGACAAATGACATCTGAAGTGTTGCTTGGTACAGTCAGCTTTATAATGAAAATTATTTTTTAAGTATCTCATGACGTGAGCGCGATCTTGATGGAAATTTATACAGTTTCTCTTAGAGAAGGCCTTTTTTACATAATTTGGTATCATGTTAAAAAATAATGGTAGACGGGAAATTAATATTTATGACTGTTCAAGAGGGTATTGACCGAGACCAGGGCCCTTAGTCAAGATGCATTACGCTAACTAGCGTTTCTATTCGTTTCGTTTTAAACCAATCGCGTCACTGGTAGATCACGTCATACGGAGAGTCACGTGATCTACCAGTGACTCGATTGGTTTAAAAACGAAACGAAAAGAAACGCTAGTTAGCGTAAAACATCTTGGCTAAGGGCCCTGTTTCACGAACACAATAACCGGTGACAGACGACAATTCGTTTTACATTACATAGCCTCTATGAGGCCTAACAATGCAGATATGTAGAGTTTGAAATGTATCACGAATTGTCACTCATCAGAGCCCTTAGCCAAGATGCCCATCGCTAACTAGCGTTTCTATTCGTTTAGTTTTTAAACCAATCGCGTCATTGGTAGATCACGTGATACGAAGAGTCACGTGATCTACCAGTGAGGCGATTGGTTTAAAAACTAAACGAATAGAAACGCTAGTTAGCGATGGGCATCTTGGCTAAGGGCTCTGTTGTCATGGTGGTTAAATGAATTCTTATAATTAAAATCAGAGTTAGGCAAAAATTATCTATTTACGAAAAACCGGGAAGATAACTAAATCATCTTTTATTTGAAGTAACTAAATATATTTATCTAGATCAGTTTCATTTTTATCTAGATACATTAGTTGGGATTTTAAATAAAAGATGAATGTCAGTAGTACAGTCATGTAGAACTAGAAGTGGTCGGGCATGATGAAATGTAAATAACCTACAACAAAAGTTATGAATGTTTTGTACATACTTAAATATATGAAATATAAATATATGGGACATTTTTCTCCTGTAGTAGCTACTATATTCTTTCCATAATATTGCTGAATCGGAGACATGTTAAAGCCAGAGCTAGAAGATGACATTGCAGCGTTTATGTTGCAACAATGATTTTCTGATTATATGAGCAATGTCAGTGTGACGGTTTGACCTGACGTGACATTCTGTATACATTTATTATTATAAGCTTACTTCGATAACATACGAGGTTGGTTATCTTCATCTAGATAATTTATCTACATAAAAAAGTTGTCAACGCACTATTTGTGATTGCACTTATCTTCGAATAAATTTGTTTAAAATGATTTTATTTAAAATAATTATCTAGATAAGAAATTATCTAAATAACGCCCAACTCTGATTAAAATCCATAGTTTGGAAAGTAACAATTAAACTTATCCTCTATAATATGGGTCATTATCACAACACATAATTAAATAATAAAACATAATGTTATAATTATTAAATAAACATTCCATCGTCATAGTTTAAATTTAAATTTTAACAAATTATTCTTATTATTTAACGAAATTCGATTAATTGTAATTTTACTTATGTTGTTATATTATAAGGTGATCGTTTTGTTCGTTTGCCTTTTCCGTTGCGATAAAAAATATGTATTCTTCCGAATAATGTCATTCAATGACCTTTTTTTCTCCTATCTTAAACTCTATCCCTTTTACATAAAGTCGCCTTCACAATGCACTTTTTTTCTCATTGGAATATGTTTCAAGCTGATTTGAGTTTTATAATCAACGTTGATAGGGTTTATTTCTGTTTGTTTGTGGTATTGGCTGCAATCCAGCTGATTCAGCGGGTTCCGCCGGTGGCACTTGATGTGGTCTGTAGGGTTCAGTGGAGATGGTTCATTACGTGTTTGAATGGAACTTGGTGATTTTGGAGCTATCGCTGGTTTGCCAGCGGCCATAGACAAGATACATAATGCTAACGTTATCGATGTTCGAAAACTATCAAAACTAAGCTGCCAATCTACCGCGTCGGCCGCTGATGTTAATTCCATTTTTCTAACGTAACGTAAACGGTAGCGTTCACCGAATGTAACTTGTCTAGCCCTTCTGTTCTAACGTAAAAAAGGTAACGGTGATAAAAACGGTAAAAAAGCTAGTGCTTTAAATAATAAATATTGAGCAAGTGTGTGTTAAACACGCGTTAACAGGGTTCCGCGCAAATAACGTAAAAAGATGCTTTTTTTATTCCACTGAACTTTAACCCCTATATTTGTGCAGGTTGTGTGAAATCAGAGATCAAGGTATGCCAAACAGCGCAACGTCTGTAAATTTCCTCTCTCACCTGCTCCGTCTCGTTAGTTTTAAAATGTTCGTGGCTAACAAATTAAACTTACCTGTAAAATTTCAACGTCATTGGCCACTAATTCTCTGAGTAAAATGACTGTGACATACAGACAGCTAGATACTCAAACAGACTTTTGCTATTTAACTACGGAACCCTAAATAAAACCATAAAGACAAACAGTGTAAAGTAATGGTCAACACACAAGAAAGACTAAACCAACTTGTGTGAATGAAAATACTTTTCTGACGGATTTGAGAGGTTCAAAGTTCTCTAAGACTTCAAAAAGCGGGAGATATTAATTTTCCGAATATTTGTTTTTCCAAACAAAGAATCGTTTCAAAGTTAATTGCGGTTGACCTTTACTTAGACTTTTCTTATTTTTTGTTGAAATTCGTTAATTTGATTCGCAAAGGTCAAAACGGAGAAAGGTTCAACAAAGCATTTTCTTCGACGTCATACAAATACAGGGTGAAATTAAATTCAGTGTCCAAATTTTGGGGGTTAAATCAGTACATCGTCTGCTGACTAGCCAAAATTTATGGGAGGGTCGAATTTTTTTTTCGTGATTTCGGGGTTGGTGCCATAATGAAAGTTGGTCAGTATGACTTACTGATTCAACCCCCAAAATTTGGACACTGAATTTAATATCACGCTGTATAATTCGTACTCACGTTTCATTTCTTTACACCTTTGGCCCAAGCAAGGTAGGTAGCAGTGAGACACTATAATAGGTTAATGTAAGTATATATGGGCCATATTTGTCGCCAACGACAAATGGAGCCAGAGATCGCTGAACTGGAGACACCGAACTGGAAGCTGAAATAGAGGAAGACCACCAGCCAGATGGTCGGACGATATCCAGAAGACGGCAGGGCTGACTAGACCAGAATCGGTGCATCAAGAACGACATGGAAATCCATGAAAGAGGCATATGTTCAGCAGTTGATGATAAATATCTGTCAGTTAAAGTTATCACTCTTCTTTTCTCTGTCATATGAAAGAAAAGGATAAGGATAGTAAAGCATAAGCTACAAGTCTGAATTAACTTCAAAGATAAGATCTAGGTACTTTTTTGTGAATTTTTAAAATAGAAAATAAATTGTTTTAACATGTGCAAGACCTTTCTTAATGATACCCCGTTTGATATAATCGTTTTCGAACCTTCCTTATACACCTCATTTCCAATTACTTTAAAACATTTTTATAAATTCTAATAATAAAGCCTTGTGCGGACAACTAAAAACTACATCTGTTATAAATTTCAGCCGGATTGCTTCAGCCATTCCTGGGAAAAAGGGTCTTGACAGACCGACGGACAGACGGACAGACGGACTGTCGTACTGTCGTACTGACGTACTAACGAACAGACGGACAGACAGACAGACGGACAACAAAGTCATCTTTATAATGGTTTCATTTTTAGTATTTGGTACGGAACCCTAAAAAGGCAGTATAACGATATCAAACTGCATAATCGCTGCACGCGTTAGATCACGACACATAAACTCTTGCATATGTAAAGGTAGCACTAACTTCAGCTCTAGAACTTTCTATTTTCTGGCTCCATAAAGCTTCCCGGTCACTAGCTCAGCCGCACTTTGCCGAGAGTCAATTAGCAGAAGTGCCAACCGCCTTGTGCACAGTGACCTTTAACACATTTAGCTTAGTTTAGACTAGTTGAAAAATTGTATAGTAGAACTAGTTTATGCGACCGACTCTGTGTAGAAGTCGTTTATCGCTGCTTTCCCGGGAAATATCCAAACTCCCGGGATAAAAAGTATCCTATGTCCTTTTCCGGGAACCAAACTATCTTTATACCAAATTTAATCAAAATCGGTTTAGCGGTGTAGCCGTGAACGCGTAACAAACAAACAAAACAACTCACTTTCGCATTTTAATATTGGTAAGGATTGTAAGGAAGTAATAAGGTCAGGATTCTTTGGGACACGTGGAAAAATGCGCTTTATTTTCTCACTCAAAGTGTAATTTCAAAACAATATTGAATAGGTTACTTCTGAACCAGCAAGCTCCTTCCTTGACCTCGTTATCATTTACCTTCAGGTAAGATCGGGGACAGACAGACAAGAAGTAATCCTATAATTGTTCCTTTTTTTTGAGGGATGAAACCCTAAAAAATTTAAAAAACTGCCGAATCTTTTCGCAAATAAATTAAAAATTCTTACTAATTTTCCATTTATGTAATGAAACCCAAATCAATAGATTTCTTATCACAGACGTAGAAACATCCTCAAAAAGCATTCTTATCTCAATGATGTTCACAAACAATTTCTCTTGCACACACCCACCCCAATTTCAACCTTATTACAATAAATATAAAGACTATCTAGGCATTAAAGTCGTAGCAAATTTGTTTGCCAATAAAATACTGTTTGCAATGAAATTTGAATCGTACAAGTTGAGTGATTGGGTCTCAATTTGAACAGTTTGCATTGAATAATTTTACCGAAGTCGGATCGGAGTGTAAATATTATTGGTTGGCTGAAAGTTACGGAATCCTCTTAAAAAACTCAGGTTTATTTTCTCTTTTTTCAGGGGTTTTTTTATTGAAACTCAATCCGAGGCCTTTTAAAAGCCTTTGTGTTTCTGCTGCCATTTGGTTCGTGTTATGAATGCTTTTGCAGAATGTCAGGTGAATTTATACTGTAATTTATATTGAGTAATAAAATCTGAATCTGAATCTGATTGTTGGCGGGAGCGTTTATAATCATGACGACGAGGTTAGCCTAGTTGGTAGTGACCCTATCTATGAAGCTAGCGGTCCCGGGTTCGAGCCCCGGTAAGGGCAAATATTTGTGTGATGAGCGCGAGTACTTGTTCCTGAGTCTTGGATGTTTTCTATGTATTTAAGTATGTATTTCTCTGTATAAGTACAAGCCTAGAGCTTAGTTTGCAACTAGGTTATTTTGTGTAAGATCGTGCCCTGATGTTAATTTATATTTGTATTATTATAACATCGAACATTGCGCTGAAATAAATCCTATTCAAGAGCGGATCCATACTGCGTCCTGCGCGAAAGGTCGGTCTGAAGTACTACTATTTGAAGGCTTATATAACTTTTAATAATAAAATATTTAATAGTAAGGGTTCCGTACCAAAATGGTAAAAAAGGAACACTTATGGTGAGACGTCGTTGTCTTCGCTGTCTGTCTGTATGTCACAGCAGCTTTCTCAGCAACTACACAAGCCATCGACTTAGGCATAGTTGTATAACTTGCTTGCCCGCATCTGTTTTTAGTAAAAAAATGAAATGAAATGTATAAATAATTGAAAAGGGGTCTAGAATTAAATGAAAGTGATTTTGATTATAGCAAATGGGGTGTCATATAGAAGAGCTCAATTTGCACATTTCAAAACTATTTTTTTTTATAATTTAGAAATTCGCAAAAAACATTAAAGATCTGTACTAAAATTTAGGCAAGTTAAAATGCACCTTATTGCATTATTAAAGTACATTAAAAGTTATATTTTTGAAATACTGACTTAAATACGGAACCCTCGGTGTGCAAGTCCGACTCGCACTTGACCGGATTCTTGCGTCCGGGGTTAAACATTACTAATAGACCGAACTAGAACATCACGATTGTACTAGTTTGGAGCGATACGTTTATTGAACGCGCTCGCACCGCGCAGCACAACCCTACCATAGTCAATAGGTAATTACAACTACATTCCCGCCAAGTGAACGCTCCGTTTCAGTCAGAAGCTCCAACTTGTCAAGCCAGCAACGTCCAACAACTTTTTAGCTCCCCGTCCATTTTGCTCCACCGTTGCCTTTTTGCCCCAAACTTCCCTAATGCCATCCTCACTGCGTTTTAATGCGTGGTTAACTGAATATGTAAATGTATGGAGTTTCATCCTGTACAACTTGGAAACTTGGGTTAATGTCGAAAGTTACTTTGTATTGTGTAAGACATTTAAGACGCCATGTTGGATTAGATTTTGGCGTTAAGTTATGTTTAAGAGTAATTATAATTACGTTATCCAAGTTTTGTGATCATGTTTTATTGAAAGGAAATTTCAATTTAACTGGCACAATTTAACATTTATAATGACACTTTAATTGCAAAATGTATAGAAGCTTTTATCTGAAAGTAACTTGGCATTTGTTAAACCGTAAAACGTGATATTAAAAGTTCAAGCTAATATGGATGTGGTTTTTTAATATGGATAATAAATAAAATATAATATATAATATGCCTCATAAATAAATATAAAATGCCACCAATCTATTTATATTTTATGATCAGTATAAAATACTTAAAATTGAATTTTCCCTAAGACGACACATTGATTGATCGATTTATAAAAACAGGGCAAGTGCGAGTCGGACTCGCGCACCGAGGGCTCCGCATAAACTTGAAGGCATGTAAACAGTTCGTAAATCACGGGAATACAATATAAAATAACCCAGTATAAACTGACACGTAATAAGTATGCACTTTCATACTTAGTGGGTGTCAGTTTATACTGGAATTTTTTTTTTATTGGATGTAACTACAAATTAACGGTTTTCGGTTTTTTTCCTTTACTTGTGCTATAAGACATTGCTTCTTGCCAAATTTCATGATTCTAAGTCAACGGGAAGTACCCTATAGGTTTTGATTCCCTTGAGATTCCCTTCAATATGCGACATAAACGGCCATATCTTTTGATTGCGTTGACATAGATGTTTGATTTTTTTTCACTGATCCAAGGGATTGCAGACTTAAGTATTTGATATTAATTTCAACTTGATACCTACACGCGTTCCTGAGAAAAAGGGTCTTGACAGACACAGACAGACGGACAACAAAGTGATCCTATAAGGGTTCCGTTTTTTTCTTTGAGGTACGGAACCCTAAAAATCAAATCAAATTCAATTCAATCAGAGCTGTTTCTGAGAAAACATCAAATTGAAAAATATAAAATAATTAGTAATTTGACTCAGTTTGAAATTTGAATAACAACATCCACAAAATACGTATTCCCAGTTTTTATACTTTAAAAAGATTAATAATTTCATCCTAAAATGATTTTCTTGGATATTTTTGTTTCCAGTAAAAACTAATCTTATTTGTACGTATCAGATTCTTTTCTTAGTTTGGGGCTTCTGTTTATTGTTCAATGTGTATATCGATTACTTAAGTTTATTTCTTTATTTGAACTTTTGTGTACATATTCATTTCTTCATATAAACCGTTTAGAAATGTGTTCTATTTTATTTTGTTTCAGAACTGTTTTCCTTGCATTCATGTTAGTATTATGTTATCTTATAGAATATTCGGAATACAATAGTTATTAACATTTCTTCACGCTAATCAAAATCCAATTTTACTAAATCCAACGAAACCCCACTTTGTTACCATAATCACCCTAAAACTTGCTTTCGATTGTGTTTGAACACATAAACACACTTCTTTGTCTAAATTGATCAGTTAGACAGAGAACGCGTACGTTAAGGTTGTAATACATTCAATGCCCCAGTCGTAAATTTACGTATAAAATTGGCTCCATTTGGAGGTATTGGTTCGGAACGGTGTTAAGGCTAAGCTGGGTTAGAATGGCAATTAAGAGGTAGTACGCGGTAAACGTGATAATCCAGGGTGTTTGTAATTATTGTTTGTAATTCCGTGTGTGGCCACTTAACGTAGGAACCTTATTGTTTATTAAAGTTGTCCTCATTGTTATGTTATTAATAAGGTTTAGGTAAACTACTTGAGGGTTGCGGTTGTGTGATAAAGACAACAACATTGATTGAGGACTAAATTTACGCACACACGTCACGGTGCTTGTGTAAGATTGAATGTCAGTTGCGTTTGTCATCTATTATGGTTAACCCTTAAATCACCGAAATTAATTTCAAAGAACGTTTTACTTCCCTGGATTTTAATTTCATCGACAGGCATATCCAAGTGCAGGAGTTTTTTTTTGTGGTCACAAGTCTAACCTAACCTAACCTTAAGCTTAATCTTATGCTTAAGGTGAAATGCTTCTGTGCTAGATAAAAATATACTCTATATATATAGGTAAATATGAGTACTTTTACTTACTAGTTAAATGTACTATAAATTTAAATTTTACAAGCGAGAGTCCAAAACATACATTTTTATTTTTCTTTATTATTATCCACAATTACAAATTACATTCATGTGTAAAGTCATTCTACCGTAACCATAAATGTAATTCCTCATAATCTGGGGTAACCGCGGCGGGTCCGGGCTCGCGGGCCGTGAGAGGCTCAACGCCTTATATTCTTTATGATAAATACACTGGCTGTTATGGCTTTATAATACATGGAAACCAAATTAGTTTAGATATGAGGCGGTTAGTGCTATTCCTAGGTACAGGTTACCACCACTTTGTTACCAATGGTAACATCTGGGATTTTTGTTCCCACCTGTTACCAGTGGTAACATCTGGGATTTTGGTTCCCACCTGTTACCAGTGGTAACATCTGGGATTTTGGTTCCCACCTGTTACCAGTGGTAACATCTGGGATTTTGGTTCCCACCTGTTACCAGTGGTAACATCTGGGATTTTGGTTCCCACCTGTTACCAGTGGTAACATCTGGGATTTTTGTTCCCACCTGTTACCAGTGGTAACATCTGGGATTTTGGTTCCCACCTGTTACCAGTGGTAACATCTGGGATTTTGGTTCCCACCTGTTACCAGTGGTAACAACTGGGATTTTTGTTCCCACCTGTTACCAGTGGTAACATCTGGGATTTTTGTTCCCACCTGTTACCAGTGGTAACATCTGGGATTTTGGTTCCCACCTGTTACCAGTGGTAACATCTGGGATTTTGGTTCCCACCTGTTACCAGTGGTAACATCTGGGATTTTTGTTCCCACCTGTTACCAGTGGTAACATCTGGGATTTTTGTTCCCACCTGTTACCAGTGGTAACATCTGGGGAAAAAATCACAGTAGTTACCACTTTTTAGACCAATCAACTAGGAATTTTTATTCCTTGCAGTCACCAGTAGTAACCCAGAGCCCTTAGCCAAGAAGCCCATCGCTAACTAGCGTTTCTATTCGTTTAGTTTTTAAACAAATCGCGTCACTGGTAGATCACGTGACTCTCCGTATGACGTGATCTACCAGTGACGCGATTGGTTTAAAAACTAAACGATTAGAAACGCTAGTTAGCGATGGGCATCTTGGCTAAGGGCTCAGTTGAAACAAATGGTGGTAACGGGTGGAAATAGCCCGAATATACTTTATCATGCTATAATTTATGAACGATAAATTCAAAGAATAAAAGAGCGATAAAAACAATTCGCTCTTCTTAGCAATGCAAATTCAGAAGGCAGGAAAGATGCAAAATTTGTGACAAGTGTGACAGCACGATAAAACTTTTTAATTTATATTTTATCATATAATTTGTCTTTGCTTAAGAAAATATTTACGCTTTTGTCGATATTTTTTTCTAAGCGTGTTTACCTCTCAATTTTCAAGGAAATTTTACTTTGTACGATCACCAAGACTAGTTATTCCGCGCCTCCGTCGCTGTTTATATTCCTTCAAAGATTCACGTTATAAATTAAAATAAACGACCTCAATATTCAACAGGATATTCCGCCTGTTATACCGAAGTGTAATGAGCATTAATATACGTTTAGAATGTAATCACGGATGACTTTATAGTACAAATGGCGAACTTAATGCCTTAAGCATTTTCTACCTGTTAACCAATGGGCCCAACGGAAACAATTTAAGGTTGGTGCTAAGAATGATATGATAAAAATATAAATTCAATTAAAATTAATTAATATTTAGTTAAATATATTAATATGCATAAAACTGAGTCATATTTACAGAATACATACATAAATAAGAAGAAGGTGAGTAAAATAAAAATATAGTTCATACATACCCACTATCTAACAACAATTACTTAGTTATTTCTTTATTCATTGAAGTAATAGTTTCTGGAACTTGTATCTTTACTTTATATAGCAATAGCGACCCGCTCTCGCTTCGCTTCGGTTAATATAAGTTAAGACTTATATAAAGATCCCCCCATTTCTCCTCCAAGTTGAAGTTTACAAAAATCCTTTCTAGGCAGTTGCATTACATTATAAAATAAATCTATATTGAAAATTTCAGCTTTCTATACTTAGTAGTTTTGGCTGAGCGTTGATCGTCAGTCAGAACAAACGATTTTATAAGTATAGGTTGTTATGTAGCTAGGCCTCAAAAGTTTGTTACTATGTTTCCATATTATAATAATAGCTTAATCATTTCCTAATTTATATAGACTTTTTATTGGTAGAACAGGTGCTACAAGTGCAGCAATAAACGTCACATAATATTGTTTTACAATATTACTGCTTGCGGGGGATGGATGCAAGCGGCGCAGGACGGGTCCTTGTGGCAAACCTTGGGGGCCTATGTCCAGCAGTGGACGTCTTTCAGCCGAACTGATAATTAGTTGTAGTAGTGTTGCTACACGGTGTAACTAAAATCTTCTTAATTGCGTTCTTGTCCAAGTAGCCACGTTAATGACAAAATATGTTGCCAATTAACTCGTACACAGTGTTACATTGTTGTTTTTAAACGTCTGAATAGTTGTGCTTGCTGTGGCCCATTTCAAGATACAAGTTACAATTAACAAGCGGAACTCTCTTTCTAACAAAGGCGTTAGAAAGAGACTGCCGGTTGTACTTCGTAACTTGTAGCTTCGTGAAACGGGCCACTGGAATCCAGTACAAAGTCGCAAAGAAATGGTGGTTAGAATGGATGCAAGTGGGAAACAGGGGGTATATAAGTAGGTACATTTACGATGCGGTTAGGATATTTATTCAAATTCAAATTCAAATTCAAATATTTATTCAGTAAATTGGCCACATACGGGCTCTTTTACACGTCAGTAATATAGAGTGAATCTACCAGCGCTTCGGACAAGACCATCATTGCGGAGAAGAAGCGCCGCAAGAAACTCCAGCAGAAGGTCATTTTTTCCAATATAAAATACAATAATACTTAAAAGTAAGTTACATTACAAGGTAATAAAGTAACAAATATTAATTATTAGAACTAGCACAAATGAAAACATTACAAATGTAAGGTCAAATACGTTACACTAAATGTAATGACTAGGAGAACAACACGACGAGGTCTCTTCGTCAAAAGCCATACCTAGAATAATTAACTGAACAAGTCCTTGCAGACAGACAGACAGATAAGTAATAGCCTAGACACTACTTAAATACATCTTGGTCACCAATGAAGTCATTTACAGTATAGTATGCCCTACCCATCAAGCAGCGCTTGATGTGAGACTTAAATTTATTGAACGGCATATTGACGATATCAGATGGTATCTTATTGTAGAAACGTACACAGTTCCCCGCAAACGAAGTGCTTACCTTACGGAGACGGTGACCTGGAAGAGCGAGCTTATCCCTATTTCTAGTATTTAAATTATGAACGTTGCGGTTATGCCTAAACTCATGTATGTGTTTGCGTACATACATGATATTCTCAAAGATATACTGCGACGCGACTGTAAGAATATTGATTTCTTTAAATTTATCCCTAAGCGAAACACGAGACCCCAATTGATATATAGCACGTACAGCCCGCTTCTGTAATACAAAGATGGTCTGGATGTCAGCCGCTTTTCCCCACAGCAAAATTCCATAACTCATAACACTGTGGAAATAACTATAGTACACAAGTCTCGCCGTCTCGACGTCAGTAAGTTGTCGGATTCGCTTTACCGCAAAAGCCGCTGAACTAAGTTTACCTGCAAGTGTGGCTATATGCGCACTCCATTGCAGTTTTGAGTCCAGAGTGACACCTAGAAATACTGTTCTATCTTCGAATTCCAGTGTCTCATCCTTCAGTCTTATACTAGCTGCATTCACTCGCTTCACATTAGACAATGAAAATTTAATACATTTAGTTTTTTTGGCATTTAAAAGTAAGTTATTGGCCGTAAACCAGTCAACAATTGTGGATAACGCATCATTAATTTCATTAAAATTATCCTGTTTCCTATCCGCTTTAAATATAAGTGAAGTATCGTCAGCAAACAAGACTATTTCGTGTTTTTCGCGCACTACAAATGGGAGATCGTTAATATAGATTAAAAACAAGAACGGACCCAGAATAGAGCCTTGAGGCACTCCCATAGCAACAGATGACCCAGAAGATTGTGTTCTGTTAATGTCTACCCGCTGAGTTCTGTGAGCAAGGTAAGATGTAATAAGATCTAGTGCAATGTTTTTGATGCCATAGTAGCTTAACTTACGCACTAACGTAACATGATCAACACAATCAAATGCCTTGGACAGATCACAGAAAACTCCGATTACGTCTAGTGATTTTTCCCAGGCATCAAAGATATGTTTCACCAAAGTAGAACCGGCATCAGTTGTAGACCGTCCCTTGGTAAATCCGTATTGATTGCTATGAAGTAGCTTATATTTATTAAAGTGTGAGGATATTTGATTAAGAATTAATTTCTCAAAAACTTTACTTAATGCTGGTAGTATCGAAATAGGTCTAAAATTTGTGGGGTCTGATTTTGCTCCTGACTTAAACAAGGGAATGATCTTACTGTGTTTCATCAGATCAGGAAATACTCCAACATCGACACACTTGTTAAACATAGTAGCTAGGTAAGGCGCAATTGACTCTATAATGGAGTGTAGTACTGAAACAGAGAGGCCCCAAAGATCTTCAGTCTTTTTGATATTAAGAGACCTAAACGTTTTAATCACGTCTTTTGAGGTGATATGATGGAATTTAAACAAATTTGGGCATTCCTTCACATTGGATCTTAATAATGTTTCAGCCTTATCAGGAGATGATAGTAAAGATTTAGTGGTTGCCAAAGGTATGTTCGTAAAAAACCGCTCAAATTCTTTAGCTACATCAAGGTCCGAGCTTACTAGAGTATCTTCAACTTGCAGGCTGTAGTGCGGGTCTCTAATTCTAGTTTTACCAGTTTCAGTGTTAATTACATTCCAGACGGTTTTAATCTTGTTGTCAGAGTTACAAATCTTATTAGAAAAATACTCAGACTTCGCAGCAGCACAAAGCTGCTTTAGTAGTGACCCTGCCTACGAAGTTAGCGGTCCCGCGTTCGAATCCCGGTAGGGGCAAAAATTTTTGTGATGAGCGCGAGTATTCCATGTTTTCTATGTATTTACATATAAGTATGTTTATAGTTGCCTAGTACCCATAGTACAAGCTTAGAGCTTAGTTTGAGACCAGGTCATTGGGTATAGGGTCAGGAAATACGTCCACTTCTGGCCCTCCCCTCCACAATAGTCGAGGGCTCACATAACTCGAATGGAATTTTCTATTAAACCCACAAATTCCAGAAAAACTTAGACCTAGGCGAAGCCTTTACCATGTTTATCCTATTTTCGATTGTAGCTCTTAAGTCTTGGGAATTTCATGTAGCTAGAAACGTATTTTGCCAAAGGCTAAGCCTCGCAGTTCAAAGAGGTAAGGCTACCATTTTAGTGAACAAATAAGTAGAGGGCGCTGGTGTCACCTTCTGGTGGGACAATTGTTCCGTTGAGTACCTATAGTAATGTCGATCTCCATATACACACATACATACATAATATACTTATTAATGTTTCTCGTTTTATAGTATAGGATAATATTGTCATTTTTGTTAATTAAAATGTTTAATCATATAGGTACATTACTCAAGCCTTATGTTTACTTATTATCTTACTGAGTATTTTAGGGTATTGGGTGTAGAAGATGATGATGCAGATTTGGTTACCCTCATAAGCCCTCATTTGCTTCTTTATTTGTGTACTGCTTACGTAGGATATTTTTTCTTTTTTTGTAGAACTGTTGTATAATAGGTTACTTTACAGTACGGTGTGATAACGCCTGGTATAATTACACCCGTGTCCACACGAGTGCACATAATTAACAAATGCCAGTGATTTGCGCTCGCTTGTTGGTATTCTTTGCGGCGCCTTCTCGAGATACTCGTAATTGCTGCTTTTGACGCCAGAATCATGTTATAATGGCGAAATTTGTTTTGTGTTGTGGCGCGGCGTAATTCAATTAGGTTCGTTATATTTTTATATTAGTTTCTGGTGAGTAAATTGATAATAAAACGTAGCTTTATAACATTGTTATAACGATAGCACCCACACTATTACAGCATAGTATACAGTTATACAGTGTGACTCTTCCGATAAAATTAAGAACCTGTTTTAAAAAAAATTGCTTTCAAAGACGATCTCTCTTTGCGTAATAATATACCTTAAACTGCTGCGACACCAGATATTCATACTAAGCACAGAAACAAAAACGATGTTTGTCACACTTTTCGGACACACATGAAAAAACAATACAAAATCAAGAGGCATCAAGAAGTTCTTTCCTATGGCATGGCAAACCAGCACCTCAGGTCACCTGATGGCAATTGTGATCTGAGATCCATATTGCCATCTCAAGACTGCAATCCGATGATGTTATCTAGTTTTTGCAAGCGACTTCGTCCGCGTAGAAATCCTATTCCAAGTAAATTCCTAGCATACAATCTATCTCGTTGCCATATTTAATTAAGATTCGTTCAGCCGTTTTATCGTGAAAAGGCAACAAGCAAAGAAACAGAAATACTTTCACATGTATAATATTAAGTATGGAAATTTAAATAAATAAATATCAGGGACAATCTCAAACAAATTGATTTAGTCCTAAACTGAGCTCTAGGCTTGTACTATAGGTACCAGGCAACGATATACATACTTAATTACTTATATAAAGAAATACATACTTAAATATATGGAAAACATTCATTAGTCTAGAACAAATACTCGCGTTCATCACAAATATTTGCCCATACCGGGATTCGAACCTGGGACCGCTAGCTTCGTAAGCAGGGTCACTACCAACTAGGCTAACCACGTCGTCAAAATCTCTTAAAGGTTGCAATTTTTTTATGTATTGGTAAATAAGTTAGCACAAGATCCATGCACAAATATCACTGCGCGCTTGTGTAAGTTTAGACGTCAGTTGTCACCTACGTGTACATGCGCACGAAGACAAACACAAAGCTGAAGATTCCGCTGGTTTGTAATTAAAGTACGAGTATGTTCGAAGCCGCAGCTGGAGCCTCTTTTGCTGCTAGTCCACTCAGGTATCGGGCTTTAAGACCAATCTGCGGAATCTGTCTTTGGTTTCACATTAATTTGGAAATATATGGGAGAAGCTCCTGTTTCTGGCCGCCCGAGGATCAAAATGTTTTCGTATCTCGATAGGAGCAACAAAAGACGCTGGAATACTGGTAATAACTGGATCGTGGTGGAGGTCTATGGGGAAGTTTAGTTAGCATTACATGTCACATTTCAATAAAAAACATTACCATAGATAAACAAAGTAGTCGACTTGGTCTGGATGAAAATTATTATGATGATGATGATGATGATTACCAAGAAAGGAATTAATTATAATTAAGTATAACTAACAATAAAGTTCATGATTGTTATTTATAACATGGCCCCCAAGCATGCAATCACGAGATAAAATTTGATAAGTGCTAGGGAAATGAATACATCTATTCCATATTCTGACGTAAGACTTAACGCTTAAGGTTTAAAATAAAAGTGTCCTGTCATGGCGTCATCTTCTGGAAAACTCAGTCTCTCAGGTACCTTTTGTTACTTATGCTTTCGCGTTTCACATCACACTACGGCACGCACCACAAATTATGAATTTGTTGTTAGTACTTAAATTTTCCAGGATGCCGATGCACACTGCTCTGACAATATTTTACAATCCTGGCCTAAAAACCATAAAGCCTTTGTATTTTTAGGTGATAAAATGCTCCTCTTCCGTGATGAATAATGTACATAATTACAGTAATGTATTCCGTCCGTCCGATGCCTCTTGTTCTTAGCATTTCCATTTGTGAATTAATAAATGCCTTTTGGCAATAGTGAAGCAGATTGGGTAATGAGTGTTTTCGAATTTGAAATCAAAAATTTGAAATTAATTTAATTTATTAATAAAATTACTTTTATTAAACGATAAAAAAATCTTTAATATCCGAGTCAGAAGATACGGAATGATCCGATCTGTTTCGGACTCATCACAACGCCGCCGTCGTGAGTCGTCCCCTAATGAGTCCAAAACATGTCGGACCGTCCCAGCTATCATCGTGAGTTCTACCGTTTATCCGTTAGTTTTTACGTCAATAAAAAGTGATATTAAAAAATATTACCTCTGATTTTAAACAATGTCTTTAAATCTAGGAATCTAAATTTGTTTTTACTTTAAAAATACACCTTCGGGTTCCGTAGTCAAACTAGGAACGCACTATCTTTATAAAAATGTATTTTCTAAGAAAAGTGGTCCCGTCATGCCGTACTGCCCGTAAGCTCTCATCTGCAGCTAATTACTACAGAACTTGGCTTACAGCTCGCAGCTAGCTGGCTAATGTAAATCACTCCGCTCCCGGGCTTATCTCGGTTTTGTAACGAACAGCTTAATGTTGATTACTTTACTAATATTAAACATAATTAGATCCATCCATACAAAAAAGCATCTCCAATACGACAAATAATTAATGTACAGTCACATCACGGGATTTTTGAGGCACAATAGAACCCTGTCATAATGACAACGTCAAGTCACGCAAAAAAAAATACGTCAAAATTTACCGTCGACGTTCTTACAGGTCGATTCCCAAGAGCTGGCACGAATGGAACGAACGAAACTTATGTCATTTATGGTTGTGTGCGTGTCGTCCCTTTAAATATTGTTGAAATTTCAAACTGAAAACCTGTATTTATTTTACACACATGTAAATTTTCATTCACTCGTTCGATCTATTCGTGCCAGCTCTCGTGAATCGACCGATGTGTCCTAAATAAATAACCACAAGATTTTTTGTCAACTGTCTTTTTTTTGTCATCAACTGCTTTATTTGAGAGTGAATATATTTAAAAATTTAAGCATGATCAAGGAAGAATCAGAAAAAAGGAGAAAATAAATTTAGTTACGACGCGGTAGGCCTAGTTGGTGGTGACCCTGCATACAAAGCTAGCGTTCCCGGATTTGATATCCGGTATGGGCAAATATTTTTGTGATGAGCGCGAGTATTAAGTATTTATATAAGTATGTTTATCGTTGGCCGGTATATTACACACAGTACAAGCCTAGCTTAGTTTGGGACTAGTGTGCAATTTATGCGAGGTTGTCGTATGATATTTAATTAATTTATTAGTTTATGGAAATTAACAATATAATGTTTGTAATAGATAGCACGAGCGACTTTATTTTACCATTATTGACTCGCCACATTTCTCTAAACAACTCTCTGGTGACTACCTCCAACTACCTCTAAACAAAATTCAAGGTAAGTAATAGATATTATAACTAAATAGATAAAGCATGACGAGGGTCGCGCAATGCCTCTATTAATATTCTGGGTTCATGCCGCCGGCACTAATTGACGTCTATCTGATATATTTCATTTACTGAAATTAATTTTCTTTTCTAAGAATTTTAGATAAATTGAAATACTGATATATTTGCTTGGTTTAATGGAAGGCTGATTAAATTTGCTTTTATAATTTAGTTCAAACATATGTGTATACTTTAGTTTTGTCTTTTAACCTATATATTTATCAGAAATGGGTTTGCGTTTAACCTCAGCCTCACCTGATGTAAGTGACGACAAGGTCGAACATGGTACACGCTTACCCAGAAAATGCCTTTTCACTCTTGCCTTGAAAACACCAAGGTTATAGGATACCGGGAATACAGACGCAGGACCTATTAATTATTTTTAACATAATCTCTTAGAGCTGAGGGTTTGGACTAACTATTAAATATATAGATTATTGAGTTAGTAACATGTAATCTATCATAATTAATGGCATTAACCCAAGATTTAAATCACTGAAGGCAATTTGAAACGAAGATTCCGAATGTATATAAATCACAAATACTCAAAATATGTATTTAAGTACTTCGTAATAAAGTATTTTTTTTCTAAAGCAGTGCCTTCATTATTATTATTATAATTTCCACCGAAAGACGTTGACTGCTGCCTTTGCATAGACCTTTTCCAAAAATCACGATGGACGGTTTTATTTTAAACTTTCAGAAAATCAATTAAGAATAAACTTAATAATGGCGCTCTACGAAGGATTGAGTAATATAAAAAAGTAAACTATCTATATTAAAAAAAAACGGTCAAGAAAAGAAGTCAAAGAAGCTGTCAAAGCGAAAACCTAATTCTTCATTAATATTGTATAATATCGGTTGTTTTGTATCCCAATATTCAATAATAAATCTCTGCTTACACTGAAAATACGATACTGGCAATATAAACTGTTCCAAAACCGCGCAACCACTCATACCTCAAAACTTATTTTACTACCGTAACCATATATAGTTCAAAACTAACGTAAGTACAAAAAATATATTTCCTATAATCAACCTATACTCTATAATCTTTTGACTTAAATAACATTGAATGTCATATTGACTTTGGACTGTCTGTTTCTAAAGCAGTGATGTATGCATCACATTTGCATGCATGCCAATTGACTCGGTTTATTTGTTTTCAAACTCAATATTTGCATATCGGTTCCTAGTAGCCATTGTCAATCTATTTGGATTTGATTGTGCGGCATTCACGAGCTTGTTTGGTGAAAGAACACTCAAAAATTGCAACGAAAGAATTACTGCGTTGTATTGTTAAAACATTGTATAAGTATATTGTTTTATTTTCTTCGTATCTTTCGCAATCGGAGTACCATTACAAAATACCCTAGTTTTTATTGATGTTTAAAATACATCAATTAATTTTTGTCTTTAATTAGTATTTATAGTTTAGTAGTTTTAGTAGTTAAATAAATGTTTTAAACTAAATTATACTAAATTTGTATTTAAACATCCAACAGTTGAACGTGGGTCAGTAAACCTTTTCCATGAAATTGGCTCCCTGGAGCAGCGACACTAACTGTTGTGTTTGTTTAGTTACTTTTGTAATTGTATAATGTAACGAAAGCAAAAACTTTTTTTCAAGTAAGCCTCTTGGACCCAAAACTCAGCGGAGTGCTATCAAATGGATACCATCTATAACATACATTTATAATTACTACCAAAATAATTGGTGCCGTGACCAGGATTATAGCACCAAATTTACGTCAAATCTGCCTATAGTAATAGTTAAGCTACAGTGCCTACCAATGTTCATTAAAGCCTGAACAAACATGTAAATTCAGGGAAATTAAATTAGTTTGTGACAGGTAATATGAATTTCCGCGCATTGATGGCTTAGTTACTAAACTTCATATTAATGAGAGGGCAGTTTGGGTAAGGCTACGCTTTGGTAGTAGCAGCACTAGCAGCGCGGGATTCCTAGCTTTAGAATAGCTTTAGTGTTCCTTAGAACACTTACATAAAAAATATATTCAATTCAAAATAACACAAAGTAAACGTGTAAGCTGTAAGGTTTATGAAATAAAAGGGTCAAAATGGAAGCAAGTAAATTTAAATGTTTATCTAATATATTTAACCGCGTGTATTCATTTAAGATAAGGGTCTGACGTTTCGAGCCCCGCTAGTCACACTTAAGCTAATGTTTTTGTAACGTTTTAAAACTTCTATTGAGAAGATGAATTGCCTTAATTTTGAAAGAATAGGTAAAATATGTTTGTAATTGTTAATAAATTAAATAAAAGGTTTTTGTTTATTTAAGAACTTAACATAAAAAAAAATTAAATTAATTATGGTAAACCATAATTTTAAAACACGTTTTCTTAACAAATCCGATGGATTTCTGTAATTAAAAATGTATAATTCACTTGTGAACCCGAATTCCAGGGATTGATACCTTTTTAAGAAAAGTACCAAGCTTAATAAAAACAAAGCCAATATTCCTTTGGTTCTTAGGTGTTTTAGCGAATATTTATTACATAATAAATGAATATTGTACTTAGTAAGTATTTAAATTTGAAACACCTTTTATAAATCAAAAAATAACAAATGCGAAATTAAAATCGCAATCATTTAAAAACAAAAAAAAAAGTAATAACTTAACGGATAATAAGTTAGTCTTCTTTGTTTATAGAGCATTGCTTATAATTTTTATATTGTTTTTTGATTTGGAACGTTACAAAACAAATTTACAATTAATATCGTTCTTTTATCTGATACAAATTCATAAATTAATAACACGGCAAACAAAAAGTTTTCACAGCGCTCGCTATTTTTGGCAATTTTATTGAAAACTTTTATTACACAGCTGCTAAAATGAATTACGCAATAAGAACGTGTACAGGTGACATTACAAAGGGCAACCCTCACGAATCACTTTCGGTATAATTGAAATTATTTTACCGAATTCGAATTGAACTACTTCTTTTGAAAGTAAAAAACGAAATTGTGTTTAGGTGTATTTACTATTTCTAGTGTACCAGTGTAGGAGCTACAATTCAATTTTCAGTTTTATTCAGTTTACTTTATGAAATGTGACACAAAATTACCTTATCCTATCTCTAATATTGTACAGTCATGGTTAGATACGTTCAGAGTGTCAAAAAATGTAACCACGACCTTATTACGACGATATAAGATCGTGGTTACATATTTTTGAGGCTTTGGACGTATCTATGTTTATAACCTTGACTGTACTATGAGTAAAATTAGAGGTGCAAATTTTTATCGGGGCTTTTTATCTATTTATTAACGGTAAAAAATGGTATAATTGAAATAATGACCATACTCGCTTTATATTAAAGCCACAGCCTGCTGTCAACGGCGATTAAACGAGTTACCGCGTGCTCGGAGCATCACCGGGGCCGCCATAGGCCCGACCAACCAACTTGCCTCATTTATCACGATAACCTATGTGGATTAGCTTAGGATCACGCGAGCCAATATTTGGACAAACTGTAGCAGAGTAGGCAAATGTGATCAAAGATCTACAACATTTCATGTGACTTTTCAATCATTAATATGCTTATCTCTATCGTTAATCCTACTAATAATCGTATTGTAAACTAGCGACCCACCCTCGCTTTGCTTCGGTTAAAGTTCCCCGGTTCGGGTAAATTTTTTCTTTTCATAAGAACCTTCCTCGGACTTCAAGGAATATATTCGGCTATTTTTTTTTTTTCAAATTAAAAAAAAGAAATTGATAATTGGCCAAATCATTCTCAAATCATGGCGTGACTAAGGGAAATAGGAATTCCTTTTTTATACGAGTATATACAGAAGATAGAAGATGGATATTTGGATGCTTGTGTTTCAATTACAGCTAAACAGCTCAACGGGTTTAAATGGAATTTGGCACACAGATAGCCCTTATCCTGGGTTAAAACAAAGAATACTTTGACTCCCGGAAAATTCGATAGTTCCCGCGGGAAACGCGATAAACGACTTCTATGCGGATGGAGTCACGGGTAATAGCTAGTTATATTACAAAATGCGAAAGCGTGTTTGTTTGCTTGTTTTCACGGATTTCAATGAATTCTTTACCAAATATCGTATACTAGCGACCTTTTCCGGCGTCGCACGGGTAGCAGAGCATATACACACCTAAACCTTAATGAATTATCCACCTAATGAATCACTCCGTCCAAACTGTATGAAAATGCGTTCAGTAGTTTTTGAATTTATTGCTTTCAGACTAACAGAGAGACGCGGTTGGAGAACTTTATTTTATATGTAGTGAAATCGGATCAATAATACTCAAGTTATCATCAAACAAACATTCAAACGTACGAACACCGCGTCATCTCAATTCGTATGGTCGAGGTTTAATCTTACCTGAAACTGAATATGTTGGTGCTGGTCCAATATTTGATCAAAGTAACGGGTGTTGGTGTGTGGCCGGCTATGTTAGAGCTAATGCGTCGGAAGTTAATCTAAGCGGTCTAAGCCAATATTAATCCAGTTTTAGGCGGATAATGGCTTTGTTATCAGTGTAGTTTACAGGTATTATGGCGCTTTAAAGACTGGGTATAATCTCGTTTTTAGTTTAGCGTCATCCACTTAAGGAAAACATTATAGACGTTTTTAACAAATAATTTATTTATGACTGATAATATCCTGAATATTTCTCAAAATAAATGTATTAGACATTTAAGTGTCATTTGAAAATGTATGCGCTTGACATTAAGTGACAATTTCGTGGCAGACATTAACTATTTGGACATTTATTTTGAGACTCCTATTATAATAAAATAATATATTGGCACACTGATGCATTTTCCACTTTCAACTTATTAATAATTAACCGATTCGTTTTCGCACTTGAGTTTAAAAGTTTCAATTCAACTCACAATTTAATTTAGTACACATTAATAAATCAAAGAGACGTAAATGGCGAGTCATTTCGAATCATAATTTATAACTTCAGTATTCTCTTTGAGGCAGTCACTTGCTGTGATTGTAAATTTCTAAGCAAACGGAACGTCAGGGATTGAAAAGGCCTGTCAAAATGGAGAGCGCCCGCCATTTTGTGTGAGATCAAAGGTCGTTTTGTTGTCAAGTGACATACCAATAAGGTATTCTCTGTGTTATCAGTCGGAGTGCCACAGGGAGCCACTCTAGGTCGAACTTTGCGACTGAATTTGATATTGGACAAAAAAACATTTATACATGTGAGTTTCGGTACGATTTTTTTAGTGACGATATTCTTGCAAATAAATTCCTAAATTTCAATTTCCTTAAATCGGATTTTGATTTTTTTTTACATATTAAGTAGATCATAATTAAAAGATTCTTGACGACGCGGTTAGCCTAGTTGGTAGTGACCCTGCCTACGAATCTAGCAGTCCCGGGTTCGAATCCCGGTATGGGCAAATATTTGCGTGATGAGCGCGAATATTTGTTCCTGAGTCATGGATGTTTTCTATATATTTAAGTATTTATTTATCTATATAAGTATGTACATCGTTGCCTAATACCCATAGTACAGTCACCACACGGGATTGTTGAGCCACCATAGAACCCTGTCATAATGACAACGTCAAGTCACTCAAAAGAAATTACGTCAAAATTTTCCGTCGACTTTCTGTGAGAGGGTTCTATAGTGGCTCAACAATCCCGTGTGGTGACTGTACAAGCCTAGAGCTTAGTTTGGGACTAGGTCAATTTGTGTGAAATTGTCCCTGATATTTATATTTATTTATTTATTTATTCTAATATATTTTATCTTATTCCCGCAACGGAATACAATAGTGTGAACACTGGTGCATTGCGGTTGGTTTTCGAGTATAATCAAGGTAGCGATACGGAAAAAGCTTACAAAAGGTGCGCAAATCCTGCTGGTAAGAAAATCTCCATTTATCATACAAAGTACACACATAAAGTTAATTAAGACGGAATCGCTGACGCAGTCATTATGACTAATGAGGAGTTAAATTAATTCTTGTGTTGTTTTAATATTTCCAAGTTTGTTTGTTCGGGATGCTAAATTTGTTTGTTAATGGAGAGTTGTGGATGCAAACATTTTATTGCTTCATTTAATTGCGGAAATATTATGGGATTCAATCAAAGCCTTATTTTGCTTCAACAATGCCATAATTTATTTATTTTTATTCAAAAAAGGTACATGCGTTATATTATAAATAAATGCTCGCCAAACTGTTACCCAGTTTGTTGAAAAGAAAGAAAAAGAAAGAAAAAGTAAAGTGAAGAGTTTGTTTGTTGAATAAAAAGTTTGTTTAGAAACCGAATATTTTTTCTATACTGCGTTTGTTAGTATCCGATTTACAAATAAATAAAATAACTTAAGATCAAGGTTAACTGATCCCCCTTAAGGCGTAAATTTTACGAGATCAATTCTTTTTTTTGTATGCATTTTTATGCATTTTGTTTGCAATGTAGGGTTTGTAACTCAAACATTGGCCGGTACACGTGATTATCACGTGGTTAAACGTGGATACAACATCCTGTCACATTCGGACCAGTATGTGAGTGTGAGAGAGATGGATAATTTATTCACACTTATCCACACCGCGATAAAGGAGGTTATAATACGGGTGAAGGGGATCAAATCCGTTAAAAGTCAAAACAAGTGTTCTCTTTTTATATTTTGACAATTATACAACAGAACATTAGATCATTTATAGATAATGAGTTTATATAAAATGAGCGCATTGTTATATAGATAACGGAAAAAATATAGAGATTATGAAATTATTGCAATTAATTTTAGATTAAAACGATAATGCCGTTATAAAACCATACCAACGTAAATTGCGGATGTATGTATCATTTAACACTCGGATTATTGGTAGGCACGCCACTATCTCGCCACATCAACGATCACCCCACGAAGTACTAATCACTGAATGAATAATTTAATGGAACAATAATATTATAATGTATGCACACAAAATAAATAATGTAGGAGCTAATAATTACTGATGATTTCATTGCATTGCATTCAGAACAGATACAGAATCAAATGCGAATTATCATATTTAATCGCATTATATGTTTTCTACGAGTATTTTCTCCTAATGCTTTTGCTCGTACAATATTGCACCGCCTACAACAATTTTCTGCTTGCCCAAAGGTCAACTGGTAGAGAATGCCATTAGGCATTATGTTCACCTTTTGTACTCAAATTTGTATTTTTGTGCAATAAAGATTAAATAAATAAATAAAAAAAAATAAAGAGATTGAAGGTGATTTTTCGATCGAACGCAAATTAAATTGACTCAACCATGGTCCTTCTGTTGAATTAATTGCGCCGTTTGTTTGAATTAAACCAGATTGAACACTATTCATAACTAACAAACTTAATGGATTCCGTACAGGAATTAACGCATGTTATTTCACCGAAAGCTACTTTCTACAATCTTTTTATTGTTAATTTGCGGCTACAAGACAAAATTACCTGTCCTATCAATGTAATTGACATTAATTCAATAAACATTATGTCAATTATTTATTAGGACAAATGATTATTAGGACCAAAACGTTATAGCAAATGAAATTGATATTACAAAGTTTACGACAAAACTTGACAGCCATTAATATTTAATTTCCAAGCGGTCCGTGATCAAAATATAGCTATCTGCTGGAGGGTAAATCTTAATCACTTGTTTTAAAAACATTAAATATATAAAACAAAGTATGAAAAAGGGTAAAGCTGGAAGCTCATGAGGTGCTTTGACATCATTAAAGACTTAATTTATTCATGAACATGCGACCCTGGTTTCGCTTCCGTTAATACAAGTTAAAAATGTTTTACAAACATTGAACAGATTAAAAAAAAACTTAAAAATAAAAATAACACTTTTTCAAATAATCCTGGGTTATTACATATTTATAATTTTTACACCAAAACTAGACTTTAGTTCGTCTAGAACTGAAGTCTAGTTTTGGTGTAAAATATTGTAAGAGCCGGCGAAGAGTCGGCGGCCAACAAGCAATAAGTAAAGACCATAAGCTTACTTTAGTTTGACTGACCGAGAAGGGGTTTTTTCGAGTTTGTTCCAACATCCAAAGGCAGTACAACAATATTTGCCAATGGAATATGACCCTATTCTGCATAGAATAGAGTCGATTTTCTAATTTAATTGTCAGTCATAAAAGGGTCATTTTCAAATTTTGAGCAGACCACTCTGTTACTATTTATTTTGTATGGAGCTACCACTCTGTTACCATGAATTATTACAAATATCGCCAACGGGCACAAACAACCATGGCCCACTTGGAAAGCGCTGAATAGGCTACGTACGCAAGTCGGGCGATGTAAGGAAAACCTAGTGCGGTGGGGTTTTTCTGGTGGGTCCAATGCCATGTGCAACTGTGGAACGGCACCCCAGACAATGGCCCACTTGTTGTCCTGCCCGGCCTGCCCACATTCTTGTACTGAGGAAGACCTCCGAGATGGAACAGATAGGGCGATCAGCACCGCTGCCTTCTGGGCGCGAACTGTCTAGATGGAACCATCGACACGAGAAGAAGAAGATTACAAATATAACATAAATACTAAGCATCTTTTTTCGATGTCGATAATCAATAATTATCTGTGGTATATAGCTGACAGCAAATCATTCATCATTTCACTCAAATAACCGCAGAAAATGGATAATGTAAACGGAAACAACTTTTTTTAGGTTGGGACAAGTTTACCTGCACAACATTTGAAAATGACCCAAACACAAAAGAAATTACACTCTACCTCCTTTGCAATGGATTTTTATTCCAATGACCGTATTATGTACATTTTATTGTACAAGGGGCCTTAGGAGGATAAGTAGTTGGTCAGTGTACATCGTTAAGGGCAAAAGTTAAGAAATTGTATCTTTTTCCGGTTCGTTACGAAAATTAACGATACTAAATGTATGACTAATTTTCGTGACGCACTGGAAAAAGTTAAAATTTCTTAACTTTTGTCCTTAACGATGTACACTTTTTTTGAAAAACGCCCAGTTATGTATGTATGTATGTAAACTCTTTATTGCACCAAAAGTATAAGTAAATAATACATCATATCATCATATTATCATAATTAGATGTACAGAACCTGCCGATTCCTGCCTAGCCAGACGAACTTGTCTGTTTTTCTCCCCACAGCGGCTGTGTTCTGGTAATTCTTGAGGTAGTTTACCGACAATGCCCTCTGGGTCTAGCACGAATCCGTGAATTCTCATCAAGCACCAATCAACACTAATTCCCCGCTTTTATAGAACCTTTGATACTAGTCCATCGCCCATCATTAACCTTTTCACTCTCCTTAATTAATTCTAAGCGTTCTTGTACAGGCTCATAGTACAGTCAGCCACCAAAACATCATTTATTTTAAACCTTAATTCTAAAGTAATAGGGTGTATAGAAGTATCGGCTTGGGTAGCTGACTGTACTATGCGGCGAGCCCCAGAATATTTTATCAGGTTGGCGTCTAGTGTAAATATTTTCTATTCTGTGCCATAATAAAATAAAAACAGTAGCATAACGTTTTTTTTTAGGTACAAGTTAAATAAAGTTATTTTATTATTTATTATTATATTAGTCAGTTTCAACGCCACCAAAACACAGGCGTGTCTATTCTCTGCCAAAAGGAGTCAGTTCAGTTTGACCCCTACTTTCCGAAGTACATCTGTGCCTATTACCGACCGTCTCGAGCTTCTCGGCATGGAGTTGACGTCTTATCTCAACTTTGGTGCCACCATTGAGTACAAAGCGCAAACCGCGGCCAAAAAGCTGGGCATCCTAAATAGGGTAAAGCGGTTCTTCACGCCTGGACAGCTTTTATCTCTCTACAAAGCTCAGGTCCGATCAGGCATGGAGTACTGCAGTCACCTTTGGGATGGTTCAGCTAAATACCAACTAGCCATACTTGACTCGTTGGAACGCAGAGCTAAGAGACTCATCGGCCACGACTTTCTCGAAAAAGCTAAGCTTCACAGCCTAGCTCACCGACGGAAAGTTGCCTGCTTGTCGGTGTTCTACAGACTGTACTTCGGGGAGTGTGCACAGGAGCTCCACGAGCTAATACCGCCGTCTCCTTTCTACCATCGGACTTCCAGGCGCACCGCGGGATGCCATCCGTACTTGGTTCAAATTCCGCCTTTTCGAACGAAGCGCTTTGCATCATCTTTCATAATGCGTACTGCAAAGGAGTGGAATGCGCTTCCGGCGTCTGTATTTCCGAGTGCATACAATCTGAACCTATTTAAAGCTAGGGTGAATAGGCATCTTCTGGGTGAGATCGCTACATCGTAGACTGAATCTTCGTCCTCCAAGGGCGGGAGTTGGTCAAGAGCAAACCCATTATCAATTTAAAAAAAAAAAATTATGTTTATTATGGGCCAAAACTCTATCGATTGGCATGCATTAGACGGAAAGCGGCGCGGACGAAAACCTAAGAGGAGATGGCACGAGAATAATCTACACTCGTTCCAGAGAGATGGTCGAAATATTCACAGTACAGATAAATATAACAGATACTTAAGAACAAAATCTATAATAAAAACTAAGCTATATTTAAAAACGGCCCGGTCGCATGTCGCAAAAGTGCTGGCATTTCTTCGCTGAAATAAACTCGTTTTCGTTTTCGGTCTTCCGTGTCGTCTATAAGCCTCTCCTTTTTTTTCAGGATGCTTATGGTGTTAACACCATAAGCATCCCCACAGTCTAAGAGTCGCACTAAATAAACGTTACTCTACTGCTTGAGCTTCCCTGCGCCGCCTGTGTTTGCACGGTGCCGGCCAATTTGGCTAACTTGACCCGGCCCCGGCGGAGAGCGATTTATTTTAAGGTCCAACAACAGCACTGACTCTTCCTCAATTTGTGTAAACTGTTGAACTCAGGCCTTCAAACTAAGGCCGAATTTCAATACATCCTAGGAAGAAGGAAATAACTACTGTTATTGTTATTTAAAGCTATCTAAACTAAGGATATCAAAGTACAGTCACGAACGTTAATTTGGGACCCACTTTAGGTCCAAAGACAATCTGACATTCTACAGCAATAAGGGGAGTTTACTGTAAGTTAAAAATGACTTGGCATCTCTTATGCAACTTCAAGCAATATTTTTTTGAAATGGGTCACAAATTAACGTTCGTCACTGTACTTATAAGACGATAAGCAGTAGTTTTAGACAGAATAATAAATAGAGAAAGAAACAGCAATGCGGAATTAGATTTCTTATCAATCATCACATTTGCAGTCCACACAGACCACCGGTCTATATTTTGTATTTGTATGTATGTGGTTACATTACATTATAATTTACAGATAAAATGTGCATTTGCTATGTGGTTATGCGTATACTCGTACATTATCTTAATTTCAAGATACCTTATCTACCTGCAGTTTTAATATAAATACCGGATATATATAAAGCTAAACTTGTGTATTTGTTTCTCAAAAACGGCTCTGGTAATGTAAACAAAAGATAAGATAAGATAAGATAAGATAAAATATATTTATTCAGTAAGTAGGCCGCACGGGCACTTTTACACGTCAAAATCTACCAGCGCTTCCCAAGAGGAGATGACTGCTGAGAAGAAGCAAGGAAGGAAGAAGTAAGGAATAGGATAACATCAATTCGTCAAGTTGTTATCTTCGCTTCGGGACAACTCGGGTCCAATCCGAGCGACGCTCGCACTCCCAGGTATAGTCAGCTGCAGAGAAAATTAACCACCCCTGCATACAAGCTCCTTAGCAGGGGAGGTTTATTTTCCCTACAGCTGACTGTACTAATGATAAAACGTGACATACTTCCATGTAGCTCTAATCGCACTAATGGATGCAAATATTAATAACAAACGCGTTCATTGAATCATTTACGCTTGCTTAAGATAAAATGCACATTAATTATTTATCAAGTGTCATGACATTGATACAGGCGCAGTAGACAGAAGAAACACAGTAAGAAAATAATGATGAATCGTCCGTAAAATAACATTTACTCAGCGTTATCCAAGAATTAAACGATCGGTGTAAGTACAAAATTATGCTGACACGGGCTACCTGGCTATCTCAACGAGTCGGCATCATGTTGGGCCGTTCCCAGACTATAATATGTGTAAGCCGTTACAGTGTTAATTTTGTTTGAATATTTACTCGCACTACTTAAAACTGTATGGTCGTTTAAGTTATAAATCTATAGTGTAATTTTTTTAAGTGTATTTAACGATTTTTACCACGTGTTTTATGTTTAATAGAGATGATGGCTGGGTAAAGAAAACGAAATTCTATTTAGTCCGTCAGTTAGAAAATCAAAAAATATTGGATACGTATTTTTTCTTTTGTCAATCAAACAAAAAACTACAAAGATAAAGCGAGTCAAAGCTCGGGAGTAGGGGCTCGTGACGTCACTTCTGTGTAAAAATTGTATTGAGACGTGACGTCATGCAACATTTCAACTCGTTATATCTCCGTAATTTTTTGATTAGTTATGTGAATTCAATCTCTTAGAAAAAAGTCTTAATAATGTGACAAATTAAAAAGCAAATAGCTTATACCCTGGATTAACAAATAGAATACTTTTATTCCGGAAAATTTGGTAGTATGTAGCCGATAAACGACTTCTACGCGGACGGGGTCGCGGGCAAAAGCTAGTAAATAAAATTGATCACGTTGCATCTGCCTCATGCGCGAGAGTACCTACTTAGTCTAGTGCACTGTAAAATATAAATAATAAGCATCACGTTCGGTTCGTTAGTGGCTGGAACGCATTCTGAGCGATCGCTTTTAAGCAATGAATAAAAAATAATACAGTTAAAACTTTGTATGTAGTGAAGTGTGTGAACTTACACGGAATACATAAAACACAGTCAAAGTAAGTATCAGGGACCGGCCCGCTATCCCCTTCAATGGGTTTTGTATGGGTTTTTCGTAAGGATTAACTTACCAAACCCTCTGCCCGTCAAAACCCTTTAAATGTGCTTTTAAAGCGCTATTTCCAAACGATAGCCCATTCTATAAAGCGCTAACCAATACCCTTACAAAACCCTTTAAAAAAGGTTACTATTATATACGCAATTTTAGACCTTTTGTAGACTTTATAAAACACACATTACCTTGCGTCCCGTTGGAAGCAAGTAAACGACAGCCCATTCAACAAAGCGCTAACCCAATACCCTTATAAAACCCTTATTAATATACACGTATTACACGTTACCGACGACTACCCTTTAATACCCTTATCGTTGGGTTCTTCATTCGATAAGGGAAAGTCAATCGTATGGGTTGCCCATTGGAATGGGTGAGCAAATCCACTGGGCTAGCTATTTCAAAGGGAAGCCCTTTGAAAGGCTTTTCCCGATGAAAGGGTTGTCCGGTCCCTGTTAAGTATAGTAAACAACTCGTACAAAATAGCTCGCGACTACGGTCATTGCAACATCGAAACGTCTACGTATACAGTTTAAATATTAATAATAAAATAAATACTCTATTAAAATATCAGGGGACAATCTCACACAAATCGACCTAGTCCCAAACTAAGCTCTAGATTTGTACTACAAGTACTAAGCAACGATAAACTTACATTTAGAGAAATGCATGCATAAATACATAGAACACATCCAAAACTCAGTAAAAAAAATACTCGCATTAATTATACAAATATTTGCACACACCTGGAATGGAAGTCAGAACCGCTAGCTACGTAGCTACCAACTAGGTTAGTCGCGTCAAAAGTATAAAAACAATATAAAATCATAACACAATAGGTAGTAAATAATGTGTGAAAACCTCGACAATTTAAATCCAACAACTCGAAATTTAGATAAATTGATACTTTGTTAAAAAGATTTGGTAACCTCGGGTATAAATTCAATTTGCCACATAAAAAATGTGGAAAATAAACTGATAAAATGAAATCCATTCGCAGTTTGAATATTTACTTGGAATGGAAAATAATGTGATAAAATACCATTGAACTTTCAAAGCATCCAAAATGAATTTACTCCCTTTTTATGCTTCCTCGGTTTAGCTTAAAGCCCTCTCATTTGGTGGCGAAAAAGCTCTCAAAAGCTCTTTATTGTCGCATCGTTAATTTAAATCATGGCATAACTAATGATTTTGTTCATTAATTTTATGGCACTTTAAATAACTTTATAGAACCGTTTCTTGGAACATTACTTTAAATGAGTGCTAATGACTCGAGAGAAATAAATGTTTTATATTTTGTCGAATATAAATTCGTTCTGAATTTTTAATTTGAATTGCCGGCCGTTTGGTCCTTTTTATTGGAATGCCTAATTGATTAAGTGACTTGCTTTTCCGGGGTGCTCGTTGTTGCAATATAATTTTCCCTATTACTTGTTTGTCAGCGTTTAAAAGGTTAACGACAAGCAACAGGGCGATTGAGAAACATTACAGGTATCACGACAAACATTTATTATGTTAACTTCTTTTATAAATACATTAATGTATTGTCACTATATTATATTTTTTATAATTGCTTTAAGGGCAATTCCTACGAGTGTTTCAACCGCCGTTATTACCATTTTCAATATATTGGGGTGAATTTCAGGGCGTTTCAACCGCCGTCATTAGTGTCACCAAATATATTGACGAAATCAATGACACCTACCAGCAACTCCTGATGTAAACAGAAGCAGAACCGGGGATGTAGTTTCTATCAGCATCAGAAGTTGCTGTAGTGTCACTGATTTAGTCAATATATTTGGTGACACTAATGACGGCGGTTGAAACGCCCTGAAATTCACCACTTGACGAAATAAATGATACCTACAGCAACTTCTGATACTAATAGAAACTACCCCCGCTTCTGCTTCTGTTTACATCAGATGTTGCTGGTAGGTGTCATTGATCTCGTCAATATATTGGAAATGGTAATGACGTCGGTTGAAACGCTCGTAGGAATTACCCTTAACTACATATTATTATAGAAGTCTCATATATTCACTAAAAATATTTTGAGATTTATAGTTTTTGCGTCTAGAAATGTAGCATTTTCAACCTACGATGCAAGGTGTGACGTGTTATAAGTTTGAGTCCTACGTCAGTCTGTATGTCTGTCTGTCTCTGACATCGTAGCTTCCAACGGGATGGATTGATTCCTACATAGTTTATTAAAATAAATAGGTAATTTAACTTCAGTAGTTCTGGCTAACTTCGATCAACATAGGTTGTGCCGTTTAAAAGTTGTCACTGTTATCAGCTCTAAAGGTAGAGGTCGCAATTCTGTGGATCCATTGTAAAAGGGCGTAAGTCTTCTTGTGAATTAAAAAGGTAGGTATACATTGTATAATGATTTATGCCCTTTTTAAAACGAACCAAGTCGATTTATATACTTGAGCCACAGAATGGGGTGGAGTTCAATAAGTTGGGCATGTTAACAAAAGCAATTAAATTTCCTATAAAACTTCCCGTTGTGCAACAAAAATTAGACGTATAATTGCAAGGATACTTTTCGTCACACAACGGAACTTTTTCGCCTTTTTTTTATGGTTTAGCTGGCTATACACACTAGGGTGTACCTGACAGGTTTGCCTGTACAGTTCAACTTTACAGGTAAACCGGAGCGTGTATGTGACAAAACTGCAGGTTTCCACGCCTGTACCTGTACAGGCGTTGAAACCTGCAACTAAAGCTGGTCATACGCACTAAGCTATGCCTGCGCAGTTTTGCCTGTACAGTTGCACTGCACAGGTAAACCGGAGCGTGTATGTGACACAAGTTGCCTGTACAGGGCGTGGAAACCTGCACAGTTGTGTCACATACACGCTCCGGTTTACCAGTGCAGTTCAACTGTACAGGCAAAACTGTGCAAGCATATCCTAGTGTGTATGGCCAGCTTAACTATTTGCTTATTATGTCCAACTTTTTAAACTCGACCTAATTATGTCACGTGCTTTCATCTATTTTTTTTCATCAGATGTCGTTCACGGTGGTACGGGGCAGTCCAGTCGATGCTCAGCTGCATCTCGACAGCGTCATCGATGACCTGCTTGAGAATGGCATGACTCGCCCTGGCGTTGTTGCTAAGGAACAAGTTAACTTGGCTGAAATCATCTTTCATTGCCTAAAAACCAACCCTAATGCAGTACGCGTGGTAAGTGAACTTTGCCCTTATTCTAGTCTTTACCCTTTCTAAAAGTTACGACAGCTCTTATCAACTTGACAATAAAGGCGGCTGTATCGTAAACTATGTAATAGCAATACAAACAAAGAAGGGTAAGACAAAGTAGGTTAAGTGCAGTACGTTATTCTACTTAAAACAATCGAAAATAAGAATGTATGTAAATTGTCATACGTAAAGAAAAGCACCCCGTTCACGTATGATAACCGCGTTATTTGGATAGATAATTGCGCATTTGTTTAATATGAGTCTCTAGCTTCTATATAACTCTTTGCTCCCCCAGCTTAACTAAAAAAGTCATGTAGACCCATGCTGCGATGGGAAAAAAGGGCAACCCAACGAACACACTATCCCATTTATAATCTTTTAAGTAGAGATTGTAAATGACATTCCATGTTCTATGTTACATTTAAATAATTTTACAACGGGGTCGTTAAAATCGTGTAAGTATAATTAAATCCAATTTTTGCTAGATTTAAACGAATTATATAAACAAACAAAACACGTACATAGTTTAAAACTTCAGGTGCTATAGTCATCCTTCATAGAAATTTTGAACCCAATTTCATTCCAAGTCTGTACATTGCATCTGACATCTTAAATTCTAAAACCAACTTTGCAATTTTAATTAAAATTGTATTCCAGATTAACGGCGCTACAGACAAGTCCTACACTAACGAGCAAATTCTAAAGCGCGCTGTCTCACTTGCTCGGGCTATAACGACAATAAATAAGACAGAGATGACGGTAATTATGATGTTGCGGAACCATGAACATATGTCGGCATTGTACTACGCCATGTTGCTGGCCGGAGTAGCTCCATTCATAATGGAACCTAGCTCTACTGAGTGTAAGTGAATTTAAACTTTCGCTAGCTGAGTTAGATTTCAATTCCGCTTGTTAGTAGGAGTTTGCGTACAATGGACTACTAGAGAATTCGCAGTGTCATGCTTCAAAACTTTGCTCAGTGTCTTCGTCATGCTTTTAGGTTTTAATGATAAATAATATTTAAGCAAATTTTCATTCTCTATGAAGCGAGTTTAAAATATTGCGTTAATCGTTACAATTATCATTTGTGATAATAAATGACTAGTAGGAAAATAAAGCCGCTTCTAACTTTGGTTCTGACCCTACGATACCAACATCCAGAAGATTATTTTCACCAGAAACCACCGTTTTGAACGCGGTCTTTGCACAATATTCTCCAACAGAGTATTACTTATGCCGAAAAGCAAGTAAGATATACAATAAGCTATCATTGACTCTAAGAAATTTACCAGCCACAAAAATGAAGACCAAATTGTTTAATTTGCTTGTACAGAAATGCTTCTATACAGTCTCGGATTTTCTGCTGGAAAATTCTGTATAAGTAGTGAGTAGTAATGTATACCTAATGTTAACTTCACTTCAATCATGTTTTTGTACGCCAAATGGCAAAACTTAGCGTTCCGCCATGTTTCTCCATCACTGTTCTAATTTACCTATGTTTACAAATAAATACTTTGACTTTGACAGAATTTGTATGATCTACTATTAAATCCTGCTAAACCCCAGTCAATAAGAGGATCAGAGCTATATGACTCCCATACCTCCGTCCCTTTCACAAACAGGAACTTGACAGGTTATAAAGAGCTCATAATATGGCTTGACAGATGAGATCCAGCAATTCCTAGACCTGGTGACACCTCGAGTGGTGTTCTGTGAACCAGAGCGTCGGGATGAAGTCATCAACGTAGTCCGTCAGTCTCCTCTTTCCCCTGACGTGGTGGTTGCTGATGGAGCATCTTTGGACAAGTTTGTCGATGGCCAAAGCAGTGACGTTGACAGTTTTAAGTAAGTAAAACTACATGAAAAGTTTTGTGATTTTCATTTTTTTACTTTAATTAAAAACAATGTGTTTTACCTGTATTTTTAAATTAGGTGATTTATTTGGGATATACCTGAAAAGAATAGGCTATCCTAGGCAAACTAAGTCGCAATCTTAGGTTGTGCTATGGGTACTAGTTGACGATATACATGAGAAATATGTTGGTTTCCTAATATTTATCATGCACGTAGGTTACCAAACGTCACTCCTGAATCGTCAGCCATTCTGCTACCCACCAGCGGCTCCACAGGACTGCCTAAAGCTGCTGTACTGACGCACCGAGGCCTCATCACACAGCTGTCCTGTCCTTGGTAAGAAACATTTCAGTTTCTTTGTTTTTAGGTGAAAAGAAGATGAAGACCTACATTTTCTTATTTGGACCCATGACGTGCTGTGAAGTCTTTCGAGATCTGCAGAAGCTGCTACGTACGGTTTGTAGCTAGATGCTGTTCACTACGGTACATTTCCGCTGCCCCTTCCAATTTTTTCGGGAATTAGTCTTGGTACAGTACAGTTAATAATTTTAGGTAAAAAAATAATAAGCATACTTTGTTTAGCTAAGTAATTTTCAAGAGCTACTTTTTTAATACTTTTAAATTTTTTTTTATTTTCTTATCCAAAATACCAGATGAGAACGTAAATAAGCCTACAGACCTGATTTATTTATTATTTATTTATTAAATAAGGTACACCAACATTTATATGATATTATGGATACTCAGGCGTAGGTAGGTATGGGGTTTACTGGGTCAAATAATATTTGTATTGTGTCTAGCTTTCTCAATTAGTTATAGTACCTACCAGTCAATTAAGTAGGTAACTGAGAAAGAAAGACAAGAAAATTCTGGTTTGGGGAAAAGCAGCTGACATACAAACTATATTTGTGTTACAAAAAAGGGCCATTCGCTCTATATATAACTTAAATTCCCGTGATTCATTAAGATAACTTTTTAAACAAATTAATATTTTAACAGTAGCATCCCAATATATTTATGAAAATATTATGTATGTTATTAAGAACCTAGACTCTTTCGTTAAAAATTCTGATATACATAATATAAATACTAGGAATAAAAATAAAATTGCCATAAAAAAGTTTCGTGTCCGTAAAGTATATAAATCATTTGTAGGTCAATGCATTCATTTTTATAATAAATTACCCGACGTAGTTTTAGAGTTACCCCTTCCAGCACTTAAAAATTACTTGAAAAAGTCGTTGATGTCAAAGGCGTACTATAGGGTCGAGGACTATCTAACGGACAAAAATGCTTGGCCTAAACCAGAAAATTAACTAATGTTTAATGTTCAATAGCTTACCTACTACTCGTACATACCTCATAAAAATCATGTAAACGCTGTATCTTGTCTAGGGGACACGGTTTATGTAGGAAGACATGTCAAAACTGTTTTGTGTGATATATATATATATATATATACATTTTCTCGTAGTCATTCTGACATGTTTTCCTGCAAAACTACGCAGATATTTAATATTATTTTTACAGTTTTATATAATGCTAGAATAAGTAGTGACATTGTTATATTTTTATTAAAAAAATGACTAACTGTTGAGTTTCTTGCGGCGCTTCTTCTCAGCAGTGGTCTCCTCTTTGTAAGCGCTGGTAGTTTTTGACGTGTAAAAGTGCCCGTGCGGCCTACTTACTGAATAAATATCTTTTATCTTTTTTTTTATCTTAAAGATAAATAAAAATACTGTCGCCGTAAAAACTCCTTCGTACTTTAAACTTTTATATTGACTCCTCCTCCAGGTTGTATTTCACCCAGTTTCCTCTCCCCACGCGCCTGGGCCTCCTTCTATCCACCGGCCAATGGATGACACATACCATCGTGATGACCAGCTTCCTGGTCTACGAGGTACCAGTGCTGCTCACTCCGATGAAAATCACGCCAGAACTTGTAGTGGAGCTGATTGATAAATATCGGGTATGTAGTCTATAAATGATGCTTGTCTTTGCTATCATGAGTGTTTTTTTTGTGAAGTTGGTTGGGATAAATTTGTTGTTTGTTGGAAATTGACAACCCGCCACGAGGCATTATTTGCTCAGGACACATAGCTGGGTCCACTGTTTCTTTACTGATTGGCAGTCATCGTACAACCAACCCACAATGGCGTAACGCGGTAACATGCATTTTTAATAGATACTCTTTAATTAATGAAATTTTTTTTTTTGTAATTCAACCACATAATGAGACTTAAGGGAGAAAAATAACAAAATAATTCTACGCGTCCAAAGCCCCGGTCATCTACTAGTTAATAATACAATAGGAAAAATTGTTTGTAACGCACCGCCGAAAATATGATTTGCAATAGAACAAATCCAGCCTCATTTACCATGCTGGTTATGTCATGAGTGTCATGACGTCATGTTTTGGCTCACAACAACTCATTTGTCTAAATGATACGAGAATTATGAGAGTTTCTCGTATCCCCGCAAAGTTTGACAGATTATCTCTCATACGGAATTGCTCAACAAATTCAAACATTCAGCTGACGAGATACAAAAGAGACACATTTGCTACATCTGTTTTATGTACTTGTGATTATTACTCCGTTAGGATTGTTACTCAGTTTTATTGCCTCTGTTACATTGAGATACTTAAACATTTTGTAACTTCTGGAGATGAAGTATTAATTATGCGAAGAATCTCTTCAGAAAATGGATATCTATTTGTTGTTCATACTCGATTGTTTACAATATATAACCATCTTTTAAACGACGCGGTAAGCCTAGTTGGTAGTCCCGGGTTCGTTTATGCTACACGCAAGTATTTGTGTGATGTCAAAGTCAAAGTCAAATATTTATTCAGTAAATTGGCCACATACGGGCTATTTTACACGTCAGTAATATAGAGTGAATCTACCAGCGCTTCGGACAAGACCATCATTGCGGAGAAGAAGCGCCGCAAGAAACTCCAGAACGCGAGTATTTTGTTCCTGAGTCTTGGATGTATTATATTTGTATATATGTAAGTATTTTTATCGTTGCATAGCACCCATAGTACAAGCCTAGACCTTCGTTTGGGACAAGGTCAATTTGTGTGAGTTGGTTGTGTCCCCTGTTTTTTTTATTATCTCTCCTCTTTTCCACATTAATTTATCACGAGCCTAAAACGTGTAATTATTTTTTTCCTAAAACTTGCTCAACCTAGTTATTCTTTGTGAGACCGCTGCTAAAAATTCAAATGAGTGTAAGCACGTACAGTTTGCAACTTAATGAAGGTCCCCCGGGAATATTCATAAGACTAGCAAGAACTTGACCTTGCCGTGGAGGTCGCTGGAGGGCGTAATTAACTTGTTAAGGTAGTTGCTGTAATGCCACAAGGATGCTATTAGATGTTATACGCAAAGGAATAGTATTATGGTTTTAAACATGTTGAAGTCCCACTAATCGTCCTAATAATCCTATTTTTACTAATATTATATATGTGAAAGTTGTTATGGATGTTTGTGTTTCAAACAATACTAAACAGAATAGATTTGGATGAAATGATAGCACACTGATAGAGCTTATCCTGGATTGACACGTAGGATACTTTTTATCCTGAAAAAAATTATTTCGAAACCGATAAGGAACATCTACGCGGACGGAGGACGGGCAAAACCTTGTAGGTTTTATTTTATCGACATATTGTACAAAAATATTTGCAGCAGAACCAAAGTAACCGAGAGCCTTATGAATTGCTAGATTTTGACAGGGTACATAACTCGTAAATCAGATGACGAGTAGGAGAATGGCAAATGCGTATCGAAAACCACGGCTAGCTACTCGCTAGCAGTAGAACAGTGCCTTATTCGATTTGTATCTTAACGGTCGTGTTCCAGCCCACGTGGTCCTTCGTGGGACCGACACTAGCGACATCTATCGGCAGTTTAGCGACCTCAGAGCAACTGTCGTGCTTTGAGTCGATATGCGTCGGAGGGTCCCCGTTTACACCCGAGAGTATGGCTCAAGTAAAGGTGAGTTTCCAAGCCCGTGCCAAGCCAAATTGAATCTTAAACATTTAGGTTTGACTTTTTTCCATTTCTAATGTAAGCTATGATTAACTAAAGGTAATCGTGAAATGCAGAAGAGATGAAACCATTTCTTGGTGACAGTGCAAATTTTACTAGGTAACAAATTTAATACGGTAGAATAAATATATTTTCTTATTGAAGTCACACATTATTGCATTTAATATTTTATTTGATTTGTATCATCGACGCCATCATAGTTTAAACGTGATCGGAGTTAATTCTACAAAATGAAACGAGGAAAGTCAAAAAATAAAAGAAAAATCACAGTGCTACAGTAGTCAAGTTCAACGTGGTTAAACTTCAGTTAGCAAGGTCCTAGGTTTAAAATGTTTAAATCTCAGCTGCAATTTCAACATTAACGTTGTCTATTCGGTATTGCACTCTATTAAAATTGTACTTACAGAATAACCAAAGTATTATTAGTAGGTAGAGTAGGTAGGTAGGTAGATTTCACACTCTTTGGCATCTGTCAGTATATTTGTTATGCCAGAGAGTGACAGCGATAGACAGCCGAGTACTATATATTCATCATACTCTGGTCTTTTTGTACGTTATTTTATTTTGCAGGCTAAGATGTCAAAAACTGCGTCTCTGTCAAACATATACGGATTGACAGAGACGCAAGGAATAGTCGCGATGGGCGACCGCACCGCTTCTTTAGCGACCGTGGGAAAAGTTGCCAACTTCATGAAGTACAAAGTAAGAAAACATGGAGATATTTTTTTAACATATTCGTAAAATGCATTTAATGGCAAAATTAAATTATGATATTAAATTTATTCTTTATTTGGGTTAAGTAAGTAATTTAAATATCGGAGCAAATTTTTCTAATTTATTACTGTCTCACATTTTTCCTAAAAATGTCCTCGTTTCCTTAGTTTTGTTAAAATTACGATGATGACTTAACATTCTTTTTCAGTTAGTTAATGACGACGGCGAAGAAGTACTAGAACTTAATAAAAGAGGAGAACTGTATATAAAGAGCGATTGCATTATAAAGGTAGTTCTATTGCAATGAAATTAATCATTTTAATATTTTGATTAAGAACAGCACCAATCCCACGCTCGCATGCATCTGTATGCAATGTTGTGCCACTACGATTTTTCTGCTGGACACTTAACTTTTTCTATAGCCTCTTTTTTTGCACGGTATGAAAATCATTAAAATGATACTACGAATTAACTTGACCGTATTCACTTATATTAATTGTTTAGACCAAAGTATTTCAAAGAGATTTTTCGCCATGATAATTTTTGATTCTTGTAACCTGACTTATAATGGATCAAATATTGCGTTATATTTGTTGTAAACTGTGGCATTTGCATAAGCGTTTATTGTACTGATTTTACATACAAATATGTCTTTAAAGTCATCGTCGTCCCTTCTGTTTTTGGTTTATTCAGGGCTACGTTAAGAACAAAGCTGCATACACTGATAGCGTCACAGCAGATGGTTGGTTGAAGACCGGAGATGTGTTCTATAGAGATGAAGAGGATCAGTTGTACTTTGCGAATAGGACTAAACTCGGCTTTAAGTACTTAAACCATCATGTAAGTTTACAGTTTCATGACATCAAACATATAGAATTTGTACTTTATACTCGTACATAGCCAAAGGCATTATTCTTAGCGGCATGCTTTGCGTACGTTGCAGCTGCTTAATGATATAGGTACGTAGTTAGTTTGTAAAACTACTGAAGCGAGTGTTCACTAATTGAAAACACTATCATTATGACTTTTTATAGTAATTTTCTCTGCTCAAACACCTAGGTAAGAAAAACATTATATTAGGACTTGAAACAAAACTAAAATTACCTTTTTAAATTAGATATACCCGGAAGAGCTTGAAATTGTAATCGGATCAATACCAGGAGTGCAGCAAAACGTAGTGGTTGGAACGGACTCCGGACCAGCGACAGCCATTGTATTACAGCCTGGTTGCGACGTAACTAGAGAGAGGATACATCAAATGGTTAACTGTAAGTGGGTACTAGGAGCGCAGGAGAATAAGGTAGCCATAAAAGACGCTGTTATAGCAATAGCTGTGGTAAAGCGAGCCTGATATACCAGAAGACGCAATGTGACTAAAACGCTGCTGTAGGATATTAACTCAAAGTATAATTACTTTTTGAAATTCTCAAATATTAGCAACATCTGAAAAACATAAAATATGTATATTTGATTTCCGTAGATGTTCGCACAACAGCACGTGCTAGGACTTGCAGACATTTTTTAATGATTTATGATTATGTTCACATTACCTTTCCGTTCAATGTTATCGCTCATTACATTTAATATACTAATATAATTAATTAATAATTATGGTCTGTGTCAATCCAGTTTGATAATAATGTTAACTAACGGGTCATTAACTCGACCATACACTAATTAATGATGACGAATCTAGTCTTACCCTAGAGCGAATTACAAACCAATTAATTTATCGAATTACTTAATAATCTAAAAATTTCAAGATGTCTTTATTTGAACACATAATCTCACTTGGAATGTCACTTAAATTGGATTAGCATAGACTTTACGTCGTTGTGTCGGGAGCTTAACCTTAATCCACAATCAGTATTCCGTAAGAAATAAGACATCAAAATCATTTATTGTTTCAGCAACGTTGAGCGACCACAAGCGCCTGCGCGGCGGCATAGTGTTCGTGCCCGCACTCCCGCGCACCCACAACGGCAAACTCAGCCGCGCGCAGTGTCTGCAGCTAGTCCAGGAGATGATCAATAAGAAAGAGTGCTTCTAGGATGCCGTGGATACTAAAGACATTTTAAAGAGATGTTTATTAAATCGATATAATAATTATAACTCTGAGGTAACTAAATACTGCTAACTAAATGGCTATGTATTCTATATTTATTTTGTTTCCATCAGGTTAATTGCAATATTTATTTAAAAGTAAAATAAAAATACTCATATAATAATAAACATTATGAAAATCTTAAATTATTATTTTTTCAATTTATGTTGTATAAGAGTTTTTATTACTTATAGAGTTAATAGGATTAATGCCTAAATAAATAACGAATTTTTTATCATTTATAATAGTTCAGACTTGACTAATTCCGTAACTTTCCCTAAAATATTACATTATAGCCGATTAGCTATGTTAAGAAAAAAACATGATTATAAGCTTCTTTAATGCTGAGCGATACTTATACCTATGTAATTAGTATTACTCATCGTCATCATCATCATCATCGTATCAGCCGAAAGACGTCCACTGCTGGACATTGGCCTTCCCAAGGATCTCCACGACGACCGGTTTTGTGCTACTCGCATCCATCGGTTTCCCGCGATCTTCACTAAATCGTCGGTCCGCCTTGTGGAAGGCCTGCAAACACTTCGCTTTCCGCCCCAACGGCCATCGATTCTACGAGCAATGTACCCCGCCCACTGCCACTTAATGTATTAGTATTTAGTATTACTATTGTTAACTAATATCTAGAGTACTGTAAAGATAATCTTACCTATTCGTACTTTGCGACTAGAACAAGAGATATTCAGTGTCAAAGATATCATTACGAGTATATCAACATAATAATAGACTTGCGGGACTATCGATGTAGATATTCGTGGTTAATACATCTCTCACCATCTAACCAGTATGTGAGTGCGAGGGTGACGGATGCTACTTATATGACTGGCGGTTGTTGGCCCTCGGGAGGGCTAATTGAGACGGTGCTGGTCGTACACATGACACCATTCGTCTTTGTCAATATTGAAAATATCAAATGGTTTCCGTTGTCATGAGAAATTCATAAATATTAATTTATTTATTTTTAGGGGCGATTTTTCCAAATCCTATTAAATTATCTGACAGTTAAAGTTATCACTTTCCTTTTCTTTAAATTTTACCTGACAGATAATGTTATCTGGAGATTAAAAAGTTGTATGTAAACTCGTTATTGTACAAAAAAAAAAAAACAAAATATAAAATTAAAGGAAAACAGACAAGTACAAAGGCGAACTTATCCCTCAAGTAGGAAGTGTAAGTTATTATTATTATGCAGATTCCAGATGTGTTGATAAAATTATCACGGATAAATGTTTCCAACGTTTATAAAAGCCATAAATAAACTGTTTTAGCCTGTATAAGATTATGTAGAATGTTTGCTACTGAAGTCTTGATAATTGTTTTCTGTTACAACAGACACACAGTTAAACCGTAATACATCCTACTGTCCTACTGTTATAAACGTGAAAGCTTTTGAGAGTTCGGATGTTTGTGTTATAATCACACCTAAACGGCGAAACGGATTTAGATTCAATTTGACCAACAGTCCTTTTCTTTAATTAAATAAAATAAATATCAGATATGTTATTCTGTTAACGCATCGTCGTTCAGTTCTACTCAGTCGATGAATAGCCGGCGAATTTACGTCGTCCGTCAAGGTGGGTAAATGACATTCAACTGCTTGCACATTCATTTAGTCGCTGGTTTCACAGACGACCAAATCGTCCCTCAGATCGCCCGTGAAACTCACGGCAGGGGACAATCTCACATAAATGGACCTAGTCCCAAACTAAGCTAGGCTTGTGTGTACTATGTTTACTAGACAACGATAAACATACTTATATAGAGAAATACATACTTAAATACATAGATAACATCCATGACCCAGAAACAAATACTCGCGCTCATCACACAAATAGCATATACCGGGACTCAAATCCGGGACCGCTTTCTTGAATTGACACGTAAGATACCTTTTATAGCAGCAATTTTAAAAGTTTTCGAGGGAAATGCGACAGTGACTGTTGCGTGGACAGAGTCGCGGGCAAAAGCTAATAGTTAGATGATTGCGAGCGCCCCGTTGACACTGGAACACGCAATTAATCATGGCTGAGGCCTCTAATTGGGCTGCGGCCGCGCCGGCTGCGTCGACACTAGCGCCATCTAGCTACACCACGCAACCACTATAATAGTACGAGTAAACAATGTCGTGAGTGCACTGTCTGTTCCAATGAAGATTTTTTTTTACCAGTTTTTGCCCTCGAGAACTGTCAAATTCTCTAGTATAAATAGTATCCCATATGTCAATCATGGATGAGGACTCTAATGTGTGTCAGACCAACTGAATCCGTTGAGCCGTTTAGGCACGATTGAAACACAATTATAAATAAATAATATTAGCATAAATAATAAAATAATAAAACATAAATAAAAATTATTATTATTATTATTATTATTATTATCATTTGCTGTGCCCGACAGGGTTCATAATGCACATAAACTAATTATTTCATCCTGTATCTACATTATGAATTGCAATAAAGTATTGAGTATTAGTAAGATTTGTACAAAAAGTAAAAAAAAATACGTGGTTTATTAAGAGAACGATGGAAAATTGAAAAAAACTTATTCTAAGACCGCTGGGCAAATGCGTCGCCAACACTGGGAGCTATAAAAAAAAGAATTCTGAAAACACAAATAATCATGTATTGGTATATATTTATTATATATTTCGATTAGGTATTGTAATTTGTGATTATCCATGCCATACGAATAAATAAATAAATAATGTATAACTAATTTACATCCTTTAGATCCACAAAATGGTCACAAAAGGCGAGGATGAGGCGTCTTATGTTCTAGATCACTCCTTAGCGAGTTCGAGAATTTGCCCTAAATTTAAGAGGATTGTGAGGTGACGGCTTTCCATACAAACGGCGATAACGTTTTCCACCCCCTAAATGTTAACCGATTTCAACCAATTTTTTATACGGTGTCAGTCGGAACAAAAACTATGTCCGTATGTTTCGTTTTTTTCAATATTATTAATAAATTTCGATTTATTCCCGTTTTATTGTTTTCATACAAAAGTAATTTCGGCCATAATCTCTGTATAACTAATCAATATTTAAAAAAACAAAACGTACGGACATAGTTTTTGTTCCGACTGACCACATATCAAAAATTGGTCGAATTCGGTTAACGTTTAGGGGGTGGAAAACGTTATCGCCGTTTGTATAAAAAGGCTAGATTTTGCAGTTGGTTCACAGTCCTCTTAATATATCTACCGCAAAAGCTAATTTTGCGATCACCTAATTTAATTTATCCTAACAATAGGTAGTGACTCAGAAAATTACTTTCAATGTAATTACACATTTGATAAATACACGTGTTCCAAAATAACTTATTTGTTCAAAGACGGTATTTGTGGAACAAGTCTGCTGGTCTCCGCCCCAGTTTGAGGGCGACAGCCTCCACGTTAATTGCCTAATTATATTGACAATTATAATTAGTATTTAATTTAAATATTATTTATAGTTACATATACTCTTTGCCGTTGAGTTTGGATACCTAGTGCTTTACTAAAGTAGCAACCGATTTCATACTTAGTGGTTAAAGGGAACATGCAAAAAATTTACAAAGTATACCAAATAGTGTAATAATAATAATTTAATAATCCAGCCTATATACGTCCCACTGCTGGGCACAGGCCTCCACTCACAATGAGAGGGTTTGGGCTATAGATCCCACGCGGGCCCAGTGCGGATTGGGAACTTCGCACACACCGTCAAATTGCTTTGCAGGTGTGTGCAGGTTTCCTCACGATGTTTTCCTTCACCGAAAAGCTCATGGTAAATTTACAAATTATATTTCGCACATAAATTCCGAAAAACTTAGAGGTGCGAGCCCGGGTTCGAACCCACGACCCTCTGCTTAAGAGTCGACAGGTCAAACCATTAGGCTACCACGGCTATACGGCCAAATAGTATGTCTATGTTTAAACCTTCTAACTTCGAAGGCTGCGATTCAACAGAGCCACGCTGTTTTGCTGCCAACATAATTTAAGATCTTGTATTAAGTTTATAAATATAAATGGACTAACGACCCGCCCTCGCTTTGCTCCGGGTACTATTTATAAACATAAACCTTTCGTGAAAGATTATCTAACTGATGGTGAAAACCGCATTAAAATCCGCTGCGTAGTTTGAAAGATCTAAGCGTACATACATACAAAGGGACAGACGGCGGGAAGCGACTTCGAGTCAGTAAGGTATTTATCTATAGTACCTAGTAGCCTGAAAATAAATTAATTTGATTTTGATTTGATTTGTGGATGAATTAATAATTTTAAGGTTTTAAGTAGCAACCTTATGTTGCCTTTTAATGTTATTCTATATTATACGAGCAATCCATACTGATATTTATAAATGCGAAAGTAACTGTCTGTCTGTCTGTAACTCTTTCACAGTTAAACCGCTAAACCGATTTCGATGAAATTTGGTATGAGGTTAGCCTGAGTTTCGGAGAAGGAAATAGGCTCCTTTTCATCCCCAAAAATTGGACATTTCCCGAGGGAGCAGTAAAAAACGACTTCTACGCAGACGGAGTCGCGGTCAAAAGCTAGTATATTTAGGTTTTGAAGAATTTCCCAAACCAGAGGTTTTTTGGGTTAAGCAATCTATCTGTCAAGATGTCATCTTCGGTAAAATTCTATTTTTACCCGAACGATGCTGTCTCCCAGTTACTTTGGTTATTATATCGCAACATTGCTTTCGCGTGCAATATAAGAAAGGGTATTTTAAGATGTGTTAAAAAGATATTTGTGAACAGGAATAAAGGCACGAAAATGTATTTTACATTTAAAACATCATAAATAAAAACATTTTCCTGCTTATCTCGCTCAATTAACCACAGATTTTTGTGAAATCTGCATGACCTTAAGCATTAAAGCCCAAAGAAACAGGAATGTAATTACGTTCCCTTAAAAGCTTTGCTTGACAAACAAATTCGTTGCGACTGGATAAAACTGCCCACTTATTATAGGTTTTATTATGAAAACTGGGCCAAATTATTCGCCTTTCAGTACCTTTTTAGGGTTCCGTACCCAAATAGTGTCAAACGGGACCCTATTACTAAGCCTACGCTGTCCGTTCGTCCTAAATATAAGGAGCTGTATCTTTTGAACCGTAATACATAGCGGGTTGAATTTTTATCAGGATGTGTGTTATTACGGCGGATTTCCTTACAAAAAAAATTAAGATAGTTAAATAGTAAAGGGGCTCCCCATTAAAGAAACATTTTTTTCAACGTATTTTTATTTTTGTTGTATCGTAAAAACGGTAAAACATACAATCGTCAAAATTTTTTATGATTATAGAACAAACCCTATAAGTACTAAAAACTAGCCAAATATGTTCGGAACCTTCAGCGCGCGAGTCCGAATCGCACTTGCCCAGTTTTTATTAACATAAACCAGGCGTTTTTGTGGATAGATATTGCTTACAGTTTGACCCCTGGTTAACGATGATTAATTGGTGTTCGCGTTTGATAATCTCCACCTGTTCAAGCCGATTCCTTTTATGTTTGTAAGTAAAAGACATTAGGTATTTACGCCAATTTACTTTAAGTTTAAGTAAAAGCGTTCGAAATAATATTTTTATAAAATACATCAAAAGTGGGTAGTTTGATGAGTAAATTTACACTTCCCAAGTAGCAGACAAGCTGTATAAGCGCTTATACAGCCTTTAAAATGCTAAAACTAGTGTTATAATGGTTGTATAAGCTCTTATACAGCCTTTGTGCTACTTGGGTTAGTATCAATCCGTGTATAAAATTTATCACAGAGACACAGACTTTAATGTCATTATGCATAGAAATTGTATATTAAGTAACTTTTTACGCGGAAATATTGTTATGCGCTTGAACTATGTATATAATTTTTATGACGCCGCCGTTAGCCTTGTTGGCAGTGAACCTGCCTACGAAGCTAGCGGTACCGAGTTCGAAACCCGGTATGGGTAAATATTTGTGCGATGAGCGCGAGCATTTGTTCCTGAGTCATGGATGTTGTCTATATATTTCAGTATGTATTTCTCTATATACGTATGTATATCGTTGCCTGGTGCCCATAGTTCAAGCCTAGAGCTTAGTTGGGACTAGGTCTATTTGTGTGAGATCGTCCTCTGATATTTATTTATTTATATTTATAATCAATTATAGTTAATACAAATTATGCGGTTTATTCCTTAAATATAATACAAGTTTATCGTTGACTTCGGTCAAATTTACCTTGAAATTTTAAACTATATCATTAATTTTTAACCGCCAGCCAAACAGAGTGTTTGTAGGTCTCACCGACCGACCAACTTTATAATTATCAATTTAATTAACAATTACTTTGATTGGGATCCCAAGTAGCACACAAGTTGTATGAGAGCTTATATAGCCCTTAAAATGCTAAAACTAGAGTTATAATGGCTGTATAAGCTCTTTTACAGCTTTTATGCTACTTGGGATGCTTCTCAGCTTGGTTCGTTGGAAATCGGCAATTTTAAAGTTTTGCTCCTCTTGAAGTAGACGTCGCTATAGTTACATCGGACGTTAATGCCTATTACAAGTTACTATGAATTATAATTATCAAGTTTATTCAAGTTAAGAACCTAATAAATAATAATCAAGAATATTTAATTCAATCAACTTAAAATTTAATCAATAACACTAAGAATTAAATCTAATTTAACAATATAATTTGTCATAGCTAAACATTATTTCAGCTTTTTTTAATGGTAAAAAAAAAAAAATATTACTTCTCCATTGCTATACTTCTATTTCTGATATTTAGTATTTGTGTTTAGGTAATGAAGGTGTTTTAGTACAATAAAATGTTTCCATACGTATATACTACTGTCGAGAAAAGTCCACAAACGAATAACAATCAAAGTCAGAGGAAGCCAGCTATATTTCTGATTTAGACGGCACTAATTTACTCGACTATTAATTTTCTCAGCCGTCCCTTGCGCTAGTTATTCGACTAATTAATCGTTCTTACGGCGGTCACTTGGTGTAGACGTACAGTTGGGAACAAAATCGTGTATATTTTTTTTAATTTAAAATGTTCACTTAAATAAATATCTACAATTTGATTGTTACTTTTCTGAATAAAATCTTTGATAGTTCCCGAAATAGCGATGAACTATTTAGTACACATACTACGATACAGTACAAACCTAATATATATACTCTACAGTCATTTATAAAGGGAAAAAAATCTTTGTATGCTTATAATCGATAAGCTCTGAACCAAGTGAACTGATTTTAAAAACTCTTTCACTATGAGAATTCAGAAGTGATATAGGCTATATTTTATCGAAGCGAAGCGATGGCGAGTCACTAGTTACAAATAAAACAGTATTCTGATGCACAAAACAAACAATTTTGTCCTTGTCTGTACGGACGCGCAAATCTAATTGATGAAAGTTCTTTGTGACATCATCCTGCAGGATATTTTGTAAACTATCGCCATTAGCTGGGTCCACACTGGGCGAACAGACTCGCGAGGCATTTGCCACGCGAAGCAGCTCGGGCTTAGCTCGGGCTGTGGGACGTGCCTCCCCCGTGCCGCGCCGCGCTTGCCTCGGGCGAGGCACGGCCATGCAGCCCGAGCTGCTTCGCAAATGACTCGCGAGGCTGCTCGCATAGTGTGGACCCAGCAATTTATTAAATAAGATTCCGGACATAAGATCTGATGGAATGCCTCTGCTAGTCATTTCACCATTGTTTTATCCTCACGCCAGAATAATAATAAAGTGTTCCAATAATCTATTTTCTCACTATATACAGTATTTAATAGAACTCCAAAAGCAAGCCCTTAATGACGTCATCAATCCGACTGCCCACCAATCAGCCAACAAACAAACACAAACAGTGTAGCGACGCGCATCGACATGTGTGCGTACGACGCCATATTGACCGTTTAATTAATCGGAGAAGCTAATAACTACAGATATAACACGTTATACAGTGTAGGTGTAACAGGGTAGGGATTATGAAGGCTTTGGAATTCAATTCGATATTAACATATCGATATAATATTGGATATATTAACCGGATAATCCGCTAATCGATAATCTCACTCAAATTGATCTAGTTCTAAACTGAACTAAAACTAGTGCTTCAGTGAGCTGTAGACCTCGCGACAAACTTAACTTTGCCGTTGGATAACTGTTATCCCCATACGTCGACATAGGTCGCGGTCAGATTCCTAACACCGCATATAAGTTAATTGGTAATCGTAAAAACCCCCATATTTCCGGCATTAAAAAAAAACGAAAAACTGAATTGACAAAAAAAAAACATATAATTATTGAATCTGCTCACAAAATTTCACGAGAATCGGTTGAGCAATGCGACCTGTCGAAAAGAACAGCCGGACAGCCCGACATACGAAAGCATTTTAGCCCAAGCTGAAACGGAGACGCTTCGCTCGCTCGTTCAATAAACCCTACTATTTCTACTATCCTTAAAAAAATTTAATCTAGGCTTGTACTACCTGTACACTGAGAAAAATGTCGTTTTGGCTTCATTTTAAAATATCATTACATTGATCTGGAATGTAATTAATTATGCTAAAATAAAGTGACCGTAGATAAATACAATGTGAGAATTCTACCATATAACGAAATAATCGAATTTATAGATGAAGTAGTGCAATAATGTGATGACCTTCCACCATAAGATTTAGTCACCGAATATAATATTACCATTTTGATACAATATAGTGCTGTCCTGTTAACACAACTATATTACAGAAATTCGATGATACTCCTGAGAAAGATTATAATTATATTACATGAGGAAACTGTCACCATATTGTATTAAGAAATTCCTAGTAAAATTGCAGAACATAAATTGAAATACGGTGAAGGCACCGTACTGATGCAAGCTAGAATTAGTATGACTTGTCATATTATTTACGATGCTAGCATTATCTTTTTGAAGATTGGTAATTCTGAAATATCATAACATTCTTATAATATACAAAGCTATTACACAAAAATACATTGAAACGTACAATGAATTATTACGCAATCATAAATTTAGATGAACGTCTCAAGTTCGGCGAATCCACATCATTCGCAACAAAGCGCCCGCGCCGCGCCAGTTGTCAGTTGTCATTTATTGCTCAACGCGAGTGCACGTTACAGGTATACCTACATTGTGTGTGATATTAGATTGATAAGTGATGGCAGACGGCAGATCTATTGCACAAATGGAATTTCGACAATTATGTCGAGAGGTTTGCCGGTAAGTTGAACTACCTACCTATGCTATTCGCATTGCTAACCTATCTAATTGCCGTTGTGTTTTTTGTTTGTTTGTGGTTTTGATTTTTGGTTTGATGAGCATGGTTACCCCCTCGTATGCTAGCACAGATCCGTGCCGAGGTCACTGTTTAATTACCTAGCAATTTTTGACACCGCATAGGTACGAGGGGTTGCAGGTGTCTGGTGGTAGGTATACTTAGTGCGCGCCATGTAACATGGAATGAACCTGCTCAGAAGTCAATTTCGGGGTGGGTCATAGTCGACTTTCCCGTAGCCATAGTATAAATAGAAAAGTAATTCGTCTCCGGCGGATTCCTTTGACTAGGTACTATTGGCGGCCGCCGTGCGGCTTTCTTTGAGTGAGACTAAGAGCTCAGTGCAGGTTTGACATTTTTATTTATAATAATTATGTAGGTATAGGTACGTATTATAGGAACAATTGCAATTACTGTTCTATTTATACTATGCCGTAGGTTCATGTTACGTGGCGCGCACTATACCTAGGTACTTGTTTGCATGGATATAATCTTCTTCAAATAACTTTTTGAAGTTCCAGTTCCTTTTTTTTAACTTGGCTGGACACGCTCCCGCGTGTCTAGAACATGCATTTTTATACAAGTTATAGTTTTTGAGAAATTGTGCCACAAAATTGGCTAAAACGGTGAAGATTGGTTCTATTGCGGGTTGTTCTGATGGGATGGGAACCTTGTACTTTTTGGTACATGGCTGAAACTTGGCACAGTTATTCTTTAATTGGTCCTCAGTAAATACATAGAGCGAGTTTTTGTACTTTTTGAGTTAGTACGAACATCTTTCTACGTGTTCTGTTTTTCTTTCTCTTAAAAGTTTTAATCAACAAAATCTATACCCAACTTAAATGTTATACCTACTAAATACATTTTTGTTTTAGGTGTGAGTCATATTGAAAACATCTGTCGAGGGCCGCTAAAACCTTGAACTCGGCCTCCAAAGCTTACCAGTCGAAGTGTAATACCTCCGGCTGGCTAGTGAACGCCAGAAGGGCTCGGCGAGCGTATCTAATATCTTTAAACCTATTGGCGAAGCCCAAGTCCCACTCCGGCTCCACATCGAGCTCAAAGTCAGGTGACCCACCTCTGCCTGGGATCGACTTGGGGGCACTTGAAGAAGGTAATTTTGTTGGAATAGAACTTTTAGAACTCGAAAACTTGTTTTATTATTAAATTAAATATATATTACACATGCATAATGGTATGTTCTTGTTTGTATATGGCAAACGTACCTATATCAAAATCCGAATAAAACAATCTTATTAATTTGTACAGGGGATATGGATAAGGTGTTGTCGGCCTTGGAGCAGCTCTCAAGTCGCGCAGCTGGACCCTGCAGATGTATTTGAAAAAATACCCCATCCTACAGTTACCTAACGGCTGGCGGCTACTGATTACGACGCACTCTATCCGGATAAAGCTGGGGGACGTAGAGCCTTAGAAGCTTCTACCGGCATGATAATACAGAGTGCCAGAAACAAGCAGATTTCTACTAAAGACAAATTTCTGCATAAGCATATAGCAGATACACTGGCGATTTCTAATGGTGAGCTTACATCACCTTTTTTTACTCGACTACGAACATAGGATAGGGTTTTGTTTTATTTTGTTGTCAGACTTCAGTTTCGGTTACTTTCAATTTAATAAAGTGTTTCAATTTAAAAAAAAAATCTTCCTTTTCAGAAGTGATCCCGGAGACTTCAGTCATAGCAGCTATTCTCCTTATTGGATGCCTGTTTAATATTCCTCCCGCTCGTCGGTCAAAGAAGGAATGGCATGCGTCGCGGGCAGAAATTCTGGATAGCTTTGTATCGACTGTCAATACAGAAGCCGATGTCAACGTTACCATAGAGGAGCGGCGCAAAAAATATGAAGGGCTGTACATGAAGCTCACGAAATCTCCTTTGCAGACAAAATGTCACTTTTTAACGCATTATCCTACTAAAGGTCAAGGATAAAAACATAGATTCGCCCAGTCTCAAAATAGGTATACGTATAGACGACCTTATATCAGGCGTAAGCGTAAGCGTGTGAGACGTATTTTTGAGAGTTTGTGCGTATCGTATTTATGTTTTTGTCCTTGACTTGAGTACACAGGCGACGTGGCGCGAGCATGAGTTTCCAGTGCCACGTCGTTTGTGTAAAATAATATACTTGTTATATAGGTATGCCTATATTTAGTTTAAATTATGATTAATTTTCGTTAATAAAACTTTTTGTTAACAATTTTCTTTTTCCTTTTATAACTGTCTCCTCAATTCAGATCTGGTTTGTTGTGATCTTTTTGATTATTCCTGATTTCTGTTAGTAATTAATGGTGAATATTATAATATTCACCAAAAGTACTCTTTTACATGTATGTGTTTTGTATGCTCTTCCTACTATTTATCTACGCTTTCCTTATACTTTTCTATTCTTTTTTGTTATTTTTTCCCACAATTTATCTATCCTTACCTATTATTCTATAAGGGCGCAGTACATCCAGTCGCATCCTCGTTACTGTAATTAGGTATGTTTTCTATTGAACTAAACTATTTTATTAGAAGCGAATATCGAATACAACCTAAATTCTATCTAACGAAGCTTTGTATTCATTACTTTTCCCTATATTAACTTAACGGAAACTTTTTCCCGTTAAGTTAAAATGAGGAAATGTAATAAATACCAAGCTTCATTACATATAATGTAAGTGGTGTTCGATATTCGATTTTAATAAAATAGTTTAATACTTTAAAAACACAATCACAGTGACGAGGAGGCCACTGGACGCACTGGGCGCTTTTAAAATAATAGGAAAGAATAGATAAATAGTGGGAAAAAATAACAAGAAAGAATACAAAAATATAAGGAAAGCGTAGATAAATAGTATGAAGAGCTAATAGGAAAATAACAGTAACGGGAAAAGGTACTGGAATATGAGGAAAGCATAGATAAATAGTAGGAAGAAGTTATAGGAAAATGACGAAAATATGAGGAAAGCACATAAACAGTACTAGGCAAGCATACAAAAATATCAGGAAAGCCTTTATAAGTAGTAGGAGTAAATAATAGGATATTACTGAAATTAAACGACAAATCGTTATATAAAAGTAAGAATTCATACAAAAATACGATGACGGCATTTAAAAACAGTAGGAAGAAATAAAAGGACATATTTGAAGTAAGAGGAAATCAAGTAAAACTATGAGGAAAGCATACTAAAATATGATGACTGTTACATGGTCACATGAGGCCTTCCCACAACGGTTCGATGACTTTCACCGTGAAATTGTGTCTGCTTCCTACTAAAAGCGTAGTAACAGTTCATCATATTATATCGTGAGCAGCCGAGGATAGTAGTTTCATCGTACTTTTTGGTGATATCAGTATGCTCTCTACTTTACGTGAATTCACCTAAATTATTGATGAACAGTTTTCTCAGTGTAGTTGTCTAACATAAACATACCTACTTTATATAATTAAATACATAGAAAGAATCCAAAAATATAAAACAAAATATACTCGTCGTAAAGTTGTCGTCGTGTCTACATTCAAAAGAGACTTTCACTGTACATTAAGCACGAACTTTTCTTTTTCCTTCTATCGAGCAAGTAACCTTAACGTATCATCATAGAGAAGATATGTACGGTGATTTGCAAACTGAACATACATCTGTTTCAAATGCGTATGAAACAAGACGTGACATGCAGATTCTGTCAGGAGACAGAGGAGACAGCTATGCACATTCTCTGCTCATGTGGACCACTAACGCGGGACAGAAGTATCTATCTAGGGCGACATATCATGGACCCACAAGAGATACAACTCCTTACTGCCCAAAGCATCTCGAAATTCCTCGACGCGTCGGACCTTTGCGGTGAGCTGTAAAGAAAGGGCTGCCACAATAGATCAGCAATGGTCGAAGCGGCACAATAGGCCCATCTCAACCCCCGCCCCCCCCGAAATAATAATAAATGGTGATTTGAACAGCACCCCCGCGTCCTAGCACAGCTGCACAGGTTTCTTAGCACGAACTTTGAAGTTGACCTTTTGTATCGTCATCGAACAGTAAAGTTGAAGAAAATGTAAAATCTATCTTGTACAGATTCTATACCGATTTCTATCTTAGTGTATATGTCCACATTTAGCAATAAGACTGTCTAAGTTAATTTGTTAATCCTAGCCTAGTTTGGAGTCTGACGGAAATCTATGGTATTGTAATGTGTATTTGGTTAATAAAGGATTTATGATTTTATGTATACGTGAGGCTGTTTCAGTTCGGCCTACGGGTTCGTCATAAGTATGGTGCGTTTTCGAACAGTAAAGGCGATTTAATAAAAAGTTTATTTGCCATTTAGAGTTAACAAAGTTGTACGGTACATTATCTACATTATCTGTGGCCTCCACACTAGGCTGGGCCTGTCTCGTGGGCCATTTACGTCCAGTTACAAATATCCGTCACCCATTTTCGCGCTAAACCTCCTTGTAATGCTTATCTTTACAATATTACAAAAATATAAATTCTAAGTAAATTTTTACGAAAGTTGTTATAATAACAGTATTTGATTTTCACCTTTTTATAAATGTAATTAGCGACCATTATGTATGTGTGAAAGAGGTTTAGTGTTTTGTAAACGTGACGTGTGATTGAAGGGTTCGCGCTCGAAAGATCTGGCCCTTAGCCAACTAGCGTTTCTATTCGTTTCGTTTTTAAACCAATCGCGTCACTGGTAGATCACATGACTCTCCGTATGACGTGATCTACCAATGACGCGATTGGTTTAAAAACGAAACGAATAGAAACGCTAGTTAGCGATGGGCTTCTTGGCTAAGGGCTCTGATCAGCTGTAGTTACCCTGTCACTTTAACATACGATTTCAACTGACGTACCAGTTTATGCAGTGAAAGCGACAAGACACATTACTTATGTAGTGAACACACCTCGTGAACCTACGCAATTAACCCTTTAACGGCGATGACGCAGCGTTTCGCTTGTTCGCTCGGCGTTCGCTCATTACCCTATGGAAGTTATCTATCAACCATTAACCTGACTTACGGTGTTTATGGAAATACCCCGTTTGCATTTAATGCGATTTATGAGTTTACTGCTAAGTATAATTTACTCGTGACTTCGTCTTAGTTTTGTGTTGGGAATTATCAGTTTTATTATATAATAATAAATATAATAATAATCCAGCCTATATACGTCCCACTACTGGGCACAGGCCTCCACTCACAACGAGAGGGTTTGGGCTATAGTTCCCACGCGGGCCCAGTGCGGATTGGGAACTTCGCACACACCGTCAAATTGCTTTGCAGGTGTGTGCAGGTTTCCTCACGATGTTTTCCTTCACCGAACAGCTCATGGTAAATGTACAAATTATATTTCGCACATAAATTCCGAAAAACTTAGAGGTGCGAGCCCGGGTTCGAACCCCCGACCCTCTGCTTAAGAGTCGGCAGGTCAAACCATTAGGCTACCACGGCTTTTTTGTTTTATTATATACTTGTATTTTATTTTGTATCTTAAAGCCTAAACTATATTTTTGTTAAATTTAATTTAAATTAATTAACAAGTGGTGGTGCTTGGAGGCCTATATCCAGCAGTGGATGTCTTTTGGCTGAAATGTTGATGAGTGGTAAAGCGTTGAATACATAACAACCGTAGTTAAAGATAGACAGACAAAGTTACTCTCGAATACATCTAGACACAAGGCAGTGTGTCCAAACAAGTTCAAAGAGAAAGCCGAGCGACGCTGCAGCGGTCTTAGCATGCATGCACGAGATAAAATTTGACAGGTGCTAGAGAAATTAATACATCTTTTACATATTATCCTAAGACTTAACACTAAATGTTTAAAATAAGTGTCTCATTCAGACTTTTATTACCTTTTATTACTAATCGATTTTATCCGGTATTGCTAGAGTAATGAAATAAATCGTTCAAATATATTAAGACCCTGTGCACACTAGCGTTTTTGAAAGGGGATCTAAGGGTTAAAAACGCTAGTGTGCACAAGCTCTAAGCTAAGCATGATATTTAATTATTCTAGCAACTTTTTATTCGTGCTGTCACTTTATTCTTGTGATGCATGTTAGATTTGCAGGCCGTATTTTATACCTAAAGTCGCCGTCAATAGAACTTGGAAAAGATGTAAACAAATTAGTACTGTTTGACACATAACCTCAAATATTCACCAAGCGTGTTTTTATTCAAAATAACGTATATTGAATAGTTATTTCATCTTGAACTTATTATGAAAATAATGATCTAGTGTATAAATCATTGCAAAGACCTCACTTGATCTTTAAAAGTACGTGATTATCGAGTGATCATGGTGAATTGGTTCGTTTGGTTTTGTTTACATCGTTCACAAGTTCTATTGACGGCGACTTTACATACTTATATAGGTACTAACATCTAATAACACTGTAAATATGTCCGAAAATATCGGTAACAGGAATCTATAAGAGTTGAACAACAAGAAAATAATTCAATTTTAAATTTATAAACCCAGCAATGCTTCAAGCGGTTTTAGGGATTCAGGAAATAATTGGATAAGTTTAATTCTTGCGGAAACTGAGCAGTCGCGGCCGCGTGAACTTAATTATTTTTAATGAAACAAGATTGTAGCAAGAAAAACATGTCAAGCAGGAGCTTCATTTAAACTTGTTATAATTAGCTCATCTTGCTTCGTTATCGCGACCATATCGTTCACGTTATAGTAGATTCTGACAAGTGAATAAGAGGGTTTATTATCATTTCATAAACAACATTTAACAAACTGATTCGTTTCACAAACATAATATATCATTTGGCAAACCGCTTTTTTTCCGAAACTGTAAATATTTCAGGATTTTTATAAAACTAACCTAACCTATAGTTTTCTACACTATGATCCTGAAATAAATCCTTAAATATTTACAGTTTTGGTTGCCAAATGATATGTTTGTGAAATGAATCAGTTTGCGAAACGGTTTTTTGTAAAATGACAGGATACGGAACAAGAGATGTGCTATATAAATAAAAAAATATAAATATCAGGGGACAATCTCACACAAATTGACCTAGTTCCAAATTCGGCTCTAGGCTTGCAACGATAAATATATATATTATATAAATAAATACATACATATACAAGGAAAACAACCGATTACTCAGAAACAAATACAAATATTGGTCCATCCGGGACTTGAACCCGGGAGCGCTAGCTCCGTAGGCAGGGTCACTAGCAACTAAGCAAGCCACTTCTATTAAACCATATATAAGCAAGAAGGGGTTAAATAAAGTGGAATGTGGAAGCCCAGGCAGCCTGTACGATTTTGCCACCAAATCACTAAAGTTCGAAAAAGGTTTAAACATATATACAATTTAATTTTAATTGTATCTTAATTATGTGTTCCCTTAATTTACATTGCTCTAACGCTTCGACGACTGAATGACGATGTATTAAATAACGTGTGATGATTTATGTCAGGATTTCTAATATTTGGCTATATAAGACCTTTGTGTGTATCATTAAGTATCTTCTCTTGCTTTGTGTGTGTGTTTTTAAGGCTATAAATCTTTTTTTTTCTAATAGTGCCAAGTGTATTGTCACCTTTATAACCAAACCGTACACAATCTCAAGTCATCTTAAGGTAGTTACAGCGACAAAGGGACACTCCCGCTCTCTATTGTTTGAAATTAGTGCTACGCCGTAGCACGTGTCGTATAACACACGTAGCGGTTACGCCGTAGCGCCGTAGCACCTGGTTTTAGGGGATTATGTAAGGAAATTGCACGTTGGGATTTTAGTTCAGGAAATGGGTTCAAATAACTTGAGTTAACTTTTAGTTACTACTTGTTTTTGTAAAGTATACTTTGCAAAAAATACTTTACAAAAACAAGTAGTAACATGGCCAAGAAAAAAATTAGGTGTAAGTAGGTAGGCAATGTTTCAATTAGGTTTTGTAATACGAGTAGCTTACGTTGCATGCTGCTTTTAGGTGCGGGTGATTTATTTGTATAAACATAATTAAAATGTCGTGCATAGTTGTAATCGAGTTACGAACTAGTAAATTAATTCGAGGAACGACTTATGTATTTGCCTAGGTTTGTAATTTGTAACTATGCCTTGAAAATAAAGAAAGAAATAAATATGTGTTAAAATGTATATATGTATACTTTCGGAAAATATAATAGTTACAAGGAATAATAAAAAAAATACGGAAAGTACGTTAATCATAATGGTAAAAATTAGTATCATAAATATGATGAAGGCATCAAAACACTCAGAAATAGGAGCTTTGTCGACTCAGTTAAATTTGATATTCATATATAAATTATTGGTCAGTTGAACACAGCAGATGTACCACGGATCGGGACGGGTTGAGAACCATGATTATGGATTGTAACTGTTATATATTTTGACCATTATGCATACCAATCTTATGAGTTTAGAACTGATGTCAAATAACTTTATATATTTTGATACATTATAATTAAATATTTTTAATGTTTTAATCTTTCTTGAATACTAAATATTTGGGATTTTATAATATTATTTTGATTTTCGGTAATTTTAACTGTATGTATTCCAACCTTAAATGTATATATTATAATGATACGTAACCCGTGTTCGCTTGTATGTTTGTTCTGTCATTACGGTTCAGCGCCTTAACAGATCGATGTGAAAGGTACACAGATAAGAACAGGTAGTTAGATTAAGAAAGTATGTTCAAAATTATGCTAATAACAACTATGGTAGGAGAACGAATTTGTATATGGTTCCAAAGTTATATAGCGAAATTGATTGGTTAAGAGCAGACAAAAAAGTTAGAAAAAACGTTTTGAAAAATACCTTAAAAATAATACTTTTGGAAAGGTTGCCGTAGGTAAACTTACCAAAAGTATTCTTAAGTAAATAAATAAATAAATATCAGGGGACAATCTCACACAAATTGACCTAGTCCCAAACTAAGCTCTATGCTTGTACTATGGGTACTAGACAACGATAAGCATACTTATTACATACTTAAATATAGAAAACATCCATGACTCAGGAACAAATACTCGCGCTCATCACACAAATATTTGTCCATACCGGGATTCGAACCCAGGACCGCTAGATTAAGATGAAAAAATACATTAAATATTAATTGAAATAAATATTAATATAACAAATAATAGTATTAAAATGTATACTTACTTAGTTAATTTGTAATTTGGGTGCATGCATAGCAGAAAATGTAATGTGAGCGCGATCTCGCCAACAAACAGTCTTGTCAGTTTGGCGGGTTAACTTGGCATGATTACTTGTTATGTACGCTTTGAAATAATAAATTAAAAAAAAAATTATAGCCTGAAGACAGTCATATTATTATTATTGATAAACGTACAGCTAGTACAAAATAAATGTATTCAAAGTTCATTTCAAAAAAAATCACAATTTTATTTAAAAAAATAACCTGTTTTGTACATTGTACATGGTTCTGCATGTGTAACAATTGCAATGGACTTTGACTTTGTTCACCGTTCCGGGCCCTGGGTGAAAGAGACAAACGAACACACGTACACAGATACACAAAAAAGGCTCTAAGCACTAACAAACATATTACGTAATTTCGATTGAATTTTGGTTGAAAATATCATCCATCTGTATAATGTTCCCTCGCCCACACGCAAACTTCCAAATCTGAATAATTTGTTAAGGGGAGGGGGACGAGGCACAGTATAAATATAGCTAAAGCAGTAAAGCAACTAAAAGCCGTGGTAGCCTAATGGTTTGACCTGCCGACTCTTAAGCAGAGTGTCGTGGGTTCGAACCCGGGCTCGCACCTCTAAGTTTTTCGGAATTTATGTGCGAAATATAATTTGTAAATTTACCTTGAGCTTTTCGGTGAAGGAAAACATCGTGAGGAAACCTGCACACACCTGCAAAGCAATTTGACGGTGTGTGCGAAGTTCCCAATCCGCACTGGGCCCGCGTGGGAACTATAGCCCAAACCCTCTCATTGTGAGTGGAGGCCTGTGCCCAGCAGTGGGACGTATATAGGCTGGATTATTATTATTGTTATTATTATTAGTAAAGAAACTACCAGAAAACGTTTGAAACGTTGCACTCACACAGACGCACGCCTCAATGAGACTCCTAAGCGGACATGGCAGTGCTGTAAGTGGCGGGTGTCGCGTCGAGATGAATGTTTGAGACGTGCGTCTGTGTGAGTGCGACGTTCCTAACGTTTAACTTTGTTCGTAGTTTCTTTACTGCTTCAGCCATATTTATACTGTGGACGTGGGAAGATTTTCTCACAAACGAAGTTTCGTAATATACGAGTATGTTATACCTACTTGTCGACGACGCAGTTAGCTTACTTAGTCGATGATAACTTTGTCTTTAAAGCTACCGGCTCCAGGTTCGTTTTCCGGTAAGGTTAAATATGTGTGTGATGAGAACGACTTGTTCCTAGACCTTCTTTAACGGTTTGTTCCGTACGTTGTTTTATTAATGTATGTATTTATTTATTTAGTTTTATTCTTTTTTGTTACTTTTTGTGCAAAACTTGTATAGGTCTAACCCTATGCATTTTCCTTACTCATCTAATTTAGGGTTAGTTGGAAGAGATCACATTTAGGGAAAAGTTCGCCTTTGTACTTTTTACGATGTCATTGTACCTATTGTTTACTTATACTTTTTGTGCAATAAAGAGTTTACATACATATATATATATATATATATATATATATATATATATATATACGTTTAAAAGTGATATATCGTTATCTAGTACCCATAGTACAGTCGAGGACAGAAAGATGTTTACACTTTTGGACCTTATTACAATGGAATAAGGTGAACCATTTGCCAAAATCAAATCACTTTCATTTTTCAACCTCCCATTCTAGACCCCTTTTCAATTATTTATAAAATTAATTTCATATTCTTTTTACAAAAAACAGATTCGGGCAAGTATGTTATACAACTATGCCAAATTTCAAGTTAATAGCTTGTGTAGTTGCTGAGAAGAACCGCTGTGACATACAGACAGACAGACAACGAAGTCTCACCATAGGGGTTCCTTTTTTACCATTTTGGTACGGAACCCTAAAGAGAAAAAGGGCTAAATTTGTTTGACAGATATGCTTTACTTGACGTTTGTGAAACAAGCGGTGAGTGTTTATAAAGACGACTGCTACCCACATTTCCCCTTCTTACATTACGTAACCCTGGTATTTGACTTAACCCACTCACTGCTTCCGTAATGAGTGCTAATGAGCCCTTGAGAAATCCAATTTTGAAGCAGCAGGGGGGTTAATAAGATTATTTATGAGTGAAAATGATTCGTTAATGCTCGCAAACGCTTGGGAGTTAACTTGGGAATAATCATTACGTAATAATGTGAGGTTATAATTGAGTTAATGTTCCGTTTTACCCTTCAGTTAATTTTGAACTAAATCGAAACGTTTGTTAGTTGACAAGTTGAATTATTAACAGTATTAATTGTAATTTAACTTACGAGGAATATTGTAGATCAATATTTTCCGAGTTAGTCTAATGTTTAGAAAAAGCAGACTGACTTGCTGCATTTTCTCGATGCACTTTTGGAGAAGGTACGGATCTTATAATTTCTCTGTGTGTCTCTCTTTAACTGAGCGTCATTAATGCAGAGCCTGCAGACATAAACTCACGAATATTTTGTTGAAAATCACATAATGGGTCTTATATGTACAGTCTGAAGGCATAGCCCCGAAACGCATTTTAGATCTTTTTTTGAAAGCCTTACTTCTCCTACGTAAAAGTATATGCTTTTTGCTACAAGTGCACTGAGAAAACTGTTCATCAATAATTTAGGTGAATTCACGTAAAGTAGAGAGCATACTGATATCACCAAAAAGTACGATGAAACTACTATCGCGGCTGCTCACGATATAATATGATGAACTGTTACTACGCTTTTAGTAGGAAGCAGACACAATTTCACGGTGAAAGTCATCGAACCGTTGTGGGAAGGCCTCATGTGACCATGTAACAGTCATCATATTTTAGTATGCTTTCCTCATAGTTTTACTTGATTTCCTCTTACTTCAAATATGTCCTTTTATTTCTTCCTACTGTTTTTAAATGCCGTCATCGTATTTTTGTATGAATTCTTACTTTTATATAACGTTTTGTCGTTTAATTTCAGTAATATCCTATTATTTACTCCTACTACTTATAAAGGCTTTCCTGATATTTTTGTATGCTTGCCTAGTACTGTTTATGTGCTTTCCTCATATTTTCGTCATTTTCCTACAACTTCTTCCTACTATTTATCTATGCTTTCCTCATATTCCAGTACCTTTTCCCGTTACTATTATTTTCCTATTAGCTCTTCATACTATTTATCTACGCTTTCCTTATATTTTTGTATTCTTTCTTGTTATTTTTTCCCACTATTTATCTATTCTTTCCTATTATTTTAAAAGCGCCCAGTGCGTCCAGTGGCCTCCTCGTCACTGTGATTGTGTTTTTAAAGTATTAAACTATTTTATTAAAATCGAATATCGAAAACCACTTACATTCTATGTAATGAAGCTTGGTATTTATTACTTTTCCTCATTTTAACTTAACGGGAAAAGTTTCCGTTAAGTTAAAATAGGGAAAAGTAATGAATACAAAGCTTCGTTAGATAGAATTTAGGTTGTATTCGATATTCGCTTCTAATAAAATAGTTTAGTTCAATAGAAAACATACCTAATTACAGTAACGAGGATGCGACTGGATGTACTGCGCCCTTATAGAATAATAGGTAAGGATAGATAAATTGTGGGAAAAAATAACAAAAAAGAATAGAAAAGTATAAGGAAAGCGTAGATAAATAGTAGGAAGAGCATACAAAACACATACATGTAAAAGAGTACTTTTGGTGAATATTATAATATTCACCATTAATTACTAACAGAAATCAGGAATAATCAAAAAGATCACAATAAACCAGATCTGAATTGAGGAGACAGTTGTAAAAGGAAAAAGAAAATTGTTAACAAAAAGTTTTATTAACGAAAATTAATCATAATTTAAACTAAATATAAAAAATAAATTAAATTAAATTTTTTGTGTGATTGTGTGGTTCGTTGAAATAAATATTTTTCATTTTCATTTTTTTTTTTCATACCTATATAACAAGTATATTATTTTACACAAGCGACGTGGCACTGGAAACTCATGCTCGCGCCACGTCGCCTGTGTAGTCAAGTCAAGGACAAAAACATAAATACGATACGCACAAACTCTCAAAAATACGTCTCACACGCTTACGCTTACGCCTGATATAAGGTCGTCTATACATATACCTATTTTGAGACTGGGCGAATCTATGTTTTTATCCTTGACTGTACAATTTAGTAGGATAATGCGTTAAAAAGTGACATTTTAGCTGCAAAGGAGATTTCGTGAGCTTCATGTACAGCCCTTCATATTTTTTGCGCCGCTCCTCTATGGTAACGTTGACATCGGCTTCGGTATTGACAGTCGATACAAAGCTATCCAGAATTTCTGCCCGCGACGCATGCCATTCCTTCTTTGACCGACGAGCGGGAGGAATATTAAACAGGCATCCAATAAGGAGAATAGCTGCTATGACTGAAGTCTCCGGGATCACTTCTGAAAAGGAAGTTTTTTTTTTTAATTGAAACACTTTATTAAATTGAAAGTAACCGAAACTGAATTCTGACAACAAAATAAAACAAAACCCTATCCTATGTTCGTAGTCGAGTAAAAAAAGGTGATGTAAGCTCACCATTAGAAATCGCCAGTGTATCTGCTATATGCTTATGCAGAAATTTGTCTTTAGTAGAAATCTGCTTGTTTCTGGCACTCTGTATTATCATGCCGGTAGAAGCTTCTAAGGCTCTACGTCCCCCAGCTTTATCCGGATAGAGTGCGTCGTAATCAGTAGCCGCCAGCCGTTAGGTGACTGTAGGATGGGGTATTTTTTCAAATACATCTGCAGGGTCCAGCTGCGCGACTTGAGAGCTGCTCCAAGGCCGACAACACCTTATCCATAACCCCTGTACAAATTGATAAGATTGTTTTATTCGGATTTTGATATAGGTACGTTTGCCATATACAAACAAGAACATACCATTATGCATATGTAATATATATTTAATTTAATAATAAAAATAGTTTCCGAGTTCTAAAAGTTCTATTCCAACAAAATTACCTTCTTCAAGTGCCCCCAAGTCGATCACAGGCAGTCACCTGACTTTGAGCTCGATGTGGAGCCGGAGTGGGACTTGGGCTTCGCCAATAGGTTTAAAGATATTAGATACGCTCGCCGAGCCCTTCTGGCGTTCACTAGCCAGCCGGAGGTATTACACTTCGACTGGTAAGCTTTGGAGGCCGAGTTCAAGATTTTAGCGGCCCTCGACAGATGTTTCCAATATGACTCATACCTAAAACAAAAATGTATTTAGTAGGTATAACATTCAAGCTGGGTATAGATTTTGTTGATTAAAACTTTTAAGAGAAAGAAAAACAGAACACGTAGAAAGATGTTCGTACTAACTCAAAAAGTACAAAAACTCGCTCTATGTATTTACTGAGGACCAATTAAGGAATAACTGTGCCAAGTTTCAGCCATGTACCAAAAAGTACAAGGTTCCCATCCCATCAGAACAACCCGCAATAGAACCAATCTTCACCGTTTTAGCCAATTTTGTGGCACAATTTCTCAAAAACTATAACTTGTATAAAAATGCATGTTCTAGACACGCGGGAGCATGTCCAGCCAAGTTAAAAAAAAGGAACTGGAACTTCAAAAAGTTATTTGAAGATTATATCCATGCAAACAAGTACCTAGGTATAGTGCGCGCCACGTAACATGAACCTACGGCATAGTATAAATAGAACAGTAATTGCAATTGTTCCTATAATACGTACCTATACCTACATAATTATTATAAATAAAAATGTCAAAACTGCACTGAGCTCTTAGTCTCACTCAAAGAAAGCCGCACGGCGGCCGCCAATAGTACCTAGTCAAAGGAATCCGCCGGAGACGAATTACTTTTCTATTTATACTATGGCTACGGGAAAGTCGACTATGACCCACCCCGAAATTGACTTCTGAGCAGGTTCATTCCATGTTACATGGCGCGCACTAAGTATACCTACCACCAGACACCTGTAATCCCTCGTACCTATGCGGTGTCAAAAATTGCTAGGTAATTAAACAGTGACCTCGGCACGGATCCGTGCTAGCATACGAGGGGGTAACCATGCTCATCAAACCAATAATCAAAACCACAAACCAACAAAAAACACAACGGCAATTAGGTTAGCAATACGAATAGCATAGGTAGGTAGTTCAACTTACCGGCAAACTACTCGACATAATTGTCGAAATTCCATTTGTGCAGTAGATCTGCCGTCTGCCATCACTTACACAGTTATGACAATAAATGATTATCAATCTAATATCACACACAATGTAGGTATACCTGAAACGTGCACTCGCGTTGAGCAATAAATGACAACTGACAACTGGCGCGGCGCGGGCGCTTTGTTGCGAATGATGTGGATTCGCCGAACTTGAGACGTTCATCTAAATTTATGATTGCGTAATAATTCGTTGTACGTTTCAATGTATTTTTGTGTAATAGCTTTGTATATTATAAGAATGTTATGATATTTCAGAATTACCAATCTTCAAAAAGATAATGCTAGCATCGTAAATAATATGACAAGTCATACTAATTCTAACTTGCATCAGTACGGTGCCTTCACCGTATTTCAATTTATGTTCTGCAATTTTACTAGGAATTTCTTAATACAATATGGTGACAGTTTCCTCATGTAATATAATTATAATCTTTCTCCGGAGTATCATCGAATTTCTGTAATATAGTTGTGTTTTAACAGGACAGCACTATATTGTATCAAAATGGTAATATTATATTCGGTGACTAAATCTTATGGTGGAAGGTCATCACATTATTTCACTACTTCATCTATAAATTCGATTATTTCGTTATATGGTAGAATTCTCACATTGTATTTATCTACGGTCACTTTATTTTAGCATAATTAATTACATTCCAGATCAATGTAATGATATTTTAAAATGAAGCCAAAACGACATTTTTCTCAGTGTGCCTCATAAGTTAAAAGGGACACAATTTCTAAATCAGACACACGTATTTATATTAGACAAAAATATATAAATAAGTATCAAGGGACAATCTCACACAAATTGACCTAGTCCCACGCCCTAGACTTGTGCTGTGGGTACAGGGCAACGATAAACCTTATTTGGAGAAATAAATACATACATACAAAACATCATTAACTCTGGAACAAATACTCGCTCATCGCACAAATATTTGCCTATACTTGGATTTTACCATACCATACCCGGAACCGCTAGTTTCGTAGGCAGGGTTACTACCAACTAGGCCTGGTGTATTATTTGAATAATATCAAAAAAGCTTTTAAATTATTTTCCGTAAAAATTACATAAATTTGATTTGCCTTTTCGCCGTCAGTATATAAACCAACAAAGGCTTCAAACAACACCCCTCTTTTATAGGATCGGAGGCTTAAGGACATGCGTTGACAATTTCAAGATTTTCCTGCTTTCTATTAGAAAGCTTTTACTGGAGATTGTTTCGAACTCGACTGATAATCGACTTGATTTCACGCGTCAGCTGAGTTACAACGCAAGAGTTGCCCCAAGTTTGGATCTCTTTCATTCAGAACTTTTCGATTATTAAATCGAGTTTTCTAATAACAAAACTTAAGGTATAATAAAATGACTGTACAACCATATTTACGTGGAACATTATCATTTTTGGTTTTTAGCGTTATTATAACACAGCAGTTTTTCTCAGCAACCACACAAGCTGTCAACTTGAAATTTGAAAGAACGAAAGTGCACTTAAGATGTATTGACATAAGGTGCCGGACGACCGCATCGCGCACTTTTGTCAATTCCATACATTTTGAAAGTTTTTGAAAGATGATAGCTACCCGGTAGGGCTATACTCATATAAAAATACCTCAGTTAATAAAAGAGCAAACATCAAAATAACAAAAACGCATCCACAATATGTTGAAATGCATTTTAAATTCCCCTCAAAATGAATCACCCCGATGTGTGAAATTAACTGAAAAGCCGCAAAGGAAATAAAATAGGACACGTGCAGTCGTGCACTTTCTAACACCTATATCGAATGTGTATCAGCACTAAAATGCACCTAAATCAACCAATATGCATCCATATTCCAACAACACACGGTCTTTTTGAACTGCATGTGGGATTTAAAGTACAAATGCGCTTGCACAGCTGGAAAATTCAATTTGAACTTTGTTCAGTCTTATAAAGGGTGGTGTAGAATGCATGTGAAATGAAATGAAGCGGGGAGTAATGGTGCGGACGGCAGCATATTGGCTGCAGTGTGGGGAATCCGAGTGTAAACGGAACTCAGTCGTTTTGAGTTTTAGGAATAATTGTAAAGTTTAATTGTATAGGATAACCTTTGTATAGGTTTTTAATGGCATAGAGAAGTCAAACGAGCGGGTGGCATTTGAAAACTGCAACACTTAGGGCCGTATTAATAAACCCATCTCAACTGTGATCTCGTCTCAAGACACGTCAAAGTAAACGTCAATCCATAGAAAACTGTCATTTTTGATGCATCTTGTGACGGGGATCACAGTTGAGATGAGTTTATTAATACGGCCCTTAGACTGCCAACGCGCTGCCAACCCTGAGGCCTAAAACGGAATGCTTTAAAAAATAAAACAATAAAAAACCTTTTGTAATCAACGCCTACTTAAATACATACAAACATATGTAAAACTTAGGAATTAGGTGTGTAGGAATTTATGTGCGATATATAATTTGTAAATTTACCATGAGTTTTTCGGTGAAGGAAAACATCGTGAGGAAACCTGCACACACCTGCAAAGCAATTTGACGGTGTGTGCGAAGTTCCCAATCCGCACTGGGCCCGCGTGGGAACTATAGCCCAAACCCCTCTCATTGTGAGTGGAAGCCTGTGCTCAGCAGTGGGACGTATATAGGCTGGATTATTATTATTATTATTTTATATGTAAGACCCAAAAACAAAATGCTCGCGACCATCACAAATATTTTCCCTACTCCCCGGTAAGGGGAGATCCCCCGATCGGGACCGCTGGCGCCAACATACATTATACATTACTCGTATGTCGTATCGATTATAGTCATAGTCATATCGATTGTGTACTATCGTTAACTTAGAATGTAAACCTGCAAAATGTTTGTTGCATTTATAAAGTTTAAACACAAATGATTTTCAACATACCTTCTCATAATCAACTTTACGAAGGATTCCTCTATTTCCAATTCTTGAATTCTAAATAGCCCTACCATTTCCACATCTCTGCATTGACATCGAACTAAGCGAAATATACTGGATACCTAAACGAATGCTTATTTTGATGTTGAATAAACCGCACAAAGCTTATTACGGCAAATTGAACAGAAATTCTTTGCATTAATATTAAAACGTCTTCGTCTTTTGAATTTATGAGCTTTAATTTCTTGAACAAATATCTGTTGAGTTCATGACCTTTAACTTGAATTGACATCAGGTATACTTTTTACCCAAATGTGCGAAGCTAAGAAAGGAGTTTCCAGTTTAGAAATATAACCTATCACCTAACCTAAAACGTCAAAATATGTACATATAGATACTGCACTTCATCGCATTAACATACTTGACAATCGTGTTTAATATTGAAAACGTGGCTGTAAGTACAGCGACAAGTTACAAAAGTGTGTACTTTTAGGTATTTCATTGCATTATCGAAACACCTTTCATCGAACGTATCATTTCATCGAAAGCTAATTTCTGCTGATACCTTATTGTTTTCAGGTTATCTTAAGCATGGGTTACGTAGGTTAGGTTAGACCTGACACCACCAAAAAATTATAACTCCTGCACGTGGAAATTAGCTTCCGATGAAATGATACGTTCGATGAAAGGAGTTTCGATAAAGTGATAGCTACCTGTACTTTTGATGTTGACTGTACGTTAGAAATAATCGTATGTGTCACTCTAGCTCCTACACTATTTGTCTAATTTTTCAAAAGCGAGCGCGTGTTATATTAGATATTTTCGAATATATATCTAGTTTCCACTCAGGGTAAAATTTTAACTTCTAAAATATGTATGAAGAAGTGATATAAAGAAGTAAACTCTGTTAATAAATATAGGGCTGATTGAACTTGCATATGTGATGACAAATCATTTGAATCCCACCGTGTAGATGACATGGATGGCTATGGATTTAAATTATAATAATATTACGGTGAGACTATTCAGTATTCAAGCTAATAATATATAAAATAGACGTACTGGACAAGACTAGATAAAAAAAACTGATTGTTAACCTTCGAGAAATAATTCATTCCAAAAGAATAATAAAGAAACATCATGAAAGAGGCTACAGTGCAGTTATTTCACTAATAGGCCATCTTTTAAGCACAAGAATCCGAATTTTCAAAAGTTCTGTCCCTTTTACCCTATAGATCTCGTTTGTAGCTATTGTGGGAAAAAGATAAGGCTAACGTTGCCGAGAGCTTCGACTTTGTTGACTCTGACTCTTGTAGCGTCACGGCTGACCGGAGGCTGGAGCTTCGGTTTGTATCGTTCGTACAAACTCAATTTGGTTTGTTTACGATACTCTTAGGTTTAACTAGATGATACTAGCAAATACTGGTGCACAGTATTGTGGTTAATGTATGCCGGTCCGCATTATAATAATATTATAGGGTTACTTTAAACCCATCCTCAAAACAAAAAACTTTATCTCTTCTGGCCAGTACATTACACCCAGACTTACCTACTTTCGAACTTGGCAATATTTCACCGCAAGAAACTCTTGCCTTTCTGAAATCTATTAAGACGAAAGCTGTTGGTGAGGATGGCCTAAGCGTGGACATGCTTATGCTCGCGGCGGATTGCATCGCACCAATCCTGTCCGATATTATTAACTTCTCTCTCTCTTCTGGCACCTATCCATCTAAATGGAAACATGCCCAAGTAATCCCTCTCCCTAAATCCTCGAATCCTTCCTCATTTAATCAATATCGTCCTATTTCTATACTCCCTGTTCTATCCAAAATTATAGAACATTTCGTGAACCGCCGTCTCCTATCCCATTTGAACAGGCACAATATCCTTAATCCTTTCCAATCAGGTTTCCGTCCCGGGCATAGCACGGTCACAGCTTTGGTTAAGGTCACTGATGACATTCGTTTTAATATTGAGAATAAGAAACTCACAGTCCTAGTCCTTCTTGATTTCAGCAGCGCCTTCAATACAGTGGATTTTGATATCCTTCTCGGGATACTTAACACCCTTCACCTTTCCCCTATTGCTCTTTCATGGTTTCGCGCCTACCTCACTGGGAGACGCCAGCGTGTCAGAGTTGACGAGAGTTACTCTGAATGGAGAAAACTCTCTACTGGAGTCCCCCAGGGGGGTGTGCTTTCTCCTCTTCTCTTTTCTATTTTTATAAATAGCTTCTCACAATCCCTTACTTCCTCATTTCATCTGTACGCAGATGACTTGCAGATTTACGCAGCCGCTAGCATTGATGATCTTCCTTTCCTTATCAGCCAGATTAACCGTGACCTTGAGTCGGTACGCAAGTGGACGGCTAGTTTTGGTCTGGGGGTCAACGCCAAAAAGTCACAAGCAATAGTAATTGGCGGCCCACACTTTATTGCTAAATTGTCTGACATGGTGGTACTTAACGTTATTTTTGACGGCATTCCGGTTCCTTTTTCTTTAACCGTGAAAAACCTGGGCGTCATCATGGACCGGACCCTATCTTGGAAAGCCCATATTGATAATGTTAGCCGTAAACTCTTTGCGTCACTACACTCCTTGAGGCGTCTGCAGAACTTCCTACCTTTGTACACAAAAATTACCCTCGCCCGCTCTCTATTACTTCCCCTTCTAGACTACGGTGACATCGCTTTTATAGATCTCAATGAGGATCAACTAGACAGGCTGGATCGTCTGCAGAATGTGTGTATTAGGTACATATTTGGCCTACGTAAATACGACCATGTGTCCCAGTTCCGCGAGCAGCTGGGCTGGCTGCCCATCCGCCGTCGCAGGGATATACATGTCCTGTCACTCCTTTTCAATGTCCTTTTTCTTCCCTCTTCTCCCCCCTATCTTTCGGAAAGATTTAGCTATATGGCAGATGGTAGCGGACACCGCTTGCGGTCGAGTACTAATCTTTCTCTCGCTATCCCGGTCAATAAAACTCGCGGCTACGCTAAGTCTTTCACGGTACACTCTGTCAAATTATGGAATGGGCTGCCGTTGCATCTGAGGCAGTCTCGATCCGTTGCTTCGCTTAGGGGAAATTTGAAAAAGTTTTGGCTAAAGGAAAAGTAAATCTTACCTCAGCTGTGGTTCGCATATCAGGATAATTACAGATATTGTTGTTATTTTATCAGCCTCTGTATAGGTATGTATATTATATATATTATATATTGTGTATTTATGTATAGTATTAATGGTATATATTATTATTGGGTATGTATATCTATATTATATATCTTATCTAATAATTTTGTGTGTTACATGTAATGTTGCCTATCCTCTTGTTTTGTCCTCACTCATTCTCTAGGTTAGCTGGAAGAGATCCCTTATAGGGATAAGCTCGCCTTTGTACATTTTATTTTATTAATATTAATTGTAAATCTATTATTTGTGCAATAAAGAGTTTACAGTCATACATACATTATTGAGAATAATAGAGCGGGAATGCATTAATAATTGCAATATTATCTGTCGTTGCAATAATGTCTAAATTAGTTACAAAAGCGGCCGTGATGAGTTTATGTATGATCTATTTAGCACTAAATCGCATGTTTAAAGGAAAAAGGAAACAAGTGTCATTTGAATTTAAATTTATTTCGAACTTTGACTATGCGTTTTACTTTAGGTTTAAATGTTGAATGGTCTGATAATTGAAGTTATTGCGTTTTACTTTGAAACGTGCGAAATCTTCTCATTTCAATTATTAAGTAGACTTACAAATAGACCTTGAACAACCCCTGTCTACTTTTTAGGGTTCCGTACCCGAAGGGCTCCCGACGGGACCCTATTAGTATGCCTACGCTGTCCATCCGTCCGTCCGTCTGTCTGTCTGTATAAAGAGCTGTATCTTTTGAACCGTAATAGATAGCGGGTTGATTTTTATTCGGAATATGTGTTTTATTTCGGTGGATTTACTAACAAATTAAAAAAAAAAGTGAAATAATAAAGGTGGTCCCCATACAAGAAACGTTTCTTTTCAATGTATTTTTATTTTGGTTGTATCGTAAAAACGGTAAAACATACAAGCGTCAAATTTGGTACGATTATAGAACAAACCCTATAGAATAAAAACAAATACTTAAAACCAGCCAAATGTGTACGGAACCCTCAGTGCGCGGATCCGACTTGCACTTGCCCGGTTTCTTTTCATTAACGTACAATGCCTGAAGGTAGCTGTTCGATTGGTTGTCACAACTTCTTTTTTATGGATTACTCATCAATGGAGGCACGATATATTTCGCCAATAACGACCTGACATTACAAACGTTAGGAAGATGTTCGGTGAACAATAAATTTGAACTTTTTATTAAATTATTTTAATTTAAACCCAACAAAAAACTTTAATTGATTGTAAATAGTTGGCAAAGATTCTGTCCAAATACCGCCATAGCTTGCTTCATTGTAGAAATGAGTAAACAATCCCGCACTACCGATGAAATAAATCGAAACTGGCATCATTCTGGAGCTATCAGCCATTTATTTCGCTGGGAATCCATTTAGTTTTATTTGTTCAAACAGATCGTTTTAATTTTTAAATTAGCTTTCTTCATAGACTGGTGACTTTTATGTGCATAATTATTTAAAGTTATTACTATTTAAAGTGTATTTTGTGTGAGTTATCGCTGAATTTGAAACCATGGTCTTTAAGAATAATTTAAATATACATGGTGTAAAATGTCTGGGTAGGAACGTATGGAAGTTTTTATAAGAATCCAGAAAAAAAGACAGTAAAAATGCAAAACGGTGCTATAATAATTGCATGTTCTTTTTGCATTATTTTTAAGGATAAACAATTTCTAATAACTCGTACACTCTCCTGCAATCCTGACTGTCCAAGTGGCTAAACTGTAGTATCCTCTATAAACACGTTTACTGTAATACACCGATCTATTTCATATGGAATTCAAAGAACCGGCACTTAAAATTTTAAATTGAATGAGGCTCTTAAAGTTTTGAACTTACTGCCTCATTTTTCAGCATGATGGATATTTTACGAGAAAAATATTTTTCAACATTTCACCCGGCAGCTCGCTATTGCTCGCTGACCGATGTTCAGTTTAATCTAAAAGGGTCGCGAATAAGTAATAACATTAACATAAATAATACTTACAAAAGAAATCGTTTTACAACATTTTTTGCCTTCTATTTTAAAGCAATTAGTTTGACACAAGTGTACTTCAATGCCTTCATTTCAGTAAAACATGTAAGTAGAAATAATTCTAGTGCAATTAATAAAATGTTCTTTAAACGTTTCTTAAGACCTTTTTCAATGTCACTCTTAACACAAAATAAACCAACTAAATAAACCAACACAATCCAAATTTCCAAGTATCATAAAAAAGATACAAAAAACACCTATTAGACATTTACCATTTCACTTTGACCTACACACCTTCACACATCGTTCCCGCTATTGCCCACATTTGCCTGCACCACGAGGGGAGGTAGAGATCACTCTTTCCTGGTTTTGGGGACATTACTCTTCATCAAGCACACGTCAGGACACGTCAAGTGAAATCCTGCTAAATTCTAAGGGTCTTAAAGCCATACGTATTCGTTAGTTAATACGACGTTTTTAAATGATAGGTTACACGGCATATTGGGTCCGATGAATCATTCGGTTGAGCGATGGGAGCGCAGTATTTTTGACATGCTGCTATATCAAATAAATATGATTTTGTATTAATACGGGTGCTTGTTCAATGGGGCGGTTTATTGAGTGCTTCATATTTTTTGTAATAAATTGGCTTGTCTACTGTTTATATAGTACGCAGTCAACGCCGTTATAGCAAGCGATTGCTTTAGTGACTTCGCATCCCTAGCACAATACTGCACTAGTCAAAATATTTAATTTTTCAGAATCGACGATAAACCGTTATCTCATGTTACACCAAAATTATTGCTATTTAAAAAGTAGATTTTGAAATTTTTCGACATAATACAGTGTTGTGTTGGGTGCGACTTGTTTTTAATGCCTTCGTCATACAAGTTTTCCCCTAGCAGTATTAGAATCTGCCTCGGCTCACTAAGCAGGCACAATTTCATTGCTATACGTAGGCTAGGTGAGGTTAGTTTATAATAACTCAACTGGTAGAGAATGCCATTAGCCATTAAGTTCACCTTTTGTACTCAGATTTGTATTTCTGTGCAATAAAGATTAAATAAATAAATAAACATGTTCCATTTCGATATCTGCAGGGTTCAGAAGCTATGAATATAAACAGAAGCAAAGTGAGGGCCGGTCGCTTAGTATTATAATATAAATCATAGGTATTACGACATACAGTGCTGTGTTTTTTTTTGCTATTGTGTTTGTATCCCACTGCTGGCCTCCCCCTTTTCTCTACCCATCCCTGTCCAGAGCACGCTCCTGCCAATCCTTGCAAACGCGTCCAGGTCATCCCGCCATCTCCTGGGTCTACCGCTGCTACGGTATCCATCGCCTGGAAGCCAATCGGTGGTATTTTTGGCCCATCTCCCATCGTGCATGCGGCAGACATGCCGAGCCCTGTCCCACTTTCATTTGGCGGTCTTCACCCCAACAACAGCAATACCAGTTCTGGAGCGCAGCTGTGTGTTACTCACCCTATCGGATCTTCGGTATATCCTACTAAAATTATAAATGCGAAAGTTTGTTGATATGTGTGTGTGTTAGTTTGTTACTCTTTCACGCTGCAACGGCTGGACGGATTTGGATGAAATTTGGAATGGAGATAGCTTAGGTATACCCTAGATATAGAATAATTTTCATCCCGGAAAATTTGGTAGTTCCCAAGGGAAAACCGATAAACGACTTCTACGCGGACGGGGTTGCGGGCAAAAGCTAGTTTAATACGAATCTATTATTAGCCGTGTCTGTGACGCGCTTAAGAATGATGATTAATGATGGCTCCCAATTGATATTCATGATTCCGCAAAATGATAATTTATTGAGCCATGTCTCGTGATACACAAATATTGTAATGACAGATAATGACGGTGTATTACGCAATGTCTATTACCATAATGATATAACATAGGCGAATAAACAAGGCTCGTAAAAACGAAAAAAATAACAAAGAAATATATCAATTTGATTGCTTAAGGAAATTATCAAGCAAAAAACGAAAACACGAGCGTATAAGAAAATCAAAAGATTAGGCAGGGTCACTACCACTAGGCTAACCCGGCGTCAATCAATACTAATACATATTATAAAGAGGAAAGATTTGTATTTTTGTATGTTTGTAACGAATAAACTCAAAAACTACTGGACCGATTTCAACATTTTGAATGGACTTTCAAAGACTATATTTTAACTTACGAAAGTACTGACTCACCGTAGACGAAGTCGCGGGCGGGAAGCTAGTTTGAAATAAAGAGCTGTTGAAACGTCAACGTGTGATTACGATAGCGAAGAAAGTTGGGCTTAACCAAGGTGTATTAAAGGCCCGACATTCTGCTTTAAGTTATTTCCTACATTGTTCCAAACAACATAAAACAACTTTTCTCCCCATTATTGAAGAATTTTTCACGATAATTATCAAAATCTGTGTACTTTTTACATCGTTCACCATTGTGTTCTATGAATGCAAAATAATGCGCAATTTCTAAGATAAATATAAAACCAGTCAGAACTGGTTATAATAATGTAGCTTGTTCAGGTTTACAGGAAAAATCTTGTTCCTAATGGTTCATTAAAATTAATAAGTTCGAGATAAAATCTTATGATACGATAAAAGGATAAAAGGTGAACGATACATATTGAGAATAGAATAGAATAGAATAGAATAGAATAGAATAGAGCCTTCATTTATATTCTACTCTGGCTCTACTAAAAGGATAATTGAATAAAAGTTGGGATTTTAACGGCAATTATTATTAATGATTTGTTTAAAAAATGATTTGGGCTATGAAACTAGATAATAATATACTAAGACATATACTTACCTATACTTGTTGTGAAATAAAGAGTTTACTTACATAAATACTAACCCTCTTATTCATAATCGCACATTAACTAAAGTATGCTTGAAGTATAGTTTGTCCTTATCTTTCATTGTGAAATTTGAATCTGACAGAAAGTGACAAAGCATACTTTTACTAAAATAGGTTTATTGTGCGTTTTTGAATAAGGGGGTTATAATGTAAAATAAAGAATTGTTTTTTTTGCGTCCACATGCACTAATTCACTGTTTATTTCACAAAACCTTAAGCATATATCATTTTTCTAAACCCCAACCGAAAATTTAACCTTAATACCGCATTACTCCCTCGTGAACAAACAAACTCCGAACCCAATTAACAATTTTTCGCATTTAAATATTAATTACAAACTCATCGCAACACAAAGTTGAATTCGGCAACTCGCGGTTTGGGCTTTAACTGGAGCAACCCAGCGTGGACCAGTTTTATCCGGTTCGAACCGCTCCAAACCAGTTTCAACCAGGGCTGTCAGATTTTTACTTACAAGCAGAATAAATGGGTCATTTTTTACTGAAATTCTTTAAAAATTTGCTAGACGTGTCTAGAATAGAGCGAAAAATGTCCAGTGAAAATTTAAAGCTTTGTTTTAGATGAGTTATGATCTCGTATTCACGGATGCAAGAGATTATAAAGAATCATATTGAAAAAAATCCGGACGAGTGCAAAAAGGGCTCATGTCTAAATGGTTAAGTTGAGAGACGGACAGATTGTAAGGGTTTCGTTTAGCCTTTTTAGGGACAAAACTCCAAAAACGGCTGCTGACATTGACAAATACAGTCACTTCGAAGTCGAAAGTCGAAAATTTATTCACTTGTTACAACTGGTATAAAAACTATTTTTATAACTAAAATCGCATCTACGAAAAAAATTGTGACACATCGCCTGTCATGCGGTTTCATCTGTCACAATTGTCATAAAGTAATACTACATGTTTCTTTATAAATCATACATTCTCGAAATTACGTTAACATCTTACATTTAACAAGAAACTCGATACATTCATAATAATTTTTTTTCGCTATTTATTATTTCTATTCATTCATGTCAAATCCGCCATAATAATTTACAATGACGTCACATAGCCTTCGACACGCGCAACACTAACACGAAGCCAACGACACCAGAGCCCTTAGCCAAGATGGCCATCGATAACTAGCGTTTCTATCCGTTTCGTTTTTAAACCAATCGCGTCACTGGTAGATCACGTGACTTTCCGTATGACGTGATCTACCAGTGACGCGATTGGTTTAAAAACGAAACGAATAGAAACGCTAGTTAGCGATGGGCATTTTGGCTAAGGGCCCTGTTTTGTCAAAATTTAAGAGGGAACATGCACATACTCTTTATTAACGAGCATTTCTCTTTCTTTTTCTTTTTTGCTTCGCCGTAGTCGGGTTAAAAGTAGTTACTAAGCAATATTGAAATCATTCGAAGTCGCCCAGCACTCTGAGCTCGCTGAGGGGATTTCCCGGCCATTTGGCAACCCTGTTATCACGCAGTGAATTGAGTGTAGTCCGTATACTCTTTATTGCACTTGGTGGCTGTTTGTGGTCTGCCATGGACATTTCAGAAATCAATGACGCTGCTGTAGCATCATTATGAAATGAGCTGACTATGCATCAAGCTGTCAAGAACTGATAATTGCAGGATGATATTTCGCCGCTAAGCCATATTTTATAATAGTATTTTATGTAACTAATACATAATGAGAGGCCTAACAACACGAGCGTGGTTATATGAAATTAGCCGAAGGCGAATTTCATAATAAGATTATACGAGTGTTTTAAGGCTTAATTATGTACTTTATCTACACACATATTATAAGTACTCTAAGATTTGTCCAGAAACCGAAGGCAAATGACATGCATAGCTCAAATTCAAGATAGGTAACAGGCGGCACAACAAACAAATGACGACAAAAATGGCCGCGAAACCAACCTGTGTCACGAATATGATCTTTTTTTAAATCATAGACAAACAAACTAATAAAGTCCCTATTCTAATGTCGTTCGAAATCAAAATGCCGTACGATTTTTACTTAAAATATATCGATTTGACATTTCAATTAATACTAGAATTGGGGCCTGTTTAAATTGTGTTGGTTTTGGAAGATGTTCCAAATTTGAAACTCATAACTTTATATTTATATTATATCGTAATTAGAATATTACGTTACTGCTACAGATAAGAAAATGATCATAGTAAAATTGATTATTGTAATACTGGTCATTGCCAACGGATTCTGAACGCATTATAGAGGACTTATTATTATGATATGTGTGTAGAAAAATGCTATTTATGGGTCGATTTCTCTGAACCTAGAACCTAGTAAGAACCAATGTTATTAGTTCAGTCAGTTCGAAAAACGACCCCGGTGGCATGAGTAAACAACAGTTATCAAAAAAAGCCGGTCAAGTGCGAGTAGGACTCGCGCACCGAGGGTTCCGCACAAACTTGTAGGTATGTTTCCTTTTGAGGCATGGAACCCTAAAAATACACTAGATTTAGGAGAGAATAAGCGAGGACCCTCGGAAAATGTTTCATTCATGAACAAGCGTTAGCTAATATTGGCCATTCACTTAACACGCCACACGCCCAAACAAATATCAACATATTTGTAACGCGAATTTTGAAATAAAGCTCAAAGTTCACAATTTTTGGCAAATATTTGTAATAATATAAGCTAACTCAGCTAACTATTACCTACAGTTAATGGAGGGAAAGGGCACATATAGTGTTTAGACAAGGTTATGATTAGATCCATCGCTAGAACTTGTTCTGTGAAAAAAATATTTTGAAGTAACTTTGTTTTGCATTTTAATTTGTTTCTAATTAATTGAGTAATGAGTCTGGTGTTGGTAAAGCAAGCGGAAATCATGACTCGTTAGAGCTCGGATCATTGATTTAATTTAATTTAGAGTTTCCGTTTGTTACTTAAATGTTGCTTAACTGTTACTTAATAAAAAATTTTTAAATCGAAGTTTGCGTGACGAAGCTTTTTGGATTTAATTGGGAAGATGAATAAATAATACAATTTATTTATTTATTTAAATCTTTATTGCACAAAAACAAGTACAAATCGCGGACTTAATGCCTAATGGCATTCTCTGCCAGTCAACCAGTATATATATATATATATATATATATATATATATATATATATACACCAATTTATTTCGTAAGTACCTATTTTACAATCACGGGCCTATGGCAATCCCGGACTTATGGAAGTAGTACAATGCGTACATGAATTTAGTCGTACTCTAGACAACTACTGCTTAATAACACATAAAAAAAACTTTAACTTATGACACTAAAGATTACAAAACTGCTCAGCTGCTTACTGCGGTCAGAATTAGTTATTTGGCGAATTTCTTATATTCCGATTTTTATTCGGTTTATAAGAACCTCTTCCTTTATCTTTAGTGCCATTAATAATAAACGCGATAGTACAAAGAAGGGAAAATTTAATTTAATAATGTTATGGGATATTTCTATGCATTTTAATATTGATTTATCCATATAAGTAAGTTTGGGTTCGATTTTAATCCCCCGATAAAATTATCTAACAGTTAGAGTTTATCACTTTAGTTTTTTCCATATGAAAGAAAAGGACAGAGATAAAAGTTATTAGTTAGGCAGTGTTATTTGGAGATTGAAACTTAGCCAACTTGTGCAAGATTATCCACGGCTTATGTATGTATTTAACCATCCGAAAACTTCTAGAAGTTCTAGTTTCTTTGCGCCTTCAGTCACGTCTAAATGGCTTACATTTCCTAATATATTATCACGACTCCGTCAACCAACATAACTTTTTCTAATATATCACCATGAAGTCGCCATGACGTGACAGATTAGGCTCATAACCAAACGGGACAGTGCATAAACAAACACAATATGCTGGCGTCGGTTTTCTTACGCGACTGTACCAACCACATAATAAAGATCTTCAATTTAGAACAGTCAGGCCAGCGATGAGGTTCTAGTTAGACTAGCCGTCATGGCGATACCAACCACACATAAAAGACCTTCACCGTAGTACATTTAAGTGGATGGTACGGTTCTAGTTTGTGTGGGCGTCACGGTATTCATAGAGGAAATGTTGCAAATATCCCGCTAATGTTAGAAAAGAGAAATTGCTGCTTTTTATAAGTCGTAGAATTACCGTGACGAGGGTAGCGTACGCTTTCTACTCATTCAAGGCCAGTTAGCGTTGTTTGTTTGCATTATTTGCACACCGTGGCGTCATGGGCGGTCAATATTTGCCAGAGTAGTAACGCATAGAAGGCCAAACTGGGTCGATTTTGGAAAGGAACCAGAGAGCTCATCATCCAAGTGTCATTGCTGCAAGTGTATAATGAAAAATTGTTGAAAAATTGTTGTTATGAGAATCGAAGGTGTGTTGGACAAGCAAAATGATCTGCTTGCCTTGGTTTTTTTCAAGACCATTTATGTTGATCCGCCTTCCTTGTCAAAAGCGATTGGGCCATAGGCCTAACTCGCTCGGATCACTAGCGATAGGACTAATAGCGATGGGACGAGTCGAGTTTTTTCGAACTCGACTCGTCCCTCCCTTGACTCGATGAAACCGAACCGTAAGACGGCGGGGCACGTCCGGGCTGGGTGGCGGGCTGGCGAGTTGGCGATCGGACAAGTCATCTCCCTCAACTCGAGTTCTGCACAGCGCGTTCATTTATACATTACACCAGCTTGGGTAAGAGCGCGTCAGCCAAGCAGCGCGGGCGAATTGATTCGAGGTACAAATAATTGAACTCGAGTTGATTCGTTTAGAATGTAGCTCGAGTTATTCAAATTATACAACTTGACTCGCTCATAATCTACACTAATATTATAAAGAGGAAAGATTTGTACTTTTGTATGTTTGTAACGAATAAACTCTTTTCTTGCGGCACTTCTTCTCCGCAATGATGGTCTTGTCCGAAGCGCTGGTAGATTCACTCTATATTACTGACGTGTAAAAGAGCCCGTATGTGGCCAATTTACTGAATAAATATTTGACTTTGACTTTGACTCAAAAACTACTTGACCGATTTCAAACATTCTTTCACCAACATTTAGAATGGACTTTCAGGGTGGACATAGGCTATATTTTAACTAACGAAAGTACTGACTCTCCGCAGGCGAAGTCGCGGACGGAAAACTAGTCGCTTATGAAAATAATGAACACTAACATTTAAATCTACAGCCAATAGAAACTGTGTATAATGAGCCTTTTCAAGTACTTCCGTAGTAATAAAATAGCAAATCTATTAGTATGTACTTTGCAGGATAAAACGCAGTGTTAGCCGTAAAGAGAGTCCCGCAAACAGGATGAAACACCACAGAATAAGAAATAAGATGATAAGACTCGTTAACAACCCGCCTTTTAAATTTGAAACAAAGTAATAATTTCCGTTCATCACAAAAAAAACAGTGTAGGTACTTTCTAGTGGTCCTATCCGCATAATTCAGGAAAGTTTTCAGAGTTTTTTCTTTTTTTTTTACTTTTAAATGGGTTACTTAATGCTGGGGGACCAAATAATGCTTAGTAGTTTAATTTTGCACAACAAACATCCTGTTACCACTTTTCATCAGCAAAGTTGCCGAAATTATTCCAGCCCACGAGTTCATTAATTGCTTTGGGTGCTCCGCGGCCCAGCTGAACCACTTTCATGACCATTATTTTGTGAATACAAAATCGTTATTTCTCATCAGCAGAACTCCAATTCCCCACTTTTTCCCGAACTAAGTTTTGACAGTCGTGTTTTGACGCGATTTTTCTGTCTCATTTTTTTCTATTCTGGAAATCAAATTGACAGTGGCAAAAAGCGGAGCTATAATTTTAGGGTGCATTGGCCCTTTCGAGCCTGGATATATTTCCGGGCGTTTCGACCGCCTTCATTAGTGTCTTCAATATATTGACGAAATCAATGACACTACAGCAATTTCTGAAGCTAAATTGCTAATAGAAACTAAGTACCTCCTGTTCTGCTTCTGTTTACATCAGAAGTTGCTGGTAGGTATCATTAATTTCGTCAATATATTGAAAACCTAATCACGGCATGTGAAACGCTATTTAGAAACCTACCTATTTCGACTTCAAAACAGTGGAAAAATCTGCGATTGTGAGAAATCCGGAACGGAAAACAATATGATCGGAAAAAAATGCAAACAGAAAACTCACGAACAAGAAAATTTATTTTAGGAAAATAATCTAATAAGTAATTGACACGGTTCGTTAATAATGCCGCTACATTTTATCTGTGATGACGCAATGCGGGCGAACTCGAGACAAATAACCGTAAATAATTTATGTTCCCGCTAAAATAAAAATAACAATGGCGATGTACGAAGCTTAATCTCTATCGGCGGCATCTTGATTCCGCGTACGGAGGATGTTTCAGATCAGAGGAAAGAGTTTAATTCGGCCGGTTATGTTACCAACTTATCAAGCCATATCTTTAGTATAATAATTGTATTTTACTTTGCTTATACTTCGTACCCCGGTAGGGACAATGTTTGTGATGAGCGCGAGTATTTATTCATGAGTCACTGATGTCTATGTATTTAAGCATGTATTTCTCTATATAAGTAGGTACCCATAGTACAAGCCTAGAGCTACAGCCTTGGCCAAAAGTATTGAGCACCCATGCGTTTTTCATATAAAAGAAAGTCGTATATCTATTGGAAGAATTTGTCATATTTATTGACGTTAAGGGAAATTCCGTGGAAAAAGATACAATTAATTATTTAATTACAAACCCAGGGTCTTCGGTCGGCACAGAAGCCAGGCAGTTTTTTCGTGGGGTCCGTTACGAGGGCGGCGTTTGCTCCAGCAAAAAGGCCCCACTCCTCTCGGCACGCCTCATTCAGGTGGAGCCGGTGTTTAAGCCCCTCGTCAGTCCTCATCGTTTCGGTCTAACGACGGGAAGACAAATCACCACCTGCACAAGTGGGGATTGAGGGAGTCACAATGTGACTGCGGAGCACCTGATCAGACCCTCTCCCACGTGGTAAATGATTGCCCACTTCGTTGTTTTCCTGGAGGTGTGGAGGAGCTGAATAAATTTACGCCCGCCGCAGAAAACTGAACACCTGAAACACCTGGACATTGACGTTTGATCCATGCCGGATGATTGCCATACGCAATGATGATTACAAACGCGACTTTTTCTAGCTTCAGTTTTCACACGCAAATAGTTACTCCGAAATGATATCGACTTATGATTTGCACATGTTAAAACACTTATTATATGTTACGTCTTTGTGTATTTTTGAAATTGAAAAATAATACTTTATTTGTAAGCTACAGTAATCGTTGAAAAAACGCCCTGAACGAAGTTAACCGTTTTAGATAAAACGAAAAACCTCCGGTTCTACTTTTGAGCAGAATCGCGGTGCGGTTAAGGTTTTGGTATTTATTTATGAATATTTATATTTAAAGGTGTGACAAACTCCGCAAAAAAAACACATTTAAATGGGAGTTGAAATAAATATTTTGGTGACGATGAACAAACCAGGCTCAACAGCATTGTATTTTTATAACAAGTGCAAAATTAGCCTATACCTAATCAGTCAAAATTCAATCTTCTCATCAAAAAGCAAGCACAAAACTTATTTCCCAAATAAACCTTAATACCGTACGCAGTAAGATGAATTCAGCTTGTACCTATCGGGCTCCAGTTGGAGATATAATCGCGATCAGTGACGAAGCAACTCATTAATCCTGTCCGTCAAATTTGACCAAAAAAGCGGACACCCGCTAATTTGGCAATATAGAAATACAAACATAAATTTACCATCAGCTAAAGCCTTATTTCAAGTAAGCTAAGGTTCTAAATAGCCTTCTTTTAACGTAAAAAAACTAGTTTGCGAATGAAAATTACAAAAATAATGGTTCTGTCTTCCACTCCTTATACTTTTTACGCCAAGGTTTAAAATTGAAAGGATTTGATGTAAAATTCAAATTAAGAACTGACAAAATTGTTTTTTAAATTAAACGTTAGCCAGATACAATGGGACATTTATGTATATGTACCTACAAAGGTTTTGTAACAAAACCCAATTAATATAGCGCGCGAATTAAGCAATAATAGACCCTTGGTAAACTGCGTAACCGCTATGATGCGCGCCATATTAATTTTGTCATTATACTACTTTACTGCCCACTACCAAAAGGTAGTATGCGCATATAAACGTTATATTTTTATATTGCCTCTTTCTTTTAAATGGCAGTATAAGGATTATTTTACATTTTATAGTTGAAAATTGTTTGTTAAAAATTATCATATTCTTGCTTTCTGCGACTGAAGGTTAAAAAAAGAACAAAAAAATTGCGCTCTGGTCAAGGCATTGGCAGTTCTTTGTAACAGAGAATAACGAGGTAGTTATTTTTGTTTTATTGTTACTACTTGAACGTTATACTCGTAGTATGCAGTATGTATTCTTAATTGCGAATAATTGTATTAAAATATCTGCTTAAAGAATGAATTATAATAACAATGCACAGTTTAATGTAAACAGCAATATCTTAAAACTACTTGAACTTTAATAAAAATCATAAACATGTTCTTAACAAGCTGTTATTTCTGAAATTTAAACAAAATATTAGAATTTAGAATATTGTTTTAATTGTAACGTTTGTCGTGCGTGATATAGTCAACTACAGTACTGTAAGTACCTATCTTTATTGGATATTTTGTACGGCACGGAAATCGCAAATAAACACACGACACCTGATGGTTAGCATGGGCTCTAAGACCTTTCGCAATTTCTACACAGCAAATGCGTTATCACATATCTTTCAAACAATGGTACAAATGATCGGTTTTCAGACAGTTCGAGATGCACGATGTGTATGGCTCAGCTTGCCAAGAGGCGTAGGACTGTCCAGCCGAGATTTTATCTGTAGATACAGATTGCAGTGCTAAGAGATCGTCAGTCTTAAATCGTAAGAGAAACGTATAGTCTGTGATCTAAGAGCTGGTTCCCACTTGTCAGATGTCGTGCCCGGATTTTAATCGTGTCGGCGCCCCTGTTCACGCCCCGGCATCCGACCAATGTGGACAGCGTCATACTTACTCATAGGCGAGCGAGACCCGACACGATTTTTTTCCGAACGAGAGGGCTGGCACAACACCCGATATTTCTTGTCGGTACCGACACAACATCGGTGTCGGGCAAGCGTGAATAGCTTCATATAAAATGTTCTGCCACTGGAACATCCGATTAAAATCCGGGCTCGACATCCGACAAGTGACGCTCGTGCAATGTTTTTCCAACACCAAGTGAAAAATTGTGTGTTTCGCATGGCAGCAAAGTTATTTGGGTCTCGAGGCTTTGAATCCCTCGTTACGCTCAGGATTCTATTATTAAACCACTCGCTAGGCTCGTGGTTCAATTTTAGAATCCTTCGCTAACTCGGGATTCAATACTGGCTCTTTGCAGCCTTGCATATCGAATGGCTATTAAAAGATTAATAGATTTTGGAGCATATTAAAATAAACAACATCTCAAAGGCAAACATTTCAAAATATGTTCAGTCCCAAAACACATTAGCCCAACTTCCATTATAAACTTTCACCAACTGAGGTTAAAAGGTAAAAAGGAACATTATTTTTTCTGACATGGCCGGGTTTCTAGACGGAAACAGTTCCTCATAAAGTAAAGTATGAATTTTTAATGCACCCGTAAAATAAATTCAGCCACTAACTACAATGGTCTGGCTGCAATATTTAGCCTCGCAGGTAAAGTTTGGACAACCTTTGCATATTTAGATTATTATTTCAACTTTGGGTAGGTAGGTACATAAAAAAGCTTACTACAGTCTAATTAGTTACCTACTAAAAAGGGCTAAAATTTCAATATCTTTCCTATAGTTAGTTTCACTAAATTTAATTTGTCCCCAAATCTTAATACTGAAGTTATTTTATACTAGCTGTCGCCCGCGACTCCGCCCGCGTTGAAGTATGAGTAAGATTATAATCGAAAAAAACTACGTTTAAAAAATTTAATACTTAGTTTTTCGATCAATTTGGCATTACACCTCTTCATAAGTGACTTTCATTTAGTTTAGGCGCTAATAACATCGTTTCATAGATTTTGTCTCTGAAATTTCAACAAGTACCGTTTTGAACCAAGAGATACTTTAGTTCTTCTATAATCTATTAAGAAACGATAACAGCCCTTCATAGTCTTGATCATTTTAAAATACTTTAATATTTGCGGGCTTAGCATGCATGTGCGAGATAAAAATTGACAGGTCTTAGGGAAATGAATACATGTATTCCATATTCAAACGTAAGACTTAATACTTAAGGTTTAAATGAAAATTGTCTCATCATATCTTTTATGTCCTTTTATTACTAAGCAACTATAGTGATTTTCACATTTTTATAGCAATTCTATCAAAACGGGACACTTTTATTTTAAACCTTAGCGTTAACTGCAGCACTCAGAGACGTCAATTATTTTTTAAGTTTCATTAAAGTTGCTGCGTCTTATTCTATTGTTATATAGCAAAAAACGTGACAACAGCAACTTTAATCAAACTTAAAACTTAATTGACGTCTCTGAGTGCGGCCGTTAGTCTTACGTTAGAATATGGACTAGATGTATTAGTTTTCCTAGCACCTGTCTAATTCTATTTCCTGCATGAATGCTAGGGCCTTACACGTTAAACATTCACAGGAAAGGATTAAAGTTCGGACAACCCTGGCCTTTGTATATTATGAGTTAATTCAACTTTGTTGTTAATAATTTAGACGGAAATTTAATTTGTCTGCCGCTGAGAGGCCGCGGCTCGAAACTGTTTCGTAGAGTGGCTCGTCAGTTGTTATTTAATCTGTCCAGAGCCCTGGTGTGGCAGTGGCTCTAGCGACATACTGTGCCAAGTAGAAGACCTGGGAGCTTCTTTCTCCATTTATGGTGATAAGCTTTCTACACCAAACTAACGTAATAAAAAAAAACAAGGTTGAAATCAACTTACAAGATTTTATTGACGACGCGGTTAGCCTAGTTGGTAAGGGCAAATATTTGTGTGATGAGCGCGAGTACTTGTTCCTGAGTCATGGATGTTTTCTATGTATTTAAGTATGTATTTCTCAGTATAAGTATGTATATCTTTGCCAGTACCCATAGTACAAGCCAGAGCTTAGTTTGGGACTAGGTCAGTTTGTGTGTTTATCCCCTGATTTATTTATTTATTTATTACATTGTTAGTTCGTTAGTTACAAATGAAGCTAACATATACATATGTGACGTTGTCAATATAAAAGGCCCTTATGTAGGAAGTCAGTTACGCTCTTCTTATCCTTGTAACTATACAAATACTATGCTAACAATTCTATAAATGGCGTAACCATCTGCCTCCATAAGGTCGCTTTATATTGAGAACGTCACATATAGCTTTGTTAAGAGAAATCCTATCGACTATATGAGACTGAGAGATTCCACGTAGATATGAATCTCGCGACAAAAGTAACCGCACTAAAACAAAATCCAATTTAACCATACATAACACTGGGCCCTGATGTCAATAAAAATCTATAATATTACCTGAAGTAATAAATAATTAAAACGATAGAAAAATATTCTGTAGAAGTCTAAAACGTCTCATTAAGAAATGCTATTACACCGTCGATGAATACTCGTATTTAAAAGATATTAGACATTTAATAATTTTGTAACTAATGTACGAGTATTTTAGCGTATATATCAAACAATTTATCTACCTGTTTACCGCTCCTTTAACTTGCGATGCCTGTCAAGGTACATTATGTATTTAATTAGTGTTGTGCACTTGACATATGTAATGCAATTACTTGAATAAATAAATAAGTAAATAGAAATGTGTCAAAAAAGTAGGGCCTTTTAACTACTGTCTACAGCTGAGCATTCCCCGCCTGAATTGCAAACGCTACTCAACTTTCGTAAGTAAACGAGATACCCAGAACACCTAAATACCTCTTTTTTAGGGTTCCGTATCCAAAATGGCCAAAACTTCATTCCCTCCGTCCGTGTGTCACAGGCATTTTACTCAAAAACTACAAGATGTATATTGATGAAATTTGGAGTGTAGGTGTCTCAAGCCGCTACTGAGTTTGGTATTTAAATAACAAAAATAAATATTTCTAGGGGGGGTCCATACATGTAACAGAAGCTGAATTTTTTATTTCGTTTCGACAGTTCTTTTCAGTCTCTAAGCAATTTTTTGAATATTTTCGGTAATAATCACAACGAAAGTTGCATTAATTGTGTCCCCCTTTAAAAATATGAAAAAAAATAGTTTTAGTTTTTGAGTTATTGCCGAAAAACTGCGCTTCTCAACAAAACGACGCAAGTGCTGAAGATACGCTGTTTTGCTGGTGCACTTTTTTGTATTTGTAGTAATAACGACGGAACCCTGCACTGAGCATGGCCGACATGCTCTTGCCCGGTTTTCTTTTCTAGAACATGGTCCGCTTCACCCAGCGCGGGATAAACCGGCAAATTCCGATATCTCCAAAACCCCACGTTTTTAAAACTTGGAATTTTCCGCTGAAATCCGCTCCGGGGATCGCCGCGTGGAATTCCCGCAGGATTTCAGAAACTATCCCAACTTTACTAAATTAAGGCTGGAATAAAGAACTTTTGCGAAATTCTAACAGTTTTATTAGCACTAATTACTGAGGCTTTTGGGATTTACGAAGAGAATTTAGATGTTTTAACTCAGTGTTATCTTAGTCGGCGAATAGCTCTTGTGTCTACGAGTAGTTTAACTACAGAACAAGCCACACAGGTTCGACTCCGTGTCTGAGTGTGGAAGAGAGGTAATTGGGCAAAATTCCCTATAGTATAAAGCTTTACAAGATAAGTTACGATTCATACTTAGACAATGCGATTAGCTTAGTCAGCAGTGACCCTGCCTACGAGGCTAGCGGTCCCAGGTTCGATTGTTGGTATGGGCAAATATTTGTTTGATGAGCGCGAGTCTTGAATGTTTTCTATGTATTTAAGTATGTTATAGAGATATTTAAGTATTTTTATCGTTGTCTAGTACCCTAATACAAGTTTGGAGCTTAGTTTGGGACTAGGTAAATTGGTGTGTGTGTGTGTGTGTGTGTTTATTTTAAACCCCTAAATACAATTTTTTTTAGCCTGTGTTAGTGTCCCACTGCTGGGCAAATGCCACTCGCTCCGAAACGCGTCCAAGTCATACCGCCATCTCCTTTTTGGTCTATCTATGCTCCGGTCGCCATCCAACGGGGTCCATTCGGTAGCAACTTTGGCCCACCGTTCCGGATGCATCCGGCAGACATGTCCAGCCCAGTCCCACTTGAGCTTAGCGGTCTTGGCACCCACACTATACCAGTTTTGGAGTACAGTTTGGTGTTTCTGATTCCGTCAGTTCTACGAACTCCTAGTATGCTGCGCTTCATTGCTCGTTGGCAAATCTCGAGTCTGGTCTTTTGGGCTTCAGTCAATGACCAAGTCTGCGCACCTAAGGTTAGGATCCAATTGGCCACATAAACTCATATTGCAGTTGTAAGAGAGTATAATTTCAAGATACATTAAATAAACAAAAATAAATTACCTTCCTTAGCGGCAGTGTGTACCTACTTTAAAATACAAAAGTTCCTCCCAAACAACGTATATCTAAGGAGTTTACGTCAAAGTTTAAAGTATCGTTTTGACAACCCTAATGTTTTCTTGTGGAAATGTTTACGGTTACGCTTAAAGGAAATGAAACTCTGCTGAGTTAAATTAAGGTGCTATTTTCAATGTTGGTTCGCTTTGTAAGATAACTCAGAAATAGAAGAGTTATGGTTGGCAGCTGACTAATGCTCAGAAGTGGGTTAGAAATTTCAACAGTAGTAAAGCTTTGAAATTTTGTCCAGCTGTCAGTTTGGTCGTAACTTAGAATAACATATTTGGAAAAAGAACTTTTCACGCCCTTTTTAATACATTACAGACGGACCCAGGTTCCAGGATCTAATAGTTGACCTTAATAAATAGTCTGCTATCACAATTATATCCTATTTACTTGTTACTTAAGTTGACTTATCATTACATATTTACTTATTCGTATGGCAAATAAAACGGACAGCTAAACGGAGATCCAAGTTGATAAATTAAAGCCACTTGACTTTGTCACTAAGGATTTAACAGTATTTGACGATTATCGTTTATTAATTTAGGTAAGGTTAGGCTGGGTTAGAGTAGCATCATAACAACGCTCTAAACGTTTTATAAGTCAGGTAGAAATGGCTTTAGGTAAAAGATAATTTAGACTAGCGATACATTAGGATAAATGACTAGTTAGGGTTGCCAATATAAACAGTTATTTAACCTATCTGCCAGCAGCATACAGGCCGTACACCTAATCAAATTTGTAACACATGTTATTTGTTATGTACAGTCGAACTCACAAGTAGCTGTACATTTTAGTACCTTGTCGCAGTATTGACACTTACAGAAATTCAAACTTTTAACACTTATAAAATGTAAAGCTACTTATGAGTTCAACTGTACACCCAATGTACACACGTATCCCCAAAAGTTGCAGTAAACACTACATTTACGAGTAGACAATACATTCTGCGCATGTCATGCGAAACATGCTCTTTGCAGGTCAATCGCTGTTGTAAATTTAGCCTTAGCCTAGCCCATGGTTCCCCAGGGGATGCTCAAGATGAGTAGCGTTGCCCCGGGGTAGGGCTCACAAGGGGATGATTTATTTGCCCCCATAAAAAATATAAATGGAGCAATTTCGGTTGCATCATTTCGACATTTTATCTTACGTTTTTATTTGAAAATAGATGATGCTGGCGCTTTGTTTTTAAAGATGTACGATGGGTATACTAATTAGAGATAAAAATAAGCACATTTATTTTACAAGTTTAACTAGAGCCGTAAAATCAACTGATTTGGCTTACTCACGTGTAAGTTAGAAATAATTTAATCTTTCGACAAATTGACAACAAGGCAGGGGCTTCCTATCAATACTAATATTATAAAGTGGAAAGATTTGTATTTTTGGATTTTTTATGTTTGTAACGAATAAACTCAAAAACAACTAGACCGATTTAAAAAAAAATTCACCAACATTTAGAATGGACTTTTAGGGTGGACATAGGCTATATTTTAACTTTTGAAACTGACTTACCGCAGACAAAGTCGCGGGCGGAAAGCTAGTTAAATATACTCTGCATCAAAAAGTCCCGCTCCTCCAAAGCGTACTATTAACTAGACAATTTGATTTGTTATCAATGTGACACTGACCGTGATTACCTTTTGATTTAATGTGGAGCTCCCGATATTTAAACGAAGTTGGCGGATGGGTGTGAAAGTTGCGACTGCGCTCTAAAAGATTAAATGGAAAAGTAATCGCAATAGAATCCAGCGTCGCGGTAGACCACGGCGCGTTGGCGAGATGAGCTTGATGCGTTTGATAACTGGTGGAAGACTGCCCAAGATAGGGTTACGTGGAAGGGAAAGAGGGAGGCCTTTGCCAAGCAGTGGGACATTGCAGGCTAATAAATAAATAAATAATCACGGTCAATATGCCATCAATACATAGTATAAAAAAGACGAAAAAAATGTTTTAATAAAAAATAGAACCGTCTTCAAAAAAAACCCACTAAACAAGACTAAATAATGACCGGCTTCCTAGGAATTGCCTATTTGATGGGTGCCTAATAGGTACATGGAATATATCTAAGCCGGTGTCAAGTAGGTTTACACAGTAGCATTGTCACATGATTCTTGCCACCGACTTCGATATATTCCATGTACCTATTAGGCACCCATCAAATAGGCAATTCCTAGGAAGCCGGTCATTATTTAGTCTTGTTTAGTGGGTTTTTTTTGAAGACGGTTCTATTTTTTATTAAAACATTTTTTTCGTCTTTTTTTATTACATTTTTTTTTCGCTTTTTAGTGATACTTTATAACTATCACTAAAAAAATCGCGTCAACACAAAATCGGTCGAGTTGAACTAATATATCGCTTAATAACGGATCCATGCGGATGACGTCACGTGGTATCCATTATTCTTGTATACCAAAACCTTCTCCAGAACGTAACAAATACTTTGCTGAAAACCGCATCTAAATCGGTTCAGCCAAACGCGAGATAATCGTGGACAAACATACATACATACATACAGGTCAAACTGAGAACCTCCTTTTTTTTTTGAAGTCGGTTAATGAAGTCGCCCTCCGCGTCTGTCTGTCCCTATGTATGCGTAGATCTTTAAAACTAATTATGATTTTGATGCGGTTTACACCATCAGTTAGATAATTCTTCACGGAAGGTTTATGTGTATAATAGAACCCGGAGCGAAGCGAGGGCGAGTCGCTATAGGCTATATTTTAACTTATGTATCCGAAGCGAAGCGAGGGCGGGTCGCTAGTTGATGATAATCCAAATAAATAAAAATCGATTGCCAAATGTATGTACGCGCATAACTTGAGAACGGCTCGGCCGATTTGGCTATTTCTTTTTTTTTTGTTGTGTTTGTAATTGTCAGGACAAGGTTTGTATGTACGTTTTTTTTAAAATTGAACCCGGGCGAAGCCAGGGCGGGCTGCTAGTTTCTAATAAAACTAGCCGTGAATCATTATAAACTCGTAAAGTATTCTATAAGTTAGCCGTACACCTGTAAACTAACATTATGGAATGCAATAAACGTTTGAGTATTGAGTATCTTTCGTATTTTTATCATTTTGCTTTATTTGTTATTGAGTTTGACAAAATTTTGAAGCAGCAATTATATTGTTTAATGGTTTAACACCAGCGAGCCTTGCATGCATGCACTAGATGAAATTTGACAGGTGCAAGGGAAATGAATACATCTATTCCATATTCTAACGTAAGACTTCACGCTTAAGGTTTAAAATAAAAGTGTCCTAAATTTTTTAACGGTAAATAATCATAAAACAAAATCAACTAGTGTCAAAAGTTAAAAAACAACAACATAATTTATACGTTTATTATAAGAAAAAACAATTTATCGACAAAACTATATCGTTGATTATTCCCTACCCTATTTCATTCATGCTCCTAAACCATCTACGCCTGATATTATAGGCTATATTAAAATTACAAGGGAACTAGTCACCAGCTGAGTTTCAGTTTTTAACATTCGAATTATCAACGAATAATGTTAAAACTCCTCTAATTAAAGTTGTTTCCTCACCTCAGTTTACTAGTTTTGCGACCTAGGGCGCAAAGCAGAGGATTCCCGGCCAAGTTGTACCCGGGAATCATAAAAGTGCAAGAGAATCAGCAAGTTAAATTACTTTCCCGCTCCGAACTTGATTTATACGTAGAATTGGAACACCGGGAACACGGGATCATGTTGCTAATGAGAAATCTTCCAAGGAGTCGGGTAGTTTGTTTACCTAGCTATACGAGTACACTTCTTAGCGCTCCGCAGCGAAAAATGATTTAGTTAAAATTTTACGTTCTGTACCTAATAAAATTTTAACCGCTTTATTGACTACAAATAATATTTATATAAGCACAACTAAGCTGCGTCTAAATTATCCATCAATACATAGTATTAAATGAAGTCGTTCTCCGCGTCTGTCTGTCTCTATGTACCTATGTTTAGATCTTCAAAACTGCGCAACGGATTTTGATGCGGTTTTCACCATCCAGTTACATATAAAATAGAACCC